>HG993127.1:24706317-26005965 GCA_905231855.2 Eristalis tenax
TCTCTTCCTCTTTATCTCTCTCTCTCTCTCTCTTTCTCACTCTCTCTCTCTTCGTCACTGTCTCGCTTTATCTTTCTCTTTCTTACTCTCCCCCTCTTACCTACTCTCTTTCTCTCTCCCTCACTCAATCTATCACTATTCCATACTCTCTCTCTCTCTCTCTCTCTCTCTTTCTTTCTCACTCTCGCTCTCTTCGTCTCTGTCACTTTATCTTTCTCTTTCTCATTCTCCCTCTCTCACCTACTCTCCACTTCTTCCACCAGATCCCTCCTCAGGATCGAATGTCATGCTCCTGTGTCCAATGTTACCGTTAATTGTCTACCTCCAACGATGCCATCGACAGTGAGACTGTCCGTATTCCTTCCCAGCCGGGACACAAAGATTGTGGGGCCATCCGTTGTGAGAGCCAGCTTATGCCCATCCAAACTGACTCCTTTTAGTTTAACGAAGGCCTACAGCCGTCATTACCTCTCATCCGACTGTCGTCCTTGTGACTGGGACCGGTGACTGCGACCCATTGCCTGCTGGATTCTGTTGCAGTTGAAGCAACGGCCCTTGAATGTGTCTCGAGAAGATTCCGGCTCCAGATCTATTACACGCCAATCCCGCTGCCTCGTAGGACAGAGCAGAAGCAACCGTTTCTTGGAAGGTTCTCTTTGGTGATGACTGTGTTGTACGCTTCGTCTCCAGACCCCTTATTCCATCTCTGAACGCATCCGTTTTGACGTTTTCGATGAGCTCCATCGTTGAGCCGGCGTACGCCAAATGTGCCAATCGCTCAATCTCCTGGAGCGACTCACCGTTTTTTTGTTTGCTGCTCTTCCACTCCATTTTGAAGACTTGCAGGCGGTGTTCACTTCCATACTGTAGCGAGTCCATGATTGCGTTGTAGTCCATCGGGAAATTTTCTGGAATCGACCAACACCGCCGCCTTGTCTTCATCGCTCAGATGTGCCCTGGCGACAGATGTTTCGAATCGCAGCCTGAAGATGTTGAAGGCTGTTGTTCCGTCGTACATCGGTGGTTTGAACCTTGTTGCGTTGCTGCCAATCAGTGGTTCCCTTACATTTAGTGCGCAGATGTCTTTCTTTTTTCGTCTTCGTCTTGACAGCATCATTCGCAGTGACAGCCGATTTGACAATTCACTTCCTCAGCTGTCAGCTGTCAGGTACACATACGAATACGCTTGCAAATTGCACCAAACGATCGTCATTTCATCTGATACCTGTTAAGAGATGCAAATGGAAATGAATCGGGCATAAAATCAGGAAAAAATCCGACAGCATTAGCAGAATGGTGTTAGAATAGAACCCTCAAGGCAAAAGATCCAGAGGCTGTCCTAAGAACAACTGGAGACGGTAGGTACTCTGGGAACTGATGAAACCTTACTTAGAATAGTGTAAAGACAGCTGTGGAGGCCCTATGCTCCCAAAAGGAGTGATAAAGGAATAAATCTTCATGTCAAAAAATCTACTCTCTCAAGGGTGTCTGGTTGAATGAGAGGGTCAGTAAATTGAATTCCCAGGCCTTTCAGGACACACCTTTAGTCTGAAAATAATATTCACTTCTCAAATGTCATTAGAGTCTCATTTTAAGCGGCCCATATACGTTCTGTTAGGGAGCAGGCACCAGAATTATGTAGAATTTGGGAAGTCGATCATATCAGCTCCTACAAAATAGCCGATCCTACCTCTTGCAACAACTATAGAGGTCTATCCTGTCCAGGTGCGCCGCACTAATCGGTACGTACCAGTACCAATCGACTTAAGACCACATCTTGGTGAATACCATCAAATGGGTGCAGACCACCTTTTTATCGAGTTCAAAGCCGGATACGACAGAGTTCATCACAAGGAGTTACTCGATGCGATGGCCGAGTTCCGGATCCCGGAAAAACTGATCCGGCTCTGTCGCACCACACAAACACGCACACGATCCACCGTGCTGTTTGGGATTTCCGAGCCGTTTGAAACCTGCACCGGATTTCGGCAAGGCGATGCGTGATGTCGTGTGATTTCTTCAATTTGGTACGAATAGCTGTTCACACGCAAGGCACTCGCTTTTACAAGTCAGTCCAACTATTGGGGTATGCAGACAACATCGGCATCGTCGCGGTCACATCGTCCACCGTCGTGGAAGGATTCACAGCAATTGCAGAAGAGGCGAAGCACGCTGGTTTCAAGGTCTACAGGATAAGACGATGCTGTCGTGCAAGAAGCGATTGGCCGCACAACACTTGGGGCAAAACATCACAATCGACAGTTTCAATTTTGAGGTGAAGGAGTGAAGGAGTTTGTCTTCCTCGGGGCAAACGTGAACTCCACAAACGACATTAGAGTGGAGATCAGGCGCGCGTAGAGCCGCCCTTGGCAACCGATGATACTTTGGTGACATAAGTGGGCTCGAAGGACCAAATTCATGCTCTAATAAAACTCATATTTTGCCTTTATGGAGCCGAAAGCTGGCAAAACGGCAGAGCTGTTGCTTGGTCCCTTCGAAAGAAAAATTCTTCGTCGGATGAAAACGAGAGACAAAGACCGTTTTCGACTTTATTTAAATTTTCATCCAATCTTGCTTCGATCGCTGCTTTCCTAGGAAGCTTAGCTTATCCCTATTGCTCGATGTCGATGGGCAATGGCCTTGACACAATTCCGTCCCACGGTGGATGATGATCGGCGGCGCTCATACGGTGGTGTCGGTTTACATCGCTGTGCCTGGTCTCACGGTTTGCTCGGCATGCAGAGCTGACCTAGCGTCTGGCTGTTTGCACACCTTTTGTTGTCTGGCTGAAGGTGTGGACCTTCTGGCGTCTGGCTGTTCGCACACATTTGTAATGTGAGAGCGTGTTAACTTATATGGTCCCGTCTGCGAGGAAGGTGAATGGAGGAGAAGACACAGCCGCGGACTCTACGAGCTGTACCAGGATGTGGATGTAGTCCGGAGAGCAAAAATCCGTCTACTGCAATGCCTCACTCACATCGAGGGGACACTCCAATGCTCTTCGAGTCCGAACCTCCTGGTTCGAGGAGGAGAGGAAGGCGTAAGACAGCTTGGTCTTAAGAACTGAAAGCAGCGTGCCCAGGACCACCAGCGATAGAGGGCACCAATTGCTAAGGCTCGGCAATGAATGGGTCGCCGGTCTGGTAAGTAAGTGAAGGGGGCTAAGGCTATAGACATCTCAACGGAAAGAGTTACCCGCCTAGTGGCTTTTATTTCACGATTGTTCAAACTCGACCATAAACTTAGACGGGTAGTGTCTTCAAAGGATTGGCAAAATTGCATAAATTCAGCTACGAATGGCTACCCATCCAGCATATTTTCTAGGCCTACGATAATGTCCTGTTTCCAAACTTGAAGAAATGGTAGACACTAAACCTAGTGCGGCTCAATACACCGCTTAATTCACAAAACTCACATTTTAAAGTGCGGCATCAAGTATTCCAGTTTTCACAAAATTATTTTTACGTGTGTTCTTTTTCCTTTGAAGCCATCGTATACTCTCTGCGCACTGGGATGTCCGGGCCGTGCAAACTCGTCATCCTTTTTTCACAATGACGTTGGACACATCCTTTTTAGCTCGAAGTGGCCGTGAATTTGCAATGACTGAGGTGTCTCTCGTCTGCACAAGGTCCAAATGTAATTCCCTGGCTATGGAAAAAGCCTCAACACCCATTCGCGTTGGAATATGTGCCACAATATTTTTATTTCTTTGCTCTTTTTCCCAAGAATTCAATTCTTCTTTCTAGTCATATTCACCGATCGTCCATCAGCTGCATCTTGGCTTGCAGAGCAATGATGTCTGGACACAGTTCCTGCATCCTAACGGGCATGCCGGTCTACGTTGGCAAATGTTTTAGTCTGTCATCCAATAACGAAGCCATGTAGCCCTAGGTTAGAGCCTTCAGGTCTGTTGTGGGCATATTTATTACGGCCTTGGTTTGCGGAGCCGTTTCAGTTCTATTATACGCCGTTTGGACGTCTGCGACGAGAGTTGTTCCGTATTGGAATTGTTATTGTTGTTCCTTTGCTCCTTCGTTCCAATTGTGTCTTGCGAAGAGAAGGATTGGCTCACCAATTTGTGGGACATGAGAGGACGTTTTTAGCGCACTGTTCTAGATATGTTTGCTTTTAACAGAAAATCTAGAAAGCGTTTGAATTTTTAAATTATTTCGGAGCCCACTTTTGACAGATGTCAATCCCCACACCCCACGTATACTCCAAGTCAATCCCCTAAAATGTGTTGAATCTTATCGAATCTACTCGTCATTTATTGCTCATTATTTCAAGCGACATTGTATAACCCCAGCGAGTTATTCATAAAATTGTACTTACCTTGTCACTGAGCTTGCTGCACTTACTCGAGTTGGGGTAGTGTACCAAAGCCTAGCAGCAGAACATCAAATTGATGCAAGCTGAAGTTTCTTCACCAAGTAATCTTTTTTGCGACACCAAGCAAAGTTTGGATTTTTGTGAGAACGAATAGAAAAACAGTTTTTTTTTTTTTAAATTTATAATTTTTTTTTTATTTAGTAACCTAAAGTTTAATATTTCTTGTACACACTCTTTTAATTAATAAAACGCTAAAAATTAATGCTTAAAAATTAAATCGCCTTTTTGTATCTATAATAGTTGATAAAGAAATGCTCATATTTCAAAGTATCCACACAAAATGCAATGGAATGTTAAGAGTACTCGATCGTATTTCTTTTTGCTTACATATAGATGACACAGTTATAACACAAGTGCAGTTTGGCTTTTAATTTTCTCATATTCAATGTGTTCTCAGTTTAATACATTTTCGAAGGTTGCAAATTACAATGGGGGCGGGGAGATATAGTGCAGTAGCAGTTATCAGCAGAGGTTTAAACATGATTGTGGAATGCTTGAGATGATGATGATGATGATAAGTGGAGAATGCAATGCGCTTATGGATTAACAGATATGAAAATAACAAGTAACAACAGTTAACAGAGGTAAAATCAACAACTTATTGTAATCAACTGGGTTTGGTTTTTGGAGAAATTATAAAAAATTATTTTGCTTGTTTAACCAAAGAAACTGAATAAGAAAATATAAAAAACGGAAAAAAACATAAACATAACAACAACGAAAAGAATATTAAACGAAAACTTAACGAATATACTAACAAAAGAGTGAAACAAAATGAAAATTAAATAACACATTCTCCAGTTGTTTTTTTTTTTTGTTTTTTGTCTTACAAACCTAGCAACAAATAACAAATAACAAAATATAACAATAACAAAAAACTTAACAAAAATGCAAACATAACACTTACAAACTAAATAACAAATAACAATAAAATTGTATAACAATCAATAATAACAACAACGAATCAACAAAGCCTGTGTGTGACACAGGCTGGCAGTGAAATGAGTTAACAATTATGCGAATGCATGAATACCTGATGAATTGTTTTTCTTTTTTTTTTCTTTTTTCACACGCGTTTGTGCGATATTGTTTAAATCTGCTGAGAACATTAACCTCGATTTATGAATTTCTTCTTTTTTTTTTCGTATACCTTGTGTCATCATTTAAATGATTTTTGTTTATATTTGTTTCTATAGATTTTTCTTTTGTTTTTACTTATATTTTAAGGCGATATTTTAAAGTTAATAGAAAAAAATTAAATCCCTAACTAAAATGTGCAAGCAAACTCAAGAATGCATGAAAGGTGGAAGGATGTGTTTGCAAAGTAGTTAACTGATGAAACTAAAATTTGCGATTTTTTAAAAGGGAACTTAAGTAAAAAAAAATTAATTAAATTAAAGCTGCAAATAATAGGTGAAATGCAGAAAGGTGCAGAAATGGTTTCGTTTTAATGCCAGTTTTTGGACAGCGTCATTAGTTCACTGTTTCTCCCCATGAACCATTCTACGGTGCCGGATAGGTAATCGTGAGTACAAGTGAATAGTGTCAATTTTTGGGAAGAAGATAATGCGGTTAACCAGGATTTTGTTCTATGTTTAAGTCGGTTTCTTGCGATGGCAGCCAAGGCAAGTTAAAATCCCAGTGATATGAGTTAACAAATTAAATGCATTATTTCTGTATTTTATCTTGACTGACTGTTCCGAGTTATATGACAGTTCTTCAAGTGTACAACTTTATGCTATTTTGGATCACTTCGTAGTAAAAGGTGTGAATACGAGTATGTTCTTCTTTGTAGTAGTTCGTTTAGTTGGCTAGTATCTAGTCACCTTGGCAAGTTCACACTAGTGTTTTGTCGTCAAATTGTGGAGCTTGATCATGTGGTTCAGTGTGGTCAATGAGTATAAACAAATAGGCTATAAACTATTACTAAGCGTGGAGTTTTATGACTGCGATGGCAAGGTCTTTTTGTGTGGTCAGGAGAAGACCCGCGACTCATCGCAGGCCAGATAAGTAAGTAAATGTGTGTCTGTTAGCGAAGGTAATTGTTTGTCGGTCTTTTTGGCAGTTGAACGATTTCAGGTTGTAATGAGATGACTTTAAGGCGCGATATGCTATTTCATATATGCTTAGAGAATATTCTTAAAACGACGCAAATCACTGAAAAGGATTGTAGTGCAGACGCTAATCACCAAACGTAGGGAGACTAAGGTCAGCTCAAGCTCCATCGGATGCACAGTGACCATAACAACTACTTAGATCATTTTCTGCTTTATAGAGCAGTGGAATTTAAGTCTCTGTTTTTAAAGCTGTCTAATAGAGTTGCAGAGTCTTCTGTCAGTAGAATAAGCGGCAAATGTCAATTGTTAGATCGATTATTGAACGATCTATTTTTGTTACGATTTATGGTCTTAGTATACAGAAGACGTAAAGGGTTTTCAAATGATCGGCAGCTTGGATTTTCTAGGCATTTTTGCGACTTTTTTTGGTATAACAGCTCTTGCATGACTCGAGGAGTGCTATTAATGGAATTTAATGAACATCTTCAGAGATGATGGAACATAAAAAAAAATTGTTTAAGCAATTAAAATGCCAAATAATAAAAAATAAGAAACAAAATCAAAAATCAGTAAGAAATACAGAAAATTAATTGGAATTAAAAATTAAATGAATGGAAAATTTTAAATTAATTGAACCAAAAAATAGCAACTGAGGCGGATGCTCGTAAATAAAATAACCAAAAATAAAGAAAGGAACCGAATGAAACGAAACGAAAACAAAAAAATAATAGAACAAAAATGAAAACTAAACTGAAAAAAAAATCATAAAAAAAAATAATTCAATAATTTCGAAATAAAAGAAAAAAAAAAAGTAAATCAAAAATAAAAATTTAAATTAAAAACCAGAAACACAGATTTAACGGATTCAGATAGTTGAACAAGTTCCCAAGGAATAAATACCCATAGACAAACCATCAGCAGCAACAAATCAGTGCTTGAAAAATAAAAATTAATTCGAACTTAA
Source organism: Eristalis tenax (assembly GCA_905231855.2). Taxonomy (NCBI): domain Eukaryota; kingdom Metazoa; phylum Arthropoda; class Insecta; order Diptera; family Syrphidae; genus Eristalis; species Eristalis tenax. The sequence continues at coordinate 24,713,728 of HG993127.1, forward strand.
GAAAACAGATGAAATTAATAAAAAACCAAACAAAACCAAATTCAAATCGAATAATGAAATAAAACAGAACTGAAATCAATGTAAAAGAAACAAAACCAGCATTTAAACCAAAACGAAACAGAAAAAAAAATGAATCGAATTGAATCAACAAACGCCCACCTACTTCACTGAGATTCGTAATCTTTTTAGTATTCATAGAACCCTTGACAACAGACAACAGTAGAGCTCTATGAAGACTAGAAACGAGCAATTAAATCCCAATAAAATATATAACAATATTCAAAACCACTGTCCCTAACATAACAAATACAGGAAAAAACAAGGAGAACAAGAAACAACCAAGGCACAGTTTGGTAGTGATTGTCTGCTTAAAACTAATTAACAAAAACATAAACCAAATGATGGTCCAATAAATATTCATTCTCTTTGTGTGCGAATGAAATGATCGAAAGAATGTTGAGAAGTCGAATGAAAACAAACGGAAAAATTTAACATAAAATACGACAAAAACATTTCAATAAACTGCAACGAAGCCAAAATAAAAAAAAATCGAAACGAGAAAAAAACAGAAAAGGTTGTGATAAAAAACATAAAAGATAAAATGGCATTCTTTCAATCATGTCAAGCTGGGCTCAAGGAATAAACAATTATTGGAGCTTATTTGTTAACAAAAACGATAAAGTAAACAAAAACTCAACAAAATCATAACAAGCAATTAAAAGTGTCATTCGGAGCATTGATCATGCGGGGATGAGAATGATCGGAACGAGACTCTAACTGGAATAACAAGAAAGATAACAGAAGTAAAAACAAAACAAAAACAAGTGAAAAATATGGTCAGCATTAAAAATGCGGCATTTCTAATGTGGAGCGCATTTCTTCTGATAAACAAAGAAACTTAACAAAAACTCAACAAGAGCAATAACAACAAAGTGGGCGTGTTGTGATAGAGAACTGAAGATGGATAACCATAAATTAATGAGAAACAAAAATGTATCTGAACAAAAAAAAAAAACTAAAAGGCATTAAATTTGAGCAAACAAAAAAATTATCTGAACGAAAAATTTAACAAAATTAATTTGAATGAAGAAATTAAAAATTAACAATGGAACTGAAAAACTGATTTTATAGAAATAATAGGAAAAATTAAAACAAAAATAAGAAAAACATTTCGAATGGAACTGAATTGTTGCTGGATGGGGAATACACTTCGGACCAGGAAATCAGAAAATCAAAATTTAACAAAGAAAAGGTTGAATTATAACAGAACGGAAACGAGTAAGAAATTAACAAAATAATTTAAGGGATGAAATGATATCGAAACAATATGAAACATGCAGAACAAAACAAGATTTAACTGAAAGAAAATTAAATTAAAGCAAACACGAATCAGCAATAAAATATTTTAACATAACTTTTGAAATTAATCTTAACAGAAAACGGGAAACCAAAATTTAAATGAAACTTTGAAAAAAAAAATCAAGGAATAAAAAAATAATGAAAACAGAACTGCTGTCGAAATTCGGAACAAGTTTGAAACAGAAAACGAGAAGAACGAATTTTAATGAAACAAAAAATGCAATAAAGTTGAAAAAAAAACCAAAAAAATGTCCATGAAATAAACAAAACAAAATAATAAACGCAACTGAAATTTAAACGATGTTCGGAGAGGTGTGAAAGATAAATTGAGAAAACAACATTTTAATGAAACAAAAATGCAAGAATGAATGAATTGAAATTAAAACCCAAATAATGTCCATGATAAAACAAAAAAAAAAAAAATAGCGAACAAAATTGGAACAAAACTGAAATATTAACGAGGTTTGAAACGGAAAATGAGAAACAAAAATTTGATTTAAATTATATTTAAAAACCAAAAAATACCAGGAAATGAAAAGTATGAAAAAAAAATAATGGAAAATAAAAAAAATGAATTGGAACAAAACTGAAATGTTGCTGCAGTTTAGGTGAAATTTGAAACAGAAAATAAACGAAAACAGAAAACAAAATGTAACCTTAAATTGACTTGTAACAAAAGAAAGTGAAATACTAGCTGACGAGGAAAGTGGATAATTATTTCAGCTGTGTTGCATACAGGATACAGAGACCTTTCTGAACCACAAGTAGTTCAGATAAGTCTCCCTGGTCAACTATTTCACTGAATCTTGAAACTAAAAAACTAATGAAATAAAATTAAAAATTAACAGAACGAAAAAAAAACATAAATTTAAAATAAAATCAGGAAATAATACAAAATCAGGAATAAAAACATTGGTTTTTGAAAAACGTAAAAAAAAAAATCTTGATTTATGTTACAGAGCAGAATTGGATGGTTTTTTGTTGGCGACGTGACACTTGACATATTTGCTCTTGCTCTTTAATTGAATCTTCAAGCCGAAAAGATATAATTAAACCAAAATTAAAATAATCTTGAAAAAAAAACAGGAATCATAAACAAATCAAATTGAAATCAGAAGAAATAAAAAAAACAAACTAAAATCGTTTTTTGACGTACGCAGGATAATGTAATGTAAGCTAACGATGTTTGCTGTTATAGAGACAAATTAGATGGAGGTCCGAGCTCACTACGGTTCAGATATTTGCTCTTGCACAATTATTTAGCTGAATCCTGAACTGAAGAGGAAAATAATGAAATCAAAATCAAACAAAATACGAACAGAACGAACAAAAATTTAGAATAAATCAAATTGGAAATATAAGAAATTAAAACATAAGCTGATGCTTGATTCGTAGAGATAAATTGGATGGATTTATGAGCAGTTCAGATATTTGAGCTTGTTCAACTATTTCAGTGAATCGTAGAACTGACAAGAAATTCAAAATGAATCATGCAAACGAAAAGAAATAAAAATTAAGTGAATAACTGAACGAAATAAAGTTTAAAAAACAGAACAGAACGAAAAGAACATAAATTGAAAATAAACCAAATTGAAATCAGAAAAAAATAAATTCTTTTTCGGAATACATAAGAAAGTGAAATGTAAGCTGAACAGGAAACAAACCATTAAAGATTCGAATTTTTTGCTTTTACTAGATTTGAACTTGATAGTATGGACTTTTCTTGCTCTTGTTCAAACATATCACTGATTGTGGACAAAGTAGATGAACAAAAAAAAAATTAAATCATTAAAATGAAAAATATAAAAATGTAACCAAATGAATTTAACAAAAAAAAAAAAAAAAAAACTGGACGAGACGAACATAAATTTTAAATAAATGAAATTTAAATAAAAAAAAAAAAATTAAAAAGGAATGCAAATCTCATTTTTAATAAACAAAAGAAAACGAATGTTATGAACCAAAATCAAAGAAATAAAAATCTGAAAATAAAACTGAACCAATTTTTTTTTTCGAATGCTGAATGAGACGATTTACGGCGTATTACGAAGCGTGACACAATTGTGAATTGTTTTGTGAACCTAAGTTATTGTCATTGTTTAGAATCCATATTGCGTCTGTGGATCATGCAAAAAAAAACACAGAAGTGGGAAATCGTATGGTCAGTATTCTAAATGTAATCTTTGTTCGTATCGGTCATGCATGTCTAGTGTGCCTGCATTGTTATTGTTATCTGCACCTTTTTATGAAAGAGAATTTTAAGACTTTTTTTAAAAACTAAAAATATAAATCTTTCGGCAAACTCCACAGAGACTTGATAAAAATAAATTTTGAATGAAAGAAAAAATTAAAATCACTAAATTATGTAAATTAAAATGAAATCATATCAAAATTATCGCAAAATAAATTAAAAATAACCAAATGAAATCAGAATCAAAATGAAAGGAATAATTGTAAATAAATAAAACGAACTGATGTAGCCGATGAATAAAATCAAATTAAATTCTTGAAATTATAAAAAATAATCAAACTAAAAATTCAAATAAATTCAATGAAAAATACTTTGTGAACATAAGAATTTTTGGATATTGAAAAACGAAACGAAAAATAAATCAATCTTGAGTTTGATTGCATACCTAACCTAAGAGTAAGCAAGTAAATTATTCTTATGAAAAAGCAAACATTTAAAAACACTATATATCGAAATTTAACAAACCAAACTTATTTTGAAAACTGAACTTTTTTCCTAACAAAACTAACTCGTAAAATTTCAAAACTCAAACTTTGTTCTTTCCACGGAAACTGCCTCCCGATGCTGATGTGGATTTCAAATGAAATACTCTTCACTTACATGATGTGGGTATTCCACCGCCTAGGTGCATTGACTTGAGCGTGTGAACGTGGGCGCCTGTGTGTGTGGTGAATGATGTGCGCGGGCCCAAAGGGATTTCCAGGATACATGTCTCATCGGTATGATTCTACATAGAAATGGATAAAGGCGGCGTTCCATCACCTTCCAACTCTCTATGTGACAAAATTTTGAATGTTGTGCAAAGGAATCTTTGTTCCTCCGACTCCCTCGCTTTCATCATCGCTTCGGCGAGAGCGGCACACTGCCGGCAATTCATTAGAAATGATTTCTGCAAATTTTGTGTATACACTGTCGGATGGAAGTCGTTTCGCTCTTGCCGCGCTGATGATGTGATGTCAGTGATGTCTCACATCAGATGCCTGTCTGACTGACGGTGACGATGAATTTTTGGGTAGATCCCGTCAGTTTTGTACATTCGTAGGGTGACAAGGATGATGATTGCTGTTTATCATCTTTTTTTTTTTTGCTTTGTTTATTTACTTTTGTGTTGACTCGGTTGATGGTGAGGATGATGATGATTTGACGGTTTCTGTGTTGTTTTGCTTGGCTTAGAGGAAATGTAATCGTCAATTGATGATGCCGTTATTATTTTTAAATTTTAGCGGAGGACCACATTTTTGTTTTCGTTTTCTTAACATCGAGCCACTCACGTTCAGTTAATTTCCATCTGATGCGGAATTTTCGGATGCTGAGAATTCAATGAAAAAACGAATTGAATTTTTGTCAGAATGGATTGATGCGGAGCTGAGGATGACAACTGAGTGAGGATGTTCTGGAAAGAAAGAGAGAAAAACAAAATGTAATTTCTATAGAACCGCGAGTTTTGGAATTTTTAACTGCAGACTACATGGTAAATCAAATTCAATCAACTGCTGCTGCAACATGAAACCGAAACTGGAAACTGGATGTATTCATTATTTTTCGCCGAACTCAGATCAACCTAGTCAGCTTCTCTGTTGGATGTGAATTTAATTAATATGCTCTACGAAATCCTACACCAGAATTTGTCACAACGCCAAGTAAATCATGTTCCGATTTCAATGGAAGACAAAGCAGACCCAGCTCCCTTCATTATTTCGAGGGGACCCCTCCAGCTGTTATCCTTCATCGCTTGTGCCAAAAACTGAGAGATACAGATATGTGCCTGCAATTGCAATTCAATCGCCTCGAGCATTGACATTCACTCGAATGTACAACAGAAAGAAACCTCTATTTTCGCTCGGCGAAATCTAATTAAGCAGATTGAATTTCATTTCTTTCCATTCGATCCAAGAATGGGGACCAAATAAAAAGTGCTTTCATTAGTGGCTCTTGACGGACACTCTGGTCGCGCGCATGGGATGGGCGACGAAGGAGGATCCTTTCGATATTATTCCGCTCTATTTTACTAATTGATTCAATTGATTCCTCCTCCAGCTCTCGCTCTCCCTCCGCGAGTTGTTGTTTCATTGAAACTAATTGAATTCATAAAAATACGACGTCATTTGCTGGGAGACCGTAACGAGTTTTCCAATCATCTGCTGCGCCCCTCGTCGCTTAAAACTGATATTTTGAAATGAAAAGCGGATTCGTTTTGACTCAATCCCTGCTATTCACTTCGTCAGCAAGTAAATAGTGTTGCAGGTTGGGGCAAAAAACGGTAACCGTTTGCACAACTTCGTGCGACGTTAAACTTCATTTTGATTAAAATCAGGTCAACGCGGCGGTGTGTGGTGCAGTCTATTAGCTCGCACAGTACGTATGTGCTCATGCGTTGGGTGTGGTTGCAGGTATCTCCCAGAAAGCAACACCTGTTCGAAACTGTGTTCACGGTTGAGGAAATGGTAAGAGGGTTATGCAGTGTGTTTTCGTACATCTCCTAAATGTGAAGTCACGATTCGTTCGCCTCCATTGTATTCGGGGGTCATTTTGTTGGAAAATTGTTGGCTTTCATCAGCGAGGGAAACATTTTGTTTGTCTGTGACGCCCTTTATTGCATGTGGGGACCGTAATAGGGCAACAAGTCCGGAAAGGGACTCAGCAATCTGTGCATTGTGTTTATTTTTTTGTGAAAACGCGCAGTAGTGTTCCGGATGAAGAAAGAAACTCGGTTCGGACTTGAGCCGGGGACTGAGTGTGAGAAAATATTTTCTATGCGCTAGGGTCTGTCTAATTCGATTTCATTGAGGCGTGCATCTCCGACGAGTCTTAGTGAAAAACATGTGTGGAGGCTGCGAAGTTGAAGGGTCGCCTGGACGCGGGAAATTTGATGGCCAGAGAGGTGAAACGCACTAGGGGAGATGAGATGGGCTAGACGAGCTTGGGCGTGACGAAGGCTATGAGATGACGAGCTTAGGCGTGTCAAGGAAGATGCGATGTGCTGGACGAGCTTAGACGTGTCAAGGAAGATGCGATGTGCTGGACGAGCTTAGACGTGTCAAGGAAGATACGATGTGCTAGACGAGCTTGGGCGTGACGAGAGCTATGAGATGTCTTGGACGGGCTTAGGTTTGATATGGGAGATGAGATGTGCTGGACGAGCTTGGGCGTGCCGAAGGCTATGAGATGACGAGCTTAGGCGTGTCAAGGAAGATGCGATGTGCTGGACGAGCTTGGGTGTGACGAGGGCTTTGAGATGTCTTGGACAATCTTAGGTTTGGCATGGGAGATGAGATGTGCTGGACGATCTTAGGCGTGTCAAGGAAGATACGATGTGCTGGACGAGCTTAGACGTGTCAAGGAAGATACGATGTGCTAGACGAGCTTGGGCGTGACGAGAGCTATGAGGTGTCTTGGAGGGCTTAGGTTTGACATAGGAGATGAGATGTGCTGGACGAGCTTGGGCGTGTCAAAAACAGATGCGTTGTGCTAGGGCTAGAAGGGATGCGGTAGACGAGTTTAGGCGTCTCAACACAAATGCCCACAAAATTCCCCTGTCTCGCGACATTGTTGCATCGTGTAGAAATAACGCAAGATGGAGTTGCAGTCAGTGTCGTCTTTGGATGTGAATGTAAGAAACATATTTTCGTTCGAATTTTGGACTAAACTCCCCCACCGGCTCTTTGGCTTCTAGTCACATTTGGAATTCCAAGGCAATTTCAGAGACAATGAGACTGTCTACTAGCCATCCAGGCCGTGATTCCCCAGACGAAAATTCAAAGCAGGCACTTAATTGCAACGCTCTCCCTGCAGGCACTCTTCCTGAATCGACATCTCAGCCTCCTTGCCGAGCACCCCAAAGCACCAGGCGACAATCCAAGCCATGCCCTTGTAAATAATGAAGCACAATTTCGTTCGGTCCCATAATTCCAGTGCACTCAGAGTCATCATAAGAGCTAAATGCCATGACAACATCAAATGATTCGCAATCATTTCGTAACCGGAAGCAGTAATCACTAGTTACGCTTAATATGCCCGCTTAACAAGCCAAACAAACCCTAATGGGAGCTTACACGGCACCGCTTTGCCAGCAGAACTGTTCGAAATTCACCGACCAAATGGAGAACCGGAGCCGAATACCGGCTTAATTCACTTTCACTGGCATCTTTTTCTTCTCTCTCTTTTTCGATTTTCACAGATACACAACTTTCACGCACCATGGGTACACGCATTGGGTCGTAGTCGTGTGGAATTTCGAGTCGGGGAGGGGGAGGTGCAACAAAATATAATACTTACAGCTAATTGATTACATCGGCGAAACCAGTGTGAAACTGGAATATTATCCCTCGCAGCGGCGATCCTTAATTGAACACTGGATCCTATTCGATTTCATCTTCTTCGGTTGCGGGCAAGTAAACAGAAACAAAAACCAGCAGGAGAAGCAGAAATTCCACACACACCTTGCGGCAAGAGTGACAGTGGTGATCATGTGATGTATCTTGTTACGTGATTAGCAGTCGCTGCTGTTCTGTCGGTATGGTGTTGCGCTTTCTCTTTCGTCGTCGCCGTCGTCAGCGGCAATCTGATCGTCATCACTTTCAAAATGTCTTCTGTTCTACACACATTCCCACACACCACACACAAATTTACTCCACACGGTGCACTTTATTTTTGAGTTCTCATTTTTTTCCGATATTTTCTCTTTTGCTTTCTTTTTTCGGTCGGTTTTTTATTTTTCTAAATCAAATCACTTGCTTTGGACAATTTACTGTTAATTTTGTTATTTTTCATCAAGTATGTTCACAGGAAAAATTTAGCTGAGAGACTGAGCGCCAGCGCCAGCCCCCAGAAAGGGCACGAGAGCCGGACACACTCTGACTGAGTTGTTTCGTCGTTGAGTTGCAAACCAGAAATGCGATGATCGTTCAAAGTGCGATTCGTTTTTATACGCGACGGTGGATGGCCGAACAACCACCGAAATGATCCGCACACACACGCAAGCAGGCACACAAATGCACACAATCGCGATGTCACCCTAAAATGTTTTTTTTTTTTTTTAATTGAATTCACATTCATACCGGGCCTAGATACATTATCTAATCGGTTTTGCGCTTAGGGTAAGGATCAGTGGGAATATTTTTTTCCTTCGTTTTGTTTCGTTTTCTTCGTCTCCTTCCCCCGACGCGCACACACAGTCAGCGCTGCGAGTACGTCACACAGCCAGTCTATTGTTCGCAGACTTCTTTAGAAGTTGCTGCCTAAGGAGAACGCTTGCTTCCCCAGCTCTTGGATGTTAGCTGGCAAGGGGGATTTGAAAAGATTTTCGAACCCCGTCTTTCGTGTGATTTCTTTTTGTGTGCAGTTTGTATGTTCCCGAGAATTCTTCTTCTTCGCTTGCAAGCTCGCTTCAGTCAAAATTTCCAGACAACCAAACCAGCTTCGAAAGGAATCTTGATGATCAAACTCGTTCGGCGGCATTAAACGGCATTCATGTGCTTTAATTAAACACCCCCTCCCCTGCCGCCCATCGATCGCCTCGTGGGTATTTCAGCTGGGATCGACTTGTATCTGCTTTGGCTCCTTGTCAGAGCTTCACAGCAACCTCAAGGCAGGCGTCCATACTTGTGCGCGCTCACAATCCATAGGCAGCGTCTCTTCGCAGAGATAATGATTAACATTTGCTGTATCTTCCCGTAAGTGGATGTGAAACTTCGTCGAGTCTGATAACAGTTGCCAAGGGGGGGCACTTTGCTCCGCGCATACTTTGCTCCGTGCGGGCATACTTTTGGCTCGTTCTCAAGACATGCGTGGAAACGTGGAAGACGCAAAAACTACTGCAATTGAATTGTTGCTGTTGCTGTTGTCTGCGATTATGCCAATTATCCACGTTGTGACCCACATTAACGACCGATAATGACAAATTAATTGCGATTGAGTGCGACAGCCAATTGCGGCAGGTTACGACGACGACCGCGACGGTGCGGTCGCACGAGTGTAAGGCTGCTCGTTCTCGAGTGGAAAATGACTAAATATTTGCATGTTGACTTAGGGCGACTTGTGCTAGTTCGTGTGACGTGCGTTCACTGAGGCAACGGATATGACTTCAGCCGAAGGTAAGTGTTTGTAATTAAATCGAGTTTGCGTTTTGCAGTGCACTCAACGACTTTCCCATTGCAGTCGAACACTTTTCACAAATTTCATAAATTGATCGACATTGTGGGACTGTGCGGCGTTATGTGCGGCTTCTCGAACTCATGCGTGGCGCGGTCTTTAATTTGTTGCGCTTAGTTTCTTTAATTTGCTAGCAGTCCTTAGTCTTCCACGTAATTGCTACCACTTCAGGTGGATTGTTATCGGTGTTTTCCGCGTCTTTGCTGGACTTGGTCCTTAGCCAACAAGTCTTGCCAGGTGGTGTTCGCGCGAAATAGAAAATTCCTTGAAGTCTGTTTTCTTTCTTCCATTTCCATGCGCCACAGCTTTAGACGTTTCTGTGGGAACTAGATCGAGCTGCTTCGCCTTGCAATGGCTGGATGATGGATCTGTTAAAGCATGAGCATGTCGCGGAACAGTTCGTGTGCACTCCACCAGAAGGACCGCCGCTCAGGCTGGTGTGGATGTGAATGCCTACAGACACTTAAAGAGTTGAACAGGAGTGTTAAACATACCCGGCCTTACGGGGATAGAAGGTAATGAAATGGCCGACTCGCAGCCAGGAGAGGAACATCATCATTCACAGACCCCGAACCATTCTGCGGAGACCATGTCCTCAGAGAAGAATTCAAGGAACCGGGGACAGTGGCGTAGCGTGGGTTGGGGCCTAGTAACGGTTTCAACATATACCTACGCATATGTAGGTTAGGTTAGGTCGAAGTGGCTCACTGATGTACGGAAAGGCACACACTTAGGCCCGCATAGGTTCATTGTGCTACCACGCGGATCTTGGAATGCGTTGTTGGTTTTAATAAAGCGAAGAAGATGTCTGACTCTTACCCTGCTTAGTATCAAAATATCCCAGAAGTCTAAATCTGCGGGAGATCTGCGGGAGAGCATGGCAGTTGCATGGTTGCTTCCTACTCCTCGTCTCTGCAGCTTCTGCAGAAGTCGTTGCAGAGGAGGCCTGAGGTCTAGAGGTGTTAGTTCCTATGACGCAATGCCTTGTTATAACGCCAACGAGAGTTCTAAAAAGCGGCCTGCTCAATCTGATCAGACTAAGTGATCTCTAAGGGCAGAGCGTAGGCCGGAGTTGTTTGGTAATAAGGCATCCTGTGCCAGTTGACAGTCCAATAAATTGAACAGGCCAATAAACTTGGTGGCCTGCAGTACTTAGCAGCAATAGAAGGACGTGAACCTGAAGGTGACTTATTTGGAGTGTCAGAGTATGCTCCCACTAGACGAATTTATCGAAATTGCGCAATTTCCCATACAACGAACCAATTAAATCAATTTCAATGAAATTGTGTGCGAAACTGTTTATCGTCACGACTCTCGAGGCGGGGGTTGAATGCGATCCCATAAGGTAGGCGCCGCTTGACAGACCCAGGACGAGGTGGTTGGACCGAGACCAAAAACTGAACTCCTGATTGGTTAGAGTCTATGGCGGAGCATCGAGTTGCCTGGAGACCTCTCGTGCATGGTTTACCCCCGCGTACCTCTTTAGTGGAGCATGCGGGTCGGAAGATGATGATGATTGATGATGATGATTGAACTAGCAGAGTCTTGACCATTATGCCAGTTAACTAGCAGATTTCTGACAGATTGTTTCTTGCTAAAATTGACCACCCAACGTCGCAGACGTAAAGACTTTTCACTGTCAAACCAATTGCGAAGAGTGAACACTTCGGGCAATTTCAAGAGAATAGAAGAAAGTGGGACTTTGTATGGTGTTGGAGCCCACGAAGAAAGTATTAAGACAAGCCAAGGGTCGACCTTCAAATATCTGCGACTTCCTGTTTCTGAAACTCTAGCCTCACCATCAAATGTAAAATCTCCAACAGATATTTTGACTGTTGGCAATTCGGATTCTTAAGCAGTTCGAGAACTCAACAAAGACATTCTGTCCTGAACTAAGGACTTTGCATTCTAGTGCAAATCAAAAATTAACACGGACTAATCCAAAAGTGTAAAAAGCAACTATTTTGTTACTAAGCAAAGACTGCCAGTTTGGAGAGGAAATATAACGTGTATTGTGTTGCTTATCATTTCTGATAAGATGCAGTTGCATGTTAGTGAACAGCGTTCCGTGGATTTTGTTGTTAAGCAACACACAGGAACGTCGGCCATTCAATGTCTGATTACTTACTGTGAAGGAGTGCTAGTGCGGGTAAGCCTTGTAATTAAATTTATTTTGTAAATTTTGTATATTTAAAACAAACAATTTCAATCGCTCCAAATTGCCGCCCCTTGCAATGTGCCGCCCGGGGTCTGTGCCCCCCCTCGCTACGGCTCTGACTAGACAAGAATGGATGGTGCACAAACCTGAGCAACAACAACTTCCGTATCCTTACAGGCTAACTAGCAGGACACTGCATGCTTTTGGTTGAAACTGGCCAAAGTAGCAACCATGAGTATGGGGTGACCAGAAAAAATAAACGTTTAAATAAAAAAACAACGCCGTGAGACATAATGTCATCCCATGTGGAATAGCACGTCATTCCGATTTTTGATGACTCAGTCCAATGCGTATGTTGTTGGCCTCGAGCCTGTCCAAAGTGGGTGGCTTGCTGGCGTTGACTAACTTCTTGACGTACTCCCGGAGAAACAACCGAGTGGTGTTGCAGTCAATTGATGAACATTCGCCGTGAGATGATCCAGTCGGCAAGTTTCTCCTTCACAACTTCGAAAGTTGCGTTGCTTTTATGGCACGTAGCACTGTCCTTTGAGAAGCAAAGCTCGAATATTGTGTCTTGTCGAGCCCTGGCCACAGAAAGGTGGTTAAAATCGCGAGGTGCCTGAGACAATTGACAGAAAAGGTGCCCCAATCGTCAGCTCAAGTAGGTAGGTGGTAGGCTTATCCAGCCATGTTGACTAAGAAGAGACTTTGGGGATAAATACCCTTAGGAGTGGCTGGCCTATGTGTGGCCCCTCTTGGAAGCAGCTCATGCAGCCATCTTGACCAAAGACAGGCTGTGGTGATAAGTACCCTTAGGAGTGGCCGACGGCCTTACCAGGTAGCCACACTTAGGTCAAACTAGGTCCGTTGTGTCACCACAAGATCTGTGGATCCTAATTCAGGAGCCATCTGGAACTCTTAAAGCGACGAAGATGACTCAGTATGTATTTCTTAGTTCTGTCAAGTCGGCGTCCAAGTGAGTAAATCTGCGAGAGGAGAGGGCACTGCAATTGTGTAGAAAGTGTCTTCTTTTCCTTCATCTCAGCAACTGTAGGGGATACCTTGGCTGGAGGCGTGAAAGCCGATGGCGCAATGCCCGGTTGTAACACCAGTGATTGTTCTGAGATTCGGCCTGCTCATTCCGATCAGGTCGCGTGAGCGTTTCGGATCGATAGTAATGAGGCACCCACTGATAGATGACCATCGAGTAAGCGTTTCAAGCTTCGGTATATGTCTTGTAGTAGCGACAGGCTTGGAAGGCAGTTCCCCATTCGGAAAGAGTGTTCGCGTGGTGCCCTTTCTAGCGAGTTCGTCTGGGATGTCACTGTGTCCCGGAACCCACCTAAGCAGGATGCTGAACAACTTGGCCTTCTCGTTAAGAGTTAGGCGGCAATTGATGGACGTCCTGGAGTTAAATCTGACTTCACTCAGATAACACCCTTCCTCGCTTCATACGCTTAGCTCAACCCACAGATACACCCACTTCTTGCTACCACACTCACCAACGCAAAGCCATTCAGAGGATGAGTATGAGCACTCTCCAAGGAGTTGTCCTGTCGCACGATCTATGGAACCTAGTGTCGAACAAAGAGCTCTTAATGCTAGAATGAAATTTGTTCAATAACTTTGCCATTACACCTCTCTCACAGAAAGCCTCTCCCCTGTAGGCAGCAAAATCTGAGACAAACATTCTTAACAAAACTCCCTTGTGGCGAATTTTACACCAGCCATGGACACAAGGAGGTGGTAGTCACTGACTGGTGACGCATAGGAAGATGAACTTTCGACCAAGCTCTTCGATCTTCCGACAAGTCATTTGTTGAAATTTGAGGCACTGGATGCCTCATTACCAAACAACTCTGGCCTGCGATTGACCTTAAGCGATGGCTCAAACTGATTAGTTTAAGTAGGCCGAATCTTAGGGCCCTCATTTTCGTCATAACAGGGCGTTGTGCCATTGGTATGCACGCCAGGCCTTCCTCACAATGACTTGATGGAGTGAGGAAGAATCCACTGTGTGTTGCTGCAGTGCTCTCTCTTCTCGCAGATGCAAACATCTAGAGGCCTACTACTTCGATAATCTGGCTGAACTGGGCAGCATTAGTGTCAACCATCTCCTTCGCTGTAGAGTACTAATTGGTTTAAGAGTACTAATTGGTTTGCGGAAAAGGTATAGACGGATCCGCGTGGTAGCACAATGGACCTATTTTGGCCTGAGTGTGACTGCGTTCTGCAGTCAGCCACCTCAACCTAACCTAACTTAAAACATGCTAAATGCAACAACCTAACGAATTTATGTTGGGATTGAAACTTTGTGTGTAAAGGTAAGGTTAGGTTGTAGTGGCTGATTGCAGAAGGCAGTCACACTTAGGCCAAAGTAGGACCGTTTAATCAAAACCAATTGGTGCTTACAACGAAGCTCGGTTTAGCTGGCTAATACTGGCGCTTCTTAGATCATTGATGTTATTGAAGTCCCTCTAGGTTTCTACGACTTGCCAGCGCGGTACACTTCAACTTACACTTCATCCATGCAGCTTCTGCGGAAGTCATTATAGTTGACACCCAACCATCGGGCATGAGAGCCAATTGTGCAGTTTCCGGTTATGACGCCAGCAAAATGTGTCTCGACTATCTCGTTGGAGCATTTGCAAACAATTTTGGCACTCGGATTAAAATCATTATTCATCAATGCGACACTGTTACATCGACACATACGAGTTCAACTTTATCCAGATCAGTATTCGTACAGGAAACAAGTGTCTCAGAAGTTCGAAGAATTATTCTTTCACGCAGCGATCGCCAGGTTTTGACGGAATAAGAGCCCGAGATGTAAAAAGACACTCGGACATATTCACCCCAATATTATGCAAATTTGTTAACCTTAGCATAAATCAAGCAAAAATTCCTTCAACTCTGAAAACATCAGAAGACCGCCCCATATATACAGGGGGTACCAAAAGCGAGCTCAACAACTACAGGCCGAGTTCAATATTGCCGATAATTGAAGTGTGTATTGAAGAGGTTGTAACAAATAGGCTTCAAGACTTTATAGCTAAAAACTCGATCATACACACAAACCAGTACGGCTTTCAGAAAAATAAAAGTACTGGTAAAGTACTGCTCTTGGGGGAATTTACCAACTGTATCAACGAAGGCCTAAACAAAAGCTACCATGTTCTAGTGCTGTTCGTGGATTTCAGCAAGGCTTTCGACACACTGAACCATGATAAGCTGATCGAAACATTGGAAAGAATTGGCATAAGAGGTCTGATGGCAGATTGGCTAAAAGAATATCTAAGTAATAGACAATTCTGTATCAAAATCAACCAGACGTATAGCCAAAAGGAACGCGTACAATATGGAGTCCCTCAAGGATCACAATTGGGTCCGATCCTATTTTATACACCAACGAGCTGCTAAGGGTTTTCAAACAGGCCATTCCATTCGCGGCGATAGTGGTGCGCAATAGATCTTTGAACACAGCAACAGCAATTATGCAGGAGGAGTTTGATAACGCGGTTAAATGGTGTCAAACAAAGATGATGCACATACGAAATCCGCAGTTCAAAGCCACTGATCAACAAATTAATTTTAGAAATGATTCCTGTAGTAGCTCATTAAGCTGCCCGATTGAGATAGTGAAGAGGTACAAATATCTTGGAGTCACCATCGACAGCGTAACCACGACATATCGATGAGTTTCGCTTGAGCTCTATATGCCCTTACCCATCTAAAGTTCTATGCCACAAAGTCTGTATTGAAACAAGTATACTATGCCCTAGTGGAGTCGAAATTGAGGTATGGAGTACTTGCATGGGGCAACGCATCTGCAACACAACAATTGTATCTCAACAGGAAAGGGTTAAAGTTCTTCCAGTAGATTAAATCCTTGAGATGACCCTGATACTGGAGTACTATAACGACACTAGATACATCACACCAATTCCACATGGGATCAACACAAGAAGATGGGCACAGGGTATGCTTCAAGAGCCTCGATTCTGCAACAACTACGGGAGAAGACGGCTGAATTGTAGTGTACCAGAAGTCCTCAATACACTTCCACAAGAGCTAAAAAACATCACAAACTTCACAAATAGGAAACAGAGCATAAAGCAATTTTGTCTAAACAAGAATTCAAATATGTAGCTTCTATTTCAACCCAATAATCTTAATTTTTAAAAACCCGTTAACTTATCCGTGAATTGTTTTCAAATAATCAAATTTTGAAATTCATTTAAACTAAGCTTGCTTCTTAAAGTTAATTAAAAGATTTTGAAGCTCGATCTTCTGCAGAAAAGCCTGTATAAGGCTTCGCGGAAACATATAACTATTGTAAAATATTCTCTGAAAATAAAAATTGAATTGAAATTGAGCGTCCTGAGAGGAGGTCTGCTGAGATTGAGAGATCGTTTGCGATCAAGTGAAGGTTTTTTTGCGTGTAAAATTAAAAGAAATATTTTAGTTCTTTAAGATTGCCACATCGCATTGAGCAGGAGTGTTGAAACGCAAATGCACAGAAGCACTGCATTATGCCTCTCTTATCTGTACATATTATGTATTTCCGGTTTGCTATCTGCGCCTAGAATTTAAGAGATCCTTTTTTTGCCTGATTGCCTTACGTTTGAGTTTTGCTGCCTGCGACGCAGCTGCAGTGAATTTAAACTCGATGTGTGTGGGCTGGCGATTTTTGTTTTTCCTTTTTGCACTTTTGATTTTTATTGAAATTCATTTAACTTATACCGAGCTGCTTTTTGAAACCGTAATCATAATGGTATTTGTGGCGCTGAGCCTCTACAGGGCCAAGGCCTAGCTTAGCAGCAACGACTCCTGTTGAGCGTGCTACTGTTCCTGCGCGAGTGGAAGGGACCTACAGTTTTATGCCGACTCCGAAAGGTCAGTTAGAGAAACCTTGTCCAGACAGTAATACTCTTTCCGCATTGTGAGTGACTCGAAAGAAGTGGGGCGGTGAAAAGTATTTTGCTCGTACCGGAAATCGAACCTGGGCTGCGTAGGCTCAAAACGGGACCGTGGGAATCATTTTGCTCGTACAGTGAATTTAGCCTAGGTCTAGTGCGTAGAGGTCGACACAGTAACCCAAAACGCCACGAAGGTAGGTCTATCCGATGTGAAAAGGGACAAACATCGTTGGAGTTGCCCAGCTGTTTAAACAGAGATGTCATAATCCGTCGAATCGGATAATTTTCTTCCGGCAATGTTGCACGGACTACATCGCTGATAAGCACCAGAAACAATAGCGGTCACCGTATGCACCCTTGACGAACTCCACATTGGACCTCGAACTCCTCTGACAACTTACTATTGTGCACGACATGACACTCACCACGTCTCCAGTCCTTGAGTGGGTTCTAAATTGCAACCTCGCCGTATGAGCATATACTTCTCGTGGGCGACACTTAAGCCTGGGCATCTCCTGCGTCTTTCCTAGTGGAAATATGAAGGCGCAGAAATGTGCTATGAGCTCTGAAGGGAAGACTGTCCTTGTGCGACTTGTGAAGAGGACCAGTTGAGGTCCAGACCAAGTGAGGTCTTGCTGTCTACCACTGAAACTCAATGAAACATCATTACACATGAATCAAGCTGCCAACGGGTGCTCAGTAAGCCACTCAAAGCTTCGCAATTGATGTGCCACCGTCTGGAGATTCGATTCAGTTCGAAAAATGAATAATGTCACAAAAGGTTTGCCGTTTATCTCAAATTGAAAATGTAACTCGACAATGAATCACTCGTCCAATAGAAAGCACGAACGAGCAGATACCGAAATTGACGAAAACATCATGATGAGGTGAGCTGCGAACCCTAAACCTCATTTCCACGTTCCTCACTATCTAATCGGAAATTTCTGCATGAACTTGAGATACTCTCCGCCTTCATCTCAGTCCAACAGAGTGTGACAGTCTTTCTCTCTCTCTCCCTCTCTCTCTCGCTTCGTGTCTGAGATTATTGGGTGCCCCGGCTGATATTTGCATTCTTTTGTCATACCAGCATACAAATCGAGCAGCAGTTCTCGAACTCAATTGAAAACAAACGCGATAGCACGTATCTTGCGTTACGAAATAGAAACAGAAACACTATCTGGGAGCGGAGCACAGCACAAATTCACTTCAATTGGTATCGCGTGTGCAGCGCCCGCATTTGTTGGTCAGCATTCAAATTGATACACAAACGAAATGAGAATCTTTCGAAACCTTTTCTCTGTCGTATCTTATCTGCGCGGAGTGTGTGCTATAATTGAAAATGAGATTTCAAAGAGGGGCGTTCTTCGAAATTCCGCAGAACAACACACTGTCGCTGTTCGGATGCTCGGGCGGGTGTGGGAGCCGGTGTGTGTGTGGCTCTCTGTTAATTATCGTATTCATGGTAGCAATTTGGTCCACCCTTTGTCTTAGGCGCTGGCAGTGCCTTCGCCTCGTGCATAACTTAAGATTGAAGTGCGGCAGATAGACGAGCGTTCAGATAAGCAATTGTTTATGCACACACGAGCGCGCACACATATGCATACGCGACCTCCCTCCGGGACCGGGACACTGGGACTTGGGCCCATCGGCCCCTCGGCCCACACTGCTCCCAGAGATATACGAGACGTTTGTTGTTGATTTATGATAAGGCTTGTAATTTGTACTCGACACTAATGAGGAAATTGATATTTATGCGACTCATTAGGCGTTTGCACCGAGCCGGGGGTTTGACCTCAAACCAGCAATTGACCAATGCTCTGAGGTTGGCGGCCATGGGCGCTGGGCGGTTTGCTTGGTCCGGATCGGTGGACGGTTAAGCGGGAGCAAATCGCTGGAAATCAAAGTTATTGACTCGGCAAACAATGGGGGCAGTGGGCGGGAACAGATTTGCAGAAGATTCGGTTTAGGGACTCCACTGGGCACGAGACACGAGGCCAGTCAGTAAGATGAAGACTGATCGATACAGGATCAACGCACTTATCGGATTAGAGCCTCAGAAGCAGCGCTGCGGGATTATTCTACAGCAGGCGGCAGTAGGACCACTAGGAGTAGACATGAAGGACAGTATGAGATAAGCAACTGACCAATTTGGAATGGACTACAGTCCACCAGCATCCGCCGTGAATGGAACGCCAATGCCAATGGAATGCGATTGCAAAAGATGAAGAGAGAGAGCTGCTGGCTTTTGTACCATCACTTCAGTGGGATGATGTGGAAGGATTCAAATCAAGCTTTGAGAGCCTCAGCCAGAAGACTCAGAAGACAGATTTATGAAGATGCAAGCAGCAGCTCAGGAAGGGAGTGTAGTTTATCGTTCTTAGGAATAGCTTGGACACGGGGACACGGATCACGGTTTAAAGTCCAATTTTTCTTCAGGATTGCAAAGAACCTACCGGGCTGCAGCGCTTTACACGGTCTAGCCTTCTTAGGCTTTGAATCCGTAGACAACAGCCTACACTCATGTGGCTGTACTCTTCAAAAACCCTCAACGCATACAGGCCCAAAGATTGAACGCAGCACTGTTCTCTCAAAAAGGCCAAGGGTTTCTGAGTTTCTCCAGGAGTCCACGCCATAGAGCAGGACAGACGCTCAAGGTCCTGCGAGAGAGGGCTCTACTATTCATTTGCCTCTTAAGCTCAAAGAAACAGCGATTCGCGAGAGTTGTGCTGCGTTTATTCTCGGCACTCATGTTGTTCGTACTGTTTACTTGGGAGCCGAGTTAGGCAAAGTCCTGCACTACCTCGAAGCTACAGCTGCATATGGTCACCCTCTGACAGTCTTTCCCTCGATCACCACTCCGTTTCAATGCCGGCAAACGCTTCATTGACGACTCACTGTGTTCGACTAGTCGCGTCAATGTCGGCCTAGTATCCTAGCAATTGTAAATAACTTCCCAAGACTGGATCGGTTCCTGAAATGTCCATCCAAATAGAATATTAGCGGAGTCACTCAGAATATCATCACATCCCCGTTGTCGTCAATCTCCTAGACGAAAAACGCCCCCAAGACCTTAGAAGTCCGATTTATCGCTTGACGTCAGGCCAGTCAACATTTGAATTCCCCATTTAAGGCGACGAGTCTACCAGTGCACGGCAACTAAGCTAACGAACCACAACATTGTTCAGTCAACGACAATGAATGTGTTGACAGTCTTGGTCATACCCGGGGTCCTTCTCAACACACCTCGAGCAGTCGGAAATATTCACTACAGTGTCCCTTTGAATGAGTTTAACCCAAGGTCTGTCAGATTTGAAACTGGAAATGAAGACTGGACCTAGAGAGCAGACCTCGGACGAAGGTTGCCTGACGTTAAGTCAAGGGGACTCGCTCCACACTCGGGGATATGCTCCACACTCCTCGCCGCAGACTCACATCTCTCTACTCCCGCACACATATAGAGCTCCGTCTCAAACTTCTGCTCATAAATATTTCCAACTAAACGACTGCTACTCAGCATCAGTTTTTAAAACAAGTGACAGAACACAAACTGTCAGAGAAGTCGAGCCCAGGGACTACCCCACATCATGGGCAAGAGCTCGTCACGAGATGAAGAAGGTGAAGTCAATTACCCGACTATCTACACACGTCCCACCCAATGAAGCGTCGCTTTTAAATTATTAATCATAAACTCGTCGAGTTTGGTGTAAGTTATTCATTGCGTCCACGAACACATGTTCGCCATGTTGTCGAAATTGAATTCCCACTTGGACAAGGAACTGATCCTCCTGCCGGCCCACACCTACCCTTGTTAACATCGCCCGTACAACAACATTCCCCCGACACCCGAACACGTGTTGTCGGCTTGTGAGGATGCCTCGCTGGCTTGCAGTGTGTGAGACAGGCGAACAAAAAAAAAAACCCCTGCTGCCAACTTAATCACAATCGAAACATCCACTTCAGGCAGCAATTTCGAGAGCGCTGCTGAAGCGACTAAACTAGTCGCTACTGATTGCCGAAACGTCCCTCATTCCCGGTCCTAATTAGAGTTTAATGCAGCCAGGGCTGGACAACGCGGCGGAACATTGGGCCGACGTGTCAGGCTGAGTTACTAAGCAGGCGACACACTCAGCTGAGGACTGTAGTTGATTAGCGTGCATTCGTGGCCGTTGATGAGACAAATGGCATCGTAATGACCGCAGCCGAACAGACGGTGGAAATTGGTTTAATTAATTTCCTATCAGCCGAGTCAATGTTGACGCGACGATTCGAGGAGCCAAGCTAGCTGCTGGACGTGCGCTATGAGCAGATTTAATTAAAATTCTTCGGCGAGCACAACTAATGACAAAAGAATGTCGCCATTTCGGGCTGTGTCATGTGGCGAGCGACAGGTTTGATAATGTCAACTTCTTCTGGCACCGTGGCCAGTTTGAGCCTTTTTTAATGCCATCAGACGTCGTCGGTCGTCGACTGACGTTAACGAGATCATAACGGTCTATTTGTGGCTTATGAATTTAAGCCACTCAACCGGACTCGGGACCAGTTGATTAGGGGCAACAGGTTCATTTGACAAAATCGTCCTCGGTTTGGGGTCGGGAAGGGAATTGCTGGCGTTCGCGCTGGCGAGTGCTTCTGCTGGCAGAGAAATTGACGATGCAACGAGGCACAATGCGTTTCGAGAGCAGACATAGCCAGGCGGGAATTTAGTGGACTCTTGGCTCATCTTTATGCACAAGCCGCGGACTGAGCTTGCTGCACCTGCAATGAGTAAGCAACCTTTCGAACGATAGACGCTGAAGGGAAGCCCTATTCAAAGACTGCGCGCTGTAGTCTTAAGAGCAGCATCTCTTGGTCATATTCACCAGCTCGTTAGTAAGATATGGCCGTGGGGTTGTATGCCCGACGAGGTTTTAGTATCGACGAATGTAATAATCTGGGTGGCACTAGAGGGGCAGAGCCTAGCTTCTCAGCTGCCACTCGTGCTGTCTTTCACGAGTGGAAGGGATCTTCTACGATTTGAGAGGATTTGGATGAAGTGCGGAAGGTGAAATATCTGTCGGCAATACTCTCTTCGAATCCGAGCTTCTTAGTTCGAGAAGGAGAAGAAGACCAAATCTCCGGTATAAATCATGACGGACGCAAGGCCGTTTTTACTCAGGCTCAGACCTCCATTTGTCTCTGACCTGATAAGCAAGCCAGTAAATAAGTGCCAATGCTGGGTCTACCCGCATCTTTGTTTAGGGCTTCCATCAATCGTTGGGCCTTTGGAGAACGCAATCGGAGCTGGCATGACTCTCCCGGATGCAAACAGACCAAGCGCATGCCCCAAATGTCTGTAAGAAATTCGCGGCATTCTTGTTATCTCTTGGCAGAAAGGACTGCAGTCGACTTACAGGCGTGAAAACAGGACACCACGCCTTCGCCAAACGCCTAAGTGTGCTTGGCCTAAGGGACAATACCCACTGCGAAGACGACTACACTGCAGAGCACTTCTTCTGTCACTGCCCGGCCTGAGCTCAGTCTCTGGTGCTGAAGTGGTGAGAGCTGATGATGTAGGCTGCCCATAACAGAAGCACATGCTGGTCGAAGCTACAGCAAAAGTAGGCTGCTGCCTGTCAGTGCAGTTTTTTAGTCTGAGTGCTCCAGAGTAGCGTTAAAAGCCTTCGACGAAAAAAAAGTATCCCGATCCACAACAAAGCAGACCGTCAGGTCTCCTGGATGGCCTGAACTTGCTTGTCAACAATTGGAAGTCGACATCTGGTCAAATTCATAGGCTTCGGCATATCCTGGAACAAACAGGGAACAACCACTGCAGATCAGAAGCTTAGTCCGAGACTCTGTAGGACCAGGCAACAGAGGACGCGCGAGTCTAAAATGGCTTCAAGTTTAGTCCGAGACTCTGTGGGACCAGGCAACAGAGGACGCTCGCGTCTAAAATGGCTCCAAGTTTAGTCCGAAACTCTGAAGGACCAGGCAACAGAGGACGCTCGCGTCTAAGTTTAGTCCGAGACTCTGTGGGACCAGGCAACAGAGGACGCTCGCGTCTAAAATGGCTCCAAGTTTAGTCCGAGACTCTGAAGGACCAGGCAACAGAGGACGCTCGCGTCTAAAATGGCTTCAAGTTTAGTCTGAGACTCTGTAGGACCAGGCAACAGAGGACGCTCGCGTCTAAAATTGCTCCAAGTTTAGTCCGAGACTCTGAAGGACCAGGCAACAGAGGACGCTCGCGTCTAAAATGGCTCCAAGTTTAGTCCGAGACTCTGTAGGACCAGGCAACAGAGGACGCTCGCGTCTTAAAGACTCACACACTCACCTCAACCAAATCGGCGAGCTAAACCAGAGAGGCTCGTTGGTTGCGGACAAAGTTGAGTGTCGGCACGGAGACTTGCTGAAACCAGCCACTGCTCCCTATCCGGTCTTGTGGATGAATGGGAGGTCAGTCTACGAGAAACGCACTTTTTTTCGTCAGTAAAGTGAAACGCGTGGCAGCTCAAGGAAGCCCAAAGCGATGCATTGGCCAAAGACTGTTCTTGTGTCTGCGATGTCCGGACATACACTTAGCTGCACACAGCCCTCACGCAGCCACTCTCGTATTACACGTCTTCTTCTCACCACCTGGTGGTGGGCATTTATCCCACGAATCCAGTTCGCATAGCAATTACACGTCAACAAGCTCCGAGAGCGTCTTTCCAGTCGACCGGCAGAATGAATAATCCTTTTCGAAATTAGTCATGTAAAGAGTGAAAAACCCAATGCGCAAATACCTTCTGCAGATCTTATTACACCAACCCCCAAATTATGCAGTGGAACCCTCGGCAACCTTACTCGCACGCAACCAAGCAACACATTCCCACAGAGAGCGGCCAAGCCACCTGGCTTCAGGTTGAGACTGTGCGCTGGTACAACCAGATTCCACAAGATGGGAATCTTTGTGCACCATGGGGATCATAAGTCGAGCACATAACAATTTCAGTTCATAAAGGGGTGGTTTACGACGTCGTTGTCGCTGGCAAGTCTTCGCCCCTAACAAAGGCTCGCAGCAGACCCCTCCTCGTTCGAATCAATTCAAATGCAAATCGAGTCGGGCGAAAGGAAAGCCCCTTATCCGGCGCAAACGAAAGTCTTGAGTTCTGAATTCCGAGTTCCGAGACTTGACACACACACACACACGCTCTGTGGATAATTGACAATGGGGATGCCCAGGGACATTAATGTGTCACGGTGTATGACGTCGTAAACAGTTCCGAAACCAGGGGTTGGGATTTCTCCGCTCTCGTGCGGCATTGTGTTTTGCTACCTTTGTTCGGCGGAAAAGAAATCATAAAATTCCTGCGCAATAAGGATGCCTTAAATAATACGGACCCTGACGGAACAATCTATGTGCGTTTCCTTTGCCGGAACGAGAGTGGAAATTCCCACAGATTGTTGCATCGACGTGGAATAAATCCACGTCACCCTCCGTTTGGAGGATCGACGGAAGGAATCTAGTTTCCACACTTCCTCCCCGAAGTCAGCGTCGCGGTTCGAAGGACATTGTCTGTCGCTAGACCAAAACACTTTCTCACGACCGACCGTCGTCGGTGAAGCAAAAAAAATGCTGATTTTCTACTGGTTCCCGGAGATTCGGGAGCCGCAACGCACCACGACCACGCTGGAAATGAGTTTTCAATTTCAATTTGAATTCGTTTTCCTCAATCAAACGGCGCAATGGAAAATGCGATTGCTAAAGTATCCTTAATTGGGAAATTGACGATGATGACGGCACGGCGGCGGCGGCGATTGAAAGCCAGAAGTGCGCTTGAAGTGGGGGAAATTGACAAACAGACTCGAATATGCGGGCATTTTCCATGCAGTCAGGGTGCTTGCGTGCGAGCGTTTTAAATTGTGCGGGTACCACCGACCGACCAGCAGTAGGGACAGAAGCAATTGCAGGATGCACATCAAGGGTGTTGTGGAGAAAAATTAACGTTTCCCACGTGCCACAGTTACACTGGAGTGAAGTGGCAATCAATGGACAGGTGGGTTCGTGCTGGCGTGTGCTGATCCTCTTCTGGGCAACGAACTACGTGCTCTTTGTTCAGCGGCAGGATGCCCGCATTAGATGTCATCGATTGGTTCTGAATCGAATGGAGGATTTCCAAATGTAATCTCTTTTAGGGCATTCGATGGGAAAAACCGTTACGTTTGAATGTCACCTGGTGCGTGTGCGAGTGACAAGGAGTTGTGTCACAGGCGATGGTTTGGTTTGTCCTTGGCAGGAGATGCCGACTGGCGGGGAAGTACCTGGCGGAGGTAGCCACTGGATATGCACTTCGTGTGAACACGTGATGTGTTGTATTTGGCCAATTTTTGTAACAGCAACTATTTCGAGTATAATTTAGACAAATGGCCACTGCCTCTGAAGGGTGGTGATTGACGCTAACAGCTGTAGCTGAAGTGTGTAGCCGAAGCGACCGAGCAGTGAGAGCAATGGATGTGGGATTCAAGCCCAGGTTGGACCTAGGCGCAGTTTCTACAGCACTGGAGTGATCGGGCTGCAACTCAAATTAATGAATTCATGTGAAGTTGCATTTCCGAGTTACGCGATCGGCAAGACTTGTCTCTCGGCTTAGGATTCATCTTGAATGAGAGGCTCTTTGAATATCGATTGCTTGACTTTCAAATGCAAAGAAACCAGGATTCACTGCGTTTTTGGCATTCAGGATGAGATACTGTGTCGCCGAAGCTTTGCTTAGTGGCGAGTTCTAGGGAGGACCACTTTTCGATGGAATCTGAAATTTATTTTCCAGAATGTTTGACTTACTCGCACGGATCACTGATCTGAGAAGAGAAGAAATCTTCCAGTGACGAGTTCACAGCCTACGCACGATCGCCCATGACGAATGTCCGTCGCGACATAGTCTTACATGGTCATACTCAGCCGCGCAAATGAGTTTCACTGCATTGACTATGAGGATACAGTAGAATCTCGATAACGTGAACCCCGACAGTGTGGACTATCCAATAATGTGAACTGAGAAAATTATGCATTACCTGCTGCAAAACGTGAACTCGTGACCATTTTTTTTTATCTCGGTTTCTTTGTGTGGTCGCTTGCAATGTCGAACGGTTTAAAAGGGAAGAAGTTACAGCAAAAAGATAATATGACTCTATTCCAGATCACAATAATTTTACGTTACACGCGCTCTTTCATGTTCGTTTCGATTTTGCTTCCTTCTTTTGTGCGTTGTGCTGTGTGGAGTTCATGCGTCGCTTCCGCAAAACCATGAAGCTATGGCTCCTTTGAAGCAAAACCAGCACAGTTTCCTTGCAATCACGGGAACTGGCTACTCAGGGTTAGCTCTATTCCAGAAGTCCGGGACCCTCAGAGATGCCCCAAATGGAAACTGCCCTCTTTGAGTGGTCGGGAAAAATGTGCCCATTTCGACTAACTTACTGCGGAATCATGCAACAATTGACGACAATTGACGGTTGCTAAATCCAGAACAGATTTATAATGCCGAAGTTGCCGGTGGCCCAAAGAGGCACCAGGCTGGACTGGAACACACAAAAACCTCTCATAATCGGAAAGACCAAAAATCTCTGGGCGTTTTCTGGATTTAATGTGCCTGTGTTGTAAAGGGTGATTTTTTAATTAAACAATTATAATTGACAAGTTTTAGTCGCAAGGAAGAGTGCGGGATAACTTGAG
The DNA here is from genome assembly GCA_905231855.2 of Eristalis tenax. Lineage (NCBI taxonomy): Eukaryota > Metazoa > Arthropoda > Insecta > Diptera > Syrphidae > Eristalis > Eristalis tenax. Next base: position 24,740,253 of record HG993127.1, read on the forward strand.
TCCTCACTGGGCACTGGGCCATCGGTACACAGGCAATGCGTCTGAAGCTGCAGAGACGGGGTAGAAAGAGAATCTGTCGACATCTGCTCTGCGAATGTCCAGCCCTAGGAAGAAGAAAATGAGGCGGTTTCTAAGAAAGCACTTCTGCTAAAAACCTGGATGACTTCAGCGATGTTGAACTGAAAACTGATTCAGGAAAAGAGAGGTAGCATGGTACACAAATATTCCCCCTTAGGGGCTTAATGGTCTAAGTGAGCCACGGCCGGATGGTCTTCAGGTCACCCATATACCCACCGTCCTACATATCCGATCGGAGATTCGCTGGACAGCTTGTCAAAATGTCTTCGCTGTGTAGTCACTTTTACGGATGTATGCGACTTCCCCCCATGGCGTCACGCTTCACCCCCCGGCAATGCTATCCAGCACACCTTGTCTTCCTTACATCATGGGATAGAACGATATAAACAAACTCGATTGAGTATGCTTCCTGTTCCTTGCTGTAGTCCAGATGCCCACCATTCTTCGCCTTCAAGAGTGACCACTGCCCACCTTAAGGCTAAATATCCGACAAATTGTCCTGTCAACATGGCAGACCTTGTTTGTTTTTTATTCGAAATGACAGCAGACAAGTGTAATCAAGCAGAAAATCACCCCAATACCGGAGAATAAGCACATTCTCCTCAAACACAAGCTGTGACAGGTACCGTCCAACCGCAGGACATCCCCACAATCCAAGCACGTGTCGGTGTCCCTAAACGCAATGAATGGAGTAATGGACTCTGAGGTTGACAAGAGCTAAGCCGTTCAGACATTACGTCCTGGTCCAAGCAGCCGTAATTGTATGATCACCCGAGTGCTTAAGCCCTGAAATAAGTTAGCTTCCTCTGCCGAGCACCGAGCACCGAGCCCACGTTCCTTTGTGGCGAAGCGCCGCCCCCGAGATTGCTTCTGAATCAATTGTTGTCTACTGTAACGAGCTCCTCACACGATGACTCTTCATCCTAATGGGCTGCCTAATGGGCAAATACCTCCTCGGAAACACACTACCCTTGCGGAGCACACATGTGCGTACGCATGGGGCGTCCTTGTGAGGAATTACAAAATATCTGCAATATCTCTCGCCTTTTGCCCAGGCCCTCGGAGCGACCACAAGTTATTTCAACACGCAGCAGGCGTCTTGGGATGTCTTCTGCATTTCTGTGCTCCGCACTACCTGTCAACTCGAGGGCATTCAACACCTCTTAATGGCATGGCCAGGGAATGCCACAGTGATCCGAACAATTCCCCCTTCAAACGCGCAGCTGGCAGTCCAGTGGGGTGACATCTAATTCGGCTCAACCCCGTCGCTCGTCGCTAGTGCAGGCCAGGACCTGCCATGTGCCGCAGCCAAAGCAAGCGTCCTGGGTCCCTTAGCTACCCAATTCATAATAAGGGACCCCCTCGGTCAATGTGATTTATGTGATCTCAATGGCACACAAGACATTCTTCTTCGTATTCACGTCAGGCGTCCACTCTCCGCTGCCCGGGCGACTGATGTAAACGAACAATGAGAGCGAAGCGAGGCGTACGTAACGCACAGGATGCCTCAAAGGGCATCCTTCTCCTCCCCTGCTCAGGTATCGTCATCGGTCGGCAAGCAAAACAAAAAAGAACCGAGTACAATGCCGCACGGGAAACTGGCGTAAGAAGAAAAAACATTGACTTGAGATACGGCGTTCTTTGTCTTCCTCTCCTCCTGGCAATCCTTGAGCGCACAGGACCGTGGCTGGCTGCAAAGGTGCACGCGCAAGATGTTCGGAATTGTGTGTTCCCCTTGGGGTGAACTAATTTCGGAGACGTACCTTCCTCGAGGGGTCGGGATTTACTTGCATCGCAAAAGGAATGCATTTCGAAGGAATATTGGATTCACTTGCGTGCTCGTTCATTGTCCTCGATTTCTTTTTTCTTTCCTTTCCTTTTGTGGAAAATCCTGTTTCTGTCCGTACTCGTTCGTTCCTTATCGACTTTGCACAAGTCAACGGGTCTGGTCTGTGACGTGGTTGGTGCTTTGGTCCTCTGCTGGCTGGGCGCGCTGCTCGGGGTTCCTTGAGGCGTTTCGCAGGCTCTTCGCTTTTGCCAACAGCTGCCGGTGGACCGGTGCAACATGTCTGCCAGGCGAACATCCTGCGGGTTCATAATGGGGTAGCGAGCGGAGCGTGTGTATGTGAACCGCTGAAATTGTTTGAAAATTGTAATTCACGATCAAATGTGTGCTTGCTTGGTGGTGGGACGGGTGACACGGTTTTGGGGTGGTGACGGGAGATTTTTTTGCGCAGCAACGTGTCGATGTTCGTACGGATAATTTGAAGCAAATCTCCTGTCCGTACGCATCACGACGTGGTTAGACCGTGCCTCTTCGTTAAGTGGTAGCCACAGTCAACGAGTGGACAGACATCTCTGCTCTCCACCTCTCACCTTCCACTGAAACCCAAATGGTCCGTAAATTCCATAAGAAAATGCCGGAAATGGACCGGTCAGCATAATTAGCCAACTGCGAGTGCTGAGTCTCGGTTGAGGCTGCTTTGTAAGTCGCAGGTTGGCTTTTCGAAACGGATGATATTTGTCAGTTGCCAGTCTCCGTAGAGAGTTGTAACGGCCAGACTCTGTACCGCGGCTTTTGAGCGAAGTTGAATTGGCAAGTGTGGGCTATGTGATCGTGTTGACAACTTGATCACGCGATCCTTTACTCGGCGCAACAACACCTCCTCCTCTCCTCCCTCTCTCAATCGCCACTCAATCGGTCACAGCGAACATGGGTTGTTTTTGCAGAGCAGATCAGCCCACGCCGGGACACGATAATAGATCCGTAAAATCACCCAATCTGTGTTGAATGTTGTTCCCAAACCTCGAGCTGCATTCTCTGGAGAGAGAGAGGAATCATACGATGGCCACGCGAGCAACCCCCCAGCAGCCTGGGCTTGAACTGGTGGAGTTAGTTGGAAGAGTTAGTTAGAGGTCAGTTTTTGGGAGACTCAAGCCACCGTGGTGTCGGAATAATTCAGTCATTCGTGAGCTCCCTATCGCCATTGTCTTTATCGTTCTTTTTTTTTGTCAAGTCTATCGAGTTCGGTACTTTCGGACGATGGCTCAAGTGTTGCCATTCCACCGGTTTGTCTTGTTGAGTTTATTTTTGATCGCAATAAACGAATATCTCATCGTACGACTGTTTCTGAAATTAAGGGTGAAGTGCACAAGCCCAATTTTTCAGAGTGTCGAACAGTGAAAGGAAAATGAAACCCAATGTCTAGTTTACTCGAAGACAACCCGCGTGAAGGAAGGTGTTGATAAGCTCCGTCACAACCTTCATCTTTGTTCCGTCCTCATTGCCATTTAAAGGAAGTCATAATTTAGCATTCATCGCATGTAATCGTATCTTGCTGTCAAACGAATGTCGAGAGCATATGATTTTTGCTGTCCGACACACACGTTGTCTTTTACTCACAAAGTGTGTGAAAGAAGACACACTACAAGAAAAGTCCTGCTATTAGGCGTGTTTTTTTACGCTTGAATTTCAAGTTGCGTTTAAGTATGTGAAACAGGCGCCGATAAAAAGGATGCTTCCAATCGGTATACATTAGCTGACGGGCAACGTAAAGTAGCGAAGGTGCTGTGAGTTTTCTGGCAGCGTAAGACCCTTCTCGGCAAGTCTTGGGGTCTATCACCAACAAGATCCATCAGGAGCTACACGGCTATGATATGGCCCCTTCTCTCCTATGCTTCCCCAACATCATGGGATGGCCTCTCACGACCATCTTCCGTCTTAAAAGAAATGGTCTTTAGTACAACACGCACTGGGGCTTCGAGGACCTTGCTCACCGCCTTTTATTTGACCCTGGGTATGCCGTGTGACGCAGGGACACCGTGCTAGACTCAGGACTGGCTCTGGCCACAATCTGAGCCAGGAAAAGAATGTAGCCGATTTTTTACGGAACCAATGACGGATCTGAAGCTGGCGCCTTCGTCGAGAGCGACAACATTAGACTGCACACCTCTTTAGGTAAATTTAATGCCCACTAACTATATTTTTAAGAACAGATGGAAGGGGAAAGGCGTCTGTGTCCGTAGTCACAGTCAAGCTGTACTTAAGGCCTTGCTCATCAATTTAACCACTTCCAGGGCAGTTCAGGCATGCTCTCAGAATTTGCTCGGCAGTCATAATTCACTAAGAATTTTCTGGGGATAGATGGAAATGAGATCGCCGATGAACTTGCTAGACAAGGATCAGAGGAGACAGTCTTGGGACCTTGGTTAGAGCTTTCATCGATGGTAGGGCTTCTGCAGATCCACACAATCGGAGGTGACATGACCCCCCGGATGCAAACAGACCAAGCGCTTCTGGAGAGCACAATCGGAGGTGACATGACCCTCGCGGATCCAAACAGATCAAGCGCTTCTGGAGAGCACACTCGGAGGTGGCATGACTCTCCCGGATGCAAACAGACCAAGCGCTTCTGGAGAGCACAATCGGAGGTGGTATGGCCCTCCCGGATGCAAACAGACCAAGCGCTTCTGGAGAGCACAATCGGAGGTGGTATGGCCCTCCCGGATGCAAACAGACCAAGCGCTTCTGGAGAGCACAATCGGAGGTGGTATGGCCCTCCCGGATGCAAACAGACCAAGCGCTTCTGGAGAGCACAATCGGAGGTGGCATGACCCTCCCGGATGCAAAGAAATCCGCTGCACTCTTGTTATCTCTTGGCAGAAAGGACTGGAGTCGCCTTTGCCTTCGGCAAACGCCTAAGTGTGCTTGGCCTAAGCGACTAAACCCTCTGCGAGGACTGTGGGCAAGACGACGACACTGCAGACCACTTCCTCTGTCAAAGTGCCGCCTTTACTCGGATCAGGTGGCAGGTCTTGGGCCTGAAGTGGTGAGAGCTGATGATTCAGCTCCTCATCAGAGAAGCTCCTGCTGGTCGAAGGCCTAGAAACTACAGCAAAAGTAGGTTGCTGCCTGTCAGTACAATGGACCAGTTTTTTAGTCTGAGTGCTCCAGTGTAACCTGTTTATTCAACGTCCCGGGATAGATCCTAAGTAACCAGCAGCAATGACAAGCACCTACCTACTGCCGTAGTAAAGGGAATGCACTTCGGCATTACGTGGCTCATTAGCGCCTCTATTTGCGCACTCCTAGAATTTTCCAAGGACTTAGCTTGTGGCTGCTGAGCCACTCAAACTTTACACTTCCTCCTTAGGCCCGACGAGGAGGATTGACTTACTCCTAAACATAGAACCAGTTGGTGCTTGTGACAAAGCAGTTGATCTGAAGTTGTTGAAAGTGTAGGTGTGGGTATCTACGGCTGATTTGGAGGCCCCCTCAACCTTCACCACACTCACAGCGTGCATCTGAACACCTCCCTTCTGATATAGCCCTACGTTAGCAGGACGAAATTCATAGTAAAACATCAAATTCGTCGTCAGAAGCCATTCCAGTTCAGCAGGAGTCCCTCAAGGTTCCACAGTAAGGCCTATTATATTGCACTCACAATGGAACGGCTAATAAGTTCATACTTATCGAGAAGAATTGAATATCGTGGCTAGTCTTAAAAATCTTGCGCGCTAAACCAAGCTTACCTCAAAACAACCGAGAACTGTATAAGCAGCTGTTACAGAAAACCGGTTCGCTAAGTAGAAGTTATCCACCTCCAAAAACTCCATGTGGTTTCAACCAGCAAGAAGTTTGACAGAAAGAACGGGGAGTTGCTCAGTGCTGCATGAAAACGATGTCAATCACAAAAAAACCTCCATTTTCCTCAACACTTCCGGTTGTGTTTTAGTTGCTGCACAGGAGAATGGATCACGCCCATCCTCCATCCAGCAACCAAACACACTCTTCCTCCGCCCAGCACGAAACAAATCCATTCAAAAGTAGAACTCGACCAAATTAAAGTTGATGGCGCCAATCTGTTGTCTCGAACACTCAGCCGTAATTCAGTGGCTCCATCAAATCTGCTCGTGACGTATTGCCTGCTGCTGTATTGCCTCCTCTTTCGCAACAAAATCTCATCGGCAAGACTATCCGCAACTGAGCCAAGATTCAGTCGGCCGAGTGGGCTGCGTGGGCTGGGCGGTGAAGCACCAAGTCCAAAACGAAACGGAAGAAAAACAAAGCCAAATCGATTAGAGATTGCCTGCGACGACGATAAATCATCAAACTACCAAGTGAATGTGAAACACCGACAAAAAGAAATATGAAAGCGAAATAATATTGAAATGGAATCACCGAAATCTTCATTCTCTCTTGTGGAACAAGGAACTTCGCCAGACCACCCTCCCTGCGGATGTAGTTTTGTCTGGTTTAGCTTCGGGGACTCCTGAACGCTCGTACGTCTTCTCCCACTTCCAATGGCTGGCGCGGAGATATTAAAGAAGTTTCCCACCAAAATAGAAAGATAAATTTCGCAGGAATCCCCGTCGAATCCCGCTCTGGTCGGGGTACCCTCCAATGCGATACATGTGCGGTTCGGCGGGTGGGTGCAATAAATTCTGGAGTTCGAGTGGGTTTTGGGCAATTTTTCAAACGCAATCACATCCAATCGGAAGCTAAACGCAGACAGTTCACCCTTAATAACCGCCGCACACCGTGGGTGGGCGGAGTTATTATCGAATGGGTGAGGGCCCCCTCGTTGAGCTGGGATAGGGATCTCCTTGACTTTGGCATTTCAAATAGGTGAGCTATAGAGCTGCAGATGGTACAAGTGGCTTATTAAAGCGTGGAGATAAATCCGTTTCGCTGGGACAGGGGAACTGCTCCACAATGTGAGCTGGGAGGGAGTTGGCGAGGCAGAGAGCTCTTGCCATATGAATCCAGCCATGACCGTGACAGACTCAACGGTGTCCACAACAAACGCGAGCATATTTCTAATTTGTTTTCCACAAAAAACAAGCCACCCATGAACAGCCCCCAAATAAAGCAAACACAAGCAAATCCCCCTTAAAATCCAGCTTAAAATAGCTATCACTTCACCACAGCTAGAAGCAAACAATGAACTCATGAACACATGATTTCTGGCGCCCGCAGGTTTTGCATATCAATCAACTGCGTGCTTGTGCTCGTCTGTCACAAAAACGTGACCCACTTTCGGTAGCGGCGGCCAAGAGCTGTTAGGCAATTAGAATCGAATTGTTCGCCATGACGATGGACGCAGTGCACTGGACAGACACATTACACGCGGACAAGTACCCAACTAGGAGGCTCTCCGTTGTAGGGCTTCGCACATCTAATTGTTTTCGGGGGCAATTTACAAAAGCAAAAATCAATTTCAACCCCTCCCGTAGTGGGTGCGCGGAGGGGGTGGGCGAATGGGGGGGGGGACAACAATGCCCCATTGAATTTTGTGAAATCACCAATAGTGGGGCTTGAGGGCATTTGAAATTGATCCAGTTTACAAATACTTAACAGGCACAGTGTGGTTGGCAGGGGAGGATACATGGAGTGGCACTCTTAGTGGGGGCCAAGCCATAGCATCGGGAAAAAATGTTAGATTTCATTGGCCTCACATCATAGACTAAGAACATGACAATGTACTAGGTGCTAGGAGTAGATGGGAACGCCGCACTAAGTCTGGGCGAAGATAAACGAGATTCCCTGAAGTCTAACACAGCCCTGGTGTGGACGTGGTATAATCTGGCCACAGCGTCCGAAAACACTTCCCAGGATGGGCCGACATTTACTTCTGGGCAGCACAGTGTCCCGAACGGATATGCGCCGTTGCGTCTCCGACTCATGACGCACATATTGAGTTAGCGCACACCACGATCATTACGGAATAAAAAAAGAAAGGTCGTCAAAAACATCGCGTGCCCAAAATCGGTGCTGGGCAATCTCAAGTGTACAGGATCGCAAATTCAATAATTTATAAGCGAACCATCTCACACCCGTATCAGCAGTAAAGGCAGACGTGTCCAACAATGTCGTCAGCATCAGACCTGCCACCGGATCCCAGTAAAGGCGGGACAGTGACAGAGAAAGTGCTCTGCAGTGTCGTCGTCTTCCCCACAGTCGTCGCAGAGGGTTTCGTCGCTTAGGCCAAGCACATTTAGGTCCTTGGCGAAGTTATAGTGTCTCGCACCTAAAATCCAAGCGGCAGGCAGTTCATCTCCGATGTCCGGCGAGTACTTGCATTCGTAATAATTGAAGAGAATAAAAACTAGTCTAATTAATTTAGTGTATGACGTCTCCAACAGATGCGAAGACCACACCGAGTTTATGCCATCGAGACCCAGTCGAAAAGGCTTCGCAGTTGGACGCAATTCCATCTTGTCGTCCACACTGCCTCAGCAGACAGCCCCCATAATTCCTTCACCTTAGCGCGAAGCATGTCACCACCGCTCTGATTGTCGCCGCGTCGTGCACGTTAGAAAGAAGCCAGTCAGCCAACCGCGCCGCGCCGCTGAACACGTCTCTCAAGAGTGCCGGGCGTCGACAAAAAGCAAAAACCGAACAAGAAAAAAAAAACAAAAACAAATCCCCTCAAAGTTACCCTTTTCTCATTTCCTGCAAAACACAAACGGAGCGCGGAGCGCCGCCGAATAGGGAGACAGAAAGCAGAAAAAAAACACACACAAATCCTTTTGCTCTTTTCGAGCGCGCCCTATCTGGATCCTGGATTGTAGACATCCATTTCGTCCTCGCTGTGTGCCGTGCACCCAAACACCAGCGCCGGAGGAGTCCGCCGAGGCAAAAAGTCCAAAGTGGCAAATGTTGCAGTGAGGAACGAACACCCGCCGGAGACCGTGTGAAAGAGTGGGTGGCCGGGGCGCGCTGCGGCGCTTCAAAGAGAGCGGCGAAAAAGTGGGAAAAGAACTGCTGAGTGATGAACCATGTGATGAAAACTATTTAATCTGAGAGTTCCTTGTTCCTTGCGCTCGAGCTGACGCTTAAGCCAGCACCGTTGCTTGTCGATCTTCGCCGTCAATAATGACTTAAGGGTGAAGTGAAACAAAAACGAACTCTCATCAACGTCATTGACGTTGTCAGCACGTGATACTCGTTGTGTCGTTGTCGTCGTTGTCGTTGGTGGCTGGTGGAAGGCAGGCGGCGGCGGTGTGTGCGAAACTTTAATGAACAATGACTGTCGCGGATCTGAAGTTGATCTTTGTGTTGGTTTTCATTTTGGCGATGTGCTATCAAACGAATGTGAATTGCTTTGGGGATGACTTCGTTGCGTTCGCCTCGCACAAGTACAACGTCAGCCGAGGGGAGCTCTATGCGTTTGTAACCAACCCGGAACTGGTTGACAGGGTAAATACGATTGCATTTATGATGTATTGTTGAATTTTTAGATGATGCTGGGACGGGGACTCGACGTGAGTGGTTTTTAAGTTGGTTGGGTTCTGAGTGACTTTGTTGTCGAGTGCGAAGTGTGGGATTCAGTGTCTGGCTGTTGAGTCACACGATGAGACAGTCGAGTTGGCTGCACATTGCTGAGTATGTACATCGATTATGTCTGCGAGAGTCGAGAGAGAGAGAGAGAGAGAAAGCAGGCTTCAAGGTCATTGTCGGGAATATTCGCTGAGACAGTCGTCACTTGTGTGTTGTGGCGTGTTTTTGTTTTCGGTGAGTCATCTGGGTGAAGTGCGTGCTTGAATCGCATTTGGTTGAGTAAACAAATTTGTTGTCAGCTAAGATCGCGGTTTCGCCATAAATGCTTGGGTCACGACTGCTGGCGGAAACTTCAGGGAACAGTTGGAACAGGTGCACATCGTCTGTAAGAAGTTTTGGGTTTGCGAGGGAAAGTGCACTGGCGATAGTAAATCACATCCGCGTCGAAAACGAAATGTACTAGGTCTGAAGGCAGACTTCGTGAATGTAGTTTCTGTAGTTCTTCCGGCCGCATTCAGTTTTATGGTTAGGTTTAGTACGCCTAACCTTTTTGTCTTGGATCTGCGATTAGGATTGGATTAGGCTGGAGTGGCGACTGTCCTGGTTCACGTAGACCAACTAAGGTATACCGACAGCGTCACCACAAAATTCCCAAAAAAAAAATTACGTATAAAGACGTAGGTACCAGTAAAATGGAACTAAGTCACTTGATCAGTACTGGTCATGGCCAAGCTTGTGCAGCAACCACTTGTGGCGTGCGCAGCTCTGCCAGATTGCTGCCAGATTTATTTTATTTTTAAATTGTTTCCAAGATTTTTGCGCTAAAAATCATAAAATTCCAAGATTTCGAATTTCCAAATTTTTGTATACTTCGGTCTAAAACTTGCTGTGGTTTGCTAAGAGATGGCGTAACTTGTACTATTCCATTGGAACATGCGTTGGAAAGCTGCTGTCATTGTACGTCATTTCAGTAAATGTCATTCATTTGAAGCGTAAACAGCAATCATTTTTCAAATATGTCGAACTTTGTGCCTGAAAAAGTGTTTTTGCGAGGAGTTCTTCTTCAACAAACTGCTGCCGAAAGGCATCGCATTTTGGTGGAAGTTTATGGTGAACGTGCGCTAGCTGAGAGAATGCGCCAAACAAATCGAATATCCATGACGCGAAGGTGTGCTGTATTATGAGCTTCTAAAACCGGGTGAGACCATCAATGGACAACGCTACCGAACACAATTAATCCTTTTGAAGAGAGCAGTAGCCGAAAAACGCCGGGAATATGCGACCAGACACGAGGCAATAATTTTCCATCATGACATCGCTCGGCCCCACGTTGCTATTCCGGTTAAGAACTATTTGGAGAACAGTGGATGTGAAGTTTTCCCCCACCCGCCTTTCAGCCCAGACCTTGCCCCTTCTGTCTACCATTTGTTCCGGTCGATGCAGGACGGCCTCACTGAAATACGGTTCACATCAGAGCAGAATATCAAAAATTGACTGGATTCATTCTTGGCTGCCAAGCCGGCTCACAATTGCCAGAAAGATGGGAAAAAGTCATAGCTTCAGATGGGCAATACTTTGAACATGTTCTTCTTAGATAAACGTTCAAATTTTGAAAAAAAAAACCGCACGAAGTTATAGACCCAATACTAAAAGCTCGTGAAATTGAGCATATTTACTGACTACAACCCAGCCTTCTATGGGATTATGGCTCCTTGAGTGCTCACATATTTTCTGGCGACGTGGATTTTGTGGAATAAGCCTTAGATTGTTAATGCCCTCGACATATGCGAGCACTTGCACAGACTTGCGGGGGTGCGTGCATCTAGTGTTGACATCGGACTTAAGGACGATCGTCTCGTATATGGTTGTGAAAAATCGTGCGTTGCCGAGTGTTCATTTTTTTATGAATTTTTGAAAAGTTGATACACCACAGACCCATTTTTTGAATATTTCCGTTTGTGGGCCCTCAAACTGACACCACTTGGCAGCAGTTGAAAAATATCTTAAATATGTTTAGCGGTCATGTCTATTACTCTTTGTGATTGTGGTTATGTGTGTTCCAAGGAGAGGGAAGAAAACGCTCCCACACGAATAAACGCAGGCAGTGGTAGAGTGCGAGTCAAGTTCTTTTAGTTCCAGCTGGCGTCACACTCGGGCCGCTTTTACGATTTTTGGACATTTGCCAATCTCGCCAAATGAGATCCCAATCCTCAATTTTTTTTATATTTCGCACCCTTTTGGCACAGATTATTTTACATGCGTCCAAAACACCACACATTTTCACCTCGCTTGCCTACAATTTGGAAAGGTCTTCTTTGCGAAAGGCCTTGTTTGTTTTTTTTTCAACTGCGTCGAGGTTTTTATTCGATGTATCGAAAACATCGAATAAAATAAAACATCGATACATTTTGTGTATGATCATCTCTTCTTCTACCTCTCCTGCCTCCTTGCCGCGAATATTCGACAGCGCTTTGTACATCGTTCTCTCAAACCATGCGAACCGCTCAGACTATGTTTTTCACATGCCTTCGTGAATAACTGTCAAAATGTCGCTCAAATTCGATAGACAAGGGGGCAATCAGGTTTATTGCATGGTTTATTAATCCAATGCTCGCACAGTAAAAACAAAGTAGATGATATGGCGGCTTGACTTCCGGTTTTGATCAAGCACGTACTTGAGAAACTGTTTGACTTCTTGGGGTTCACGATCGCACTAGTCTCTTGGCCGTTGCATCTAGAGCTCTCAATGCTGATAAATAATACGAATTTCTTAGCGGAGCCCACTTTTCTCTCTCTATCCTCGTGAGAAACTCCAAGTTCCCTTCACGGGCTATTCTTCTTCGGCCCAGAAAGAAAACCTTTTAATTACAACAAAATCCTCGAAATCAAAGCAACTCCACCGAGTTATTTCTCAAGGCATTCTCTTCGAGACCACTTCAGTAGAAAGGTCATCACTCTCCCACTTGCCAAAGGATGTCATTTAATTAAGGACTTCCCTCTGAATCAGCTCCTCAGCGAGACGAAAAACGAAACAAAATGGAAACGACTTCTCTACCATTCCCGGTCCGGCCCGGCCGGTGAGTGTACGTTCCTTTTCTAATTGCCACCCCCACGGTCAGTCAAGCGACCGTCTGCATCCCCTACCCAGCCCCATCAGCACCATCTTCGCAGTGAAGTGCTCGATAAATCCGAAACGAGAGACAGTCGTACATTTGAGAAATGATACCGGTAACTGACACTCATTAAATGTCTCAACTCGGGCATACCTTGCCGCTGCCCGACTTACCTAACCCAGATTGCCTACGTCCTCGGAGTGGCACTTGGCCCAATTTCGCCTTCCTTCGGGCGAGCGGAGCGAACGAGGCCGGGACACGGAATGGATCTGCAATTAAGGCCCAGCCGCAAATGAAAACTTTGAATTAGCAGTAAATTTTCATCCGTCCTCTACCCCCGCACCCGACCTCCCACCCCCTCAGTCACTTGAATGTGTGTGCTTTTTTTCGCCTGGTTTGTTGGAAATTTAATTAGTAACGTGCTTAGGGATTTCTTTTCTTTGCAGTGGCTGGACTGGCTGCCGTTTTTTATGGCCGCCGACTTCAAGCCGCTGAGCGTCGGCAAGCAGTTTATGATATTCTCAAGTGAGTCCTTTGCCGGGGGAGTCAATTTGTGTTCGATTAATTTTGTGCCTGTTGTCCCACCGCAGATGAGTTCGAATTCCTGCTGAGGGTGACCGAGCACAGTGCCGGGACGTATCTGGCCCTGGAATCGGATCTGCTGCTGAGGCCGAGGATTGAGTTGATCTTTGACACGCTGGGTGGCGATGAGCGGTCACATTTGGGGATGCGATTGAGCTTCCGAAGGACGTCCGCCCTATTTCAAGTGTGTTGCGGAAGGCGGTAGGCTGGACGAGGGTGTCCTTTATTCCGTGGATTGACAGGGATTGAGTGAATTTAATGGATTTGATGTTTTCTATTTGACAGTACACGATAGGGACGGTCTACAGGCGGGTGATTGTGCCGAAGTTGGAGGAGTCCTTGAGCAGACTTGACGGAATACTGAACGAGATGCGGAGAATCACTGATTGCCTGACAGGGTCGAGGGAGGGAGTGAAGGACAAGGAGTGCCCTGAATTCTAACGAATGCCATTATGTCGTGAGGACGTTGGTAATCAGCGCCGCCGAAGGCATTGTGATGTTAAGTTTGAAATAAAAAATTGATGCATGTTGAGCGTGTTTTTACTGCTCTTCTTGGGTGAGCTTAGTTCACAAATCATGAGCCTTTCACCGTGGATGTAGTCATCGATGGAGACGATATCGACGCCCAATCTCGTGTCAGTTCAGATAACGATCGTGTCCAACGTGCCCCACTTGAGACACGGAATCAGTTCATGACTAGAGTGCGGTGGCCTGCGATAGACAGAGTTGGACGGCTGGATTTTACAGCCAGACACGGTTAGTCTATCGCTGGCCTCGGATGTTTCTTATCGGTAAGCTCCTACATTGATAAGAGTAGAATTTGTGCCAGTCTAGTGAATACACAGAAGATCAGCAGGCAGGTGCACCACTTCTGATATTTTGCTTCGAGTAATCCTCTCGTAAATGGAACCTGCACGTGGGTATTTGGTTTGAGTGGTTCGACGCAGTTTGATAACCAAATCATTACCCATTATTTTTGCCACTTCAGTTACGATGATAGTCTGTGCCTCATGTTGTACACGATTACGGTGGAAAAGTGTTTTGCCGCATAGATGACAAGACAGACTTAACAGCCACAACTGGCAAGATTAGGGGCCGCACCACAATGGATGTGCATACACTCGGGTTGAGGCTAGTGCATCTGGGCCATGTAGAGCGCCAACCTGGCTCCGACCCGAAGCCGTAACTCTGAACAAGGTGTTAGAGGAACTCACCAATGTGTTATGCGAAACTGGAGAGATTTAGATAGATTTTTATGGACCCAGGTTCATACCACAGAGTAGAACAATTCGAAGAGGAGGAAAGAACATGCTGCTGTGATCGTTACAGAGAACATGTTTAGGTATGGTCATTGGGAGTGACAAGATCATGGGCGTGATGCACTAGACCCTTGACTAAACCCGTTTTTCTGTCACGGTTCTGTTGATTATGTTCTGTAGAGTCACTTAGTTATTATTAGGAACGGTTTACTCTCACGGATGCTGCCTCAAGTGTACCATAGATGCCCAAGCTTCGTTCAGTATGAATTGTACCATGTCACAACGAGGGCACATCAGCGCACAGTGTCATTTTGCGAATCTAGCGGAATTTAATTCAAAAATCAAGCTCACCCAAATGACAAAAGTTTGATATCAAACGATATCGGTACTTACCGTCGAGTGACTTCGCAAACAGCAAAAGTTCCAATTGCAATGCGCATGAGGGAGCATGAATTGGCGTCAAACGCGCAGGGATGACGGAGCGAATGTACCCACTCGTATGAGGCAACCTATATTGTCGTTAACGAACGATTGCGAAAATTTGAATGAATTTGAGTGAATTTGGCAGCTGGTATATTGTGGGCACAAACCACAATTGCACTAGCACCCCACATATCCAACCGACACAGTGAACTGCTGTCTATTTGCAGATGACACGCTGACTTTTGCCAGCTCGACGTGACCACAGATAGTCGCACGACGCCTCGAAATCCAAACAGCGAACAAATTTCACTACTTTACCAAATGGGGTATTCGGGAAATGGGTGCTTATGTGCTTAAGGACACCATCCAGAGGTGGATGCAGATCAGCAGCCAAATGCCGAAGCATAAAGATAGTGCTCCCTAACGGTACAGAAATATCAACAAACGAAAAGGTTAACTATCTTGGCGCTAACTTCACGGAAAAGTTGAAGTTCCACAGTCATTCGAAACTGACTCTTAAGAAGGCCAACCTAGGCTTCCATCGCGTCTACCCCTTGATGCGCAAGCAAAATGGATTAAGCGGGATACGGCCGATCTTAAAGTACGGCCTCCCAATATGGCACGCCATCTCTAAGCCCAGCATGATGGAGCTCGCAATTTTCGAAAGAAAAATACTGCGAATATGTACCGGACTCACCTTCGACAGGATCCGTCAAAGGCACCACAGCAACAATAGACTTTACGACCAAGCACGCTTCATGCCCCTGCAACAGTACATGGCGACACTGTTTAGAAAGCAGCTGCTAGACATCAACAACCATCCTAATGAGGAAATCGAGAAACTGAGAAACACAATCCCCGGACAACGCTACCTCAACGCGACAAATCTGACGTCGAACAACGAGCTGCATGGGTTCCACCAGAGCAGCGATAGCAATCACCATCGAGGCTAAATCGGCAACAACAGCACCACCTTCATTGCTAACACCGACTTGTCTAGTTGTGACATTTCTGTCAAGCTCGTCAGATTGCGCACAATAAACGACGACTTGCCGAAACGCGGTTGGCGACTAGCTTTAGACAAAGCCGCGGTCTGTTGTGTTACTTCTTTAACATCGTTCTGTGGGATTTAAGTCAAGGATAGTTGAGCTGTCAGCACACGCGGATGACATAGACGTGATTAAAGTGGTTAAAGGCAGTCAGCTGGAAAGGATGGCATTGAATGTAGCTCGCATTGAAACGGCCTAGCGAGCGTAAAACTAAGTATGCTGTCCTCAAGGAAGGACACACAACATAGATGGCTTGAACAGAACGCAGCAGATCGAATGAAGAAGTTCTTGAGCTGTTCGCTGAGTCTGACTCCTATTCGCTGATGTACTGCAGTTTATAAGGCGACATGAGTCCAAGTGTCTTCGTATCTAAAGCAGTTTGAATCTGCCCCGAAGAATTCTTGACTTCAAGCCTGTCGGATGAGACAATAGAAGACGACCGCTTTCAATGTGGTTTTGTTTCACAGCTGCCGCGAGATGGTGGCCACTGGAGAGGCTAGTTGGAGTCATACAATATCCAGCCCCGCCCAAAACGTATAATCAGCTCAGTAACCATTCTCAATAAAACGTTCAAATTCACTTAAGTCCAAACTAAATGAGGGAGCTTGAGCTAGTGTCAAACGAGCATGTGTGAGTGGGCGAATCCAACCAGCCCCATATGCGAATTTGACAATTGAAAGGGAAAATATGAAAAATGGCCAAATCAGCTGATAATTCGCTTATTCACACAAACGAACTGAAAACATGAGAAATTGTCTTCTTCACAAAAAATACAAAAAATAAAGCAAACACTGCAAGCACTTCTGACAAATGGCCATGCGCGCATATGCTCATGCTCATTATGTCTGCCTTGAGCTTTTTGCAGACATGGTGAAACATTCCGCTACAGTTTGACACTAGCTCATGTACACTCATGCACATTTAAGTTGAGCCTAAGCACTTTCGAGCAAGAGAAATGTAAAACAGCAGTTGCCTTATGTGAGTCACATTCATCGTGTTCGGATGAAGTAAGTAGCAACCCTGTTCTTCTTTGTTATTAAAATAATCTTTTCTTCAATTGTTGGTAAGATTGAACCTTGGGCGACCTCAGCAAGGATTAGTAATTGTTGAAGGCCTTGCAATTATCCGGTTTTTATTAACCGGACATAACCGGATAACATTGTAACTGTGTGCAGAGATTTCAAAATGTAGCCGCATGTAGCCATCTTGAGGTGTTATTAAACTCACTGAAAAAAAAGAAAGTCTGTGGGAATTTATGGAACTCTTCCGAAGCGCCGCAGATTTACACAACACTATTCGACAATGCGCTGGGTAATGCCCACTATCCGGCTCATTGGAGAACAGCTGTAAACGAGATAAAGACAAGTCCATCCCGACCAATCTCCGGTGGATCAGTCTTCTTCCATGCAGAAGTAAGGTCTCCGAAAAGATAGTCATTTGAGTTCTGAAACAATGGCTTGAGGAAAATTAAATTATAAAGGACAACCAGTTCGGTTTTGATTAGTTCGCGAGCGTCTAGTGCAGTTTGACAGAGCACACAAAACACTACGTTCTCTAAGTGTTAACTCTCAGTACCGCTTTACACAGCAGATTTTTGCTGCGCGACTAAGGATCATCTACCGGTTTTGCATCTCATAGATTACATCAAATAAACAATATTAATTAAAGAACAGTGCATGGATGAATTTTTTAAACTCCCATCGAGACAAGATAAAATCAATTTCGCTGCAAAGTTTATTAAAATCGTTTGTACACCTTGTAATAATTTATTTTATTACAACCATAGTTGGTTCTATGCCACTTATCGTATAGTAAATTTCTCACCCGAAGAGATCTTTGGGGAGCATGTATATTCATGAGAAAATGTAAATCTGGCAATTAATAATGTCGCGGATGAACATGGCTGACGCTGCCTTACGCCTGAAACTTAAGGTTTGCAAGCCAATTATTTTACATCTATCGTCATATTTAGGGAGTTCTTCGAAGGAATATAATTTACGGACAGCATATCTCGTGAAATTTTTTTTGGGGACATCCCAAATGATGGGAGAATATTCTAAATACGGTCTGACTACCGAACAATAGATGGACTTAAGACTAGTTGTATCCCGAAAATTTCTATTATTTCTTTTCAGAAAACCTAACATGGCATTAGACTTCGCAATTGTAAAGGGTGATTTTAAAAAAGCTATAGGAAAGTTTTTCAGAAAAGAACACATTAAATTCAGAAAAATGCATGAAATCTTTATTTGAATCGATAGTACGGTCCATACGATTGAATGTTTGAAGATTATTTCATGCAAATGTTGACCTTGAATGGTCCATCCGCTTAGTCCAAATTTGGCATACTCTTTCCAACATTTCGGCCGGTATCTCACGAATAAATGCTTCAATGTTGTCTTCGAAGCGGGCTTGTCTGTTTAGACATGAGCTTTAACATAGCCCCACAAAAAATAGTCTAAAGGCATTAAGTCGCACGATCTAGGCGGCCAATTGACCTGTCCCGAACGTGAAATAAAATGTTCACCGAACTCGCCTCTCAATAAATCCATTGCTACGCGTGCTGTGTGGCATGTGGCACAGTCTTGTTGTCATGTAAGTCAAGCTCTTGCATTTTGGGCAAAAAAAAGTTGGATATCATCTCACGGTAGCGTTCACCATTCACAGTTACGTTCCGGTTCGCATCATCTCTGAAGATGTACGGTCCAATGATGCCACCAGCCCATAAACCGCACCAAACTGTGACTTTTTCTGGCTGATATTCACTCCAAAATCGACAATTCTGCTTATTTACGTACCCATTGAGCCAAAAATGAGCTTAGTCGCTGAACACATGTGATGTCGCGATGAACTTTCTTAACAGAGCACGCATTTTGAAAATAAAATTCAATAATGTGCAAGCGTTGTTCGTTTGTAAGACCAAACTGAAGATGTTTGACAGTGAAACAAAACACGAAACGTGCGTCATCTGTTTAAACCAGTGTTGCCAAAAAGATAATAGCTAAAAAATCACCCTTTATAACCATAATGTAATGCTAAATTTAATTTAGTATCAAAAAATACAACCAGATCTTTAACCTCTTCTATGCGACTAAGTCTATGATCATTTATGAAATAATCATAGACAATCGGGGATTTAATTCAATATGCCGTAAAGATATTACATTTTTGAATATTCACCTCTAGTCCATTGTGCTTGCACCATTCCACTAGTGCATCGGTATCCAATTGGAAATTATTACAATCAGTTGAACTATTTATAGATAAATACAATTTAAAGTCGTCTGCGAATGTTAACATTTGACAATATTTGAAAAATTTCGTGAACATCATTTATGAACAAGAGAAAGAGTAATGGCCCCACATGGCTACCTTGTGGAACGCCCGATGTAACTTTTATTACTCGAGATCTAAAACTATCAATCTTTACCAATTGCTTCTTGTCTTTTAAGTAATTGGAAAGCCACTCTAACATTGACGAATGGAAAACCAAAGACTTTAGCTTGTTTAAAAGCAAAGTGTGATGTACTTTATCGAAGGCTTTCGAGAAATCGGTCTAAAGTACATCAACTTGTAAATAATTGATTTTCTAAATTTGCATGAATGTCATTTGAAAATAATGATAAATTAGTTGTACATGACCTGCCCTGCATAAAGCCATGCTGGTTATTATAAATAATTTCTTTTACCATGAAATATATAATTTTTCTCTTACAATACTTTCAAATAACTTTGGAATCGATGAAAGCTTTGGTTTGGATATTGGTCGATAGTCTTCTACTTTTTGCCTTAAACAGCTTTTATATATAGGCACCATAAAATAGTAATTCCATTCATTTAAGAATTCACCCATTTTTAGGGCTTGATTAAGGATAATTTAAAGTGGACGATAAAGCGAATCTTTTTTTAGTAAGCTTGATGACGTTAACGTTGTAGCACCATGTGGCAGTCATTTTTGTGAAAATACAAGGGGATTGACTGTGATTTAAAGGGATTTAAAAGTGTATTGAACACAATTATTTTTTACAATTGACTAGACTTACAAGCTAAGGCTTAGGGTGTTGGCTCAACAATAGGGGCCCAACTGATGTACTCTGTTTAATTTAGTATTTATTATTAATGTCGGTTTATTGTTTGTTTTTTTTAATGTCCTACGATGGCTGGTTGTTCAAGTCCGTGTGTCCATGAAGAATGACTGTGTGTGTGTCAGTCAATGCCGGTGGAGGCCTTCCAACACTATTTTAAAGCTGTGGAATCAAAGCTCGGCGCGTAAATAGCCGCCTGCCTATCTGTCTCTGAAACTCTCGGTAGTTTCTGATACATTGCATTAATTATTATTTTTAAGCTATTTCTGTTGGAGGGATACACAACTCGATTCCGAATCCGAGAAGTATAACTTTTTGCTTATATTCGGTGGAAGTTGCTTGTTTTTTAAAGATCGCGTCTCATATGATTGCCACCTTAATTCGGAATAAGCCAGCATTTGTTAATGTTTCCCTCTTTAAAAAAAACCTTCGATTTGTACAGTCCCAACCAAAGGTTTATTTCTGGAAATTCGCGTTCGCAGTTCGCGGCTATTGTGTGCAGCACCTTAGACGCAGACTCAGACGAAGTAAAATCGAGAAATCTCAATAGGTTTGAATAGAGGTATTCTCGGTATCGGGGTGAAGCTGTGGTTGTATATATAAATATTTATCAAGTAATACTATTATTTCAGTGCACTCATGTAAAATTTCATATAAAAGTGGTTATTAATTCGCGTTTTGAATGATGGTGAAATTTGAGCATCGGGCTGTAATTAAATTTCTCACTAAGCAAGGAAAAAGTCAAGAAACTATTCATGAAGGGATGGTGGCTGTTTACCAGGGTTCCGCACCTTCACTATCAGCTGTGCAAAAGTGGCCAAGTGAGTTCAAGAGAGGCAGAGAGAGCATTGAAGACGACCCCCGCTCTGGCGCCCCGGCTACTGCTTGTACGTTAGAAAGCATCGAAAAAGTCGAAAAACTTGTTCTTGAGGATGCCCGAATAAAGGTGAAAATGATGGCAGAGATCACCAAGCTTTCAATTGGTACCATTCACACCATTCTTCGTGACCCATGACAGGTCAGTGCAAGGTGGGTGCCACAAATGCTCACAGCGCCCCAGAAAAAAGTGAGAATCACATGCTGTAGAGAGCTTTTGGAGATGTGTAGTGCGAACGCGGACGGTGTTATGGATCGAATTGTTACTGGTGACGAAACATGGGTCCACCACTATGAGCCTGACAGCAAACAAGAGTCCATGCAGTGGCTTAAAAAAGGAACAGACCCCCCGAAGAAGTTCAAAGTCACTCCGTCTGCCGGGAAGCTCATGGCCACAGTTTTTTGGGACTCAAAGGGAATCATGCTCATTGAGTACAAAAAAACAGGTGAAACCATCAACGCCACATCCTACGCTTCCACCTTGCATAATTTGCGGGAGGACATTAAAAAGAAAAGACGGGGTAAACTCGCTTCTTCATGACAACGCTCCTGTTCACACGGCGCGAGTTTCCAAGGATGCTGCGCGAGATTGTAATTTCGAAGAACTCCAACACCCACCCTTAGTCCAGACCTTGCCCCTAGTGATTATTTCCTGTTTCCGGTTTTGAAAAAATGTCATCGTGGAAAAAGATTTTCGGATGATGAAGAACTCAAGTCGGCAATAAACGGGTATTTTGCAGAGAAAGAGGAAATTTATTTTTTTGATGTCTCAAGATGTAACAAATGCATTGATGTTAGGGGAGTGTTGCGAGCAATCATGCGCGCGCCTTAGCAATAATAAGCAGGCGCGTCCCCGTTACCTTGGAAACAAGAGTAGCCAATTTCTTTTTTATATTCTTTCTGTCTTTTTGATTTGGAAGACAGCCGGGCAGGACGTGTAACATTTTTATTCAGTTCAAATAATAATTGCCCAAAATTGTATCGCAATCTATTTTAACCATCCGAGACAGTAAGTCCTCATTTTGTATGTTAGTTTATTTAAATAATTGTAACCCTTAATTTAATAAAGGTATTTTGGAATTAACGCCCAAATTGGTGTTTATTTCCAAAAAGTCTCGCACGCGGCCGACATAGCTGCGCCGATAGTTGACGCTCCTAGCTGCGCCAGCAGGGAGATTCTATTGAAAAATAAAAACAATTTAAATTGAATTCGCATTTTCCTTCATATCGGTACCGAGAATATATTGAACGCCCCTCGTAGCTAGCTAAGAGTACAGGTTTTTGGCAAAAACAATTTCGAATTTGCTAAAGATGTGTGTCTTGGTTCTAACTCATGAATGACGTGATTAGTAAATTTATTGAATCTCAAGAACACTGGCTCTCGCTGTACACTCTGAGGATTAGCTTATGAATCTGACGAAATGCTGTTGGGGAAAAGCTCAGTTTAAGAAAATGGAAGCAAAGAAACGATCCCATATTGATAAGAAAACTGATATGATTAAAGAAATCGGATTCCCCTTCGGCTTGCTCAGATTGCCGTTGATTTGATTTGCCACTTTCAGTTTTCAGTGGACTTTGTCTGGCCAGAGACGCACCAAGCGGGTAACCGGCAGAATGCCCTTTAAATCGAATCGGTTTTCCAGACGAGCATGTCACCGCGAAGAGTGTACGCAAAGTACGGGCTAGTCCTTCTGATCGCTGTTGGCACGATTGCCGAGGTTTGCTTTTGGATGGTAATTAAATTCAGTGATTCAGAGTTGTAGTGTGGTGTGATAAGAGCGCGATTTATCGACTGTCTCTCCGTCAATTATTTCATATTTTGCCTAATTAATTGTGGGAATTTTCGGAATATCACGTGTTGATAAAATTCTGTGTTGAATGATTGAGGCGGTGCTTCAAATGATCGCTCTTGGTGATTATTCCTTGGGTTATCTATCGGTTTAGTGTTGGGAATGTCCCTTGATCCTCTTCCGTGAGTCCATAAGAGTACAGGAGCATTTTTTGATTCATAATTCGATGCTGCTTTATGCACGATCTGGGAGCACATGAGTTTGGTGCTTAATTTTAGGACGTGCATTCTTCGAAGCGCCTCCTGTGAGTCAGAAGGTATTCGAGTAAGTTCAAAGTCTACTGGTGGGTCGTGGCGCAGCTGAGGAAGTGGTTTGGTGCGTCGTCTCCTAGACACAGGGTACCAGGTTCGACCCGCATTTACCAACTGTCATAATTCACGGGGCAACCCATTTCGAGTCGCTGACAAAGCTCAATGAGTACAACTGTCTAGAAGGAGCTTCCCATTTTGGCCGTTCGGAGTCGCAAGCCATTCATGAGAGAACAGAATACGAGTGGTTGCTGAGAAGCTACAGTCAGGGTCAAAAGTGAGTGTATGCAGGTGCTCTGCCTTTTAATTTATATTTAATTCAAACAGGACCCAAAGAAAAAAATGTCACGCATGCAGTTCTCTAAAGCAAGTAGTTGCTGTTGTACTTGAAATGTGAGGATATCTCAAAAACTCGAATTAAGCCCTTCGGTTCATTGCTTGCAAACACTTTTGGCGCTGGTTACTCTTTAGATAGTTCAAACAACCAAACACATCCATTTTTTGATAAGTGGACACTAAATTGACCACGTTAGGTGCTCCCTGGAAAACCCATGTTAGGGCAGACGTCCATATGGGATTCACTTGCTGCTCACTTACTTATGAGATGTCAAGTTTTTGGTTTATGACTCGCTGTGCCTATAGCTTTTGAGATATCTTGAATTTTTTTTTGCTTAATGAACGTTAGTAATTAGAAAACTTCATCTAAGGTTTTTTCCTGGAGTCTCGTTTGACATTATTTTTCTTTGAAAACGCAAGCACACTCACTTTTGATGCTGACTGTGGGCCTCAGCCCTCCACGGGCTGTATTATTAGTAACTTAAGAGAAACCACAGAAAATGAAAGTGGTGTGCGTCGATTAGAGGACCAGGGTTAATATCCTCCGTCCAACGAGATCGCCATCAACTGAGCTGAAAAGGGATTTACCAAGCCCTCACTGTCTGGCTCTGGCAAGACCCGGGCTAGCGCAAAAGAAATGCATTAAGATGTCCTTCTCAGATAAGTCTGCAATGGAGGAGGATTAACGTACTTGACTTTATTTATTTATTCCCTCGGGGGACGTAGGGCCGCAGCAAAAGGTACCCACCGTACACGGTTCTGGCCCATTTGCTTTATTTCTCCCCAGCCTTCGTCTTTTATGTCCTTTTCCACGGACCTCTTCCAAGTTACCTTAGGCCTCCATTTTTTCTGTCTCCTTGGGGGTTCCACTCTAGAGCTTGACGACTGATGCTGATGTTGTCCTATCCACGTAAGCTTCCTCTCCTTGATGGCATCTCCAATAGGGCAGATGCTGTTCTTTGGTCCTCTCAAGGTGTGTCATATCCACGCAAGCTTCCTCTTCTTGAAGCTTCCTCTTCTCCAATAGGGCAGGTGCTGTTGCTTGGTCTTCTCAGGGTGTGTCCTATCCACGCAAGCTTCCTCTTCTTGATGGCATCTCCAATAGGGCAGCTGCTGTTGCTTGGTCTTCTCAGTGTGTGTTCTATCCACGCAAGCTTCCTCTTCTTGATGGCATCTCCAATAGGGCAGGTGCTGTTCTTTGGTCCTCAAGCTTCCTCTTTTCCTTCGCACTTCTCAGTAGATCTTCGTTTGTCCTTCTTTGTGGCCAGAATGTGTTGACCCTGTAGCCTGTTAGTTACCGACCGTCTTGGTAACTTGCCATGTCTGGCGCCCATAAAGAAGCACTGATTTTACATCTGTCTCAAATATCCGGAGTTTGGCATCTGTCCTTATTTGGTTTGACCGCCACACTGGTGTCAATTGTGTAAATGCTCCTTTGGCTACATCGTCGACTGTGCCACCTTTCTTGGACACGGTGCTTGTAGGATAAGGCCAAGGTATTTTGCGCTTTCCCGTTGGATGATGCCGTGAGGGTCGCTCTTTTGTTTGGCAAAATGGACCAACTGTGTCCCTTGAGTGTTTATCCCAAGCGCAAGATTTCCCTCTCCTGAAATTGGTGTTTATTGCCAAGTACTTATCTCTCTCAAAGCGCCCTCCATGAACACTCTGATCTCCGCGTACCGTACCACTTTGACCAGGGCTAGCCCTAGAGGATAGACTCTGCTTACGCGGAAGGTACACCAGCCAAGGCTGGAATAAGTGTGACTGCAATATGCAGTTAGCCTAAGGCTTCCCGCCCCCAAAGAAGCCAGAGAAGGCAAGATTTTCATTCGGAAACTTGTTTATAGCCTCAAATTGTGTTTTGATCTAGTTCTCAGAACAAAAACGATCAGATTTTGAGCTCCGCCTGCGAATGGCTGCGTATCTTTGCAACTTCTTCAAACGGACAAGAAACAGCTTCACCAAGACAAAACAGAATTTGACGAATTTTCGAGTGCCCTGTCTTGCGTGTATTGTTGACGTCCCAAACTCGCAATCCTTTGCACGAATATGCATGCGGTGGGTTGCAGTCAGTCTGCTGCTTGCCGTGAACACATTCCTTTTCGTTTGGATTATGGTAAATGATTTACGATATTTTTCTCATATTCTTTGCTTTAGTTGATTGATTTTGACGCCTGTTGTGGCATTCATAGCTTACCTCTGTCAGGTGATTAGAATCCCTCTCGCATTTCCGATACATCGAAAAAAAACATTTCATTTAAGTGTCGCATGACTTTCAGCCGCCACTGTGGACAGGCTTTTCGAACATCAAAAAGCAATTTAAGTGAAAAACAAAAAAGGGGGAAAACAAATAAAATGGAAGCGTTTTAATGTATTTTTGTGCTGTTCAGCGCTTGTTGACGGCAGTCTCCAGCTTGAGTGCCACACTCTCAAGAGATCGCCCCAGCGTCGATGACGCTGAAGATCATCCCATCGCTCCCTGGAGCAGTGCTCCCGCCGTCGGCGGTGGCATGCCCTCCGCCCGTGGCATGCCCGCCAACGAGTGGCGACACTTTGTGTGTGTTCGCTTGCGCGAGTCGTGTTCGGTATCGCTCCCGAATGCGGTTCCAAACGCTCGCGCTCCGCTGCTCAATTTGCAGTTGTTACAAAAATAGCAATTTGTAATAATAAAAAATGTATATTTTTATATAAAAATTCGGTATCATTCGTGTCGGGGCGAGGACAACGACGTTGCGTGAATTTCGTTTTCACGAATGAAAGTAGAAAGTCGCAGTGCCGCGGTGGGTGGGTGCCATCACTGTTCATCGCCTAGTGGGGACGACGGATAATTATTCGAATTCAATTGCTGGTCACCTCAAGGGTGGAGGGTACTCCAGAGTCTTGTGGACAATTATTTATCTTCCCTGTTGCCGTGTGCGTTGTTGTGGCGTCGCTGTGTGGGCTGGGTGGCGTGTTGGCTAGTGGGAATCGAAGCAATTGTGCTCTAAACTCTGCCAAGGACGACAAGTACGATAGCCACACACAATCGCCGTGCGTTCAGGTGATGTAGTCCTCCTGCGGACGGATACGTCGATATTGTAATTACATGTGGTCGTCGTAGTAGCCGTCGCGTCGCGTGGGTCTCGTTGACAAAAGGCTGTTCCTCTGCAGGTTCTTCCGGTGTGTGTATGTAGACGAGCTGCCATCGATAATCAGGCCAATCGATATACGTACGTGTGTTTTGTTCTTTCGCCGTTTTGTTGCCGTCGGCCAGCGTACAGTCGGCGGCGGTCTTTCTTTGTACGCGAGTGCACTCTCAAGACATTGGTCGTGTGTAAGGCCTTCCGAGTGCCCACGCTAATCCGTTCGGTTTTTCAGTTCTCCCCGTTCGTGCTCTACACCCCGTCCGGGTCGGTCCTGCGATGCACTACGAGAACCGACATCAGTACGTGTACTTCCTCATGTCCGGCATCGTGGCCGGAGTCATTATCGTCCTGATCTACATCTCGGTCCAGGGCTCCGATGTAAGTAGCGCGGGGGTGGATGGATTTTGCTTTTGGGTGAGCCATGTGAGCACGTGATTCAGTAAACAGATCACAAGCAAAGTGCTGAGCGCTCAGTCGAATGTGTGTACTCAAACGCTCGCGTAGTGGACGGATGCTTCCACGAAAATAAACATCTGTGATGGCGTTTGCACAAGCGGTGCCCCTGCGGCGGGCGACTATTGCCGGCGACTATTGCTCCAAGTTTTTGTGAAATTCTTCGGGCTATCCGCTGCTGGTGAAATGCTGATTGCGGCACACGGGCCACAGTGTTCAAGTTTCTGTGGGTTTTTGAGAAATGAAAATATTTTCGGATTGACTGGCGGATTGTTTGACGTGATTTTCGTGAAATCGGTGATTCGTGCCAATTAATGTGATTTGCTTTTGTGTTGTTTGTCGAAGAAGGCCCAAGCGGATTTACGGAAACGCTTTTAGTGGGCCTAAGTGGTGCGTGACCAGTGATTGCAGGGACTGATTGAGGGCGCGGTCTGTTTGCTGCTGTTCTCGACTTGTGATTTTTTCAGCGATTGGTTTCTGATTTTCGAAAAGAGTGATGGAATATTGAAAAAGTGTATAAAATATTTATCCGAGCTGAGGGATGAATGCTTGCCATTTATGCATTTCATGTAAACGCCGACCACGACTGCGTCTTAGGTCTGGTCTGCGTTTCTTATCAGGTCTGCGAGCAAGGGGGAGTCTGGGCCTGATCTATAGCTGGCCTCTATCGTTGACGGTGCTGGGAACGATGTTGCCAGGCATCAAGACCATACTCTCTCTTGTAGACATACCAGCGAGTCATCTCTTCCTCGAACCAGGTGACTCTGGCCCAAAGTATTGGTGTCCATGCCTTCGATGTGGCCTAGACAGTGCTTGTCTGCGTCCTCATGCCGATACAAGTCGTAGCCTTCCGGGTGGACTCTCCTCCATTCTTCTTCCTCACAATCGGGGCCATATATCCGATGCACAAATCTTCTCTCGAAGGCACCAAGAATCAGCTCTGCGCTTTTGCGTATAATCAAGCTTCCGGCTCCATATAGCAGGACTGTCAAGATAAGAGCTCGTCGGATCTTCCACGACACGATAGGGACACGTTCCTGCGTCTGCGTAACCCGTCTAGGTAACAGTTTCACTTGTTTGTTGAAAATAGTGCCTTCTCGCTGTACGTCAACTTGACCTGAGCATTTACAGGGATCTTTGCTGCCATCGCGCCAATTTGGCAGCAAGCAACCATGTGCCCGCCTCTGGTTTTGCCCACCAAGTGGTGCCTACGAAGAGTCCAATGTTAGCCAACTTTTCGGGCATATAAGCTCGCCAAAAAGACGTGTAAATTCGCATGTGAGGCTGGCTTTCGGGCAGATAAGTGAGTTGACGCGTCCCCAAGCAAAAGACAAAAGGCGTCAAGACCTACAATTCCTCCCGAAAGGTTAAACAGCAAAAAAATCACCCAAGGAGAATTCATTGGTCAGTACAAGCGTGGAGGTCCCTGTGCACCCGAAGGTGTTGTGGTTGATTCTATGTTGTATGCCAATGTTTATGGCAATGTCGCAAGGCTGGATAACGGTCTTGTCACTCTTCCTCTTCACTAGAAGTTTCACCATGGGACAAATCCACTTCCCCACTCGTACAGTTGCAAGAATACTTAAAGATCTCGACGTGCACAAGTCCGCTGGCCCGGATGGTATTCCCCCTACACTTCTGGAGAAGTGTTCTTCTGCGCTGGCAAAACCACTGCGTCATCTCATTCCGAGCAGATGGAAAACAGCATTTGTCCAGCCCGCGCCTACAAAGGGCGAATCTTCGTCACCCATCTCATCCCATGCACTTATGTCCTTCTTTCTAAGGTCGTGGAAGCGCTGATGAATCGTCAGCTTCTGAAATATATCGAATCGCGGACGCTTCTTAATGACCGGCAGTACGGCTTCCGCTGCAACAGGTCCACAGGATCTGATAGCTTATCGCACCGAAAAGTGGAACCAATCTAAGGCATTTGACGGAGCTTGGCATCTAGCTCTCTTGTCGATGAATCTCCTCTTCTATGGATTCGAAATTACCTTTCGAACCGTGCAGGTCGTGGTTCAGGTCTGATTGCCACCAAATAAATGCTGGTGTTCCCAAGGCTCTGTTCTGTCTCCGGCACTCTTTCTCATTTTTATAAATGATCTCTTGCCTGCATACTTCTAATCCAATCCATCCTCAGCTTCTCCTATTCCTTCCAAGACTCACGGCCCCGCCCTTCGGCCGTAGAATTGGAACGGCTGCGTATGTTAAGCACATCAATCTGAACAGCATAACTAATTGGGGAAAGAGCAGCCGATTGGAATTCAGTGCTTCAAGAACTCAATGCTGTCTGCTGTCACTCAAGCTAGCCCTTGTAAGTCAGCCACTATCCATGAATGGCGCCTGTGAGGGTGAAACCGGAAAACCTTCCACGCTTGGTATGTGTATCCGCACAACACTTAGTTGCAACGATCACATATTGAAAGTCATTAGACTCACTCGTACAGCGACGTACAGTGTTCTCTGTTTCAACAAACGATGCT
Source organism: Eristalis tenax (assembly GCA_905231855.2). Taxonomy (NCBI): domain Eukaryota; kingdom Metazoa; phylum Arthropoda; class Insecta; order Diptera; family Syrphidae; genus Eristalis; species Eristalis tenax. The sequence goes on from HG993127.1 coordinate 24,769,496, forward strand.
CAGGTGAGCTAGCCAACTGCATTCCTCCTCTCCATGAATCCACCCGAAATACCCGTCTCGCCAGGAATGCTCCTCAGTTTACGTTTAGAGACTCGTGACTTGAACTTGTCGACTGACAGTTGACTCTTCAAAGCAAGCTTTCATCGGCCTGCCATTGCCTTGCCTGCGCCTCACCACAGAGGTGGCGCTGTAAAAATGATCGATGTTGTCAACTAATTACGGACAGTCTAGGAGTCTGCACCTGATTGTGGTCACATCGTGATGGGGGCGCCTTAAATGTTAGGCATCTGCTTCGGCAGGCATTTACGTCGTTTCACTTAGGTCCTGCTGGCGCCATTCAATAAGAAAATGAATGGTCTTGCTACACTAGTCCGTTGTACCATTTAATCTTGAGGGGTTTTCAGCCATCCGGACGGACCAATTTATGGAATAAATGGAAGTCTTGAAGGGCATAGAACAAGTATTTTCAACTAGCAGAGGAGTGTTCTCTTATATCTCTTCGTTGCCCCTGACTCGTTCCCGAGTTCTATTTTCAGATGAAGACGGCCACTAAGGGCTCCAAATACCACCGTCAGGGGAAGGAGTCTGCTGGTCAAAGTGTCTGCTGCTGCACTCAGGTCAAAGTGTCCCATTGATCTCAAGATGGCTAGAGAGCACCACTTTCTCTTCGTCGGCCACAGCTGCATGATAGCTGCTTGGTATGGCTCGATTTTAGCCCCTTCCTCTGCTGAAACCAGCTCATTCTTGTATACGTCGCGACTAAATTGGGCTTGATTTTTGCTATCGAGCTCGCTTCAATGGCCACTTGACTGTCAGTGGCAATAGTTTACCTAGAACACTAGCATGCTTCACACGCAACTGTTTTCTGAAGGCACTCTCAGCTGTGGACGCCTGTCTGATAGTGAGTGTAGTTCTGGCGGGTTATCTAGCACCTGACTCCTAGACATGCACTTCTCTGTATGTTGCTCAAAGCTCAAAAATGTGTGGTTTTCGGCGAATCCTGCCACCAGACGATACTGCCGTACGTCACAATGAGTGTGACAATCGTGGTCTACATTCACAAGATTGACCTGGGCTCCGAGAGGACTCCCTCGTTAACATTGTTACCCAGGAGCATGCCTAGCTAATTCGTTTTTTTTTTAATTCAATTTTGTTTATCATTTCATTAAATATTTACATACTAGACAAAAATGCTTAATACTAGTTGGACGAACAATGATTCTATTTTAACTTACTGGCCCTTGGCAGGCTCTCTAGGCTAAACTTAATCTTAATCTATGTCTTTCGAGTTAACCTAACAATGCTTTTTTAAACAAAGGAAAATAAATTTATATGTACAACTAGTCTTAAGAAAAATTGAAAGAACTTAATAACAGAATAACAGTCCTTCCTCAGCTCGTTGTGCAACGGAGCGGTCGTGGTTGAGTCGCCCATCCACAGTTGCACGGGCGATGTGAAAGAGGAGCGGTACCGCATTTATGTCTTGTATCAGACGGTTCGCATCCAAATAGAGGAATGCTTCGGGGGGGACATATCCGTTGTGACGTACCCTTTCGTGGTATAATGAATTGGGGTAGTAAGCCCCCGAGATCAAGTTATTGACCGAGTTCATCGCTCTGGCAGTATGACCTCGAATCAACTTCACTAGGAAATTGTCCACTCGTATCAGGTTCGCCCTGTTGTATAAGATCTCATTGGAGTAGAACTTTCTGTACTGGGACTCTGGAGTTCTATAAAGGCGAAGGCAAGCCCTAAGACAAGCCCTCTCGAACAACCGAATCTTTTCCATCAAGCTTGCACTCACGTTGAACCACACGGGACAGTCATAGGTGAGCATTGGCCGGATGAGGGCCATGTAGCAGATAACCTTCACCCTCGCATCGAGTTGGCTGTTGTAAAACAGTCTCTTTGTAAGGGCAAAAGCGCCTCGGGCCCTGGCCAGAGCAACATCTACATGTTTGTTAAAATATAGATACTAGACCAGTATCTTGGCCAGATCCCCTGGTATCTGTTACAGTCCATGTCGTCCAACAATAGAGAACTTTCGCCAATTCTTTTTCGTATCCGCCGAGGCCTTATACAACGGCGTCCTGAACAATATGGTTTCCGAATTCTGAAAGTTGATTTTCAACTTCCAGTCGTCGCAATCTCTCATGAATGAATCGAAGTCACCCTGCACGAGTCGAACATGCTCGCCTCATGAAAGAACCTAGCTAATTCGTTGAGTTAGCAACGTACCCTCTATAACTTGTAGTCTGACTCCTGAAATGACCTTCTTGTAGCACACACACGCGATCACACCTCTTGTTCTCAGACCACCGTTTTGGAATGGTTCCATTTTCAAGTAGGTCAGCAGCAATTATAACTACGTCTCCATCTGCGCAGGTCCCATTGCCTACCAGTCGAGTTCCAGCTTTAGCTGTCAATAAACACACGTCTTACGGGTTTCGGGGCCGATGTTGGTGTACTCCTTTGGTTTCACTGTCGCTTCCGATTGCTGCTGCATCATTTGGCCGATATGCTTCTGCTCGTGCTTTCACCGACCATTTCATTGAATTCCCGAAGGGTCTACTGACACGAGCTACCTATCAAATCGTGGGTAGTCCTTATTTTCACAAAAACGTGACAACGGGGATTCTGCATCGGATCTCCACTAGCAAGCTGTGACAGCACTTAAATTAAAATAGTCTAAAATGTAGTAGAATAGAATGCGTGAAAAACAGAAGTGTGATAAAGTAGTGCGGACAAAGCAGTGTTTCAAATTAGACGTGATTAAAGTTGCTGTTCATAAGATTGTAGTGAGCGATGGTTTGTGGATGTTCATTCGGCTAAGGGCCACTCGCTCTATAGCTTTGCGGAGAGGCGATATCGTAACCAATGAGGTCCTACCGAGGTGCGATTATTGCTAGTTGAAAACTTTAACCACTCGCTCTATGTTAGACCGCTCGGCCTCAGGATTTTGGAGCTGTCAAAAGAATAGGACACTAAAAAATCAAACAGTCTACATTTGGGTCAAAAAGAAGCGCACAAAGACCACTTAAAACTTTCAAATTTGCCCCATCTTCTTTGGGCGGACTGCAGCTAGCGTGATCTCGTGTTATCCGGCTAAGGGCCACTCGATCTATAGCTTTGCGCAGAGGCGATATCGTAACCAATGAGGTCCTACCGAGGTGCGATTATTGCTAGTTGAAAACTTTAACCACTCGCTCTATGTTAGACCGCTCGGCCTCAGGATTTTGGAGCTGTCAAAAGAATAGGACACTAAAAAATCAAACAGTCTACATTTGGGTCAAAAAGAAGCGCACAAAGACCACTTAAAACTTTCAAATTTGCCCCATCTTCTTTGGGCGGACTGCAGCTAGCGTGATCTCGTGTTATCCTCCAGTTACGCACACCAAGTTGGTTGAAGCCCTTCTACACCTGTGTGGTCCTCGATTTCGAGGGCCACCCTTGTTCCCTTGTTGCGTTGTCCCGCTGGACCGGAGTCGAAGACTCTTCGGGCTAGGTTGTCCATGCACTCTCTTCGTCCCACTGACCAAACGCCTTCCCAGTCTGTTGTGTCTGTACGGGTGCTCGTACAGCTCTTGGTTGAATCTTGAGGCCAAAGATCTCACGCAGAACTTTATTCCTCGGAGAGACCAATGACTTCTCACTCAGGACTGGGATGCGAAAGTGTCTTTTATCAAGTCGGCTTGATCCTTCGTGAGATGACAGCATTGCTGGACTACCTCTTCCATCCAAAGAAGTTATTCTCCTTTTGATCGTTACTCGTGTTGTAAACACCACAAGTGTTTACTGCCCAGTCGAGTCGAGTCACGTACTGCCTCGGAGTTGTAGCTGCCCACTTTACAGTGGTCTGTCCAAGATTGTCGTCGAAACGTTCAGATGTTCTCTTCATTCATCTTCAGCATCCTATCAAGAAAGGAGTTATTGACTTGTTTCAAAAATGTTTCGATGTAGTATCGATGGTGATTGCTATCGCTGCTCTGCTAGAACACATGTAGCTCGTTGTTCGACGTCAGATTTGTCGCGTTGAGCTAGCGTTGTCCGGGGATTGTGTTTCTCAGGTTCCTGATTTCCTCGTTAGGATGATTGTTGATGTCTAGTAGCTGCTTTCTCAACAGTGTCACCATGTACTGTTGCAGGGGCATGAAGCGTGCTTGGTCGTAAAGCCTATTGTTGCTGTGGTGCCTGTGACGGTCCCTGTCGACGGTGAGTCCGGTACATATTCGCAGTATTTTTCTTTCGAAAATTGCGAGCTTCGCCATGCTGGTCTTAGAGATGCTGTGCCATATTGGGAAGCCGCACGTTAAGATCGGCCGTATAAGCAGCTTGCTTTGTCCTCTGGCTTAATCCACTCAGGGATAGATGCGATGGAAGTCTAGGTTGGCCGTCTTAAGAGTCAGTTTCGAATGACTGTGGAACTTCAACTTTTCCGTGAAGTTAGCGCCAAGATGCTTGACCTTCTCGTTTGTTGATATTTCTGCACCGTTAGGGAGCACTATCTTTATGCTTCGACATTTGTCTGCTGATCTGCATCCACCTCTGGATGGTCTCCTTAATCACATAAGCACCCATTTCCCGAATACCCCTTTTGGTAAAGTAGTCAAATTTGTCTGTTTATATATCGACGCTTCGCGCGGCCTTCTGTGGTGACGTCGCACTGGCACTGACATCCACAGAGAATAAAATGGATTGTCTCGTCACGCCCAACTTGCCACCACCAAATTTGGATTAAATGCCGCTGTATACTCTTAGGCGTAGTTGTTCTTTTCTCATTTCTTAACCATTCACAATTCATTCCACAACAGTTTAAGTCCACAAAATAATCCAAAGCCTAAAATCACCCTGAACTACGATCGCATCAACAAATCATTCATTTCCATGCACTGTCAATGTCACTGCGACCATAGCTCTTGTGTCAGTCTTGGCGTTGTGTCTTGTCTTTTTCAAACGAACGCCTCCTCCAAAGTCGTGCTCTTCTCATTTCCTCATTCTTGACAGAGACCTTCGAAAAACCCACACCACCCCAGAAGGCCATTTGACTGTGTAAACACAATCTGCTCATTGACACGTCAAGAGAAAAGCTCATTACCGTCTCCCCGAATCGATAATTCACGCGTTATGAGTGCTCACTGGCATACTTTTTGGCTTCTTCGTTTTCACATTTTCCGCCTTCTTTTTTCAGCACAGACATCGTTTGACTGAGTTGCAGAAAATCCAGAGCACTTTGACGTTTCTGAAGCCGGAGCGGGAATGGAACTACAACAACTCGTGGCAGTACATCGGTGATCCGTACTACAGGCATCAGATTTACTCGGCGTACTTCGATCCGCGGTTGGAATTGTATCGTGAGTAGGGAGTTTCGAGGATCGAGTGAGTTGCGAGAGTTTACGTTGTGCCTTTGCATTTCAGACCCGAAGGTCTTCAAGGACAATCACATTTTCTATGGTTCTGTGCGGGTGTTTGCTGTCCTGCCCCTGCGCCTGCGCGGGGAAATCAAATGCAATTACAGGTGAGTACTGGGTAGGTACGCTTTTTGGCTGGATGGCGGATGGGTTTTCCTGTGCAATTTGACAGAGAGTCTCGCGGATCAGTTGTGGTTGTGGGGATTTTGGGAGTATCGCCTCAGAGAAACAGGTGGAAGGAGAGAAGGCGTCATTTTCAGGTTTGTGGTTGACCCCCCGCCCGCCATCAAGCGGCCAAGTTTTCGAGTTGTACCCAAGTATTTCCAATTCTCTTCGTACCTCTCTCTCCCTCCTACGCATCAGTGGCATTTTCTCCTGTTGATCCTCGAGAAACCATGAGAATTCTGCGTCCGTGCCTGTTGCGCTATGGGTGCGTGTCTCGACTCATCCGCTGGGTGCTTAGCTCCGATCGCTTGTGTATTGTGTTCGCTCAAATAATGACAATTTTGCTTGCTGACGTAGCCGCTGGGCGAAAATGGATCTCATCCGAGCGCGATTTTTCGTCCAGATTCGGATCTCGGAATGAGCCTGAAACCTACTTCTTACTCCAGACGTGGCGGGACTGGGTTAAATTCCATGCGCTGTTCCTTCCCGCATGCATCATCGGACTGATTTCAGACTCGAAGCTCCGAGGCACAAAATCACCGATCCGCGACTCGATTTTATACCCCATCAACCGTTGCGAAAAGGAGGACTTCCTTGTGCCTCACAAACTGGCCTCGACCAATTGCCAGACCTCGTGGTTGCCCACCTCTATCGATGCACTTACTTCTGCCATGTTTCATTTCCGTGTCTAGTTCCCAAACACCTCGGCTACGGTTGCAGTTGGCATACGTTAGCGCGATGTTCTTGGATGAAGAAGCTGTCATCCATGACACCCACTCATGAACAGGACCCCATTCCCCCTTTTTGCGTTTCATACTGATTTCCTCAGCTATCACATGCCTGTATCGTCACCCCGCGTGTCAACACCATCTGTCATCGCCTTGACGAGATTATGTTGATTCACAAGCACAGTCAAGCAGCCCACGGGAGCGCACCTCCTTCAAGGACCTGTGCACGTCACAATCCGCTGCCATGTGGATCAAGTCACTGCGGAAGCCGTTAATCTCTGAATCTCGAGAGAAAAATGCTCCAACGCCTAAACCAACATTTGCGACTTCAATCGCAGGAGTAAAGCCATTCAGAGGTCTCGCCTGCTCACATGCACGGGTGTGTTGGTATCCTTATCCTTGCTCCTTCTTGTTAAGTCCCGTAAATCCCAAGATATTCGCTGTCAATGTGCTACCCTTCGTAGCCGCCGTGCCTCTGACTGCGCCACGGAATCAATTCCATCTCCGCCACACACTGCCGCCGCACGTTTGCCGTTCCTGAATACCTGAACTTTTAAATTTGTTACCACAGCCCAGGAATTCTTTCGTGACATGCATTCCGTGTCCCGGGGAAATAGATATCCCATTGGCCTGCCACCTACGGTGCCAATAAATCAGTTCGATAGGGAATTTTACAACCACAGCCAGCTAGACCACAAAAAGAGGGAGACACTCCCACCACCTGACACCTGCCACCTGATACCCTCCGCCCAGCACCTCCCAAGCGTCGCTGCAGCCCGGCCATAAACCAAGATTTACGACTGAAGGGTGTGGTTGCTAACGGCGTTCGCCTGTTCTTTTCTCTTCTCTTCGCAGGTACGAGGATTTCTTCAGTGACGAGTTCGTTGCGTACGAAGCCTTGCCCATACACGAGCACTTCGACATGAAGTACTCGGCGTACACGATAATGTGCCCACTACACGTGCCACGTGGAGCCGCCATAGTCCACCTGCCGGAGGCAGTGGCCCTCATCTACTCGGCGAATCCCCTCAGCGAGCAGGTGCCCACATATGTGCCAATAAGGTAAGCCACTCGTCTCCCATTGACCATGCCTCATGCTCTGGCCATCCCACAGCTACTCCAAGGGGGACATCCTGGCGAAGCCCGACAAGAAGCTGGCCCTGTGCATAGGGCCGATGCACCGCAACTACGGAGACGTGCTGCGTTTGGTGGAATTCATCGAGATCTACCGGCTGCTCGGGGCCGACCAGTTCTACGTCTACCGCCTGAGTGTGACGCCGGCCATTGACGCTGTGCTGGAGCACTACCAGCGCAGCAACATCGTGAAAGTGAACGACTGGAACTTCCACGGGTACACCTTCGAGTCCGAGATCCGGTACGAGGGCATTCTGGCGGAGTTCAACGAGTGCATCTATCGAGCGACGTTCGTCGACGGCTACAAGTACATAGCGGTGGTGGACTTGGACGAAATCCTGATGCCCCTGCGCCACAACACGCTCGTAGACTTTCTGCGAGTCATCGAGGACGGGCGCACGAGTGGGTTTGTGTTCAGGAACGTCTTCTTCTTCAAGCAGGGCCTCAATGACACCAAAGCCACCCCGGCCAGCGCCCGGAATCAGTTCCTGTACACCCAGGTGAAGGTGAAGAGGACGGTCTTGGCACTGCCGCCGCATGACAGGAGCAAGTGCATCGTCAACGGCAGAAACACGATAGAGATGGGCAACCACGAGGTCTGGCGCTCCACCGAGGGCAGCTCCGAGACGTACGTGAGCCACAAGGAGGCCCTCCTCTTCCACTACCGCAACGTCTGCTCGGGCTGTAAGGTGGAGCCGTTGATCGTTGATTTTACGTCCCGGAGATTCGGGTCCATCATCTGGAACCAGGTCGACGACGTGTGCGGGAAGGTCTTCCCGAGTGGCATCTGCCCGTTGGGCTGACTGCTTTGCGGGGGCCGCCCTCAATTTTGCTGTGAATCTTTGTCAATCAATGCAGGTTTAGTTTTTTATAATAAATCTTTACATTTACACACACTCAGTCGATGTTGGCTTGCTTTGGTTTGGTCAGGAAATGGTGAGGAGCATCTTTTCGAGAAGCCAGTGCGAGGGCCTTGTTGTTGAATGTATGCAAGTCCTTTCGATCGGAAAATGCGCTGAAATTTGGTCAGAAAAGGACCTCCGTAGCGAGGGGGGCTTTATTGGTTTGTGTCGGGGTTACCGCGTGCCACTGAGTGTCCATGCGACCCCATGGAATCCCATTTAAAGTTAAGGACGTGACTAGACGGTACTTTGACGAATTGCTCGGTTTAGTGTTGACGGTACGAATTGACGGAACTTTGTTGAATTGATTTTTGGGCATAAGGCATGTAACTTAAAGAGAATACTATGCTTGGGGTCATGTCCCGTCAGATCCTCCGTTGGGATGCTTATTCTCATGAACAAAAAATTTAAAAAGGAGAAGAAAACCGTCTTAAAGAGTCATGAAGGCAACACCATGCAGCTTAGGAGCAGTCTCTCTGTTTCGTGCTCGGTTTAGAATTTAAAGGGCATCTGTCTGATTTGCTGTGTGTGCAAAAGTGGCGAAAAGGACAAAATCCAAAAACTAGCAGAATAACAATTTTAAGGTTTACGCCACTTTTTCAGGGATAGACTCAGTTGCTTAAGACAGAGCACGGGATAAAACGCTGATTGAAGGAGTACAATGTTTTCACCAAAAGGATTTACTTCTTTGATTGGGCGCCATTTTAGCAAGACTGCACTGTACGCTCATAAAAGAAATGCGAGCGGTATGGAGGAGAAAAAAAAAGCTTTATTTAAACAACCGGCTCTCCGCTGATGTCGCCCTCGTTTTGTGTGCGCCAGCTTTCCCGTGGGCGTCCTCCATTGCAAGTTCGGAGTCGAAGACTCTTCAGACCGGAGCTCTGTCAAGCATGGCCTTGCCACCTTAGACGCTGGAGCCGTAGACGTCTGACTATGCTCATGCGGCTGTACAGTCCGTGGTTGAAAGTTCTCCTCCAAGGACCGTCAACGCAAACAGGACCAAAGATCGCACGCAGAAATTTTCTCTCGAAGCAACCAATGACCTCCTCATCCGCCTTTGAGAAGGACCTGCTTCGGCGGTATCTACATCAGTGTCATCTGCCAGCGTAAGATTTTAAACAAGTGGACAGTAATTCAATGTTGTCTTGGCGTTGGCTTGAGCTTAAGTCAGTCTTAAGTGTGGTTTGGCATTAGCTTCTCTCACTAAGACTACATTGCATGATCTAAAGTTGTGACACGACTAGCCACCGACAGCAAGCAAGGACAGGCTGTAAAAAACCCGTATCTTCTCACAGACCTCAGCTGGGCGTCGTAGTTGATGTCAAGACTGTCTACTAGTAGAGCATGCGCGAAGGTCGAATGTCTTAGCTAGCGATTGCTGCAGAAGTTGTGTGGAGGAAGTATAAACCTCCTCCCCCGCGGTTGAGTTTCCGATTGAATTTCTTACCACAGTTGAAGCAGGTCACTAAGACGTTACACGCAAAGTCACATGGAAAATGTTCCCACCTGAAGCCGCACCAGGCTAACACCAGGCTCCACATGTAGCACCTCCAGATGGTCGCTTAACAGGTCGTCGCTCAAATTCCATGTGAGAATGGATCTTCTGACGCTAATTTCAGGAACTTAAGCAATTTGTTTAAATATTTGCACTGTCTCCGATAACCGTGCGTCACTTCCACTTTGCTGGTCAATGGTTCGAGTCGGGACACAGCAACTTCAATTTTGATGCACCCATTGCTTGGTGGTGTCCAGGAATCATAAACACCGACATGTCCTGTGAGAAACCGCTTGCCCATCGCCGATTGTGCCCTACAGACGCGCATACTACTTTATTGTCTCGTAAGGCCTTACAGCAACGTCATGGTGCTAGGCGGTTCACACACGTGCTCACAGGGGCATGTCTGTGAAAGTGTTTTAAGAAAGGAAGAGACGAAGAAGTTGAATAACTCTTTAGGCCCTTATCCCTCTTGGTGGCATTCCTGAACAGCTGTTAGATTTGAACTGTTACCACTGGTGGGGGTGTAGTGTATTGGCAATACTACAGTGGAGCGTGTGGGCATAGGAGCTACTCCCCGACGAGTCATAAAGCTCATGACATGCATCTTAGCTCTTACCGTTGTTGACTTGTCCATTCAGGGCTGTTGTGGTCTGGTCACCGGCAAGTGAGGTCGTAGTGGTGAGTCAATACTACAGGGCGGATAGCAATAGAGTTAGTTGTTCGCACTCGCCGCGGCATCAAATAATTGCAGACCCAGCGCCTGGGTCGTTGGCTGAACTGGTGCAACAACAGCTGACGCATTGGCGCAATGTACAAACCACCCAGCGATGTCAACAGAGGCCTTAATAAAAAGGAAACGACAGTGGCATGTCTGCTGGACATCGAGAAGGACTTCGATACTGTTTAGATCAAAGGACTCATCTTCAAGCTTATCAGCTTTGGATTCCCTACGTATCTGGTAAGACTCATACACAACTTCCTCACTAATAGAAACTTCTTTGTCCAGGTAAACGGTGTCAGATCAGCGGTGAAGTGCATCAACGCGGGAGTACCACAAGGATCGAGGACTGGGACCAGCCCTATTTAACCTTTACACCGCAGACCAGCCAACCAACGCAAGTGGAAGCAATACACTCTTGTATGCCGATGACTGCATTACGTACGCTGCCTCCCTCTCACCGGAGACAGCCTCAAGGAGACTTGGACAGAACATCATCCAACGTTGGGAATACAACCTCAAATGGGGATTGAAAATCAGCAGCGAAAAGACAGTACTTATGTGCTTCAGCACACCAGCAGCAGACGTCAGAGGAAGGAGGGCAGGACGTTGGCCAGAAGATGCAACAGTCTTAAAATAACTCTTCCAGACAACACATTGATTATATCTGGGAATTTTGTTCAACGAGAGGCTCAGATTTAAGAACCACGTGGATGCTATCCGTAAACGGGCAGCTTTGCCCTACATCTGGTGCATCCACTGCCCCGGAGAAGAACTGGTCTGGGCCAGAAGACTAAGGTGCTTATCTATAAGCAACTTATCAGACCAGTAATAACTCACGGATGCCCGATCTGGTACACAAGAAACCCCACAGCAATGGAGAGAATCCGTCGGTTCGAACGGAAGGTTTTAAGAATGTGCACTGGTCTCCATTGAGACCATTCGACACTGAAGTTCATCCCGAACTAGACCAGAAGAATTTATGAGGAAGCCAAGATATTGCCAATAGACAAGTACAAGTACTTGCGGCTCGCAGCCAAGAAGCTGTTAAGTACTATTAGCAGCCATCTCAATCAAGACACACAAGAACTGCAACGATTTCCACTCGAGCACAGTATATTTACACACCACAGCAATCATATGCCTCGGATTTGATGGCCTATTCAATGGCGACTCCACGCAGGTCTACATAAGAAGCAACGCAGGGCATGACAGAGGCTAGTCCCCTCGGTCTTGTAAGTCATTTTGTATATAACGAACGAACGAAAAAAATAAAGCTAATAATCTAAATCTAATCTAAACGCATTGGCGCATGGTGACAGGAGGCAATTGAAGCGTAGACAATTATAAATTTAAGTAAATAACAAAATTATGAGTATTGTACAACGACTGTCAAGAGATGCTTTCACTGAGTGGCATTACATGTCCAATGGAGTTCAAAACACGAGTTGTTGCTCTGGAAGCTAAGAAGTCACTTTTGTAGGAACAAAACCATTGCTTGTTGTCACTCCACCTCAAAGAACTTTGTCCGTACGCGTGCTTCACTTGCCCTTAGTCAAAAAGCGCTAACATCATTCACTCCCCAAATCAGTTTCACTGAACTACAGGCACATTCGTCGAAATGTTTCCCATTCTATTCCCATTCAAATGCGGCGTTAAAGAATTAAAGCTAACCAACCGAAAAGCTCTTACCAAGCATCCATCACTGCCACCATTAATGGCCGGAACCGACTTATGTTTCCGAATCAATGTCACATTGCGACTGATGGCAGACACCCACGCAACCTTCCCTTCGCTGCTCAAAAGGAATTCCACGTGCTGGCATTCGCTGCGTGAAGAATTTTGTTGTCGCTTGTGTTTAAGCGATATTTTGACTCCTGCCCCTCTTGGTTTCGACCCGGGAGCTCAGTTTTGTGTGGGATAGCAGCTGCTGCATAGCTTACAGCGATGGACATTAGCATTGTGGCTTCAGTTTTTCGTGGACTGCAACGCTTAGAATTTTGAACTTCAGTCAAACTTGAGCTCGAGTTGAAGAAGTCAACGCTGTTAAATCATAATCATGTGACCCTTCAAAACCCAGACCCAGTGACCTGTTACCACGCCATCTCATTTTTTTTTCACACGGACATGAAAAGTTGAAGGTTCCCTGATTCCTTCGCGGTCCCAAAGCCTCCAAATTAGGTTCCATTAGAGTATTAGTTTAGAGCTTACTACTCTTGCCGATGGCTGTTTCTATGGATTCAAGAGTAATAGAGCCCTCTCTCGTAAGACCAAGTTGACTCTGTATCAGACCCTGATCATGCCCGTCCTGCTCTACGGCGCAGAGGCATGGACTATATCCAAAGCGGAGGTAGAGGCTCTTGGTCATTTCGAGAGAAAAGTTCGGAGCGCTGTCTTTGGTCCTTGTGTTGATGGCATTTGGAGAAGAAGGTTCACCCACGAGCCGTATGCGCTGTGCAGTGACATGAGTCTACCCAGGCGTCTACCATGTACCATGTAGAGCGTACGGACATCTTAGCTCGGGGCAAAACAACAGAGGGCACCTACGTACACGGTGGCGCACACAAGTTGAGCAGATGGACAACTCAGCTCCGGCCCGAATAATCTTCGTCTCTGAACCTGTGGGGCAACGCAACAGAAGGCGCCCACGTACGAGGTGGCGCACACAAGTTGGCACACAGCCGGCTTGGTGTGCGAAACTGGAGACAGCTGGCAAGAGACCAGGCCGATTGGAGAGACATGTGAGGTCCCCCTGGACTGTAGCGAACCCGCTGAACTTGAGGATATCCCGGACTAGGCTGGAAGATTTCACAGCAGTTGATGGACAGGCGACAAAAACTTGTCTTTGGGTTAACGGGAGGCATATTCGATCGATCGACAGCTTCTTCTTTTTCACGGATAGGATTTTATCAGATGAGATGAGCCATGAAAAAGGGGTCGAGTCCTTTCTCATGCTAACGGATAAGCTTCTTGACAGCCTTCGCGACTATCAAGCCTTCTCCCGGAAACTTGTGCCATGTCGAAGTTAGAGCCCTAAAATTGATCACATTGCGATCGACACAAGGCATGCCCCAGTATTCTGAATGTCCTAACCGAACTTTCCGGGCAGGAGGTGGTCTCAAAAGACCACCAGAATCTTCGTCGGACGCGTATCCGGAAAACTTCTCGACGACTCCAGTGCCGCCAGAGCAGTGGCAACACATTCACAGACTTGCAGATCGTGGTATCACCTACCATCGAGCCTACCAGTCTGTTATTGAGAAGCTGGTGAATGCAAGTCACCAGGGGATTTGCGATCCCTGGTCTGTTGAGTGCTGAGGTTATTGCATGGGATCGTATGTTGTTGAAGGCTCTCAACTCAACCTCAACATCGACAAAAGCAGCAAGGTCAGGGCTGTTTCCACGGAATCGCCCTTGTTGTAGGCATGTTGAGAGATCGCCAGTTTATCAGTGACTGCTATCAGCGGTCGTCTCTAAGTGCCAAGGATTTCTCGAAGTGGTCACTGCGCCTGAACCCGCACTTGGGCTTGCGCCGTCAGGGTATCGGGAGATCCTTTCTTCTATCAATACCATTTGTTCCTGGTCTTCTCTGGGGCTAGGCTAGGTGGTATGTAATCTGTGTCTCTGTTGGGCTGCGCCGCTGAGCATATGTGGACCCCGGCAGTCAGCCATGCCTAGTCTTCCATAAATCAGCATAGCCCCCATCTCCACCCCGACAAGTCGTTTTCACTCACACCCCCAGTCGAGGACTGTGTTTCTCCGCTCGGTCAAGCTCCAGGATCCACAATATGCTGCCCTAACGAGGTAACCGTTCGGAACTGAACCTTTTCCGCTGTCATACGAATCGGAGTGTTTTTGCTTTGAACACTCCGAACAGTCGTCAACGCTGGTCACGCAGTCAGCAAAGGCCCAACTATTCCTCGGTGTTCGCACACGATTAGGCTCGTGTGGTCACATCCGTATGCTTTCATCAACAGAACGCCAGCAGACAGAAGCGCCAGATCAAAGTTCGGCACAATCGAACTCCGGTACCATTACCAACGTCAAAACGTCCCCCGCATCAGCTGGCTCACCGTTCTCCAATCAAACACCGTAATCTCCAAGGAAGCGTGTCGCAATCCAAACACATCCATTCACAGCTGCCACGCCAGCAACAACAACAACAGGAACCGCAGCAGCCAACCACCCACCCGCACCAAGGCCTGTCAGCACGCAAAACCAGTGAACTTTGTAAACTCACCTTAACACGGCGACGGCCCTTCCTCAACCCGGAAGAGAGTGTTTGCGCAAATCTGGCTCGATACACTTCCCGCCACTCAAATCCCATTAACCCAGAAAATATTCAAACGCCCTGCCGTCGTCATCCACACATACACTCTCTCCTGCCTCCATTCACAGTCCTGGCCGGGCCCCACTTCTCCTCTGCGGCGGTGGCCCTCCTCGCCGTTAGCTGACCCAGCGCCGCTGCTTGCTTTTCTTCCACTTTGCCTCTTCCGCCGCTTTTAATGGATCAGTTGGTGGGTTGGTGGGCCGGGGACGTTGTATTTTCAGAGCTCGTTCCATCGATGACCAATTAATTAGACGTCAAAAGGATATGACCTCACCTCAGCGCCGCCCAACAGAAGATGGTGTCCACCCCTGCGGAGCACCGGAGTTTCGTAATCCTATCGTCGGCACTTCCTGCCCCACCGCAACGGCCTCGGTTAGTCGGTTAGTCTGTGACGAAGATGGTCATGATGCCAAATCGATGAGCTTTTTCGAGAAGAACGCATTTGCGCATTGGAGCACTTCAGGCGAACACAGGCCTCGGCCAAGCGGTCGTGTTGTTGTCGCTGTCTGCCGCAACATTCGGCGGGTTGCTGCAGTGTTGTTCCTCTTCAAGTCGCGTTGGTTTTTCTTTTTCGAAGTTTCGCTCTGTTTTCGTCTTCCATTAACTCGAACCGGAAACAGTGCGTTTGAGTGTGGATTTGTCGCCACAATCGACATTCGCTTGCGAAAGGATTCCGCAGCTTTGGTGTGAGCTTGGGGAGGGCCGAGGGGTGGCTGCCGCATTTGCGATAGAATCGGTGCACTGCATCGGGGGTAGGTACACACGGAAGTGAAATGGGATGCCGGGTACTGACCTGCGACGACGGTGGAATGCAGTTACAGCGGGCACCGAACGCACGTTTTCACTTGTAAGAAGCGCAGATGGGCCGACGTGTGTGCTCCGTGCTCGCGGGTGAACAATCGTCAGTGTTTTGAAATTGACTTGAACTTTCCCACAAAAATAAGCGCGCAGGGTCTTGTTGATTTTTAAAGTTAACCGAACAAGCACTGTGAATAAATTTCAGCGCGGAACTTTCCCTTCTGCTGACGAACACAATGCAGTCGGAGTCGGGCGTTTAGACCTTGTGCGCGAGTGTTTGCTGTGGGCGCCGCGCCGCAGCTTCTGTTGGATGAGTGTGAATGCGGTGGCTCGTTAAAAGTTTTTGAATAATTTTGGCACCAGTTCGTCGGATGTTAATGCAGATCGACATTCAATTGCAGACGCCTGTGAACGTTTAGCTGGCGAGTGTGGCGAGAACTTGACGTGTGACTGTGAACTCGGAAATTAGGTGAGAATTTATTTTTGAAAAAATATCATCTTTGGCTTTTTGTTATGAATTTTGAAGAATTTTGAGCAGCTAGGCTCATTGAGTGGCTGCAGTGTCAACGACAACATAACACCGCCTCAAGTTGCGTAGTTGATCTAGTGTGAAATTCTTAGGCTTGTTTTCGCACGCAAGAGGTGCTTCGAATGAAGACAGAAGAAGCCACTTGTCAGTTTATCACAAGTGGAGAGGAGACCCCATTGGTCTGATATGCCTCTGGTTTGTAGGGAGAGAGAAATGGTGGCTTTGGAGCTTTGGAGCTGCTTACAAACGAGTTTCTGAGCTTCACTGTCCGTAAGAAGGCTTCAGGTTGGGATGAACTTTCCCGATGGTCTGGGTATTGTGAGGGAATTTATGGAAAAGAGCGAGAGAGAGAGAGAGAGAGAGAGAGAGAGCGAGAGAGAGAGGGAGAGAGAGGTCACCAAGCCTGCCTTAAACCAAAGGATATGTGGCCAAAATCAAATCTTTAACGACGAGCAGACCAAGTGCCAAGACTGTGATGACTCAGGACCGTCATCGGCATCATAACCGGACACGGAAATGTCCCGTTCAATGATTTGTGCAGAAGCTGCTAGTATGAAGAGGAGGTACAAACCACAAGTCACCTCCTCTTCTCGTGTAACGCTCTGGCCGGGAGTAGGTTCTCTGGAGTCTTCTATTTCAGTAATCTCATCGCACTTAATGGAGTAACAAATGGGCGTGGCATCTTAGCAGAAGAACAACGCGTTGAAGTGTATTCGACTCCAAACCAGTTGGACTGCGCAATAGAGGATGGCCACGAAGCCGAAGGCGCATTCAACTCAATCAACTCAACCAACTTGCTGTGAGAAATGTGAGGCAGTTGGCTACCCTTACCTACATTAGACCCAATGTCTACAGTTGACAGTTCTGTCACCAGCAAGGGAGTTAATTGCTTCTGAGGTAGCAGTCAGAAGATCATTTGTAAAAAGACAAAAGAGTGTAGGAGACCAAACAGAACCTTGAGGAACACCAGCGTTTTCTTTTCTTATCGTGCTTTGAAGTGGAGTTTAGAATTATGTTTCCATCGAGACAGAAGCACCTATTTTCAATAAGAGGCATTGTTTCCAAGCCTTCTCTTCTTCTGGTGCAGTCCGGGGTGGACCTCAACCTACAAGCTTCTCCAGCTAGCTCGATCTATGGCAACCTATAATCAGCTACCAGTACCAAATTGAGGAGGACCCTTGGGCCGACGTCAAGTTGTCCATGGGCTCCACTGGTTGGATCCACAGACTGCGCATGCCTACGTACAGTTCGTGGATGGATCTTCTCGCCCAGATCCCATCAAGGCAAACAGGACCAAATATCCCGAAGAGACCAATTACTTTTTCACTAGTTTTTCGCATTTTCCATTCGTCTGCGCCAGAAAGCGGAACTGGGATGCTCAATGCCTTGTGATCCTTTGATAGAGGGCTCAGTTACTGGATGATCGCATGTCCAAAACTGCAAAGAAAAAGCTGTTGGCAAGAGTTATTCCGCATCTTGATCTGATGTAAACTGATGCTCCCCATATTTCGCGGGCAGACCCATTGTAGCCCAATCCGAAATCGATGCCAGTCGCATCAATGTCATCCGCGTATGATGACAGCTGAACTGACTTTTCTCGTGCCACTAGTGTCGGCCTCCAGGAAGATCTCGAAGAAGTCATCATGACAACGCGTCGTCATCATGAGACAAGCTTTGAGCTGAGTTCGTTACCGAGAGTGTTCTCGCCGTCATGTGGGTCCTCTTGGTCGTTTAAGGATCTACAGAAGTGTTGTTTCCGTATCGACTGCGACACTTGCCCATTTTCGTATCGGCAGGCTTCTGACAGTGGTTCCCGTGGCGTAAGTGCGTAAGAATGTCGCGTATAACACGTGTGTGGTTCCTAGGGTCCCTAGCTTCCTAGGACCTGTGGTTTCTAGGATCTGTTCTAGGTATGACAAACTATTTTCACAGCGCGCACCTGCATCGAGTCACTGACAATCCTCAATGAGTACTGTCCAAAGTACTCTCAAGCCCGATTATGGGCTTCAAAGTACCTGGTTAGGCATCGATTTCATTGCTTAGTCTAAATTTCGGTCTAAATTTGAAGATTTTACTTGCTCGAGAAAATATGGACTGATGAGATTTATTTTGCTGCTTCCATTGAACGCGGGATTGAAGTTCTACTGATCACTTGCGCTTGTGGACGGGAATGACTATTTTCAGAAGAACGAAATGCAGAGAAGCCTCACAAAAGATGGCACTGTCTATCTTTGGTAAGGTCTGCCGAAGAGCTGACGTCCTTCAGCAATCATAGCCAAATGGATTCCTTTTTCTCAAGACGCTGGGCAAGCAAATTGATGGGGTTACAGTAAACCTCGACTTCACGCACTGCGGGTACCCGCGCGTTATTCACTTACACACATCTTCCACGTAGTCTTTTTCCAAAATTCCCTCTTCCACCAGCCCCAATCCAATCCGCCTCTCCGCACCCCGCTTTAACTCATAACCGCGCGACGAAACGCAAGGCTCATTCCATTGGCCGCAGAAAGCCCCTCGCATCAGTAATCCACATCACGGCGCGCCAGGGTGAACCCAATGAAGCTTGAATGCATTCCGTGCAGTCAGCCAAAAAGTATGCAACGACTTCCACGCCGTTCATCGTTCACAGTCACCACATTCCCGTGCGCATTCCACCACGGAAGTACTGAGTATCACCAATTCGCCGCGAGCTCTGAATGTGCAATATCATGGCTCGGATTTTTTTTTTCTGTTCCGTTTGCCTTGGTTTTTTGCCGGTGCCGTCGATGTTTACGTCGATTTCGGTTTTCATGCGCCAAAACAATTCGCGGTTTGTTTGGTTCGAGATTTGTTCCGCTAGCTACGTGCCCCTTTTTGTCTTTTTTTTTTTTTTGTTTGGTTTGCCTTACTTCCACATACTCACAATTCTCGAATTCACTCCCGAATCTGCAGGGGCCCCACATGAGTGGTTCGGTGCCGCTGGTGTTTGCCTTTCGACGTGTCTATGGCTATTTTTACGAAACTTCGCGATGAAAATCGCAACCGAACAACCGAGCGATCTTCATTCAGTTTTCAAACGAATTTCGCCCTGCATCGCCGCAGTAGCCAATATCGCTTGTCACTGCAAACGGTCCAGCTCGAATTTTATTACTTTCGATTGCCGCTCTTCAGCAGTGTTACTTTCCTTTCTCCTATTTGGTCAACCGTTTCCTCTGCTGTCTCCAGTCGTGGTGCTGTGTTTTGAAAAATACTGAGTTTTCCAGATATCCGAGGAGCCGAACATCGCTTTTGTGTTTACAAGGTGCGTGCGTGTGTGTGTGCTTTTTGTTGTGGTTTTGTGACAGTGCATGGAGTCGTGTCTGCTTTCCTTACAAGTCACCTGACAAAAGACGTGGAAAACCGAGAAATGTGTCGGTTTTTTTTTGGAAAATCTTTTGTTTACCCGGTATTCTTCGGTCGGGTGGGTTCTCCGTTGCTTTGCACATTTTCGTCATCCCCCGATTTAAAGTGTACACAGTGGACTTACTGTTGCCGTTGTTGTTGCTGGCTGGCTTGCTGGCTTAGTCGTCAGCAGTTTGATTTATTCATCTATTTTGTGTCTTTCGGACTTTTTTTTGGTTTGTTTTTGCGAATTTTGTGAGGTGCAACATGCGATATTTCGGTCGTTTTCGAGTGGATTTTTGAATAAAAAGTGAATTTCACTATTTTTAGATGCGCTCAGTCGTCCTCAGTCCGCTGGTGTTGGTGACTGGTGGATAGAACGGTCTGTGACATAATGGATAGGGTTGAGTCACGTCCGCTCTAAGTACACTGTTTATTTATTTAAGTCGACACAGAGAGTGCAGGTACATGGCAGTGCCCAGCGGTTAATGGGTATAGGGAGCACTTATGATATTTTTAAGTTCTTTCTGTTTTTGTTTTTTCAGTTTTTAGTTTGCTTTTAGACTAGTTTTGCGCGAGTCTAATTGAGGTGTCATGGATGAGTCCCTCTGTGATCGGTGTTTGCTTTTGTTGTTTGTGGATGATTATTGTGATCGTCGTTTTGAATCAGATATCACACGAGTCAATGGGAGTGAAGAGGTTTCTGTGTTTTTTCTTTTTACTCTCAAGCTTTGTGTAGACTGTCCCTGCCTGCCAATGACTAGTAATTTGTCGGTTCGATACAAAAACATTCAATTTCGCTTTACTCTTGTGAACAATGCCACAGCTGAGGCGGTCTCAACACCAACAGGCTTTGTTTGCCAGATTGATGACTATGCTCTGCTGTGCCTGTATCGGACTCTTCAGAGATTTCACGCTGAAATGAGACTCTTTGTCAGATGGTTACCAACTAAGGGAGGGGGCGCCTGACTCTTGGTCCATAGAGCAACCACCAAACAAAGAGTACCCCTAGATGTAGCTTGTGTGGGCAAACGCCTTCCAACGTCCCAGGTCTATGCAGTACAATCTCGACAATGTGAACTGTTTAAAACCCAGGCCCGTTCACATTTTTGAGAGGTTCCCATAATCGAAGATGTTTTTTTTTTCTTGAAAACCATTGTCCAGCTGCAGTGCTCTCTCTTCCCAAAGATTCAGAAATCTGGAAGCCCACTACTTCGTCACATTAAACGAAATGAAGAGCACATAGTTTTGAGGTCAGCGTAAACATTTACTAAATTGTTGTCTGGACAAATGTCAGTTGTCCTCCAGGCATTTTGCCTGACTTGTACAACAAAGGCACATTATACTCAGAAAACTACCTGGGATTCCCAAAATAGCTGTTCCATCAGGTAGGCGACCGCTTGGCCAGGACGCGGTGGTTGGACCAAGTCCAAAAACTCGTCTGTTTACGCTTGGGCATAACTCCTGATGAGTTAGGAGGAACGAGTTGCCTGGACATCTCTCGTGCGTGGTTTACTCCCGTCACCCCTTTACTAGAGCATGTGTGTCAGAAGATGCTTGTAGTCAGATGAACAGCTCCTCTGCAAGTGATAGCTGTAAGTCAGATCCCTGCCTATCAAGTTCATCGGCCCCTTCGTTTCTCGGGATGTCACTGTGACCTGGAACCCACATAAGGGAAATGAGTAGGCCTTCTGCCTAAGCAATCTTAGCTCCGCACTCTTGTACTAATTTTGAACGTGAAGCAAAGGAGCCAATAGCCTTGATGCTGATTTACCCCGCGACCCATTGAGCGGAGTATGCGGGTCAGGAAATGATCACGATGATAATGTCGATGATCCCAAAATAGTCACATGTTCCTTGCTAGATTTTGCCGGTTGCAGTTGCCTCCTAGAACAAAGGGCAGCATTGTGTATTGCATCATACTGGATTCACGTTCCTGATTGTATGCATATTTCGGAGAAGGGGCCCCGAATGGGACCAAATTGGTCGACAAATCGATCGATTGAAATTTGTTTTTCTGGCATTGTGTAACACAGTCGACTGAGAATGGTATCGGGACCCCTACATAATACCCAAGTACAAGATCCCCAAATCCAAAGTCCCCAAGCACGAAATATAATAAGTCCACAGGCCACAGTCCATTGTGGGTGGGTTATAAGTTCATCCAGGCGCGTGACACTTGTTGACATACCCTCGTACTCTGAGTGAAAATGGGTTGCAATTCAGTTAGCGAGCCACCAACCTCGCACACCTGACCTTATTTCGATTTGGAAATGGAATTAAAACCAATGCCAAACTGGCCCCTCCGGTGATAGCGCCGTTTATTTGGTCGCACAACCACTTGGTGACTGACCTGGAATGGAAAACCAGATAAAAGCGTATTCAGTTTGCTTGCGCGGGGATTAAAACCGTGGACCCTACCAACCAAGGGCAGGCATCAACTACGTCATCCATGTCAATCGACTTAATATCACTCGCAAAAGATAGCCACCAGTTTGCGAATGTTCCTGGTGAACACCAAAAATAGGACCAAGTACTCTCCCCTAAGGGACTCCAGCGTAAATTTTCTTAAATTCAAAGCATTCTTCTCTCGAAGTGGTCTGTTGAAAAGGTATGACTCTAAGATGTAGGTTTTTTGGCGAGACGCTGGGCGACGGAGCTGGGTCTTCACAATCAACCCAGCCTCACTTTGTTGAAGGTTCAAGAGATGTTTTTCTTCTGAACCAGCATCCCCCAATGATCTCACTGGGAGTCTGAATACCAGACGCTGGATGGTCCTCTGCGAATCCTCACAGATCCTCACAGATGGATCGAAGATGGATACAGGTGTGGGGGCTGGTGGCTATTCCAAGGAACATCCAGCTTTCTCTACGTTTACCAAATCACTGCAGCGCCTTTCAGGCTCAGACTATAGCAGTTTAGGAAGCTCTGTCATGGCTAAAAATAAGTAATATCAAGCACAGGTATCGTCATCTGTTCCGATAAACAGGGAGAGATCAAATCTCTGGACTCAGTCACTTTCAACCCTAAGACTGCCCTCAATTGACGCCTATCTCTAAACGAGATTACCAAGTATTTTAACGAACCCTCTTATGTGTTCGCCGGGACTGTGACACTTTACGACGGACGAACTCGCACAATTTCTGTACTCTTTCCGGGTAGCGAGAGACCCACCCTCCATTCTACTATTAAACATCTGCTATGGCTGGAAACAAATGAATCGAAGATGGGCAATGCCACAGGAAGCCTCATTACCTAAGCGATCGCTCAACCTGATTAGGTTGAAGTTGAACCCTCATTGGGGCTATAACTTGAGTCGTAGGAACTCATACCTCTAGACTTGGCATTCCACACAATGTAGTGGCTGACTCACAGCTTGTAGTGGCTGACTGCAGAAGGCAGTCACACTTAGGCCAAGGGCCTACCTTTGTGATAAGAGTAAGCCATCTCCTTCTCTTTATTAAAAGCACGAATTGGTTTGCGGAATAGGTATTCGCAGGTCCGAGAGGTAGCACAATGGCTGATAGGTGTGGCTGATGTCCTTCCGTGCAGCAAGCAGCCACTTCAACGGAGATGTTAAGGAGAGAGCCAGCGCAAAGCAATTCTCTTTCTGTGACTCTTTCCATTCCATCGAAATTTGAAGTCATCATGCGTCGGACTCGAGACCGTCGCCCTTCCTTTAGTGCTTTCCTCTTTTCGCGAAGGAGTCGCATTTTGGGTGTTGATGCGTTTGGCATCTACTTTCTCACGTATGCGTGTACACACACTACCAATACCGGGATTTGAGAACACAAGCACAAGGCAGGCTGCAGGAAATGCGAAAGGGATGATGCATGATGAAGCCGACTTTGGGTACCTCTAAACGGTTACGAAAGAATGGTGCTCCGCTGATGTGCACACAGTGCTGCCGTGGTGTTAACTCGCTTACATTTTCTTCCCATACCGAGAAATTCAGACGGTGAAAACTGCCATTCAAGTTGTCGCTGTGTCAGAATTAAGCTTGATTTTAATGATTAGCATTCAGTTCTCTGGAAGACATGCTAGAGTTCACACAGACGGACAAAGTACCTCCACCTTCAAGTATGTGACTGAGCCTCACATAAAACCTCGTGGGCCAGAGTAATACCCGATCACAGATTAAACATACGTCTTGACATCAGTGCCTTTATTTGTGTGAAAATCATGACAAGCACATCGTTTAGGGACCGGAGACTGCGATGTCCTAACGTCTTAAGTATAGTTCCGGCAGATCGAGAGTGGTTTCAACACATGTTTCCAGATTATGTGTGTGGGCATTGACCAAGCTTACAAACATGATTCAGCACGATGCAGTGCTCCATGATACCAAAGAGTGGGCTGGTGTACACACGGGATAACGACAATATTACATAGTTCCGCTTTGTTGATGTCTCAGTCTTGACAAGCTACTCGTACCTCGGTTACGCTTCAGTTTTTGGTCGTACCTAGTCGGACCAGCGCAGAAAAGGGCGGTCTTACGTTGTTGACTTTCAACATCTAGTCGCCAACCAGCTCGCGTAGCTTTATGGAAACCACGTCTCAGTAGGATATTGATTACTTCCTCTTCCCACTAGAGCTGATCACTATTAAATTCACTGCGAACAGCCTTAAATCCAGGATTGAACCTATGTAAATGACTTGCAATGAGTATTGCGCATAAGATCGGGCAGCTGACTAATCACGGCTTGTACGGTATGCCAAGGTTACTGGTTGGTGGCCGAGGTGATCGTAATTGCCCCGACCCCGGACTCGAATGGATATCTTTTCAAAGCCTTGCATCCAGTTACGGTGCCTTATCGACCGAAATTTTGTTGAAATGGATGTGTCTTCGTCACCATAGACGGATCACTCACGTATTCACTTAGCCGCGATACATGTCACTGTGACAAATTTATATTCAATCTGTCACTTCAATGTCACATAAAGTGACTAAGACAGTTCATATTTGTCACAGTGACATGTGACACGACTAAGAGAAAAATGGGGACTATGTCATCTTCACAAGCAATCTTTCTACACTCAGCCGTGTGAGAGCTAGAGCTGCAAACATTCGATCTAGTTTCAAATATCAATTGAATGGGGTGCATGCAGGATATCGACATTATCTGCAAATCTTGGCTTCGGGGGTAATCACCCTCAAAGTGCTTGCGACGAGAGTCGGTCTGGGAAAGACGCAAGCCACATGCACATCCGCTCTTGCGTAAGCATTTCAAAGGGCTTCTGTTTCAGACAGTGCAAGCGTTTCCTTACTCTCCGCGGAGTTAAACAAAAAATTAAGGCCACCCTTATCCACGTGCACTCTCACACGCATTTACTCATCCATGTATCCACCGCGAGTCATTCCCCACCAAATCCATTTCGTGTTCGATATTGTAAACCTTTTAACCTAATCAGCTCTCCCCGGGGGATCTTATCAACATGTGGCCCGCAAACGCTCGCACTCAACTCGAACCAGTGTTCAGGCGAAACGCCCTACTTGCGCGGACTTCAGTTCCCATTAGCTCCTCGACGAGATCGAGTCCAGTCTGCCTCAATTAGCCAATAAACCACCGTTCGTGGATCATGCTGAAGTTCTGCTCTTCGCGTTACTCCCAAAAAGTAAGCATCGCAGTCAACCGCTGATGCACTCGCGCGATGTGCACCACAAATTAAGCCGGGCGCTCGTCGTCGTCGTCGCCAAAACCTCAAACTCTGTTCAGTGCAGCTGTCTGATTTGCTTATTTGTTTAATTTTTGCATCTGAATGCATCGGCGCCTGGCGAACTTTTTCCCCTCATTTAAGTGCATCGTCATACATGCGAGTGCTCGGCAAAGTTTTTTAATTAAAATTTTCACCAGAAGTTTGTTGGAAAATAAAAATATCGAGACCGGGAAAATACAAAAAAAAAACGAGGCTCTGTCTGCCTTAACAAACACGTATCATCACTCTTTAGAGCGTCGTCGTCGGTTGACTCTGTAATCCCGAGGCTGCCGCATATGATGATGATTAGAAATTCAATTAAACTTTTACTGTGTGCGAGTAATAAGATAAATACAAGAGTAAATATTCGTCGCATTTGCAGAGACTAGCCGAGCGGCAGGCATCTGTGGAGAACTTCTATCAGAGGGCTGAGGACGTTTGTGCGCCGCTGGATGTGCGCCTGAGGAATATACTAACCGAACGTGAACTCTCGCAATTGCTGCAGTCGAAGACGCCTCTCATAATTGCACTTAGCAGGTGAGTATCGGTGTGGTGTTTATTTCTGTACGGGTTCTCATGCCGTGGTGTCGGAAAGTATTTGCATCCAGCTGCATCTGCATCATTAAGTCGTTTCATTATTTTTCATTTTGTGCTCGTTGCTGACATGTTCATTTGAGTTCATTTGTGCTGAGTGGTGAATGTGTTCTACTTCTTTGTGTGCCGGTGGAGGTGGGCCTAAATCAACCAGCCCCTGGAGCTAGCTCGAGCTCAGGCTATTTGGGCCCGGATATGCACAACCAACGCTGGTTATGACACCTCTCCAATTGTGTGCACTATATCACAAGTGCACGTACCCTGCTGCATTGTCACAAAGCCACGGAGTCGATGACTCTATTTGTATGGACCAGAGTCAAGTTTGTCGAGACGGTACATGACGTCTTAATTCCGATAGTAATAAAACTCAGCAACATAATCTAAGCGGTATTACAAAGACATGACGCATTTTTCACGTTTCGTTAAGTTTCGTTCGGTTTCGCTCGTTAGTGAAAAGACTCCCTCTCCATGTACGTAAATTACACGTGATATTGGGACTATTTACAAATTCGTTCGAAACCGCGAGGTTCCATCAATTTCTCCGAACCTACCAGGTTCCGCTATACCATCTGGAAACCTCGCCGTTTCTGATAAAACTCGTTAAATTTTCCTCGAGTTCATCCGTCAGTGAGAGGTTGTGAACCCGGATAAGCCTACAGCGTGATTTTCACTTTATTTTGGTGTTCATTTTCTCATGTTGTGTCTTTCTATTTTCTGGTGTTCTCACACGATTACGTCCCGTCAACAGACAGCTGTTCTGGCGGTCATTTAAAAATTGAGAGCGAGTGACATTCCTTTGGGCGGGTAACTATAAATTGAAATTTGGGAGCGAAACCACTTCAAGCTCGGCGAAAACGGCCTTTTGAGGTTTCAGTAAAAGTTCATTCTGACCTCGTGGTTTCGGTTCAGTGGAAACCAGAAATGAAGTATGATAGAGATATCCAACTTCACAGCTGATTGACCCCTAGTCCATCGACGAATTTGACGGATAATCATGAACATTTTGACGGTTATTCATGAATTTTGACATTTATTCACGAAATAACGTAAATGCCGTTCTCTTATTGGTCAATTTGGCTTTAGCAAACAATATAAAAGTTTTTTAAGGTTTTTTAAGGGGCAAGAAAGGTAGAAGTTGGGCATCTCTATCATACTTCATTTCTGGTGGAAACGTAGCATTAGCCGCTTTAATGATGAATCATAATGATCGCGAACAAACTAATGAAATTTAACTGAAGCAATCGACCGAACACTCATGATCTATTTCGGTCATAACAAGCACTTCGCACAGTTTCGTTAAGTTTCGTTAAATTTTGCCTTTTTAAGTGGAAGCAGAGTGCAGCGCTCTTTACATACTCAAATAATAGTTGATATTAGGATTTTAGCTAAGTTCCCAAAGCAATGCGTCTGACTAGTTTTCGTTCAGTTCTGATACAAGCTCCTTGCGTTTGGGCCCTAAGACGGCCGGATGGCTAGGTTGGTTAAGTGGGGTCCCTAGTTCGAGCCCCAGTTAAGTTCAAATTCGGCCCAGTCACCATTTTCCGTTGGGATCAAATTAACAGCGCTATCACTGGCTTAACATGGTGTATTCACTAGCAGCCCGCCTTCCCTACCCTAACTTTTGGCTTGTTTAGGTTTACTTCACTCCAGTTTTATGCGTTGGAGTTGTCCATGAGTAGTTATCTACTGCGACTCATGGACATGCTTTCGTTGCTAGGCCAAGTACACACGTGTGCTTTGAGTCCAAGCTAACTCCAGTCATTGAGCACATTTGTTTCAATCAGTGTTGCCGCTGAAGATTGGAGAAAGAAGTAGTGTTGAATTTATTGGTTATGAGAAACTTAACGACGTGTTTGGTGGAAGAAATATGTTTCAAAAAAAAAAAATACTCACCGAAGTCGTTTAAAGACCTGCCGCACCTTCAAGAAAAAATCAAATAGCGACTAAAGTCGCATAGTGTCTTCCTTGCTTCCAATCATTCGTCCAGAAATGAAGTATTATAGAGATGACCGACTTCACAGCTGATTTGCTTCCAGCCCATCGACGAATTTGAAAGGCTTTTTGAGAGTAATTCATCAATTTTTGACGAGTGATTCACGAAATAATATAAATGATGTCCTCTGACAGGAAAACGATATAAAAATTGGTTGTTGAGATTTTTTAAGTGGCAAGAGAGGTAGAAGTTGGCTTTCTCTATAAAACTTCATTTCTGCATTCGTGCCCACAACTCACCGATGACTTGATGATTTGGTTTCAAATTAAATAAGAAGCATTATTTTGCGGGTTTTGATAAGATGTTTCAGTATATACCTTTGGAGCCGGAAATTGATAGCGGCTTTTTGTAGAGGGGTCATTAATAGGCACTATTGGAGGGGGCGGGGGTCTATCACGCCCCGTTTACGTTGTTGGGGTAATTTTAGAACAAGATGAAGAGGGACGGTATAGAAACAAAACTACGGCAACACTTACAATTAAGTACTATACCAGTTTTGCTGGTATAGTTGTCAATTTTTAGTGCCAAACTTATCGTACTAGTTCCCTTGGATCTCCACATGAGTTTACGACACATTTCCGACAATTACTCGGCCAAGTTGAAGTGGCTGACTGCTGTACGGAATGACAGCAGCCACCCTGGCCACCAAGTGGATCTGGTAAAACCTATTCCGCAAACCAATTCGTGCTTTTAATAAATAGAAGGAGATGGCTGACTTTTATCACAAAGGTAGGCCCTTGGCCTAAGTGTGACTGCCTTCTGCAGTCGGCCACTACACGCTGTGTTGCCCAGTTCAGCCAGGTTGTCGAAGTAGTGGGCCTACAGATTTCTCAATCAAAGAGAGAGTACTGCAGCTGGACAACACGTGTTCAATGGTTTCTCCCTCATTCTCGTTCCTGGAGCTTCTGCAGAAGTCACTGTTAGGAGGGCCCTGTTTAGAGGTGTGAACTCCAATGACGCAATGCCCTGTTATGACGCCAATGAGGTTTCTGCGATTCGGGCTGCGAATCTTAAACTAATCAGGTTGAGTGGTCACTTAGTGTCCATCGTAGCCCAGAGTCGATTGGTAATGAGGAGTCCTGTGTCAGTTGCCCGTCTCGGCCATAACTTGGCGAGTATTCGTTGGCAATGCGTCAAGAGTTTGCCTATTTTATGCATAATATTTTGCTCCACGAAAAATCTAGCGATCCTAGTGACCATGGACAGTTCACATCACCAACACTCAAAATAAGACATGCAGGACATATTTCTTGAAGTGGGTTGTGTCGAACACCACCTTGTTCAAACCACATGTCTTGTGTTGGACTTGAAAAAGAAGGGAATCAATGAGGACGGGCTACAATCATGAAGATTGAGGACGAAGGTTGCACCTGCCTCATTTTCGAAGAAGAACGATCGAATGACTCCACCAGAGGCAGACCAACAGCGACTTCTTGTGGATGCCATTGTTTCTCACCGACAACATTGTTTGTCAAAGTTTTCATCGAGTAGGAAATGACCTTCATTTGTGACAGTTAGCCAATCAATCGCTGCTGTTCAAGCACACAATCGGCGTTTGTTCTCCGCATGGTGAGGTCGGCTCGCTTCTATTCTCAGTCGAGTTAAAGTGTATGAGGGTTGAAATGCAAAATACAAATCGAAATCCGAAATCCGGCATAATGTGCCTCAAGCCAACCCCAAATGTTGTGCTAGCCGTGAAATCGGTGATCTCTCATAACATATACCTTAAGACTTCCCCAAAAAGGCGGCTCACCTCGAATTCATGCACAGTTTTGCCAAGAGTACGCCCAGAAGGACAATGATCTCGACCTACGTGGTCCTACCGTGGAACGTACATTTTACAGAATCACTATATTTTGAGTAAGTTTCTACGATTTGATCACCATCACCTACTGTTAGGCTGTACATATTGAGATACGGCAAACCTTAGACAAAACAAATGTGGGCTCTTTTCTGCAAAGTCTCGGAAGGCTAGGACATGTAGAGCGCATGACACACCGCGAAGAGACTCAGTCCCAGTGCAATAGCGGATGCCAACGAATCTTTTCATTCAGAGAACGAGCACTCAGACTGAAGTCCATTGTACTGCCCGGTCACAACCCCCGGTCAGACTACTCCGCATGTTGACTGGACTGGATTTGAAACCCGGATAAAAGCATTTTGACTTCGCTTTCGCTTGGATTCGAACTGTTGAAACCCTCTAAAGAAGGGCAGGCACTTAACCAACTGCGCCATTCACTCCTCTTGTTCGAATATAAACTCACTTCGCTTTGACACGTGTGGCTGAAGCAGGCATGTCAAACAGCGACCACAAATTGGATGACTCCGGCACATTGCCTCCGATTACTAGCCAACGACGAGTTGGCATTTACACTCCTCGTTCAGGAGGCATCTTCCTCTTCAGCGCGGATGAAGAAACACTTTACATCTGCTCCACGCCGACCGCATGGAGTCTCTAGGAATTTAGCCAAAGCAAAAGCTTGTGGTTCTGAGCTGCTCTGCTATTCAGCGACTTATCGCAGCTTACTTAAGACCCAGCCAGGGATTTCGAAAAACCAAATTGCATGCCAAGCTCCGCAAACAGACTTATTAACGAGTGCCAGTGAAACTTTATGTCCTTAAAGCCCGTTTAAAAGCGTCCCCCTTTGTGGCAAGCACCATACAATGCCACGCTTCTCAAGTGTACACACAAAGGAAAGACAAACTAACTAGTCCTCAGTCCCCAGCATGCCCCATTCGCAATTCGCCTCACATGGATTCACATGAACTCTCCCTTCGCCATCTGGGATGATCCTTTCGAACTCCATCGACTTTGTGTAGTAGTCCAGTCCTCTCGAATTTCAGCAACTCACTTGCTGTTTCATCTGCCGCAAATCCAGAGAGACACACCGCGCCAGAGCCTGCACCGCAGCATGGCCTTCGGACGATACATCACGATGTGACAGCGCACAAGTTTGCCATGCCCGTGGCCAACCACTCAACCGATTCCATAAACACATACAGAATCGTTTAAACTTAATTCCTGTCAGCCATGGTGACGTCCGCAAAAAAATGAGTCTCCTAGCAGACTCAATGCTGCCGGCCCCCCTGGGGCACCAAATTTCCAAATATCCTTTCATCTTTCGCTCGTTTCATCCTTTTGTCTAGCTCTGGCTCTGTATATTTTATTTAACTCTGTACTCCTTTTCTCATCCGACTGTGTGTGTGTGTGCGTATATTTTTAGTGACACTTCAAGCGAGAAACGGGACCAGCCCAACGAACCCGGCCAAAAGGATCCAAGGAGTGCCAGTGCAGGTATGTGTGAAATTATCCTTCATTTATGTGTTCTTTCACATCCCACCTCCCTCGTTGGTGTACGATGGCGGGGGGAGGGTTTGCAGCTTCCACACAGAGAGGACAATGTCTTAGAGAATGTTGTCCCCAATTTATTATTGCAACGACACATCCTCGACGAAGCAACGACACGCTATTGACTCGACTCGCTGTACCACACTTGGATTTGACATGATTTCCTCGTTCTTGTGGTGCCGTGGTGGTGGTAGGTTGAATAGGTTGCGCCTCCTCGACTAGGGATAATCACCATTTCGCACGCCTGAATGCCCCGTAATCTGTGTCACAGATGCCGGCTGGGTGGGAGAAACGGAAACTAATTGACGCGCGGAACGTATACAAATATCGTGTGCACCTAAAAAGACTGCATCAAAATGAATGCTTTCGGTCGACTAAGGAGCGCCGAGAAGGAGGGGGAAGTGAGGGGAAGTGAGGGGAAAAAAACAAACAAGAAATGAAACAAATTCTGTAATCGACGCGAGAATTACGTCATCATCATTATTTTAATACGCTTGTATGAGCCGGCTGCGTGGGGCACAGTACAGTGGGTGCGAGCGGAATTTCTGAGGACTGCGCATTTCCACCTGAGACTGAACTTACATGCGTACGCAGCTTTTACTACAAAAATTTGTCCGCAGTTTGCCTCAACCTGGGGAAGGGGTGTTTGGTTCGGTTTTTTTTTTCAAATCCGTTCGTGATCCATTACAAGCCTTTGTAGAATCACATCACATTTCCGGCGGTTTATTTGACTCCTTGAGGGAGTGACGAATGCTGTACCAACGACTTCTTCGGGGACGTCTAGAGAGGATCTTATCTTGGAGACTGCTTAGAATTGAATGTAGACACACACATGTGTGAGTGCTCGTCCTCTGTCACGGCGCATATCGGAGAAAAGGAAGTCAGTCGATAGAGAGCAGTTGAGCAATGAAGATCGTTGGCTTTTTTAATAGAGAACGTTGTGTTTTATTTGTCTGGTCTTCTGTTGAGTTCTGTGTCTGTGTTCCTCATCGAAGGATACAGAGGCAAATTTAAATCGACCCCTTTTCCGTCGTCTGATTCTAATCCTGGCGTAAGCTCTGCTTTGCTCTCTGCGGATCCTTCTCTAAGTCGACTACAACGACGGCGTCGTCCCTCTTCGCTTCATTCGTATCACACTCCCAGGCACACAACAGTCATGTCAAAGCACTGAAAGATGTGGTGTTTCTCTGGCAATGGCTGGATGCCTTGTGCTTTTACTCTTCTTTTCGTCACAGCCTCATGTGGACCTCCACTTCAAGCCGAATCACTCCTGCCACGTTCTTCTCTATTTTTGGACCCCTTTACACATGAGTTTCTCTCGTTCGATCGTCCTCGTTCTGCATCCTGTCCTAACCACGACCACAGAGATTGCAAAGTCTTCCCTCGGTTTCTGACAATCCCCAGTTTTCCGTTCCCGTCCACCACTCACCCGTCTCGACGCCACTGTGCTGACGGCTCTCCAGCGAATATCTGGTCGAGTTTCACGGTTCGTTGAGTGCCGAGAATCTGCCAAGACGTGAATGAGCACCCTCACAGACTTAGCTTCCGAACTAGAGCAAGGGCCCTTTTTCCGTTCGTTGCCATACCAGCATTCGGCCAAATGAACCGTGAAAGTTCGATCATTATTGCGTTATGCATAAGTTCGAGCAACAAGAAGACACGAACAAGAAAGCGTGCACGAGACACTCGCCCTAGGGTTGGTGGTGTAGGCGCCCACACCGCC
The DNA here is from genome assembly GCA_905231855.2 of Eristalis tenax. Classification (NCBI taxonomy): domain Eukaryota; kingdom Metazoa; phylum Arthropoda; class Insecta; order Diptera; family Syrphidae; genus Eristalis; species Eristalis tenax. The sequence goes on from HG993127.1 coordinate 24,802,422, forward strand.
TTAGGCCCCGACGAACTTTTGCAGTTTCGTCGCGTACACAAAAACGTAAAGTCTGCTCTCGCATTGTCGTCTCAAATCGTCTCGAGTGCAACTTGATTGTGTTAAACGACAAAATAAGCGAGGCAACCATTCCGGAGCTTGCGAGGAGACAGACATGAAGTTTCCGGTTTGTTGTGCATGTCCGAGCGCTCGCAAACAAGTGCCCTCGTTGTCGGTGTCGTCCTTGTTGCCGGCAGCATTTTCGAACCCAAAAACACGACCGACACAAAACAAGTGGGTGGACTGCCTGCGAAGAACTTTCATGATACCACCTGGCGCAGCAGGCGGCAGAAGCAACGGCGGTGGCGGCGGTGGCGGTGGCGTCGGCGGAGCCGCTGGGGCTGAAGTGAAAAGAGTGAACGGATTTTCGGGGAAACAAAAGGATAAATATCGCAGTGTAAACCTGGAAGGTCGACACCGGAGGAGAGGGACACGACAAGATGTTCGCATTCCCGTGCAAATACCACGGGAGACGTCGAAACATTCCACAAATTCCGGTAAGCTCTGCGTTTGACATGACTGTTGTGTGCCTGTGAGTGTCTTCATTTGGCGTGCGTGTGTGTGTACTATAAGTTGTCCTGTTTGTCACTGCAAACGGGTGTGTGGCCCGCAATGCGCCATCAAATCAGAAGTTTTGCAATGCAAAGCACTCAGGCGGTGACGACAATCGAATGGGAAGTTTTACGATCGTCAGGTGTTTGGCGGTCTCGCAAACGAGACAATTGAGCGCAACTGCCCGACTGGGGGCAAGTGGTGCGGAGCGATTCGCCTGCACTGATGTCAAGTGAGAGGAATGTGATTGCTGACTAACGAGCGGAGGAGGGTCGTCAAATATCGACAGACGCATAAATAAGTGTGTGGGCCGATATTTCAATTAAGTGACGGCAATAATTTGGCTAAACTCAAGCTTTTCATGTTGATTACGAAATGCCATCAATTCCGCTTTCTCTTGGGAGAACGCTCCTCCTCGTGTGTTTGGCTTCATAACTTGATTGAAGGCTTCGTTCTAGATAAAAATTAATTTGAAATAGTTTCATCTCATTTTATTGCCTCGCGAGTGGACATCTCGTCTGTCGATCTGCCTGCGGGCACCTCGTTCAATGTTGAATGGATTTCGTTTGCACTTGATGAATGTCATTGAGTGGATAGTTTGGGCGTTTGTTGTCCTTCAAGGGTTCATAAAAGCAACCACAGTTGTGCCGTAATCATGCAGCGATTATTATTAGCCGTAGAATGTCGCATGTATTCTGACGCGTTTGCAGAGAGTGCAGAAACGTTGTTGTAAAGTGTGCAGTCCAAAGAATGCTTCGCTCCATGCCCTGAGGCTGAACATCAATTTTGTGAAAATAAATAGTGGCCGAAGTGACGTGGTGTGGCGACTCCTACCCCGCCGGCGGGTACCATGTTCAATCTCCGAATTTACCAACTTTCAAAATTCACGGCTCCGTCTTTTTCGAGTCACGGACAACGCTCAAAGAGTGCTCCTGTCTAGAAAAAGCTTCTCAAACCACGCGGTTGGGAGTCGACATAAAACTGTTGGTCTCGGGAGTAGAACAGTCGAGAGGAGGAGCATGACAACTGGGAAACGGTTGGGATGAACTGAGGCACATTGCCAGACACCGCATTCGATGTCGCGTAGACGTTGAAGAGGCCGTCTGACCCATAAGGCTTGATGATGGTGCCGATCCTTACTTACTTACCTAAAGTGGTGCTACAGTCCGGGTGGACCTGGACCTCAACCAACAAGCGTCTACAGCCAGATAGAGCTGTTCGCAAGTATAGTTGGTTGAGGTCCCTTTCTACATGCGTACGCCACCTAAATCGCGGTCTTCCTCTACTCTGCCGCCCCTCTGGGGTGGATCCGGGGTGCTCTCAATCATTGGACATTCACTCTTCCGGCTAAGTCGACGGCTTCTTCTTCTCCTCCACTTATGTGCAGGCGACCGGAAATCAACCGAAGAGCAAAGCCGTCCTGAGACTGAAAAGATTAAGGTCCTATAACATAATTTTTCATTTCACATGTTGGTTCAAGATTCAATACGAAGTTCCAATTTGAGGCTCTAAAATCAGAACTATAAATTTTAACAAAAAATAGCAATTTTGATGAAAGTAACGAAAGTAACTAGTAACGATACTAAAGTAACGAGTATTCAGATATAATTTATATGCATATAGAACTATCAATTTTAACATAAAAATAGCAATTTTGATGAGAGTAAGGAAAGTAACGAAAGTAACGAAAGTAACGAAAGTAACTAGTAACGATGTCAATTTGTCGTTACTCTTATCTAGGGCTGTAAGAGTAACGACAAATTGAGTTGCATTGGTGCTGCTTAAACACCGATAGTTTTCATTCTCGAATGTATCGATCGTTGTGTACAAAAGCTATCGATGCTATCAATTTTTTACCAATTAAATAAAATAATTTCAAAACCTCTTTTACTCTGTACCTGTGTAATTATGTTCATATATTTGCTTTTAAGCTCAGACGGGTGTTTTCTCCTCAAGTAGTCATTTGAAAAATTGGCCTTGCTTCTCATCAACCGTCTTGAAAAATTCAGACACCACGGATCTTTTTCGTGACGTTGACATCGTTGATTACTTGGTACACATTAGTAACTGCTGCATTTCGCTGTCTTTTGCAATAACACTTTAGGAAAAATAACACGTACCCCGCTATTGTCTTTCTTCACTTAAAATTTTGATTAGTAAATAGGTATCTAATTAGTGAATGGTGAAGTGAAAAACAGGAAGACAGCGATTCCGTGGGAACAAGGGAAAACAACAAAATATCGTTCCGTCGGTACGAATGACTTTGAATTATTTATATTATAAATAAATTATGTTAACCCGGGAGGATTCCGAACACTAGTGACGTATGTACCTAGGATGTAAACTAAAACGCATGACAAAATTTCCAAAATTTGTTTTCGTGTAAAAATAAAAGAAAGCATTGATTTTATTTTCTTTTGTTGGGCTTACATTACAGTAGAGCGTCGATTATACGAACGTCAATCGACCGAAATGACAGTTATCCGAACGCAGCATCCGAAGCAAATAGACATCAGCTATCCGAGCTGCAATCAGCCAGTCAATTATCCGAACTCAAGGAGAAAACAAAAACTAATGCAGTGTTCCTTAGTTAACGGTCGACTTTAACGCATGCTTAAGTGCGTACTCGCTTGTGCCTAGTATACGTCGTGATTGGGGTTCAGTTAAGAAAGCCAGTATTTAAGACGAAACGTTTTATCAATCGGAACAAAGATAGAAATTGGAGAGATGTGAAAGTGGGTCTTCGCTGGCGAAGATGCTGGGTATTGGAAAATCTACAGTGTCTGAATTTAAAAGCAAAACAAGGACTGTACATTTGACGACCGATTCGCTTATGTGTTCGATTATCCGATATTTTTTTTTAACATATTCTGATTTTCCGAACCACTCTTGGTCCCAATTAGTTCGGATAGTCGACGCTCTAGTGCTCTAGTTACGAGTGCAAATTGATTTAATACAGAAACTGTACCACAAATCGGAATAACATATTTTCGTACATATTTACAAAACAATTCAAACAGCCTGTTTTACATGTTTGTGGATTCCCATTGAATCAGGTGGAGATGTTTTGTGTATCTCGTGGTCTTTCTCCCGACTAATGGGAGGAGTAATGCTGAGCCTTCCTGTAGGATTGGCTGAGCTGGGATACTTTTGCAACGGCTTGGAAGGTCATCAGGAAGACCAAGTTAGCGGTTTTCAACTCAATATTTGATCCAACTCTCCCCTACGGTCAGGAAGTTTGGGTAATGGCCGAAAAATAAGATCACGGATACAAGCTGCCGAGATGAGATTTCTTCATGCTGCTGTGTGCAGCATTTTGTGTCTTGTCTTGTGTCCCACTTCGGTTTATAGAACAGATTGTACTTCTTATGTAATTTATTAATTAAGGACACTGCTTCACCGTGGTCACTTCTTCTCTTTTACCATTCACGCACCTGGTATTTTTGTCTTCAACTTCTTTATTCTTCTTCTTTTTGGGGACGTAAGCTCGCGTTTAGAATTGCGCAGCGAATTGCAAATAAAAGCGTATTTAACACGAATGTTATAACTATGACCACAGTTACGTGACCAAATCTTCGCCATTCGTGGATCTTTTGAGAAACTTTAGACTTTTGTGTCTTTGAACATATTTTATCAATATTGAGCACATTTTTCTCTCAATTTAAAAAACTACGCTACTGGCGTGACGTCACACAGACACCCAACTAATGACTTGTACTCTGTGTGTCATGACGATGAATAATTCATAAAAGTTAAAACTGTCGATACTCTCGATAGACTAACGATCTTAAAGCAACCCCAGTTACCCTGGTTGTTCGAGAGTCGAGAGAGGGCTTTGTTTGTCAGTTTCTTCTTAGCTTGTCTGTCTTGATGGTGGTTCCTAGTTAGACAAAGTCTGTGACTACATCCCTAGACTACCTCTGTTTAGTGTGACGTTCTATTCGAGATGTCGGTGTTGGGAGTCCTTTCTCGTTGCATATACTTAGTCTTGCCCTCATTTACCATTAAACCCACATTCGCGGCCCCCGTCGCTATACTCACAATGGTGACATTCGACGTCACTCTGAATTCTTCCGATAATGTCAATATCCTCGCCATTTGCGAGTAGTACAAGGACGATATTAGATATTTTAAAATTAAATAACTATTGGGAAACTGTTATACAAGTGTTATCAGAAAGCAACCAGATTACGGGTCAATTAATTTCTTTCATTATTCTGATCCTGGGATTATATTTTTTTAAATAAAATAAATTAAATAATTTTTTTAAATAAAATAAAATATAATATCCTTCGTCTGGACGTTCCCCCATGACTGGCAACACGAAAGACCCCACCCCGACGTTGGCAGCCCACGTTTGAGCAGAGGATATCCCTTCTGAAGACCAGAAAAAAGTCAGCAAACAAAAGCACCGAAAAACCCCTTCGTCCTCGACTAGTCCAGATCCACTAAGTGTGTTCAGAGTGTCTAGCACTGAGTGGGAACAAAATTTGGCGGGATCCCTGTCACCATCCAGACAGAAGCACAATTCACCGATTCGGTTACAAGTCCTCGAAGTCCTTAAAAAGGTGAAATGAAAGCGTCCCAACGCGATACTTTTACACACAGTTGAACATGTCGACATCCCCGATGCTCACAATTTCACTGCAGGCACCTGCTGGTTCCACCTTGGCTTCGATCCAATTCCCCAACCACGCACCATGACTCACGTGCCCTATAAACCGCAATTCAATTATTGACTGAACACACACACACACATGCACCGTCACCGAAAATAAAGCCACAATTCTTGGAACTAAACCAAAAGACTGACTGTTTTTGCCGCCGACCACGAGCGGGCACGCTGCGTCGCGCGCCTAAAGTCCACTTGACCGGAAGGCAAATGCGAAATTCCGCCCGACATCCAGTTGAAGTTTAAATTAGTTTCAAATCGGAAGAAAAAGTCGCATAAAAACGAAATGAAACTTGAAATGTATCGCGAGTGTATTCTTTTTGACGTGTTTTTTGTTGCAGGCCTGAATGGGCACCGGAATGGGCTCATCCCGCGGATGGTGTGCAGAGCGGGAGTTCTTTTTTTCTAATTTAATTTGGACAACTGTCAGAATCAATTGCGTAGCGCGGCGGTTGAGGCATCCCCCAGAGCTGCCGGTGGCGGGCGCGCCTTAAATCACATCACATCGCATGGAAATGTCGCTTTTTTTCATTTTGTTGTGGGCCGTCTTTCATCAGCGCAGCGTTTAGTCGGATGGCTTGCTGGCCTGGCGGAAGTCGAAGCTAGTTTGCGTGCTGGCTGGACTGGCCGTGCACTAGCGCCGTCATCGTCGTGAAAATTGCCAAGGCAATCACCGTCTAATGACGCATGTCGAACCGGGGCGCCACGGGGGTCTGCCATGAGTGCAGCGGCATGAAATTGTTTAAACAAATTCCTGCACAATGATAGTGATGTGCACATTTTTTGCCCCTGTTGGCTAAACGGCCAATTGATTCGATTTGAGTTCGGATGTGCGCCGGGCGCGCGAGGGCGGCTCCAAATAAACAATTATTTGGCGATTTTCTACATGCAATCTGCCACAATGACAATGGGGCAGCGGCACGGTCCGTGGGTGTGTTCAGGGGTTGTGCTGGCCGTAAACCTCGATTGTGTTATGCAATTCATTTGAGGAATTTGAAATTTGTTTTCGGGCCAGAGGCGCGGGGATGATGAGCTCATCTGCGTGCCACTGAGCAGTGGGTGGAGTGGGTGGACACGATGAAGGACATTGATTTATCGATTACGTACGACGATTCGCATTCGCTTATTGTTCGTGACGGCTTCGGTGGTTTTTCATAATTTCTCATTTTATGGATTTGACAGACGCTTTCAGGGTGCCCTTGAAGTCGTAAAGGGAAAAGTTGCCCGTCATTATTCTTTTTAAATTAAATCGGAACTTCGGGGAGGAGGACTTGACGTGTGCAGGGGGAAGTTAATTGAATAAGAGTGTGTTTTCATAAGACGTCTAGTTGTTGAGGCATATCAAGAGGATATGCGCCTGTTTTTGGTGTCGACACTTGCGGATTTTTTCAGGTCCTTTTCAGGATTTCTAACTATTGTGCCCTGCATCGTACACAGCGTGATTGGTGGAGGGTGGGTTGCTGGTGTATTAACCAGCACGCTTAGACCTTGTTGGTCCCTGGTAGTGGACTACTACCATTGAACGACCGACCACTTCAATGAAAGTGCCGTTTATTCGATCCTAACGGCAATTGGTGACTTGACTTGGTTTGAAGACCAGATGAAAGCGTATTAATTTAGCTTTCACTGGGAGTCGAACCGGGGAGCCCACTAACCAGGGGAAGGCACTTAACCAACTGCGCACATCCAGTCGTGAATAAGGCCGTAAAAAGGGGTGTGTTTTTCGTCAAGACAACTTCTAGAGACTTTGTTCCTGAGCTGATACTTTGGAGCTGAAGTTGAACAAGTTTTTTGGAACGCTTTTCGGTCCAGCTGAGGACAGATCACATTGTTGCACAAAGTGCCTTCCTGCCAATCGTTTTGCATAAAGTTACACGTAGTCAGAGTCACATCTCTACACTCTCTAGTGCCGATGTTGGTCCATCCTTGGCAAGTCAACCCGATCCCTTGTGACCTGGAACACTCCTGAAGAACCGTCCATAAGCACGCACTACTTCCCGAAAGCCAGTAAAGACGATATGCAGCTTTAGTCACCAACTGGACTGACTTCATTTCACCTCATGACAAAGGAGGTGCAATGTCTACCAATGTCGACCTGTTAACAGTCGTACCTAACCCGGAGTTAGGTACTACAACAAACGGACGTTGATATTTGATGGATCTTCCAGTTGTATGAAGAAATCGAAATAGTTTAACACTTGCTTACTGAAGAGAGGGATTTGTGTGAAAATGGTGGTTGGTGTGACCGGGATCGAATCTTGGGCGACACTTAGACACACTACGCCACCACGCTCTGAAAATGGTGGTTGGTGTGACTGGGATCGAACCGGGGCCCTTCAGCGTTCATCGCGACGCTCAGACCCACTACGCCACAGCGCTGTGAAAGTGGTGGTTGGTGTGACTGGGATCGAACCGGGGCCCTTCAGCGTTCATCGCGACGCTCAGACCCACTGCGCCACAGCGCTGTGAAAGTGGTGGTTGGTGTGACCGGGATCGAACCGGGGCCCTTCAGCGTTCATCGCGACGCTCAGACCCACTGCGCCACAGCGCTGTGAAAGTGGTGGTTGGTGTGACCGGGATCGAATCTTGGGCGACACTCAGACCCACTACGCCACAGCGCTGTGAAAGTGGTGGTTGGTGTGACTGGGATCGAACCGGGGCCCTTCAGCGTTCATCGCGACGCTCAGACCCACTACGCCACCACACTGTGAAAATGTTGGTTAGTGTGATTGGGATCGAACCCTGGGCCTTCAGCGTTAATCCTGAGGCTCTGACAGACAACGCCACCACAAGGCCACGCAGTCCTGAAACTCTCAATAGAAAATGTGTACGAATGTCCATGATTTTCGCTCCTTCTAATAAGTCCTCTTGAGCTTCAGCGTTTGATCGTGCTGACGGCAAGGTCTGTGCGCTTGCAACTCCAAAAGAGCGTCGGACTCAAATACCTCTTCTACCTCTCAGACCTAATATCGCCACTAGACCGTGGCTACATTAAGCAGCTGACATTGGTCTCCTCATTTGGTTTTAAAAGCGTGGGCATCAGTAAAACTGTGATCGTGGGGCAAAGCTGGAGTCTTCTCCACTCTCGTCCAACTTAAGTAAACCCTGCGCAAGTCGTTTACAGGCACAATACTGATCCCCGAATCCAAGGGGCGAGTGAATCTTAAAATCATGAATGCATACAATTCCCATTCGAGCCGATTTATTCATGCAAAATAGCCAACAAAACAATTGCTCATTGCGTACGCTGTAGCTCCCAGTCCGCCGCAGTCATCGGAGCACCATAGCACCGTAGAACCGCACCGTTCGCCCAACACCCGTGGCGATACACCCAATTACCCCACTCGGGTGCGCGCAACGCATGACTGATTTGAATTACTGATGTTTCCGGTTTGGTCGTATCAGTTGCAATTAGTTGTAGCGGCCACATGCTCGTACACGTAACTGGCATTCAACTTGTTTATCACCTCTGTTGAGGGCGGGGCGGGGGTTTGTCATGGGTGTGGCACTACCGCTTCCTATCCGTGCCCACAGATCCCCAGATGCTACTTAACCGTATCGGAACCACCAAAACCAGCAATATTCGCAAGTTAACGTCACCAAGCGAGCGGGTCCAGCAGCCGGCACCAGCGCCGCCACCACCGCCAACCCCGCATGTGTTGCCAGTGCGGCGGAGCGTTGTAGTAGCTGCGGCTAGCTATCATCGTCATCGCATCACCGTATCAATGTCAAAGGTAGACTTGAGTTTCTCTGTTGCAGCAACCAGTTCACCTTACTGCGGGCGAGCGTCCTCAATTTATTCCGATGCGGTGGTAGTGGTTGCAACCAATTTGCGGCACCTTTGATGTGCCTGTGCATGTGCTTGCGATGGGGTACGTATCTCTCAGTCTCGGGCGAACTTTCATGTTGAATGTTTGACTCTCATCGGAGAGGTGTGCACATGGGCATCCCAATCGATTGGTATCTCATTGGGGCCAACCGAGCCGGTGCATGGGGACAGCAGTTTGCCACCTTATGTGGGCATAAGCGATTAGTAGATGGATTTATCGTGTCGTCTGTCGTTTGTATTTTGTCGTTTGTCGTGTGCGCATTTAAATAGCGCTATTGAGCACAAATTGGTTTCGTTTTATGGCTCTTATCCGTTCGTGGAGGATACACACGAGACAATAAAGATGAACAGTGACTACGTTTACGCTGTCGAATCATCTCATGGAACGACTGCATGCCGGAGTGTTTGGATATTGAATCTGAGCGAGCTCTCGGCATCGGTGGCATTTGCTTTGAATGGCTGTGCAGTGTTGCGTGTGCCCTGAAGTGGATCAAGAAGAGTCCACTAAAAGCTTCTGAAAAGGGGTGCACCTGAGTGCTTCCGCAGTGAAAGTAAACGCCATCGGAAGCGACCATTAACCGGACGTGACGTAATGTATTTTTAAGGACTGCCGTAGCGTCATTATAGTGCCTGCATAAGCAGAGCGTGTACTGAAATGTAGGGAACTCAATCGCTGAAGGAACAGACCATGGATCCTGTTTTATTTGACAACGCGGGAGATATGGACTAAGCTACACAGCGTTAGCAATACCCTCCAAGGATGTAGGTGTGTCTGTGTCTGTGAGAAGGGAATTGTCCCCTGGGACTGCCTCTGCGGCGAGGACTACGTTGGGAGAATTATTGTTAGACCGGCACTGCGTGACGTACGCAAGAATTATTGCAAAAACCGTCACTAGGCATTATCACAGCTCCTCGTCTTACAAATACCGAGTTCGTGTGTCTGTTGTGGACTCCAATTCGCGAGAAGACGTCACAATGGAGTTTTGCAAACGCGTCTTATTGGAGTCTAGACCACAGAAACCATTCAATTCGATGGGGAACTAGTTACATAAGTGGCACTTCTGCTCTCTACAGACATCGTCGTTGTCCTCCAATTCTTCGATCGCGAGCTCTTGTAGAGGCGATTCTGGCTGTCTGTGAGCTTGCATCTGTGATGAGGCAACACATCCACTTGTTGTGGTTTGATGGCATTGCATCACCAGATTCGAAATGAGGAGAAGACGCCGTTACCGGAAATGGTCACATGTGTCGAGTGATGTTAACAGTCGCTCTGTGTCCACAGCTCGACAAGATCGATTTATCCGAGCTGAAGGCGGAAACGATCTTCAGACAAGTTATTTGATAAATTGTCTATGTCTTGAATGTGTTACCGTTGACGAGCAATTACTTGGTTTTCATGCTTTCGTGGACGGGTTTTCGTCAAAACATGCTGTCAAAACCAGTAAAAAATGGACTAAAAGCTGCTTGCAGATTCAACCACATTTAGGGGAACCAATTGGTGTCCGATCGTGTGCAAGATCACGTGTTGTTTTGTGGCTCTTTGATGGTTTGAAAGGTCACGACATAACAAAGAATCAGTTCTTTCCACTCGAAATCCAGTTAAGGAGTAGATAGATAGATAGAGATAGAGACAGATTTATTGTACCTATTCATCATTACAAGTTGTGGTTTTGTTTTTCTTACATAAATCGTACGAGCATGGCTTTTGCCGTCTGCCTGAGTGACATAAATATAAAATCAAAAAAGAAAAGAAATCAGTTGGTAATCGAATAATTGTAAGGTACATAAAGGTCTCTGACCTCAGATACCGATTTAATATCACTGCCTAGATAAAATCTGAGCAATTCCTTAAGCAAAGGACATCTGCCAATAAAATGCACAATGTCTTCTCTCTCTGATAGGCTGCAAAGACTGCAGTGGATCGGCAAATCGGGACGATGTGGGATATAATTTAAGTTAACGAGTTCTCCTCTCATCAAAATGGTAGATATGAGTTCTTGACTGTTACTGTTATTGAACTGTATGTTGACTGTATGTTGATCGATGTACGGATGATGTAGCCATATTAATACAATCTTTTCTATATTGTTCGTCTACTTTGGAGATAAGTTCGTAGAGCATAACTTTTAATAACCTGAGGTTAGTCGTCGTGAAATGGAATTGCATCCCACAGTAACCTGCAAGCTCTTCCAGTTTCCTAAACCAAAGATTTCTTTTTTGTATGGTTTTCATAGCGACAATTTTTGCCAGTCTTTCATCAGGCATCTCAAGAACTTTCAATACATAATCAATATGCAGCTTCAGTGTCTTGACGAATAATGGCGATATTCCTGTTTCTATTATTACCACATAGTTAGGCGTCGTTCTTGGTAAACCAAAGGTTCGTTTGATGTAATATCTTAGAAGTTGTTCTACAGTCTCATATTGCGTATGTCATCAAGATTGAGCTGCGTATACCCATACCGATTCTGCAACACCAACGAGAAACACCTTTTCCAGGTAGCACATATTGCACTTTTCGCCTTAATAAGTTTGTCCTTCAAGTGAAAATCCATGTTAAGGTTATTAGTGACTGTCACTCCAAGGTATTTGTACTTTTTCACCACTTCAATTGGTTCCCCGTTGTAGTGCCAACTTCCATTTCGACACAGTCTACCACCTCCCTGTTTGAAAATCATCACTTTTGATTTGAATAGGTTTACCGTTAAATTCCACCTTTGGCAATGCATATAGAGACGGTTTATCATCAGTTGGTCAGCATTTCGGCTGAATTCGCTAACAAAATCACATCATCAGCAAACAGAAGCGCTTTTATTGTTATATATATATTATATATAACAATAAAATATATATATATAAAAAACAAGGAAAACAGTTGAGGGCTTAAAGGGCATCCTTGTCTTACTCCCACATTGGTCTCAAACCACTCTGAAACATCTGAGCCACACCAAACTGCTGCGCGGTTACCCTCATACATATTTTCAAGAACTCTTCCCAATTTGAAACTCATTCCGATGGTGTAAAGTTTGTAGAATAGAGCTCTCCGATCGACCGTATCAAAAGCTGCCTTGAAATCCACGAAAAAAGCGAATAATTTCTTTTTTTGTTCTAAGAATGAGCCCGCAATGTTCTGCAACACAAAAATATTGTCTACGGTTGAATTCCTAAAATTCAAAACAAAAGTGCATGACATACTCTGTCAAAAAAAAGCCTTCCAGAAATCTGCCAGAGTCATATCAACCCGATGTCCTGACCAGAAATGAAGCATGATGGAGACGCCCAACTTCTACCTCTCTTACCCCTTAAAATGTTTGACAACCATTTTTTGCATAATTTTCTAAAGCCAAATTGACCAATCACGGAACGGCATCTACGTTATTCCGTGAATAACCGTCAAAAATTCATGAATAACTTTCAAAAAGTACCTGAAATTCATCGATAGACTAGGGATCAATCAGCTGTAAAGTTGGGCATCTCGCAAATACTTCATTTCTGGTCCTGACTATACGGAAACAAAAAGATGCTTCGTGAATAAAGTCAGGTTAGTTAATGTGGTTTTTTCCGACACAAATCCATGCTTTTGCGAGCATATTCTTTCTTTTTCTATCTTTTCTTCGAACAATTTTGGAATAGCGGACAGTTTTCGGATACCTCTATAGTTCTCAACTCTTTGCCGACCCGACGACCAGCCTTGAATATGGGCGCTATAAATGAGCTTTTCTGTTCTTCCAAAAATATTCCAGAGGACAAAGCTAAGTTACACGTCAGTTTCAACGGAACAGACAAGGATGCATTACAATGCTTAAGAATGGACAGGACTTGGGTATGAATTTAAGGATTTAATTCCTTGCCATACATCATCTGTAGACAGACAGAGTGATCCAAAGCTCATGAAGATCATCGTACACTGTTTCCGACAACACAGCGCTCGTTTCGTACACTGGCAGGAAAAGTAAATGTACTGCATTGCAAAGTACAATGCATAACTATATTCGAATTGGATCCGGTGAAGAAAAGAGTTTATGTGGCCATGGTCATATCCCCCTATTGGGCGCCAGATATTATAGAGAGTTTCGATTATCGAATATAGAGATGGTTAAATTTTAAGGGCCGATGTTGAATGTGAACCACACCTAAACGTCAAGTTTTGTTCTGCATTTCGTTTGATATTTCTCAATTTCAGACTAACTCAATTTGAACCATGGAAAGATACACAATCCCTCACCACCCTTTATATTTCGAAAAAATGTCATCAACAAATCATGGAAATCACACTAAAATCAAGTAAAGTAGTTTTTTTTGTAGGATGAAATGAAGGTTAAGAGCTTCACAGTCTGTTATCAGACGATCAAGAATTGATACAAATTTCCAGAACAGAATTTCCTCGTTTGCTGCAGTGCTGTTCCACGACGTTTAGACACTGTGATGCCGACAATGCGTCGTTAATGTCATTAATGTAGTCAAATGTCCACAGTGTTTCAAAATTGACCCAGCTTGACCAGTCCTACATGAAAGCTCAGTATTACTCCTTCTAGCACTCGTGAAAAAGTCCTCGAGGTACTTAAACTTCTCCAACTGCTTCAATGAGACTCCTCTAACATGTAGAGAGCACCGAAGAGGCCTTCTGGAAATGACCATAGCCTCCGATTTGTCCACGTTAACCTTCATTCCAGCATCAACACATACGGCCACAAACCTATCGAGTACGCGCTGGAGTTCCGTCTGCGAAGGTGTGAGGATAACTAAGTCATCTGCAAAAAGAAGATGACACACCCTCAACTCTCCCAATGTGAAACATTCCTTGCCTCAGCTGCGCTGCAACATCCAGTCTATGTATACAATGAAAAGGAGAGGTGGCATGCCTTGGGTTACGCTTCATCAGCAAGAACATACGTGCTACGCAAGTTACCATACCAGAAGAGCACATATCTGCAGCCATGTGCTCTGCAAGGTCTGACCTCCTTTAGGCTTGGATTTTGTGTGTGGCGCCCTACAAGCCATACAGCCATGGCAAACGAGACCGCGAAAAGTGTGACACCTTAAGAAGGGCATCGTTGTGGTGAGAGAAATCAGGAATCCGCATCTTGAGGCGCAAATTTAAATATTATTCCAACGCCTATCGAGTAAAAGCTACCATTTCGCTTAGTGCACTCAGGCCTAGACTTGCACACGCTTAGCGCTTGCCTTCGGCAAGAAATTTTATGTAACTTTTCAGTTGATAACATCTTGAAATAATCTAACGATGAGGTGCCATAAAGCAAGCAACATCGCTAGTCGAAACATGTTAGCATGAAAAGCTGCCTCATTGGATGATCTCTCGATGCCCAGAAGGAAGGTCCAACGGCCGATGGACCGTTCGCGATATATGGGCGATTTTGCAAAGGTCACCTTTTCTAGCCCCCTATGGGGACTAGCTGCAACAAGTTAGCATGGAAAGCTGCCTCATTGGATCCTGTCTCGTTGTCCACAAGGAAGGTCCGACAAACTGAAGTCCTTCAGGGCACCTTTTCTAGCCCCCTGTAGGGACTAGCGGCAACAATTTGGCGTGGAAAACTGCCTCATTGGATCCTTTCTCGGCCGATGCACCGCTCTCTGTTTATCTCATGGTCATATCCCACAGTTCACTTTTGTCTACGTTCGAGTGGGCGCCGCGGCATGGCTCAGGGCTCAAAGAAGTTTGTCTCTGCATTCAGCATAAAGCAACAATCTGACAATACGTGACATCGCACCGATTTCGAGACACATTTCATCGCACACCTTTATTCATTCTTCCAGTTGAACCAACGCCCCTCCCCGGGCGCTCTGCATTCCAGCAGCTCCCTGAACTGGTGACATTTAGTGCCCCCTCATTCCATGTGATCAAGATAATTCGTGACCTTGGAGTCACTCAGTCCCTCACAAGTTCTGCGTTTAATCCGCCTCTCCGCAGACAGCCAATTACAACGTTCGAGAATCCCATTACACAGCCCAGTGTTAGCCTTCGCTTAATTACCTCTCGTCGTCGCGCGTCTATCTTGCGAAATCTTTTCGTCATTCACTCTCGCTTGATGCCAAAATTGAGTTTAAGATTTGCCTGTCAAAACACCGAGCGGCGTCGTCGTCACGTTTGTGGCACTCTCGCACACAACAACGCCACAATTAATTGGCAGTGTGTTAATCTTTTTAAATTCTTTTTAATTATGACATTTCTCGCTCTCGTCATCCTCCCCTCACGACTTTATGACACTGCCTGCAATAAAACACTGCCTCGGGCATCTCGGCCGTGCGGTGTACGTGGCGGAGAAGGAGATACGCGTACGCACAGAGGGGGCGCCTCGGTGCCGACGTACAAGGTGTGCGTGTGATTGCGATAAAGTATCTAGCTCATATTTTCGCTCTCGGCGGTCTTATGTCATCTCGTTTGTTTGCGTTCGAGACGAGAGTAAACTTGAATTCTGTTAGCTCAAGTGGCAATTTGCATATTCGGTATCAGAGCCGACTTCAATGTCAACAGACTTCAACTATTTATTTGCACATCGATAGCTATCTGAATGAGAAAGTGTATCCCTCTCTCTGTACCCAGTCGTGCTCAGCTGGAAGTCATACTTGGGCTTGGGTGTGCGCTGGTGTGGCTGGTGCGGACACTTTTCAATCTGCGAACTGGAAAATGACTCCAGACTCCGGAGGGATGCAGGAAGGATGTCACGATTGAGGGGACAGAGTGGGGGAAAACAATTCCCCCATCCGCACGGTGGCTGATGATTTTCGCGCAATTTGTGGAAGTGCATGTGCGTTATGTGGACGGCAGGAGTGACGGACTTTCCGGCATGCAGACACACACCGGCACCCTCAATAAACCACAGCGGGTGTTGTACAACTCTGCGTTCCCCCACTCCCTCGGTTGTTGGAGCAGACAGTGGGACGCGGCATGCTACGACTCAAGTGGAAGCGGTTAACCTAGCATAAGAATCAAAGGCATGCAGTGCGCGAGTGTGTTTTGTGTTCCGTGGTCGTGCTTCCGGAAATTGTCGGCATGTCTGCATGCACCCTCGAGGACAACCTGTACGGAGAGATGGGTAATTAAAACGGGTTAGCGGTGCCCCGCACGACGGAATACCGAGTGACGAGAGCGAGAGAGAAATGCCGGGAATTTGTGATGAATGCCGCGCTACTTCGCCCACTATTATGTGGTCAACACGTTAGGTTCTTTGGTTTAATTAAATTATTTCCATTCGGTCGACGGCGGGATAACCGCCTTGTGGCGGTGGGGAGAGACCTCGTTCAAGAGGTCGGGTCAGGCCAGCCCCCTCTGAGGTGAAACATGAAAACGAAATCGAGTGCGTAATCATGTTCAAAACGAAGGTGGTCTGTGCCCTCGCTCCAACCAACTCCAGCAGTCCGGGAAAAAGTAGTCCACCGCCACTTAGGAAATAGCGCACCTCGATAAATCAAACAGACCTCGAAACTGCAAACAACCGCTCGTAGCTTTCATCGCGTAGCTTTGAGAAGCAACAAATACGGCTGGCAAACAACACACTCGGTAAACAGATGATCTTTCTTCAAAAATCAATTAGCCAGCGATTGTAAAACGCTCCATGGATCATCAATCAGGTCCGATACCTTCTGGCCACTGGCGTGTGTTATAAAAAATCAAACAATTTAAGTCGATTAATAGCTCATCACCGCCGGGCACACACTTTAGGGCCATACCCCGGGGCGCACAGGCAGTGAAGTGCGTCCACTGATGACGACTTCATTTGTTCGACCTTCCTCACCGATGTCCGATTGTCGCCCACTCCCACAGAAATCCAATGCAGCCTTTAAATGGTCTCATGATTCATTTAAAATCAATCGCTCACAATGCACATGGATACACCCATCATCGCGGCTCTGGACAGGGAGCTAAGCCCTTCCGCACAGTGAATGCGTTCGAAACTGGTTCGTTCCCATTCAGTTGAGCCATTCATCCGTTTCCATGATGAAGAGATGAGAAGAACAAAAAACAGAGCAACAATCCCTACCACTCTGCTTGTAACTATATCGCAACACAATCCAAACCAAGCCTATATCGCTGTTGTCAATTTTGCACAACGTGCGACAACGCGTTTTTATTCTTTGTCACCAGGAGCGGAGTGGGTACGCATTTTTGCTTGATTTTGATTTTTTGGGGCGCTTCTGTTGGCTTGAATGAGCCCTGAAAGGTGATCTCCGAGTGAGAGTAGATCTGACGAATTATATCTTTTTACCTTTCATCATGTAGGGCCCTGTCGTCGCTGCAGGGGAAGTCATAACGGGGTGGTGCTGGGACATGCTTCCTTTCCTTTTTTTTAATGGTGGCAAAGGGTGGAGAGGACCTTCAGCCTTATGTCGCCTCTGGAAAGATGAGAAGCTTTTGCTGCACTCTCCGAGCACAGGCAGATACTCGAGAGAGGCAAATTAAAAAAGAGGTTCACGTCGGCAAATTCTACGAAGACACTCAGTGCATCCACTTCCATGGGCCCTCTGTTTGAATATGCCTCTCCCTGTGTAGGCACGATGTGCGTGAGCTCTGCAAGATCTAGCCACGTTAAGCGTTGAATAGACGACGTAGACGACTGGCTAGACTCATGCCCCTTTATAGCCTGCAGTTCTTAATGGAACCTCCTTCCCCAATCGTCACCAAAATAAACAAGTCACACGCTGAGCCTTTCCTCGTCAATATTATTTTTTGCTATCAAACATCAAGCAACGGGAACTCTGAAATATAACTCGAAAATGTTATATTAGAATGAAAAGCAAAGGACCCAAGTGGCTACCCTGTGGGACACCAGATGGGACTTCGATATTATGCGACATACACGACCAATTAAATGTGATTTAATCCATTTTTAAAAAAAGATGAATAAGGAGCTTCTTCACTCGCCTTCGATATGGGCTACGAATCTGCGCTGTATTTAAGAAGCGTCGATCAAATGGATGCGTTCAAGTTTATCACTTTGAGCAGTGCTCACATTCAACTAGTACACCTTGAACTTGCTTCAAACTGTCCAACAAGGACACACACATTGTCACTGTCGTCATGTCAGATCCGACACGTTCGAATAAAAGAAACAAAACCGAACAGTCACGCGCTTAATTCAAAAGAACGCCTGAAAGTAAACTGTGCATGCACTTAAATCCACTCAGAAAAGTTTCAAAACACAAATTTCTTCTTCTTTGAAATTTAAACTGATTTTCGCCCAAGAACCTCTTCATGAACTGTGCACAAAAGTTTGCCGATTGAAAGTTGAGCTGAGTAAGCGCAACGAAACCTCGTTGAAACTTAAGCGTCTTGTTGCTGCAACCCCTGGGCCCATTCCCAATGGTTATCTCATAGAACGTGTTGAATGCGTACAATCACATTATTGTTCGCGATTGAGATTGCGATAGTGACTGCGTTCAAAGCGGTTAGTACTAGGGTCTAGTGATAAAAAGCTGTTGTCAAGGCGAGGGGTTATTTTCGCACACATTTGAAAATGCGGAATAGACGTTGAGAATGCGTGGTGAGCAGGGTTGTCAGGCACGCACGGTTGAAGAATGTAGGTACATCGGTGGAAGCTTAAGCTAGACTCGATTTAACTTCAGTGTTTTGGTTTGCTTGGTATTTACTATGACTTTTGCCAGTCCTTCAGTTGGAACCAGTTGGTGCTTATGATGAAGCGGTTTAGCTGAGTTATACTGACGATGAAACAATAGTGCTCAAAACACGCGTGGATGCTATTGAGGCTGGCTGTCAAGTCTTAAAAGGTAGGGTTGCCATGGCTGTCTAAGCTAGCCTAGGACTCAAATTCCGATCTCTGGGTGACATCCTATATGTTGGGTTAGGTTAGTGACTGACTTCCTATATACTATACATGCCACTACTCGTACATGCTTCCTTAAAAAAGGCAGTCAAAGAAAGCTCGCTGTGCTACCACAAGGATCTACTAGATCCTAGCTCGCGAACAATTTGGGTCTGTTAATAAAGCTAAGATGGTGACCTTTTATATTACTTAGTTCTGTCAAGTCGTAGAAATATGGGGCGTCCGAGTGACTAAATCTGCGGGCTGAGAGGGCACTGCGAGTGCAAAGAAGGTGTCAAATAGTTTCTTATTTTAGAACTAAAGGGTGATTTTTTAGCTATTATCTTTTTGGCAACACTGGTTTAAACAGCTGACGCACGTTTCGTGTTTCGTTTCTCCGTCAAACATCTTCAGTTTGGTCTATAATTTAACCATGAATCGTCTTACAAACGAACAACGGAAGAAAGCTCATCGCGCGCTTCTTCCGAAAAATTGTGTTCAGCGACGAAGCTCATTTTTGGCTCAATGGGTACGCAAATAAGCAGAATTGTCGATTTTGGAGCGAATATCAGCCAGAAGCATTGCAAGAGCTACCAATGCGTCCAGAAAAAGTCACAGTTTGGTGCTGTTTATGGGCTGGTGGCAGCATTGGACCGTACTTCTTCAAAGATGATGCGAATCGTAACGTAACTGTGAATGGTGAGCGCTACCGTGAGATGATATCCAACTTTTTTTTTGCCCATGACATGTGCATGACATGCGGTTTCAACAAGACGGTGCCACATGCCACACAGCACGCGCAACAATGGACTTATTGAGGGGCGAGTTCGGTGAACATTTTATTTCACGTTCGGGACCGGTCAATTGGCCGCCTAGATCGTGCGATTTAACGCCTTTAGACTATTTTTTGTGGGGCTATGTTAAAGCTCATGCCTATACAGACAAGCCCGCTTCAATTGAAGCATTTATTCGTGAGACACCGGCCAAAATGTTGGAAAGAGTACGCCAAAATTGGACTAAGTGGATGGACCATTTGAGACGCAGTTAAGGTCACCATTTGCATGAAATGATCTTCAAACATTAAATTATCGATTCAAATAAAGATTTCATGCATTTTTCTGAATTTTACGTGTTTTTTTTTTTTTTTGAAGATCTTTCCCATAGCTTTTAAGAAATCACCCTTTAGCTGCATGAACTCAAAAAAAAAAAAAAAACTGTTTGACATTTAAAGCTTTGAGACATGCCAAAATAGGATCTGTTTCATTTTATTTTTTTGGTTTTGTTGTAATTTGTTTTTAAAATTATGATTACTTGCTCGTTAGTGGAAAAGAGGACAATTTCTCAAATCATTGTCTGACGTTCAGTGTCTGGATTTAAATGTGGTCATGTCTTTCAAAAAGAGGACGCATGGCAACCCTATAATCAAAGGCATGCAATGTACCTCCATATTGTTTGGGTTGCATTTTGTCGTAGCGATGCTTGAATAACATGAATATTCAACGGTAAACAACATGTCAGAATAACGTATTTTGTGTAAGATAAAGAAAAAGAAAGTAGCAGGGTGCCCAAGTTAATTTTTTTTGTCATTGAAATTTTAGATACTAATTATAGTTTTAATTTTTGGTGTTAAAGTTACTCACAATTAATAGAAAAATTTTACAAAAAAATCCTATAACAAGCCTTTTACGTCATGCCACTTTCTTCATAGCGGCGTTTTACACTCAACAATTTGTCTCGACGATTTGCTTGGCTACAAATTGCTGTTTAGCGTTCACACACAAAATCTGTTGGCAGACTTCTGTTCGGAGAAAATCTTTGACGTGTTTGCATATAATTGCGGAGCACGCTTTACTGTCTGTTTTGCTGATAGATGAAGAAAGAGCTAGATCGAAGAAAAAACGAGTTTGAGTGAAATTATGAATAAGAGAAAAAATGATTTGTCTTCAGTGCAGTCACTAAAGTCCCAGTCAGAAATGAAAAATGTACTGACGTTGTACAAGTCAATCAATCAAGCTGAAAAGTGAAAATGTTTTTGCTACCGCAGTACAAGCCTACGTTGTGGTTGTAACGAGCGTTCACATTAGCGATTTGTTCCATCAACCATGGCTGTCAAGCAAATCGTCACGATAAATTGTTGTGTGTGAACGCCGCTTTTGACTTAAAACGACGGAGATGTACTAACTACAACTCAGTGATGGCGATGGCGACTGGCCCATGTTGCTGTCCTAAAACTTGGTCAGCGGTGTCGCCTACTTTGGCCTGAGTCACAATTCGTCTCAATACCGTAACACAGCCATTGGCCAACCAATGGAACTGTGACATCCTACCTTCAAGTGAACAAGTAAATTATAACATAATATGGGTGGCCCTACAGCCCGCACAGGGCCAGGGACTAGCTTCTCAGCTATCACAAGTGGAAGGCTTTATGCCCACTCCAAACGGCCAAGTTTGAGAAGCTTGTTTTCTAGACAGTCATTACTCTGTGCGCATTGTCAGATCCTCGAAAGAACCGTGAAATTGTTGGTCTTACCGAACAGATATGGAACCCAGGAACGACGCACATACCCACAGCGTCACTTCCGCCAACAACAAGTAAATTATTGAATAAAATGATTCAATTCAAGCCAAGTGTTGCGCTTTAAATCATTACACAGCTTAGGTCAAAAAATCGATCGACGAAGAGGTCGCATTATTATACTCAAACGCTCTCATTTCCAAAGACAAATTGTGTCACTGTGCATCGGCCCAATCCAAATCCCATAATCACCATAAAATCAGATCAGAAAATTCATAAATGGAATAGTTAATTAGATTCTATGCTCCAGCTGAACTGCACGGCCGATAAGAATCGCCCCTGAAAGGCGCCTCCACACCCAGCGGCCACCCCTGTCGCCGTCCTACTCCATCGCTCAGACATTGTGTGGTGTTCCCCATTCAGTAACACAGCAAAACCGAACCGCAACACGATTGACTATGCCTGTGTCTATTACTTCAGAGTCAATCGACTGCGAACCCCACCGAAATATAAGCTTCCTCTCTAGTCACTGCAGTCAGCAGCGCGCACAGCGTACACCACAATACATAGCGTACACAGAGTAGTACACAGCACAGTTTATGTGCCGCCGCCACTGTCGTGTCGTAGAGCTTGACTAAACCGAGTTGAACTCTGTCGCTAGCGCGTACGGCTCTCATTTGAAAAGCAAACGCTTGAACAAAAAACACAAAAAAAATAAAAACAACACCGCACCACCGAAAGAAGCTACAAAAATTCGGTTTTTTTTCCCGAACTTGTCAGTTCTCAGCCGTAGATTCCCCTCTTTAGTTGAATATTTGATTAGAATACGATCGGTCGAGGGCAACGCGGTTACTCTCTCACGAACGCGCTCATAATCACAGTCACCTTTCGGTCGAGTACTGTCGTGTCGCCACGCCAGAGAACACGTAACTTCGGTGTGAGTGCTTGCTTGTTCGATCGAGGATACTCATCTCCTGCAGCAGTTGACCCTGGTTCGGGCGGGGTTTACACTCAGTTACAGGTGATAAACGAGTGTATTTGTACGGCCTTCGTTGGGAGAACGGGAGTAGTTCTTCAAGCTTGCTTCTGACGGAACGACGTTCTGTGTTGTATCGGCCGCGCTACGGATTCGACTCATATCGCTGTGCGCCCGCTGATAACGTGTGCGCCTCCACGAGATTCTCGCTCGAAGTGAACAGATAACGCGCAAAACAAACCCCTAACCCGTTCGTGTTCCGGTGTATGTGAGTCTCTATTTAGTAGGTGTACATCGGCACACACTCCTAGAGTGGCGATAACGCGCGGAAAAAAGTACACAGTTCGCGAGACAATTAATTGCTCTCCCGGGAGTGAGATAACAAATGCGAGTTTAAGCAGCAATTAGTGAGCGAGGAGCAAAAGAAAAAAAACGAAAACACGCCCCATCACAGCAGCACACCAGCGTGCACAACGGATTACAGCAGCAGTGAGCAAGATTGCGTATGTATCTAAGATAGCATTAGGCCCCCCTCATAATTCACATCAGCACCAAAATCATTACAAATTGCACCCCCGATTGAAATTGATTAGCTCAGCCCCGCGGATACACGTCGAAAGTGTGTTCGTCATTCCGGGGGGGGAAACCAGATGAGCACGACAACGACAGGAGGTATTTACAACGTGCCAGCGATACTTTCCACTTCTCTCAGGCAGTCTCGACTTTTGCTTTGATGATGACAACCAAGATACAGATACCCTCTTTTAAAGGTCGACCGCGATGACGACTCGCGCTGGTATCCATCCACGGCGCAGTGATTACTTAATTAGATATGCGTGGATGGAATTGTAATTTGCATAGGAATTATGAGTAACGTCGCGCCGTGGCCCCTCGGTGGGGCCCGGCCCGCAGTTTGCAGTTTCGGAAGCGATTTGTTCTAGTTTACTCCTTATTAGATATTCGAGAGAAGATAGCCGCAAGCGGCCGAGGTGCGCGCAGGGAAAGTAAGGCAGCCGTTTGGCTGAATTTGGGCCGAACGAGAGGAAATTTGCAAGCAATTTTGGGGCTCTGCCGTTTGTAACGGTCCGCTGGTAGCTGCATACAGGCGCACACACTGGGCGACATTTGGGCACGGTCTCGGCCGAATATGGAAATAAATGTTTATTTTTGGTGATTCGGCGATCGGCAGGCAAGCAACGGCCGGCCGCTGCTGTTGACTTTGGCAATTTAATTTGCATGTCACGGCGCTGAGACGGGGTTGCGCGATTTGTCAGTTCATCGAGACCGCAGTGACGGCTGAGTGTGGTCTGCGTTTGAGCATTTCCCAGCGGATGTATGAAATTGTCTTCTTTTGTCATTGGGATTCCTAATTGATGATATCAGTTGTGATGGGGGTGATGTAGGAAATGGATTTGTCTTGGAGGCGGAATTGTTCGGTCGATGTGCGACCAAGAGCGTCCCCAATTCTTTGTGTGACCAATTCCTCCATGGACGGGCGTTGCGGTATGACTTTAGCGAGTCGTTGCCATTCGTGTGGGTAGGCACAAGTCCACAGCATATTTTGGGGGTGATGGCATTGCCGTATGAACGCTCAGCTCCGCGCGTTGTGATGTTAGAATGGAAAGTCTGGCAGGATTTTGCTGCGTGAGCCAAAATCCAAAATCTGGTTTTGTAGTTGTTGCCACTGAAATCCTCAGTTACACCACCAGTATACCTTCGTCGCCAGGAATGCGTTACGTGACGTTTTCGCACCGTCACACATCCTCAAAGTATGCAATGTTTTCGGGTTAAAAGCATGACTGAGAGTGTTGCGGGAATGTCCTTAAGTGCAAGACGTGGATGAAACCCGGTCAGAGATGATTTGTGAAATGGGCAAAGAGGGAGTCGTATGGCTCTCCCGAGTTATTAGGGTGCCTTGGGAGCTTAGGAGATACCCGGGCTTAGGAGATACCCGGAGCTTAGGAGATAAACTCTTTTCAACTTCGTCTATATGGGCATATATCTTTTAAGCCTCTCCGGGAGAGCCTACGGTTAGGTGTTGGAGTCGTGTTCTAGAGCTATGTTGGCAGATGAACAGTGCGTCTCTCGCGAAAGAAGTACAGCGACCAGTCTTCCACTTTAAGAAAACTACTTGAGGAAATCGTGGGAGTTTGCCAAACCGCCCTTCTGCTGTAGAAAGACACACGACCGAGGCCCTCGAGGTAAACAGGACTGGAGTGCTCTTCAGGGGTAGCCTGACACTCGTCAAGTTTTGCATCACAGATTTTCGTTTTTCGAAAGGTCTGGAAAATGTGCAGACTGACAAGATTGTAAGAAAAACAAGTCAGTCGCGTTCAGACGACCCGCCACCAATTCGAAGGCACACTTGTCGAAGATTCAGCTTCTTTTCTGGCTCTACACTCCGGGATGGACCTGGCCATCAGCCAACAAGCCTCTTCAGCTATCATGATCCTCCAATTTTGCACAGCAAGTTGGTGTAGCCCTTGAAAACTTGTGGGCGCTTGTCCCTTTTGGATTCAAACAAAGATCTTTCTAGAATTCAATGTCTTACCATGTGCGGGGCAAAAGTCTCCCGTTCAGAGGCAGACTCACATCTGCAGGAGTGGTCGTAGTGAGGGATGTCCAGTGTGGCTTAATGCTCCCAGAGCCTGGTTCTGTCCTGCAGCAACGCTTCGGTTTCTCTTGTGAGTTTTTCTAGCCAAGCTAAACACAAGACAAGTTCCCCTTTAAAGCATTCCGTCGGAAGCTGGCCAACTTCGGGAAGTGTGTCACTGGCCGCTATATCTTCGCATGGAGAGGAGGTTCTAAGAGTACAAAGGGTGCACGACCGTAGCTCCCTCTTCTTCATCTTTTACAAAAGTCACGCCTGTCCAAAGCTAGAGGGTTATCTTACAGAGAACCTGATAGACCACATGAGCTAGCGGTTAGGCGTTCAAGACTTTTAGAGGACGGACATGACGCAGTTTTGTGCTCTATTGGAGTCTACAGATTTTTTTCGCCGAAGAAGATAGCTGGGTTGTCCAGCAATTTGGGGAACATACCAAATCTCTGAATAATCAAGTTAATCACGGAGTCCTCTCTTGTAGTTTTACTCTGCCTCAGAGTGGAGGGCGTTGTGCGTGCGTTCTACATGGCTTAACCATTTTAGACGGTCAAGCTTTAGATGACTGGTTAGTGAGACTGACCATCGAGCACATTGCCGAATCCGCAATGCCTAACAAGGTCAGCGATGGTCTGGTCACGTGGCACGAATGTCTCCACCATCACGACTTCCAAGGTGTGGCTCGAATGCGACTCCATCAGGTTGACGACTGCATACCGTCGTTGGATTGTCTGGTAGCGTTAGTGCCACGCTACCAGACAATCCAACGACGGGTTGAGAATGCGTCTCCGTCAGGTGCACGAGTGCAGACCGTCGTTGGATTGTCTAGTCGCGTGGCACGAATGTCGCCATCATCTCGTGCCTCGAATGCGTCTCCATCAGGTACACGACTGCAGACCGTGGTTGGGCCTAGTCCTAAAACTCGCCTGGTTCCGCTTGTCTAGAAGATGATGATGATGGTGAAGACCACTCCACCGCCTCTCAATATTTTCCATATTTTAACTGATTCTTGGTGACTTCGAGAGAAATATTCTACGTGGCATATATGGGGCCGTCTGCGAGGAAGGCGAATGGAGGGGACAACCGCGAAGACTGCGAGTTTCAGGCTAGGTACCAGGAGGTGGATGTAGTCCGTAAGGCAAAAATCCGTCTACTGCCCTGGCTCGGCCATATCGAACGCATGGACACCAATGCTCCAGAGGATCGACTGATCCCAGGAGGGTCGGACTTGAAAACCGAGGAGGAGGAGAGAAAGATCGACAGCTTGGTCTTGATGACTGCAACCAGCGTGTCCGTGGCCGTCAGCGACAGGCTCAGGCTGGAGGGTTCCACGGCTCGCCGGCCTGGTGAGTAAGTAAGTGGGAACCGTAGAGTTGGTCTGGGTACTTTTTCTTGTATAAAGTCAGATTGTTTCTTTAACAGAGACCTCCTGTCCTGCGTCCAAGGGAGCATCATCTCACATTAATTGCCGAGGTTTAATTCTCATAAGTGATGAGGTTGACACTACATTAGGCAAAGTCCCTTGGTGACAACAGCTACCGTCCTTTGTGATATCCTGGCCCAATCATCGATGGTGTACGTCCTTCCTCGAAGACAGCACCTCACTGAGGCGGTTGCTGGTAGCTGGCTTGACTGAAATGGGCCCGAATTTATGTTGTCTTCATGAAAAACTTTGACGACTGGGCCAGACCGTCAAGCAGCTATACCCATTGATGGACCTGTAGTGCCAACTCACCACTACGACCGCATTTGCTGGTAGCCGTCAGTTGACAACTGCCCTGACACAAGGTGGAACATGCACACAAGACCACAAAGATAAGAGCGAAGATGAGTGTCATGAGTATCATGTTATGACATATCAAAGAGCAGCTCCCACCCTCCAGAACCAATCCATCATCAATGTCACCCGTCTAGGATGCGAGTGGTTCTAGATTTTGGCATCTTTTTGCATCTCTACGACTACCACGGTCGTTGAATTTTGCACGAATTTTCTCAGAAACGGGAGTCCCGAGTCTAACTTTGTTCGAAATCATTTCCTATTTGGTCTCGGTGAGTGCTCGGCAGCAAAAGTTATCCCTCATAATCCTGGACAGCCCCACAACTGAATCGATGGCTCTACAGCCCAGGGCCTAGCATCTCCACAACTACTCGTGTTGTGCTGGCCAGAAGTGAAGCACTAGACAGATATGCAACTTTCCAGTGGAAAACCCACAGTCCATCGCAGTTCACCTCAGATTTTGACGTTTGTGAGAGCACATGTCACGCGTACTACTTTATTTTCACGCACAGTTGTTGGGTGTTAGGCGGGAGTTATCAGCTTCGCTTAGCTCGCAGGTATTCACAGACGCCCGTCTGAGGGGCAAGAGTAGTAGCAGCTGCATATCTCTTCAGTACTTCATTTCTGGTGCTGACTGTTATTCTCTCACGAGTGGAAGCCACCTACAGTTTTATGCCGACTCCGAGCGGACAATTTGAGAAGCTTTTTCTGGACGGTTATGCTCTTTGAGCGTTGTGAGTGACTCGAAAGAGGTGGGGCCGTGAAAATTATTTCTCTCGGACTGGGAATCGAAGCTGGACTGCGTAGGCTCAAGTGCGTAGGGGTCGGCGCACCAACCCAAAACTCACGCCTCGAGGATTACCGCCAAAAAAATTTGAACAAAATATTAATTTGATGTATTGTTGTGGGTCTTACGGGGTTAAGGGGTAACCCAATATTTGAGGCTAAGAAATCCAAAAAAGCAGTCCATACACTCCCCAATGAACAGAATGAGCTAATTGCTCTTCAATGTTCCGTCGCGGAAAACGAAAATGTGTGATGGACATGGACCCGGTCCATTCGTGATTTCCTTTGATTGAAATGCTGTTCAGACTCGTGTCCTGGACACGCTATTTTCCTTGCTGTTCACGTATACTTTTACGGGTACGTGTCAAAGGACGTACATTGCAAAGCCCGGATCTCCCCCGACATCGTCTCGCCAACCCGCAGATCCGAAAGTCTTCACTTGTCCGATTTCATGGACACTCATGTGAATTTCTCCGTGAGTCACCATCGTGCCAGCTAGTCCTCAATTTAACAGTTGTATTTTTTCGATTCTCATCAAACGCAAATGCGGCCATGAATAATTTAATATGAAGAGGAGATAAAGCGAAATTTAATTTCCCGTCCAAATGCAAACTCTTGTCAGAGGAGATTAAATTTAGCATACTTGGCAGTGACTCCAAAGCGACCCGAGCTGGTGCCAATAAAATTTGAATAAACTGGCTAAGCCCGACGGTCGGTGGAGGTGGTGGTGAGATGATCGGGAACCGTGTGTGGTTACATTGCATTGTTGGTGGTATTGCCATTGAACTTGGCAAATTGAAAGATAAGATGCAGAAAATCGGAGCGAATTGGCACTTTTTGTTCAAATAGCCACGATTTTCGTCTTCCCGGGATCCGACATCATGTTAGGGCCTGTCGGGGCAATAGGGCAGTGTTCCTCGCAATTTCAAGCTTCTCAAGCGGCTCAAGCCACAGACCTCAGATTCGTTTGGTCTGTGCGTGGATTGTGAGTGAATCTAGCGATTGATGAAGGAGGAATACTAGGTGTAGTCAACTGAGGTACTTTCTAGTGACAAAAGCAGCTTTTACTAATGTCAGCTAGCTTTTACTAATGTCAAACCTCAGTGCGTCGAAAAAATGTTCCAGGACTCAAAGGGCCACATCATCATCATCTTCTGAGCCAGAAGCCACTAAAGGGGGAGCAGGGGTAAAGCACTCTCGAGAGATCTCCAGGCAACTCGATCCTCCGTCATCAACTCTAACTCATCGGGAGTTATGCCCAAACGGTTTTTGGACTTGGTCCAACCACCTCGTCTTGGGTCTGCCCAACGGTCGTCCACCTGATGGAATCGCATTCAACGCCTGTAGTGACCAAGCCACCCAAGCCAAGTCCTTTCCATTCGAAGCAGCTGCTCAACGTTGAGTTTCTCTCGCTCTGCCGTGTTTCTCACCCTATCCCGTCGAGTAATTCCGTCGTTCCGACGTTCAGCAGCTTGTATTCGCGATCTTGTTCTTTCGGGCATTGCCCAAATTTGACGACCATAGGTGAGAGCTGGAGTATAAGACCTGATTCATCCCCGTCCTGCTCTACGCTGCAGAGGCATGGCCTATATCCAAAGCGGATGAAGAGGCTCTTCGGCTTTTCGACCTGCGCGCGATGATCTGCTTGACCAATTGAAGAACCCACAGCGCCATGAGTCTAGCCAGGCATCCACGGAATCAACGCCTCAGATGGTTAGGCCATGTAGAGCGTATGGAAAACTTAGCTCCGGCCCGTAGAATCTTCAACTCTGAGCCCCTGGGGCAACGTAACAGATGACGCCCACGTAAAAGGTGGCGCACACAAGTCGATTGGGATTTCAGCCGACTTGGTGTGCGAAACTGGAGACAGCTGGCGAGAGACCGGGCCGGGTGTTGAGTGAGGCCCAGGTCCATCCCGGACTGAAGAAGAAGAGGAATGTGAGAGGTGGACTAACTGCAGAGTTGAAGCCCGGTGCCTTGGCTTGACACCAAGCTCGGCCTTCCTCATTACAGACCTTCCAAGCTGTTTCAAAACTGCCCTGGCTTGACCTACGCTACAGGAAAGCTCAGCAGTACGACTGATTGAATTTTCTTAGTGACACCGGCTACCCCGTTCTTACAAGGAACCTACTGGCTCTCCCGTACAGTGCAGCCTTTTCAGTCTAGAGGCAAAGGAAGAGGGGTTCCATTTGCTTATCTTCTCCCCCAGACCTTATCAGTCTGTCACACTCTCCAGCGATTAGATCTGAACTTCGAAACACCTTATCGCCGTGGAAGGTGATATCTAACGACAAAGTCTTGCGAGACCAATGAACTTCAACTTCAAGGCGTGCTGCCATCCATTCAACCGTCTAATCTTATCGCCACAAAATGGCTTGATTAAATTAAATGCCCAGCACCCTTAATCGCCCGAGTCCGTATCTCAAAATGAACATAAAAACGCAGCACCAGAACCACTCACGGCTGCCGTGGCCAATCGAAGAGATGAGTGCTGCGAGTGCTGCGCCCGTAACACTAACCTGCAATTACAAAGTCGTTAACATTTAAGATTTCGCGGGCGCGGCGCGGTGCTGCTCACCGCCGGGAGATGTATAAAGACGGCACGTTCCCCAATCACCGTCCCGGGGGAGGGAGCAGGAAACCAAGAGAATATCTTCAAGTATTTATGACGTCGCCGTTGCTGGCAGACCGAGGGCAGACGTGGGGCCTGCGTGTAATTGATTAACTAGAACCATCAGTCCAATTGGCTTCCACGCTCTGATGGCGGGGCGCAAACTTCGCCAAGGTGGATCCAAGCGGTTGCGGGGACACGGACGCACCGGGGCCAAGAGTGGTCTTGCGGAGTGAAATAATTTTCGTTGGAAAAGTTGCCAAATGCTCTTTTGAATAATTTAAGAGCTCCGCTCTGTCGGAAGTTTTGCGCTGCGGAATTAAGAGACGATGATGAAATGAAACTTGAAAGGAAACGCCTGTGGGCCAAGTTAGTTCGAGTTTCGACAGAAAACGATTTAAAGTTTTCTGTTCGCCTTTGCTTTCTGCTTTCTGTTGCTGCCATGTGTCGGCGATAGTGGCGAGGCAGTAGATAACGGATATCTCGAGCAAAAGTAGTTACAAAGGAAATGTGGAGTGTGACATGAACAGATCGAGGCCGTAGTGTCCGGAGATGGGTGACGGCCTTCGGTGGACACAGGCATGAAACTTTTCCTCGCGGGAAGGTGGCCTGGAGCTTGCATGCTGATGGGGGGTGCCACGATATGTGGTGGACTGTGCATCGCAGGCAGCTGGGTGAGTTGGGAGATGACACTTACTTGGGCTTGGTCTTTGGGGGGTGAGAAGAATCAAATCCGATTTAAGGCATGTTTGCATTGACACAGAAAGTTCTCGCAGCCATCGATGGGAAAGTATGTCTTAGGGGCTTTTAGGAGACAGGGCAGTTGGGCTCTTCTGCGTGTCCTGTTTTTGTCATCTGTGGCGCTACAGGCCGGGGTGTGAGTCAACAAGCCGCCCCAGATCTCCCCATATTTGCCTCCAGCCGCTCACACCAAGGTGACTGTCCACTTGTTGGAGCCACAATAGACGCGGGCTCCCTCTTTTGAAGTCGAAAACCAGGACCGGACCATTCATCGCTCCACTGGACATGACCCATGCCCCTTTCATGTGAAAAAGTCTAGTGGATGCACAAAAGTCCATCTCCAAACCTACATCTTGCCGGAGAGTCTCATTCACGAGCTGGACATGAGATTTGATGTTTTCCTATGTGTGCACGATTTTGTTTGATTGGAGTGGCAAATAATGAGAAGTGTAAGTGAGTGTAAATTTTTGGCACTATTTTGATTGAGATCTGTTTCGTTGATTGGTGGTTGGTTGTGCCCTTGTCGACTCTCTCGCAGAGGCCTGGTGACATGGCACATCTTGCCCACAAAAGAAAAGAGAGCGGATGGCTGGTCAGATTGTGGTTGTGAATTGTTGACCAGAAATATGTCCAGTAGAGACGGTGTGTTAGGTAGTGGATCTGTCGACGAGTGGCTAGACTGGTGTGCAGAGTCCGCACATAGACAACACGAAGGACTTCTTCTGGACACCTCTGCGCGGTACAACTATACTGGGATCAATGTCTTGTATGAAGCCAGCTTGATCCTGACTGATGACTCTATTAATCGATTGCCCCTTGAGCCCAAAGAAACAGAGGTTGACAAGGGTTGTTCTGCATTTGATCTCGGTACTGATTTCAGTACTGCTGGCTGCGGAGCCAAGGGGGAAGAATTCCCCGAATGCTTCGAGGTTAAGGCTTCCAATTGTGACGCTCTGTTTCTTTTCTTCGGCGAAGTCGATCCGGCCATTAATGAATTGCAGTACGAAGCACATCTATCGGGTAATTGTCCACTGTTCGGTTCAGAGCGCGCTTTAAAGTTGAGTTAAAATATTTGTTTTAGTCCGAAGGACTGAGGTCTGGGCTGCTAGATGGCCATTCATCCGTGGAATGAGCGCAAGTCTTGTTGGATGGTCCACGGTATATTTTCGAATAGCATTGTTTTAAGAGCATTGACAAATCATCTCTCAAACATCCGCTCGCTCATGGCTCGTGACTCTCTCATAAGCCACTCCCCACCAAACCAACACCTTGCATCTACAAGATCTGGCAAGTTCTCCTGGCTGAAAATCAAGGACCCTTCTGTCAATCAAGTATACCGTGGAGTTGAGTCGTCCCATCTCGACAGCTTCGACTCAAGTCTTCAGTCAAACTGACCCCTTCCTTTCGATACATCATTCAAATTGCGACAGTTTCAATTCGAACAAAATTGCTTCCAATGTTCAGCTGTCAGATGGCAAGTATATGTCGCAATGCAGCGAAATAACATTTCCACGCATAAATGTGATCACTTCCACCGGCAGTTCCTGACCCTGACAGAATTTGAATGTCATCATTAGCGAATGATTTCCTACACTTCTGGCGTCACCACGAGTGGATTGAAGAGAACACTTGACCAGCCCTCGTCGCTTCCCCTCGTCGAATCGAGTGCTTACACTCACGTCACTTCAACGTCATTCCAGTCTGAGGTCACAGATATCGCTGGTAAATCGTGAACATGCGAATTATTTTGAATCGCTCAAGTATTCGCAATCATTGGCAATGTGGGTTCCAAGGTAACTGCAGCGTGACGGTGTGGTGAACATGAACAGCGACTGTTCAAGCACCACTTGCGCATGTCATCGACGAGCCTCATCTGAAGTGACTTAGATAAATCATCAGTCACTGAATTCGAGTTTCATTCGATGGTCTCAAGAGTTCCACAGAGGGGGCACAACGAGGGATGTGCAGTATTCAAGGAAGGACACACCATCTTCGAAGACTTCGTCGCAACGTAGTTAAGGACTTAATTTACCTCGTCTCTTAGGTTAGGTGCGTGGGTTGACACGGAAGGGCCGCGCCGCGCTTTGGTCCTGTTGGATCCATTGTGATGACCTCGTCTCTTAAGAAAACAGCAGAGATACACTCAGTGCCGATACTACACGCAGAATAGCTCTTGGCAACCGCTGTTTCCTTGGTCTTGTAGCGTACACTCGCCAGCACGTCCGCACTTGTCGTTGGTCAGTTCACAACTGCCTTGAGACAATGCACACAAGACAACAAAGATAAGAGCAAAGATGCGTGGCATAAGCATTATCACATACCGGAGAGCAGCTCCAAGCAACCACGCTCTACCATAATGTTGCCAATGCAGTACAGGACTTAAGAGACGATTGTCTATTAGAGCCATCTCTCGATGGTCCAAGCCATCCGATTGGACCATCCAAGCTGACATCTTATCACACCTTGTACCTCGATCATTCCAATTCGGCGCCAAGGAATAGACAATCTCACGAGCTAATAAAGAAACCATTGTTATCTTCGAGAGAAAGATTATTCGAACCTCATTGCAGACAGGCGTCTACAGTTTCAACGTGGCTAGACGACTAGGTCGCGTAGAGCGCAAGGACAAGATGCCCGATGAATATTTAACTCCGCACCAGTGATACAACAGGGGGCCACGAAACCGATGGTGTACACAAGTAGAGAAGGAGCTCACCGAACTTGGGTAGTTGAAAACAGATGCCTGAGGATCGTGCAAATGGAGAGGGAGACAGATTCAAACACGAACAGAGGCTGTTCAGTTGAGTACTATGTCTGTGACTAACTCGGCTCCATCCCCAAAAGTCTTCGACTTTGAACCTGTGAGACAACACAATAGAGGACGCCCACTAAATCGATGGTACACACGGGTGTAGACGGACATCAGCCAACTTGGCGTTCGTAGTTGGATGACCTAAAGGCTAAAAATCGTGCCAGGTTTGTTGGTTAACTGCAACCCTGCCCCTAACAGCCGGCAAAGAAAAGAAGACATGCCACAGGGATCTGATTCGTGGCCGACTCTTTTTCCTTCTATCTTTACACATGGTCCCCATATGATATTTTTCAATCAGTTCAATCGATTCCTCTTTTATAACGCCTTCAGATTCGGAACAGCACACTTAAGGCCCAGAAAAGGCGCAAATCATGCACCCAATGGGTCTCAGAAAAGGCTTCCAAGGACTCAGTACGAAGCGCCTGCTGCTTGCGGAATTGTTTCTTGTCAATTTCAAGAAAAGGAAGAAGATCTAGTAGTCTGCCTTCTAAGCACGCAATAATCGACAATAAGTCAATCGACTCGATTCGATTCCCCCTGGCAGTTGAGTCCTCCTGAGGATGGGCCTTAACCGCTCTAAATTCAGTCTGGTCCGTATTTTTTTTTTTGAAAAAGACGGTGTCGTCAGCGGAGACCGCTACCGATTGACAATAACCCATTCATTTGGTCTCACAATTCGATGAGATGGTTGGCCACGGTTCCAGCCGGAGAGCTGGAACCACAGCGTAGGCCGCATAGAACCAGCGATTTGAGTTCATGGCTCACGAAGGTAGGGATGACGTTCAGTGGTCCTCTACTGTCTGAGATTTCATCCAGTTAACTTTTTTTTTGTGGAGTTAAGGCCGACCCTAAGCCCCTCAGTCAGCATAACCCCTACTTCCAGCCGTAGCCGAGTCATCGATTGTGTGGTACCTCTAGACTGTGCGAAGCCCTGCAAGCACGTGGCAGCGGTTTGAACGGTTTCATTTAGTGTAGTTATGCCTTTCAAATTCAACCAACATTTCGCATTTCTTTTGGAAAACATGTGCCCTCCCTGGACAGCAGCTGTGTTGACTTGAGATGTTCCTGACAGTGCCAAGGTCAAGGCTAGTGTCTCACTCATTCTCCCACGATTCTTGCTGTTCTTGTATCTACATCCATTCTCACATCTTGTCAACAAATTCCGATGAGCAACTTCGCGATCCCAGTGGCACAGCTAAAGACCGAAATTATTCGCCGTCATCCGCCTCGCATCAGAATAAACGAGGCCATTCGCTTTTTAAAGCCGCATAACATTTCGAAAACGCATAAACAGTCGTTCATTGATTGTTTCGATCGTCGGATCCAATCAACGCCCATAAAGTGCGTTAACCATTCGAAGCATGCTTCAAATTCAGCGAATAATCTCCTCGACCGCGACGCCAGCAAAACCAATTCCCCACAAGCAGCCCAAGCGAAACATGCCCAACTGTACACCGTCCCACGTCGACTGGCTTATCGATCTACCGCTTGGTGGTCAAGCTACAAGACAGTGGCGGCGCCGGGCCTCTCCTGAATACAGAGCCCAGCATATTAACACCGAACACACTCAAACTGCTCGTGCATACGCACTTAAACGCATTTAAGGCAAGCCGTCGAGTCCCTCAGCTCCTCGGACTGCAGGCGACTTCACAAATTCAAATTTGCGTTGATAATTATCATTGTTAACATCACTTGACATCAATGGATTCCGATCGTCCGCCCAGCAATTACAGAGCACGTGTGTGTTTGCGACGCTACACATGTCCACTGTATCTGGGGTGGTTCATGGACAATGGCTACTAATTAAAACCTCATCGCAAACACTGAAGTTCGGATAATTTAATTACACGTCAACCGTTGAGCTGGCCTTGTTATCATCTGCCATTCAACAATCCACCCCCTTTATGCGAGGAGATTCTTTTTTTCCCGCCTTCTCCGCTCTCTGTTCTGCTTTCTATTTGGTATCCCCCCGTGCACCCACACACAGGCAGATGTTACACATCATTTGTCATTTGAAACATGTGCTCCAGACGCGCTGGACGACGCCTCTGGGGGATAGTTCTGAAGTCGGTCGGGCCGCTGTCGCAGGCAGCCCGTCACGGAGCCCTGCGAAAACACTGAGAGCGAGTGTAGCTGTCTCTTCCGTTTGGCGTTGACCTTATTCCATGGGTGCACAGAGCGAACGCAGCGGCCGATCTGTGCGTACACACCCAGCAGCATGGTTAAGTGACTGCGAGCTATTGAGGTCTACTCGGCCAAACAAACGAACACACATTTGGATGTCATGCTTTAAAGTTGATTCCATTGTTCCAGATACTTTTGTTGGCGAGGCTTCCGCGCATAATGAGCGATTAAGGAGCAATCAAAATTGAATTTCGTTACACGCCGATGGGCACGAATGCGGATCCGGAGTCAGAGTCAGTCCATGGACACAGCATTTGTGGATCCCAATTGGGAATGCCTAGTGATGTGTGCCGAATGGAATGGAACACTCCCTGTCGTTTGTCGTTCGGGAAGTGCTCTCGCAATGCAATCCAAACAAGCGAGCGGATGTCACTCGGCCTACGACAAAGCAAATGGGTTCAGCTAATGGGCTGGTTTAATTTTTTTGTTTTCGTCATCCGTTGGCTGTTAAATCATTGATGCGATTTTTTTGTTTTCAAGATTCGTGGGAATTCGAGGAGAGATCTTCTCACATGGAAGACCCTGACACGTTTCGAATCGTGTCATCAACAAGCTGTTTCGGGAAACCTTGTTCAAAAATGTTCGTTTACCACTTCGTAACCAGGAACTCATCGGGGAAGCCTGGTCACATTCTCGACCACATCCCATGTTTGGTGAGAGGTCATTTGTGGTTTGTTTGGCTGGTTTTATGAGATGTAGAACAAAGTGGGCGTGATGCTTGACCAACAGTCTTCGATGGCAGCCACCCATCGACTACTCCGGTCCCCTTCGAAGACTGCTGAGCAATGTGTGAGTGCTGCAACAGGCCACTTCAACTCTCATTGTCAAGATAGAGCTTGTTTTGTTATACTTTTCACTCGAGTTATGGCAGCCGCAGCATGTACTTTCGGAAAATAGGGGCGTGATTGAGTGGCGACACCGATGAACATTGGGTTTAAGTCTGAACATAATAATGAGTGAAAAAATAATGTTTTTCATGTGAGACATCTGTTGGCACGTCTTGGGAGCAAAACCGACTCGTATGCCATGACGGTAAGTGGCATGACGCTGTCACGTCACTTTGCCGCCTCTACACCAAGAAAAATAATGTTTTTGACGTGAGACATCTATTGGAACGCCTTGACAGCAAAACCGACTCGTATGCCATGACGGTAAGTGGCATGACGCTGTCACGTCACTTTGCCGCCTCTACACCAAGAAAAATAATGTTTTTGACGTGAGACATCTATTGGAACGCCTTGACAGCAAAACCGACTCGTATGCCATGACGGTAAGTGGCATGACGCTGTCACGTCACTTTGTCCCCTCTACGGTAAGGGAGTCGAGTTACCGCTGTCGAGGTCTTTACGAAACCTACTTGAAGGCGGGATAAACGAACGGTCAAATCTTTGCTCACGAATGTTCCACATCTGCACATCGGCCCATTTTTGAAGATTAGACGTTTCGGGCTGAAAATGATTGATTAAAAACATCGTAGAGACAAATACACACCAGCATTCATTGTGTTTCTGATTTCCGACTCACTCCGACTCATGTACGTGGGCCTCATGTGCTGAACGGATTGAAAGGTGTCCCATAGTCCAGCGAAGAAGAGCACCATGAAGACTGTTGGCAAACGACTACTTACACAGTTCGTTTCAGTTTTCTTTTCAAACCAGTAAATCTGAGGCAGTCGCCGGAATATGGATCATGATGAACGCGAATGTGCCAAAGTAACCGTCGGCCTGCAATAGTTCTCCTCCCGCCACGGTATCGAGGTATGGTGGGCCTGCAAATCACACACGAATTGTCCTTTGGAAGGGAAAATATAGACTGGCAAACTACCGAACTCATAGCGAGAAATCAAGGCGAACGACCGGTGTTATCGTAGATCCAACGATATCGTAATTCAGGTCGCACTATCTGTTGCGCTAGTATTTTTAATTGATTTTCTTTAGCCGAGTGTTTGCTTGAAGTTGGACTCACCATTGTGGGAACAGTTCGCTCTAACGTCGTGAGTTCTTAATTCTATTGACCATGCAAAAGGTTTCTTCACATGTGGACGTTAGAGCGAGGAAAAGTTGTTGTTGCTTCATGCCAACCTCGTGTCGACCATCAATGGAAAAACTCCACATGCCCTAAAGCAGAGATAATGGAAATCTGACAACCTTTTTATGGCACTAGTCAAAATTGCAACATCTTGTCATTGTTCTTATCAAATCATGTAATTTGAATTTATGTGTTTTCAGAATTCATTAATTAGGGGTATAGAGTGGAATTAGGTTTTTAAGACAGTTTGTCGTGACTGCCTTCTGCAGCCAGCCACTATAACCTAACCCAACCTAACCTTGTCAGATATAGTTTTTGATTAGGCTGTATATTGAACTGGAACTAGTTCACTTCAACTAGTTCCAGTCCAATGGACACAGCATTACATTTGTATTCACAAAAGCCCATATAACAACACATAGAAGTATATGCTTTTGAAAATACGAGTCAACTTTTGAACACCCTCCACACGACAATACACGGATCGTGGGCAAATTCGGCAATCTGTCGCCATTTTTTCCCACTAAAATTCACGAATCTGGGACATTCCCACTGAAATCCACGTATCGGCCGCCATTGCGTGCTGGTGTGTGTGAAATACAAGGGAACACCACCACAACTCCGGTGTGGACAAGGTGCAAAAATGACCGAAGATGGATATCTCTATGCTCCATTATCACTGCCCTATAGCTCGAAATACTTTAATTCGGAAAACTCGTTTGTTCCGAAAAAATTTCCAAAAAAAGATACATATTTGCAAATAAATGAGTAAATGACTTTAAATTTGTTTGTACAGAAATTAAATTAAATCTTCAAAAATTAAATAACAAAAATTCCAAAAATAGCACAGTTTCTAAACAGCCCTAAAATTCGGAATCCTTTAGTTCGGAAAATTCGTTTATTCCGAAAACAAAATTTCCAAGAAAGTGATATTTACAAATAAATCAGAGTCTGTTTTAAACTTCTGTATGCAAACATTAAATTAAATATTCAAAAATAAAATAAACCAGTGATTGATCTCAAATAAGTAGAAGTCGAAAAAAAAGTCATCAAAGTGTCTAGTGAGATGGACTATCGTCAACGAATTATATCGGGGGAGTCCCGGCAATTCACATTTTGTAGTACAGTCGAAATTGTGTTGCTCGAATTGTTCTCCAAGCCGATCTTATATCGTGAACACTGATTTTTGACTGCACTTTTCGCATATTTATTGCTCTTTATCTCGAATTTCTGAATTTCTATCAACCCTAACTCGAATTTTTCTAGGAATTTACTCTCTGCACTACGTTTTCTCAGAAGCGTAAAAGGGGAGTTTCCATGTGCGTACGTATGGAAGAAGCAGTTCGTTGTAGAAAAGGGGAAATGGTCGTGGAAATCCCAAAACAGAATTACGGAATCCTTTCAAGTAAACGAATAATTATTCTCGTACCTTTTTGCGTACATTCTATAACTGCAGCTTTTTTTGTGGTTCCTTGAAATTCGACTCGTACTTTGTGTTGATAAAATAAGTTTTCGTTTTCAGTTCCTGGACGTTTTCATAAATAGGCACGCGTTTTAATAATGAGTTAATTTTTAATTAATAATAAAAAGATTAAAATAAAAAAAAAATGATTTAATTCTTAAATTAAAAAAATTCTAATCGAGTTAGATTCGGTCTGAACCTCCTGTCAAACATTCCGAATTAACGAGATTTTAGTGTACATATAGTTCATATAGTATTGGTCGTCGCATAGGTAGGTAAATCTGAAGCGGCGTGGTGTCGGTAGAGCATTTTTTTCGGCCAATTCAACAAGACACGATTTTTTATTCAACGAATTTATTAATTTTATTTAAGTTTATAATTCATAATAGTTTGAAATGAAATTTGTTGGATTTTCCTTCCCACGTTTAAAGGTCCGTAGTCCGCAGTAACCGTTGAAGAATGGAATAATCGAAAAAAGAGGAGCGCGCAGATGGTGTGGCGATTTGCTTTTTGTAGGCGGTAGTGTACCTCCGTACAATCAACTTGTAAGACGAAGGGAGTTGAGTGACTTTTTGATAGTCATTCGTGTATTTTTGACGAAGTAATGTGAATACCGCTCTCTGATTGGTCACTTTGGTTTGAGAAAGCGATATAAAAAATGCTCGACCAGCATTTTAAGGGGCAAGAGAGGTAGAAGTTGGGTGTTTCCATAAAACTTCATTTCTGGCCTCTCAGGATCACGAGGAGTCATGGACTTGAGAGACAGGGCCAGTCCTGCCAGTTTTTGTTTTCACATGAGCTAGCATACCCCTTAAGGGTGGGCACACTTAGGCCGAATATAGGCCCGTTGTGTTACCTCAAGATCTAAAAGATCCCTATCTGCGAACCATTTGGAGCTCTTGATAAAGCAATGGAGCTGAATAATGCTAAAGTTGCTCAGATCTGTCAGGTCGTAGAAATATGGGGCGTCCAAGTGACTGAGTCTGCGAGATGAGGGGGCTTTGCAGTCGCAAAGACGGTGTGAAATAGTTTCTTCATCCTCTTCATCCCTCCAACCTCTGCAGAAGTCGTTATAGGGGCTACCTAGTCTCGAGTTCTGAGATTCGATCTGCTAAGTCTGATCAGGTCGCGTTAGCCTTTTGGATCGATAGTAGGCAATAATTGCTTTGTGCTGGAAGACCATCTACGTTTGGTGTGAGAAAGCGTTTCAAGGTTTAGTAGATGTTTTGTAGTAGCGATAGGCTGCCGTCCATGTCTTCCCCATCCGTGTTTAGGTGGTGCCCTTTCTAGCAAGATCGTCCTCTTGCCAATTCTCTCGGATATCACTGTGTCCCGGCACCCACATAAGTTGGATGCTGAAATACTTGGCCATCTCGTTAAGGGAATTAGCGGACGTTTTGATGGTAAATGTGACTGTGTGTGAAATGTGTCTGTCTGAATAGACGAACATTTTGTGCCTAATATTGTGTTGTTGTTTTGAGCCATGACGGAGCTTGAAAGACGCTACAGTGAGAGGGTAGTCGAAAAAAATGCAGATCCTTAGAGTAGACTCACACCCGCTCCTTCGCCCGTCTCGATCCATCTGTGAAAATTCGCACAGGAACGTCCAGCGTCTGGGGTTCACACGTCCACTAAAATCTGGGGCGTAAGCTGGCTGAGAAGTGTTTCTCGAAGATGATCAATTATGACAAAGTGTCCTTCCACTTATACACCGATGTCAATCTAATCGCCGTGCTGGCAGCGACCTGCCTGCCGAAGAGATCTATCGGCGGGAGGTTAAGGAGTGTATTTAAAGCTTGGGAGGGGGTCGTTCGCCATCGACTGCACCCTTTCAAGCTGCTTGCAGTAGGTGTCTTTGTCCAACGCATTCCACCAGATCGCGACGCCGTACACAAGTATGGGTCTGACTAGCGATACGAATAACCAGTGAACCACTCGTGGCTGTAGACCCCATTTGCACCCTATAGCTTTTTTTGCAACAAAATAGAGCCGTACAGGCTTGTTCATGGATTTTCCGTTTCCAGCTTAGCTTCGCGTCTAAAATGAGGCCCAGGAATTTGGCTCTGCTACTTGGTTCCAAAGGGACTTCCTTCCCCTGACAATGGGGGGATTGAAGGCAGGAATTTTATATTTCCTGGGAGTGACACTTGGGCCGCTAGCATTAGTCCATTTTTCTAGTTCGATGATAGCCGACTGCGTATGAAAATTTCCCAGAGGCCGTGATGGCAACATCATCTGCATATGCAATGGCATTACACCCTGTCCTATCCAGTGTTAGTAGAAGTTCATTCACTCCTATGTTCCATAGGAGAGGAAAGAGTACTCCACCCTGTGGAGTCCCTATTAAACGCTGTACAGATCGTGTAGTCACCAAGCTTGGAGCAGATTGCTCTCTTATTGGGTAGTTGGGGCATAAAAGTCACTAGGGACATTTCGATCCCGAGCGGGCTAAGTGCAGATGTAACTGCATGGGGTTCCAAGTTAATAAAGGCCCCGTCAAATGAGCTACAAAACAGAGTGTCAAGACTATGAAGGTCTTCGCTTCGCTGAAACTGTCTCTATCACACTTAGACGTTCTAATCCTCTTTTTGGCTCCATTTTGGTGGATCATTTCTGGACGTCCTCCTCGGCCACATCGAAAGATTGTCCCCGATTGATTCGTAACCCCTTTGCAGTTCGTTTCGAACCACGATTCTGCTCAGCCCAGTTTTACATTCATACCTGCCCACGGGTTCCTTTATCCGGGAGGCACAGCATTTAAATTCATTCAGAAGCACTTAAACCAGTTTTCGCACATTCACACGATTCCTCTGCCGTCGCAACCCTTGACAGCCGGTGTCACTCAGGGAACGAACACCACCAGGATACTTAAGCCGGTGTACGTTGTGCCAATAGAATGACATCCGCCAGCCATCCAAGGAGAAAGCCATTAGCTACTCCCACAATTGCCCGCCACGAACATCAACCGACAGCGGACAACAAAAAAAAAAGACGATCTCAACCCTTCCCTCGGCACGCAGTAACGGACCGTCGTCGTCGCATTAAAATTACAAAAATAATCTCCTCCCCCACCGCCCACGCCCGTAAATAGCATTTTTATGCACAATCCTTCAAAAAGAAAAGAAAGAATGTCCTGCGTTTCACCATTATTGCGTCGTTCGTTCAACTCGCCATAAAGAGACAAAAGCACCGCACTCCGGAGCACATTCCATAAATTGGATTACAAGCTCTTAGTGTGGGTGTGTGCACGTCTGTCGCCGCACCACCGAGCAGCTCCAGCTCGAGCTCTTGTGGCATCTGTTCAAAGAGTTTCTTCGTTCTTTCATTCACCGAAAGTCAACTCCTTGAGACGGCCATTATGATTTGAGGGTTTTATTTCATTTCTCATCTTCGTCCCTCCACCATCCACCCCTCGCCAGTACTTCGTTGCTAATTATGTCAAATGATTGCTTTGACGACGCTGCCTGCCAGCCCAGAGCTGTATCGTTGCGCTGCGTCCATCTCGGAGCCAATATAATTCACGATCGCTGGCTGAGTGTGGGAAACGTCCTCAGCGGTCGGCCAGCTATTGATGAGTTTGGCAAGGCGGCGAGCGGGTACAAATGAATGGATTCAATTTGAGTGAGACCCTGTGACAGTTCGGATGAAATTAACGTTTAAGTGCCCCCAACGCAATGGGTACAGAGAGTCACACGGAGTCACTGTGGGGATTTTATTGCATTGCACTTTGTGCCACAGAATGACCTCAGCTGACTCTCGACTCTCGACGCACGCCCCTTTCATTGAACCCCGCCGCAAGTGGTTGGCCTTGTCGTCGGAAACTCAATCTCCTTTCGAATGCATTCAGAACAATCTCGTTTGCAAATATCCACCGCAAAAACCACCCGAGACCAGGGAACCAGCAAAACTTGTTTTCTTTCATCGTTCGTGGCTCTGAGTGAATTGTCTTATCCGGCGTTATTTTGAATTACAAATTGCTTGAAATATATCTTCGGCTTAGCCCTGCTGTCGTTGGGGACACCGATA
Organism: Eristalis tenax; assembly: GCA_905231855.2. Lineage (NCBI taxonomy): Eukaryota > Metazoa > Arthropoda > Insecta > Diptera > Syrphidae > Eristalis > Eristalis tenax. The sequence goes on from HG993127.1 coordinate 24,845,813, forward strand.
GAGTCTGGTGCTGCATTTAAATGCTCGTCAAATTGATAAGGGACTGGTTCTGTCTATTCGTGGATTCGTGGACGCTTGTGGGGTTGGAATGCTTTGAATGTCAGGCGAAACGTTAAATTCGTCCATAAACAGTTGCACTTTTGACGTGGTTGAGGGTGGAGCTGCTTTAATTTGTAAGTTACGACTGCAGGCACTTAAGAGCTGGCATCTTATGCAAGCAACTTGTTTTGTCGCAGTTTATATGCTACCGCTGACATTTTTGACTTCGATCGGAGCCACGCTACTCACCATAACGGTGGCAGCGGGGTTGGTTGGTCATATTTTTGATGAAGCGGTCATTCTGGTTATCTGGGTTTTTGAACGTTTCAGGAATTAATTTGCGCTGTTTATAAATGGCTGAATTTACTGCTCTGCTTGTGAACTCTGTCTGAAATCGTTGTAGTGGCTGACTGCGGAAGGCGGTCACACCAGCGGGTTGTGATACCACGCTGATGGATTTCTGCTGACAATCAGAACCCAATGGTACTCATGCGGCTGGATGCGGCTTAGCTTGCTGATGCTGACTAGAATGGCTTTTTAACTCATGAAGTAGTAGGCTCCTAGGTGCAAGTACATACGATTTGCCAGCGCGCTGGAACAGCAGAGTAGGGTTGCAACCTCCTCCCCATCCATGCACCTTCTACAAAAGTCAGTATAAGGGACACCCAGCGCGGTAGACCAGCAGAGTAGGGTTGCAACCTCCTCCCCATCCATGCCAAGGCCAATTGTCCGGTTATGACGCCGATGAGCGTCCCGAGCGATGATCTGTGGATTGAGCGATCGCTTGAAATTAAGGTCATGACCACATTTCCTTTGTTTTAAGACATGTGATGCCTTCTAGTCCATTTGCGATTGGTTGTGTTGCTTGTCTCTATCTTGAGTAGATGGTAGGCTGCAGGGATTGGCATGGAAGGTGGAAGATGTACGAAACCCAGCGAGTCCATCGGCCTTGCAATTGCCCGGTTTGTCACAATGTTTCGGCCACCACATGAGGTGTATGTTAAAATGCTAAGAGACGGCCTGCAATTAAGGGAAGTTTTTGAGTTAAACTAGGGACTCAATCGCGGCCTGACTGTCCGAACAGCTGGTAATATATCTGGTTCTTGAGCCAGGACAATGGTTTCTGCCTGGAAGGCGCTACAGTGATCAGGGAGCTTCAGGGTCTTCAGGGAACAGACACCAGCACGTACACCCTCGTCAGACATCGAGCCGTCTGTGCAGATGCGCAGGGGATCAACCAGTGTCTGGTTATCAGACATCCAATCCAAGCTGGTAGAGAATTTCTTCTCGAAGATAACTTGGGGTGGTAGGCGTTCGGTGTAGCTGGGGAGGAAGTTGAATTCGTTTAGAATGGTTGAGTGGCTGAAGGAGAGTTCGGACCACAGTCGGAGCGTTTTGAGTCTCAGAGCTGTGCTTTTTTCAGAAGGTTTTCAGTGGTGGACGATGGAGGAGTATATTGAGTGCATCCGCCTGATTGCTTTGAATCCGTTTGAGCAGCGTGCAGTTGACAGCTGTGTTTAGTGCTGTCCACCAAACTGGGACTCCGTACGGATATGTCGGTCTGACAATTGAGATGAGAACCCTGTAAGTGATGCGTGGTTGTAGTCCCCGTTTGCATCCTACGACTTTGGAAAGGGCAGAAGAAGCCTTCTTGACATGTTGCCAATGAGACCCCGAAATTTTGCACTGGCGGTAGTTGTAGACTGGTAACGTGGGTGGGTCAGACTGAAGGCTTTAGTAAACGTTGCGGTTAGTTGTAGAGTGGTGCCGCAGAGCGTGAGTGGGTCAAACTGAAGGAGTGGTGCCGCACAGCGTGGGAGGGTTTTCTAAACGTTGTCAGTTCGTAATAAACTTGGCCCGCGGTTCTTAAGGTGACAAGAAATCGCTCGACAGTCAGTGTCTGCTCAGCTATCACTCGAATACGAGTCCGTGTTAGGGTCCCGTCACCGAAAACGAAATTTTTATGTTTTCGGTGGGTTCGTTCGTCTGTCGGTCAGGGAGCGATCGAGATGAAATTTTTACATTACACAGTAAAGGCATTTTTTTATTTGCCTGAACCAGAATTTAAGAAAGGGGGGTATTTTAAGGGCTGCTCCCGGCGCTGGATTCCTAAATTCCATTGACGGATACATTGGGCTCTACTCTCGCGGATCGGGCGGTTTACAGGACACCTATCTGCGCTCTGGTGCCAATCAGCAAGCCCCAGTTGCCTTGGAACCGCTGAGGTTCAACCTGTTCAGCCAACTCGTTCTTGAACCAGGGTACTTGCAATCATTGACCCTCAGAAGCTGAAGCATTAGTCCTCGACGTATCAATGTCTTCCAGTCTACCTCCACATTTCTGCACACCTCAACACCATCAATCCTCAGACTGAGGCGAATGGGACTCGTAGAATGACCCTTTTGAGTTTGCCGCTCTTGTGCATCGGGCGAGTATCAACTTGATCTCAGAAGGGCGTCCGTATGCACACTTGCCTTTCGGAAACGTCCTTCACTTGGCCATTGGCTACGTCAATATTTGTGTGATTTTCAGGAATTAACAAAACCACACGAGGGATAATAACCCATCCTGGCACCTGCACAAGAGCTCCCCTCGAGCGAAACCAATCATTTTACAGCAATCAGTGCGCAAGGAATTATCACAAAATCCACAAGGACGTCTTTGTTGAGTGTACGTGAATTTATAGCCAACAGATGCTGGATGTTGGAATAATTTTCACAGATTACCAGGCAAAAGCACACGAAGTGTGATACTCGCATCTCCCCCTGTCTGATGCAATGCGTGCATCTATAACCGAATCATGCAAGCGGAACAGCATTTTGCATTCACTCACAAACACCCTCACTCACAGATGCTGTCGCCTGCAGAGGCATCTGCGTCGTCCTTTTGCAGGGATGCTGCTGCATCTGACAAAGCCAGGCATTGAATCACTTTGTACATGACACTGTCTCACTGGCACAGTCCTTGCCAGCAGATCGAAACCAATTTTCCCAAATTACTCCTCGAAATCTTTGAGATTTATGCGCTATTGGCTTTGTTTGACAATACGTTTGTTAGTTCTCCAATCATCCTCGCCGCCGCCCCCATTCAGCACGACAATCTACAAGCTTTGCGTGCATCTGTCTGAAGCTGCACACAATCCATCTCAAGTGAATTGAATATCAATATTCTTCGCAGACAGTGAGTTTCTTTGTCTCCCATCTCCGCCCTCCGCCCACTCCTCTTCGGCCCCAGTCGATGTGTGTAGCTGGGAGAAAAAAACCGAAACATGATCCCCCTTCTCGCTTATGATGCAATCCACTCCTCGGCTGCAGTATTTTCAAACAGACCGCAAAACACAGCAGCAGCCGTTTACACAAGGACTCACCCGTCGAATGGTAAATACCTCGGAAAAGGATTTGTGTCGGCACCCGTCACTTCATCTGGCTCAAACCGAACACCGAACACCGAACACCGAAGACCGAAGATTAAAGAGCGGTGAGACCGAAAACTTTTTGCATTCAGATTTCATTGCGCCATGTCAATGAACGCCGACGACCACAAGCTCTGCGGCCGCCTCGTGTTTCACATTGCCCCCCACACACAGTCACAGACACCCGATCGTTCCGTGCTTAAATTCCGCCCATTTCTTGCAGACACTGACTAAGCCATCAGCACCGAGCCAGCGAGAGCATGTCGATGTGGCAAGTGAAAATAAATCCCTTCGACGCAAAACTACATGTTTGCCTATTCGCCCTTTCCATCGGCGTGGCGGCGGCGCGACGCCGGGAGCTGAACCCCATGCAACAACTAGCGACCACAAGCCCTTCCCCGCTCGGGGGAATATATTCATGTTTTGCACAAAACTAGCATGCGGTTTTTTTGCGAGGGGAGGAGGCGGACTCATGTTTGACAGGTGAATTCGTAGTCACAGGGATTAGGTGCACTTAACTGGAGCACGGGGATTTCACATCATCCGACTGCTGTTGTTCGAATTCGAGCTCAATCAACTGAACTCGGTGGCATTCGATCAAAAGTGGAACGTTTGCTTGTGGCTGGACGGAGGGTGGCAAGCGAACGGGTAATTCCTCTAATCAATGCGCCGCAGTCATTCATTTGGTATTTTTATCTGCTTGCTTGGTGTTCGGTGGCCGGGGTGAGAGGGGAGCAAGGACTTTTTTCAGGTGTGATCGAAATTGGTCGCGCGAAAATGGGGAAGCTGTCGCTTTATCGCTGGCGTTCGTTTGTATTTAAAGGGGACCTGCGATTGAACTCGATGTTTTTGTGAATTTCGATAGTTTCCGTGTCGGGGTTCAAGGGTTGATCCGTTGAGCATCCGATACGGGCTTGGAATGTGTGCATGTTTACACAGTGATTGTCCCGCCACAGCCAACATGCGTTCGAGAAAGCATTCCTCGTTCGTTTGGTTGTTTAAAATCAACACAAATGTTGCCCTGTTTTGCAATTAGTTGGGAAAAATGGAGCCATCATGAGTGCCTGGTGTGGTGGACTTGGTAAGTGTGTCGACTCGTTCACTGCTCCACCTCTCAATGCTCAGAAAGTGTAGGTATGCCGATTTTGAAAATAAAAACATCTCAAACTTCAGAGAACCATTGAAGTTGGTTATGGTGTCGGCTGCAGCATGAATGCATTTTTTTCATCACCATCGGCACCACAACCGGGAATCGGCTCGATTCCGATTAGGCGCCGATTTTATCCAGTTTGGCATTCCTAGCCTGCTCTACGCCATCCATCCAGCTCAAGCAGGATCTACCCCGGTGCCTGTGTTTTCCGAGCAGGCTCCTCTTCGTTCATGCGATCTAGGTGCCCGAGTCTACCGAGCTTTATCTTCTTTATCACACCTGCTTCCAGGTGGATAGCGTGCAACTCGTGGTTGTAGCGTCTCCGGAATCGCTCTTCCTCCGGAAGGCGGCCAACGATTCTCCGTAAGACTTTCCTCTCGAACGCGACTAAGAGTTGAGAGTGCGCTTTATTGAGCACCCATGTCTCTGATCCACACACGAGCACTGGCAGGACCATGGTCTACAGCAGTAGCTTTGATGGTTTGCTTAGGTTTCTGGATTCAAGGAGCCTTGAAAGACTATAGTAGATTCTCGTATCTCCTCATCAATGTTGCTATCGGCTGCTACTATCGACCCAAGGTAGTTGACTGATTGCACAACTTCAAATTCGTGCTCCTCTTTCCTGATTGGTGCGACCAACTCCAGGTGTCCTCCTCGCAGGCGACGCCACCGTGTACATAGCTTTTCCTTCATTTACGTGCAGCCCCATTCTATGCGCCGACCGCTCGGTTTGGACTAAGGCAGAGCTTGAACGGATCTTCCGATGGCGTGTAAGCCCCTGATTGTCTGGCTGGACTTGGCGATGATAGTGCCAGAGCCTTGGATTGCTTTCTCCGCCGCCATTTTGAGGAGGAGGCATGCCAGACCATCCCCTTGTCGGAGTCCATTAATGATGTTTATTGGTCTGGATCCTTGACATGTTGTGTTGGTCATGGTCAACCTATACACAGCCGTGTCAATTTGCCGGGGATGCCGACTTCTCGCATGGCTTATGTCTCTCTACTTTGGCAATGCTGTCGGCCTTAAAGCCTATAAACATGTGGAGAGGAACATTATGTTCCAGAAATTGTTCCATCGCCTTCCGGAGAGTGAAAGTCTGAACAGTTGTTGATTAGCCTGGGCTGAAGCCGCATTGATAGCTTCCGCTCCTGCAGGCTAGAGGAGAGTATCTTATTGAAGGTACTCAACACACTCCTGACATCTCCCATCTCCTGACTTCTCCTTTCTTATGTATGGGTCGTATAATGCCTTTTCGTCAGTCTTCTGGCGTCTGTTTGTGTTCCCTTGCGTGCACTATGAGCTCATGCACTGCTTGGTGTAGTGTAGACCCTCCATGCTTGTCCTCGGCTCCAGGGGCCTTATTGTTTCTAAGCCGCCTCATGTCTGTCTGTACTTCTTCAAAGCTTGGTGGTGGCAGCATTGGGTGCTCTGGCGGAGTCATCAATGGTGGAGCCACCAATTCTTCAGTGAGTCAACCATTTGGAAGTTCATGAAAGTGCTTCAGGATGCCTTCGGGATCGGTAATCAGATTTCCTTCTTCACGCGGTGTATACTGCGCCTCGGGCTCTTTGTTAGAACTTCCGCATCTCCTTCTTTATATTTCACAAATCAGATTCTTTTTGCCAGGCTGTTTTTTTCTGCCTGTGAAGCTCTTTTATGTTCTTCCTTCGCGTGCCCGCATTCTACGAGATTGCTGCATTGCTCGGTATGCAACATTCTTACGTTCTGTCACCAGTTTACATTCGTGTCTGCGACTGCTGCCTCAGATGGACTTTACAGAGCCAATGGCAGTATTCCTGAGGAGTATCCGTTTCTTGTCCACTCCCGTCACTCCAGCCAGGACTTACTCACCCTCCATCGAGCTGTTGGAGAGCGAGTCTTAACGCCGTATCGTAGGTGTTGCTGGTACTGTCATGGCATCATTGTTGATCCGAACCTGACCCACGGATGCAAGGCGTCTACGTATACCAATCCGCGTTCGGAGCACCATACATTCATTTTCTCTGTCTAAATGAGCACACTGCCTTCAGTGTACTCTGTTTATTGCCCCCATTCGGTAAAGAGTACACCAACACTGCACAATATTCGATCACCAGATAACGAAATGAGTGCTCTGTTTGATTTCTCCCTCACCCATGAATGCTCGACTCAAATGAAACGAGTACCCGCATAACTGTTCAAAATACACTGAGTACCCTGAGTGCACCGAGTGCAGAGAGCACACCCATTCCAAACAAAAAAAGCCGGCTGCTTAGCCTGGCTCTTACTTTACTCAAGGGTAGGTGAAAGAAATGTTATGTAAATGTTAATGACGTATGCTAAGGGTTACAGAGGTATGTGCATACAGTGGAGTCTCGTTAGCGTGAACACCGGACAACGTGAACAGATACTTTTTGCTGGACATCCCAAAAACGTGGGCAAGAATTGTTGCTTCCAGTTAAGAGCAAACTTTTAGAGCCCGCTGTTTTTTTAGCTTATTCTTGGTAAAATACTCCTTTCTGCACCGTTGTTGATAGAAGAGTGACAGACGTACCACAGGCCGTGTTTGACTTTGCCATGATATGCCATATAACTCACAACTTCAACAAAATGGCGTCCCCTCATGTGGATCGGATGACCAACCATTTACCCTTCAACAGCTTTGAGTCCACTGCCAAACGCCCTAACCCATTAAAGAAGAAAAAATGAAAACAAAAAATTTAAATCTTAACCTCAATTAAAATCGTCAAGCCCCCAAGTTCGTAAATCCTCAAGCGCACGCTGGGTATGCAGATCGATAATGCGACACAAATAACATCATCTTCAAACCGCCCCAACGAAGGCAAGGCAACCCTCGCGTGCCACATTAACCCCTGTCATGCATATCAAGCAGACGCAGGGCATGGCAAATGCAACATGCCGCACACTCACACGACGAGATGTGCACAATTAGGTTATATAGGTCACTAGATCTGTCAAACACTTCAGATGCAGCAGAGAGCTAGCGAGACCGAGAGTAGGTCGCCCCCCAACCGCCACCACCCGGACCCTGTCCGACCGGCAGCACCGGCATGCAAGGCTGTCGTGACACTTCTCCGCACACATGAACACCAGGGCTTGACGGCCATCACCGCAACGACAATAATAATGTTCATCCTCATTTCTGACAAATGAACGAATGAATGCACGAGCATGGAGGTGAAGTACGAAATGAGAATCCAAGTACAATGGCGTGGCGTGGCGAGTGGGGAATGACAGTGGAGTGGATACCGACTGTCAGCCCGGCCACCCTTTCGCAGATGACAGCCAGTCAAGTTTGTCTGGAAGCTAAATCGGGAACTAACTACTCACCATCCTTCGGAGAGCTAGACGCATTTCTGTTCTGGTTCTTGTGTGCCGAGGGCTGGAATGGAAGACTAAGCGGGTCATTGGCTGATTGAATAGAGTCGGGCGACTGATAGGCACGCCTGCCTGTCTGTCCGTTTGGCCGACGCATAAATTCAACTCCCGAGCATTTGCATGTAATTAATAAAACATCAGTGGGACAGCGCTGTGGCCTTCGTGCATGGTCACATTGCCGCTGATTTATTCCATTCTCTTCTTTCTCGTGATTCAACTCAACGGGTGGAGAGGATGGGGAGGGGGAGCACACTCTGTGCGACAGGGGTGCTCCCTGTGAGTTCGGGAGGGAGATGAGTGCTTGACTGAAATTAAGTTTGTTTTTGAATGTCACATTGTGACCGGGGGAAACAACATATGAGGGTGCCAGGGGGTTGCTACAGTCTGGGATGGACATGGTCACGAGTAGCGAGCACCAACAGCTGGCTTGGAACTTTGGCTTGCTAGACAAGTGCATTTTCGAATCATTGCCAGTGACCCAAGACGTGAAGCTGTGACCTGTTTGACAGTTGTTCGAGTCTGGACATGATACTCGACACCCAGCATAGCAGTCGACGGATCCACCCAAGTCACCGGATGATCAGCATAAACTAACACTGACTGGGAACATATTCGCCATGTCGGAAACCATGTCGGTTGAGTCCTTTCCCGCACAGTGATGCTGATGGACAGGACTTGGAGTGATATAAGCAAATACTCGCTGCTCATCTGCTGTCAGACGAAACTCTGTGTGTTCAACATTTTCAAAATACAGTAGACGCTCGAACCCGGCCCCCAAATTTTCGATGACGCTGAAGCATAATCGAGGTTCTTTGCCGTTAATGTGCCGAATTATCTCATCCTTTAGCTCTTGAATTGTTGCTAGCTTATCGACGTACACCCTTTCTTTCAAATAACCCCAAAGAAAATCACATGATCCAACGGCGTCAAATCACATGATCTTGGCGGCCAATTGACATCGCCACCACGTGAGATAACACGGCCATTGAATTTGGCGCGCAAAAGAGCCATTGTTTCGTTAGCTGTGCGGCAAGTGGCACCGTCTTGTTGAAACCACATATCGTCCACACTCATATCTTCCAATTCGGGCCATAAAAAGTTAGTTATCATTTCACGATAGCGAACACCATTCACAGTAACTGTCTTAACGGCATGATCTCGCCAGCCCATAAACCGCACCAAACAGTCACTCTTCATTTTTCGACAATCACTCTTGGATTATCGTTCGCCCAAATGCGGCAATTCTGCTTATTGACGAATCCACTGACGTGAAAATGTGCCTCATCACTGAGGATGATTTTCTTCGAAAATTGATCATCCACTGCTGCCATTTCTTGCCACCATTCTGACCATTGACGACGCTTGAAATGGTCAAGAGGCTTTAGTTCTTGAGTCAATTGCACCTTGTAAGCGTGTAAATGCAAGTCTTTGTGCATAATGTTCATCAACGACGAGCGTGAGGGGTGCAATTGTTGGGCGCGACTACGAGTTGAGGTGGACGGCTCTTCAGCCACACTATCGCGAACAGCAGCAATACTTTCTGCAGTACGAGCTGTACGAGCATCTCCTACAGACCCGGTTTGCTCAAATTTTTGCACGATTTTTCCGATTGTACGCACATTTGGACGATTAAATTGACCGAAAAAATCACGAAGTTTGATTTGAACGCCCATTTTCATAATAAGCCTGAATAACTTTGACGCGTTGCTCGATTGTGTGCCTCTCCATGGTTCAAATTGAGTTAGTCTGAAATTGATGAAATGCAGAAAAAAACTTGACGTTTAGCTGTGCCTCACATTCAACATCGGCCCTTAAAATTTAACCACCCTTTATATAGCCGCGTGTGTGAGAGAAACTTTGGTTAAAACAACAAACTCGAGTTTCAACTTCCGCCATTCTTTGAAAAATCAAAATTTCGAGAGCTTCGCTAGAAGACACTGAACAAGTCGGATGATCTTCTGCCAGTTGCTCCGTTTTTCTTCCTCTTCTTCAATATCTGACGATATATGGGGTTTTTTCCAATTGTTTATATCGGTGTCTGTAAAAGTAGTATCTCTTCATAGTCAAAATCATCTTTCGGGTCTTCTTCAAACGAAAAGTCTTTTTTCCATCGAGATAGCGAGATTTCGTTTGTTCACTATTTTATTATAAAATAGTGTGTTGGAATCACTATCATCGTCGGACTCACTATATCGACGTTCATTTTATGGGGCGTCTACTGTAATCACATTTGTGAATGATTGATGTGAAAAAATGGTGAAAACATGTTTCTTTTTTATAATTTTGCGCTCGCACAAGGGTTTGTTAATACCCTTAGGTGACCCGGTTCAAGACACAGCACGGGCCGAAGGTGTAGAGGGAGAAAGGGAGAGGAGGTGCATGTGCACATTGGCTTTAAATATCTGCGGATTGTATTCTGGGGGAAATATTGGGCTGGGAAGAGCATTCCATATTCGTGTCGTGCTGCTGATGAACGAGTCTCTAAATTTAATTGTGCGTCCAAAAGTTGGCTTAAGGGTAAACTGATTAGCATTCCTGTCGAGACAGGTATTGCGGGTGAATTCATGGAGAGGAGGAGTGCAGTTGGCAAGCTGACTTGAGCATCGTTTGTTAAAATAGAGACGAGACGGTACGTCGGTGTTCGAGCGAGTCTAGTGACTCTGCAATATTGTTGTCTCCTATAAGTTTTATCGCTTGCTTTTGGATTCTATCTAGTAGGTACCGGGTGGTTTTGGGGGCACCAGACCAGGCATTAGCTTGGGACGTATATACGCCTTATAAATTAAAGCCAAATCAGAAAGGGTGAAGTATTTCTTGCATCGATTGAGGAACCCTAAACATTTCGCAGCGTGTTTGGCGACCTCAAATGTGCGATCGTTCCAACTAAGTGTTGTGTTGGAAGGTTTTCCTATTTCACCGACACAGGCGCCATTCATGGATAATGGCAGATTAACAGGAGTTTGCTTGAGTGACAGCAGACAGCATTGAGTTTTTGAAGCATTGAATTCCACTCGGTTGTTCTTTCCCCAATTGACGAAGCTGTCAAGATCGGAATTCAATGTTAGGCTGCCGTTTCAATTCGACGGGTCGTGAGTCTTGGAACGAATATGAAAAGCTGAGGGTGCTGTCATCAGCTAAGGAATGGATTGGATTAGAGTAGCAGACAAGAGATCATTTATAGAAATGAGAAAGAGTGTCGGAGACAGAGCGCAGCCTTGGGGAACACCAGCATTTATTTGGTGGCTATCAGACCGGAACCCATCCAAAACAACTTCAATTGAACGGTTCGAAAGGTAATTTCTAATCCATTGAAGAAGAGATCCATTGACAAGAGAGCTTGACGCCAAACTCTGTCAAATGCTTGATTGATTCCACTTTTCCGTGAGATAAGCTTTCAGATCACCAGTTGCTCCGGAAGCCGTACAGAAGCTTCCGCGATGCGAGACATTTCATAAGCTGACGATTTATCAGCGTTTCCATGACCTTAGAAAGAAGGGACGTAAGGCTAGCTATGGGTCGGTACGAGGTGGGTGACGAAGATTCGCCCTTTTTAGGGACGGGCTGGACAAATGCTGTTTTCCACCTGCTCGGAAAGGGATGACGCAGTGGTTTTGCCAGCGCAGAAGGACACCTCTTCAGAAGAAAGGGGGGAATACCATCCGGGCCAGCGGATCTGTGCACGTCGAGATCTCTCTGGTTGAAACCATTCGCAAAAATCTCTGTTTTTATTTCACGTGTAAAGCTGATTAAAAAGTACACCATTGGTCACCACGTGCCACTGACCTCTCCATATTTGGATCGAAACAGTTGTAAAATAAGTCACCTTGCAGCCAACATTTCTATTGAAAAAGGCTCCGTCGTCCGCTTGAGTTGTTTATGTCCACGTTTATAATCCACGTTTAGGTGGACCGAAAGTAGTGTCCGTCCAGTAATGTCCATCGGAAGGAACTGTTGTGCCCGTTTTCACAGGGCGATCTATGGATAAACTCAGAATCCATACAAATTTCGTTTTCACAGAGGACGTTTTGGTTCAACTTAAGCCACCGATTGCGATGGCTTAAGTGTCAGTCTAGAGAATACATTATTGCCATCCGTGTATCCGTGTAACCCCACATAAGCATTCAAGTCATTAGTCTGACAAGAGACTCACTTTATCGAAAACCCTTTTGGACGTTGAAGGCTTCGGTGGAGCAGCGGGACTCCTGCATCCACTCATCGTTACCTGAGTATATCGCTAGTCTGTGTGCACGCCGCCATGTGCGACCTGGAAATGGTCGTGTTCGAGGGCATTTGTGTCAGACGTCAGTCCCCATTCCAACACCTCAGCCGACTCCTCTTTACAGACATCAAACTCGGCATTTTCTTCGAACGCAGAATCAGTTCGACAAAAGAGGACAAGTGTCAACCTTCCTGCACACACAGACTGTGTGGTTATCTCATTTTTCATAAATTCCTCTTCCCATTGTCGTACGGGCGGTGGTGGTGGGAATTTGGTTTTTTTGAATTCGTGCCAACTTGTGGCTGTTTGTGAAACGTTCCCCCGCCACTGCATTTAAGACTTATGAATGAAAATCGATTTTAAAAGTGACACCGCCAATGGGTATAAATTTCGCTGGCCCGCCAACGCCATCAGAGATGAATGAATTTTAAATGCCATCGCCAGAGATGTCAAATGGAGGGCGTGCATAATACGATGACATATGATGTGCATGTGGGAATGCCTGCACTGCTTGAAAAATGATACTCCGTCGATTTCGTGTCGGCAGAACCTCCGCCACTGACAGCGGCGGAATTAACACATCTTTAAACGGAAGTCCTCCACAGACAGTGTTGCTAATTACAAGGTCACGGACTGGCGTCGCTCCATGGAATGAGATGCAAAGCGTCTATCCTCGTCGCTAATAGGATCCGCCCTGCACGGGATTGACCCTAATTGGCTCGGTAACAGATGCAGGCTGGAGAAGTAGGGTGAGAAAGATTTACAGCTGCCCGCTGGCACCGAGGCGCGGCAGGGGCAAATGCTGAAATTAAAAAGCGATCTTACGTGAACACTCTCCCCGGCGATGCACACACTGGCCGCTCGGCGATTAACTTGATTCTCAACCGTGAGGTGCAAATTAAAGAAAAGAGAAGAAAAACAAACCTCAAAATTTATGGTAGCATGTGTTTGCATCTCTCTGAGGTGCCCGAGAGGAAATACGCATTTCGCTGTAGAGCTCGGAGGTACGATGCGAATAGCCTGGCTACGTGCACATGGCACTGTGTTTTGTATTATTTTCGGCGATGACAAATTGTGGCAGAATCGCATTTTTAAGTAGCTTGTTTGTTCGCAGTTTAAAAATGGCAACGGACGAGAGAGCGGGAGACACAAAAAACAAACAGTCGCGCTGGTTAATTATCCACCCGTGTGCTCTGCCTGCTGGCTGAAAATTAATTTGTGCGCTCATCGTCACATTTATCTGTCAGCTCGAAGAGATTTATGTGCCGTAGGTTGTTTGAAAATCTGCACTGTGTGGGGGTGCGGGATTTTTGGGCGGATTTGTGGTGCATTCGAGGATGATCGTCGGGATTTTCCAGTAGAGGGTGTTTTTTTTGGCAAAGGAAAGCTTTTCTCCAACTTGTTGTCTTTGGACTTGTCTCTTCGGCCGATTTCGAGTCGTGGGGACAGCGTGGAAGACCTCGCCTCCGATGGCGTGCCCAGCTGGAAAGAGACCTCAATCAGAAGCTAGAGGCGTCTAGTCTTAGACAGTGCCAGTTGATGGCGGCCCAGGTCCACGCGGGAATGCAGAGCCCGCTGTGAGGCAGAAGGCGCCCACTTCTAAAGCGGCGTGGAGACGGACTTCAACCAGTTTGTTTAGCGCAACCCGAGGGCTAGGCCTGCCAAGGAAGAAGAATGGTCTTGGTCAATGTTTGGTCTTAATTTGGTGTCCCAAATTTTCTCGTTGAGTAGGGACGTGTCTATGGCTACATGGGCTGTTATTGGCGAGAGCATAGCGATGTGAGAGAACAGCCGGGTCCTAGGCATTGTATGAAGTTGCAGATGCGGTGGTACATCGTATCCGCGTCTTCAGAATGTTATCCAAATTTTGACATGGTCTACATAACATTGCCCCGCGCCACCGTCGCCAAACGAACAAATGCTTAGCTGTATGTCAAACCTTCCCCAGACTGAACCCCTAACGCTCTTAGCAGATCAACAGACACCAGCTATGTGGTCAGTAAAAGGCACTACATTTTTAGAGACCACACGAGGAAGCGTCACCACCAACGACTTGAGGGAGAAGCTACAATGTGACTGAGACCTGATCTGAAATTCACTACTTGAGTGTAATTTCGTGTAAATGTTGGCAGCGACTACTCCATTCATGGTCCCCTCTGAATGTCCAATTTTGGATCACTGCTTCTAGAGTTACGACTTGCATTGGCCCAACTATGCGAGTAATGTTGGCTTCCAAGACCTAGATTGTAGCTGGCTAATTCGCAAATCCAGCATCATCCTAAGCTCCAGACGATTCCCCACCAGTTACCGAATCGACTTCATTGATCCCTGCCTCGTTCAGACTAAAGTGCATCCTTTCAGCTTTCAGGAGGAAACATGGAAACATCTAGAACTGAGTGCTTCGACTGGATTCACACCCCACCCTCAACAACCACACTCTTCGCCATGAACGTCAAAGAACCCATTCAACCCTAAATCAAAAGTTATTCACATCGAACCCACATCCAATCTGTCAAATCGCGGTGTGTCCCTCCATGTCTGCTGTGACTACTTGCTAGACCTCGTCACGTTCAAGCACACTACATAAGAAACGCCAGTCTATTGGTTGAAAGCAGCTGCCGCTGCATACCAGTGCGAGGTGCCCAACGGTTAGCTAGGCTCATGTCAACTCACACTTCAACGCGACAAGGTCCTTATCCCCGTACAACACCTTTCATTATTTATCCATCATCAGGTCCTGTTTGCCAACTACGTGTAAAGAAACAAGTCCCTGCGAAGCTTAAGCGCACCCTCCCCCCCGGCGCCGCAACACTGCCGCCCGTAGACCATCACAGCCTCAGGGTGAACCTCTTAATAACTCATTAGGTCCCATCACGTACATTACATGAGATCCAGAGGCAAACACCTTCTTCATCAGAAATTTAGCGCATACGTGCCTTGAAGTCCAAAGTGCTTCATGCCGGCACACGGCTCTCACCTGGCGCATGTCGATGCCTCTGAGATGGAACGAGAGAGAGGGAGAGAGGCAGAACCACATGCTCGGCAAAGCCAGACATGTGCAAAAGAAAAGGCGGCACCGCAGCGGAAGTGAATGCAAAGAGGAGCCGACGAATGCTATCTCGTCAACATCTCTGTGCGTGTGCAGTTGGGGTGGAGGAAGTCTGCTTCTTCGCGGGAGTCCTTTGCTTGTTCCAAACTTTTCCCTTCCCTGACGCGCCAGACTGCCCCCTCCCTCCAGCGCAGCATATGTGTGCGAAAAGTTTTTCGCCCCAACCCCGGCCACTCAGTCATTCGCAGTCAAGCAGTTCGAAAAGAAACGGATTTATAGTTTATTGTTCGGTGATCTTGGAACGGTGGGCACGCCTGCCCTGCCCCCCACCCCCCAAAACCGAATTGCGCTGGGCGGTCTGTCAATGAATCAGACGACATCGAGTGCCTAAGTGCACGCGAAGAAGTGTGGAAGTGAATGCTCTCTGAATCATTTATCATGCGCACCAAGGGGGGAGGTGGTGGCATGCACTTGAGCTGAATAGCAAGTGTGGAGGAGCAGCACTGATTGACACGGGGAATGCCATGCAGTCGAAAAGGAGATGTCTTCTGCGTCGTCTCTTGGTTAATTTATGTCCCAACTAATGAAGTGGATCCACCGCAAATGGAACAGAAGAGGAAGTCATAGTTGCGAAGTTCCTCTCGGGTGTTTCCTCCTCGTTCTGTTTTTGTTTCGAGTTCGGGAGTATCTGCAAGGATAAAGAAGTAATGAACCGAGTGGGTGGGCACGGTCCGGGGGTATCTACTCTGTGATTTGGATTAATGACGCACGGGGGAGGAAGGTCGCTAGTGGTTGTTGGCTGGAAGACAAATCACTTGGAGGCAGATATCGAACGGATTTGCGTCGAGTCGGAATCTAATCATTGGCTGCTGAGCGAAGTTGCGAGCCACATCAGTTAATTTTTGGTTGATCCAAATGGATTTGGACACTTAGCTGCTTTGTGTCGGCGCTCCATTGCCGTCGATGGCGTACCATGGGGAGGCTCATGTGCGCGCACACACACGCACGCATCCATCCGTACGTGGGGGATACTTAATGTGGCGTGTTGAGTTGTGGCTGCTCTCTGAAGTACACTGATCCTGAAATATTATGGACGCTTGACACGTGATGATGCTTGAACATGCACGGAGGCATACTCCAGAACCAATCAATCTTGCGGATACCGAAATTATTTCAGGCTCTCTGAGTGAAAGTAATGCTTTGGGGAGGCTGGTGCTTTATCCGGGGGATTATTTCACGATTTAATTATGCATTAGGCGCGGATTTTGATTATCCGCTGCTTTTGGAAGGACGATGAGGACTCTGGGTTGCTGTTGTTTTCAGGGTTCTCTCGGTGGTTCATTAAATGGAGTTGTGGAACTTTGAAGGAGCTGAGTATTTTGATTTCGTCTTGTTTTTTGACAATTTTCTTTGGCGTCGGTCATGTGCAAGGCTTGGAAAATTTAGGCCTTGAGACCGTACTCTCTGCAGTCGGCAGAGTCCTGCTTCGGTTCCCACTGAAATCAGCGATTAAAAAATAAAAATCCGGAGAAGACGCGCACACTAATGTTCCCTCTCGTTTTGAGTGCGGAACAGGCTGTTAGTGTGCATTAGTCAGTCAATTTTGCTTGCGGTTGATTTGTGAATTAATCAGTGTTCTGACAGCAACATGCCTGTTGGATTGTGTCACAGACCACTGACTCGCTCGGCCAACAGGCGTCTTCAATTAGCACGGTTCCCCATTAGAGTTTGTGCGCATAGTTGAGCACAGGGTTACCTCATGTCTTCGTCATTCACATGAAAGCAAGCACGAAAGCGCACTTGCTATTCTGCCTGCGAAGTCTGTCCTGAAGGAAGCACCCAACAGGTTCAACGTTCCACTTCCTTTTTTCAGCTCCACAGAGAATACTGATCTTTGACTTCAATCATCATCAAATATGACGACGAGTTCATAGTTCCTTTGTAACAAGAAAACGCACAGGACTGAGGTGTGTCCCCTAGGGGATTCCACGATTTTATTTTATTTTTGCTCACAAGTTTGTTGAAAATGAAATTATCGCTCAAGTAGAATAAAACGACTGAGAGCACGGACAAGAAAGAGGTGTGTCTTCCGTGATAGTTCACAGATGTGTGCCCCCATTGTAGTAACAAGACAGTCTCCGCGGATTCCTGGACCCATGAGAATCAGGGAAAGGAAACAGCTGACGAACTAGTTAAGCGTGGCGTCACTCTGTCTATCGGTAGCATTGTGTATGAGGCTCAGCCCCCATCCCTAACCTAGCTCAATCTTTATCCAGTGACAGAATGCAAGGCGTTGGAATTCTGCAGTCTGTGCTGCGTGATAGTGGGGAAATTCGGAAGAGGGTTTTGTCCATTGATCCACAAATTAAAGACCGTCGAAAGTTGGGGATCATCACCTATGACTTCATGCAATTGTCATGACATAGAATGATAGAAAAAATAGAAGGATATCAGGAATGTTTTGCCCAACAACGCATGAAGCTTTGAAGCCTGTGCTCTTCCACGTAAAGCCCTGAGATCCAAAATGCAGGTGGTCAATGATGTACAGCGGAGAATGGTTGAACCAATATCGTTGCTCTGTTATGTTTTGCTCTTGTTTGCTAACATGCCTGCCTCGTCTCCCACCAGTGGATTGTTGGTTGATTCCAGATTAATACAGAATGGTGGTACTTACTATGGACAATACAAGACGCTGGTCTACTTGCAATGGGACGATACAGGGTGGAGTTGAATCAGTCTATAAGCGATCACAAGATCGGTCCCTCATACGAGTAGGTACCCCCACACGGGTTAATATGTCACCTGCCTTCGCGAACAATTTACTTCACTTCGAACTTGAGGATGCTCGAATAATTTCAAATTACTGTAAACACTGATACCGTTTGGTTTTTCAGATACACATCGGTGGAGGCAAAATTTTAAAATTGTAGTCAAAAGTTCACTTTAAAAATGTGTTTGGATAATTATAGTCGACATACAGCCGTCTTTAAAGTTACTACCTCGTGACAAAGCCGAAGTCACCCGGAACATCATTTCAAAAATATTCAACGTGTCAAGTCGTAAAAATGTTTTCGGAAGGACTTTTGACTTAATGGGAAAACACAAAGTTTATAAAAATCGCGTCAATCATTTTGATGAGTTTGAAAATTTGTAGAATTTTACTAAATTATACCAAATTAATCGATATTGTTGCGAGGTATAGTGGCTTCTTTCTCGACTCAAATATTTTGGATAACAGCTTGGTTGGTGATGCAGGATATTCATGTTCCAATGTATTAACAACGTCGCACCGGTTTCGAAAATAAAATCAACGAGAACATTGTTATATCAACAGTCATAGGCAGTCACGTTTATTCGAGGGTGCGCAGGTGTTCACAGCTCACCCTACCAAAATTTGCATTTATTTTACAACCACAAAGCTGTCAGTAAAGGGTGTTCTCGTCACTCTAGTGCACCGTATCCACGTGTAAAGTAAAAATCCACGAAATTCATATCTACTTCCTTACATACTTACTTATCAAGCCGACGGATTCGTTGACGGGTTGGGTTCGTGCGTTGCTCACTCTTTTTGCAGTGTTGCAGAGCTATTCTTTGTTGTAGGCAGTACCACTTGAGTTGTTTTGTCTTGTTTTGTATGAAGACACATTTCTAATCCTGTTTTCCGAAGTATAGTGCAGACTCGTTTATCGCAACTACTAGAATCTGGGGTAGATGCAATAGATGCTGCGTCAGTAATGATACAAAAAAATACATTTAGCTGTTGCGAAAATCGAGGGTTTGCTGTGCCGAGAGATGAGTTTATCGGGAACGTACTGTGCTCTATTTGCAATGAAGGTAATGAAATTTGTCGTAGAAAGAAAATGTAAATTACGGAAGCGATGCACAACATTCTTCCTGTCGTACATGCTTTATGTCGACTTACTGGAAGCTCCGCGGCACGTCACTGTCTTAGGTACTTCAACAAGAAGTGGCCGTGACGTTGTCTCATATTATGGTCGTGCCAGAATTCACGGCTCCAACACTTTTCAGTCACTGACAATGTGACAAGGAGTACTCCTGTCTAGAAAAAACGGTTCTCAAACTTGGCCGTTCGGAGTCGACATACAACTGTAGGTCCCTCCCAACCGTGAGAGGACGCACAACACGAATGGTTGCTGAGAAGCTAGGCCCTGACCCACTAGTCAGCTGTAGCTCCATCGAGTCTCCCCGCGCAATTAGATAACATCAACGAACCTCCAGAAGAATTGTTTTAGAAAAGGACAATACTTCGGTACTTATTTAGTCTACTTATTCTGGTGTTGCCATCGCCGTGTCGCCTTAGTAGTGTTGCCGTAACACTAGGAAAAGGAACACATAATTTAGTTTTCATGAAGCGAGAATGTTCAAATAGCTTTTACAAGCGTGCGCGGTTTGCGACCCCTTTAGTGGCACCTGTAAGAATTTTCAATCGAACGCCCTTAAAAACATCCGTCACTTCAATCGTCAAACCAAAATCTTCTGCGGGT
Organism: Eristalis tenax; assembly: GCA_905231855.2. Classification (NCBI taxonomy): domain Eukaryota; kingdom Metazoa; phylum Arthropoda; class Insecta; order Diptera; family Syrphidae; genus Eristalis; species Eristalis tenax. Next base: position 24,865,565 of record HG993127.1, read on the forward strand.
CAGAAGATGATGATGATGACACATAACACATTCGACTGAAAATTCTTACAGGTACCTTGTAAAGTAGAAGCCAGTTAGGGGCTGACAAAAAGGGAAAGAATGCCTTTAAGTTTAAAGTTGCGTATAAGTTGATCGGAGTAAAGTCCATAAAGTGTAGTTGGCTACACTTTTCCGCCAATATTTTCCACAAGGAGAGCCTCTTCATGGAACTTTCAAAAGGCGCTCAAACCAAGCTTTAGCTTAGTCAATTTCCGGTTGAAATGTTGCCGGATAAATGCTCTTTGCACAGGTGGATGTTACAGTTTCATTTCCAATGCTTCCTTGCGTGAAGCGCAATTTTATTTGGCACAAGCCCTCTTTTGTTGACACCTCCCAACGTAACCGATTAGATGGATTTGAAAATAAAAATCACCCCATTCCGAGTTCACACTCAAGCCATTCCGCATTCCACCGGCTTCCTCAGCAAATTTGCAAGCAACGTGCTCAACGACTTCTTAGCAACCGCTCGCTGGACCCCGGTCTAAGTGAGCGACATGCCATCAGCATCTAGTCGAGAAAAATCACACAAACGTGTTCGTGACTCAGTTCGGTCATTTGTTCAGCTTCCAGCACTCATCAGCAGTGCCATTAGGGACGGTTGCAGATCGTGAGAAACCCATCTGCGAAAATCACAAGACAGTGAGGCACTCCCCTCCAGCCCATCCACCCAGTCCATGCCAGACAAAAAAAGAAACAAAAGCAGGTTAAAGTTCGTGCAAATTAGATACACTCTCCAATTTGCATTCGAAACTAAGGAAGGAGACCAATTGCAGACCCCACCAACAGTCACATCGCACTCAAGCACTTATTATCTGCCGCTCTCATCTCTCTGTGCGCAGCGAGTGCGCCGCAATTAACCCGGAGATGGATGCAAAATTGCCGTTTCCACGCCGGCTGATGTAACCGCAAGTCGGTGCGGCGTCTTTGCCATTACATCACACATTTGCATGCGTCGACAGCAATCACTTCAATTCAATTGGAATGGCACTCGGATACACCGAAATGGTCTAAGATTTCACGCTCTTCTCGTTCGCCCGGACATCGGACGCCGGTGACGACGCTGCGGCTATGATGTCATCCCCCCCGCCAAACACACACTCTGCACGCTCTCTGCGTGACGTCAGTCAGGCAGAAGCAGATACCCTCGCAAGGTGTACGAACACACAGGTTATCGCGAACGGCAGTCCGTTACAGTCGATGAATCGAGTCTTCCCTGAATCGGCCCTATCTGGCACACACCGATAAGAGCAGCTGTAAGTATGCCCGACAGTGGCCACTTAAAGCCGATAATTCGCGCTGCCTTTTGCGCGGAGACACACGCGTGTCTTACACACCTTAACAGTTGCTTCTCAGTTCGTCGTGTTCTGTTTGTTTTGTTCGCTTTTGTACCGGCTTTAGAACCGTGTCGCTGCCGCTGGTGTTGTGGGTATCCGTCTGCTTTTTGTGCCTCCACCTGACTGTGTGGGTAAGGTACATACGCGGTATGTGATCGATTGTTATGCGCCCTCGACGTGGTTGCGATCAATCGGCGAGTTCATCGCACACAGTGTACGGCTAGCGTTTGATTCGATCGTGTTGTGTGTGGTTTTATTTTTGTTTTCTCGCAATCCACGTACGATCGTCGTGTCGTGAGATAAAGAAAAATTCATAATTTCAAATAACTCAAATTTTCGTTTGACAAATATTTTCGCTGAATATTTCGGTCCAAAGATGATTTGAGCATCGGCAGCTGACACAAATGAAGTGAATATCGTTCCAAAGACGTTGTTTAGTGACACTTGCAGGTGCACAGAGTGAGAGTGACGGTGAGAGTTGACGAGATGTGTTCGGATGACATCACACTTGCGGAGTGCGAATGCTGTCTGATATCACCTTGAGAACGTGTCAAGCAGATTCATTCTGTTCCGTACTGGTTTCGGTTTCGATTGGTGGCGCGATACGTGAACTGAAACGCAGTTTGGCATTTCAGCCAGCTGCTGAGTATATTTTTGGCCGTGAGTCAATAATCACGGAATCGCCTGAGATTAGGGAATTAATAAATGCCATCGAGTGGAGTGTGTTGCTAAACAAAAGACTGGTGATTGGCTGCGGAAGCTGACGTTCGACTACTCAGAGCGCACGCGCTTGTTCCCCGCTTAGCGATTGATTACGTCGTGAACTTGGGCGTCTGGGCCAGGGGACTGAAGGCACAGTTGGAAGTGGCATTCTGAATGTGTTTTGACAATCTTGCAACGATAGAATCGTGCCTAAAGTCGACGTCTGTCGGAAGTTAGGGTTGATCTGAAGCCTTTTGGGGTGAGGTCGAAGCAGACGACTCCTTCTTCTCTTCTTCCTCGTACTCTAGGGTGGTGATTGTGAAGATTTTCAGAAGACACACTATTTCTTGTCGTCGGCTAAGTTACACTAAGGCCTGTTGCTCCAGAGTGCTACAATGCCGCCATCATTTAGTGGACCTCAAATAGAGTCTTGTTGACATACGCTGACACAACCTGCAACTGACAGTTAACAACTGCCCTTGAAGTTGGTGTCAGATCGCTTTCATCCTTCGATGAGGAATAAGGACCTCACCGGGATCACTTCTACAATGTCTCTCTCTGCAAATACAATAGATTTTCGATGGCCATGATGAAATGTGTCCCTCTTCCGCTTGTGGGGTGCATGGCCCTCAGTGAAGAAAGTACCTTGGCTCGGGCGGACGAATCATGGATGACAGATCCTTGTTGACAGATCGTAGTTGACATACCTTGGACGACAGTGCGATCATCATCAGTGATCCTGATACTTGAACGCGGAAGCTCTTCCTGAAACTGAGCTTTACAAGGAATTGAAGTCTAGAATAACACCTGATTTCGAATCAAATGCATCAGTACGTCGGTGATTGATCTTATTTCAAAAATGGACTCCTCCTACAGCCAACCGTAGTCAGGCAACACAAGTGCGATATAAATTGATCCCTCACGATGAAATCCAATTGATTTTTGAACTGTCTCAAAGCATGGCAATTAGACAAGGTCGTAGCACCGCCTGACCCCAACACCAATGCTGTACTGTGGCGTGAAATGAGATAAGAGTCTGAAAGTGGCCTGGGCCTGAGAGGAAGTTTGGAATTGATAATGAGATCGAGATCAAGGTCTTGCAAAGTTACACCTAGCAATCGACTACGCTGCTGAGGCTGACTATTAACTTAAATATACTTTTCATAGCCCTTTGGGAATAGTCCGAGTTTTTGTTTCAAATGATATCTGCAGGGGCCTAGACCGAGAGTGTAGAGACGGTCTTGTCATAATATTTAACTTGCCACAAGCTTGTTCAATAACAGTCGACAACTTTACAGTTGAGAGCAGCCAGTTGACAATTAAGAGTTCACATCTGACACCTAGCCACTGACAACTTCCATCAAGACACTAGGTTCGAACAAAATTCACGACAGTTTCTCTTTAACCATCAGCGTGAGAATTTTGACTTAAAAAATCGTGTAATTCGACAGATTTGATCACCTTTACACATTTTCGGAGTCGACAGGACAATAGTAATATGGGTGGCGCTACAGTCCGTAGAGGGGCAGGGCCTTACTCCCCGGCAACCACTCGTATCGTTCTCTCATGAGTGGAAGGGACCTATAGTTGCATGCCGACTCCAAAGGGCCAATTTGAGAAGCATCTTCCAGACAGCTACACTCTTTGGGCATTGTGAATAACTCGAAGGAGGCCAGGACGAGAAAAATGGGCAACGTAGGCTCAAGAGCGTGGGGGTCGACGCACGAAGCCACTAAACCACTCCCTCCACTATGTACCAGCTTTTGAGCCTTCGTGCTCCAGTGTTAAAAACTCTCGACAGAAGACTGCAGGTCACCCCGGACTGTCGCAACATCCAGATTATTATTAGATTCAGAATATTCGCGTCCTACTTCGTACAGGATATCACATGTGAAGTCACAGCACACCTTCTTAGACCAGTACACAGTAGAATCTTACAAAGATGAACTTACTCCGTCCATATTTTAAAATTCTTCTTATTTTCGCGAATCAAATTTAGTAAAAAAAAGAACGTGTGTAGATCTACCAAAACGCATTAAACATGTGAAATTGACAATTAATTTTATTAAAAAAAAACCAACAAAAAAGCTCTTTAACAGACTTATTTAGACGTTTTTCTTAAAAAACTGCCCGAGAGACTGTCGCCCGGAAGAAAGTTCGAACAAATTCGATCATCTTTCCGTATGGTTAATTTTATGGAGACGTTCCAGTTTCTGAGATTCTACTGTTCATTCTTGTGGTGGTTAAGAGTTTCAAAAAATATTGCTCCCGTAGCCTGATAAGCACCCTAGTTGTGTCTATCACTGGAGTGTAAATCATCTAAATCTCGAACCAAGCTTTTGAAGAATGAAGAATGGTTCCTCCTGTGTTTGGTACAACAGCCAGTTAACTTCATCCGACAAGAACTTGCAGCTAGTCTGATTTCTGGACAACTGTTGTAACTGATCACTTAAAGGTGGTTAACTCTGTTCTTGAGGTCTATCAAAGGTTAAACGTGAGTGACTTGGTAGCCAATGAGGGAGGTCCACCAATGAGGGAGGTCCACCAATGAGGAGGTCCACCATTGAGGACTTGAGGTCGGTCAAATGTTAGGGTTTACTCGTCTGCACTTCCCTTAAACGCGAGTGACTTGGTAGCCAATGAGGGAGGTCCACCAATGAGGAGGTCCACCAATGAGGACTTGAGGTCGGTCAAAGGTTAAGGTTTACTCGAATGCGCTCTCCTTAAATGCGAGTGACTTGGTAGCAGTGTCCTACTTTGACCTCGAGTCAACGTTACATGGCTACTTCTAGTCGCCCTAGGCGTTGCGTACTAGGCACCTGGCTAGACTGTATATCCTCTGATCTAGCCAACGATCACTTCTTGTCTTTTCAAAATTTCTCAGTTTTTGTTTGGTTTTTCAAGCAGTCCGATGAATCATTTAGACCAGCAATTAATTTATCAATATTTTTACCAAGTACAAGTCCCCTCTAAGTGAGAAGTAACTCATTTGGAAAACAACAAGTCTCTTATTATGGATCCACTCGATGCGAAAGTGGTAATGTTGCTTATACACATTTTGACTGAATTGTGTCTCCCTGAAAGAGATGGCAGTTCGGGTCGAATACGGTCCCAAAATCCCCAAAAGTTCAAATATACTTTTCTATAGACAGAGAACAACGCAATGCAATTGATGGGAAAATGCGAAACAATGACAATTTTTTTTAGAGACATGAAAGATTTCTAGAAATTCTCACATCAGAACGGAAGTTCCTGGCAACCCTGCCAAATGGCATTCGAATGATCTCAACTCTTATCGCGATCACATTCGCAACGTGTTCCCTCTGCCCCGTCCCACTCTCTCTCTCTCTCTCGGGCTCACTCACTCACTCTCAGTGTATCTATCTTCCAATCTATGCCTGTTTTCCTTGTTGTTGTCAATCAGCACTTATCTCCACAGACACACCACTGACTGCATGAGCCCACCGCGAAAGAGAGAGTGAGTGAGAGGGCATAAGCCAGTCGCCTCCTCAAGCAGCACCTTCAAGCACAATAACAACTTGCCATTCTTTCAACAACCAAAACTAGATAAGGGCCTTCATTCACCGCGAAGCCAAACCAAAAAAAGCAATCAAAAGAGGAAAAAAATGTTGCGTATACGCCACCGTAGGAAGAGCAAAACAACATCGCACACTTGCCACACAGTCGCTGCTTTTGTTTTCGTTTATTTTCCAGAGGCAACGCGTTGAAAAGCGGAAGCGCAGTCGCAAAAGAGCCCCCCTCTCTCTCTCTCCCTCTTCCCGCCGCACACTCACACCAGGTTAATGAGTGAGGGTTGAGCGCCGAGTACACGATCGCCAAACTCTTCTCCTCCATCCATTGCTTGTTGGCATGATGTCCAGAGTGTGTCTGATTTTTTTGTTTTTCATTTTGTGACTTTGTTTATCACTTGAACGAAAGACGCGGAAAAAAAACACAGCAACAACAAAAACATTGAAAACCAATTTTGTGCCATTTGTGGATAATTTATTCCCGAGCGGAGGACATAACTGCGCGCGTTCTGTGCCAAAAGATACAATTTTGAGACTACCCCTCCTCCTTGTGCGTACTCGTACGTGCATTCCAATAAACCACACACGATTTTGTTTTGTTTCTCTCATTCATTTTAATTCTTTGAGTGTTTTGTTTTTTCTTGCGGGTAATTCTGGTGTTTTTTCCGATTTGTTTCCTTTCTGTGTGTCGCGTCCATTGTCGGTGTGCCCAGAGGCAAGAGCATTAGCAACCCCTCTCCATCACTCACTCACAAGACGGACGGACAATCTGACAGTCGCGCGGCAGTGTTTCCAGACTTATTCCGGAGGCAAGCGGCTGACACTGATCGTCCGGACTAACAGAAAAGACACATCTTCTCCCTCCTCTCGCTCTCGCTCTCGCTCGCGCACTGATTATACAGATACACCGCTAAGCAGGGGATAATACGCTGTTGTCGCCGGTTAGTGTGCATTTGACTTAAGATTCTGTGTAAAATCGCCTCCCTCTCGGTGTATGCTCTCATCGCATCGCTCGCTCGCGCGCACTCTTCATTGCCGAGGATAGACTGAACTCGGCACAACGGAGAGTGCAATAAATCGCCGACGTGATCATCACATCCGAAGACTTCTCCGGTGCCGATGTATCCGCAAAAGAATTTCGGGAATTTCATATAAACAACAAATAACCGCGAGAAAAAAAGGAAAGCTAACAACCAAAAAGTGTGCCTCTTGTTCCATGTGTATTTCAGTGCGCCTTCAGTGAGACTTACCGGGGCTGAACCGGGGGTATTTTTAAATATTTCTAAATTTAAAAAAAGACAATATATACTCTCTCTCTCTCGCCGAGCGCCAGTGTGTGGCTGTGTGTATACACATTTTTTTTCTGGTTTTAATGAATATAATTTATAGATATTTTCGCTTTCACGGATACAATAACAAAAGGAACAGAACACACAACAAAAAAAATAAAAATAAAAAACAGAAAAACAGAAAAAAAGAGGAAATTAAATAAATTACGAAATCATCTGTATCATCTGTCTCTGTCTGCGTCTGTCGGTTGATTCTCGGCGGAGGCTTTTCTCGACGGCAAAATCGGTTTCCTCTCAGTTTGGCACAACGCGTTATCGAGTCCAAAAAACCCCCAAAATTCTCACACAGAATTTAAAAAATTTATTTTTCCCCCACGAAACGAAAGAAAATTTCCCGAACGAACGAAGGAAAGATACAAACCGTTTCTTTGCCCGTAGATAAGATAGTTTTTTTTTTACAATTTGTCGGTTGTAATATTTGTTAATTGAAGAGAGCAAAAAAATGCCGAATTACCAAAAATATAAACAGTCGCAGAGGAACAAACGCAACAAGAACAAAAATAAGAATTCACAGCAGATCAAGAACGAAAGTAACACAGTATCGTCATCAGTGCGACAGGAATTAAGTGATGAGTACGTCTCCGCGGGCATTGAGCCAAATTTACTAGCGAATTCGCCCGGCGAACGATGTGTTGGTGGGACCACCTTCACGAGTGTGCAATTAGATATAGGAAAGAGTGTCATCGATGACTCCTCACCGTCGAGCAATGAGGAAATCGATGAGAACGCCTGCAATGTTGACATAGATACATGTATTAGTGATAGCAGCAGGGTACTGAAACAATCTAATTATTCGTCTTCTTTTTGCTGTTCTTCTAATGTATCGACAGAATTCGAACGGATATCGAAGCGAACAGTGTTGGACGGGGACAGTCCGGTCGAGAGTGCTGTGATAAGAGACGTTTCAATTGAAGACGATTCGTGTATAAATAGCTCAAAAACGGGGTCGCCGCATTCGAAAGATGCAGCAGTGTCGACTGCAGTAACATCGACATCAAAATCAACGGGAGCTGTGAAGAAATCGAAGACTCACGGAGGCTCCTCCGAAGGCTCTCCTAATGGATCGTCCGAAAGTGAGGACCAGCCTGGCTCAGGCCCTTCAAGCATGAGTCAGTCGTCGAGGGTTGTTGTTCACAGAACTGTCGAGGAAAAATTAGAAAAGTCACAAGAGATCAAGCCGGATCGCACGGAGCCCTCGATAGCGACTTCAAAGAAAGTGATCGTGCATGAAATAACCAAAGAAAACCCAAATGACTTGAAAGAGGCCCCCTCGAGCGCAGGAGGATCAACGGTTTCCGTACAGAAAGTAGAGGAGTCGAGAACCACCAGTCATAAAGCAGTGAAAAGGGAAACAATTCAATCCACTACGACGCAGCAGACTTCGAAGAAGAAAGCTGTGCGATCGAACACAAGGGACATCGAGCAACCTGCAAGAGTAATTGTTCATCAAATCTCTCGAGAGGACGACGGGATACAGCATCAAGCGGAGCGCACCGCTGGCAAAGTGATAGTTCAGCAAACCTCCAGGGAAGAAAATGAGAGTCTGGAAACCTCTTCAAGTAAAGAACAGACTTCCAAAGTGATCGTGCACCAAATTTCCCAGGAAAATGATGCGGTACCGAAAACTACGTCGTTCACTGAGCAGACTTCCAAAGTGATCGTGCAACCAATAACACAGAATGGAGGTCTGACTACGTCGTCGGAAACAGAGCGGGCGTCCAAAGTGATCGTGCATCAAATTTCAAAGACAACTGACGAGACCCTGAAGACCACATCAATGCCCAAGCAAACATCCAAGGATAATCAGACTATCACGCCAAATACGGAGCATACCGCCAAAGTGATCGTACACCAGATTTCGAAGGAGGACGCCGAGTCTCCGAAATCCACAGTAAACATGGACCAATCTTCTAAGCCGATCGTGCATGAATTTTTAAACGAAACTGACGGGTCAGTTAAAGGCACGTGCCAAGGATCAATCGAGGAAGCGATCGTGCATCAGATTTCCAGCAAGAATACATCGCAGCTCTCCGCAGACTCCTCTACACGAGTCACATTCAGTCGCGATCTTCCCACAGAGGAAGTAAAAGTGAGAGCTCATCAAATAACATTGGAAGACGCCGGCCAAGCCTCAGGCGACTCCTTGAAGGACGTGATACTCGTCGACGATTTTCCAAGAGGGGCATCACACGTGGTGTGTCATCAAACGGAAAGCGAACGCTTCGAACGAAGTAATCACGAAGAGGACTCTTTTACGTCCAAGGTAACGCAGCAGAAAATCATCAAGTCCCCCGATACAGAGGAGCCCTTGAACGACGTGCAAACCATAAACGCATCGGCTGGAGAATCGCCAAAGGTATTCATTATTCCCATATCATTGGACAGTTCATTTCAATCCCAATTTTCTCTCCCACCCAAGCCAACCGCAGAGAGTCTTCAACGGGCTCCAGTGTCAGATTCATTCACCGCACGGTCGGTACATGAATCCAGTTCAATCGAGAGCACCACGCAGAGTATCCCAGCTTCGTTCCCAGTTTCAACAGCGAACGAGGAGGTCCAACCGTTGGACGTTTACTTCGAACGGATTTCGAGGAGCAAATCACCAGAACCCGAGAAATTCGTTCAGGTGCCGGAACCACAGCATATCTCAACGTCAAGCAACAATGTCACAGTTCATCCAATCCTCCAGAATAAGGGGACCCAGATCAGTCCCCCCGACAGCCCTGAGGTCAGAGCGGAGCACACGATCATAACGAACGGTCTGGGTGATCAGTCGCACCCGCCACCAGAGCCGTTGCAGAAGACTTCATTTCCCGTCTATCGTTCGCCAAAGGTGATCGTCCATCAAATCCACCACGAAGGTCCGGTGAAACCTGCTTTCCCAATGACCGCGAATTCGATGGAGAAACTCAATGACTCCTCGAAGCAGATCGCTCATAGGATCCTCCAGGACGTCTCCTCGGAGCTCAAGTCAACGTTTGCTTCGGAAGCCCGAAGCCGGACTACGAAGGACACACCGGTTGAGCCTGTGAGGACATCATTCCCTTTGGCCTCCTTGTGGGACAATCAACTCCGGACAAGCTTCTCTGACTTTAGCTCACTTTACGCCGGGCCAACGTCAACGGCGGAGCCCTCCTCCCCAAAAGTGATCGTACATGAGATTTCCAAACCAGAAGAATCCATGCCAGAAGCTGGGGCGTCGGTGCGGTTGACGGAGCAGGTGACTTCAAAGTCGTCTAGTGAAAACCAGACGGAGAGCATCAGTGGATCACTCCCAGACGCAGGAGAATCCAAAGTGATCGTGCACCAGATTTCTCGGGAGGATCTGCCCCCACAGCATGTGAGCTCGTCGACTCAAATGACTTCAGAGGTTCGATCAGAATCAGCAAGCGAGCACAAGACAGAAACAGTTTCCAGAGACGAGGTTGATTCCAGAACGATGCCAGAAAGTCCCGGCTCGAGGGTGATCATACACACGATCGCGAGGGAAGATTCAGCTACCACAACAGGTGGCCCATCAACAAAGTTCCCCAAGGCAAAGGAAGATAAACACACCTCCAACGTCGCAGCCAAGGGATTCCCTGACACGAAATTCCAGCCAAAATGTGAACCAGCACTCAGTGATCTTGAGGAGAAACTGAAAGTCTTCAAAGCCCTGAAAGAAGAGTTAATCTTGTCTGCCCACCTTCAGCAGAGGGCGGAGACTGGCCTGGCGGACCAAGTGCCTCCAACCTCGTTCCCAGTTTCGTCCCCGAAGCCATCACTTCTTGTCTCCACACAGCCTTTACAGATACCCAAGGACGATGCGGCGCCAAAGTCTCCACAAACGCCCGAAGAATCAGTCTCTTCATCGTCCTCGGGCGATACAATTCACACCGCAATTCGAGTTCAGTCGCCACAGTTGATGTCTCCTCCGGACACTAGCGAGCAGGAACCCACTGCGCCTGCCAAGAGCAAGTCGCCAAGACCTTCGTTCTTCCTCACATCCCTTGATATGCCGCACCCAGCGACCCCGCCAAGGTCGGACACACCGGACTCGTCTGACACAGAAACACTCCACGGTGAGCCGGACATTCCTCCAGACGACGCTACCGCCGAAGTGAGTGCCTCCCTCGAAGTCATTCAGCACCAGGCCCCCACGGAGGAAAGACCCAAAGAACCCGAAAAAGTCATCATTCATCCCATCGTGCGCGAGATTTCATCTGAGAAGATACTGGCGTACAGAGTGGAGTCCCCCCAGCCCGAGCAGCGGCTAGTGGTTATGAGGAAGAGCAAAAGCTTCGACGACGACGATGTGGTCATCCAAGAAATGAGCGACACCAGCTCAGCCGGCGACACCGACAACCCTCCAGTGGTGTCCGAAGCTGAGTCAGAGACGGACACTCTGGAGGCCGTAGACGACTTCCCCGAGTTGCCACTCAACTCGCGAGTCCTGAGCGTGCAAACGCTGCCCATCGACCACGAAGACGACAGCCAAGGTCCGCTGTCACCAAAGTCAAGTCAAAACTACAAGGCGCGCCGACAGCAGAATCGTGCCGCTCTTGAATCTCACTTCCTCCCCCAGTTCCTAAGTCCAATCTACCTCGACAGCATCAAGGAGGAGAACAGCGATCTGAGCGACTCCGAGCGACGCAGCGAGTGCTCGGATCGGGCCGATCACGCACCTCAGCAGGGTGATCTCGAAGATGACGTTTTTCACGAGGATGGGCCGCATGCCAAGAAAGCCGACGCAGTCTTCCCCAAGAGCAACCTTGATTTCTCGAAGAAGCACATTCACGTACACACAAACATCCGGCCGCCAAAGGCCAGCGTGATCTGCGAAGAAGCCCCCCCACCCAGTGTGGTCGAAGCGAAAATCATCGACCAAGGATCCGTTGAGGAGAGCTGCTCGTCATGGTCCACCGATGTGACACCCGAATCCGAGGCGGCCGAGGTGGTGTACATCGACTCGGCATCGAGCAGCGTATCCGACCTACTTGAACTCGACTATTCCCAAGGACAGGCCCACGACTCGGAAGACTCCCTCGACGTCCGCATTCAAACGCCAACGATCGGTCTAGAGAGCATCAACGATATGTTCTCCCATCCACACAATGAGAGAACCGAGCCACCGCCACCTCCTCCCTCGCCGACACTGCCACCTGTTAAGGAGAACGAGAACGAGAAGGAGAAGATGGGCGAGCAAATTCCATCGCCGCCCCTCACATCGATCGCTGACGATCGTGTAACGATCACATCGCTCTCCACAGCCGAAAACACTAAAACAACACACTCGACTGTGGAGCACACGATTTCGAATGAAATAATTTTAGAAAAAATAGAAACTGTGTCAGCCACGGTCGCCGCTAATGATGATGATCGTGATCGTGATGACGATCGCGACGCAGCCGCTGCCGCCTCTGATCGCACTCAAGCTTCCAAGGCGAACAATCCAAATAGTTGTGACAGCGCGATCAACGAAGTCGTTGCGAACGCCACATCGGACATTGCCGTCGGTAGAAGTGAAAAAATGGAAAGCATCCGCGATATCGTTAGTTCGTCCGTCAAAAGTGAGTTTGATAAAGCGGCCGACGCTTCTGGTCATGATCAGGGCATTCCGATGCCTGAGTTTAAAATCGGTGAACCGTGTTCGGAGTACATATTGAAAGGTGATATAACGAACGCCACGTCCCCCTCGTCCATGTCTTTGTCAACCTCAACCTCGACCTCCACCTCCACCACCACATCGAGTTCTGTAACCAAATCCACAACCACCACCACCAGTGGAACACAAATCCTTACGTTGCATGATCTCCGCATGACCCTAGGCGACACAAAACACTTACACCCACTTGGCGGTGGCAGCTCAGCGCTCGACCGCCAAGAGTCCCTCGACAGTCATGGTTCCGATCAGTCACAGAGCACCAATCAGAGTCAGTGTACCGCGATCAATCAAGGATCATTGCATAATTGTGAGTGGAATGAATTTGATACCACAACGGATACTACCTATGTTTCAGGGTCGGACACAGCGGGTCTAGCCTCATCGGAGAACTCGTCGCCGGTCACCACGGGAGCAAACAGAGCAGGAGCCAAAACGGAGTCGCCTCCGATCAAGAAGCTGCGATCACTCTGCACGGAGGCCTTGGCTTCCATGCCCTTTGGTGAGGAGGTGCTTGAGGAGTTAGCCACCGTCGCGAAGAACATCCAGGACATGCCGTACCCGCTGCCGGAACTGCCGCACATTCAGGACATACAAGTGTCCCTGCAGTCGGGACGATCGCAGCCACAGCCGCAGACGTCCTCAGTGATCACGCTGACACAGATGCCCCCGGCGGCACCCAGCGCCAGCAACGGTCAAAAGCTTCGCTCCCCACCACCGCCACCCGTTCCGGAGCCGCCGTCCAAGTACGACTCCTGGCTGGGGGTGCCCACGAAGAGCGATCCCAACGTGCTAGTGTGCCTCTCCCCGTCGCAGAGGGCTGCGGTCAACGACAGCACCACCCCCGACAGCCTGCTGGACATGCACAAGAAATTCGTCGAGCGCCGCGGTTACCACGAGTTCACCACCAAGCAGGTAAAAGCAATGAACGATGAGAACGTCTACGAAACCGTGACACTTCGCAAAAGCAACTCACCACCACCGCCGCCGCTGCCACCGCGACCACAGCAGTCGACACCACAGGCACCGCAGGCACCACAGGCACCGCAGGCACCACAGGCAACCCCAGCAAACGGAAATGGAACACATTCTGAAGCCGCAGACATTTTCGCAGATGACCAGAATAACCATCGTTTATTGGCAATTATCCGAGATACTCATGACAGCCAACACCAACACCACCACGAGCAGAAGTCGACCACGACATCGACGAGTGAAAATATTTCAAGGCGAACCGAGAGCACAGCGCACACCAACATCGCCGCAACTCCCACAATCGGTGGAGGCGATCGAGAAGAATTCGCGAATCGGCCGTCAGTTGGTAAACAAACGCAGGAACGGTTCGTCAGAGAAAGCAATCAATCTCAAAGTGCGCAAGAAAAAATGCAAACCGAACACACGGTCAAAGTCGAAAGTGAACCGGTGATGGGGCTTCGTTTCCCCACCAGTGATTACTTCGACAGCATCTTCAGCAACACTGGCACCGGCAAGCGGTCGTCCAACATCGAGACAGGACCTTCGTCCGGTTACTGCTCTCAGTTTTTGAACGCGCAGCCGAAGAGGTACTCCAACGTGGAGACCTCCTCGTTCGAGTCTCGAAAGTGCGTGGAAAACGGCAAGGTTCTGTACGACGTCACCGACCGGGCCCACGAAAAAGTCGTCGAGGGTGAGAAGCCCGACTCGGCGGTGCAGGCACCCACTGCCTTCCCCGAGTACAAGCCGGCCACGGCCTCGAACGGCTTCAATCGCTTCCCGTACAACGGCGGTTTCACCGATAAGCCAGATTCACGGACGCAGACCGCCGGCAGTGAAAACATTATGTCAGCATTTAATTTAAAAACACAAACAGAACAAGCAACGGCAGCACCACCACCACCACCTCCACAGCCGTCGACCAGCAGAGTTGAGGCCTCTCCCCCGGCGCCGCCAGTGCCCCCACTCCCAGCAAACCTGGCAGATACGACTGCAACCACGGCATCAACTATGAAGTCCACTTCAACATCAGAAAGCGTTATAAATAGAAATTTCAATGCTGAAACTAAAGAAACGGTGTTCGACGATTTTAGGCAGCGTGCCAAGGAGGCTGCTGCCGAGCAGCAGCAACACAAGCCCACGGGAACCGCAACAACAACAACAACAACACAGAGCTCCTCTACAACAAAGTCGACCGCGTTCGATAATGAAAAAGTCTTCAAGGACTTCGACGAGCTCTCGAAGCTGCTCAAAGACGAACTGGAATCTGGTAAGCGGCGTCCGCCAGCAACACTTGACACGTCTCAGATACCAGCAAGCGTCAGCGACTACAACCGCGTCGCCTCGGAATCGAGAATTCAGAGCAACCATGTGACGTCAAGCACAAGTGAGCAAAGTCGCCGAGCACAGATGAAGAAGTTGGCTGATGAAATCGATCGCACTGCCACGCAGCGACAACGCCAGCGCCAGGTGATGCGGATTCCCATCACGGTGGAAAAGCCCACCCCCACGCCGCCGAGGACCCAGCCGGAGCCTCCGACTGCCTCGTACGAGCAGTCCTCTCGCAGCGCGGAGAACTTCAAAAAGTGGAGCCATGAAGCAGAGCGCGTGAACTCACACACGCAGAGGACCTACGAAATACCGGTTCGCGTCGAGAAGGAGTCCGGCTCAGCCCGGCCAACGCTACAAAACCAACGCAGCTACGAGATTCCCATCAGAGTCGAGCCACAGACCGAGGCCCGCCAGAGGACCTTCTCCGAGCGGCGCCAATCGCAAGGAAGCCACGAAGCCCCGCAGATGGCGGAGCGCACACGGGAGGAGTCCCAGCGTTTCCGGCGAGCGGAGAGCATGTTCAACATCTCGGACACATCAACCCAAAAGCACATGCTGCACGACGACTGGATGAAGTACGTCGGTGACCTGGGCTCCTCAGAGAACATCTGCAAGCCCTTCCAACGCGAAGTGGAGATCTGCTACCTGGGACGCCGCCCGAACATCCGCGCCCCCCGCCTGTCCACCTCGACCAGCGACCTGTCCAGCACGCAGTGCTACGACACCTACGGAGCCTACGACGTGCGGAGGTCGGCCAACAATCAGACCCCACGGCCGCAGCAGCCACCGCGCCGGTACCACAGCACTCAGTCCATGATCGATACGACCCCGATCACGTCGTGCGTCAGCTCACGGCGATCGCCGGCGCCAGAGAGACGCTCCTCGCTGCCACGCGAACTGCACGACAAACAACTGAAGTACATCTCCAGCAGGGAGCAGCAGCTTCAACTGGAGTTCGAGCGGCTGGAGAACGAACGCCGCCAGCTGGTGGACGAAATGAACCGCGCGCAGATCAACCAAAGGCTGAACCGCGAGGCCTACCGCCAGCGTCAACTGCCGCCGCTCACCGAAGACGAGAGCTTCCGCCAGCAAATGGCCGAGGAGTGGCTGGACAAGGTGGCGCAGCGGGAAGAGCGCCGCCTGCAGAAGATAATCAAGATATCCAAGGTCAACCAGGACGAGAACTTCCCAGTCGCGCCTCCGAGGGGAGTCGCCCCCTCCGACATCGGCGACGAGTTTCTGCGTCGCGTCAAGGAGCGCCGCTCCAAGCTGTGCATGCCCTCGGACAGCGATTGGGAAAGCGGAGCCGAATCCCAGCCAGCACCCCATGCCGATGGCAACCGCAGCGAAACCGAAGAACCCCCGGTCACCGTTTTCGAAGGACAGTCCGCAGCTGACCTCAAGCATCTCCCCAAGCACTTGCGCGAATTCGCCAAGCTAACCAGTCAAGTGAAGGAGGAACATCACGAGGAAACCACCGAGAACACCTCCTGCAGCGCCACCAAGAAGTCCTCCGTGGTGACAACCGTCAAAACGACGAACGCCCAGCACCAAACCGGCAAAGAGCCCCAGTCACTCCAGCCGACAGACGGTGAGTCAAATCTTGAACGTTCTCCTCCTCCTAGTTCTTCTTCAAACGCTTTGTCATTGGGTCGTAATCGTTTTGTTGGTGTTGTGGCTGTAGTTGGTTTGTCCCTTGGCTGGACGGTGTTAAGGACCTTGATTAACAAGTAACATTTGAACAATAATCACACTCCCATCATTTACATCTCAGTGATACATACGCACAACATCCAGTGTCTCTATTCTATCTCTATCCTTAATCTAAGTCTAAATCAAAAATCTAAAACTCTAGCGCTTACTTACTCGTCCGACTTGTCATCATCGCCATCACTGTATTAACCAAAGAAATGAAAGAATTTTGTCCGAATTAATTTTATTTGCTTGTTTGTAGAGTTTTACTATAGGATAGCATCCTCTCACAGGACATCGACGTCGTATTCGAGCATTTTCGAAGAGTTTACCAAATTTACCAGTGAGAACTTTTGGCATTGCTAAACTCAAACATAAAATAAAAAAAAATTTAAATTAATGTTCGAAAAAAAAAACAGATCTTTATGATCCCTCAACCGTTGTATGCGGAAAATTTAAAATTAATTGAAAGAAAAAAAAATAACTTGTTTTGTCAAATCGATTGTATATCTAAATTCAAATTAAAATCAGAAATCCCTGTTCCGTGTACGAAATGATATTGTAGATAGTGAATAATTTATTGTAAATGATTACATATACATATTTTTTTTTCTCTTAATAAACAAACCAAAATTGTGCTGTCAACCTAATATAATGTGTAATAAAAAATAACTGTTTTGTTTAAAAAGTATGTACGAGTGGTTTCCTTTCTTACAGACATCTAACCCCTTCTTTTGTCTCTCTGAATGCTTGAGTATCCTTCTAATCCGCTTATAATGCTGCTGCTACTTACCACAAAAACAAAAGTGCTTCTTGGCTGTAAAGTGTGTGTTTTTTTTCGGTGCCATTGATTGAATAAATTGATTTTTTGTCTTTGTTTACGTTTGCGTTGGTGACGTGTGAAGAGAGAAGGATAAACTTGGTCACAATTGCATGTACTGGTATTAAATATTTTTTTAAGCGCAACGCTAGTCATTCCCATGAGAATGTATAAATTTGTGTTTGATTTTTAGTTGAAATTTGAATTACTTGCTTAAAGTCGGCAAAAAGTGAACACACCTTTCCGTCGATTACTTAAGACAGACTGGTGTTTTGGCGCAGAGATCTACTACAACCTGCAAAATTTCCTCAACTAAACCGAGTGTAAGATCAAATCATGTATCAAAATTAATATCATTTATGCCCTCTTCTATTAATGTGACCTCTATTAATGTTTCTTCAATTTTCTTCAAGTTTCGTTAAGTTTTGTCAAGTTTCGTTAAGTTTCGTTAAGTTCTGCCATTGATATTTTCAAGAACACAGAGAACGGAGAAGTGTTTAACTTTGACGCAGAATGATAATTTCCTTTGAAATTAAATGCGAACTCACAAAATCTCACCCTCAAATCTAATCACTTTTCACTTCTAAATCTAGCACATTTTGAACATTGTAAAAACCACCACTATTTAGGACTTACTAAACTTGTCCAGCTACCAGGTTAAGAGCCTCATTTCGGTCAGGAAAATCGTGTTCGAGGAGCTTCACGTGACATATAAGGACTGAATATATGTCTAAGACTGCAGCTTCCTTAGCAGTTACTCAGGTTGGTTGAGTCCTTACTGTCACACGAATGCTCAACATATGAGAGCGAGCGACAGAAAGAGCTGTGACAGGCTTGATCACAAGTCGTCAGTCTTGCCTAAGGTGGAGGCGTTAGGAGCGGAAGATTGGCTTGAAGTTTGAACCACTTCAGCTTTACATCACGGTGATCACATTCTATAAATGAATGTCATTTTTTATCTTAATTTTATTTTTCTTCATAAGCGGCAAGACACAGTGGCTGTGTGTGTTAGGATAGAAATGTTGAGCTAGCGCCTAGCTGGTGATCCAACGTTTGTAACCCTAAAATTAAGCCCCTGGAACGCATGAAAAAGTGTTACATGAGATGTTATGGACACAATGCTGTGCTAAATGTCAATTTCTAACTCGACCATCTGTGGCGCCCTCTTGTAGTGTGAATCAGAAATCTGCCATTTGGCGACATCCAATGGCTTTTTCTCTTGTTCATTACTTACACTGTGCCGCTGTTTCCCCAGAGTTCCTTTTTTGACAGCTCGTGTGTATTTCGTGACACCAAAGTCTAACATGCTCAGTCGGCATTCCAACTTCATCATGGAAAGACTTACACCCGAATACTTACAACATCGTCCGAGACCACGCTGGGTACTTTCAGACAGACGCTTAGGTAGCTGTCAAAAAATGCCTGATTAGCTGTCAAATTCGTCGGTGGATCACGGGATTTGAGTTTCTGATCTCGCTCTACTTGATTTCTGACAGCAATCAACAAACGAAAAACTCCATTTCTAGAAATCTTTGAAATCTACGACTTTTGGCCCGCTCATAACTTGACGCTCCTGTTATCCTGATGTACTTGTTGACGTATTCTTCGTTTGTGGTGGACCTCCCTCTCCTGCTGTCACGCCGACAGAATTAGAGACAAAAAAAAGCATTTTCGTGGATGTGGAGACCACTCAGTGTTATCATAGGCAATCGGGTAAACAGTCATGTGCCTCAAGTAATTGTCCTAACTCGTTGTGGGTTGTGCTCCCGGCTCTCGTTGCAGTGGTTAAATCTGGCCACTATTTACTGGACAAGTGGAAGCTTAGTTTTTATTGACCAACAACACAAGCACACCGAATTAAAATGTCTCTTTTTCCCTCAGTTTGTGGTTGATTCTATGCTCGTGTACACCGAACAGCCAAGGCATACTTACTTTCCCTGGAAGACTGTCACTCAAACTTGACGGGGAGTCGGATACCAAAAACATGAGTTCTTTACCGTGTACTTGATGTTTACACAGATGAGAGCAAAGGGGAAAAATTCCATCAGTTGGGGGTGATCTCATTCGGATGTAGAATTCGTGGAATGTGTACCATGGTGGCCTGTAACGAGTCTTCTTCACCATCACAAGCTTCTCGGTACCCGAGCCAGTAATTCCGTGGAATTTTCCCTCTGCTTGTGAGTAGATCCATTAACGAGGTCATCATGTCCTCTAAGTAACATTGATTGGTTAGAGCACTGTCGGACAGATTGGTTAATGGATGGATTGGAAGCGTTCCCACACCCGCACTGGAAGTCTTTTTTTTTTCCCTTGTGTATTCACTCCTCGATACTTGATGTCCATCGATCTTCATATTCGGGACGATTTAGGACGAACTATGGGCGACAATGTACAAGTCCGCCTAGGTACAAAACAAAGTTATTCTTCTGCTTCTTCTTCTTCTTCTTTTTCTTCTTCTTCTTCCTCATCTTCTTCTTCTTTTCTTTTTCCTCATCTTCTTCTTCTTCTTCTTCTTTTCTCCTTCTTCTTCTTTTTCTTCTCCTCCTTCTTAATCTTCTTCTTCTTTTCTCCTTCTTCTTCTTCTTCTTCTTTTTCTTCTTCTTCTTCCTCATCTTCTTCTTCTTCCTCTTCTTCCTCTTCTTCTTCTTCTTCTTCTTCTTCTTTTCTCCTTCTTCTTCTTCTTCTTCTTCTTCCTCTTCTAATTCTTCTCCATCGTCTACTTCTTCTTAGAGCGCTACAGTCCGAGGTGGACCCGGGGCCTCTCCAGCCAGCCCAGTCTCTCACCAGGTGTTTCCAGTTTTGCACACCAAGCCGGCTGAGGTCTCCCTCCACTTGCGTCCACCACCTTGTACTTGGGCGTTCTCTGTTGCATTGGTCCACAGACTCAGAGTCGAAGATTCCTCGGGCCGTAGCTTAGTTGTCCATACTCTCTATATAGCCTAACCATCCTAGGCGTTGGATCAGTGACGCCTGGCTAGACCCATGTCGCTGTACCTGGTTGAACCTGCCATCAATGCAAACATGACCAAAGATCGCGTGCACAATACCAAGAGCGTCTCCATCCGCTTTGGATATGGACCATGTGGTACAACAGAACGGTTTATGATCAAGGTCTTACTTCAAGGTCAACATGGTCTTCCGAGAGAGGGCAGCGGTTAGCAAGAGTAATTATGCGCTTGATCTCGGGGTACTGATATTGCTTGTACTGTTTACCGCAGAGCCGGGGTAAGCGAAGTCCTTCACTAACTCAAAGTTATAGCCGCCCAAGGTCTTCGATGTTGTGCGTGAGTTCTTGATAACAGCATGAACATGCCAGACACATTTTAGCCGCTTCCGTATCAATGCCAACAATCGCTTCACTGTGTTCGACCAATTACGTCAATGTCGTGCGCGTACGTCAGCAATTGTACGGACCTTTGGAAGATCGTGCCCCTTGCGTTGGCCAGTGAGTTTCGCACGATCTGCTCAAGGATGATATTAAAGAAGTCCAATGACAGGACGTCCGGTTGTCTAAATCATTTTTGACATTGAAGGTCTCGGTGAGTTCCTAACCGAGAGAGAGTTGTCCACCGTGATCCTGCTCAGTCTGACGAGATTGACAGGAATGTCAAAAGAAGAAATGGCGGTGTGTAGCTCGTCTCCATGCATATGGGTGTCGATCTGCGTCTCTTGAGTTCTGCCGCAGTGAGAGGATTTGGTCGATGGCTTCTCGGGCCTGAAACCGCACTGATAAGGAAATATTAGGTTATGCACGAATGGCTTCAGGCGCTCACACAAAACAACAGGAAAAGATCTTGTAGGTGACTAATCCCTCGGTAGTTGGCGCAATTGAAGGGGTCTCCTTTCTTGTGGATCGTGGACCACAGTTAAAGCCATTCGAAGCCAGTCTATAAGTCAGAAATAGAATGCTGAAAAAGCCGAGGTCCAGGCAATGGTGTCTTCGTTTTTGTGAATGCATTCTTTCAGCTGTGGGCAACGGATACGATTTTAACTCTTAAACCCTACCCCGGGGCCCAGCGCGATGGCACAAACTCAACTTTCTTGCATTATTTTGAAACTACTCACCGAACATCAGTAGGCATCCCGTCTTTGACCATTTTCAAACGTCAAGTGTGTTCAAATCAATTTGCGTCAACTTCAGATTCAGGCTCTTCAAGACCCCAGGATAAGTGGGGTCATAGGGACCCCAGCGTAGTGATAGTCTTTCTCCCTGTATGGCTAGGGTTTAAGGGTTGAGAATGATGTCGTTGTGATGATTTTACATTCTTAAGCAAAATCTTGAAAATAATTCATTTCTGTACAGTCTACAACGACGAAGGCTGAGGAAGTCGTCGAATGTCGATCGTCAGAAAGTCGATCGTCAGAATGTCGATCGTCAGAATATCGTGTTTCTGTGATCAAAGGGCGACCAGTTTAGTCAAGCTTCTTACCGAGTTGACTATACACTACCGAATAAAGCTCGTCCTACGCCAAAAATCACACAAAGGGCGGCACTCTTCTCTGTCAACCCGGATATCCTTGCTAATGCACACGACTTCACTCAAGTGCACTTGTTAGCCTTCCCCGACGTGTCACTCCGAGTCCCACGATTTCCCACTTCTCTCTTCGCATTTGATTCCATTGAACACTCTCTCCTCTTTCTCAGTCGATTGTAAAATCGCAACAAATTAAGGACACTTATGAAAAATTATGATCCATTTGGCTGGGAGGCGTAAAAAGGCGAAGGCTACTTAAATTGTCCTAAAAGCGTCATTAAACTGGAAGCACTCCCCTCAAGCGCAAAGCACCTTCAGTAGACCATCGCGCAACCTCATCGATACGATTTACACATAAAATCTCTGATTTTTCTTCGCATCCACCGCTGACCCGACGACGCGTACCTCCGCGATGCCTTGATGACGACTGCGTCGCATTTATGCTCAATAAAGTGCCGTTTACGACCCTATTGTTACCACACACTTGAGTGAGGATGAGCCGACGGCGATTCCTTTGAATTCCGTCGCACACATTCGAATTTATTTAAAATAAATAAATTAACGAAAATTGGTTCATATTTATGACTTTGCTAAAAAAACACGAAAAAGAATCACGAACAAAAGGAAAAGAAACACATTTTGATGCTCTCAAGTTTGAAAAATGTGATTCTATTCATAGCCGCGCTTCTTTCTGCGTTTGATTTGAAGTATTCGCCTTTGAATTCGGATCGTGTGAATATTTGGGTTAGCGGGTCATGAATGTTTTCCGATTTGCGGGGAGTGTGGCCCTAAAGGTTGCGTTTTGATCTAATTTCGGACTCAATGGCGTCCGCTGTTACCTTGACATTTGAACAGAGTTACTGCCGAGATAGCTAGACGGGTGATGGATTTGTCAAATGTGCAGTGCTCTGGTGCCTGGAAGCAATCAATTTTATTCGGATGTGATAAGGCCGTGTATCTACATCAGGCGTTTGATAAGACTATTTTTAATAACGAACTACGTGATGTCTTTGGTTTCAGCAATCGACGGTTGCGTCAGCGATAAAAGTCTCAAGTGCGAAGGGTTGGCCGCTTGTTGTTCTTCAGATCGTGTTTGTGACATCATGGATGGAGCATGGTCAAGCAATGGAAACTTGGATTCAGCGGTCGATCGTAGCACAGTCTTGTCTTATCGAGGAGATTGGAGTCCGTTTGTTTATTTAAACGGAAGATATTTTGTATTTTAACAAAGTCACTTCTAATTGTCCGTGTCTTGATACCCTGAACGAGGGAAAACAAGTAAAAACAATTCTGATCGGGAGCCCAAGTGTAGGGTAGGGTTGACTGCTAGTGATTCACGAGCACACTTAGACCATGTTGGTCCCACAGTCAGACTACTACCACCGATCGGCCACTCCAATGATCGTGAGCCCAAAGGCCAAACAGTCGATTTCATATGATCTTCCCGCACTCAGACGGAAATTCTTCAATTTCAAATCAATACTTGGTTAAACACGAACCATAGAGGGCCTAAGCCTGCTGCCTTCCATCGCTGATAGGCCTGGTCGCACTGCCTCCTGTCGCAAAGACCGACTTATCCGTGATCACTTGGACATTCCATCATCCTATCCCTCCAACAGGCTCGTGTTGCTGTCCTTGTGATCGGATTTTGTTCGCCTTCTTTCGTGAACTTATTATGTCTTCTCTTCCCTTCACATTTCCTCCCAAACAGGACTAACAACCCAGCATTTTTCAACTGAAGTCACCAAAAATCGTCTCCCTTTCGACTCCATACAACAAGACTGCAAGATGAGAGTCGTGGCCGTGGCGCTGTGAGCACGAAATTGAAATTGTTTGATTCCGGGGACGAAAACCTTGATTTTTCCTGCCACCGCCTCTCTTCAGTGATTGACTGAATGTCAAAAGAGAAGGAGAAGCTTCTAAACCGATGTCAGCAAGCAAGTCGTCTCCACTCTTGAAAAATTAACACGAGCGGTTGTTGGAGAAGGGCAACGTCCACACAGGTCTGGAGTGGATAACCATTTCCATGGGTCAACGAATTTTTTCTGTGAAACCCTTCTTTTGGATAACCAACCAAATTCATGCCTGAGCATCAGCATCATACTGAATGTTTCCATTCAATGTTCCATCTCTAGTCAAATTGTTGTTTGCCCGGAAACTGCATTCTTCGGAAGCGGATGTAGAACATTTCAACTTGGTCGCTTCAACTTTGGCTTGTACTAAATCGTCAGGACCTGCACAAATTGTTGCGATTTAAAGGACTTTCTCGCCTCCACAAGGTTTAATGCATCCTGAGGGACATAGACTCTTGACAAATGCTGTTATTTGCTCAAATGGCCGTTGGCGTTGATGTGTGTCATTGGGACAGGATTGATTTCGTGCAAGCATGCTCCCCAAACGCCTGCTCCAAGATCTGTGTTGATTAATGGTGTCTCATGTCAAAAATGTCGTCAAAAATCGCCTTCCAGCATCAGCACAGACTTAGGGCTTAAACGTCTGGGTGAAGGTCTCTCTTCAAGATGAATATCGAAACAAAGCACGGCATGAAAGGTGTCACAGACAAGGTCTGCTCAACACCTCTAAAAAGAAATGTCTAGAGGCGATGAGACCTGACGAGACAGTGCCCGATCGGAGAACCCGCAGACCTCATAGCACACTTATAGTAACGAGCGGCGATCGCTGGTCTTGACGAAACCTCTGCGGATGTGTTCGATAAGGCCTTTGGCAACTGATTCAACTAGAGCCAGGTAAGCGACCCTTCGAAGACCTAAATTGGGTGCCTATAAGCATCACTGAGATAATTCTCAATCTGAGTTTGAGGCCCTTCTTCCTGCTCGTCGATGGGCGTGCAAATTCCGCTTGGGACAGTCACGGCGAACGTAGGCTACGCAGGCTCAAGTGCGAAGGGGTCGACGCACCGCCACCACTTCTAGGAAGACATAGAAAACATCAGGAACAAAGTCAAGTTCTGTTACAAAAGCCCCGTTCCGTTTTTGCCAGAATAAAAGCGATCAATGCGGGGCTGTGATGAACTGGGAATCACTCGACATTCCTCCATAACGCGGCAGATGTAGCAATACAGCTGAAAACCAAACGTTGGCGCACTTCATTTGAGTCATCCTCTCACTTGCTTGGACGCTTCCACGACCCTCCCGACGAGATCTTGGAGAAGACCATGGAGGGTCTAGTACGTATCCTACGTATCCTTGGAGCTGCATTTCGAGGCGAACCTACACAACAACCACTCATGTCATCCGCGCTAATGTACACTCTCATGACTGGCGGTGACTTACAGTTTTGCGAGCACCATCGGTGGCTTAAAAGAGTTGGAGAAGTGAATTCATGGCGAGAAGTGAACCAGTAACCTACTATGCCACGCCGGCCGTGCATTGGAACAGACTCAACTCGCGGGCTCTGGTAGTCCGGTTAATTTCCCTTTAAAACCACTGACTCATGAAGTGCTCCTCCCTTGATGGCCTCTGTTGAGTTTGCCCTTCAAAACGATTGCATATGTATCCAAACGACAGTGGAACCAGGGATGTTCTCCTTGGTCCCTCGACTCTGACGGACAACTCACCTTCCTTCACGGAGCACGCAAGCTGTTCCCCAGTTTGCCAGAAACCCTCTTCAACCCCTGCTTTCACGATGCCCCAAATCACGGCATCATCTCTCCTCAAACAACGATTCGTCAGTCAACAGATGTCTGAACTCATTTCAATGACTGCTCACTCATGATTGATCTGCTGCATGTGCCACTTTGATCTCACATCCCCCCAAGCACAACGGCAACGCCTGTCATTGACTAGCTCGCGCTCTCTTTGACGCAACAGCCATAAGCCTATTTCCACACAATCCCCCGTGCAATCAATTAGCGCAATTACTACCGGCCCCCGGATTAGGGCACCGTCCAAGCACAGCATCGCAAACTGCACATAATCGCCACTTTAATTTGGATTAATAATTTTACAGCGCACTTAGCTGCAGCTCATTAATTCGTAATTGCATTCGGACACGCGAACGCATTCAACTCGCCGACGCCGCCGATTCCGCCGATTCCGCCGCCACCGTTCGAAGTACATCTGCTGCATCTGGTCACTCAGAGAACTCTCGTTTGAACAATCGATTCCACTCACCGCCCGCCGCAGCCGTAAGTTGAGACTCCCAAAAGAACACCGATTGGAAGTGTGCCGAGGTGCCGAGCCGGCCATCCTATTCCAAAAAATCACCCCACACCCTCCATCTGCGGACTAGGGCTTAGTATGTTAGTCACGAGCCAGCTGCCGAATACAGGTGACGTGATTTATATGCACGTCGTGTATCGAACACGAGCTCTCAAAGGTACACACGTAAATTTAAATTTTTGATGGCAGCGAATCAGAGCGGTCGCCGTGTGTGCATTGATTTTCTCTCGTTCAACTGCCGCACGGATGGATTTCCGCCGCATGCCAATAAAACGTTTTCCACCGTCTAGTGGGAGGGGGAGGGGCAGAACTGAATGTGATTAAAGAGTCACTTTTCCCCACTCCTTACAGTTTTCCCTT
The DNA here is from genome assembly GCA_905231855.2 of Eristalis tenax. Classification (NCBI taxonomy): domain Eukaryota; kingdom Metazoa; phylum Arthropoda; class Insecta; order Diptera; family Syrphidae; genus Eristalis; species Eristalis tenax. Next base: position 24,891,992 of record HG993127.1, read on the forward strand.
TCAACGGGGAAACGTGTCGATTTAATGGCATCACAGTGTGATCGTGTATTTTCCCAAATGGATTCTTGGTCATGCGACCCCCGTCCCAGCACTGCGCTGGGCGGAAGGTGTTCCATCGTAAAACAGCGATTAACCGGCCGTCAGTACTGAAATAATTTCGAAACAACTTCTCCACGCATTCATAGGTGAATGCTTTCATAATTTAAGGCGTTTAAGAGAGCCATTCGATTGCTTTCGCTTAACCCCGTGTATCCGGTTACGCTCCCGCCGCGCTGGTGGCTGTGGCGGCGGCGGACTCCCAGCCACCGCGACAAGGGCACGGGGGAGAAAAACAGCGTATTTTTGTATTCTCAGAAAATTATGTTGACATGTGACAGGAAGTAGGAAGCGAATCGAATCGGTGGTGGGACGGTCGAGCGGCGCTGTACATTTATCAGATATACTTAGCCGAGCAGGCTCTGCCTGACCGTCTAAGTGTCAGTCGCTTCTCGGCATTTATATTTTCCATATTTTCTCCCCGTCACATCCCCTCCGCCGGCGCCCCTCGCCGTACGTGAAATGGGCGCCATAAACTTTGTCAGCTATGACAGGTTTTTATTAACGTTCGCAACATAAAGTATTTCCACGGAGCGTTTTATATTCCAGAATACTGTGCGAGCATATCGTCGGGTGATTGAATGTTCGAAATGGACCGCGCTGCCATTGCACGTATGTGGCATCAAATTTTGATGCATTTCGAGGGTAGTCGTGTGATAAATTGCCGAAGATTAGTGGATTTTCATGCGACAGCCGCTGGGCCGCTTTTGAATGTCACCCTATGTCACATTTAAAGTGCCTCGACTGCCTTAAATCACGAGTCTGATGGACTGCGGAGCGTCCGGGCGTCTGGCTGTGTACACCTTTGCAGGAATTAACTACAGAGTGAAATTCGTTCAGACCCGCATTTCGAAACAGCTCCCGCCCGGAGTGTGGATCCCCATTTGCAGTTTCCATCGACAAACGTATTCCTCTGGCGCGCACTTAAAGTTAAAAATAAGTTTATTACGCGAAATTATGAAACAATGAAGGTGTGTGTCATTGCCTGACTCAAAGTTCGCTGCAGAGTGCTTGGAAGCTGCTCACTTCTTCCGGTTAAAAATACATTTGGGAGTAGTGGAAGATTCCGCAGAGAATCGAATGTGATTTTTCCCTCTCACTCGTTATTTAATAAAATGCATTAACGTCACGTCGATTTGTTTGGAGGATAATTCTGTGTCATTGTTGCGAAATAATGTCGGTGGGTGGCTGAACTGAACTGTCAGTGATACCGCGTCGGAAACAGCGACGGGCTGTGATCGCAAATTTAGCACTGACTCTACTGAAATTGTCTCGTAGTTATCTAGTTGCTGCTTCCGCCGTGACCAGATAGCAATGATAGGTTTTCAAATTGTTTTGCTTCACCGGAACGTCAAAGTTGCCAATGACATCCAGCTGTCAAAATATTCACCAGTGGCTGTCAAAAAATGGCAAGAGAGGTTGAAGTTGGGCATCTCTTTCAGACTTCATTTCTGGTCACAAGTTAGATTGTAGAAATTTAATGAGAAAGTCTTGTTTCAATCGTGGACTAAGAATGTTGTACGAAGTCAAGATTCGTGTTGTATTTTTCTTGGAATTTTTAATTTTTAATTTTTTCAAGCAACGCTTGCACTTGTTGGTCGAGTTTGAGCTATCGCGGATGTTGCTGTCCAAACATTCGTGATGGCATGCGATCTATTCGCTCGGTTGAGATGCGCGCAGCCTCATCCAGCCACGCACTTTAATACCGTGATCGTTCATCTCTATGATCGTCCATTTCTGGCATGGCAACTCTGACCTCTTGTCTACTGATACAGCGGCAACCGAACTCAGTAAACCCTTTCTTAGTCGTTGGCTTTGATCCAGAGTCTCTATAGAGCCTATCAAACTTAAGAAAAGTATAATCTAAGGTTTAATGTTTGACACACATAATAAACTGACCAACTTTAAAAAATATTAAAGAAGGAAGCAGTAGCAGAATACGCAGCAAAAGGGCCATGCTTTTAAATAAAAGTCAGAACAACGGTTCCAAATAATAGAAATTCCTTTAAAATAACTAGGAAATTTCCGTATGGTTTTTTAAGGAACCATTTTTGCATGAAAAAGTCCACTTTTCGGTTTCCCTGCAACAAAACAAAAATCACTGCCAATTTGATCGCAGTTGACTGTCACATTCCGAAGGCAGTTGCCGACAGCTCTCATGCAGTCACTGCAGTTTATTTACATTTATGAACGCAAATCTTGCAGGGCTGCCGCAGTGTGACGTCTATGAACTCGGCCTACCTACGTTAACGCTGTCACAACAGACATGATACAGTTCCATAAGGGCAAACATACCGGACAGACATGGTTTGACAGTCTCAAATCGTGTCGTGTGAACGCAAGAAACGAAGGCCTGCCGGACATTTTTGGACAGACATTACACTCGATCATCAGTCTGACCGACGTTTGCAAAAATCAAAGTGACAGTAACAATTGGAAAAACTTTCATTGCTATCTGGTCACGTTTACCCTTCTGCTTTGACGAGTTTTTCTTGACAGCTTCTATTCGCTTCTTCGTTGGCTGTCTGAAGGTTGGTGGTCCAAAATTGAACCCTGGTCATTCAGCACGTAGCCACTACATTCAACTGACAGACGTCATATTCGGTAAGCAGTGCAACCATCAAGTGTCAAACGTTCGACGGCGAATGCAAATCCATTCACAAGCGAATTCGTTTTCGAAACCTTACGTAACCCTTCATTTCGTTGGAATGAAATAAACATTTCGACGTCGATAATTCAGACAGCAGTGCTCGTTCGGAATAAAATATCCTCCTCGGCATGAATTCTGATAGAATGTCACGGTTGGGTGGGAATGTGCTTCAGATCGAATTTGCATTCAACACGATGCGATGAATTCAAACATCTGACAATTTCACAGTGTTGCTGTCACTGAATCGTGGCCATGATTAATGGACGCAAAAATTGCTCAGATTGACTCATCGCCTCACTCGGGCATGTACACCGAGAGTCATTACGTAAGAGAAAATTAAGCAAATTGAGATCATGCCTCTGTTGGCGGAGTGGAATGGACTTTTGGGTGAAATGCGGATGTTGATCTTGCGGATTTTAAGTATGACTGCATACTTGAGTGATTCATCAATCAATCAGACAGTTCAGCTAGTACTTCGCTTGGCCCTTGGTGTAGGTTCATCATCGACGGTCCCCTTGCAACAGATGTAAATGACTTCTGTTGCGAATACAAGGCCTCTTGTGACTTGTTGCAGTCAACTTTGGCTTGGTGGTGGCTTGTTCCTGGCGAAGAACCAGAAAGTGAGAAGCAAGAAAAATGTGGCAACATGATCTTCCTGAAATCAGGGTTGGTGCTATGTGACTTTATACCACATTGCCACCGAACCGAAACTTCAAGGTCTGGATGGACTTGTAGTGAAACCTCAATGGGCCGTTCCCATCTATTTTCACGTGTGTGTTGTGTCAATTTGCAAGCCACTCGCTCGCAATTTAGAAGTACCCGGCCAGGACTGAAGTATTATTTAGATGCCCAACTTCAGAGCTGATTGACTCCTAGTCCATCAACGAATTTCGGAGGCTTTTTGACAGTTATTCATGAATTTTTAACAGTTATTCACGAAGTACCTTAAATGTCGTTCTCTGATTAGTCCATTTGACTTTAGAAGACGATATAAAACAAGGTTGTCAACAATTTTAAGGAGCAAGAGGGGTAGAAGTTGGGCGCCACTGTCACACTTAATTTCTGGTACGCGCCAAAATTAATGTCACTCGCTCTCAATTTTTAAATGGCCGATAGAACAGCTGTCTCTTGGCAGGAAAAAATAGTGTGAGACCAAATTGAACTGAAATTCCCGCTGTGGACTTGTTCGGTTTGACAACGACTTATGTGGACGGATGAATTCAGGAGGGCTGCAACTAGGTTTATCAGAAACCGCGGAGATTTCAGATCCCAGACCCGAACCTGGTAGGTTTGGAGAAACACGATGAAACCTCGCGGTTTCGTTCAGTGGGAACGTAGCATAAGTTGAGGACCACACGTTTATTTGTTCACACTTTTGTTAAAATTTTGCCACTATGAGTGCAAAGTACAGTCATTCAAATGTCCTCCAAAGGAATTCCAGCCGGTCACGATTCTGACAAGGTGATTTTGGCAGACTTTCCAACACTCATCGGGTGATAGCTCCGTCATAAATTGACGAATATTCATGCCAAGAGGTCGGGAATTCGTGCATAACCCCAAGTCCAACGACGACATGATCTTAGCGTCTGACTGACCACTTTGCACAGCAAAACAGGTCCCGGAAATATTTCTGCTCCAAGGACAAATCGATTCGCAATGTCTGAGATGTGGCACCGGGCTGTTGCAAACACATGTCTGCCACACTAGATCTTTGATGAGAATTTCGAAAATCAACCAACGCCTCCTCAGTCTTCAATGACGCCCCCGACCAAAATAAACGCCATATAGTCGCTTTTCGTGTATCCAATGATTTTTTACAGTCGCGTGTGGATTTTTCTCCAAGCAACGAGTCAAAATGAGCCTCATCCAAGCCATCGACGTATATTCCTTGGTCAGCTGGCTCCAATTCTTAAGAAGGATATGTGTGGCAATAAATGTGACAACTCTAACCTCACATGGTCTTTCTTTAGGGTGGAAATGCAAATCACGATTTAAAATACGCCACAATGTGTTAAAAGACAGACCTCACTTTTTATCACCGCTCTCACAAATAGTCTTATTTTCTGTAAAGCATGCCTGAAGGCATCTGTAACAGAGGCAGTCTCTTCAAATTCCCTTCACATACAGTTGTGGCCTTAGTACGATCAGATGGACGAGTGCTCAGTGCTTATAAAGCACGTACTTTGAGAACACTCCACATGTCAAGCATTCATCTAAACATACGCAGTCTTCGATTATAATTCGGGTTGAGGTGCATGATTGAAGAAGGGATGCACACAACGAGCCGAGAGTTGGATGATCCTATACATCTCTTTTTTATGGATACATCATCAGCACTTTAGGCACTTATTCTTTGTGTGGTGCTACAGTTTGGGAAGAACTTAGATCCATGCAGCAATTTGGTTGACGTCCTTCTTCACATTTATGCGCCACGGCGTCCTTTGCTAGAACTGTCTCGGAATTGAAGTCTCTTCGGGAGGACGCCCAGTTGTCCTTGCACGTCAGTGCCACGTTTGGCGCTGGACCCATGGACGTCTGTCCAAACTTGTGGGCCGTGGATTACAAAATGGCAAGTCTCAAGCTACGTCGAGATGACAGTTCGGTTAGCTGAAACAGTGCTGCCAAATCCGGACCACGAATCAGACGAAGCTTTATCACATTTTCTTCTTTTTTTTTGAAGGGGGTGAAATTTATATTGAAACAAAAAACAGAAAAATGATTTCAATATCCGTTGAATTCGGGCATGTGACCACCGCGACTATCGACTGTAGTCTGTACTCTTCGCAATTCATCAGGCTGTGCTTGGGCAACACTGCGTCCATTTTTGGTTCCTAATTCGAAGTGCTGCGCCAACAATTTTAGTAATCATGCCTCCGCCCGCTCACCATTCAGTGTAACCTTGGAGGCTTATGAACCAATGATTCCACCGACTTACTTATTTCGATCTTAGCGTTCTCCGACAAGGACTATGGATTGCGATTCCCGAATGAAATTCGGTCCGGCGTGACTCCATTCATGATGAATGAAAAAACAAAACTTACCTCAGACCAACTGTCAACGGAGCTGTCACAGAAAATTCTTGCAAAACACATAAGTCTAGACAGACGTCCATGGGTGCAGCGCCAAACGTGGCACTGACGTGCAAGGACAACCGGGCGTCCTCCCGAAGAGACTTCAATTCCGAGACAGTTCCCGCAAAGGACGTCCCGAGTCTAAAGTGGCGCATAAACGCGAAGAAGGACGTCAAACATCCTTTTACATCGCCTAAGTCAATATGAATTGACATTTCCTTTAAATTGGAAGATGATCCATTTTGGTTGATTCATTTTTTGTTCTTTCCCTCCCTGGAGTGGATCGTAATTTGAATACAGTCCCATTTCATACACTTCTCAGCCCCAACCTCACAAGCAGGTGCCAAATAAGTAATCATTCACAGAAGTCACTTGAGCAAAGCAACACGAGCACTCTCGACTCTCAAGTCGATTGTGTGTATCTCCGTGACAGAGAAAAAATAAACGAATTTATTCACTTCATCTCTTCAACGACATTCAAGGGCCTTCTCTCGCTCAAGGTTGCTCTCTCTCCCTACTCCTCCATCCCCCCACCAGCCGATTAAGAACTACGTATGTTCTCCCTGAATTGTAGAACTCATTTCCTAACAAGACACTAAATGTCCCAACCCTAGCTCCGCTCTATATTTTTACGATCAATCTCAAGTGAATAAATGTCATATGGCTGCAACTTTATGACCTCCTTGAGGAAAAAACAGGACAATAAAAATAATTTCATATGAATTTGTGTGAGAATTGTGTTTACGACAAAAACATAGTGATTCCCCCTCCCGAGCAACAACTTTATTTTATTTATAAACACATGACCGCATAACATGCACGTTAGACTTGCTTTGATATCCATCGCTCTCGAATACTAAACTCTCCGTGTGCGACTGTGTGTGCGTCGTAAAAAACAGAACTGGCAATAACTGCGTCCCGAACGGGCACCCCATTTATATTTGGATTACATCCTAGGCTGAATGGCTTTTATTTGATTTCGATTTTCTAACAATAACCCAATTATGTCACGAGATGGCATCCTTGACAGTTGCCACTGATTGAACTCAACCGAGCGACCGACGCCGACGACGATCACCCGTATACCTACGCATCGTAAATAGAGGAGCGATAGACGGGACAATCACACGAAACAATACGTAGAACTGCACGCCAATTTGAGCCGATGACCTTGGGTATAATCATCTGAATGAGTCAGAGATCCAAGGTCTGCTCGCCCATTCCGCGTGAATTTTTTCAGCCTGCGCCGTGTCTGTCATGATCATCAGAGCTTGTACACAAACGAGTTCTCGGCCGTAAGTGCTCAGTCGATTCTGTGTAAAGCGCTCATAAATTCACCTGACACAACTGGGTGTGCTGAAAGCGGGCGGCGCGGTGAGCATGCTCATGTGCGATGCATGCTTTCGAAACTCGTAAACGTAAACAAAAACGCTCGAATGCCACATGGCTTGAAGTTAGGTTTTTCATTCTCATTTTTCCCACTTCCAACTGACAATTCCCCAAATGGATGCACGCGATCCGCTTGCCCAAAAGGAAGCCATAATTTAGGGCAGCCGCCAGATCCGGCCTAGTCGTGACTAGAAAATGAATCGCGCTTGCATCTAGACTGTGTGTACGACTGTGTGTGTGACTTTTTGTGTTTTTTTCTGTTTTTGTGTATGTTCTCATTCTGTTCTAGCACTAACAGGCTAATTATTTTCAATCTAGCTGCTCGCGCTCGTGATTTAGAGCAATTGTCGCAGGGCAAGCGGCAAAAAGTTGTCACAATTTTACGCCATAAGAAGCCAGCTGAGAGCGGTAGCGATGGCAGCTGTCAGCCAGCAGCCGTAGCAACATCACCAGCAGCAGCGCCAGCGGGAGGTGCGAAGCGCAGGAAACAGACACGCTTTCTACTAACACCGAACCGCCGCAGTTGGTCCGAGAGTGATCTACTCCGCGAGATCGACAAGGATCTTGTGCTGGCGAAGGGTTTTCTCTACGCAAATGGTATGGGGTTCATATACATACGAATTTGTGTGTGTGCTTTTTTTCGTTTCCGTTGTCCGTCCTAAGGTGTATGTATGTATCCCCCACCCTGCGCTAGATCTGTGTGCTTTTTCATGTTTTTGTAGCATCCCTGCTTTCTGCCCGATCATACAATTTGTCCGCCCAAAAATATGCAACACTATTTCTCTCCGAATTCACATACAGTTCGAATGTTCGAATTTCAAAGAAAAGCTCCGAGAAAACGAAGCTTTAGCAGATACGTAAGTACTTTAAGCACCATCCGCCTTGAGACTTGAGGGCGGTACATAGTTGTAGGTATATATTTAAATTAAGACGTGTCGGTCGCGGTACCGACAGCTTTATGTATTCATTTTTTATGTTTTATTCGTCCGCGTCCGCATAAATTTAGTTTTTAGTGTTCATGTGTGAAATTATGTTGAATCAGTGTCAGCATCAGTCAGGGGATTTGGATTTGGCATCGAAACGCTTGATGGACTATTTTTGTTGAAATTCGTTGATTGATTATTGTTTGTGATGATATAAGAATTAGCATCTCATCTCGTTTGGAAATCAGATTTTTTTCGTTGTCGTGGAAGTTCTTGGCGTTAGCTAATCTTCAGAGCGGAGGCTCAACTTCGAGTTGTGTGTGTTTAGAAGGTCTTTTTTAAATTAGAAGGATCGTGTTGGGTAATCTTTTGTGTTTTCTGAAAATCCATTTCTGTTCAAAAATAACAAATGTCAGACTTCCCAGACCCCCAAAAGTCAACATCACATCAAACATTGAAATAATAGTGAATTACCGCCAAGACATTTTTTGGTCTTGTTTCATGAGCCTGGGATTAAGGAACCTGGAGCATACTAAAATTGTCTTGACAACAAAGTTGACTCACTTTTCATCTTATCTTATAAAAAGCAGCCTATTAAGTACCTACAATTGCGGAGAAATCTTAAAGTGCGCCAACTCTCTCTCTCTCTCTCTCTCTCTCTCTCTCTCTGGAGCGATCTCTCTCTCTCCCCCTCTCTCTGTAGCGATCTTTCTCTCTCTATCTATCTCTTGTCTCCCTCTCTCTCTCTCTCTCTGTCTCTTATCTCTCTCTCTGTCTCTTATCTCTCTCTCTGTCTCTTATCTCTCTCTCTGTCTCTTATCTCTCTCTCTCTCTCTCTCTCTCTCTCTCTCTCTCTCTCTCTCCCCCTATCTCTGTAGCGATCTTTCTCTCTCTATCTCTCTCTTGTCTCCCTCTCTCTCTCTCTCTCTCTCTCTGGAGCGATCTCTCTCTCTCCCCCTCTCTCTGTGGCGATCTTTCTCTCTCTATCTCTCTCTTGTCTCCCTCTCTCTCTCTCTCTCTCTGGAGCGATCTCTCTCTCTCTCTGGAGCGATCTCTCTCTCTCCCCCTCTCTCTGTGGCGATCTTTCTCTCTCTATCTCTCTCTTGTCTCCCTCTCTCTCTCTCTCTCTCTGTAGCGATCTCTCTCTCTCTCTATCTCTTATCTCTCTCTCTCTCTCTCAAAAGCAATTTATGAACACCTTTTATTAGGTCTTTCTCAATGTGGTTTTCAGAGTAGACTGAATTTGTGCGGTGGCATGAATTATACTGACTTTGAGGCACCCATCGTTGGCCTCTTATCGTTATCCTATTAGCCAAGGTGAGCGGCCACCAATTCTAATTTTAAGCGATTTAAATACTTAGTCCGTTGTATACCGTCTTTCTGTTGTCAGGTATCATGCGCAGCAGTTTATTCTCCATTTTTCGTCGCTGTTTCAGTGACACTCTATTCCTCCTTGTTTAGAAAGTAAGAAATGTCGTGGTTGAATAATCGTCACAAGCCCAGTTATTGCCAACATTGTGATCTTGATTTCCTTCATACATTAAATAGGCTTCACTATACGGTTCGAAATTGCAGAATTCGCCCAGCAACCCAAGGCATTTACTGTCGATCTCTGTTAAAGCACTCTTTTTCCGACGATTGAGTGGATACGCGACATGAAGGTTGAGGGAGCAATAACTTCAAGACCTGGCAAGAGCCGGTCAACTAGTCAAAATGATCAGACTACACACGATCAGCAAGCTATCGACTAAGGGCTGTCACATCGGTTGATAACCATGTTCACATTCAGCTCCATGCCAATGCCTGCAAACGTTGGAATATTTTGTGATCGTAGTTTGGTTCCTTAGAGCGCACGAATTGAGCCTTGAGCACAGAGAAACAGCGAATTGCCACTGATCTACATATATCATCCCGGACTTCAAACGCCGCACTTTGAGAAGCTTTTTCAAGACAGAAGTCTGTGACTCTGTGAACATTATTAGTGACTCGAAAGAGGTGCAGCTATGAATTATGCTCGCGTCGGGGATCAAACTCCAGCCCCCCAGTGTAGAAGTCGACCTAACGCACCTCTACGGCATGGCGGAGTACGTTTATATTTTTGAAGAAGTATCACGCACCTGACCAGCATTGATGCGGAATCTCAAATTTGAATAAAGGAGTGCTTATAAAGTCCTTCTTCTTCTACAGTCCGGTCTAGTCTAGTTGGCGTTATTGTCCTTTCCATAATTATTGTTCCTTCCCTAGTCAGATCCAACACTGCAGTCGGTCTTTCTGACAGTGCTCTCCAAGCAAAGGTCCTGGCAATCAAAGGAACGGCCAATATTGGCAACACCACTAGATGATACTTATTGACTGTCAAGCGGGCAACTTTAGTCACAAACATGTCAGGGTTCTTGGCCCGCAGCACGGAGCATGCACATAAGTGCCATTGAGGTGAATGACAAACTTGCTAGCATGACAAAAAATACGGGGAATCGGAAACTCAGGTAATCTGACAAGATTGTTGTCCTTGCCAGTTGCCGTTGGCACTCTTAAGCCGTCTGTGCGACATTTCGGGCATTATTGAATATGCTGGAACCGGCAAACTGGTACTAGCTGGCCAAGATCGTTCCATGAACCATGCTGCGAATTCGGGCATTTGTGGTAGTGGAAGGCAACAGTGACATCGTGACACTCTGAGAGCTCTTCTTATAAAATCTTCAAATTCGTGGGTAGGGGTTTTCGTGTCTAGCATAGAAGTTTAGGAACCTCTTCCTGATGTTTGCAGGCTTTTAGAAAGAACCGCCTGGTGAACACAAGTCGATCATAAAGACGGAGGTAGGAGCAGTAGCTAATCTAGTTAGGCCCCCTGAAGTGATCACGCTTAAGCTCCGTGCTTCCTTGGTTAAATTCAAGGGAAGAGTGCTAAAAAGGAGAGTAAAACGCCAAGAATAAATTTTAAAATTGGCTTAATTACAGTTCTTCATGTCTTCAGCTAGGCCGCAACCGTCTTCTGAGAAGGAGGACTAGAATTACTCTGCCCTCCCGCGACATCAACTGTCCTTTTATATTAAAATCCAACTCTGGGCTATGGACTCTCTCGCTTGCAATTAAAAAAACCACTTGACGCCTATACCTAGACCTAGATACCTAGCCTCATATCAATAGTGATACTCTCATGCCTTCCATACATCAATTGTGCAATTGCCTTGGGTGTTGCTTTGACGGTGCATTGGTTTCGCGTTGCGTACAGCGGAAACCGAATATGCTACATTGTCTCGTTAAACACAGGCCGCGGGCCAGTGGTTGTCATATGTCACGATCGCTGTGTCGATCGGTGGTTGCATTTGAATTGCATTGTGCTGCGAACTCGGAAAGAGCGAGCAAAAGGGAGAGCAAAAAAGAATATTTCGATGATGGGTACTTATGACAGTGTCTGTCACAGCAAGTGCAACAGTGTGGTTCACAACACCCCCATTGGTTCCTCGATCAGCAGTTCTACGAAGTTTCGTGATCAATTTAGAACAAGGCGACATATTGAACGCTCGATGGTTCAGATCACCCATCCTGCCTGGAATTCAGTCCGGCAATCCGCGTGATCAAACGATAGAGTGGCTGAGATGAGGCCTTTGAACAACCTTAACACGGACTGTGATCAGGGCCGGTCCGTATGTCCATACGCCCAGCACCCCATTCTTCAGTTGTGCCAGATTAAATCAGGAAACTAACTTGTCTGGCCTCAGCTTTAGCAAATTCATTTATAAAGCCATGACGGTGTAAAGACTTTTGAAGGAAAAGTCTGGGTTGTGCCAGACTTCAAAAAACCACGTGCTACCTCAACTACTTTGACTGGCATTGTGTGTAAAATTTGTAAGGGTTCCGGTTATCATGAGGAGCAAGCTCTTCTCGACTTAAAGTCGGTATCTCTACTCGACACCACCTGCGTATCCTCGAGGGTTTCGAGTAATTTGATGACTTCTCTGATGATTGCGATAAAAACTTAATCCCTCCCACTACAGAGACCCATCCTAAGAGGGAGATATTGTGAGAAATTTGTTGTCCAGTCAGCTTAAGCTCCTAGAGTCCTGTAATTTGAGACGTCTTTCTCCACGTCGCCTGTCGATCGTGTCCTTCCACTTTTGACAAGTCAGCAACTGTGAAGTGCGGACCTGCAAGTTGCAGCTGCAACTCCACCCTCCACAAAAAGAGTTCTGCATCAATTCTTGTAAACTAGACTCCTTAACACCGACACACGATAGAACTGGTGAGCCCAGAAAACCGATCCTTACCCGACGGAGAGAGGTGCATAAACGTATGTCTGGTGCACAAATGGCTACCGACCGACACCGTCTCCTACTAACACAAATCCCTTAGCGTTTCTCACAGAGTACATCTAAGTTTTCTTGAAAATCTGCTCCGTTTTCGGTGCTGACTACTCTGGCGTAACTACTGGGGACATAACCAAAATAGTGACATCGCCACTTGTCAGCCCAAAGCAAATTCCCACCCACCACCCCGGAGCACAGCACGTATGCAAAAAAATTCATTCAAAAATGCTAGCACTCCCTAGAAGTATTCCACGAGCGAATGCCAACAGAAAGCATCGATTCCGCCGCCCGACAGCCTCTGCAATCGAACAGCTCCTTTTGGCTGTGTTATTGATGACTCCACCCACACACCCCTGCAGTCGCGTCCCGAAATAAACAAACCTCCCTCTCTCATGGCTCGTAAAAAGATCCCAACAACAAAGCCATAAAAATGTGTATAAATAAAAATACAAACATATTCCTTTACATCCAATAAACAATCCACCCACCCGCCCGCCGCTTTTGAGTTTATCTCAAACGGCCCACAGCACACGTGTACGCACAGCAAGTACAGCGCACGGTGCGCCGCGCAGCATCTTGTTTTCCAAGTTCACACGATGAGCAATGAGTTTGCGCAAGTTTCTCCACGAGAACATTCACTCAAGTGGTTGTCGTCGTTCGCTTGATTTTGCTCAAAAACGCCGCCCGCACATGAAACGGAGTCCGAGCGCAAATGGGAACGACTTTTCGAAAGCCAAGCGTTTCGTGGTGTTCGAAAACATGAGAAAAAATTGGAAGAAAATCTTGTAAGAAACACAGATCGCCGCCAAAAAGACACGAAAAAAAAACGAAAAAAGAACGAAATCAGTTTTTTTTTTGTTTTCAGTCGAAAAACCACGAGCAAATCCGTCTCTGTTTTCGACGGCTTTTCAGTTCAGTGGGGAAGAGCGCGCCCGCCAGAGCACCGAACGAAAGTGAATTTTCAAAAACCGTGTACAACACATTATAAGCTTGCGCTGGTCCACTGAATATGGGACAGGGTTAGTTACAGAGTGTCCGTGGTGTGCCTGTGTTTTGTTTTTTGCTTCCGATGCAAAATTCTGTGTCTCTCTGTATTCGAATTCATTTGTCAAAATTCTCGTGATCCGCTTGCGATTCGGTGGTTTCCAAGAAACAGAAGATAATCTCATTTTTTGAAAGAGTTCGGATACAAAATCGAAGTGACAAGTGTGTCCGGTGTGCAGTGTGCTGAGTGTGTGTCTGTCCCAACGTCCACTTAAATCAAAATATTTATTTTTGCAGAATCCATTCACTCGCCCGCAGATATGTTTGCGCCGAAATTCAAAGCGACCGCTCCACAGGGTACAGGTATCCTTCGGATAATAAATCTTATTTCACTTCCATTTAAATAATCACATCTTTCATTACACCACACAACATTCGTTGTGATCGACGATTTGGTATTTTTATGGATTTCTGCCCGCGATGACGCGAGGGGGCAACGAGATCGAGAATAGAGGCCGGCTTATTTTTAGCGCTCGCGTTGGACCACATTTGAATGTCGGATTAATCTACTGTGCTGTGCTGTGCCGAGGGGAAGCAAAATAAACAATTCGACGAGAGCCGCGGCAACCCGCCGATGGATGCTTCCTTTCGATCATATTTCGCGCATTAGCCGCGGCACAGTGGACGGTTTTGTTTATAAAATGTTGATGGAATTTATTGGCGGAGTGCATGTTCGCCACCGTCCAAGAGGAGGTGGCGATGTTTATTTTGGAATTGTGAAATCAGTTGGGAAACGAAAATAGACTGTCATATCGCTTGAATTGTTTGAATTTTGAATTAGACGCAGCCGACGTCTTCGCATGGCTTGATGAATGGATACGAGAAGGTACTCTGCTGTGAATCAATGTGAATTGGGGTCACAATTGTATTCGATTGACCCCGAATCGATTTCACGGTGGACGGACGGCTGCGAAGCATTTCAAAGGTTCTGGAAAACGCTTCTAACATTTGATTTATTTTTTAAATCATTTGTACGTAAGGTGGTCGTCTGAAGTTTGCTGAATCATTGCGAATCGTACGTCCATTCACTTGCTACATTCGTTTGCTCTGTGAGGGGTGCAGTATGTGGGGGTCTTATAGTGGTGGCCCAAGAATCGTCATTTCTAACATAGACGAGGGAGATCAGCTGCAGTGTTATGGTCTTCATTTGTAACAAAGAACAGCACAGACAATGAGGTGGACCTTGAAAGCATAGTCTCAACTAGCACAACTAGAAGTCTTCTCGGCGGAAACAAAGACCTTGTTTTCGCCAACAAAGACCTTGTGTTGTATTCACATTTGAATCGTCAGCTCGTGGCGGCTAGTGCCGGATAGTGGGTGTTCGCATCACCTCCTGCTGTTGGTGTCTAAGTTCGATTTCTGACACGACCAACTGTCATAAGTCCGATTTCCTTGCAATGCTCAGAGAGTATAAATGCCTGTTAAATTCTTCTCAAACAGCGATGGAGATAGATGTGAACCCCTGCGACCATTGACAGGTCCACTGTGGTATCCAGTATGTTGCCATGTTCGTAAGGCAGTCGAGACTGCATCAAGATATTCAGATCTTCTTTGACATGATTACAAGCATAACCTCTGACGCCTGCACGTTAGTGGAGTCCCATTGTCTTCTTCACGAGTGATGCTGCGCTTTCCTGTAGGATTGGTCAAACTGGGTCAATTCTGAAACAGCTTGGTGGATCTGTAATCAGGAAGGCCGAGCTTGGTGTCAGTGCCAATTTAGCGATTTCCAACTCTCACCTAAGGTCATGAAATTTATGTCATAACCGAACGACTAAGACTGCGAATACAAGCTGCTGAGATGAGATTTCTGCGTGCTGCTGTGGTAATTACTCGCCGGGATAGGGTGAGAAACACGGCAGTGCGCGAGGAACTCAACATTGAGGAGCTGCTTCTTCGAGCGGAGAGGCCTAAGCTTCGTTGGTTTGGTCACATGGCACGAATGTCCCCATCATCACCACTTCCGAGGCGGGTGTTGAAAGCGACTCCATCGGGTAGCCGGCCGCTTGGCAGACAACCATTCCGTCTGATAAAAGCCTCAAGAAACAAATTTTGGGAATCGTGGAAATTCCTTATTCTGTAGCTCCATCTCGTCTTCCTGATTGCAAGCAAATTCAACGTTCGGGATTTCCTACAACCGATATAGTCCGAGGATCTGTCGAACAACTAGGTGTGGGTTTTCAAAGAATGCCTTTCTTCCTTCACATTCGTTCCAAGGGTCCTCCAAAGCACTTGTCAATTCGACATCGCGGGCCACCTTTTGCTTTCTACCAGAATCGAATTAAAGTCATCTAAACAAGTGGGGTAGGGAGGGTTCTGCTAGTGAATTCACCATCCACTTAGACCATGTTGATCCATTGTGATACCCACTGTCAGACTACTACCACCGATCGACCACTCCAGTGATAGTGCCAAATAGGACCAGAGTTGAAAACCAGATAAATGTGTTTGAATTTAGCTTTCACTGGGATTCGCACATAACCAGTCGTTTTGTAAACAAGTATGATAGGGGTGACAACTAGATGGCGCAGTTGGTTAAGTGCCAGCCCTTCATTAGAGCGGTCCGCGGGTTGAATCTCAGTGAGAGCAAAAGTCGAAATACATTCGTCGGGTTTTCAAATCTGATCCAGTCACCATTTGCCGTTGGGTTCAAATTAACGGCACGATCAGTGATAGCAGGCTGACCGTCTGGCAGCATCACCCACCTGGCCGTACAATGAACACAGTCCTTATGTCTGAGTACTAAATAAGGGCGTTTAATAACAACTGAAAAAAAAAATAAAATGGTTAAATAAATCGCAGCAGCTCGTCGTGGCGTATTGAGTATGCGCATCGTCTCTTAAGCTGGTACGCTGACAAATGTACTCGGCCTTCTCCTCTCTTAAATCACAGACAATGCTCAAATAGTATGACTTTGTAGGAAATGCTTTTCAAACTTGGCATAAAATGGTGGCTTCCATTCCCTCATGGGAGAGCAAAATCACCCACAACAGCAGCGATTTTTGTAGAAACTAGGTCCAGGCCAGATACAACCACTTTTAAGGTTGCCTCCGATTGGAAAAACCTCGGAAGAAATCTTCTTCAAAGAGTACTTACTTACTTATCACGTCGTCGACCCATGGAAGGTCCGAGCCTGAGCTTCAAACAAGATTAATATTGGGTATGCTCATGCTTGTGCAGCACACTGTGCTAAGACCAAAAATGCAGTGCGGACGGTTAGCGAATGACCTGAATTCTCCGAAGCTTTTTCTTGCGCTGACCTTAAGCGACAGCGGCATTCAGCACGGTGCAAGAAATAAAGATTCACCAATGTACGCATTTTGTCTTCTTTCTATCGCCGTGAATTTTTCTCCTACACACTTGGCTACCCTAGACGGACCAAAGGACTTGCTTTAACTACTTCACTTGAAATCTCATCGATTACATATGCACTGCAGTCCATTCCAGGCGGAGCAATTCAAGAGACTCCTTGTTATGGTCTAGAGATGACCGTATTTCTTTACCGGAGAAATTGCTTGGTTACAGTGTTACCCAATGCTGGCTGCTTGAACTGGGAGGTATTGCAGGGGAGCCATAAAGCTAGACCATGGCTTATCGTTTAGTAGGAAGTTTTTAAGGATAATCACCGGATGAAGCTGTCCGTCATTACTTATGAAGTCTACCACCCGCAGTTGCCAAAATAGCCTCTTGACAACTAAAGAATCAATAAGCTAGCAGAAGGAAGCAAATGCAAACACTCAATTATCCAATGCTTCTTACAACATATCACCCATGCTTTTGGGGATTCGAAGGTTTCGAAGGCTGGCGATTGGCAAGATCGAAAGGTTTTGTGAAGCAACCTCTCTCTCTGGCTTAAGCTCAGCTAAACCTGTCCCCACTTGACTAATTGATTAAGTTGACAACTCAGATTATTTTCTATTTTGTGTTGTGCGAGGGATCGTCATTATTCTTCTTCGGAATACTACTAGTCCACCGTTTGAATCGTTGGCTTACACACACAAGCTCCGCCGGCTGAAGTAAGACCGTCGACGACGAATATGAGTTGTTCTTGTATGATTAACAACGTTTATAGGAACCAAATGAAGCAAAGTGTTGGACTGCATAATTTATCAGAACTTCTCTGTTCTTTGTTCCCAACGGTTTACTGGTGGTAAACCCTTTTTTTCGTTCGCTTACTCCTCCATTCTGTGTTTAAAATTTAACACCGACATTTGAAATGACGCCCAAGTAAAGAGCGGATTTTCAAATAAGAGCTCTAATTCACCCCTCTACTGGGTTGGCGAAGGGTATCAGTTGTTCGCCAGCTGTTCACTGACAGGGGACAAAAATCTATCTAATCTAAATTATCTCTGCATAGGAGGTGACTTCAAGAGAGGGAAAAGGAGAATACTGTTTCGGAAGAGGAATACTCTGACGGATTAAGTTAGAAACAGAGTTAGCAGAGATCTGGAATGGAAGAAGACGATTTCATAAAATATTTAAAATTCCATCCGTACCGATAGAGACCATGATATGCATCCATAGACAACACCTGCCCAACTGGATCTATGAATAACAATGTCCTCGCCAACTCCAACTTGGGATCCCGGGTCACCAAAGAGAAAGAGAGAGTATTCGTCCTTCCAGTGGAAAACCCCCAGTCCACCTCAGATTTTGACGGTTGTGCTCTTGAGTCACTCACTTTTTTAAAAGCTATAGGAGCGTTTTTCAAAAGAAGACACATAAAATTCAGAAAAATGCATGAAATCTTTATTTGCATCGATAGTACGGTCCCATATATGGATCGTCCATAATGGTCCATCCGCTTAGTCCAATTTTGGCATACTCTTCCCAACACTTCGGCCGGTATCTCACGAATAAATGCTTCAATGTTGTCTTTCAATCTGTCAATTGAAGCGGGCTTGTCTGTTTGGACATGAGCTTTGACATAGTCCCATAAAAAATAGTCTAAAGTCGTTACTCGTAAATCGCACGATCTAGGGGGCCAATTGACCGGTCCCGAACGTGAAATAAAATGTTCACCGAACTCGCCTCTCAATAAGTCCATTGTTGCGCTTGCTGTGTGGCATGTGGCACCGTCTTGTTGAAATCACAAGCTTTTGCTTGAATTGCATGACATCTCACGGTAGCGCTCACCATTCACAGTTACGTTACGATTCGCATCATCTTTGAAGAAGTACGGTCCAATGAAGCCACCAGCCCATAAACCGCACCAAATTGTGACTTTTTCTGGATGCATTGGTAGCTCTTGCAATGCTTCTGGCTGATATTCACTCCAAAATCGACAATTCTGCTTATTTACGTACCCATTGAGCCAAAAATGAGCTTCGTTTTAAACTGACCATAAAATGGAAGAAGCGCGCGATGAACTTTCTTAACAGAGCACGCATTTTGATAATAAAATTCAATAATTTGCAAGCCTTGTTCGTTTGAAAGACGATTCATGGATAAATTATAGACCAAACTGAAGATGTTTGACAGTGAAACGTGGGTCAGCTGTTAAAACCAGTGTTTCCAAAAAGATAACAGCTAAAAAATCACCCTTTACTTTATTTTCACTCAGGAGCATAGAGCAACGCAATAGTGTTAGGCGGGAGCAGTCAGCTTCGCTTAGCTCACACGTATTCACAGACGCCCGTCTGCGAAAAGGTTATACAAACGCTGTCGGATGAATCTGAGGGGCAAGAAACGTAGAAGTGGCACATCGCTTCCTCCATTATCTCTCTTCTCAATACTTGGCATGGCACCACAACGACTTCCACCATTCCATGACATGAAACTTGAATCTATACAGTTTCATGAAATTATCTCCTGTCCCCGAAAAGTCGCTAATTGAAGTCATTTGCTTTTCATTTGTATTTGAAAACATTGTTGCCTGTACTTTGCGCACCCACCTTTACCCACCTTTGTCCGCAACCTTGCTCTAGTTTTCAAACGTCAACTTGAGGCAAAGAACCTTCTTTGGGGACATTTTGTATTCACACCAAATTGAGTGAGATTTAGCGAAAATACTTGACTCGTGTGTTTTCACTCGGATAAAACTCTCAATAATTTTCAATGCAATAATAATAATAATTTGGGTGGCACTAGAGTCCGTCGGTGGCGCTTCTCAACAACCACTCGTGGTGTGCGTGCTATTGTTCTCTCACGAGTGGAGGGGACCTTCAGTTTTATTCCGACTCCGAACGGCCAGTTTTAGAAGCCCGAATTTCCTTGAGCATTGTCGGTGACTCATAATGGGTGGTGACGTGAAAATTATTTTTGGACATACCGGCCGGAAATTGAACCCAGGCAGCGACCTTCAGTTGCCCAAAAAAATACATTCAAAACGGCTGAGGAAGAAATTTACACTGTACGCCTCCTGTCCATTCTTCAAACAGTTATTACTCCGTGCGAATTGTCAGTGCCTCCGTGGAAAGTGTCCAGGGGATCAAACCTGGGCTGAGTAGGCTCAAGTGCGTAGGGGTCGACACGATGATCAACAACACCACGTCCCCTCAATATAGGAGAATGAGAAAAAAATAATAATCGGAATTCGGCTTCATCCCATTCCTTTTCTTGTAAACTCCTGAGAACCCTTCTACGTTGCAGTCTAAAAAATATTTATTGCCTTGAAATTATGACATTTTTGACTCTCTTTCCTGCTCCTGATGCGCTCACGATCAGATTTTGACAGTCCTTGTGATGCTCGCAAGCTGTGAATACGAAAACCTCACCATTTGTGACTCACCATGCTCTTGGGAGATGGTTGTGACTTGTGACACATCACAGAGGTGGTCCATAATGCGGGCGTTAAGCTGACTGGGCTCATCTGACCAAGGCCTAAGGGAGTCGGCCTTCGTCTCGCTGGCCTTGTAATAGAAAGTCAGTCAATAAAAAAATTGATATATTATGTTCTCTGTCTGAAAGCGATCTTGTCTACTCCGATGTCAATGAATCGTCATCATTCATCTCTTTCAAACACATCTAGCCCCCCTCCCAATCACGGCCCCTAACAATTGTAACAACTAATGCACTCTCATTCGGACGGCCACAAGTCAGCTC
This sequence comes from Eristalis tenax, assembly GCA_905231855.2. Lineage (NCBI taxonomy): Eukaryota > Metazoa > Arthropoda > Insecta > Diptera > Syrphidae > Eristalis > Eristalis tenax. The sequence goes on from HG993127.1 coordinate 24,912,516, forward strand.
CAGCATCTTGGTGTCTAACGCAATTAACAGCATAATCCCCTTAGACGCCCATCATGACACTCCGAGGGATTACTAATCGTTGACCTGACACCATCTGCCTCTGCGAGTGTGCGACTGCAAAATTGAATTATCTGTCAAATTCGATTATCCCGTGCCTAGCACGATCTAATTAAAAATTGAATGCAAGGCAGCCAAAGCCAGCGGCGGCTGAGTGCGCACCACCCGTCATCAAAGCGAAACAAATCAACATGCACCCAAAGGTGAAGATGGGCCAAGTGCCAATTGAATTACTTGCCCGTGAGCTCATCAATCAGTTCGATTACAAATTTAGACCAGCAGACAGTCAACCGCAGAGAGAGTAACACTTACGAGATCCCACACACATCCGACCGACCTTCAGAGACGGCGGCGAGCGACGGCCGGCCCCTGCATTTCCGCGGTGTGGACGGCTTTAGGGAGCTGCATTCTTATCAGATGACTGCCGCTGCACCACTTGTTCGAAATGCTTTTCGAATAAAACACATATTTCGATTTGTGCGGACAACACCGCACATCCGACGAATGCAGGTTTTGTTGGCGAAATTCCACATGGAATCGCCAGAGCACACCGCACCGGGGAATTCACGGCCAAATGAATGACCTAATGGCTGGATATAATTCCTGTTGCTATTTCTATTTGTCCATCAGTGCGGGATCCCACAGCCGCGGATATAATCGGACTCGAAAATGATTTTGTTTATTTCGGCCGAAAAAATGTTTTTTGAAGCGTTTTTGAAAATCCCGCAACAGCAGCAGGAGCAGGAAATTCCTCGTTGTTGCTGTTGTGTTTTGTTTTTCGGTCTCGGTGACTAATGTAAACATCGCTCGGTTGAGCGAAGCGGAGCGCACTGTCGTCATTTCCATTTCGACCCACTACACGAGGGTGGCAACTGTTGGGGATTATGTTTTCGTATTTTTTTGGAGAGACACCTGATCATAAGCCGGTGGGATGGATGCCTGCATCCGGTACCCGGGGGGGATTTTTGTTTTCGTTTTCAGACTTTTTCAGACTATTTCAGGCATTTTCCGACATTTTTTGTTCCCCAGCTTAGGTTGCGTGGGTGGGCGTGGGTGTGTGTAGTTACAGCGGTGCGCTGAGGGAGTCAATCTTTGAGGAGACCTTTGCACTGATAAGCGAAGAGACTGTCTTTTCATAGCCACCCGAGCTAAACTAGTTTTCCATAAGCCTTGCACAGCTGGCAGGCTAGACTTGACAAAGGCAAATAGGAGACCTGAAAGGCTCTTGATTGAGATTCGTCTTTTGTTCTTCTGTCCTCGATGCAGCTCGATCTCAACCGACGGGATTGGTGACTCCCGTGCATGGCCGTGTGCTTGCTGCATTGAGTGTCACATATTTTGTAGCTTCATGACTCCATCGGCCGTGTGGCATCACCCAAGACGTGGTTATTCTCTGAAATGTAGTTTCTCTGGATTTGATTGAAAGGACGTGCTGATTGTACTTCTTGGCATATTGGCAAGAATTCAAAGCCGAAATCCTTTAACTAAACTGCCACAAGGTCCACCTCTTGATTCTGTCATCCATCTGCTACTCATTCAAGTGATTCTTGCACGATATTGATGGATAGGAGAAAGACAGACTAATGTCCGTCCGACTTTGACTACTATGCGCTATTACGAGGCGGTTACATCGATTGGGATTCCTGAGTGCAGAGACGTTGCATCATCTCCTTTGCATGACGCTAAAACCGGTGTTGAACCTGGATCTCAACTACCTCCAGCCAGCCGTCTTCAACTACGCATACCAAACCGCTTAAGGCATTTGTGTTCGCTCAAATCTGCGCGTTCTCAGTTCCGTACTGGCGTTGTGCCCACTGCCTTGGTGTCGAGGTTCAACATTTTCTAGAAAAACATTTTCATCTTTGATCATATTTTTGTGTAATTTTTTAGTGAGAGTTTTCGCTTCCTCTTGGCTCACACGTTTGAAGACAGTAAAAGCCAAACACCAGCGTGTTTGATTTCAGAAACTTCCCCTGACACGGTACGAGAAACACGAATTGTGGGCAGATGCTTATTTCGAATCAACGCGTTCGTTGCGTTGCAAGGCGACGTGGTCAGTATCTGTCTGTGGAAGAAGTACACTTCGAGAAAGAATGTGATTCCCCATCGAAGTGCCTTATGGAATCCACTGGGACACATTCCACTTGAAACTCCACTGCAAGCAGTAGCCTCTCCCTGGCATCAGAGGCATTCTCTATCTGTTCCAGCAGACATTGAATGTCTCAATACCGGAGCAGTTCACGATGGTTCTTAATCTTGCTTAAAGCACAGCAGTGACTTATGTCTTATTGACTGTGACTGATTCCGAGGCTATTCACTGACTTTTCCAATCCCACTTGGTGCCTTTCTGTTTCGCTGGTTCAACCGAATTGCCTCGAGTGTGGCTTGGTCTCAGCAGAAAGCTAGTTTTTTACCATCATTGCATATCATCGACTTTAGATCTATTGTGTCCACTTTTCATGCCCCCTTAAGAGTTCCCCCACACAAAGTTCTTCTCAGAATTGTATTGAGGGTAATTGACTTCTGTTGATCGAAGACTTCTGTTGTTTTGTTTCTTTGAGGAACGAGAGCTGGCTTCTAGTGACTTCAATTCTTCATCTGACATTAGGTCCCTGCCCAGATGTCTTTGCCTTTTGTGGGCTAGAGCATCACAAATGCATCACAAAGTCCCGGTATATGTTCTGGGATTTCGTTAGATTCTCCGCAGAATCTGCAGAGATCCTCTTCTGATGCTCCTAGTTTCCTTAGGTGCTCCCTGAGTCTACAGCGTCCTGTGCGGAAGCCTGTACGAATACATAGTTTGTTCTTGCTCATTCTGATACATGCCTCAAACCTCTTCTGGTTATGTTGAACCAAGAGTTTCCTGGCCATGAGCGTTTTTCCAGGTGTCTGCCCGGTTCCGTCTTTCTAGCTCCCCGAATTCGTCCCTGAGGATTTATTTCACCACGCCAAGTGCCCGATTTTCCATTTATTCTTGAACCACGACACTAAGAGACAAAGACAATTTCGACTGAAGCATACATAAGGGTTCATGTACCCAACATGTACATGGGCCTAGCTTCTACAGCAACCACTCGTGTTGTTCGTGGTAATGTTCTATCACGAGGGACTGGGACCGACAGTTTTAGGCCGACACTGACGGGCGAGGTTTGAGAAGCCTTACTAGACAGGAATGCTCCAAAGTGCTCCGTTCTTATGCGTGCCATAAGCATTTGTCACGGCCCGCGGTACAGATTTAAAAAGGCATGGCTCTTTAGTGCACAGGGCCCAAGAAGAAGAGTGGTACCCCAAGTACGTATGCACATCGCAACTAATGCCTTGTGTACTCTAAACCGCACAAACGGTGTTGCACGTCACTAGCTCCCGTCGAGGGCTTACGTCATTTATTAGTTGTTCGTCCTACAACTAACCAGTAGCCCTACAACTAACCAGTCTCTCCAGTATGTCTAGAAAGTATTCAGCACCTTCTTGGGCATGGGTTCAAATACATTCCATGCAGACTCCTGTTGCCCGAGGTTCGCGAGAACAAAAGGACAGAACTGCGCCCTCACTTGGGAATGTCGTTTCGGCTAGTACCCGCCTCGCACCATGTTTTCTAGGAGTCCCCATTCTTCCTATTGATGCAAGTAAACAAAACATTTCCGTGGAATATATTAAATCAATTTCCCCAAAATCCTATTCCGCCTATTTGCCGCCATCCCCAAGAGCTTCATTCACAAACGATTCTCTCTTCAAACCCCCTCGAATGGCGGCACAAATATGCAAAGTGGATGAGCCCAAGTGATTACCCCGCCTCGATTCGGCCAAGTGTCCTCCAGCTCAGTTTGCGTGCGTGTCTCTTCACTCGCAACCATTCGATTTTCAAAAACAGAACTCTACCCTCTGATGGGCACAGACCATCGCTCGAATGCCTTAAGCGACAGTTCACTCCCCCTTTCCAGTGGCTTCGAACAAACAACACCCGTGTGGGGTGGATGGAATCTCTTCACCCTCACCTAACCACGTGCGGGATGTGCTTCGCCTCAACTGATACCGTGTCTGGTCGAATAAGCTTTTTAACTCATGAGTTCTACTCCATGCCGATAGGTTGGCCCCCAGCTCCGGCTTCGCCGATCAGCCGCAGCTCCGTCCCCCGACCGTACTTGCGGAACTTTCTAATTGAATTTTCTCCCAAAATTCGCCCACAACTTCACATGATTGATGAGCTCCACTGAGGAAATATACACATAACGGTTTAACATGTCATATCTTGGAAATTGAAGAAGAAAAACGCGGTCGAAACTCAAACTGAAGAAGTTTTTTTTTTCTCCTTCATCTACTCTCCTTTGATATGCGGCCGCTGAAGGATAAATTTGTTTTTAATATTCTTTCAGCCAGAACATCATCTGACGTCAAACTTTATTCGCACACAAATATCCGCAAAGTTGATCATCGCCCATTCACTGTTCGGTGAATAGAACGAGGCGAGTTTAAAAAAAGAATCTTCGCCGAGTTGGATGACAGTGAATAGAGCTGAATAAATTAAGAGAAAAGAAAATACGATTTTTGGCAGGAATTCAATTCGTTCAAAGATACTTTGCTGCTTGAGCTTCAGCTACGGCGCGGCGGCGTCTCCCCCGTCATGACGACTGGCCAGCAATTGTATCTCTCGGAGATCACCAAAAACAAACGCTGAGTCATGTGGCTTGTGCGCTCGCTGCTCTTGGCCACCTGTATTTCAGGGGAAAGTTCAGTCTGCCCCTGCCAGGAATGGGAGCAAGCCCGGAATGAGTTTGAACTATTTTTGAATTAATGTCTGCGTGCCAGTGCGTTTTGGCTTTTACGACGCCCTACACGTCGGATTGAATGCCTTTTAAAGTACCACCAGATGAACTCCGCCCGCCACCGCCAGATGAAGGGAAATTTGAATTTTAAAGGACCTCAACTATTTGTGGGGTGCACCGTCTGAAATTTCGATTAAAACAACAAAAAAGAAAAGCCCGCCAGTTTACCGCCTTTGACTGCGTAATTATGGATGTACGTATATTTTTCCATTTCAATTTGCAAGGGTTGTGCCCTTTTTGCATAATTAACTCAGCAGGGTGGTGTGAATTAATTATCTTATTGAGTGAAAAGGGAATGTAAATACCCTTGGGCCTTTGATGGATCGGAGGGGCTGTTGATTGTTGGCCTTTGAGTTTTTCTCTCGCTCATATTTTGAGCGCTCAGTGGGCGGCTTAATTTTGACAGATGGGTGCAAACAGAGGGAACTTTCTAGTCAGTCTGTCAGTCAGTGAGAAGATGAAAGGGAAGTCGTTGGGACTCAGTAGAAATTCGGGCCCTTTGAGTGTGTCTGAAGTTATTCTTGACCAGGCACTGTGCGTCTCTTAAAGCACATCCGTGTGGTTCGGCGGTGTCAACTGAAGGAGAAGCAGTGCATTTTAGGCGTCACTGTGTCACACCATTAAACTAAAGAGTCACCCATCAAGTGCCAATTTTCCATCAAATGTTTACTTCGGCATATTTTGCGAATCTTGCCAAAACTACGTTTAAAGTAGTATAACTTGGAGAAGCCCCAAGGCAGTTCTTGCAGGACTCCTATCTGACAAGGTAATTTTCGATGACTTTTCGAAACACACGACTTGGTTAACTTGACGAATATTCGTTGGATTGTGTGGATGAACACGGCCTTCTGCGTAGACCGTCAAGAAGAAGTCCACAGAAGTCCACACGTGGTGGTTCGTCATCACAAAAATGCGAAATGACTCGTTCTGGAAATGGTCTCAAGTCGAATTGTGTGTGAAGCGACACCATCTTGTTGAAACCACATGGCATCCCGCCATTATCCTTGGTCGGTTGACAAGACAGCGATCAGAATGGTTTGTTAACGCGTCCCGAACTAGTGCAAAATGCTACCCACCGATGAAGAAAGTCACGTGTGAAAATGTAGCATTCAGGCACCCAATAGGGAATATTTCCACGCAACCCATGGGCAAACGTGTGCTTGGATGATACATAATCACACCCTGATCACTCTTAGAAAAGCGCCTACTAACGCCTTGTCCAAAGAGACAATCGATCCCCTAGTAAAAGCGCGGCACATTTATCACCTCTGCTCCTCTGTGGATCGCAGCAACCGTTTGCAATGCAATTCAACACTGTTGGGTCATTATTTCATACCCATCTCAGAGCCATGCACGATCACACGAGTGGAAGCGTTGTAGTCTACCCACGATTTCGGTCTGCGCAGTCAACACCTGCATATTCACCAACCAAGGAGGATCGGAGCTTGAAAAATGGCTGCATTCCATCGCGGGAAAGCTGCTTTCAAGCATCTCTCTCATATCCGAGGTATTTCCTGGATCGTCGTAAGATCCGCCATATACTGAGTGAGGATCGTTTGTAGTTGGTGAACGGCCCCCAGAGTGTAGAGTGTTCTTACATTCCAGAGCCACATTCGCAAGCCGTATGCCCTTATCATGTTCCACAGTCCGAGGCTGTTCGCCTTCAACGTGACCAGCATGTTAGCCCTTCTATGACTGGACTGGTTGGTTATGCGCCTTACTGCCTAGAGCCTTCGCTGCATCCATCTGAAGAAAAATACGCCATAACATAAAGGTGGTACAACAACATAAAGCTGAGCACTTGACAAAATCTCGCCTTTTTACAGTGATAAGCGGTGAATAATAAAACAAAGGTCTCAGTTGTCCACCAATCGGCAGCCGCAGGTTCCGTGACATAGGCTTGAACGCTTGTTTTATCACCACTCTAGCTCTGGAGCATTCTTCACTATAGCCTCTGATTGTATGTGCGTAAAATAGAACCTGGCACCGTGTACTTGATTTAATTTCACGTGAATCTAATTACCCGTGATCCTTGTGTGGCTTTCATCGTAGTTGATGGATTCACCCAGACCCAGGGTACATTGTGTTGCCACTGAGCCAGTTGCCATCAGTTACTCCTAGAACTATTTTTGATTTTGGTTTTGGATGAACGCCCAAATTGATTTGATATCCTTTCTTTGAGTAGTATTCTCCCAGGCTTTCTTTCCTAATAGGGGCCTGTGAAGGTAGTAGCAGAGGATATGAGAGGGGTTTTCCTCTTCTTCCTCATCCATGCAGCTGCTACAGAAGTCGTTGTATGGTAATCCTAGTCTAGCGGCGTGTCCATTTACCCGTACCCATTGCACAATGTCCTGTGAGGGCTCCAACTAGGTTACTCCGATCGACTGTATTTACGCACGCTAACAGGATTTCTTACCGAGCTCTCTGCCAAGCAATGCGACTGAACAGCACAAAGACTTTTGCCTGCGCTACTGCGAAACGAAATCCATCCAACATCTCCGAATGCCCAGCTCTAACGAGGGAAAAGGCAGTTTCTAGAAAAGCACTTCCTTATATATATGGTGGACTTACTTGTTGAACTGAAAAATTTTATCTGTCTGCCTGTCCATGATCTGTCTAGGTCGTCAGTAGTCACCAATCCCTGGCATAGGCTCAATGGACCCAACACGTTGGTCTAAGCGAGCCACGGCCGTCAGGGGTTATCTGGGCATCCAATTATCTACCATTACATGTGAAGTTACTATTTTTTACTAGACTTAACATTTTTCTCAAAAGTCCCAGAGCTCTATTGTTTTCTGAAATCGGCATTATCGCAATCAATTGCGCGCATTTCTGATAAGACGTACAGAAACATAGGTGTTTACGGACTCGTTCAAGCTTAGTTAGACTGATCACAAAAATTAAATTCACGGACATTTATGACGTACACATGATCCATCCGGATTCAGTGAAGTGTACACACGTGTCACGTCATCACGTGTAATTCGCTTGTTTAGAATGGTCACTAACTTTAAATTCACGGACATTTATGACGTACACGTGATCCCCCCGAATTTCGTGAGATGCACACACATGTCACGTCATCACGTGTAATTAGCTTATTTAAAATTATCACTAACATTAAATTCACGTACATCTATGACGCATACGTGATCCTCCGGATTTAGTGAGGTGGACACACTTGTCACGTGATCACGTCAAAAAAGCTTATTTAGAATTTAAATGATCACTAAAATTAAATTCACGGACATTTATGACATATACGTGATCCCCCATGATCCCCCGGATTCAGTGAGGTGTACACATGTGGCACGTGATCACGTGTAATTCGCCTATTTAGAATGATCACTGAAATCAAGTTCACGTACATTTACGACACGTGATCTCCGAGATTTAGTGAGGTTTACGCACGTGTCACGTGATCACGTGTAATTAGATTTGCACTCAGAATCGTAGGCTCTATTCTAAATAAAACTTACGTGTTTCCGTATTTATAAATATCAAATTTAGTGGTCCATCGGGCACGTATAAAAAAATCAACTCAGTAGACAACAAAACCGGCTCAGTAGAACAAAGAAATTCTCCAAGGCAAATTTTATAAGAGTCCATCTGGTCCAACAAGCCACAAATGACGGATGAGCAGCTGCCTCCATCTTGTGTCCACTTTCAGTGTTGCATCCAAGATAAAACCAAAATCACTCCAATCACAGATCAACGCAATGACCTCTCAATAAACTTCTGTGAATTGTAATCGAACCCCGTATCCGTGCAGTGTAAGTGCCTCTGTTGTCGTTGTCGTCGTGGTTAATTTGGTCGTCACTCCCATCCCGCGAAAAGAAATCCATTTAAATGTGCAACTCATTATTTTTTCCATCAACTATCTGTCAAAAATCGTTGATGCATCGCGTCTTCATCTCACTTCATCGTTTCATTATTCTTCTCATCCACTGAAAAAATAAATAACGAAACTCCACCAACAACATCAACAACAGGAGTCTGGACACCGAAAAATCAAACGCCAACATCCTCGAGGACCAACCTGAACGAATTTCAGTCACACAACTCCACAGCAGCCACCACAAGCAATTCCAGTGCGACTGGCCAGACTCGTTCATCATCCGCCTGCGAGCACAACGAAAAGGGCATTCCAACACCTCCACCACCGCCACTTTGGACACCGCAGCCGGAGCGAAAGCAATTCCGTCCCGTGCACTTCGAGTCACCATTGCCCCAGCGTAAGTACGTGCGACAGCAGTCCACGCCCAGCGAAGCAGCACCGCCACCACCCTGGTCGTACACCAATTCGAAGCCATTTCCAGGATATCAATCACAGAGCTGTACGAATCTCAATCAGAAAAACACAGCGATTCCTTGGCCCCCATCGTCGTCGACAGGCTCACCTCAGAACGGAACACCACCGGCCGACGAGCCCTTGACCGGTGACGACAACGACGACTTTCCATCCTCAGCCAGCATAGCGGAAAAAATCAGAAGTAATTTCCGGATTCATCCTCAGCCCGGCGCATCAATCGCGCGCCACCCCTGAGGCTCTTCACTTTTGCTCACATCTCATTAATGTCACTGTTCTCTTTTCTTTTCATCTCGTTCACTTGTCCTCATCGCCAAACCGAAGGTTTCGAGCGTTCAACTTCGTACTCGGAGTTGCAGCGGCCATTTGTGCGGCACAATCCACATGAAAAGCCTGCAATTTTAAGACCCAATGAAGTCAGTAAGTATCTGTTGAACCACGTTGATGTTGTTCACAATTTTCTCCCGCCTTTCCTTTTTAAATTTCATTTAAAAACAACTTTTTTCCTTTGGTTTTTTCTCCTCACACGACACACTTGAGTGAGTTTGAATCCCGCACAGTCCTTGAACAAAATAAACTTGGTTTTTATTTTAGTTTTGGTCCTTTCACATGCACCCTGTGTTGTACAAAATAAGAGAAGCAGACGTAGTTCACAGTTTAATAATGGTCTAGCCGCTAGGTTAAGTTAGGTATGCATTGACTAGTTCTAAGTTTGTGCGTCTAGGGACGATCCAACCGAATTAAGAGACTTGGGAAATGCTACATTAATCCCGGATTATTGACATTCGCCATACGATACAGACTCTTCGACGGACTTGACATGGGAATGCGACTAGGTGAGGTGAACTTAAGGAGGGATGATTATATTGGACTAGTCTTAGTACACTTCGTGGGCAGTCGACATGGGCTAGACATTTTTAAGGCTGACGGTTTGTTAATTCCGTCTCTCTGTCTCTTCAAGATCTGAATATACCCTTGCAATGGCAAGGATCCAAGGGTCTGTGAGAAGTTTAAACAAAATATCGGGGAAAGCGTCCTCCTCTTTGCAATGCCTCCCATTACTTGAACTGTTGTCCATCCATTTGTCATTCGCACGATGGTCAAGTCATGTGACACCCGGCGAGCGCGACAATCTCCTCACATTTTTCACAAGAAGCCACAAATTATCACTTCTCAAGTAAAGAACTAAATAAGTCGTGTAAACTCTGTCTTCCAAAATCGTTCATTCGCCTTAAGTGCCATCTTCGTTGATGACAAGCCAAATAGGCGTCCCTCGCGAGAGATTATCACCCACAGTTCAGACCCACAGAACTTCTCTTACGTGCTTCATCATTCAATTGTCGGAAGTAATTCCACTCAAGGCAGTCCTGACTGCTTTAAGATGAATGTCATCTTTCGGATTGCAAGACACGGATGTAGAGGAATTAAACAAAAAAAAAATAAAAAAATAGAACAAAGTTAATTCAGACCACTCTCGGAATGGGCAAAAAAATGTTTTCACTCGTACTCAAACAATTTTATGGCTGGAGTCTTGCATAAGAACATCAGATTTCAATCAAAGGTAAAAACAGTAGCCACCAACTTGACTAGTTGCCTTAAACACATGCATTTCAGAGAGAGAGTCGGATGCACGACATCCTTATCAGTGCCGGCCAAATAGCACACATGTGTACAAAGGCGACGGCGTGTAATTGGTGTCGTGTAATTCAAGCTTACGTGACGTAGGCTCTAGTATGTTCTAGACGTATGTCGATATGGCAGACAACGTACAACGGAGCATAACAAGTGTTCCTTTTGCATTGATAGTGAGTAGTGAGGAATTGTTGACTTGAACTTACGTGTACACGTGAACTTGTGCGGCTCTGCGTCGTCATGTACAGTGGTTTAATTTGTTGCCTTAAACTCATGCGTTTCAGAGAGAGAGTCGGATGCACGACAATGGCGCAAACGGCGTGTAATTTGTGTCGTGTAATTCAAGTTTACGTGGCGTAGGCTCTAGTATGTTCTAGACGTATGTCGATTTCATTTCAAATTAAATTGACCTGCATTCAAAAGCAACAAATTAAAACAAAATTCACAAAAATAATATTTTCCATATTATGAAAAATGAATTGAAAATAACACGACAGGCCTAGATGCCACGACTCCACACGGTATTCATGGTCATTGGGGGCAGAATACAATTAAGATAAACCTTCAAATTTCGAAACCTTATAAGATGTGCAAGGCCTGACCTGTTTTCCAGATTTGTTTCAGAATGGGTTAAACTCGGCAACGTACCGCGATCTCCAATCGAATGTTAGTGCCCAGTTTCCGAGCACAGATGCAGCGAATATCAGCAACTCCTCGCTATTCACTATCAATGCAAAAGGAACTCTTGTTGTCCGTTGTCTGCCAGTGGGTTGAGTGTGTTATTAAACAGACGTTTATGAACGGGTCCCTCATTGTGACACATCTTTGCTCTGTTTCGAAGCTACTGATTGTAACCTCTGCCACATATGCACACCTTTTCTGAAGCAACCACTGACTCCAGAAATCCGTGTCTACTTGCATGCGTCGCTCTACTCTACTCTACGTCTATGGTATTGAAGTCTTTTTTGGGCTGCCGTGGTGTTGTTGGTGCGTCGGCCCCTAAGCACTGGCATAGCTTCCATTCCCGGTACGAGCAAAATAATGTTCACGACACCACCTCTTCCGAGTCACTAATGCTCAAGGAATGTAGCTGTCCGGAAAAATCTTCCCAAATTGGCCGTTCAGAGTCGGCCTAAAAGTGTAGGTCCCTCGCTGCCTTGGAGTCGCCAAACGTGACCTTTTGAACATACTCCCCGTGTTGAAGCTCATCTCTTCCAAATTGCCTCAGTGCTTTTCCCGCAAATATTTCTACACTAAGGACTAAACTTTAATTTGAAAAACAAAAACTATATTCAGCATGTGAACACATCCCTTTGACACGCCTAGCACCAAGCTCACCCTTTGTCGCATTCCTCTCAGGGAGTGGTGAAGATTCACTCAAAACCACGCTGGAATTCATTCCATTCATATCAACTCACAAAAATGTCTGCACAGGGTAAGCATCTCCGGCTTGCATCGTCACATTCACATCACCGACGCACAACGCGTCGGGACGAACGCATGGCATTTTTGACAAAAGATTAAGAGTGAAGGTCTGTGTCTTGAGCATGTATTCTGTCGGTTTAAGCATTTATTCATTTAGATTTAAGACTCATTCCAGGTCTCATTCTATGTTAAGTAAGGAGATAGTGTTGCATATTTTGTTCTCATCCTCATGTCAAACATGGTCGCACACAAGACAGCCTTGCTGACGACCAGTGTTTCATAGTCAAGCATACCCTTGTCCACGCTTAAATTTGTAGTCATTTATTTATCATATCTTTGCTCATGAAAAACAACTAGAATATATTTATGCCAGTTAAATGAAAAGAAACAAAACCAACCAACTTGTATGCATTTTCAGTTTTCTCAGTTAAAAACGAATATATGAGCGAACCGGAAACGGAACACGAGAAGCCAAAGAAAATGGCGCAATTAAGTCGACGGCAGTACGATGGCATTGGACCCACAACAAACGACGGAATGCCAGTTGTCCTAAGATCGGTAATAAAAACGACACCATTCACACCAAATGATTATTATTATCAATCAAAACAACAATCCAGTGAATCAAATTAAAAAACGAATCACCAACACAAGAAAAAAGCAAAAAGAAATACCAATCCTATTTTCTCCTCTCTCTCTCTCTCTCTTTTTCTTCTCGTTCTCGCCAACGCTCGGTTTGCGACATCTTTTGCGGGGACGCGTTTATTGTCGCCATCGCCATGCTCAATCGCCCGCAGGAAGTTAAGGAGCCAAATCAACATGAATGGTACAAAAGGATATTCCAAACGATACACAAACAGAAGAATCCCGGTACGAAACTGATGACATAAAAAAATAAAAAACACAAATACACACACACAAAATATATAATAAACGCAAAAATTCAGAGAAACTGCTTAGAATGCAATAAAGCGAATGAGACGGACAAAAGTGAGACATAAGTCTTGAACGAACGAGCGTTGAATGGCGAGCGGTGCCGGAATTCCTTGTAGGACCTTTCGCCATTTGATGGACGCACAAATGTTGTGAGGTTAAAGCCTCAATTTGGAACTTGTTTCTCGTTATGAATTTAATAAGATTCCCCTGGGGAAGGTCATGAATTAGGGTCAACTTTGCTATTGGATATGGCTTGGGACGTTTCGCATGGTCTCGTGGGGATGGCTTTCACTGACAGTGTACAGCGCCATGGTTCGTAAGGTTTCATGGGGAGCCCGGGCTACAGCAGAAGGTGTCCAATCTACTCTGTGTTGCAGAGGTTTGTATCTATTAAGTCACATAATGACACCCAGAACTAAGCCGGTTGTTTTTAACCATACTCCTGGCAACTTGATTCACACAAACGCGCACGTCGCATTTGAAAGAATCCTGCAGAGTCAGTCAGGGTGTTGAAAACAAATTGTCTGTTCTCGTGATCTCCAAGCGTTTATTGAACGTTTTCTCAGAGTACAATTTATCGTCACTGTATATGTAGTCCTTCATTTAACTCTCAACAGTGAAGTTACTGTCTCTGTTATACCAATAAAGGACGTAAGGACACTTAGGTCAACTCAAATGACGGAATCAATTCGCAGACAGGATATACTGCGACCATTATCACAGCTCCGCATAGTTTCGTTAAGTTTCGTTAAATTTTCCTTAGAAGCGAATTGAAACTCTGTCTGCGTATGTGCATGACAGTTGACGTGGGAATGTAATATCGCAAGTTCTGAAAAGCAATTTTGAATGCGCCCCGGTAATTTGACGATGCTTTTGGCTACATTTGACTTAAGTGCACTTGTACAAGTTATGGCTTGGCCTTACGTCTATAAAATTGGTCTCATCTTCAATGTACAATGTTGTATCTGTCTGAATATACAAACATGATACGCTGTGATCAAAATAACAACTTCGTTAAGTTTCGTTAAGTTTCGATAAGTTTTGTTCACTTTTCCTTAAATAAGTGCCAACGAAAGCAATCGTTCTCTACGCCTCTAAGCTTAAGTCCTAATGTTTGAGCCTTAATCCTATATAATGGGTCGTTTGTGCAATGTTTGATCTGTCTGTCTTACCAGATATTTTGGTATACCTTATATTCGTTTTGCCTAACAAATCTCTACCCATCCGAATTACCTGCACGGCATGACAATACACCATTGATTTGTTCGAAAATGTTTAGATCGATCAGAAAACTTACCACACTTCGTGTACATCCTTCAAAACTTAACGAATACTTCTTACTTCTTCGGGGTTGCTGACACATTTAAAAGAGTGTGTCTAGTATGGAGTTGGTGTTACATAGAATCATTCCAACCTGAACAGTCACAGACAGCTTGCTTTTGATTAACTTAAGGCTTCTCTGCCCAGAGCTTGAGTTTGTTCAAAATAGTAGAATTTGAATTGAAACATATTTCTACTGATCCGCTGGCTAATTTGATCTAAACATCTTTAGATATACACATCGACTACTCCAGTACACAGGTTCGTCTGTCTTGGGCTACTTTAATCTGAACGAATGAAGTGATCCAACTCCAGCAACCAGTCTTACGTGTCAGGTCTTGTTGTAGGTTCTAGTCAGTTGCTTGATCTTAAAAAACTACAAGCAGGCCACTGTGATGTGTGACCTGCGACATTTTGGGCCTACTTTTATTCCTGTTTTTCTAACCAGTGTTTCAGATCAGAATTCAACTGAGATCTGATTAAATGTGTCCATCTACGAAAGCCCTGAAAACCCGATGCCAACAGATTTCGGCCCATATTTTTGAAGAATTTCGACACTTCTGCACGTTCCCTGCACCACTTCTTGGCAATGCACTCAATATGAGCTCAGGCAAACAGACTTATCCCTACGGTGAGCATGTTTTGGTCTAACTGGACCGCCACGATAGCCAAGCTGCTCATGTTAGCTTGAAATCATTCCGGCATCGTTTTGCAATTGGCTGTTATCTTGAATCAGACTTCTCGGAAATGAGTAGACTACTTTTGTGAACCCAAACGTTTTTGACAGCAATCCACTGATCTCATTTCACAGAACAAAAACATTGCTCATTAAAAAACGTCCTAAATCCTCTAGGCCTCTAATCCATCTCATGTTTGCAGAAGTCTCATTGCTCAGCTCTCAAAATTTGACCATGCTAAGGTGAAAGCAGAATTTAGTTGCCACAGGCCTTTTGAAACCATCCCTCATTTGGAATTATTTATAAATTACCTGACCTCTGTCAGCCCCAAGAAACGACAACTTCCATCTTCCAGCACTTGTCACTAATGTCACAACAAAAATTGTAACAACCACATGTTATTTTGCTGTGTCAAAGCGCAGTCCAGAGACAAGAAATAAGAGATGTTCTACAAACAGAAACCGTTTCAAGGTTCATCACAAATGGCTCTCATCCATTAGCCATCACAACTGCACAGTCAGGCCAGCCCAGGACTGTGCAAGTGCGCTGACACCTTTTAATAAGTATCTACTTGGAACGACGGCAGCAGAACACAGAAAACCAGCGCCTCGCATTCAACTCTCGTTTGTTGCACAGAATGAATAAAAAAGCAGAAGAAAAATTGCCTGCATCGTGTCGGTAGCATGCAGAGTGTCCTTAAGCTGGTCTAAGGATACAGAAGAAAATGCAGAAGAAAAAATTAAATTGCTTATCCTTCCTATGCTATCTTTTCAATTTAGAGTTTTGTTTCTGTTTTCTTTGCTTCCTTGCTCCTCTTTTCTTTCATCTTTTCCGCAAATTAATTATATTTTCATGCTTCTCTGCTACGTTCTTTTTTTTTTTGTTTCTTCTTCTTCTTCTCTGATTTTCTCCTCCCTCTCTCTGTTTTTCTTCACTTATTCAGATTTGTTTCTGTTTTTTGTGTGCTTTTTTTTTATTTATCACTCATCCCTTATTCAAAGCAAAGAAAAGGAAAAAAAGAACCGCTTTATGAAATGTAACAAAATGTGCTTGCAATACGAACGCAGTTACGAGTAGGGCACGGCAAGGAAGATGCAATTTATTTTAAGTCAAAATATGAGATAAACAAATTGAACAAGAGAATAAATGCGAACGAAAAAAGCAGCTAGCTGCCAAATAAATGAAGAAACATTTGCTTGTCTCAAGTTCCATTGCATCCGTCTGCCTTGATATTCAACAAAACATTCACACAAACACACATACACACACAGAGAGAGAACTTACGAAAATAAGAACTAACTATCACGGAGACGTTTGTTTTCCTGTTTTTCTCTTCTTCTTCTTTCACACTCTTCTTGCAGATGATTACGTGACAATTCGCTACAAATGTCCAAGAGGTGAACAATTTTTATTTCATACGATTCTTTCTAAATTATTGCATCCTCGGAGGAGTAGATTTAGTTCTTTTTTATTTTGTCTCGTAGTAGTTGCCTCCTGAAAACACACTTTAGCGCCCCAGCATGTTGTGTCATGGCTTAAATTGTAGGGAATGCTTTCGGAAATGCTTTGCGGGAAATACAAAAATTAATTGCTTACTGTTAATGTCATTAATTAATTTTAAGGCACTGGGTCTGGGGAAGGGTTTTGCTAAACTCAACGCTTTGCATGTTGGTCCAGTGAAGCCGCTGGGCGTGCTTTGAAAATTCGCATGCTTTACAAAATCATTCATTCAGTCATTTTATGGTAGATTAAGTTAAGCTTAAGTCCTGTGGAAGTGTAAATTTGTTACGAATGCAAAATGGGGGAGGTGATTGTACTTAAATTTAGATTAACATACATTTTTACTAATTTGTCCGTCTATTGGTGCTTGTTCCTGATCTGTTAAAAGTCTGCTATGGTTTTCGTGCAGAGAACAAGGTAAAACTTGTAAACCTCCCTCGAAGAACGGATGCCTGTGGAGTTAAATTTTGAGATTTTTTTCTCGGCACTAGTTCAGGACTCTGTTTTATTGGGTTTAGAACTACAGGTCTCGCAAAGCAAATGTCTCTTGCAGAGCATCGAAGAAGATTGGACCACAATTTGAACCAGGCCATCTCTCCATAGAGCTATATTTTTGAACAACGAAGGTTTGTATTATAATTTCCGCCCAAGTCCTTTGGTCCGAAGGGGTCAGGATGAACATTTTCAAGATCATAAGGGCAACGGCCATGCGTTCCACGTACACGACCAGGGCTTTTTTTAACGGCCACTGCTGATTTAAATTCCACACTTCGTAGACATGCCTTTTCATAGCTATTGGACTCTATTCGATTGTTGGTTCTTCCAAAATAACCACATTTTAGTAAAAAAATTTCACATTTTTAGTATATTTTAGTACATTTTTAGTACACTTCTAGAACATTTTTAGAACATTTTTGGTACCAGACTAAGAGTTAGCAGCGCTACCTGAACCGTTTCAATCTTTTCTCACATTTCTTTCCCCTCTAGTGCAAGACTCACGTTTCTGCCCGTCGACCAGCAGGCCTGGAACTACTAGAGCAAACTGGGGACTTCAAGATAATCGAGTGGTGCCACGACAAATGATCGCCGCGGTGGCCATAAGCATTCCTTCTTCAAGATAATCGAGTGGTGCCAAGACGCATGACTGCTGCGGTCGCCATAAGCATTCCTTCTCCAAGATAATCGAGTGGTGCCAAGACAAATGATCGCCGCGGTCGCCATAAGCATTCCTTCTTCAAGATATTCGAGTGGTGCCAAGATGCATGATCTCTGCGGTCGCCTTCGTTCACCACCCGTTGCGTCGCCTATAGCACATGCAGCCCCGTCATGTTGGATCCACATCTCAGATATATCGACATTATCAAGTTCTGGTCACAAAAAGTCGGTTAACACCGTCCTATGCCTGAGCTGGTTGCCGGTAATGATGTCTCCTTCCTCATTTTGAAGATAATAAGATCCGATACCGCACCAAACAGGACAATTTTTGTGGATGCATTGATTCCTGCGGCCGTGGCGTTGTGAATAGTTGCGTCGACCCCTACGCACTTGAGCCTACTCAGCCCAGGTTCTATTCCCGATATTTTCGGCCCCACCTCTCTCGAGTCACTGACAATACTCAAAGAGTATACCTCTCGAGAAGAAGCTTCTCCGGTGTCGGCATAAACTCGAAGGTCCCTTCCACTCATGAGGGAATAATAGCACGCTCAACACGAGTGGTTACTGAGAAGCTGGGCCCTGGCCCTGTTATTATATTATCGATGCTTGATCGATCACATTGCAATTTCGCAGATTGGACATAGTCGCTGAACCAAAAATGCCAATCGACCAAGAAGATGATTTTTAGTAAAAATTTCGGCGTTGTCTATGGGCAGGCAACGCATCATGGGTTTTAATTCTTGCGTCACCACAATCTAATATGGATGTGGGCCCAAATGCAAAGACCCTGGTGATGCCAAATTCATCTGATCAGCTTCGAATTGACATTCCTCTGTCTTCTTCGTCCCTGGCCACTACGGCGGCTATGTTTTCTTCATTTCCTATCAACCTCCGGCTGGTTGGTTGGTTAAGGTTCAAAAGAGTGTACACACACCCAAATTTTTCACTGTGTGGCGAACCGCCTGCCCTCTTAAGCCATGATGACGACCGACAAAACTTACTTTACGTTTTTAGAACTGAGTCAATTCAGCATGAGTCAGTTCAAACTTGATGAAATGGCAGGCCTTACCGAATATCTTAAAAGCTGGTCCTTAAAAGCTGGACAGCATCTGAGACATGGCAATTGGAAGAACGATCATTGCAGTATCTGGTCACTCTTTACGACGTAGTGTACAGCGCATCATGCCTTGTTAAAGTTGAAAATATCCAAGATCCGCTTCTTTACTCTTGGGCTGTTGCTGTGTGGAGCAAGATTTCAATTGTAAACTCCCGCTGAATAACCAATTGGCAGGCCTGTCCTAATTTCAGCCCAAACTGTCCAAAAGGAACCTTTCTTTACAAAGTTCGGCCAATCCCTTGGCATTCTGCTTTGAATCGGTTCATTTTCAGAACAGAAATTACAACTGTTTACTCTTTCTCAGTAAACAGTTCTCTTTCTCAGATTTTCTCACATTCTGGGCTTTTTTACAGCATAGCAAAATTGCAGCTGTTTCCTGGTCAGAATCCTGGGCATTTCTACTCTGCACATGTCCAACGCTACTGCAGCAGTCCTCTTCTAAGGGAATACCAACTTCTGAATCCCTCAAGCGGTTCTTCTCCGCTTGCACGAAATCAAGTTATGCCCTTCCGTCGACCTCCTAATCGGGAGCATTCACCCCAAGTCTCCCACATCGCTGCTTGAAATTCGCTCAAGTGCCTAATCGCACTTTGCATTAGCGTTAATTTTCAAATCAATAGCAGCACACCACAGCACATTCCATCCCACCCCATGGGGAATACGGAATGATGAACGTGTGCATGTACGGCACACATTACACACACACTCGGCATTCAATAGCTGAACGACATGCCAGAGAGACTCCTGAAGCAGCACCACTTAACAGCACAAGTACCAATTCATTCCACAGCCGGGCAGCATTAAATTTCTGGAATTCCTTGCATGATTGTTGAAACAAAACATAGATACTTGGGTGTCATAAATTATCCGAGCACTGACCGCATTCCATGGAAGGCATCGCTCCACATCGACTCTGGACATGCTAATCTCTGAAGTGTGGTGCGGTGTGCGGCGGCTCGGGGTTGGCGTTTTGTTTATCCCACATCCATAAGCATGCTTACTCCATCTTACATCCAACGTCCGAATGATTTATAACAGAAACTAATACCATACATTACACACGGGGCGATACCGCAGACACATCCAAGCGGTGTGGCACTTAAGAACTACTAATTCTTCAGCCCATCCTAACTCTGCCCGTCCATTTGCGCGTGGTTACAGGGCAAGATCTCATGCATGCAGCACATCGCCATCCTACTGCTTGCACATCCCGTAGAGTGACGCCGAGAATTAAAATGTTATCCGTGCACTTTCAGGTCGGTACGCATACAAGGCGAACGGATACATGTCAGAGCCAGAGCCAAACTACGACTCGGACTACTCAACAGTGAAGTATCGGACATTGGAACGCAGACGTCTTCAGTCAACAGGAACAGGAACAGGAACTGGAACAGAAGCTGCTCCCCCAACTGCAGTGGACGGCGGTAGTCAAACCGACACGTAAGTGATTGTTACAAGAATACTTTGTTCCCCATATCATGCTCGTTCGGACATCCACTGTCCTGTCTGAACGAGCACGACCCCCTGTCGATACATCATTCCTTTCTTTATGCGGACGGACGTGGCTGGGCTGGGCCCCGTGTTCATATTTTCTCAGGAAATGCTCGCCTTTCGATGACGGCAGTGATGTGAGCCATATCCACTTAAGTGCTCTCGTGCATTTGGCATTTATGACTTCCTTGTGCTCGTCCCTCCCTTACCCTTCGGGGTGGTGGCGCCCGCAAATGGAGCTTTTAGTTCGATGCTTTTCACTCTCTCCTCCTTTTTTTCTTTCTATCGAAGTTTGAAAAGGAAACGGTCCTGAATTGATTCATCTTCCTTGCTCCTCCTCGCCGTCGTCGTCTTCTGTTGTAAATCGTGTTGTTTGGTTTTCCGTCTTCGTCCTGGAATTCAATTGAACACGGATTCCCATTGAAAATTCAGAATGGCACAGCGGATGGGGGGAAGATGAGATGGGCATCATAAAAGAAGTAAAAGGAAAACCTACCTCGAACACCTTTATAGGGAAATATCCTCAATCGACGTTCGCCTGAATGGGTTGATGTAATCCCCTTGAAATACTGAACACTGGGGCACTGGCGGAAGACGGCTGCGACGGCGATGCCTATCACCGCCTCGGAGGAGGATATCGCTTAAGGGACGATATATGTACTTTACTGCCAAGGTATTCTGATAAAGTTACAGTGAAGTAAGAAAATTGCGGACGAAAGTCGTCTGCCAAAGAAGGGAAATGCATTTAAATTCGCTCGGGGAAGCGGAAGGGACTGAGGTGGTCGCCGAAAGTTATTCAACAGTTGGAGGTCCTGAAGGACAACTTCTCGACATCTCGGCTAGGAAGTGAAAGTGAGAGGCAATCCTTTATTTAACTCCGCAGACACATCGACTTTCGAGCAATTCTGTTCTTTGAGCTCGCTTTCAGAGTAAATGGAACTGCCATTCAAGGTGACATGCCTCTAGACTTGTTTGGGGCGAATGTGTCTGTGCGCCATCTGGCTGTGAAGCTGGGGTCTTGTAGGATGTTCATGGCTTTAGCGGCCAGTTGATCGAAACTTCTCTCGCTGCACCTGCTTTGCCAAGTTCAGGGTGGTCAGGAGGGTGGTTGGCCAATCCAAGTTACTTCTGCCTTAAGGTTAAATTCAGGGGCGATGCCTTATTGAGTGTCATGCCCACCAGGCTCACAGGTCTTGTCTAACAATGGTTCTGCAGGAGACTGACGCAATAGCTCATCTTCCACTTAACGCAAGCCAACACATCCCGACACCCTCAATGATGAGACAGACATCCTTCTAGACAAACGTCCATGCTCCAAAGTCATTCTGTGGGAACGAAGACAGTAATGGACGTCGAGCAAGTTTTCAGTTTTTCAGAGTTACCGCCACCCAAAGCCACATTTTCTGGCGATTGATGCTATTATTGTCACCAGGTTTACTGGACGTGTGACCAGTTAAGCACGCCCTGTCACATCCTGTCACGACTTCTGCTGAGCATAGATCAGTTGATGGCTGTCAAAGTTAAGTGTCACAGCAAATGAACCTCAGTCTCGTCATGAACTCTCTAGTGAATTCTAGGAAGTAAGTACGCATGCAGTCCCGGAGAAAAAAAATCCGCCGACCATACTAACTCGGTCGCTGCCTTGCAGTAGTAGCTGGGTGCATAGACTCCTACGCTGAGTCCGGTCTGCGGTTCCATCTCCGACAGGAGCAGTTCACGCCTTCACCTCTTTCGAGTCACTGACAGCGCTCAAGTATTATCTAAGTAAAGCTAGTGGCACCGCCACTCGTGATTGAGTAATAGGATGGAAAATACGAGCGGAATGGATGAAGCTAGGCTCAGGTCCGCCTCAAATTATGGAAGATGTAGCCCCCTTCCTACCAGCAGAGCAGGGCAGAGGCGGTGTAGAAACCTTCAAGCCAAGCCAATTTTTAAGAATGCCGTTAAACTGTCTGCTGTTGGGATGATATAGAGACACTCACTTAAGCTGTAAAACTGCTTCACTTTCTAAACTGCGTCATGACATTTTGAACAAAGGGCTTCTGAAAGTGCATAGGCTACCATACTTATAGCAATACATAACAGTGACTGCCACTTTTACCCTCATTTTGGCACACATCTAGGCCTAGGCCTTAAAAGAGACCGAATTAATTAGCTATAAACCGGGTTGTGAGTCTAGCTCTTCAAATGAAAGTGCAATGAAAGCCGGAAGTCATCGTTAACCGCCAGATCGTCAGCTTAAACTGCTTTGCGATTTATTCTGCAACCAATAAATCATGACAAAGCAGTCATGATGTCACGTCACAGAATACAATAAGTCTTCTTTTGAGACGGCACTTTATAGCCGAATGGACGTAAGCAAAAGACCTTATCTCATGTAATTATTCATCACACTCGAAATTCAAATGTGGCCGCTTGTGTATGCGGCGCAGTTCAGTTCGGGTCAGACCTGAGCCACAACCACCACGTTCAACCGAATACGGTAGAGAAGAACTGAGACTAAACAGGGAGGGTCTTTCATTCCTGAACATTTTACTAACATGCCAAGATGAAACGCTTGAGTGTTATTGTACACATCAAACAGGTTCAGTCAAACAGGCTCAGCCATTAAGTCCCTGGACAATTTTCCTTTCTATTCGAAGGCTTTCCTAAATGTTCGCCTGTCATTTGATAAGATGACTGATCCGAGACACAGTGACATGCCGAGTTGTTGCGAAGTCGGGTGGTGTTGAGCGACCCATTCCCGATCTCCAGGTAGTGCCCCACGATCTCAGCCAATCGTGATTGATTACAAAATCGCGATTCATTACAACACTCCTTTCGGTGTCGTTGACAAGCATGCCCGTAGGATGAGGCTCCCTTTCAAGGATGTCTGCAGAAGCTTCAGAGACTCTCTCCTCCTTATTCGTTGGGACACACATGCGAGCTTAATCCTCAGCAAAAGTGATTTAAACGGCTTCGTAGCAATCAGAATGTGTTTGAGCCGGTTTTACGAGGAGGGCATATTAGAGTTAGTTCCCAGAGTAGAAGTGATGCCATCCTTTCACAATCGGTCCACTTCGCTCTGAAGTCAGGCACTGGAAAATATTCGAAACTAACCTATGCCGGAGGCTCGTTATTCCTCATCTTCTTCAAACTGTAGTCTCAGATTTAAAGCCCGATGGCGATGTCGGCGGATCTTTCCTTTTCGAGTCCACATCCTAACAATTGGTCGGTAGGCTTCATCGAAGACTGCACCAAGTAATTACCCAACTCACGATTTTCTGCCGACAGCACCAAGTGATGTCGCGTTCGAATTAATGACGCTGAGTCTTGTGTAGACCACACTTTTTTCCCCCAAAGTGCGGAGGCTTCAACCGTGTTCCTCTGACAGTCCGAAGTAGCGAAGCACGAACGTCACATTTTACTACATTGGAATAGCAGATGCGGTCCAGGACTCACTCTTCGATTAAGATGTCTTTCGTGGATTCCCTTCTATGAGAGAGAAGCTGGGTCCTGATCCTCTGGGTTGTAGCGCCACCCATGTTATTACTGTAGATGAGCTTCTTAGGGATACCAATAAACTACTGACCGTTTGTTCTGAAAATTCTAAATCAAAGATAGTTTGTTAGTGATCTGTTATTTGAACAGTGAAAAACCACTTTACAAAGGACACCCCTCTATAAAGGGCACCTCTCTTTACGGACAGTTTATCATAGTCCCGGTGGAGCTATTAATTTATCACGTATTTTAACCTCTTTATATCGAACCCCCTCTATACCGGACACGGACATGCAATTCAACGCATTTTGGACGATTGCAACGGACACATGAAGCAATAACGAACATGGGACATAACATCCAGAGTTCGTAAGGACGGACACACTCTGTCTATTCAAACGTATTGTGTTTCTACATTCCAAGGCCTATGAAACCGAATTAACACCATTTGAATGTTACGCTGTTCAGTCCATTCATGAAATTGAGGGTACACGCTTTTATTCTAATAGCTAGTAAAAATCGTTCACTTGAAGAGAATAGGAATTGATTTTCTTTTCCCAATTTTCAAAATCGAGTCACGTTACCCCTCCAGAACGGACACCCCTATACAACGGACAATTATGATCGCAGGTGACCGCTGTGGAGCAGTTTTACTGTACCTCAGAAAGGGCAAAATTCAACCATCCAAATGCGTTTTCTTACCAGCCCGCACGGCATCTGTTTCTTCGCCACCGTTTCAGCTGCCACCTGTCTAATGGTGTATCACTTTCAAACGCCTCTGTCCCAATCCCCGTTTATGCATATTAACTTCTGTTATTTGATATTATTTTTTTTTTCTTTTTTTTCTACAGAGTTTATGGTACTATGCCAAATCCTGTTAAATCAGGCCAAGGATCCTATAAAGTTCAACCTGGCAGAATCGAGGATTACGTTACCGGTCATTCATCCGTGTCTGAGAAGGAGAAAAAAGAGGTACGACTACACTGGCAGCCCACACGTGGGGGACTGTATGCGCGCGGGGCATCCGCTTGTTTGTGCATACATAACGCGATAGTATCCTTACTCACTCCCATCCCAGCTTCATATCCCCTTCGCCCAGCATCCCCATCTCCTCCAGCAACCGAGCAAAGTTCTCCCTGCCATTTGCGCAGTGATTTCATATTTATGGAATATTTATATTGCCGCTTGCCCAAGTGCTCCTTTCCACTGACTCACATGCATAACCCTTACGATATATCCTTTTTTGCATCTATCAATAAATTTTCCCTCTTAACCCCATCACCCAACACCCACCACCCTCACCACAGCTCCCCCCAAGCATCGCTGCCTATCGCCTGTGTATTTCCTGAATGGAAATCTGTGATGTTCTTGAAACCTTAAAATGCACATTCTAATACACCCGGCTGAAGAAGAAGTGATCCCGTCCTGGATTGAGTGGGGGACTGCTGGTTTCATCGAATATTTATACACCTCCGTCCGCATATGTGTTTGTGTATGTAAGCTCGGCAGGCGCCGCGCCGTTTGTTTTTGTATTGTTTATGTGGATGTCGGCTGTGTGTGTGTGTATGCATGAGATGCGAATCCTAGGCCTTGCTCAAATCGATGCGATACGCGTGACCATAAATCATCATCCCCTGGAGCGGAATCGAGCATCCTCCCACAGCCCCACCCAACGAGCACGGAATGTTAACAAAAACGATGGGCGGGTGGGGGTGTTGTGAGTCGGACTCACTCGCGAGAGTGTATGAAATGTAGAGGACATGCCGCAATCCAGATGAAATTCGAAATAAATTTCACAATTAGAGAAACGGAGGTAAACAAAAAAATACTCGAATAGCTGTTAGCGGTGGCTTTTCTCCGAGCGCACACTGGCCGCAGAAGTGACTTTGCCACCAGTCCTCCCACGGAGGATAATAAGGATTTCAGTTATTTTTCCTTAAAATTTATATTTTCTTTTTTATTTTGTACTCCTTACCACTCTCAATGGATGTGCAATTAAGGAGAATGAGGGTGCATTGAATTATAGCTCCGGGGATTAATGCTATTGTAGCTTTTCCAATTAAGATGAACGGTTTTAAGGACTCCCTTCCCCAGCCTTCGTGAAAGGATTAAGGTATATATGCGCTGGTATAGCTTGGAATTACGTTACTGATGTAATTACGTTCGCCGCGCGCGCACCTGAACGGGTTTGGAGGAGCGTTTCACGTTTAGTTGTTTTCCGTATTCTTGCGATTTTTTTTCTCCTCCCCATACGATCCAGCGGTTCCTTTATTGGAAATTTAATAGAGGTCGTGTTAGGTCGACGCCGCCGGGCTGAAGGGAGTTTTATAGGTTCAACGGTGGAGCATTAGTGCTTTGTAATTTGCCAATTTCTTTTGAGTCGCTGGTGGAGGTTGAGGGTTTCAGTGCCGCCGTCAAATCGTGAGATGAAATCAATCTCGTGAGATCACCTTTGGTGGGGGCGGGCGGGATTTGTCTTCGCAAGTGGGGTGGCATTTGGCAATGGCATTACGGCGATATCCGCGAGGCTTAATTTTAAGCCAATTTCTTCGGAGTGCTCCGCCCGTGGGGGATTGTTTTGCTTCGCTCTCTGCTTTGGGAAGGAGTTCCGGGCAAGACTCTCAACAGGGATGATATCGGTTTTCAACGAACGAAAGATGAATTCTGTCTTCACGTTCTGTGCTGTTGGAGGTATCGGCTACGGCATCTGGTAGCGCACGTGTTCAACTTTGAAGATTCCCACGGTTAGGTTATCATTTTCTCAAATTCAACTCACCCGTTGCTCATGATAGCGATGGCAGTTCGGACCAGACCTTAGACGAGATGAAGAGTTGTTGGGATAGAAAATAATCCAGACATTTGGATTTGAATTCAAGCCCATATTTTTGTTGGGCAGGGAGACGTGCCATTGAAAACTTCGTAAAGTTTATGAAATCAACTGGAGACGGCGTGTGATGTTCTAGGAGCCTTTTTGCATTTCTTTGCGATGTTAACGGGGCGGTGTGGCTTCATCGGCTGCAAGAAAAGCGCTATCTACTTTAGTCACTGACGAAGATTAATGCACTTGTCTGGAAAAAGACCCCCATTTATCGGCGTTAGGAGTTGGCATACATATTGTTAAAGACAACGAGTCACACATCCCTGTCAGAACTCTGCGTCTACTTTGCTTAACACGTTAGGTGCTGTGCAGTTTCCAAGAGTTTTCTAAGCCCGACGCTTCAAAGTGAAACCTCAATAGGCCGAGAGAGAAATAGACACCAAAATTAACTCACAATTGAAATTCACGCTGTTGGCTTGTTCGGTTTGACGACCTCTTACAGGCGAAATTTGATAAAACCACGTGGTTCCGTTCGGTGGGAACGTAGAATTAATGTGAATTTTTTACATGAACAAAATAATAACTCCAAAAGGTGAACAGAGAGAACAGGGCACTGAGACAAGTGTAGGTTCATTACAATGCCACAAAGGTTAGCCACGTATCCACCATTTGCAGCTTTCGATAAATAACACTGGTGACTGCCTGCTGAAGACTTAGCGTATGTAGGTCACTGATGTGGGATGTGGTCAAATAAGTTAACGCCTAAATGTAGGCATCAACCTGGCGTTAGGGTTCGACTATTACGAACAACATGAGAAACGCTTTCCTGTTGTCTCCTGTCTAGACAACATCTGCAGAAGTCACTCGTAAAATTAAGCCTCGCTTAGGGATGAACTGAAAAAGGAAGACGTTCTTATGTAGCAACTCGGATTTAAGTACATCTCGCTACCTACAGACCTACAGTCTTATTCGGATTCCGAAGACAGATACAGTCTTCGTTTGATGTGAGTGACTCGAAAGAGGTGGGACCGTGAACATTTTTCTTCCCGTACCGTGAATCGAACACAGGGCCAAGTGCGTAGAGGGTCGACGCACCAACCCACAAGGCCACGGTCACCCACTTGACCAGAAAGGAAGTATGATAGAGATGCCCAACTTCACAGCTGATTAACCCCTAGCCCATCTACGAATTTCGGAGGCCTTTTGACAGTTATTCACGAAAGAACTTAAATGCCGTTCTCTGATTGGTCAATTTGGCTTTAGAAAACGATATAAGAAATAGCAAGAGAGGTAGAAGTTGGGTTTCTGTATCATACTTCATTTCTGCACTTTACTTTCAAAAATTCGCTCAAATTCGTCGGTTGCCAAGGAGACAATCAGCTGTGAAGTCGGATAGTTGATTTCAGTTCACCAATTAGTATCTTACCTTATTTTTGAGGCCCTCGCTCAGTCGCCATACCACTTCTGCACGCCCTGCCTGCCATAAGCCTTAAATGATGCCGACATCATTTCTCAGGGATTGATAGCCATCACCAGATTAATATCTAGGGCAATGCACCGTCCATCGAATCTATGGCGATTCTATGTCGTTATCTCTTCCTGAAGCGGTAGAATAGACTGATGCCTTGATCCTTAGATGAGAAGCTACTGGCCACTCACTAGCCCGATGTGTCCGCTTGTCCCGATGTTTGAAGAAGTGTTGAATATTTAGAGATTCAATTTTAAAGATTTCCTCCAATGGTCCTTAGTGCGGCCCTAAAGGGATAAACTTACCATCAATCTCCGCCAAACAGAGTTGTTCTACTTTCTGCGGCAGCATTGACCCAAATCCTCCATTGGCCACTGCTTGAAGATTTTATTTGTATAAGTTCCGAGGGAGAAGGAGTTAGCTCCACCCAGCCATCTAACTTTGCCTCCGGCATACCATGGCGACTGAATGGCTTTCCCTCAGTTTGGGATCGCAGTGCCTATGCCCATCGGCCTTAAGTGCTTTCGTGATATCTCTAAAATCGGGTCTCTACACTTACCTTTGCGTCGGAGAATAGGATTAAGGACGAATTGATGAGCGTTCCTGTCAAGACGATTATTGCAGGTAGATCCTTGAATATAGGAGAGGAAGGCAGTCAAATGGCATACAAAGTCTTTTAATGTCGACAAACAACTGCAGGTCACCAGTAGTTGCTGTTTCCCAAATTTGTGCGATGGATTGTCATACTCAGTCGGCGAGGAGACAACACCTTCTGCGAAACTTTGCTCAGCGTAATCAGTTCAAGAGCACTCTCAGCGCATGAATCTGCTCAAGGAGCTACGATGCTTCATTCCCCGTGGTTCAGGATCTCTACAATCCGACTGATGGAACTTGGCTTATTAGAAAAGTTGTTATGAGTCGCTTTTCACCAAACGACCGTTGCTGTCAAAATACAAGCCATAGCTTAACCAAAACAACTACAAAAATCCACTTCCTGTTCGTGACACGAAAGTCATAGTTTCGGAATTCCCAAATTCACTTACACTTCTGAAAACTGCATTGAGTGAGCTGTTTCCTAAAAATACACTTCCAAATCCATCTGGAGAGCAAATTTAGATCGCGCTTGTGACATGTTAATCTCACCTTTACGACGCTCTGCCTTTGTCTTTGAACACCACATCGCCCGAGGTGATACGAGCAGTTTGATATATTTTTGGAACATTTTACAGCCTCCAATGAATCACAGAAAATTTAAAAGCAATTTCCCTCAGTCTTATTGCGCCAACATCTAAACGTCATAAATAACAACAGCAAGTCACTAAACTCCCGAGTTAATGATACTAAACCAGGCATACTTCCCCTCGACCACACAGGCACTCGCTCATAATCAGATACTTAATAAGTTCGACAAATTATATTAGTCGCTATACATCCCCGGAGCTACAAGATTTTACGCTATTTTAAATTTTATTGGTTCTTGCCTTTCTGGGTTTCTCTTCACTTCCGTACTTCAACAACATGCATGTGAATAAAATTTGTATTTAATTCTCATCATTTTTTTTTTTCCTACAAGTAGATATAATTTTTCTGAAACGAAATCGAAAATTTATCCAAATTTGATTAAAAAGAAAAACAAATATTTTTCACTTTTAGTGGTGGGACGAAGTGATGGACATCTTTAACGGGGTATGAACTATTTCTTTTGTTCTTTTTTTTTTTTTTTTTTTTGTTCTCTCTCTTATTTAAGATTTAATTGATTAGATTTTTTATTTTTTTGTTTATGTTATTTTATTTTATTTTATTTTATTTTATTTTACGTTCATATATGCTTTTAGACTGTGCAGTAGTTAGTTGGGTTTTATTTTCATTTCATTACAAATGCTGGCTGCTGCTTGAAACCGAATTGTGAGTGGTAGCGTAGGACGGGTGTGAAGTGGAAATTAATTAAAATTTCATTAAGCTTCCGTCACGGTTATGGTGCTGACAGTATGAATGCAGACAGTGTGCTGAGCAGGTTTGGATGGGACGAAATCTGTTATACATCGTAAGCGATGGAATGGAATTCGTCCGAATATTGTTCAGAAATAATTTCATCGAAATGCTGAGCATAGGTACTTATTTAGAAGACCACTCAACAGCAGTGTTGGGATTTCTATTTCATTTCAAAGTGTGGTAGATCCCGATGCTAATGAGTGGTGAACTTGAAAAAAGGATGATGGATCTAGTTTACAGCTTTCAAATTTTAAAGTGTGGTAGATCTCGAAGCAAATGAGTGGTGGATTTGGAAAAAGCGTGGTGGATCTTGTCCAACTCTTTCATAACACATCGTCTCCGCAGGATATGAACCATGCCCTCTTCATGAACATGATGTGAACAAATCTAGTCGAGGCACAAAAATCCAAGTCCAACCTCGTGTTAGAGAATCTTGATTTTACGACATGGCATGAGCTCTGTTCAAAAGTTGGACATGACATTTCACGTTTTCCCATATGTGCACGACTTTGTTTGGATTGAGTGGTAAACATTGAGAGTTAAAGTAGAAATGTTAGTGAATGGCATTTTTTGGCATTATTTTTAGTGAGATCTACGTCGTTGATTGGTAGTTGGTTACCCGCTTCTTGATGTTAAGATAGATTCTTGATGTTAAGATGAAAGAAGATATCGCGGATGGCTGTTCAGATTGTGGTTGTGTGCTGGGCATCTACCCAGTCCAGTGGAGACGGTGTGCAAATGAAATGAAATAGCTCCTTACTTTCCTATGTGGTCCTAGTACCTAGTTCCTTCCAAGTTTTTGCACCTAATTTGAAATTGTGTTCCGAGAATTTTTTCAGAAACAAAAAACAACGAAAAATAATAAAAATAGGAAGCATTACAGTGTGTGGTAGATTTAGCACTTTGGGTAGAAGTGGTAGATTTGAAAATTCCTCAGCATAGCGGAAGATCTACTACAATTGTGGTAAAGTCCCAACACTGCTCAACAGACATCAGTACACAGATTCTGTTCGCCTTTAAATTGATTGAAAGGCAGCACTAAATATGAATTTCCCACCTGCTCCGAGAAGAGAAACGGTCTCATCGATGATCGAGAAGAGGTACATCCGGCCAAGTGAACAGTCTCAAATCATCCCAAGAATGCACACGATCACCCATTCTGTGATTCCAAAAGTAAATTGAAAGCAAACTCATTCGATCACACATCGACTTTTGATTTCATTTCATTTGCCCGAATCTTGACATTTTCAATGGAATGCTACTCCATTCAAATGTCCTGCGCTGGAGTACTTACAAGATGCAATTCTACCAAGATCACTTATCGGGCAATAACTCTACGCACAACTTGAAGAATATTCGTTTTCAAAACTTCAATAGTTTGCGGAGAGAGTATACATAAACAGGATCCTTGACACGACCCTTCGAAAAGAGTCGACCTGCTACAAATCAGCCAACATTGGTGCCCAGTTCACACACGATCCTTCGAAAGAGTCGACCTGCGACCAATCACCCAACATTGGTGCCCAGTTCACACACGATCCTTCGAAAGAGTCGACCTGCGACCAATCACCCAACATTGGTGCCCAGTTCACACACGATCCTTCGAAAGAGTCGACCTGCTACAAATCAGCCAACATTGGTGCCCCATTCACACACGACCCTTCGAAAGAGTCGACCTTTTACAAATCAGCCAACATTGGTGCCCAGTTCACACACGATCCTTCAAAAGAGTCGACCTGCTACAAATCAGCCAACATTGGTGCCCAATTCACACACGACCCTTCGAAAGAGTCGACCTTTTACAAATCAGCCAACATTGGTGCCCAGTTCACACACGATCCTTCAAAAGAGTCGACCTGCTACAAATCAGCCAACATTGGTGCCCAATTCACACACGACCCTTCGAAAGAGTCGACCTTTTACAGATCAGCCAACATTGGTGCCCAGTTCACACACGATCCTTCAAAAGAGTCGACCTGCTACAAATCAGCCAACATTGGTGCCCAATTCACACACGACCCTTCGAAAGAGTCGACCTTTTACAAATCAGCCAACATTGGTGCCCAGTTCACACACGATCCTTCAAAAGAGTCGACCTGCTACAAATCAGCCAACATTGGTGCCCAATTCACACACGACCCTTCGAAAGAGTCGACCTTTTACAAATCAGCCAACATTGGTGCCCAGTTCACACACGATCCTTCAAAAGAGTCGACCTGCTACAAATCAGCCAACATTGGTGCCCAATTCACACACGACCCTTCGAAAGAGTCGACCTTTTACAAATCAGCCAACATCGGTGCCCAGTTCACACACGATCTTTCAAAAGAGTCGACCTGCTACAAATCAGCCAACATTGGTGCCCAATTCATACACGACCCTTCGAAAGAGTCGACCTTTTACAAATCAGCCAACATTGGTGCCCAGTTCACACACGATCCTTCAAAAGAGTCGACCTGCTACAAATCAGCCATCATTGGTGCCCAATTCACACACGACCCTTCGAAAGAGTCGACCTTTTACAAATCAGCCAACATTGGTGCCCAGTTCACACACGATCCTTCAAAAGAGTCGACCTGCTACAAATCAGCCAACATTGGTGCCCAATTCACACACGACCCTTCGAAAGAGTCGACCTTTTACAAATCAGCCAACATTGGTGCCCAGTTCACACACGATCCTTCAAAAGAGTCGACCTGCTACAAATCAGCCAACATTGGTGCCCAATTCACACACGACCCTTCGAAAGAGTCGACCTTTTACAAATCAGCCAACATTGGTGCCCAGTTCACACACGATCCTTCAAAAGAGTCGACCTGCTACAAATCAGCCAACATTGGTGCCCAATTCACACACGACCCTTCGAAAGAGTCGACCTGCTACAAATTAGCCAAGATTGGTGCCCAGTTCACACACGATCCTTCGAAAGAGTCGACCTGCGACTAATCACCTAACATTGGTGCCCTGTTCACATCATCGAAATAACTGACTCAGTTAAGGTTGCCCGTATTAAAGTCTATAAGGGCACTGTCATCTGAAACGTGACGCTTCATGGGAACCACATCTCTTCCACATCCATAAAGCCAAACAAAATCGGAAGATATCTGGCGATACCGATTAGAATTGACGATGCTTCTTACACCGTCCTCATTCTCAAAGAAGTATGGACCAATGACACCACTGCACAAGACCAACAGTGACTTTTTGTGGATGCAATGGTTTTCTTCTACATTTATGGAACTCCCGTCCATTTCTCTATCGCGACGCGATCAATTTGTGTGTTAAGTGAGATATGACGCCCGTCGCTGGCGTGGGGATGCGCAGTGGGAAAAAGTTGTGGTCGTCTAAAGTCTGACACTTGGGCATCTAATCGGCGTATTTTCTATGTTTTCCGTGGTCAACTGGCTTTCACCTCCGACTGGCGCGTACACGGCGTAATTTGTAGGTTTTCACATACTCTTCGCAGAACATCGGCTGTATTTCATCATATTCAAAAAATCATCTCAAAGTACCCATCACCATTGATTGCAACGTTTCGACCATCTTCGCTTTGATGACATGAGGACCATCCATAAAGCGGACCAAGTGGTGACTTTTTCTGAAGGAAATGCTGTCTCGACACTGGCTTTAGTTTGAAAGGTGTGTTCCAGATTTGAACAGAATTTTGAACAATTTCTCAATGTTGCTGGCGTCTGGAAGATTTGTCAATCAGCCGAGAACTGTCAAATCAGCTGTCTCTTCTTACTCTTCTTCTTATCAGACCGGCGACCCATGGGGGATCCGAGTCTATTCAATTGCTGATGGACTTGGCGCGCTGCTTCCAGTCATCAAGACCAAGCTCTCTTGCATCCGCGATTACTTGGTCCCTATACCGGAGATTCTGTCTTCCTCTCCATGTTCGCTCGATGTGGGGGAGCAAGTGGACGGAGTTTTGCCTTTCGGAGTACATCCCCATCCTCTAAAAATAAACACCCCTTCGAGGCAATTTATTTAAAATGCGGCACAAATAAGCATTAGACAAGCCCAAATGATGAACTGGATCTTTTTCAGCACTTCCACAAACTGTAGCCATTTTGTCTGTTAAGCCCGCACTTCGATGAGGGATGAGCCTTAGGACTTGTGCAAGAGAGCCAGTCCCTTCGAATTTTTTCTTAGGATTTTGCATATAGTCCGCACCGATTATTCTCGACCATAACTGGCCTGTAACAGTGGTTGGCATTGGATAGAGCAGTTTGAATTTTCACGGCCTCCCCTCCCACAAACAATGCTGTAAAAGCATAGTTCTCTAGAAGGAAGCTTCTCAAACAACGCCCTTCACAGTCGCCACACAGTGTTTGGTAACTTCGACTCGTGAGAGAACACTAGCAGGCAGAAAACGAGTTGTTGTTGAAGGTCCAGCCCCACTTCGGATGGCAGTCTGCTTGTAATGTGCAAAAACGTACCTACTATACGATCTCTTTGCGCTATGTTCTCAGCATTTTTCAAAAATTCGTACCTTTGTCTGTGTACATGCAGTCTTGGGTGTCAGTTCCATTTGGGATTGGAACAGGGATGTCACATCTGGACCACAAACTGGATGGAACCTTCCATGTGAGTGGTTAAGCCAGCAATTTGCCCAGCATTATAACTCCAACTTAAGTAGTCGCTTCCCTCCTCAAATGAGAGGCACATTCCGTCCAAAGTTCAGAATTGCCTACATCACCATTCTCTTCGGGCCACAACTCCCCTCTCTTGCCCCACACACTGTCAACGAGTGAAGTCTAACCGTTGAATTAAACCCGCCCCAATCCAAACACATTAAAGGAATTCTATATCAATCAATTCGATAGCCGCTTAAACAGACACGGACAATTAAAACGGGCAACATCACCGCCACATGCATCCGATCCCAGCTGTAGTTTATTTTATGCACGCATTTTTCGAAATCCACTGTAGGCAATTATAATTTAGTTTTCACCGGTCACCGGTGACCGGTCTCGCCCGCATCCGCGTTGTTCTCGCCATTCACAAGCAGCAGCACCAGCAGAAGAAGGGGCGGTCCATCCACAGCAAGGACATTAATTCAATTTACCAATCCCTTCCCCCGGTGAATAATTGAATTTTGTTCTAGCGTTCTATTATGAATGCATTTAGTTAAATTTATGATGATGCATGTAACAGCGTATTGATGTGATTTGCGTTCGCTTAATTCATTTAATTGGAATTCATTGGGCGAATCGACATCGTTTTGTGTGCTA
This sequence comes from Eristalis tenax, assembly GCA_905231855.2. Classification (NCBI taxonomy): domain Eukaryota; kingdom Metazoa; phylum Arthropoda; class Insecta; order Diptera; family Syrphidae; genus Eristalis; species Eristalis tenax. The sequence goes on from HG993127.1 coordinate 24,947,953, forward strand.
TTTATTTAAGTTGTTTTGTTTTACTGCTTGCTTAATTTATGCATGAAATTGATTTAATTTATGTACATATTTTTGCTTCCTTTTTTTTGGCAAATGTAAACATTTAACCTTTCAAGTGTGATTTTAATGAGTTTTCCTGCTTTTTTTCGTCTATTCCATCTGCTCTCCCCGTGCACCCTTGTCGCATTTTGCATTGACCTCCTTTGCTTGTGGGTGCGTCGGAGATTAAAATACAAAAATACGAAAACAAACAACAATTCGTTCAATGTAGTGGCTTAAAGACAACGATCCATTGCCGCGTATTTTCATCGATTTTGCTAATGAGGTTGAACAGTTTGTAAGTGTGCTGAACTAATAATTGAATTGAAACCGAAATTGATATTGATGTTGTAGCCTAGCATGCGTATCCATGGGATGTGAATTGTGACTAACTAACTGTGGCGTGGAGTTTGAGGTGAGGTGGGTGGCGTTAATCGTTCGCTCGTGAAATTATCCGTTCGTCGAGTGGTCACAATGCGGACACATAAAGGACATTTTACCAAGGCAGTCCGATGTTGGCTTAAGACACGTTTGGAGCATTAAACAGTTAAGTTCAAATAAAAAGAAGAGTTGCATCTTGGGATGTGGGTTAAGGGATTAAAAAAGACACTTTCTTACTTGCTTCTTAAACTGACTAACCTAGCTAAGGTCTCTCTTTACAAAGTAATGCCACAGCCCGTAGATGGCCAGGACCTGGCTTCTCAGCGACCACCTCTTGTTGTGCTGGCTATTGGTCTCTCACGAGTGGGAGGGACCCGACTCCGACCGGTCAATTCGAGAAGCTTTTTCTAGACAGTTTTACTCTTTGAGAACTGTCAGGGACTCGAAAGAGGTGGCGCCGTGGAAATTATCTTACCTAAGTAACGTAGAGGTCGACGCACCAACCCACAACGCCACGGCCTCCCATTGTCACTCGGAAAGTAGACATTTTATTCAGCATGGTTTTGGTAATTTGTTGACTACGGCCCAGGTCCAACCTGGACTGTAGTGCCAACAGCAGATCAAGTTTGGGTATCTTTCAGTGCGGAGTTTTTCCCCTTGAAGATTTTTCACAGCGCTTGTTTTTCAACAAACAAACCAGCCATAGGTTGAGATTAACAAGATTTCACGATTAACTGACAACAAAAATCCTCCCTCAAGTTCGTTCGTGGGCAGAGAGACAGGTAATAAGGCGTTTCTGGTTTCGAAACAAACCGGAGCTCCTCAACCAACTGCAAACAGTGGTTACCTATCGTGATCCAAAGTACTTACGGGCGGATTGATTCTTGCGCTTATCCACCTCAGCGCTGTTAAAATGTATAGCGGTGTCATTTATTTAAGCCTAACCCTTGAAAGCAGCCCTTGACAGTTGGCCACGGATTCTGAAGGGCGAAGTATAATGCGCATGAAGGAACATGAGCTAGTTGCAGATTTTAACGAAATGCTTCGTCGTTTTGATTCTTGCGCTTGGACCATGACCTAGTGGCAAATTTTAACGAAATGCTTCGTCGTGTTTGCGCACAACACCTGAGTATCGATAATGAACACGTGTGTGCATATCTCCCGGTCAGAAATTCTTCCCGCGTTTGCTCTGATTGTTCCTTTTTATTGTGAAAGCGAAAATATTTCACATGTTTTTAGTTCGTTTGTGTGTGTATGTGTGCACGAATTATCAGCTGAATTGCCCATTTTTCATATTTTCCCATTCGTTCATCGAATTCCACATGGTCATGCTTAAACCACGAAATATTTCTGTGGTTTGTGCACACAATATGCCAGATGCGAATTTCGCATATGCTTAACGAAATTTTCGCAATCGAAAACCAAGTTCGAGAGCGACACTATGGGGTGGGTGCATTCGCTCATTTACCCATGCGCGCTTGACAGTAGCTCACGCTCGCTCAAACGCATTATATTTGGTCCTTAAGTTGGAATTTGGATCGTTCCGATTGGACGGTTCTTCTGAAGCAGAAGCTGAAGGCCTGCTGTCGAAGTTTTGGGGTTGAAAGGGACTGAGTTCAGAGATTTGAACCTTGCCTAGCTCTCGGGACAGATAACGATATCTCTGCTTAGCCATGACGAACTTCCTTAATCATAGACGTATGGAAAGCTGGATGTTCAGATCCTTGGAATAGCCACCAGCTCCCACACCTGCATCTGTGAAGATTTCCAGTGGACCGTCCAGCGTCTGGTGTCTGGCTGTCTGGTGGAATGCTGGTTGAGACATTTTTCTAGAAGAGGAGTTTAAGTATAACTCTGATATTTAATACAAGATAAAATACATTCCATCGGGTCCATCCATTAAGGAACAGGCTAAACATAGGTCGTTTGTCGACAAAATTCTGAATATCCTGACTAAACAATAAATCAGTCAAAAGTCAGTAATCTGCGAATCAAAAGTACATGAAATGAAGCACCCGTTTCTCTTACGGACCAGTAAGGGGTCTAAGTCTGCTGCTTGTTATGACACTCACACTTCCCTCCCTTAACACCCATCAAAATGAGTCAAGCTTGGCACTCGAGGTTCTTCCACGAACACCAAAGGTAGCCATGAAAGAAGGCCATCCGAAAAAGAATGCTGACTTCATTAAGTTCATGCCTTGAATTAAGCAAGGACATGCCTTCAATTTTCCAAAAACTCGCTTGAATCACTTGTTCTGTGGACACACGCTCCCCTCCAGTCCAGTGTAGCAGAACTTTTGCTGTACGTAAGCACTCGCCCAACACTCTCCTAATTAAACGTGCAGACAACAAAAGAGATTCCATTAATGCCCAACCCTGGCTTCCTGCCACGCCGAGCCGAAGAAGGAAAGGGAATTAATTTTGCAAATCCCAAAACCCTGGAAAACAATTTTGTTCTGTCAAAAGTGAACCCAGCAACTCGAGTAAATAAAAACAATTTCACATTCCGAGCAAAGTTCATCACCGCCAATGTTTAGTCAACTAAATACGTCCCCTCACCTCACCTCGTAACGACCACCGCCCGATGGAGAAACTACCGTAAAACTAAGCAAAACCCAAAATTTAGAGTGTAAAGTGAAAAAACCAAAATATGCATAAAGCCAAACGTACACAAAGAAACCACCCAAACACTCACCAGCCAACACATGACCAACCACATTCATTGCAACGCATCACTAACAACGCCAACATCCAGGACGTCCCAGCCCAACCTATTGACACATAACTCGCTTACGTCCCTCGAACATGGCATTAACGGGCCCCCCTCCCCCATCCTCACTCCCATAACCTCACTCGCAACAATAACAACAAACAACATGAAAATAAAAAAAAAAAACTAGAAGACTTTGCATGCATGTAAGGCGAATAAACAATTCTCCAGCTCGCATACATAGCCAGGCTTGTATCTAACACACGGGCTACGGTCGGGTTGGGCTACGGTCGGATGGTGGCAACACAGGCTCCGGGCCACATTAATTGAGGACGAACGACGAGGTGGTGTCGGTTTAAACGGCTGCTGTTGCCATCACACGCCACGTCCATATGGGGAGCCGCATTTGAACATTTTTACATATACTTGCCCTCTAAGGACAAAATAAGTGAACATTTTAATCTAATTTTTGCTTATTCTTCCACCCTTCCACTTTCCGCTCGCTCCGTCTGTGCCCTCTGGCGGGTTATCATCGTATGCGAATGGATTTGCATGGCGCCCCATCGACCCCAACAGCACTTGGACCAGCAGAAACTTTCTCCTCAATATACCCAAGGAAATTTATCGAGGTATGTAAATACGTATTCATGCGAGTGATTGTGTGTGCCTGTGTGTGCGTGTGTGTTAAGTCGATCCTTGTTAGTCTCTCACACTGATTGAATGTGGGGCGAACACGATAGGGGGGAGAGAAAAAATCCTCGATTCCTAAAGTGAATTAAGCACTTAGGGGTAAGTGCATGTACATACTGCGGGCGGGTCGTCGTGCAGAGGGGCTGATATTATTCAATTGATCAGTGTTGCATTATTCAGAGGGGTTCCTGCATGCATGGGGAATGTGTGCTGTCTCAGATCCTGTGCAAGCGACGTCCGGACTGAGAGTTGGGAGTTCATGAAATCACGCGGCTGCATAAATGCAATTTCCTACCGTGTTTGCTTTGCAACTGATTTGAAGGGAAATCATAAAAACGGTGTGCCAGGGTGTCCGGGGTACTCTTCTCTTTTCAGCGCGGGGAATCCACTCAATTCCGTGACAAGTAAGTACTCTGATGTCCTCATTTAAGGTCGCGACGTTGTTGCTGAGGGAGATGTGGTTTTGGGTTACCTGGTAGGTGGTCATCGACCTGTCTCACCAACCTGATGGCAATGGGGTTGAAGGTTCGCTATACCATTCTTGCTGAGTGGTGCCCAATCATCCCTAATTTTATGTGTCATTAATGTTGAGCGATGTCCAGTCATCTAAAATGTCTTATAATCCTGTGAAGATGCCCATGTCTTGGATTTCTTTGAAGATGTTAATTTTTCTATTTCTCATGATGACATGGACTGGAGCAACTCCAGACCCTGCTCAAGTTTCAGACGAATGTGAGCACCTCGATTTCTTGGACCTAGATCGTCTCACTGGGCAGCTGTAACTTCGAGATAGCCAGGATCTTCGTCTACATAGGCTCTGACATGACGGACATCTCTGCCTGGCGCCTTAAAGAATCTTCAACCCGCAACAGCGCAATAGAGGACACCCACGGAAACGATGGCGCAAATGCGTGGAGGAGGAGCCAGCTTCAGAGGCCAAGGTCCACCAAGAAACCAAGAGGAAGCCACTAGAAGAAAAAGAAATGGACCTGCCGATGAAAGAGTCTGTCGGCAAGAAACGCCATTGTCCACAACATTGACGGCCAAAACAAAGCGTCACAATGAGCAGCCGAGTAACTTTATGCAACACTGTCCCCGTCAATTGCTATCTATTGCCATTGAAAGCAGACAGCCTCATTCATTTGAACTGAAATGGAGGCAAAAGGAGGCTATGTTGACAACTCTCTTACCCCTGTGCTTATGGTCGCAATCAAATTGACTGCCGCTTATGCCGCGAAGAAACAGGGATTAACAAGAGTCACTCAGCGCTGGATCTTGGTATTCACTTTCCTTATCAACACCTTACTTTCCTTTCCTTATCAGACGAAGTCGCTGTCTACCTCGAAGTTATAACTGCCCATTGTGACGCTTTATAAGACGAAGCCGCTGTCTACCTCGAAGTTATAACCGCCCATTGTGACGCTTTGTCTAAGATGCCAACGTCGTGTGACCTGTATTGAAGACAGTATTGACAGAAGGTATAGTACAACCTCGTCTTTCACGTCGTTCCGTCCTATTGGAGCCGTTTTCGTGTCTCCGTGACGTCCTTCTGTTTTTTGCCATTTACGTCAATGTTGTCAACTGTATTCTGGCAAATCCTGCCCCTAGTGTTGTGGAGACCCCTGAACAAGTAATCCATCCATAAACACTGCTGTTGTCTAAACCTTGAGTTAGGACATGCAACACAATACGTCGACTCTCGATAATTTGACACTCGTTTATTGGAAAATCTTGATAATCTTGAAAACCCGGTCCCGGTTATCGACGTCCGTTGGACTCGATAAATTGAATAAAATCAGGGGACTGTCGCCTTGGTAATTTCAAGTTGAAGGAAGATCATCTCACCCGCGGGCATTCAATGACCGAAAGTCGGGCTTCCCCTACTCTCGATAATTTGAAGCGTTTTCATGCACAGGCCTGTCATTTGTTCACAGTCATGTACACACCTGTCGAGTGTTTGCACGAAAGAGATATGAGTGAGTGCGGAGAGTTAACTTTTAAGGATCTATCGTCCATCTATACTTGGCAACTCTGGATGAACAATCACCAATTTCAGTCACGGCAAGCAGTTCTCTGGACTGACTACCCTCTCTCAGAACCGACGCAAGTGACGATTTGTTCTCAACTCTCACCATTATCGAAAATTCATTGGACAATGATGGAGCCGATGTCAGAGTCACTCATCAGAAAAAACATTTGCGGATAATTTTACAGATGCCTGGAATATTACATCTCGAATCGTAGTCAAACTCTCATTTATTGACTTAATTCGTGCGGTTTGCTAAGAGATGGCGTAACTTCTATTATTCCATTGGAACATGCGCTGGAAAGCTGCTGTCTTTGTACGTCATTTCAGTAAATGTCATTCATTTGAAGTGTAAACAACAATAACTTTACAGACCCAATATATGTATTTTTCCCTCCCACCCTTTTGGCTGTTACTCGTGTTATTTTGAAGCCAACGTAATTTTTCTCCGATCCCTTGAGTTTCAAATTATCCAGATTAGTCCAATTGTTAGAGTCAGAAGCTCCGTTGTTGTACCTGAAAAAAAAACACCATTTCTAACTTCATGCCAATTCGTGTAATTCAATTAAAATCCTCCTTCTGTTGGCATCCGTTTATTTGTGAACCCACCTACACGCGGGAACTGCGCACGAATGCTCACGAAATTCACTGAAATCATCTTGGAGCAACATTCAAATAAGCGCCCACGAATGAGAACATGGGATTTCGACGCGTGTTTCCTTTATGAGGAGTGCTCAGCGTTTTTATTTGCTCTATGGGCTGCAAACGGCCCACAAAACACCAATAAAATAGTCGTTATTTTGAGGAAATGCGTTGTTTCCCAGACCGCGGAATTTCCTTGGACTGATTTATGAAATCTGTCAAGTGTATCAAGCTGTACACATGTTCGGTCGCTTTGATGTTTGACTTTTGATTTTATTGCCCAATAAGTTCGTTTAGTTTCTGACACTTTGTCTCAGAACTGCTCTCTTCTCACTCATTGTGTTCCCGCGCGGAACTGACTCTGGTCTTCATTAGCTTCGGTTGCCCTGTAATAGGAATGGCGCTACATTTCGGGACCTAGCTTGTGCGTGGTTGGTTCTCTGAAGAGTGGGTCACATCACATTTAACAAACTCGAATAATTCCCTAACAATCACAAAAATCCATAAAACACACAATAATGCATAAACAACTAATCCGAAGTAGCACGACGACTTTCAACAAGCAGCGGTGTAATATTTTGCTGAGAAAACACTCATTTAAGCGTCAACAGCTTTTTGAGCATCATAGTGAGTGAGAGTGTGAATCCTTGGTCTCAGTCTATGTTATGCTTGAAAAACTATTGTCTGTTGTTTTCGACAAAAAACGTATTTAAACTAAGCCGAGTTTAAGCACTCACTTGTATAATGTTGGTAACAATATCCATCTGTTGCACGAAAAACATCACATTTGCACGATTTTCTAACAAGGATAGATTTCTTCTTAACAAGGATAGTCACAATTTGCTTCGTACTCGCACTCAAGGATAAGGGACCTAAGATAGCCTTTGTTTGCAATAAAATTAAACAGTGAACAAATTATAATTCGATCCAAAAACAGGTTTAGGTCTCGAATTGAATTTTGCTTGCCAACCACTCGGCCATAAAGTGAATCGAATCGCATGTCTAAAGTCCGGGGACCAAGTCCAATATTCACGTTCAGGGCACCTCGCCTCTTCAGTCATCCAGTCAATTACCCAACCATCCTCAAGACTTTTCTGTTCGTGGCTTCCCGTCGCAAGCAGGGAGTTTCATAATTAGACGCCAATAACGGTAACAGTGTCCCAGTCCTCGTTTCGGAAGAAATAAGACCAAATGATGGCGACTGCACCCAAAAGTCAACGTTTGTGAAAGCATTTATGCCAGATCGAAGACTTGTGAACTGTATCAAGGCCAGAAATAGTCCTCTTCCGGAAAGTTGATTTTTTTGCTTGAATCCGGATCTCCGGCCAATACTCCCAGCACTAAATTAGTGAACTCTCGACGTTGTCTAGCTTCAATGTTTTCCCTCCAAACCCAAAGAAAGGCCATCCCTGGCATTTACACAAGTGACAATTCTCGGGTCTTCTTTGATATTGGCCGCCAGGCCAACTAAGTCTTCTTCTTTTCGCACGAATCCAATGTGTCCAAAAGAGTGTGCTCATGGTCGAACCTTTCCCCTGTTCGGCGATCTGCCTGCACACTGAAGCCATACAGCCGACCTGCCTCCGAAATTCACGTTACGTATTAACAACTGAGTCAGAATTCCGAAAGTCAACCTTCTTGATCTACTAAATTGGGCGCTGAGGTAAAGCACTCACGAGAGATTTCCAGGCAACACGATCCTCCGCTATCGACTCTAACTCATCAGGAGCTATGCCCAAACGTGACCAGGCGAGCTTCTTGACGTGGTCCAACTACCTTGTCTGGGGGCTGCCAAGCTGTCGCCCCGGAAGTCGTGATGGAGGGGACATTCTTGCCACGTGACCAAACCATCGAAGCACAGCCCTTTCCGTTCGACGAAGCAGCTTGCCGTGGTTCTCACTCTATCCCGTCGAGTAATTCCCACAACAGCACGAAGATATCTCATCTCTCTTGGAGGATAAGACCTTAATCATCCCCGTCCTGCTCCACGGCGCAGAGGCATGGACTATATCCGAAAAGGATTACAAGACTCTTGGTCCTTTAGCGATAAAAGTGCTGCGCGCGATCTTTGGTCGTGTTTGCGTTGATGGCACTTGGAGAACAAGGTTCAAGGTAAGGGCTGTACAGCGACACGAGTCTAGCACACGTCTACGGATCGAACGCCTAAGATGGTTAGGCCATGTAGAGCGTACGGACCACTTACCTCCGGCCCGACGAATCTTCGACTCTGAACTTGTGGCGCAACCCAACAGAGGACGCCAACGTACTAGGTGGTGCACACAAGTCGAGGGGGATCTCAGCCGGCTTAGTCTGTGCATCAGCTGGCGATAGATCGGGCCGGCTGGAGAGACATGTTAAGTGAGGCCCTGTTCCGAACAGGACTGCTGCGCCCTAAGAAGAAGGATAAGATGAGAGTTGGAATAAACACCGCAGACAGACAACCTCGGCCTTCTTGTTTCAATTTGACCCAGCCTAACCAACCCTACAGGAAAGCTCAGCCTTACGCAACCAAAAGTGGCTACTCAGGAAGGAGTCTAGAGCCAAGTTCGCCCCAATAAATACGAACTGTAACGTAGTGCAGGTCCATGTATATTTGGAATCTCCCTTAAAATCCTTTTTCTTCCAACTCAAGAACCGAAGAGACGACTGCTGTTTTGCCGTCATGTGCCATGATGAGTGGTTGTTCAACAGCTTTCTCCTTTTCTCGAAGCCCTTTGATCGCATTTTACACACACCACGTCAATTGGAATGCCCCCAGGTTGATGGTGTGTCTGCGCTCACCCCAAATCATTGGTCGAATCGATCTCTCATTTCTTGCTGTCGCTCAGATTCTCTTCTTGATTACCCACATTTCCGAAAACTCAAAAAGCAAACGGTACTCAGGTGAATCCAAATGACCATCAAACAGCCATCGTCGAAATGCAACACTGATTCCACTCAGCAACCGCATCGAGCACACTGCACGTAAACATCTTACTTGCACGTTTACACACATCCGATTATCTAAAAGTTTATTCCCCCATTTAATTTGTACTCTCTTCTCATTTCATCTCCCCGTCAATTCGCCGTCACCACACAGAGCTCTACTGAAGGAGCAGGGCTACACCAGTGATTCGAATATAGTATTCCGGAAGAAGGAAGTACCTCTGCTGCGGTCTCCATTGAGTCCAGTTGAACAGAAGCAAGTGTACAAGAGCGTACAGGCCGGAGGACAACCACCACTTTTGGGTTTCAGAAAGCCAGCACCTGAGAAGCCAAAAGGTATGTACCCAACTTATTTTTTCACGTGTGCCAAAAGTTTGACTGTCGACTTGTGCCACATCGAACGTACCAAGTCTCCCGCCCACACCGGTCGGTGCAGGGGACAAGGGAACTTCGGATGCAAATGCAAATGCATTATTTTCCAAAAGGCGTCACCGCAAGCCGACAGAGCACGTTTTCTAACACTGATGCGGTGGTGTGAATAATAATGGATTGGGAATGGGATATGGGCGTGTTGGTGTGTGTGTGTGAGAGAGAGAGAGAGAATGTGTGCGGGTTGACAGTGTATTAAGTCATAACTCTTGTAGTTCTTGTAGCTCTCTTCAACTCTACAGATTCTATCTTCTGATTTATTTCACATCTTTGGTTTCTTTCACTCACTCATTAAATGGCGATGGAGAATTGAATTAACAAACTCGATTTTTTTTTTCTTGCCTTACTAAAACTAACACTGACGGGGGAGAAGTTTTAATCAAGCCTTTACTTGGGACTTTTGTTCGTTCGCCAGGGAACTTTGAGCAAAGTTAATGGAAAGATATTTGCGTTGCGAAATGAAGTTGAATTGGCCTTCGGAAATATAGCTGCCCAATGATGCTGAATGGCTAAGACTGAAGTTTGTTTTGTCCTGGGGGAGGGGTTTGGGGGATTAATTGGAGGAAACGTTCTGTTCACACTGGTTTCCGCTTCGGTTTGAATACAGATTGCATACTTTTAGGCAGCTGTTCTTGTTGTCCCTGAGTGGTGAACAGTGCTTGGATAATTTTCTCAGAATGTCGAGCTGAGTTAATGGCGTGAAATTGAATTTCTGGCTCAAGGTCGAAGCTTTAGGAGTGGTTCCAGACGCTTTAGCAGATATTCAGGCAGAAATCTTAAAGAGACCACAAACTGATGGTTAACGAGGAATCACTGTTTCTTTAAACTTCCTAAAAAAAGAAAGTGTTCCTTCCAGGTCAGAATTACTTCCAACTAGACTACCCAGACAGCATGAAACATAGCAAAGTGAAAGGCGGTTATGACAAAAACGAAACAAGGATGTGACATCGCAGTCATGCCTACAACACTTAAGACAATAAGCAAATCTTCTTTTTACGTGTCCACTTGAATGTTCTTGCCAAGTCCCTTCTGTTTAAATCTGTTGCGTGTGTGTTGGGAGTGAACTCAACTATAAAATAGACAACTACTCCCAAAGGCAAGAAAGCTTAGCGCGAGAGTTTTCATGGCAAGACACAGAAGAAGTTAATAAGAACGAGCAGTTCGTTATTTTTTCCTCTTGGACAGTCGCTCGTTCAGTGAATAGTCTGTTCATTGCGATTAGTTAGTTTTCTGTTGCAATATGCAATCGAATAACTCAAAGATTTTTGTTGGTCTGAGTGTCATCCCCATCGACCGCACCGATCCGTGACCCAACATGATGCTTTAGAGCTTGGTATATGCAGTTCCTGATGAGGCTGACTGCATTTCGGTGTATTTTAGAGATCATTTCACTTATTTAATATTGAAGCCCTCTGCGTCGGTTGTACAGCAACGCGCAGTTTTGTTGGCATGACGAACTCGATGATCAGCAGTTAAACTCGGGCACAACGCCATGGTACCCACTGATTGTGTGGAATAAAGGATTCCAAGTTCAACTCGTCTAGTCTAGGTTGCTGAAATGTTACAGCGCCACAATAGATGTTAGCATTTGATCCCAACTAAGTTTGCACTCCCAGACACCATGACAAAGCATTGAAAAAAATATGAATCTTCTGTTATTACAACTGGCCTGATCTAGCGTCTTTTTGCATAAGGCTGTTTCCTAAACTCGAATAGACGGTGAAGACGAGTGCCTACGGTACGATTCCAACCATCCAGAAGGCTTGGGTCAATATCATCAAGGCTATTCTGGTTAGTCCATAAATACAGAAATGCTATTCAATTCGGTCTGAAGGTTGGGGAAGAATTTGTCTAGAAAGTTTAGTAGATTGACTCGAGTTAATTTAAGCCAGTCTTATCGAAAACGGCGCAGGCTGTGTTAACAACTACTGGATCGTAGAGAATACTCCTTCATTTGTTGGAAGATCTCGCCCAAACTCTCATTTGTAGTAGCACCCGGCCAACTTGAAGTTCAACGAGTACTTCCAAAAGATGCCGCTCTTAGCCAATCAGTCATTAGGCACCCCCTCGATCGACGTTCACAAGTCCACGCTCATAGTTCCAAAACTTCATCGACACGTCCCACAGGGACTGACACCATCTTTTGTCGAATGCTCTCGAGTTTTCCCACGTTTTGGGGATCCTCAGAGATTCGTAGGAGTCTAACCAAATATCGAACCAATTGAGGGCTTGCATCAGCTCCGAAGAAAGAAAACCTGAAAGAGTCGTAGTGGTCTGCAATGCTCATGACTATTCCCGTAGTTATGAGGAGAACGTGTAGATATCGATTTTTTCGTCTTCGGTGTGGCACGGCCCAGGTCTCAACAACCAACGCTGACTTGAAAAACCCAGTCTTTCGAACTCAACGGATCTGCTTCGAGTGCTAGTTGCGTCCACGTGTGTGTAGCACCGTAATCACAGGCGTTTTCTATTCCGTTGCCCGACTGATTCAGTGCTTCAAGGACTCTCGGTAAGTCGTCCATGCGGCCACTATGGGAAAACCATTTAATTCGGTGCCAATATCTTGGCTCATGGCGCTGTACCTGCAGTACGAGCTCGCATTTTCTCCTGCAAACAGGAGCAATGATCGCACGCCGAGCATTTCTCCCAAAAATACCAAGACCTTCTGTACCCATGATGAGCAGTGTCCTGCCTAAGGCCCGCTTCTATGACTCAATTGCCCCTCGAGCCCAGATAACCACCGATCAGCTAGATCTGGGTTTGATTAATCTCTTTAACAAATCAATTAATTTAATCTTTTTCACACCTTCCTCCGAGACAGAAGAGGAAGTTTGTTCTTCTTCGGTCTCCCTCCTCTGAGCACTTAGAATTTGAAAAACTGCACAACTTGAGAACTCCTGAACACTAAACACAACACGACACAGTTTGCAGCACTCACACAAATCAAATCAAAATCACGTGTGAAATTCCACAGAGTGTCTTCCAGTCGGTCTCCACCGCACCAGGTATGCACCGTGTGTCCCACAGAGTGTCCAAATGAAAGCCCTGAAAAGCAACCGCCCTAAAACCGCGCATGATTTTTGCATTTCCAGAAACCGAATTCGAATACCTACCAATCACATCCACACTCACAAAGATTCGAGTGCATAGCAAGGACGCTATGTCTAAGAAATCTCAAACGACGCACGCAGCGCAACGCGAACTCATCTGCTATCCCATCACGAACGTGTCGCGGCCCATCGATATGTTCGCCTCATTCCCAAAGCACGTGCCATCATTCATACCGATGAATCAACCACCACTGCCACCGAATCGCAAGTCGTCGCGTACTCGCGCCACGAGCATGGCGCTGAAGATCTCCTCGTCGGAAGTGAAGCGCCCCACTTCGGCGAACTCGAGCCGGCACGAGGGCTGCTTTCGAAGCAAGGACGGGACGTCCCCACCGCCTCCGAGGCCCACCAAGTACGGCACCATCACGCTGAGGAAGACTGTGAAGCGCACGGAGCCGCTGTTGCGGTCTAAGTCCGCCGGAGCCGTGGTCACTCTGCTGGCGGCGTCCAAGGAGGAGAAGTCCAAGGACGGGCGGGTGTCGCGAAAGCAGCAAACAGTCCGCCTGAGCTCGACCAGCCCGGCGCGGAGTATTTCTCGGCTGAGCACCCTTCGGACGACCAGCCGCAGCCCGGTCGCCTTTGGGCGGAGTGTGTCCAAGGAGCGCTCGTTCGCGGAAGAGAAGAAGCGCATCGAGCAGACCATGCCATCGATTCGAACCGACTTTACTGCCAGCACCAACATCCTCCGAGACCCGTCGTTGAAGTCGCCCGACCAAGTCAAGCGCGCTGTTCGGTCGTACGCCTGCCCCATGGAGAGGAGCAAGTCCGTTCCAAAGGTGCTGTCGCTAGCCAAGCCGGTCTACTCCGCCCGCAGAGTGCCCAGTCCTTCGCGGAAGGAGTCCTCATTCGTCAGACCATGCCAGGTATCGACTTCGATGCGGTCGCCCACGAGAACATCGGTCGTCGTGCGATCGAAGTCGCAGTCCAGCAGGCTGTCGGAGCGAACCACTGCCAGAGCCATCACCAAGACCAGTTCAACAGTCAGCCTAGCCCGGACCAGTTCCACCTTTTCAGTCGACTCCACAGCCTCCAAGGCCAAGCCTGCCCCCAAAAAGCCACCCACAATCACTCGGGCGTCGACGAGAGCGGAATCGGAGAAGGCTAAGCGGAAGCCTGTCACAATCAGCTCGAGCAAAAGTGACAGCAACGTCCTGCAGAAGATCAAGGAAAGTGCGGAGGCGAAGAAGAAGATCGTCAAAGCCATACCAAGCCAGCAGAAAGCCGTCCGCAGCAATCACTTCTTCACGAACCTCTTCATGCGGGATGCGTCGCCAAAGAAGGCCGACGTGGGGCCACTGCGTGAGAGCTCGGTGCACGAGAGGGCCAGGTACTGGAACACGATGTCCCTTCCCCCGAGGACGACGACGCATGAATCCAGGCACCTGACATTCGACCACTACCGCAGCCTAAGTCCCCCAGCCAGGCCGCACTTCGTGCAGGAGTACGAGGCCGTCGAGCAGTTCAGCGACAACGAGGCCTCCGAGTTCGGGGACCTCCCCGGCCGCACGGAGAGCTTAGTCTGGCAGTATGAACAGGGGAGCTTCATGGACGTCCATCCGATGCGGCCGGTCTGCGACATTGCCCGCCCAGATTCGCCAGCTGCGGCGAGGGAATTCTCCCCGACCCGGGAGATCCGGGTGCCGCAGTCCCGAGAGATGCGCTCCCCGTCCAGACGCCGCATCCAAAGCCACCGCGGGAACCAACGCGGCGAGACCGGGAAAGTGATTCGAGCCAGCAGCCTCAGCAGCGCCGACGACAGGGTCCAGCGGAGCCTCTACCACTGCGAAGACATCTCCCACAGCGCCAACTCGCTGGAGTATATCGAGCGGCACAGTCCCAGCTGCAGGTTCAAGAACTCGGAGCGCTTCATAGACCTCAACCGGTTCTACAGCACTCTGGAGAGGGTTGGGCAGCTGGAGCGGGCCACGTCGGCCACCTGTCTGAAGCCCATCCGGAAGGAGGGGCAGCCGCTGGACTTCGAGGAGTGGCGGCGACTCCGGTTCCACGAACGCGCCGAGCGCGAGCTGACCTACTTGGTGGGACGGCTGAAGGAGGAGCAGAAGCAAGGCGACTTCCTCTTCCGCCCGAAGGACGTCGACGATATCAAATGGTCTGGGAACAAGGACCTGTCCCTGAGGTCGCGCGACAAATCCGTGGAGGACCTGCGCGAGAACTTTGAAAAGAAGATTCACGAAGAGTGGCTCGACGAGTCGAAGAGGCTCGAACTCGAGGCCAAGAAGGACACCTACAAGCCCTACTGGAGGGGCAGCTCGGTCGCCGACCTGGCCTCGAGCATGGAGATCAAGTACAACCCGGACAGCGGTTCGTTTGGCGTCAGAAAGGTCGCGCCTAAGGAGGTGCCCAAGGACAAGCCCCTGTGTCTTAGCAACCGTTTGATAAGCACCCTCTCCAAGGACCAAGTCAGCAAAATCACGCAGCAACTGAACGAGATCTACAACGCCTCCGAGCCGAAGGCGAAGCCCGACGTCACGGAGGAGTACGTGATCACGGTGGACGACCATGCTCCGGCGAATGCCCTCAAGGTGCGCTGCAACTCGACCATCTCCAAGGAGGAGCTCATAGGACCGGTCCTGAGGCGCAAGGATGCCGCCGTGAAGCCGGCCCAGAACAAGGCCGTCCACCGGCAGTCCCGAGAAGTCCGCAAGTTCGACGACGACATGCCTGAGGGCGAGAAGAGGCGACTTTCGTTGACCCTCAGCCGAGAAATCCAGGGCAAGGTTCGCTCGGGCTCGCCAGTGATGTTGGCCCGGGAGACGCGAGGCGCCATCGCCGCTGGACACGCCAAGATCACACTGCCGGCCATACCGCCACCCCCGCCTCTGCCGAAGGCAGTCGCTGAACCCAAGAAGCCAGCCCCCGCAAAGCCCAAGCGGAAAGCCATTGAAGAGCTAAAGAAGACCGCCCCAGGCGAGCCTCAAGCAGTCGCAGTGGAGGTGGAAACCGTGTCCAAGGAGACAGTGGAGAAGCCAGAGGACACAGTGTCGAAGAAGATTCAGTACTTCGAGGAGCGGCAGTTCGAGGAGCCGGCTAAGACCATTTACCACGCCCGCGAGGACTCGTCCCCCGACGAGGACGAAATAATGCGCGTCATCGAGGAGAACATCAAGGCCCGGGCCGAGTCGGGCAAGTACCACCACCACGAGCTAACGTCGTCCACCACCGACCTGAGGGACCTGTTCGGCGAGAGGGAGGCGTCGAGGATAAATTTTCCCTTACCTCGTCCACCACCACCGCCAGATGAGACCGTCTACCACGAGTCGAAGGAGGGCCAGCAGCGCAGCACCTCCCTGACCCTGTCCGCATCCCGCGACGGGAGCCTGGAGAATCTGGAGAGCCTCTTCCGCTCGCGCAGCGTATCGCCAGCAGCTTCGAGCACACCGTACCTTCATCGCGTGCACACCGGTGAGGTCCGCAAGATCAAGGACAAGTTCGAGAGCCTCGGCCGCCCATCCAAGAAGAAGCATTTTTTTGCGCTTAGCCCGCTGCGGAAGGTGCGCAGCGATCCGGAGCTCAACAATGAGGGATCAAAAGACACCTTTAAGACGGTCGTGCACGACAACGAGGCCGGCGACGTCTCCTGGATCACCCACAAGTTCGAGGCGCAGTCCGCAGCCAGTCGTGGACGCAGTCGCATTCGCAAGCCCAGCTCTCCGATCCAGCGCATGCCGCTGCGCAAGGAGGACCGCCTGATGCCGCACATCGACATCATCAGCAAGACGGCGTCTCTGAAGCAGGAGATGATGAAGTCCCGCAGCCCCAGCCCTATGCGACAGCCCGCCACCCTGCACTCCGGCGAGGTCGAGCGCATCCGCGTCATGTTCGAAACATCACCCGACAGGGATTCCTCCCTCGACCAGCCGCATCTGGGCACCTCCAGCCCGGAGCTGAGGGACATCTCCACCCACTTAACCGCCAGCTGGATCGCGCACAAGTACCCAAAGCCAGTTGATAACGACCTCCGCTCACCGCCGCCACTGCCCGACAAGACCGAACAGTCCGTTTCCCTGCCACCGAGGGAGGCCAAGCGCCCCGAGCGCCTCTACCGATCGCGTTCCATCTCACCGCCCAAGGCCAAGCGGACCACGCCCATCGTCTCAATTCTGAAGCCTCGCTTCGACTTCTTCGCCAACCAGAAGTTCGACCCCTCTATTCACCGCCCCAAGGCGCGCTACGTTCCCGACGGGGAGGATGCGCCCAAGAAGACGAACCCAGCAAGTGCCGTCAGGAAGCCGGCTGCTGTCAAGTTCAAAGGTTGGCCCCTCAATGACTATGCACAGTGTGTCAGTGTGTTACGCACCCCTCTACTTTTCAGGTGAAGCCCGCTGGGGCCTTCAAGCCGAGCGCGAAGAATGCCGCAGCGTCTCTCAGTTTACTAGTCGTTTTTTGTGAAATTTATTTTTTATACTCACGTTGGTTGAATAAGACAGTTTTACTTTTCGACTGCGTGTTGAATGAAAATGGGTTGTATCGCTCCCTTCTTGTGGCTGCGATGTCTAACGGTGTTCGGGGAAATTGCGATAGGTATCAAAAGCGAGGACGCAGTGTGTCCACATCAATAATCCTTGCAGTTTAGCCATGAGCTTGTGCATACGACCACCGATGGTAGACGTCTCTGCTTGAGCTCGGCGAACATTTGCTTTAATTTGAAGCCTCTTTTATGCCGTAATGTGAGATAGCACATAGGATTATAGCACATCCCCTGATTGGCTTGCAGCTTGCGGAGTA
Source organism: Eristalis tenax (assembly GCA_905231855.2). NCBI lineage: Eukaryota > Metazoa > Arthropoda > Insecta > Diptera > Syrphidae > Eristalis > Eristalis tenax. The sequence goes on from HG993127.1 coordinate 24,965,651, forward strand.
CAGCTAAGGACTTGATGTGGAAATAGGGAAGGCGCCGTCGGCGCTCGTCGCGAGATAGCCCAGTGGCCGGAGTGGTTACTTTTCCGCACAGCCTTTCTGGATTTTTTTTTTTTTTTTGTACATGCACCGGGGTGGTTCATGTCCAGCGGAAGTATACGTAGCTTCTGAGTTAAAAGAGAAATCGTTTTTTATTCTTATTTTTCTGGTGATACCTACCAACATTTCCGAGATGACATCACGCTTCGAAACGACAGAGTTGGGCAGCGCACCCTGTTTTCCCTAGACCATGGGGCAAACGTATGTTGTGCTTACAAGGTTGGATTTGAGTTCATTCGAACAAGCCTGTTGGGTCAAATTGACTATGACAACACAGACTCCAGCGAAGGAAAGAAAACAAATCGAATGGTTTTATGTTCACATGTCCACTTGAGCGGAGGTCATGCTTCGATTCTTCACACACTAACATCCATTATCGTGGCACCTCTAGTCACATGTAGTCGGCATAAAACTTTAGGTCTCCTCCACTTGTGGGCAACAACATGACACGCAAAGCGAGTTGCTGCTGCAAAAGCTCAGCAATGTCCCGTCGTCAAGTGCATTATGGAATATTAGCATTTTTATTATACAGCGCCTCGGAGTGGCCACATCCCTTACAGGCCTTAAAACAAACGCCTCGAAGTAACACAAGCCTTGCCTAAAATTGCTTTGCAATACGCTTTACTTATTTATTTATTTATTTTTTGCATAACACACTCAGACTAACCAAAAATTAACCCGACCTTAGCAGTAGCCACATGTTCATGCAGAACAGCGCTCAATCCTCAGCGCGGGTAACTGGCTCAATGGAGGGTCTCTGCTTTAAATCAAACACACAAATTTAACGCTTTCTACGGCTGTGACATCATTACTCTTCCGCTTGGTTTGGTTAACCGCAGAATGTAGTGCAACCCGGAGTCCTTCGAACTCCTAACTCGTGGCATACAGCAAACCTGCACGCATAACTCCACTCTACACAACCAATTCATAATTTTTCTGCTTCTTTTTTTTTTTTCTCTCCTGTTCTTTTGACGCATCCATGTTTAGACTCCGACGACGTACCGCCTCTGCCGCCGGTGCCACCCACAAAAGGGGTGCCTTTAGATTTGAATGGATTTAGCAATCTAGGTGAGTGAATTGAGAATCATTAACTAAACAAACCGCGAAGATGTGCGTCCGCAAACTTTAAGGCCGCTAATTGGGTTGCAGCTGGGTACACTTGTCCGCTCGTAGCCTTTGCAGAAATGGAACGTGAACCTGTGTAAGTGCACAAGCCGGGTGTCTAGGTGTCAGCTATCGATTTAACCCTCTTTTGTAACGCTTGTGTAACAGTACGACTGTCTGAGGTAAGGTATTCGATTTATTTTGCAAATCTGCTGGTAGCCGTTACTTTCGAAATGATGGCGGAGAAACAGAAGAAGACGCGGCACAGCAGCACACAGTTGAACGTAAAGATTATTCCACGGAGATACGCACGCGGTAGAAGCGCACACACAGCCCAGAGATCTATGACCTATAATCTGTTTAAGTGACCGACAAAATTCCATCGCCACGACTCACAGAATGTTCATCTGCGATGAATGGTACAGAGACTCGCATCTGACGCGAAGTTTTCACTCAAAGTGATGAGGTGGAGAAGTGAACCCGAAAAGCGAATCGTTGATGATGCCGTGGTCTAGCCAAGTAAAGACGACAGTTGGTGAGATGTTCAACGGTTGTACGGGGTAGTGTACTATGATGAACATTCTGTGAGCCAATCGATTTGTCAATAAATGGAATTTTTCGAGACCTCGGAATTACAGGCGGGGATTTCTTTCGATTTTGACCAAAGCAGATGGCGTTTATCAATTTTTAAATATTCAATTATTTGCCTTTTATTTTGGGTAAAACGAAGAGCGACTTTCTGAACTCCCCACGAAGTTGCTTTGAATGCAACTTACGAGGGGCGTTCAATATATTCTCGGTATCGTTATAAAAAAAAATGCGAATTCAATTTAAATTGTTTTTATTTTTCAATATAATCTCCCCTAACATCAATGCATTTGTTACATCTTGAGACATCAAAAAAATAAATTTCCTCTTTCTCTGCAAAATACCCATTTATTGCCGACTTGAGTTCTTCATCATCAGAAATTCTTTTTCCACGAAGACATTTTTTCAAATCCGGAAACAGGAAATAATCACTAGGGGCAAGGTCTGGACTATAGGGTGGGTGTTGGATTTCTTCGAAACCACAATCTCGCGCAGCAGCCTTGGAAACTCGCGCCGTGTGAACAGGAGCGTTGTCATGAAGAAGCAACACACCCGCTGCGAGTTTACCCCGTCTTTTCTTTTTAATTTCCTCCCGCAAATTATGCAAAGTGGAAGCGTAGGATGTGGCGTTGATGGTTTCACCCTTTTTTTGTACTCAATGAGCAAGATTCCCTATGAGTCCCAAAAAACTGTGGCCATGTGCTTCCCGGCAGACGGAGTGGCTTTGAACTTCTTCGGGGGGTCTGTTCCTTTTTTATGCCACTGCATGGACTCTTGTTTGCTTTCAGGGTCATAGTGGTGGACCCATGTTTCGTCACCAGTAACAATTCGATCCATAACACCGTCCGCGTTCTCACTACACATCTCCAAAAGCTCTCTACAGCATGCGATTCTCACTTCTTTCTGAGGCGCTGTGAGCATTCGTGGCACCCACCTTGCACTGACCTTTGAAAGGTTAAGACGGTCATGAAGAATGGTGTGAATGGTAGCAATTGAAAGCTTCGTGATCTCTGCCATCATTTTCGCCTTTATTCGGGCATCCTCAAGAACAAGTTTTTCGACTTCTTTGATGCTTTCTCCCGTGCAAGCAGTAGCCGGGGCGTCGGAGCGGGGGTCGTCTTCAATGCTCTCTCTGCCTCTCTTGAACTCAATTTGATAATGAACCCTGGTAAACAGCCAACATCTCTTCATGAATAGTTTTTTGACTCTTTCCTTGCTTAGTGAGAATTTTAATTCCAGCGCGATGCTCAATTTTCACCATCATCGTCTCAGTTGCCCTTATGATTCTGTTGAGAGATAAAACGCGAATTAATAATCACATTTATATGAAATTTTAAAAGAATGTACTAAAATAATAGTATTACTTGATAAATAATCAATTTATATATACAACTACAGCTTCACCCCGATACCGAGAATATATTGAACGCCCCTCGTAGACTACTGTCAAGTTTTAAACAAGCACCATTATTGTGTGCCACTACGCCACGGCGAGTTAAGCCAGCGGGTCGCCGTGGCGTAGTGGGTTGGTATCGGTCGACTCCTGCGCCAGAGGTGCCCTGCTCGATCCCCGACTCTACCGACTTTCATAATTCATGGCTCCATCTCTTTCGAGTCACTGGACAATGCTCAAGGAGTACTTTTTGGAGGTGGGTAGGTAAAACTGCGTCCACTCGTGACGCAGTAGCACGTACAACACGAGTGGTTGCTGCAGAAGCTAGGCCAAAGTCCGTCTGGGACAGTCGCGCCACTCATATTGTTATTATAGTTCCGTGAAAAACCAACACCGAAACCAGAATAGGTTAGGTTACCTTAGAGTGATTACCCTAAGGGTAGGCACACTAAGAGCAAAATTAGGACCATCGTGTTACCACATGATCTAATAATCCGCCAACCATCTGGAGCTTGGTTGACTGATGCTAACACTACTTGGTTCCGTCAAGAAATATGGAGCGTCCAAGTGACTAAATCTGCGAGATCAGAGAGCACTGCAATTGCAAAGAAGGTGAGAAGTGGTTCCTCCTTCCTCTTCATCTCTGCAGCTTCTGCGGAAGTCGTTATAGGGGATACCTAGTCTAGAAGCATAAATTCCAATGCCCGGTTATAACGCCGATGAGAGCTATAAGATTCAGCCTACTCCTTCTGATCCGGTCGGTGATCTGGTGATCTGATAGCTTATCTCACCGAAAAGTGGAACCAATCTTTGCACAATGCAGGCGTAAGCAAGATCGTTGCGCTCGATATTCTTAAGGCATTTGACAGAGTTTGGCAGCATGTCGAAAATGCGTGCCTATGGTGTCGATGTATCTCTTCGAACTGCAAGTTGTTTTGGATGGGTTCAAGTCTGATATTCACCAAATAAATGCTGGTGTTCCCCAAGGCTCTGCTCTGTCTCCCACACTCTTTCTCATTTTTATAAATGATCTCTTATCTGCTACTTGCAATCTAATCCATTTCTTCGCTGATGGCAGCACCCTCAGCTTTTCATATTCGTTCCAAGACTCACGACCCGTCGAATTGAAACGGCAGGATAACCTTGAATTCCGATATTCACATCATAATTAATTGGGACACGAACAACCGAGTGGAATTTAATGCTTAAAAACCTCAATGCTGTCTGCTGTCAATCAAGCGAACACTTGTTAGTCGGCCATTATCAATGAATGGCGCCTGTGATGGTGAAACCGGAAAGCTTTCCATCCTTGGTATGTTGCACTTTGTGGGAAAGATCACGTATTTGAGGTCGCAAAAATGCTGCGAAATGTTAAGCCTCCCCTAATCGATGCAAGATAGATTTTACATCCGCCCCAAGCATGAGTACACCGCTCACATCTGGTCTGGTGCGCCCAAGACCACCCTGCTAGGTAGGATCCAAAAGCGAGCGATAAAACTTATAGGAGTCAACTATATTGACTGGCTCGAACATCGACGTGCAATGTCTTCTCTGTCTCTGTTAAGTCGCTATTTTAACAAACAATGCTCATGTGAGCTAGCCAACTGCATTCCTGCTGTCCATGAATTCACCCGCAATACCCGTCTCGTCAGGAATACTCATCAGTTTACCCTTAACGCACAGTTAACTGGAGAGACTCGTTCTTCAGCCGCACCACACGAATATGGAATATCCATATCCATCCTCCCACAGATGTACACAGGTACCTCCTCCCCCTTTCTCCCTTTTCACATTCGCGACGTGGACACTTAAGGGTACTACTTGAACGCGGCAAATTATAAAACAAAAATTAAAATTTAACTGAGTTCAATTTGTAGATTAAGTTGAACATCGAAACCCATTGTCATCACAGAACTCACATTAGCTCTCCGCACTTCCAACATTTCATCTCCTTTTCACACACAAGCCTGCTCTCAGCAACTGCGCCGGGAGTGTAAGCAGGTGATATTTAAAAATTTCAAACTTTCGAATTTACCGCTCGCATTCCTTGGACCAAGGTTTCCGCTGAAAAGCAAATTAAGTGCAAACATTTCTCACGAGTGGATGGCGCAGTTAGTTAGGTGTCTGCCCTTGCTAAGTGGGGTCTCCGGTTCGAGTCCCAGTGAGGCGCAAAGGGCATGCGCCTTCATCTGTTTTCCAAATCGGGTCCAGTCTCCTGTGTCACTGGAGTGGTGTCACTCAGTGGGTGTAGTTACGTGATCTTTTCCCCCTCCTTCCACAAGCACACTCAAAGAGACAGCGGGCTCATAAGACCCAGTCAATTCGCGCTGTTTTTTTAAATGAATTCGGCTCGATTCCAAAACGTTCCCCCGAACAACCCCTTAGGGACCGCATTAGTTGGAAATCGAAGTCACAATCACCCATCCACCAGCCACCGCCGGCAGTCCCATCCGACGAACATTGCGCCTCAAGAAGTGAGGTTTTTTTTCCGATTGCCCACCCTCCGTTTATGGGTCAGTCGATATTTACATATTTTCCACTTAACCGAAACAACTTACTGTCCCGTACTGTCCTGTCCTGCTTTCATTCCACTCAACGACGCAACCCCAATCACGCCGTCGCCGTTGCTCCTGGCGATAAAACCTCCGCACAAAGGCAAGCAAAAACCAAGTACATCCCTGTTATGACAGGTATTCCACTGGAAAAGGGTTCATAATTCCTTAAACGAAAGCCACTAAGTGTGTCATTTGTTGCTTGTTCTATTATTGCACACACCACAACGCCCGCTCGACCGTCTCTGGAAATAGTCGCAAGCGACGAGTGCAAAGAAATCAAATATAGACTCCCCTAGGCAGCAACGAGAAAGCAGTCTCGTCCCCAACTATAGCCAGCGCCACCAATGTCGTGCCGGTTTAAGCTGAATTTCAAAAACACAACAAATCCGTAACCATGGGGCCGTCGCTGTGAATGACTTTCCTTTGCTGGCAGTTGCCACCCATCACCCACCACCCACCACCACCCTTAGTGGCCATACACAGCCCTAAGTCCCTGTCACTGCATTGTTTCAGCACTTTTGTTATGAACGTCAGTTATAGCGAAGCCTTTGTCCGTCGTTGGTGTCGTTGGCGTTGTCGTTGCTGTTATCGTTGTTGTCGTTACCGCTGTACGTCGCAATATTCCCCCGTAAGTCGCCGCGTCAAAGTGAGCACAGTGGCAACAGTCGCAGTACGAAATCGCATAAGACATAATCCACTCAAGGGTGCCTGTGAACTTGAAAAAAAACGTGAAGAAAGTTCTTGAAATAGGTGGCCCATCCACCTGCACCACCCTGTGGCGGCATCATTGTATCCCCCGCCGAAGGGGTTCGAAATTGTTTCACTTGCGTCAAATACACCGAGGAACACACACACCTGGGCGGAATTCAATCACCTCCCAGATTTTCCCGTCCAATAATCCAATTAGATCGTCTCTCTCTCTCGGACACACACTGCCTCTCGCGACGGCGGCGGCTAATTAGCTTAAGCGACTCGAACGAGGCGGAGAGAGGCAAAGCGTCTTTGGAAAGCCTGGCCGTGGGATACAGATTGTTTGTTGGCTGTCTGTTTTGACGAACACCACGTATTCCGAGGAGACAACTCTTTCGGTGAGGCGAACTCAGAACAAGTCGCATTGCGGGCTACAGAGCGTACATAGCGTGGCGTTGTGTCATTGTGTCGCGGAAGTTAAGAACTCTTTCCTCGGAACCACGAAGAATAGCCGAAGTCTCTGATGAAGAAGTAGACGAGGAGGGGAGGACAGAAGAAAAGAAGAAAGAATTGACGTCTGCTCGTGTGTTTTATTTTTCTTTCAACTTTCTTTCCGCGCGATCGCGTCAATGTAGGTTGAGAAATCAGTGCGGTCGCATCGCGTTTCGTTCGGTCGTTCCAATCGCGTTTGCCGCGCACCGACATTTCGCAGCAGAATGCATCGGAAGAGTTTCCCAAACTCAGGATACATCCCGGCGTCGTACTACCACAACCCACAGCAGGACTACTACGGCGACGGTGACGGTGACGGTGGTGATGTCGGTGCTCTTGACGGAGGAAGCAGTTCAAGCAACGCAGGTGTCGATAGCGAGAGACCCATTGACGCTGGAACGAGCCACAATGCCGCTATCAGTGGTGGCAAAAACTATTGGCACAGAAAGTATCCGCTCGATGCCAATAACAATACGCAAATTTATCAGAATCAAAATGGTGTTGTGAACGGCTCAATGAGCCACAGTCGCAGCATGGGCACCCTGAATCGAAGGAGTGGTGTCCTGCAGCAGCAGACTGCCAGACAGGTACCTCAGGGCCAGCAACAACAGCAGCTACAGCGAGCCCATCCGAGACCGATGCATCACCGGAGCTGCAGTAATCTCTTGAGTGCAGATGGTGGTGTCGTTGCCGCCGCCGGTACCACTGACGGGTACAATTATCCCGACCGAGGTGGTAATGAATTTATGACGTCGGCCACAACGGGGGCATATTATCGGCGACGCGATGGTCATGTCGGCCTCGGCGGTGGTTATGATTGTGATATCGGTAATTGTGGCAAAATTTTGTGGATCAGTCGTGACGGTGGGGTTAGTGGTAATTGTGATAGTGCCAGTGCGGTTCCGGCGAAGAGTAATGTCATTATACGGACGAATGCACAGGGTCTGCCGTACACACCGTCACCGGATCAGCGGAGTGCATATTTGGCTAATCAGCACGCGATAGAGGCGGCCATTCCAATAGTCTGCGGAACAAGGAGATCAAGTTAGTATATCATTCTCTGTGAGCGGGTGGATTGGGTGCGAGCTGAGGTATGGTTAACGTGTGCCATTGATCGGCTTGATTGACTTATTTCGGGGGGGATGTGGGGATGTGGGGATGTCGGGAACACCGTAATACTTCGCATATGGTCGGGTAATTGAACACATTACGAACGGGGTTTGGGAATCAGAGGATTTAGGACTTTTCGTGAAGGCAATTTGATGCTGACTTTGGGGCAATCGAGAGTAGTAGAATCCGGTGCTTTTTTTGCATACAAAAGGGTGATTTGCTACGCATTTGGTTTTTAACTGTCTAAAAGTGTCCGGGAAAATTACAATTTTTATTTAATTCGATAACTCAATGCTTGCCATTTAATCTGTAATGATGACTTCATGAAAATATTGATTACGACAATGTAGTACGTCGTCTATACGAAGAGTCGAATTTTGAGTCACTCTTTCGAGCACTCTAAAAAGCTAAAAACACGCTTAAAACACCACTTCCAAGGCTGCAGTGGACGCTGGCGTATCCGCAGAGAAATTTAGAGAGATTTAGACGATGTTTACCTTAAGGACCCGAAAATCGCAATGTAGAACCGATCTGAACTCATTTCTCAATTCATCTATCGATTCGCGTGCTTTGCTACATTTTGTTGTTCTTCTTTTTGCAACGCATGCCGTAAAGGCAACGACACCGCGCCCTGAAGAGATCTATTGTAGCGAGGCGTTGGAGTTAATCCGAAAGACGAACTCCTTCACTGAATGAAAGGTAGTGTGTCCTTTGTATGTCTAGTATTTCCCTTAACCAGATTATTGCCCGACATGCAGTGCTCGGAGCGCTCATCCTCTTCCAGGCAAAGACGACATATCTTGTCTTGGCACCGGGTTATTTTGGTAATTTTAAGACTTATTTTTAAGGTTTTAGGTACATTTTAATTCAGGCCGCAGTGGCTGTTGCCTGTTGAGGCAGAGGACCCGATAAATCGTTTGGATTGCAGAAGACCATCCTCGCTGGTCCATTGGCCTATGCGAAGTTTTGTTATCCCATTCGGTGTTATAGCTGCTGTCCAGCTGACATTACAGTCTAGTTGAGGACCTATGAACGAAGTGTTACACGAGATAAGTGAAACACGACTATCCCAGTCGGATGACTAACTAAGACTGTCGTTTATTTCCAGTTTCTGTTACATTATGTGTTCCACTAGCGAGCGCGTCTGTGGGTCTTCGTTGCCTGCAATCCACTTGTGTCCAGGGACCCAGATGAGCTTCTCTTTGTTGCGTTTGACAAGGGATTGTAGTCCGTCAAAGCAAAGTTTGACCGTTTTGGAGTCCATTAGTTGGACGATTATGTCTGAAATGCTGCCTGACTGTCGGAGAAGATTAGAGGTTTAGCGCCTTTAACACATTTGTGGTTCTTGTGCATGGCGCAGGACGCGATAGCGTGGATTTCTGCTTGAAACCAAAGACCCCAGCCCGAACTCCAGAGTACAGGCTTCTTTTATCTAGTGTTGGGACACCTGGTCCAATTCGGGACTGTGACGTGGAGCCGTCTTGGTGCAATCACATGCTGACCAGGTTCAGCTCGTGCATTCGTGCATCAACCGCATCAAAAAGCGCGTTTTTCATGTACATTGGGAGCTCTTGTATTGCTTGAGGTGGCTCACCATGTCGAATATCGTGAAATTGGTGACCATCATTGCTTGATTCGTTGGGCCAGTATGAGGACCGTTGGATGTTGCATCATGAAATGGCAAAGCTAACAGAGTATGCTCGGCTCTGACGCTTCCCACGAATCATGTGAAAGTTGTCAAAATAGAACACTGAAAAACCACCCAACACACTTAACCCACTGCCCGTTGAACATTTTGTAAGGTATTCAAACCCTTTCGCAGACTTAAGCCTCAGAAATACTTTCCGCATCGCAAGTCACTCAAATGGTTTATTGTAACGAACTTGACGGAAGAGTGTCTCTATGTCCATCCACGTTCTGTCTCCACCGAACTATCATAAAACACATCGTCCTCTTACTACGTCCAGGCAACACCATTATTGTTCGCCATCGGGGACATCGAGTTGGAGTGTAGTCCTCTATCCATGTGTGACGGTGCATCTATTGTAAAATGCAAAGCAGCTTTATAGGTCATAGCCCTCCCTTACTCGTCAGGAGCACATTTGCATTGCATTTCTTTGGCCAGATTTCCATGAATTCCATTATATTACATTAGCATTTCCCTCGCCCTTATGGACGAGTTGGTTTCTAGTCCAATCGATAGCCCTGAGGGGCTATTATGGCATATCCAGTTAAAGTGTCCATGCCTCTGTCTTCACGAATGTTGCCATCGTGTGCCGTGTGACTAGATTGTTTACTCTTAGTGTACTTTCCTCATTTTGTAAGGAAATTATATGACACGCAGTACTTGGGTTTTTAACTATATATTTATTGCGGTCCTTTCAAAAAAACAGATTCCCTCTGTCTCTCTATTTCTTTCTCTTTCTATCTCTCTATATAGCTCTCTCTTTCTCTCTATCTCTTTCTCTTTCTATCTCTCTATATAGCTCTCTCTTTCTCTCTATCTCTCTCGCTCCCTCTCTCCCTCTCTTCCCCTCCCTCTATGTCTCTCTCCCACTCTCTCTCTCTCTCTCTCTCTCTCTCCGTCTCTCCCACTCTCTTTTGAAGCCATGCCATTGCCAATTGGACAAAGTAAACTTAGGCGTGTGGCGGCACAACACTGCCGGTCCCTTCCACTCGTGAGAGAATAATAACACGAATAACACGAACGGTTGCTGTACTAGCTAGACCCTGCCCTGATCTTAACCCATGTCATTGCATGTACTATAAACTTAGGCGTATATCAGAAACGAAATAACCACAACCATTGAAAATTTTCAAATTTATGGGAAATTACGCAAAATTCCAGCACCATTTTCGTTCCCACTTAAGTCATCAAAGTTAACGAAACTTGACGAAACTTAACGAAACTGAACGAAGGTGTTTTTTGGTCATGAGTCTCATCTACGCGAATCGTGATCACAATACTTAAGTTGATTTAAATCTCCTTACGTCTCAGTGGTGTCACGACACCCTTAAGAACTAGAAAGCAGCTTTAAATATATCCCACCCAAATTAGAAGAATCTGGAAGTCAGACTCCAAATGGTGCACACACAAAAAGCAACCCGGAACGGTAAACATTCCGTGGGAACACAGAATTATTCCTGACCTTTCATCGTCCATCAGAAGAATGCACCTATCACAAGGGATTAGGCGACAACGATCCCAACTCAATGGTTGTCATCACACCATCGTCATGCATTTTCAATTGAATCCGATTTTCATAATTGATGAGAATACATAAGTAGTTGTGCTCATGTTTATCACTACATTACAAGTGAGCAGCGATGAAAATCCCTTCGGCGAGGAACTTGATGGAGGAGGTGATGCCTCCGTGTCCCCCAACGGAGAATATAATCTACGATATCCAATTTCAGTCATCCCGAGACCCAGCAGACCGGCGAGGAGTGGGCGTTGGAATGGGAGTGCGAGTGCGAAGCAAGCAGTTATGGGAATCCGCTTGAAGCGTAATCTGAGACCGTTTCTGCATAATCGGATCGAAGAAGCAGATGCACACTTCAACGATGGATTAGAAGAAATATTTGTGAACACACTGTCTGAACTGTTTGTTGTGGCGGGCGTGGCGGTGAGTGGAGTGCTGGGGTTCGCTTATTCAATAAAATCGATTTGCCAAACCTCTCGACAAGCAGATTTCGTTAATTAGCGGCATTCCAAGTGATGGGCAAACATTGACCCAAGTGCTTACTGCATTTGGGCATTGTGAAAATGATTAAGTTTCAGTGACTGTGTGGTGGGCAAAAGGGGGCTTGCTTTGGGGCATGTTTTCAGGAATCGATGATGTGAAGGCTGGTGAGAAACAATCATGCAAGTGGAACTACCAACGACTTGGAATGGTGTGTCGAAATTTGCGGAGAACACTACAAAGAAACGATGTTGAAGAAATCGCCTCATCTCATCTTCCAACTTCAGTGGCCCGCATAATCCACGGGACTTGCGAGAGTTCTTCAGCCCTATCAATCCTCTACCATCGACTCTTCACTCTTGACTCTTGACTCTTGACTCAAGCGCATTTAGGCGACCTCGTCGTGGGTCAGCCAAGCGGGCGACCAGAAGATAGAGGCTGCACAATTTATAGGGGATCGCCTTCCCAGAAACCGCCTCAATTGAGTCATGTCAATGAATTCAGGGAAATGCGGACAGTTCGGGAAAAAAGTATAAAGCCAAGAAGAACGCCTTGTTAGAACCCTTGCTATGTGTCAGATATCAAGAAGCAAAAAATTTACTCCAAGTCTTTAGTTAGACGTCAATCAATGTAGCTGTACATGCCGTTGCCATATTCTATTCAGAAACGAGTACAGCCATGAACTCTGAGAAGTGCACAGTGGTATGGACGTTCAAGCAAAGGCAGATAAAAAAGTTGAACAGACAAAATACTCGAACCTTCCAGTCTTGTTCTGTTCAAAGAAGAAGTTTTTATCAATAATCAACGACCTTAAATGCATACAAAGGATGCACAATAAAAATAGGCTTCCGCAGAAGTGTCTGCCTCTTAAACAAACCTTATGCAAGTTAGTCAGACAATCATCCGCGCATTGTTCATTGCTCTTATCCCCCCTATTGTCGGACACCAGTTCATGCCCCGAATGCTCGAACTTTACTATCTCTTTAAAGATGTTACGAGATCTTATACGGCAGAGAATTTATCGCCCGAATATTTGCCTGGTGTCCTTTCCCTGCTTAAGGCCAAAGTGAACGAAACTTATCGAGGCTGAAGGAATAGGTTATTATGGTCACAGTATCTTTTCAAAGACTGCGATTTAGCTTGGAAGCATACACAGATGCTCTCAAGTGTGTGTGGAACGAGTAACATTTACAGCCTCAGCTGGAAAGTGAGGCAACACAGAGATGCTCTTTCTGCGATCGCCAGTCATATGGACGTGGTCAAACTCGGGATCTCGAATCACTAGTGACCCATCTCGTTGCGTTGATAGATGTGCTAGTGAGAATCGTGGTTCACATCGTTGTCCATGTGCAATCCCTGGAGTCCGTTTGATCCTCCTGATGATCTTGAATAACCAAGAAGTCATTGTATAGCACTGCCCTCATTTGGATCAAAGTCTATTGAGTTCAGGAAGTTTGTAAATTCCAATCAATTTATCTCTTGCTCCAGTTCGTTAAATCTTACAGCCCGAATTTGATTGCCACATCGATTGCGAGGAGCTAAATCTTCATCGAGCTCATTTCTCAACTGGTTCAGCGATTCCCGTGCTGCTGAAACCACATCTTTCTGCAACCATTGGCAGGTCGTTCGGTTTCAATTCTTGTGCGAGCTGTATTTTGAAAGGTTTTAGACCAAGTTGTAGGCGTGCCCCCCTGATGTTGTGGGCTGGTGCGTCGAATCCCTCGCAAGGCGTGCTAGGTTCGCTCCCCGAAATGCCTACCTCTCATAATTCACGGCCCCACCTCTTTCAAGACACTGACAATGCTCAGAGGGTATAGCTGTCTAGAAAAAGCTTCTCAAATTGGAGGCGGCATAAACGGGACTCCGCTCGTGAGAGAATATTAGCATGCTCAACACGAGTAGTTGCTGTATAAACTAGGCTCAGTTCCGCCTCGGGCTGTCGCTCCACCCTCCCACCAATTATGCAATTTTAAACGCAATTATTAAAACAAACCCAATTTTGCCAAACGGATTGGTGAATACAGCAGCCCGTGCACATACGCGTAAGTGGCTTAATGTTCAATGCATAAAATGGGTCCAAAATTTAGTCAGATAGCTGGAATTGTTTGCTTTTTGACGCCTCTAAAACAATCGAAACTACATACGGAGCAGGTATTTTGTTTCTTCGAGTGTAAGTCCTCCCTTGAAATGGCAACGTCAACTGAGAATGTTTGCCTTTGACACATGTCACAAATCACGAATGAGCTGAGAAAACAGAAACTGAAAAATACAGTAGACGCTCGATATAGTGAACTAATAAAAACCGGGCCTGTTCAATGTAACGAGATTGTCCACTGCAATAAGCATGCACTCCTTGGAGGAAATTTCACCAAAATGTGTTCGTTTTATCGTATACGAAACAATATTTATAAATAAAAAGAATATTATTGGGTATATGACTTAATTGTGCGGTTTGATAAGAGATGGCGTGACTTGTATTATTCCATTGGAACATGCATTGGAAAGCTACTGTCATTGTACGTCATTTCAGCCAACCAGCCAAAGCAACGGCAAAGCCGAATATCCATGGCGCGAAGGTAATGCTCTGCATTTAGTGGGATCAGAAGGGTGTGCTGTATTATGAGCTGCTAAAACCGGGTGAAACCATCAATGGACAACGCTACCGAACACAATTAATCCGTTTGAAGAGAGCAGTAGCCGAAAAGCGCCAGGAATATGCGACTAGACGAAAAAACCGCACGAATTAAGTTATAGACACAAAATATCATCGAGGAAGGCAACGCATCCAACAAAAATAATACAATCCATGGACTAAAGGAACAAACTTGCAACTCACTTAAGGGGGTACCCTTAGTTGGGATTTTTTTTTTTGCAGAAGAAACATTTTAGCCAGGTCGCACTATTATTTATGTGCGCATGCCAAAGGTACTCAAAACTTTAAAGACGTTTTTCTCGAAACCGTTTTTTCGACGTCACTGTAAGTCACTTCGGTGGTCACTGTAACTTGAGAAGACCTTTACCGATCAGTGAACATTTTTATTGTTTGTTCTAATTGTGAACGAAGGGTTTTTTTGACGATTAATACTTTTTTGTAGCCGAATATGTGAGAGGAACTTGGACTAAAACCAAAAAATTTGCGTTTCAACTTCCGCCATCTCGTTTTTCGGGTCTTCTTCAAACGGGAAGTCTTTTTTCCACGCTGCTGCAAAATTGAAAACAGCAAAACTCATGACTTTTAGACGTGTTTCCTGAAAGGTTAAAAGACAACACAAGAACATGCGTTCCCTAAAGCGAGGTCTTGTTTGTACACTATTTAGAATAGCCTGCATCAAATGATGTTCACTTTATCGAGCATCTACTGTACATATGAATTAACTGAAAATATATATAAATTGGCGTCACTCATTGGACTGGCTACCATCACCAGTCGTTGTGATCTGTGACTGACTGCTACCCCTTCAGCATCACCCGTCAGTCCTCCCCCTTCTGAATTGTACTACCGCGCAATACTCCAAGGATGATCTACGTAAGATAGACACCCCGAACTTACATCAATGGGTCTTTCCATTCGATCCCTTGTCTAAACAGGTCTTAATTAAGTGGCGCACGACGCAAAGATCATTCACGTCGGGAATGTTCTGTAACGTCTGCATTGTCAGTTCACAAGTGCACACAAGTCATTGAACCTCACAACGATAACATTAAACAACACAAAAAAAAATCCATTTCGGCACTTCGTCCAAAACGTCACTACCTGCACATCACAGTGTTTACAAAGCGGCTTATTTTCTCCTCATAACTAAACGTTTCAGCCGACATAATGCATCAGAAAAAGGAAAAATTACACCGCACATATCTCGCCGTAAAAAGAAAATTGATGTTCATTGCTCTCGGATGGCGGACAATTTTCTCGCTTTTTCACTAGACAGGAAGACAAGACCTCGTTTAGAACCCAATTCCGTCGGAGCTTCACATTTATCCGCAACCAGATAAGCCATACACATGCCGCCAGCTGTGTGTCGCCTGCACGCCTCGGCGTGGCGTGGCGCAGCTACGAGTCGCACTTGTACGTGTGCATAGTTTTATTGCGACAAGCAACGCGCACTTGCGGGCATATTTACCTCAAAAGCGATAAAAATATAATTTCACCTGCCCGTCCGTGTGCGAGTGT
This sequence comes from Eristalis tenax, assembly GCA_905231855.2. Taxonomy (NCBI): domain Eukaryota; kingdom Metazoa; phylum Arthropoda; class Insecta; order Diptera; family Syrphidae; genus Eristalis; species Eristalis tenax. The sequence goes on from HG993127.1 coordinate 24,981,533, forward strand.
CTCAGGCTGTGACGAGAGATAAAGCCATATGGGCTTGGGCTTGGGCTGTGGCCCACTGTCGACGCGACTACGGCCAACTTTCCATTGAGTGCCATGTGCAATGAGATGCCTGAAAGCTCAAAGACTCTGTGAATACTCGGCTAATTTGCGAGCCGCTACATTCCCGCGAATCGGCTCACTATGACGACTACGTACAAACTCTCTACGTCGTCGTCGCTCCACAGTGGCGTCGTCATTCACCTGCAATTAGCTGGGATTTCCCCGGCAAATTGACAGAGACCGAGCCCGGTGACTGGCTCCACATGCCAGCAGTATTTGCATTCAGCCGCAGAAAGGTGGGGCGGAGGCATCGTCTCATTGTCGGGTTGGCTGGGACCAGTTTCCACAGCCGGTGTAGACGACAACGCGCCAGTTCGTAGATGCACGGCTGCTAGTAGCTCGTAGCCCGTTGCTAGTTGCTCATTGCTCGTAGATTCCAGACCACTGGCGAGCGTCGTCGTGTGCCTATCAGTTGTTCTCGCGTACATTCAATTTCACTCGTTCGGTACCAGCGGTGTTTGCGCCAAGTGCTAACGACTTTTCCACACACAGCAGCAAGTGAAACTTGTCCTACCGAGAGACAAGAGCGCGGTCGCGGAGGCGACAGTCGGCCACAGGGGAGTGAACGTACGTTAAGTGAATCTGAATTTGTTTGCTTATTAATTTCTGTTTACGTTCTGCTGGTTTTGGCATACCAACGTGATTAGGACGTGTGCGCTTGTGTTCTCGCGGCGCGCCAGTGGCGAATCTTGCGGAGCTGCGGAATTCTGAGTTCAGTTGAAATCGATACTTGTTGCGAATAGGATTACCGTTTCGCCGTTCGCCGAACAGATAATCCAGTGAAAGTGATAAAAGTGCCAATAGCCCACAAGAGCCCACAAGAAGCGGCCCAACAGTTCCCAGCACAACAGCAGCAGCATTTCACAATCAATGGGTTGGTATTGCAGTAACTCAAATCTGTCTGCGGGTTCACTGGCGTCTCTCTGAAAGTCACAGTGGGTCTCGTTAATTACTTACGTATTGTGTGCCTGGCAATCTGAGGTTTTGTCGAAACCACAAAAGACCGACTGACTGATGGGCTTCCTCGGTTCATAACGCACTCAAAGTCACCTGTGCGCGGATGTGAGTTGTGCAAGGCGCTTCTCACGAGTATTTACACTTGCCGTCATAAATATTCTTCTCGGTTAAGTTGCACTGCGTTGCTTCAACGTTTTGTGGGGCATGTGTGCATTATGCAAGAGCGCTGTTCAGATGACAAATTCAATTGAGATTCATTGCCTTGCCTAACGCGGTTGCGGCGTTCAATGAAGCGGCTTGTGTGCGAGTGACTTTTTGTGGACGCCAAATGCATATTTAAATGCGAATGTTGTTGCAGTCATAGTGAAGGGATTAGGTGCTGCATAAGTGACCGGGTTTTTTTTTCTTTCAAAGAAATTATCATATTATCTAGGAGAGTTTCGAAAGAACAGTGCGCATCAGCTCGATCAGTGTAGGGTCTTTGTAAATGGGTCCGACTTCGAACTGGCGACGATTAGACGTTGGACGTCTTAAATGACAATAGGCTTGGTTTCCCTCAACTCTAACACTGAATATCTAGACTGAATTACGCACTTGGTTAAGTGCCTGCCCTTGGTTAGTGGGACTGCGAGTCCCAGTGAAAGCTAAATTAATACGCTTTTATGTGGTTTCCAAATCTCGTCCAGTCACCATTTGCTGTTGGTCAAATTAACGGCACCATCACTGGAGGGGTGGATCAGTGGTAGTAGTCTGACCGTGGGTATATCACAATGCACCAACATGGTGTGCTCGTGAATTCACTACCAGCTCCCAACCCTACAGTAACCCATGACTGAGGTCTCTAGTCACTCTGGTTCAATTTCCGACGCCAAGCTTTGTCAATGTTCAGAGAGCACACCTGCCAAGGAATAGCTTTTCAATCCTCGCCGTCAGCATTCAACTGTCGGTCCTCCCAACTGGTGAGATGATATGCCTAAGGACGGAGGTGGCTGTAGAAACAAGGCGCAGCTCAACCGCAGATCATAGCCCCAACCCCCACGCATTATTTCATTTATGACTGATCTCATGCCCTTTGTATGACGTCGCTGGGTGGATGTATTAGACCAGACTGTTTAATTGCAATGCCCCTCGGATCACTTAATGTTGATCCACGGAGCACTGGAGCTCAAAATAAAACAAAGTTTATTTTTGACGGGTCGCTTACCACACTAGAGATCTGCTATGCGTTTTCCCAGGCATCAATGCAGCTTCAACAGAAGTACATTTTCCCGTATTCTGGTGTGATTTCCCAAAAGGCAGGATCCTGTCCTAACAGCAACCACTTAACTAAAATGTACTTATGCCTATGAACTTCCTGTTAGTACACAATGCTAATATCGCTTTCCTTCCCGCTCTCTATCCCGAATGCACTGGATCAGAAGTTAATGTGAACCTCGCCTCTTAAAGCGAAGATCCACACTAAGGTTGATTTGAAATAGCCGATAGTCGGCTACACAGACTCACAGAGTTATACATTTGTTAATTCCGGAATTAATTGGCATCTAACTTCAAGACGCTGAATGCCTTAATTAACATGATTCAGTTGTGAATCCATGCGAATCAACATCAATTTCGTTCAGCACGTGAGGTGCCAAAAATTAGAGAGCTTCCGTCTTTGCCATGAATGAGAATCTCAAAAAAGCCTACTATTCCTATTTAACCACCGTATAACATTAGGATTCGGACTTAAGTTAACCTACACAGAAGTCACCCACTTGGACCAAAATAATCACTTTTCATTTAGTTTCGTCAAGTTTAATTTAATTTCGTTAAGTAATCACATTTCATTTAGTTTCGTCAAGTTTCGTTTAGTTTCGTTAAGAAATCACTTTTCATTTAGTTTCGTCAAGTTTCGTTTAGTGTTGTTGAGTTTCGTTAAGTTTCGTTAAGTTTCGATAACTTTCGCTGAGTTATGTAACTGCGAAATGAATCACTACCTACGTTCGTAATAGCCAGTTGGTAGTGGAATCATGTTCACTGAAGCAATTATGAGCGCTAACATATTTAACGACACTTCTGGTTACTTTTCTTTCGGTTCTGACAGGTTCTTAAGTTTAATTGTGTCATTTATGACATAGTTAGCCTTTCTTATATCTATGCACCAAGTTGTTATCATTGAGAGTATGCCAAGGCTGCATGTTCGTTACTCGAAGCACTGAAGGTCATTGGCTCAGGCAAGGTCAAAACTAGCGCCGCTTACTGCTTCCACTCATCAAGGCCACATTGAATTGTTTGCTCTTTCAACCAGGGATACAGTTTTCCTCGCCTTCTTGGACCTGGCTTGGTATAGAAATGGTCTACTGCATTCCATGTGCTGACAGATCTACCATGGCCCACAGGTTTTTTTCATTTCCCAGTTCTAAGACTAAATTTGTAAATATAGTGGAGGCCGCAAATTACCTCAAATGCTTATGCCGCTCATTGCCAACAAAGCACCCCGTTCTGCTTGCGACATTTCAGAGGTATACTATCCCACCTTACCTATTGCTGTCCCCGATCATCTGCTTGCCGGCAAAGAGAGGCCTGGATAGACGCTGTATTCCCCTTTCCTCTACGAACCTGTAAAGTCCGCCTAATCTCCTGTGTTCCACGCCCGGTTTTTGACGGTCGTCAGCAGCAAACGAAATGATTGCTAAAAATTCGAAGAAATTCATCTATAAGCTGACAACGAAAGAAAATCCAATCGATTATGTACTCCCCTGCTACCACCACCAATGGACCCACGGCCAGCAATCAAATTGTAGCCCCAGGTGTCTGAAGAAGTTCCAAAGCAAAAAGGATGAGAATGCAAACAGATTTCAATACGCACCAAGGCGTTTCCTTTGAACGGCATCAAAGGTCTAATTATTTCCGTTTTAATTACAATTCGTGAAAAATCGTTCCTAAATGAATCCGTACCTTACCTTAATCCAAATTAATTACCGAACACACCTCTGTACACAAAGCCGACCTCTGCCCAATTGTCCTCGTTCTGCAACACCTGAAGCGACTAAGCCCGGCTTAGCGTTGCCAGCTGAAAAAGGACCCGCTAACAAAAAACCAGCAACAACAGCATGTTATGTATGTCCAAACTGAAAGCAATCGTATATCATTCTCCCGAAACATTGCCATTTGCAAAAGGGAGCAAGTCCAAATGAAAAACAAATAACCGTGCCAACATTCATTTCAAGCCATCACGGTAGTCCGCGGCGTCGTTCCTTCTCATAAACCACTCCCCCTGACACAGCGAAAGGGACTCTTCCCCAAAAAAAAAGGAGAACACGAAAAGGGAAAAAAATATAACGAGAAACTAGTGGCGACCAAATCGAGCCAACACACGGAAAATCGAATGCAGATTTCATGAAAATGAAATGAAAATCGATAGCAATCGCTCTCTGGTGAATCCGCGCTGTAATTCCCTCAAAAGCCCCATTTGGCGGAGAAAAAAACCAGAACAAAAACAAAAACGCCCCGAATCGGGACATCGCATGCTGCCGTAAGACCTGGCTCGCAGTTTTCAGGCTTTCGCCCGCTTATTGGCGAAGTTTTTGTAATGGAACTTTTATTGATACCCCGGCATTCGGAGGCATTCGCAGGAGGTTTTAATTTCCGTGGAAGATTACAGCGGGGTTTTTTTCTGGATTTTTCTGCTGTCAGCTTGATTGTGGAAAAATTATTCAACGAGAAAAAAGATCACGCCGCGCAGGGATGGATGCAGGCAGCAACTTGTGAATAATAGAAGGGCATGCAAATGTTTGCTTATTCGCTGTAGGCCGGATTTTCGAGAAGAAAAAATATGAGCCACAACGCCCGCCTGGAATGGGGATACCTGTTGTGGCAATCCGTAAATGGAATCCCTGGCTGGGGCGATTACTTATTTTCGGTTAATCATGGACGCTTAATCCTCCCTCGGCTGGCTGTAGTTGACAGTCAATTAAAGGCGATTCGCCGGTCCCATCGTGGGATTGATTTCGAAAATATTTTGAATGTACATTATGCTTGCAATATACGCCAGTCCCACGGCTATCCGTCGTTCATGGCGAAAGAGAAAACGCGGTGAGAGTTAATAACGAAGTCGTGTCAATAGAGTTTTCTGATTGACCGGTTTGTTCCGGGAAATGGCTTCCAGAATGTTTAAAGGCTACAAAAAGTAGAAGCCGGCTGACCATTATTTTTGCAACGATGACGCTTTGAGACCACACTTGCCGAGGTATTTGCGAACTTATTTTGCGTCACTGGCTTGTCATGCTTTTGACAGAAGGTTGAAGATTTTATTTTCGTTCCTTTAATGCGCTATCGCCAGTAAAGGGTATCAGAGACGATTTGGAAAGAGTAGGCAATATACGCCGTTTGGGGTGGAGATGGGCGCCCCACCAAAAGCGGTAGGTACTTCTCATCTTAAACCCGGTTGTTCGTGTCACGCAGCATAAGCTATGTCACGCAGCATCAGAGTCGAAGATAAGTAGCATCTGCAAGGGAACACGAGAATGCGTCGTTCTGCTGTTAGAATACGTGGTCTTCATCAGCTGCAGAAGGGATCAACGATCAACGATCGAACTCTTCTCCAAACAGCCTGCTGTGTAGCTTCCTCAGCAGCTTTTGAAGAAGTCCATGGTACTGTGAACGTAGGGGTTGGCCTATACCGGGTGACCGGATCAAATCAACAACAGTGGGAGATGCCAAACTCAATCTTACGTTATTTTGAAGCTACATTCATGTCATTATGTATAAAATTGCACATAATTCAAATTACTGCCTCAGCTTTGCTCGAGAGTGTCTCAAGCGGCGGGTCCAATTGTTATGCTGACTGCGCAGTTAAACCTGCAAAGCGGTTTCGAGCTCATCCGTAGCGTTGATTAAGACCAAAGAAAATAATCGAGTGGTGTCCTGTCCAGTCACATTATCTCGTCAGCCAATTGATGAACGCTAGCCGTGAGATGACTCAGTCACCAAGTTTCTCCATCGCCTCCTGATCCCAGTCAACGGTTCGTAAGAGTTATTCGACGATTGATTTAGGTTAGGTAGATGGGTAGACGGGAGTAAGCTACGCCATACTTAGGTGCCCGCTGGGGGGTAGTATGATATTTACTACTTTTGCGTGCCCAACATGCTTATGCGTTGCTTTGCAATGCGCACATCCTTATGAATCTGAAAAAAAATGTTTGTGGAATTTTTGTTAGATCCTGGGGGTCTTGAAGAAGTGCTCATCCAGTGTGATATGTCTCAACTGGCGTCGACTGGAGCATTGTCGAAGGCAATGAGAAGTATCATATTTTTCCTCTTTCTCTGGAGACTGTCAGATGATTGGGATGATTATAGACAGTTAGTACTTCAACTTCTGTACTGTCTTGCGAAGCATAAGAAGCCTCCCAATGGAATGCTAAAGAGTCTGACTGGAATGCACATTTTCCCAGGCCCCAGAAGGGAAGCTACAGAAAAAGTGCAGAAGTATCAAAGTGCATTCAAAAAAATGGAGTCGATGTCGAAGAACGCCTAAAGAGCCTTTTCGGCAATCAGAGCCTACAGAGATCCTGTACCATAGGTTTGACCCGTTATGTGAGGTACACCAAGATTACAATCCTGCCTGTTTATAGTGACTTCTTGCTCCTTAGAGAGTAATACTTTCCACCATCCATGACCCGGCCACGGACAGGTTGCTGTACAAGACTAAGTCCTCTGCGGACACATGATATATTTATAGAAGGTTCAATCTTACTCTCCGCCTCTAACCAAAATGGCTTGCATTCGAAGGTTCTGATCGCTGTGAAATCAAAGCAAAGTTAATACGCTTTTAACTGGTCTTCAAATCTCGCCCAGTCACCATTTGCCGTTGGGGTCAAATTAACCGCACTATCACTGAAGTGGTCAATCAGAGCATGAGATTTGGCTGGTTGGCCGGGTTTCACATATGTAATGGATATATTTTCCATCACCAGTAACAGTCCGATGCAAAAATGACTTCCTTTTGTGATGTCGTGTCCCCGCAAAAACACCTTTTCAGGCACAAAGTTCGACATATTTGAGTGAACAAAAAAAGATTGTTGTTTACGCTTCAAATGAATGACATGTACTGAAATGACGTACAATGACAGTAGCCTTCCAACGCATGTTCCAATGGAATAATACAAGTTACGCCATCTCTTAGCAAACCGCAGAATTAAGTTAAAGACCCAATATATTAAAGAGCATAAACATACCACTTAAAATACTCACTTTTGGCTGTTTGTAAAATAAATTTAAGATTCCTGTTGCTTTAGTAAGCCCAGCAGGAGATCTCCTGTTTTTTCATACTTTCCCAGCGGCAACACTGCATACTGCCCATTTTTGTCTTACACTTGTACACCGTTCTACTCAACCGAGTACATAACATGTGTGTACAATTATTGCACTCAACATAGGTGAACCCTTAACTATCTCAAAGTTCAAGCAGTCGATCTTAGCTTCGATCTAACTGTAACCTCCTTTCAACTTCCTCGGCTGTGTCAGACAGATGTGAGTATTCCATTAACATTACAATCCACAGCGTGTCTCCAAATGCCAATAATCCATCAAGCCAATTGCTTTTACGCCCAAATACGTACTTTGTCATGACCGATTGCAGGCGCTTGTTTCGTTTTCTACTCGAATAGCCTCATAGATCTTCACGCAACGCCAGAAAATTCCCTGCCCTTGACTCGCATGCCCGATGCGGTGAAAAGCTCACGGATGACGATGAATTATTTATCGATATTTTTTGTTTTCTCATATTTCAGCATGTTTGCTGCGTGACATGATTCCGACCTGAATTTCTTTTTATAGAACTTGGCGTGTGCACGCTTGCGACTCGCCCAACTCGATCATCGATGCGACTGTGTAACAATGTCTAGTCTTCAAAGAGACTCTCCTTGGGCGGGGAACACTCCTGTGGTTCAGTGAAATCCGGTACCCCATCTCCTAATAGGCACACCCCTCGGTTTGGCCCGCTATCAGCCCACCACAGATGCACACCCGTTGTTGGTTTAGGCACAACGTCAGAAAGTGTGTGCCCATCGCACACACAAGCCGGACTTATCTTCAAAAAGTGATAAATGTGTGACAGTTTCTTATCGCCTCGTCTGCGAGCGAAGAGCGAAACTTTTCACTAGGCAGCACATCATAAACTGGTTTCTCAATTGCGATTCAGCTTTAAGTCGGCCGCCCCGCAATAAATTTGCCTTTAAACGATATCATTAGTCGCCCAGGGGCCGTGAAACAAGACGCCACTCTAAGCGGCCTAAATCTCGAACGCCTTCTCGTGTGCGGCAATTTGTTACGTTCAATTAACTTCGAATCCACTCTCGAATCTATTAAAATTAACCCTTGGAAGAGGGCACGTAATATTTCGTGGTTATTTGTCAATGAGCGCGCGCATTTTCCAAACCGAATTGTGTTCGTCGTGACGGGTCTTAATTTAATTTGCACCGATGCGTGCTGCTGTGGTGTAGTGTTTTTGAGAAGTAAGCATATCGGCTAATTAATTGCCGGTCACTTTGAGCTGCCTTAAGGCTTTTGGGGCGTTAATATGGAATATTGATTAATTAATTGCCTTTGTTTATGTAACATTTTCAATTTGAAGCCGGCGAGGAGAAGCGCCCGCCCATTGGGTGGTAGGCGGAGTAAGGAAATGTTTGTTTTTTTTTTTGTTTGTGGTGTCAAAGACGAGGCCCGATGAGATTCACAGACAATTAGGTGATCGATAGGTTCTTATCGAGAAAAATGTGTTGTCTTAAACTAGGTTGCTTGCAGATAGACTTGCGTAGACATCTTCTGTAATCTGTTTGGCAGCGCTCAGCTTGACGTAAACATGTTGTTGAAACATAGTTTGTGGATGCTATCTCGTGACATTGAGAGCTTTTGTTAAATTTGACGGACGGCACGGCGGCGTCCACATCACCGGTGTCAAATCGAAAATAGCCGATGACTCACAGAGAATAATGTCGTGCGTTGGTTTTCATCATCCAACACTTTCAAAACCTTTTTCTGGTTTTCGTCATCCATACTCGTAGATTCAATTAACCTCGGCTAGACTTCTATCCGATTAACGTCCGGGTTTAGGCAGCCCTTCCGGAATGAAAATATTCTTAGCATTGTCGTCATTCGTTTTACGACAAGATGCATCTTCTTCTTCTCATGGCAGGGATAGACCATGGCTTGAAACAACAAGCCTCTCTTGGTGACACGTTGAAAAAAAACTTCACTTGCCTGCGCCATCGGTTTTGGGAGCGTACTCTATTGCGTTGCCTCACTCTCGTACTGAAGCAATGTTGTTTTGCTCTGCACGACCTATCCATCTTTGGCATTGAATCAGTAGACGCCTGTCTACGCTCATTTCGCTGTACAGCCTGTACAGTTCGTGTTTGTCGCTAGGTTGCATCAATTTTCTCCAAACTTACCAGGTTCCGCCGTACATTTTCGGGGTCTGGAAACGCTGTTTCTGACCAACCTAGTTAAATCCTCCTCGAGTTCATTCGTCCGTGAGAGGTTGTGAACCCGGATAAGTCGACAGCGTGAATTTTAGTTTATTTTCTCATTTTGTCTCTGGCTACTTTCTGATGTGCTCACACTATTATGTTCTGTCAACAAACAGCTGTTTTGGCGGCCATTTAAAAGTCGAGAGCGAGTGACATTCCTGTTGGCGGGCACTTGAAAATTGAGAGCAAGTGACTTGAAACTTGAGAGCGAAGCCACGTCAAGCTCAAGTTCAGCCGGACCAGGCGGTTTCGGAAACCTAGCATTGCATCAAACTACTTATCTAAATGTCCCTTCAAATCAGAGTTAATGAAGGAAGAGATACTCGTCTTTCCAGTGGAAACCCCCTCAGATTTTGACGGTTGTGCTCTTAAGTCACGCATACAACTTCATTTTCACGAACACTTGTTAGGAGTGTAGAGCAACGCAACGGTGTTAGGCGGGAGTAATCAGCCTCGCTTAGCTCACACGTATTCACAGACGCCTGGCTGTGAAAAGCTTATAGAAACCGCTGTCAAATGAATCTGAGGGGCAAGAAACGAAGAAGTGGCACATCTCTTCCTCCATTGTCCCTGCTTCAAATCGATTATATTTCCATTGATAAATACCCACTCACACTGATGCCCACGCCGCCATCACTCCTTCCCTCGCCCACAAAGGCACGAAGTCAACATAACACGCATTGTTGATGTTGCTCGCTTGAGCAGCCCCCCGTCTTTGTTTATCCAAAATATTCCATTCAATTTCAACCATAATACATACGCGTCAACATCTCAGTAATGTGCGTGCATTTCGAGAGCACTCGACTGAATGGCGATTGCCCATATCGCGATTAATTGCCCTATTTAACGGGCTTATTTCTATAAATCAGTTATCAGCATATTGTCAGTAAATCGTTTGCGAATTCGACAAAACGAGAATCAATTTCCGATTTAATTTCCACTGACAACCCCACTCAAACGCGACACATGGCACGAGTACACAATAACCATCCTGCCGTGGCACATGCACACGACCGGATGTGTCAATGGGGATGAATGAATTCTTCGCATTCCGACGTTAATCACTGGCTTGACTCATCAATTCATGTTCGGTTCGAGTACGAAATCGTGTCTGTATCAAAGTTCGTCGCTGTTTACTGGGTTTCCTCATACTTCGCGTTCATTCTGTTGACACACGCATACATCGGCAGCCGCCAGTGACAAACCTGAAATTGAAATAGTATCCGAGTACGACTGTATCGATTGTTTGCTTATGTGTCGCCAGCTCGGTGCTGCCGCTGATACCAGCCCTCGTTTTCAAACATTCCCATTGACTATCAAGGTCGTCTCCGTCTGTTCAATGTTCAATGAATGTCGTTAAAAATCCGAAAAATAAAACAAACAAACAAGCTTCTCTTCGCCCCTGACGCTCACTCTGACGACTGTTGCCAGTCCGTTAAGACATTTCTGCGGGCAAAGCGTGAATCTCAATTGTGCCGTCGATGCGGACACATTTGTTGCTCTAGCCCGCGTGTAGTTAGTCACATTTCGTCAAAAAATTGCTCACGTTTCCATTTCGTTCTCCTTGCAGAATCTCCAAATCGATATTTCGAGAGTGACGTCAACATCCACTATAAGACACCGATCCGTTATGAGAACAAGGAGCCGATACCAGAGGAAGAGTTGGCCATACGTCAAGCGGAATTGATGCAAAAACTGTATCAGGAGGAGCGACGTCGCAAGTATCTACAGGAGCTGCAAGACATGAATTCGAGACGTCACACGGACAATTTCACCCCGTCACAGAAGTCACCGATACCGCTGAATCGCTACGATGACTTCAACTCAGACTTGGCGCCAAAATCGCCGAACAGTTCAAACTACCCGAAGACGGTCGCCCGTGCCCTGTACAACTTCCAAGGACAGACAGCGAGGTGAGTCAAGGATGCATTTTATTTTCTTTTCCCATTCAATTGACGGAAGTGGTGCTGCCATGCCCTTTGAGGGGCTGCACCTTACGATGGGGGAGGGCGCAACCGTAGTTTACTGCCTGCAATTTATCGATGGTGCGATTATGTCGGGTGTTGTGATGCCTGTGGCATGTGATTACGTTTACGACCCCTTCCAGATTTGGATGGAGGCCAATATGACGGCAACACGCGAGGTAATGACCGTGTGCAGCTCCGGGGCTAATCGGACGATCTAAAGGCAGGCAACCACTTTGCCCGAGAGTGTTCTGTTGTGCTCTGTCTTAATTGCGCCTTCGGGTAGTAATTAGGTCACATTCATAAGCGGTTTTCGCTATTGACAGCGCAGATGACTGCTGTTGAACTTTGTAATCAGCTCTTGGCGTCCAACTTTGGATTGCGAAGGCAGTGTGACGTGACGCAAGGCCGGCGTATGGGAGAGTTGATGTGATAAACAAATGAGCTGGCAAGGCTATTTCTGTCATTCACGGTCCAAGAATAGAATTGCAAAGAAATGAACTCACTCGGACAAGAGCCAAGGAGAACGATTGGTCCGTGACTTCGGTTGCGCGTCGGCATGTGGCCATGTGTGCATCGATGACAGTGGATTGCTGTCGGATTCGGCAGGCGTGACTTCCTCACCGCGAACATTTCTCAGAGTCAAGAACATTTACCTCATCACTCGCCCTTGTGGAGAGATCGTCCGCTGCGAACTTGCTTGTGGATTCTGTTTCAAAAACTCACACGGTTCCGTTTGCAATGGCATTTGTATGTACTGTGGACTCCGCTAACTGGGACAGATGAAAAATAACGGAAACTAACTTCGCCTTTCTGTTCGTTCTCCCCTCACATCGTGTTACAGGGAAGTCTCTCCCGAAGTGTCTCAATATTGCGGAACCCACTGTACATGTGTCTTGCAGCATTCATTTGGAATGTCCTTCGAGGAGAAAGTCTGTGAAACAAGTAATTGTATTTTCCTGGACCATCGACGAAACTCCTTCTGACAAAAGTCAAGGGCTCAACCTGAATGTAGATTTAATCTGAATTTCCCTCGTAGCTTGTGTGGAACTTGAAAGCAAATAACTTTCGTCCGTAAAGTCGACACAACTCTTCAGTTATCATATCCATTGTACGTTGTCCGTAACGCAAATGGAACTGAAAATTCCAAGAAATATCATCTCGAAAGTCCTTCTCTGCTTTCCGAGAATTCAATGGAATTTGTTGTCATATTCCGTTTTACTCGGACTCAGGAGGTTGTCAAGCCCAGAGGGTAAACTCTCTTCAAATTTCTACTGAATACTAATTTAAAGGAGGTTTCTGATTGAGCTTCAAAGATACGCTGTACACCCGTTACTCTTCTCCTTCCACACTTATTCACCAGTCACTTGCTGGACTCTATGGAGACAAAATATGGGATCACATGATGTGTACGTGTACGTGGCGGTAGTGGCGTTGTGGTCTGGCGCGCCGCCCCTATGCACTTGAGCCTTAGGTTCGATTCTCAAATTGGCCTTTCGGAGTCGGCATAACACTGTTGGTCCCTTCCACTCGTGAAAGGACAATAGCACGCACAACACGAGTCTAGACTGAGAAGCTAGGCCGGGCTGGACCGCCACCGGTATTATGTTGTGTATGGGCGTTTACGCCTCGAGAATTGATAAAGGGGATCGTGAAGAGACCCATCGCAAAAAAAGAAATAGAAATAACATGAAAACCTCGTGGTCGAGGGTTCACGAGTCTGTCACGAAGTACCAAAGGGGGAAGCAACAATCTAATAAAGCAAGTTCAGACTGTCGGGACGTGGACACCTGTGGACACTGTAGACACCTGGCAGTAGGTAGAGTCCCAGTCGTTACCGAGGATTGGGAGGAAACACTCCTGTCAGATGCCGATGAGAACCCAAATGTCGTCGTCAGGCAGAGTGTTCCACTCAATCTGACCGATGAGAGAGAGATAATTCCGTTGCCCGAGATCAAGACTGAAGTCTAACCAAGTCGACGTCCTCTGACACGTCGTCTCCACTGGACATGACAATGACCTCTTCATGGACATGATGTGAAAAAATCTAGTGGAGGCACGAACATCCATGTCCAAACCGACATCGTGTCGGAGAATCTGGATTTTACGACATGGCATGAGATGTGTTCAAAACAGAAATGAAGTATTGTACAGATGCCCAACTTCACAGCTGATTGGCCCCTAGTCCATGGACAAATTTACGGGCTTGTTGACAGTAATTCACGAAATAACGCAAATGCCGTTCTCTGATTGGCCATTTTGGCTTCGGAAAGCGATATAAAAAATGGTTGTCAAACATTTTAAGGGACAAGAGAGGAAGAAGCTATCATACTTCATTTCTGGTTCTAAAGTTGGGCATGAGATTTGACGTTTTCCCTTGTGTGCACGATTTTGTTTGCATGGAGTCGTTGAGAGAGTAGAAGTAGAAGTGTCAGTGAATATCATTTTTTTGTGGTTGGTTGCCTTGACGTTGACGCTCTCTCAGCCAACGTTGAAGTGAAGCGACATGACATATCTTGCCCACGAAAGAAACGATAGTTCAGATTGTGGTTGTCCCTCATCGCGTACAAAATCTTCTCCGCCATTTTGTGTGCCCTCCTGAGTAATCTGATAGGCCCCTCTCAGTGGGGCTTCCACTCCATAATAGAGAACTCTACAACACGAACTGAACACCGGCATGACAGATTCTCGATGATGACGTTGGAGACGTCTCCGGTAACGAACTCGAAGACTTTCACTGCCAAAAAAGGTTCTATACAAGGCGATATGTGATTTCTTTCAACGCCTTGCACAACTCAGATGTCATCACTAGAGGCTACGATCTTCCAGAAGTCTGTATGTGGATGACGTTAAAGTGGTTGGTCGAACACTGCAGGCCATCAATGAGCGTCGTATGCTGGCACTGAGGTCTGGCAGTGAATGAAGCGAAAACGGCGTATATGCTGTCCTTAAGAGGGGATACACAACACCTGCGAGTCACAATGGTCAGCTATAACTTTCTAGGTAATCAGGGACGTCGCCTGCCTCAACACTTGAGCATACCAATAAACGTCCATTGTCGAGAGATCGACGTGCATTTATAACCGAATCATAAATCACTCTTTGGTTTACAAACAAAAAAGTAATAGGTCTAGTTTCAAACGGCAGAACAGTTTGAAATAAGATAAAAAAAAAAACACAACGTAAAAAACACAAAACTTCTTTATTTCACTTTTCAACAAAAAAAGACTAAGTTCTCCTCAAGGATGACGCCTATCCACTACTGACGATATCTACCCTGTTCTCGAACTTCCTTCAGTTGTTCGGTGCTACCAATCCAGAGGATCCTTCTCGTGTTCTTCGTCGCTCCTAGATGGCGTGACTGTATGTAATAGTGCGAATCACATGCGAGGGTTTATCCTTTATTGTCTTTGTAAGCATTTCATAATTGGTTAGGTAAACGCACCCGAGTGAGCGCCCTCTGTGTCTCACTGCGTCAACTGAAATTTAAGAATGGGGATCGCCGCCAAGTTCGGGATGATCCTCGAAATACTGAACTGCAACCAGCTTCGGGTTAGATCCTGGTTCAATCTTTAGTCCAGAGATCAGAGATAATGGAGGGATAGAGATATCCATCTTCTACTTGTCTTGTCCCTTGATTTCATCAGACAGCGTTTAATACGGTGTTGCGATGAGTGGTGGAGCCGGGAGTTTTGTAAGAGTATGTGTGAAATGGAACTTCACTCTTATTCTTTATGGCACAATGCCGATATGACAAGGGGTAAAGTTGGATATATCTATCATCCATTATCTCTGGTCCAGTCCTTCTTTTCAAAAAGACGCTGAAGCTGTTCGGTCGATAAGAAAAGAAAGTAGTAAACCTTGGATAGGTAAATTGATTAAATCTTGGAAAGTTACTACTTGTGGTACGTCGTCTTCGATACAGCCCGGTTTGGACCTGGTCCTCACCCAACATGCCGCTCTATCCATCCAGGTGAGCCTTCGTTTTATCTCCGTGCTGGCGTCATTGATTGAATTATATTTTCGGAGTCAACGTAGGCAAGGTCTGTCAGTACTTCAAAGTAATAGCTGTCTTAAGTGACTCTTTGCCCAAGACGTAGGTGTTGGTTGACACAGTTTTGTAGACAGCACAAACTTTGTCTCACCCTCATTGACCGCAAGATCCATCTTAGCAGCTTCCTTCTCGATGCTCACAAAAACCCAACTGACTCTATCTATTACAATCAAAGCGACCGCATCTATTACCAAAATAGTGTAAAATGTACCAGATTTCAAGTCAATTGAAGTTCTTGGCTCTCTCACAACCACTGAGACTGGCCCTACCACCAGAAATGAAGTATCCTAGAGATGCCCAACTTCACAGCTGATTGAGCCCTAGTTCATGGACGAATTTCAGAGGCTTTTCGACAGTTATTCACGAAATAATGCAAATGCCGTTCTGTGATTGGTCAATTTGGCTTTAGGAAACGATTTAAAAAAATGGTTGTCGAAAATGTTAAGGGGCAAGAGACGAAGAAGTTTGTTGTCTCTATCATGCCTACGACCCATGGAGGACCTGCCCGTGAGCAATGGCTGCCTTTAATTTTTGACGGTCCTGTCCAGGCTGCTTCTAGCCATTAAGACCAAGCTTTTTTGGCCTCTATAACGGAGATTCGGTCTTCCTCTCCAAGAGCCCCAAATTCAAAGATTCCCCCAGCTGAAGCACTGCCACTCAATCCAGTGTAATCGACATACCAACACAAATCTGTGCCCATTTGAATATCTCAAGTTCAAGTCTGTAAAAAAAGAACAATGATACCCACAATCTCCCCGCATTCAAATACACACCCAAGCACATCACCAGATTGTGTTTATTTCCCACGAAGATGGCATTCAAATCCCCTTCACGAGCATAATAACCATCAGCTGGATTGGAAAATCAACCAGCCAACCCCATACTCGTAGATTCCAATAAATCCGTCCATAAATACCGGTCCGCCATCCGGACGGAAGGCAAGCGCTTTCTTTCTTCCACTTCCACCCCATCAATGATCCATGAAACATAAATTATAACACAATCCAACAGACGGGAATATAAGCACAACCCAAACAACAGCAACCGAATTCTTGCGGTGACACTGATTACATTGCCGGAGCACAGATACTTCAAAGGATCAGCACAAATCATCGTTCGTTTGTTCGACGTGTTTATTTGCTTTCGCTCAGCATGACAGACGGACCGAGTCTGTTCCGCAAGCACCCATCCATCCTTCTTGCTGCGTTTAATCATTTGCATAATTCAACGGAACTACTCGCTTCGAAGCGAAATTAATGCTCGTTGTTCTTGCGGGGGGAGCTCCATCTCCGAGCTCACTCCTCACACCCACATGCTTACACACTCTCGAATATGTTAAGATGTCCTTTTGGCTTAACCGTTTCCATTACTTTTTTCAGGGAGCTGACGTTCAAAAAGGGTGACGTGATTTACATAAGGCGCCAAATAGACAAAAACTGGTACGAGGGCGAGCACAATGCGATGATCGGACTCTTGCCGTCAAATTATGTCGAGGTAAATGGAGTGAATTAAATCGAATCATTTATTCGTTGCTTTTTTTGTGTGAATGTTTGTGTGATTGTTGTCCGTTTTCGTCCTTGTTCGTCCTTTCGGGGAATGATTTTATGTGATTTTTTTATTCCCTTGTTTGCACCCAGTGCAGTTATCCTTTATTTCTTCTGGCCGTGCTATATTGTGCTGGAATCCCGAACGCCTTTGTCCTTTCGTGTCACATTACTGAACACAGCCCCTGGGGGTCGGTTGTGCTCTTTCTTTTTGTTCTTGCCAGCAGTAGCGGCCAAGGATTCTAGATGGAATACAGCAATAACGAGGGAAATTGGCGAAAATCGTTTAAACTGCTTTAGGTTCGTCGGGGCCCAGCATTGTGTGCTAGCCATTTGAGCGGGCTGTCCTGGATGTCCCGAATGGCCGCCGGAGAATTGTATTGCTCGGCATGGAATGCCCGGCTAGTTGATACAGCTAGACAGGCACTTTATCTGTTCGAATAAATAAGTATTACCGAGATTTCTTTTCATTAAATCGCATCCTAAAGCAGCCGCATGGGGTGAGTGCGGGCGTGCGGAGTTACAGCCCCACCACTGGGGCTCAGAGGGTGACAGTCAATTTGAATGAATTTTTAAAATGGTTTCAAATTCTGCAATCGTGCGGCGTGAGAAATTAACGAGGACACAGCGTGGGGCGGACTGTCTGTCCGGGGGGTTGTGATGTATAATTAGGGCAACACTGGCCAAGAATTGTTGTAAATTTGATGTGAATTAGGTGATGACGATGGACATCGTTCTTGATACGAACATCTTCACGAGGTCGCGCCAGAGGGGACTCAGCATACATTACAGTGAATATAAATTGAGCTGCAAGTGATTTTGGAAAACGAATAAAATTTGTGATGTGGGATAAACGACCTCGGGAGCAGTTTGTCTTCTTTATGCAGGGCGAACAGATAAGGGCGACGGGACAACGAACTTGAATAAACCATCAACTGTGTTAGATGTAGCTACCATTCATGCCATTTTGTATGCAATGGCACTTTACAAAGGGCCGCCCGGGTTTTCTGGAAGTCCTTCAAACCGATGACGACTCTGTGAAATATGTGCGCACAGTGTATTGTCCTCGGGCTCGTCTAGAGTACTGAACGCACATGATCGAGGAGGTCAGTTGATGCGATGCCCCAGTGGCCAAAATGCCGTCATTACAACTTCGATCTTATTCCAAACACAGCTCGTACCTATTAACGTTATAAAGCTCTGACCACAGAAAGTCGGTTACCATCGCCATTGACGGTAGGTTAAAGTGGCTGGCTGCTGTACGGAAAGACAGCAACCACACATAGGCCAGCAAAGGTCCGACTGAACCACTTCGATTGAAATAAGCTTGCCGACATCTTTGTGGATGCAGACGCTTGCTCATCGAAAATTGCCTTCAGAATAGAATGGCATCAAAATTATGTTTAGTTCCATATTAGCAATTGAAATGAGTCTACATCATGAATGTGCTTCATTTAAATTTGCTTGCCAATAAAAAGTGAACTTAAAGTCGGAAGAATACCCCTTTCACCGTCTGAAACAAGAGGACTGTACTGAGTATCAATTACATTGCACGTAGAGTGTGTTTTCTCGAATTATTGTGTACTTGGCAGCACTGTTCGTAGGTACACGCAAATTCTACGATATAAGTTCATCCGTCGGCGGCTGTGGCGTTGTGGGTTGGTGCATCGACCCCTACGCACTTGAGCCTACGCAGCCCAGCTTCGATTCCCGGTGCGACTAAAATTCATTTCACGGCCCCACCTCTTTCGAGTCGCTGATAATGCTCAAAGAGTATAACTCTAGGTCCCTTCTACTCGTGAAAGAACCACAGTGGCTGCTGAGAAGCTAGGCCCTGGCCATCTACGAGCTCGTATTATTATTATAATTAAATCCGTTGGAAGTAGCTTGCTCACACACAACAAGGCAGCGTCGTTAGCCCTCCGTTGGAAGGAGCTATGTGGCCCGCTGGACTAGGACGTTCACTGCATACATTTGGTCAACTTGATGTGATTGGGAGCACTCAACATTTGACATTTGTGAGTTCGTTTTGTTGACAGAATGTTTGCCATTCAGGTTGTAGAAGCATTGGTAAATTCATCTTTATAATGGATCTGTTAGATTATTGCGATTTTCCCAGATCGCAGATCACGACTCGTGTGTGCAGCAAATACGAGAATCTGTCACCATGGACAAAGCAGTTCGAAGGCTGATGCTACAACTCAATACTGTCGCATGAAAAATGTTATGTTGCCATACACCAATCTTCGTTTAATATCTGTGAAGAATTCGGAAGGAGTACGTGTGTTCCCCTCCATCTACGCATAGTTCTAGTCATTCCATCGCCACAATTTTATCACTCCCAAGAGATCAGCTCCCAATAAAAATTCTGTGGTTTGAACGCTCATCTTCCATTCCAACGACGTGCACTGCCCATAAACGAATAAAAAATCAACGAACAGAATAACAATTAAATCATTCCCCGCAGGAAAGTCCAACACTATCCAACATTACGTAAGAATCGCTTGTAACACATTTTGGAGCAGAGCTTGCTTATTTGTTTGACACACTCGCAGATAGCGGCTTGGAGTCCATTACAAATTGGATTATCAGGGCGCTATGAGGTGGTGTTGTTGGCTTCGGAGCACTGATTGCACAGAAGCCCAATCGGTGGAAGTATGCAGACGATTGTGTATGCCTGTTTGGAATAGTATGCATACAGGCATTAGAAGATGGCAACAAGAACTATCACTGAACACTTGGCGGAGACTGCGAGGAATGGCAGATCCCTGAAAGAACTTCTCTAGACGGAAATGACTCAATCAATGTCCCACTATCCTGAAACATTCTTAGCATTTGCGCAGACTATGAATCGTACGAGGGACCGTACTAAGCCACAGTATTATGCCCAATTTTAATTTGTCCATCCATTTGAGGAAGTAAATGTAAATACAGTACAGCCTCCCTCGGCCGGACGCTCTCTATCCCGAACACTTCCGTAGTCCGGACACCTCTATATTTCGGACACTTCCAAAATGTTGCCTCTATAATCCGGATAGAGTATTAATTCTATGTTAATACGTACGTAAACATGTATGAACATACAATTAAATGATTTCCCCTACCAGCTGTGCGCTTGCAGTCGGCTCTTGAGTCTAGATACTGTGCCTTTGCTTGCAACGACTCCTACTCAGAGGATACCAGGTTCGATCCCCGAATGAAACAAGCTTCACGACTCGACCTCTTTGTCACTGACAATGCTCCTGTCAAGAAAAAGCTTCTCAAAACTTCGCCGTTCGGAGCTGGCATAAAACTGTAGCTCCCATCCACTCGTGATAGAACAGTAACACGCACATCACGAGTGGTTGCATATAAGAGCTAAGCCCAAACCTAGGACGGCAGCAACGGGCAACTAATAAGCCATGATGACTGGAAACAGAGTGCTTATCCATTACAGAGTTCAGCTACAGCTTAAGCTCAAGCGCGTCCTAAATCACCGGCTTGAGACTTTAATCAGTACAAACAGAGACTGCCATACATTCACCAACATGGTGCAACGGCTAAGTACGTAAACCGCTTCCAATCTCCATCACCGCTGGAGTCACTGGAGACATGAAACTTCTTTAATTCGCTATCCATCCCTTGCGCTCCTTCGTGACCCAACTCTTTGCACCAGCTGCTTGTTTCAATTCAACTCAATTTAATTGTATTCCCAGTGATTCCTAAAGGTCCTGAATTATAGGCTCAGAGACGTATTCGTTAGCTTCGACATTTGAGTTTAAATGTTAAGTATGTTCAGATATGTCCAGTAACCACGGTCGAATGAAAAATAAGCTTATTTGTATCAGAAGCATACACATTCCCTTCTTACAACACGTTTTAATAAATACTTCTTAAAATTTTTCAGATATTAACCAAAGACGGTGTTCGTCAACCACCAAAGAAGCCATCCGAAGGTCAAGCACGTGCTAAGTACAACTTCCAAGCACAGTCAGGCATTGAACTCTCCCTTAACAAGGGCGAACTTGTTACTCTCACACGGAGAGTAGATGACAATTGGTTTGAAGGAAAGATTGCCAACCGCAAGGGCATCTTCCCAGTCTCATATGTTGAGGTAAGATTCGGAAAACTGTCGCCGGTCTGGATCACTTCTAATCAGTCGAAATGCATTCGAATTTTGCAGGTCCTCGTCGATATCGGTGCGGAGGATAGAGCTAGCCGAACACAATCCGCAATCACACAGTCGTCAGCTGTGCGGCCATCGTTGGACACCCTTCGCACAAACATAAACAATGAATTTAATAGCCTCACATCCAACGGCCAGCATCCGAATGGCATCCTCAAGGAAACAAGGACTCTCCATAAAACCGAAGTACTTCACGTTGACACCAATACGGAGCCAGTTGCGTAAGTAAAACAAAACCAAACCAAACCGAAGCGACACTTTAATGGCACACACAGGGGATGCAGAACGACCACTGTCCGGCCAAGGGTGTCCCCCCCAAAAACATGCAAACAATACAACTGTCATTAAAGGATGCCCAAAGCCAAATAATTCGTATACGAATCTGAATCCGAAACCGCTTCCACTGTACGGAAGCCGATATGCAGCAGTTCGTAGGTCTCTTGTTCTTGGGAAGTGGGGCGCTACTGTGCCGCTAAAGCTGCTGAGTCAGGTCCTAAGTGACGATGGAAATGACAACAATTGCATTAGTTGTACGCATTCTCCTTCTGTGGTCAAAGCCATCCGGTGGGCCATGGGAAGGGACTTTTTGAAATAAATTTATGGGTGGCCTCACTTTATGGGGGCTTGATTGGATAGTTTTGTATTTGCTACGATTCATGGGATGAAGAAGGAAACCCGATTGTGGCGAGAGACGATGACTTCGATAGTCACTCTTGACTGACAATGGGCTTGTTCCGATTAAAAGCAAAGACGTGTTTGAAAAAATTATCTCAAACCTGGGATTTTGCATTAGATTGATGATCACCAGCAAGAGCAATCGATCTATTACAAGCCCATAGACGTCGTTTAAAAAACTACTAAGTACGTGGGCATACTCTGTTCCATTGTTTCACAGACTCAGAGTCGAAGATTCTTCAGGCTCTACATGGCCTAGCCATTTTAGGCGGTGGCTCTGTGGACTCATTCGTGCTTTATTTAATATACAGACGCTTCTAGTGAATAAAATCATATTTGTGCTAACATTGTAAACACACATTTGACTAGAAATGAAATATAGAGGCGCTCTATTTGTATTTTGACAGCAAAGTGAGGACATCCACTAACTTTTGACACAAAAAAATAAAATTAGAAGAAGTGCGTTTTATTGAGAATCAATGCTGAGCTGAGTACTGAGTTCTCAATAAAGGAAAACCCACAGCAACTCTTCCGTTATTTTGAAAGTTGGATAGCTGTAATCAGAATTGAAGGCTCTTGCCCCTTTCCCGCTTAACATTTTTCACAACCATTTGCAGTTGACCAATCAGAACGGCAGTCACACTATTTTGTGAATAACCGGCACAAATTGATTCGCCGATGAGCTAAGGGACAATCAGCTGTGAAGTTGACAATCTCTATAGTACTTCATTTCTGGCTGCAATGATATGATTTTTTTAAGCAGTCGAATAGAGGCAATTGTGCGGATTCACTACTAGCGAAATTTGATTCTAAATTAGACACGAAGTCCGAGAATAGTGTTCTTTAAATGAGGTGGTTGCTAATTACTGCACACTAAGTTTCTCATAATCTTCTCAAGAATCTTCCAACAAAGTCTGCAATTTTTAGGCCTCATGTGGAAGAACAGAGCCCAAAATGAATTTTAATCGATCTTCTTCTTTCTTGCAGTTACCGTGCCTTGTACAAGTATCGGCCACAGAACACGGATGAACTCGAACTCCAAGAGGGTGACATAGTTTTTGTTCTCGAAAAATGCGACGACGGCTGGTTCGTAGGTACATCACAGCGTAGCGGCTGCTTTGGAACCTTCCCAGGGAACTACGTCGAACGAGTTTAAGCCACCAAAGGAAACCAATGAAAAATAGTTATTACCAATATAACCCCCAATACGTGGACATCAGTTTTAACAAAAAAAAAAAAACAAAACTGAAACACACACATGAGCGTAGAATCATTATCTGAAACAGAAGCAGAGCGAGTTCAGAATAATTTACTTAAATTTCATTTTGTTAACCGATAATCCTATTATTACTGTAATTCTTACATACATATTTCTTTTTGTCTTTTTTGTTTAAAAGCAATTTACTTAATTTATTCGTTGTTGATTTTTGTTTAATTATTACTCATAATATGCTATAATATTTATTTAATTATTAATATTAGAGAAAACGGAGGATAAATAAATAAATACATTTATTTAGTTTTACCCATAGTTTGAGTTGACGTATGGAAAAGAAAATCAGTTAATTAATGACTTCTGTGACTTCTACCATCAATCACACAGAGTTGGAATTTTAGTTTTGAAGTTTCGTTTAAAATAATTACATTTAGAGTTTTTTTCTTTTGTTTGACACTCGCACAAATGTTTAAACTAAACAAACCGAATGCTTGAAGAAATACATAAATGTTATGGTAGCAAACTAGAGTGTGCTGTTTAGAAGAAGAAGAAGAAAGTGTTTTTAGTTTGAAACTACTAGTCATGATAATTTCCAAAAAAGAGAAAACCTTTTCAATCAAATAAAATAAAAAAAAAAAAATGTGTAAACATCCAACAGTGTGAACAAGATCAAATTTGAGAATCATGAGCTAGAATTCAATTCTTGCCATAAATGAAAAATGAAAGCAAAGCAATTTAGTAATAGACTCACTCTATAGTGCCTTTGATGATATTTTACATTTAAATTAACTCGAAAAAATAAATTCAGAATCAAAACAAAAAACAAAGCATAACTCTTGTACACGTTTAAATATAATTTTAATCCGTTTTGATTGGAGGCAATAATTAATCGTTTTCTTTAAGATACCTTAACTACTACCACTCTACGATCAAAATTTTTAGTTTGAATTTCTCGTTATTCAATTTTTGAAATGAATTTGTAATTTTGTTGTAACACGCCATTTTCACAGCATAGATTGATTCAATAATAAAAAGAAAAGTAATAGAATTGCATTTTATTTGTTATTTTTTGTTTCAATTATTCTTTCCGCTTGGCTGATGGACTTGTGGATATAAAGGGTGGTTACATTTTAAGGGCCGATGTTGAATGTGAACCACACCTAAACGTCAGGTTTTTTTCTGCATTTCATTTGACATTTCTCAATTTCAGACTAACTCAATTTGAACCACGGAAAAATACACAATCGAGCAACGCGTTAAAGTCATTCAGGCTTATTATGAAAATGGCCGTTCAAACCAAAATGCATATCGTGCACTTCGTGATTTTTGTGCGTACAATCGGAAAAATCGTGCAAAAATTTGACCAAACCGGGTCTGTAGGAGATGCTCGTACAGCTCGTACTGCAGAAAATATTGCTGCTGTTCGCGATAGTGTGGCTGAACTGAAACCGTCCGCCTCAACTCGTCGTCGTGCCCAACAATTGCACCTCTCACGCTCGTCGTTGATGAACATTATGCATAAAGATTTGCATTTACACGCTTACAAGGTGCAATTGACTCAAGAACTAAAGCCTCTTCACCATTTCAAGCGTCGTCAATGGTCAGAATGGTGGCAAGAAATGGCAACAGTGGATGATCAATTTTCGAAGAAAATCATCATCAGTGATGAGGCACATTTTCACGTCAGAGGATTCGTCACTAAGCAGAATTGCCGCATTTGGGCGAATGATAATCCAAGAGTGATTGTCGAAAAACCAATGCACCCACAAGGAGTGACTGTTTGGTGCGGTTTATGGGCTGGCGGCATAATGCCGGTCAGGCAGTTACTGTGAATGGTGTTCGCTATCGTGAAATGATAAACAACTTTTTATGGCCCGAATTGGAAGGTATGAATGTGGACGATATGTGGTTTCAACAGGACGGTGGCAGTTGCCACACAGCTAACGAAACAATGGCTCTTTTGCGCCACAAATTCAATGGCCGTGTTATCTCACGTGGTGGCGATGTCAATTAGCCGCCAAGATCATGTGATTTGACGCCGTTGGATCATGTGATTTTCTTTGGGGTTATTTGAAAGAAAGGGTGTACGTCGATAATCCAGCAACAATTCAAGAGCCAAAGGGTGAGATAATTCGGCACATTAACGGCATAGAACCTCAATTATGCTTCAGCGTCATCGAAAATTTGGACCATCGGGTGGAGGTGTGCCGCCGAGGTCGCGGCGGCCATTCGGCCGATATCTTATTCCATACGTAATTGAACCATGCCAATATTATCATAATAAAAAGAAGTGACAATAATTTCCTAAATAATTTGTGTTTTACTCAAAATCAACAACACCTTAAAACTTAACCACCCTTTAATATGTAATGGTCTACAATTTCCTTGATATTTTGGTAGAATAAATAAATTTGTGAGACATTATTGGATATGATTTTCTTTAGGCTGGATTTGCAGAAAAAGGTTCATAAAACCCTCTTGTTTGTTTTATTTTATACCCAACTTTACTTACAAATTAACTTCTACCAACTTAACCTATCTATAAACAATTAGAAACAAGGTTATTTATTTATTTATTTACTTAATCCACAAGCTACATACGTGCTAACAGATATTATAAAGTATACAAATCTCCCAATTGGAATTATATGTCTCTCCTTAGTCCAGGTGATCAGAGCTCTATTAATCGCCTTCTCGAATACCTTTTCGGAAGGAGCCTAATTGACCGGAAGTTGCAGGGATTCGAAGAATCTTTTCCTCGCTACGATCGCAGTTTTCCAATGCTCTGGATAATGTGCATTATTCAGAGCGCTGTTAAACAGGATTGTGAACATACCGTGAGCGACGCAAGTTCGGTGAACCATTTTCGAATACGATTTGCCACTCTTTTTCATATATGGCGCAGGATCTGTTACGAACAACAAAACTTTCTCACGCTTAAGTTCGTCTGGCCACAGCAACTGCATTGAATCGTCAAACAGCTGGACAATGGTTGTTGAGTTTACTCTCCAGAACTTCGGACCTTAACAGGAACCCTCGACTATTCGGGCCCAGCACACAGCGCCCTGTTTATTAATTTATCAATTTTATCCAACGGTATGTCACATGCTAACAACATTTTTGTCATATCGCCTTAAAATTCATTATTTTATGTTCCACCAACGAAAGTTGTAATTGTTTGCTTTTTTTTTTTCTTTCTTTAAAGCCATTGCTTGCTGGTGCCTTGATCTCTTGATATGCTCTTCGATGAAATATTTGTTTTTCCTGGTTAGCATTTATACCACACAATTCGCATACAAGAACTTTTCCGTCAAATGAGAAATAATCTGGTCCAAATTTCAATACAAAATTTCTCAATTTTGTTTTCTCCCTTCAAGCCGTTTAAGGCATATTTGCACATTAAGTGATTTTTTTCAGTAATTTTTAGCACTCCGAGATGTTAAGTCCACGGCCGACAACTCCAGACTAGATCCTTTACTTCTTCCTGGCCTACAAATAACCAGTGCTACATCTATGTGAAGAGTGGAGCGTTGCAGATAACGAGGGCGCCTTTGCTTTGTTGCCCAATGCTTACGGTCCCTTGATGTCTTCGTTAATCGCCAAAACAGTCGCATTTGCGGTTCAGAAAACCCACGAGTATTTGTTGAGAACAAGTGCATCCACAAGGCGTGACTGTTTGGTGCCATTCTTCGGACCATTCTTCTTCGAAAATGCGGCTGTTCTCATTTTTTCATTTGACCAAGAATGAGCTCAGTTATCATTCAATCTTGCTGCTAGCAGCTGAAAGACAGCAGAATAAAAAACTGACAAGATGACTAGTGGGGCTTGTCGTCCCAAAGAACGACGCATCAATGAACGCCTGAAACAAGCTCACTTTGCCCTCAGTCAGATCAGCAAACGAATCAAAACTCGATTCCTCATGCGAAGCAAGCCAAGAACATAAAAAAAGCCAAAGTCTGCATCTCAGATCACCCCAAAATCCCCCAAAATTGCCTCAAAGAGGCCCCAAGGGCCTAAAATCACGGCCATGATCCGCCTCTCCAATCGTCCGCAACGCCCACGGATCGTGACAAATAAAAAAAATCCAAAACCCGGGAAAATTTTGAGAAAAATGCCAAAAAAGGGGTAAATTTTGAAAAATTCCACCCGCGGCCGGTGGGGTGCCAGTGGCTATATAAGGGGGTACTCGGCGGGGAGCGAGCTCAGTCTGTCTGTGGTCGTCGGGGAGTGCACGTCGGAAATTTTTTTCTCTCTCGGCTCACATTCATACTCTCACCCGCTCCGCTCATATGCATGTATGTGACCCCACTCTCTCCCTCTCTGTCACCCCCCTCCCAACCACCACACAACCGAACCAATTTTTTTGGAATTTTTTAATTTTTTTTCCGAAATGTTGATCGATTTTGAGGAACTTTGTTGATGACGGATACTGGACCGTGTGCCGAGCATGGAGGGAGTGTGTGGGTGGTCAACGCACGTTGCTTTGATATTTTTTTGCGATCGTTTTACGGTCTGGAACCGTCCTCGGGTGGGAAATTTACTTGCTTTTTTGTATTTTGTTGGACGACGAACTGATTTGTTTTGTCTTTATTTATTATTGGAGCCTCGTCTCGAAGCTATTGGCTGAGAATGATCAGCGGTCGGTTAGGGATATGAACTCTGGTACTTTCGTGCTGGCCACAAGCGGCCCATCAGTGACTACAAGCAGGTTTTCAATCAGCCCATCAGAGATCCATGCCTGGTCACACCTGCCTGGTCACAGGCGACAGAAGGTACACAACAAGGGTATCCCAAACCATTCCTTATTCATTTTCCTTATATTTTCTCTTATACATTCGCAATCACAATGAGTTTTGAATGAATTCGAATATTGAGTCATGACTCTCGTTCGCAATGTCACATGCTAGCATGAATGCGGTGTCGGTTCATCTTAGTGTGCACACTTAGCTTTTTTGTCTGTATTTAAATATTTTCCAACTAACCCCCTCAGGCGCCGAACAGGTGTCCTTGAGGCTAGGTAGGGAATCCCTCAGAATCCAAACAGGCATTCTGAGGATAGGTAGGGCACCCCTCAGGGCCCGAACAGGTGTCCTGAGGCTAGGCAGGTTTTTTTTTGTTCTTCTCTTTTCAGGTTTTCCTTTCTTTCCTGGGTCCAATTCTTTTCTTCTCTTTTCAGGAACTCTGCCCTTGTAATGGGCACGGGCGCGTTTCCTCTCGTTTTACTCCGGTTCAGCATCTGCAGCTTCATTGACTTGTCCATCGTGAGTGTCTTGTTGTTTCATCATCCCGCCTCGGTATCGCATCGTTCCTTGAGTGTATGAAACACTCTGAAGCTCGGGTCAAATTTCTAGCTCAATCTTTCCTCAATATTCCGCATGCCACCTTCACTTTCCTTAGCTTCCTTTGGCGCTTTGAATTTCATGAGGCCCACCTCCGTTTTTATCGCGTTCGACCTGTGAGTCGATCGTATGGCAGTTCGAAGACAGTCTGAGCAGCTTGATGGCGGTTTTTGTTTGGCTTCTCGTAGGATACGCATAGCTTGTCTCTGCTCCCTCGGCGAGGCCACTCATTGAACACTTCGGTTGTAAGGGTTGCTTATTCACTGAGCATGGTCGTGCACATGTTGGACACTTCAATTCGGAATTTGTTTTTTTTTTTAAAGCTTTCAATTCGCACTTAAATGTTTTCATTCAACATTCCACTAGTTTTTTGGTTAGACTCCTTCAAGCTTAGCTCAGCACAGAACCTCGTGCATTTCTTCTAGACTGATTTGAGCCATGTACATTTCCTCCTTCCTCATTCTTAAGTCAGCTGAGCTGTTCCTTCCTCCTCCTCCTCCCTCCACCATTTAGCCATGCTTAGCTTTTCCCAAAGTAGGCTTAGCTAGGTAGGTAGGAAAACATAAGTCACCAAGAATGATTTTATGGTAGGAATCGTGATCGTGAATCGCATTCTCAAGAAAATAGAAAAGAAGCGATGTCAAAGTGACTGTATGCATGCATTTATCATCTTACGTACGATCTTACGAACCAAACAAGATTCATGAGATAGGTAGGTCAGATCAGGTAGCCAGGTTTCAGTTAGCTCAAGTCAAACACTGAGTAGATCAGGTTGGATAGGTAGCTAGCTTGCTCAACAAACACAGTTAGGGTCATTAGGTATACATGTAGACAGCTACATATACCCATAGGCACTTAGTTTGAGGGACTGTTAGGTAGACAGTTAGGTCCTCGTTTTTTCAGCACGATAGGCGTTCGTTGTTCTCATTCGCTTCGGTCTTGATACGGGCTAGTGATACATTGTCCACTCTATCGAGAGACTTAAAGACGCTTTCGCATGTGTTTTCGTGTCAGAACAGGCCTTCGGGGCATCGAACAGGTGTCCTCGAAGTTAGGTAGGGGACCCTCAAGGCCCCCAAACAGGGTGTCCTTGAGTATAGGTAGGGGACCCCTCGGGGCATCCAAACAGGCTGTCCTTGAGGTTAGGTAGGGGATCCCTCGGGGATGTCAAACAGGTGTCCCTGAGGATAGGTAGGGTCTAATCACATTCTCTTTTCAGGAAAGAAACGGGAGTGCCCGGGGATTTTTCGGGCAATTCTTTAGTTTGAACGAATGTGTTCAGTTGAATGGTACACATTTTTTAAGACATTTCCATCTCCACTCCAATTAGTGCCGCGAATAGTCAGGGAATAGAAACGGGCTAAGATTTAGCTTGAAACGCGAAGTACGAGTAAGTAGTGGCATTTCGCATTCGAATCGTCCAACGCGATGAGACCACGAATCTTTCGAGACCCCCAACTGACGTCGGACGAAGCACCACTCCTTCGCTTTAAGGTACGGGCTATGATTTAGCTTGAGACTCGCATTCGATTCGTAATCGCGATTAAATTGATTGACAATTAGTGAATTCGACGACAAACCAGTTGACTCATAATAGACGACGCATCCTAGTCTTTGAACGAAACTGTGTTCCAACCAAGCCCCAAAGGACTGACTACAGGCACGAGAAGGCTGACTCACTGATGACTGACTGACTACTTGCTGCAACTGCACTTCAGTGCACTTACAATATGTAAGCCCTTTCACCCTTTCCCTTATCCTTCATTCAAATTCTCATATTATTTCATTGCGTAAGCATTTTGTGTGTTTGATAGTCTTGAACGGTTTTTTTTTTTATTTAAAATGCATGCATACACAGAACATGTATTCTTTAGCAAAACATATATTTTTTGTCCAACTAACCCCCTCAGGACCCAAACAGGTGTCCATGAGGCTAGGCAGGGGACCCCTTAGGATCCAAACAGGCATCCTAAGGCTAGGTAGGTCATTCCCCAGGACCCAAACAGGTGTCCTTGGGGCTAGGTAGGGAACCCCTCAGGACCCGAACAGGTGTCCTGAGGCTAGGCAGGGCCTTTGCTCTTCTCGTTTCAGGTTTTCCTTTTTTTCTGGGTCAAATTCTTTTCTTCTCTTTTCAGGAACATGGGCGCGTCGCTGTTTCAACTTCAGAGCCGGCTTGCTCACGCATGACCCGAGCCTCGAAGCTTGCCATAGACTAATCCGGGGTCGCTTCTTCAGCCTAGCAGTGACGATCACATCCATTTTTCAAAAATTAAAAATTGACACTCCTTGACGGTTTCAGAGGTCTGTCTTTTTCGAACTTTTGATGATGGCAAGCTTTGACCGGTATCGGAAGAAGAGCCGACTTACTCATGCATGACTCGAGCCTCGAAGCTTGCCATAGACTAATCCTGGGTCGTCGTCGCATTGCACTGACCATCGCATCCATTTTTCAAAAACTAAAAATTGACTCTCCTTGACAGTTTCAAGAGGCTTGCCTTTTTCGAACTTTTGATGATGGCAAGCTTTGACCGCATCGGAATCAGAATCAAAATCAGAATCAGAGTCCGAATTAGCATTAGCATGCGATTCATTATCGTCGTCTCAGTTTGTATCGTGCTCGTGGTCAGAACCGGAGTTGCTACCGCGTCCGTAGCCAGCCCCGTTGGGGGCACGCGAAAGCATCAGACAAACCACAAAGGGAAGGGTGTTTTTAGTCAGTAAGAATCTGACACTACTATGTGCACACGGGTCACATAGTGTCTTATGAAGATTTTCACCAACCCAAACAAAAAAAAAAAAAAAAAAAAAAACAAAAAACGCACTGCAATGGTACAACGATTTTTAACCCGCAATACAGCATTACACTTATTCCCTTAATGAGTGTGCCACTGAATTGGAGTCTCCATGTCCCCCCATCCTGTGAGCCTTCTAGTCCTGGTCCTGAGGTCTGTCTCCAGACAGATCATCAGTACAGTGGGTGTCTTTTGAGCCAGAAAAGCATTCAAAGAAGTTCCACGTCTCGCTGTGTGCTTAGTTTCGTGAAATGCACCGTTGCAGAGAACTGTCGACGGCATGGCGTGTTAAGGAGGTGTTAAGGGATAAAATCGAAATTTTCAAATTTCAATCAAATTCGGTTATAACGACCACTCATGAGAGACGAATTTTCCGTCGTTACCGGAATGAACAAGACGTTATTCATTGTTGAATGGGAAACCAAACTTTTGCTTAACTTCGTCGTTATAACCGAAATGTCGTTACAACCGAGGCCGATACAAGCCAAATCTACTGTAATCTCAGATTATTGCCAGCTCGGACTATTGTTTATGGAGATAAATAACAGTGAGTGGAGCCATCAAAACTTTTGAATCAAAACTAAAACTTAAACTCGTTTTCCCCGAAAGCATGTCTGCGACGTCGGTGGCCCCTGTAACTTGAAAATGACTTCAGCGATCAGTTTGAAATATTCATCATTCATTCATCTATATTATCCTCAGTCCTCAGTTCGATTTTCAACTTCCGCCATTTTTGGAACCAAATTTGTTTTAATTTCAGTCAATTTTCATTTACAGTCGAACTTCTCTCGGATTTCTAAAAGCCGGACTACTCCAAGAATCATTTCAACCGCAACTCGAATTTTTCTGTTAATTCACTCACCGAACTACGTCTTTTCAGAGGCGTAGGAAATAAGTCGCCGACAGTGACTCCTCTTTCTTATTTAAATTTCACATTCATTCGTATGAATGTGTTTTTTTTGTTTTTTTTTTGTATTATGCCCACGATCTCGAATTAGATGATGGCCATAGTAAAACAGTCCAGACATGGGAAATACTTGCACACCTGCGTCTGTCAAAAATAGCACTCATATTCTTCTGGAGTTCCCATGTCAACGAAAATATTGGTTCGCATACACTTTTTATAAGTCCGCATTTTATGCTGATGATCATAAATGAACGCAATAAAGGGCCGATGTTGATTTTGAATAAAACACAAATTATTTAGGAAATTATTGTCACTTCTTTTTATTATGATAATATTGGCATGGTTCAATTACGTATGGAATAAAATATCGGCCGAATGGCCGCCGCGACCTCGGCGGCACACCTCCATCCGATGGTCCAAATTTTCGATGACGAAAATTTTTCGTCTTTTTCGATTTTCGATGAAAATCACATGATCCAACGGCGTCAAATCACATGATCTTGGCGGCCAATTGACATCGCCACCACGTGAGATAACACGGCCTTTGAATTTGACGCGCAAAAGAACCATTGTTTCGTTAGCTGTGTGGCAAGTGGCACCGTCCTGTTGAAACCACATATCGTCCACACTCATATCTTCCAATTCGGGCCATAAAAAGTTCGTTATCATTTCACGATAGCGAACACCATTCACAGTAACTGCCTGACCGGCATGATGCCGCCAGCCCATAAACCGCACCAAACAGTCACTCCTTGTGGGTGGTGCATCCATTTTTCGACAATCACTCTTGGATTATCATTCGCCCAAATGCGGCAATTCTGCTTATTGACGAATCCTCTGACGTGAAAATGTGTCTCATCATTGAAGATGATTTTCTTCGAAAATTGATCATCCACTGCTGCCATTTCTTGCCACCATTCTGACCATTGACGACGCTTGAAATGGTCAAGAGGCTTTAGTTCTTGAGTCAATTGCACCTTGTAAGCGTGTAAATGCAAGTCTTTATGTGACTGTTGACAATTCGGACTCTGAAGTAGTACGAGAACTCAACAAAGACACTCTGTCCTGAACTAATGCTCCAAATATGTGTGTCACCATCAGCTGCACGTCTGGAAATACAAATGCTTCTGTTTCTGAACAGACCAACAAGTGTATAGGCATACATACATGTGCTTTGCTGAAATGAATCGTAGATGGTCAACTGGCACAGGGTGTCGCATTAGCAAACACCTTTGGCCTACTCTCGACTATCGCTTAGTCTGGTTGGATTGAGCAATCTTAGAACTCTCATTGGCGTTATAACAGGGCATTGCGCCATAGGAACTCACGCCTTCCCCACAACGACTTCTGCAGATCCTGCAGAGGCGAGGAGGAGGAAGGAATCATTGTGCACTTGCTATGCGCAATGCTCTCTATGTGCAATGCTCTCTCATCCCGTAGATTTAGACTTCTGGGGCCTACTATTCTGATAACCTGGCTGAAAGAAGCAGCATAAAAGTGGGCCACCTTCTTCGCTTTATTCAAGCACTAACGGGTTTGCGGAATAGGTCATTCTAAATCCGTGTGGTAGCACAATGGGCCTATGATGGCCTAAGTGTGGCCGCTGTCTTTTCACCACTTCATCCACTAACCTAACCTACATAGGTGTGTAGGTGAATTTCTTTGAAACCGTAGACCAAGTTCTTTTAATGTGTGAACTAAGTACTAGCGCCGACATGCATTGGGTCTGTCCCGATCGGCCGCAATCCACGCTACGCCTCTGTGTCGAGTGTCAACAATTTCAAGACAAAAACCGCAGAACTTATTGAACGTTTGGGTTGTCCAAAGTGAAAGAAAAATTCTACGTCTGTTATATGGTCCGTTTGCGAGGAAGGTAAAAGGGGGAGAAGAAATACGCCCAAACTCTACGAACTGTGCCAGGATGTGGATGTATTCCGGAAGGCATTCGCCGACCGCATTGGCTGACCACATCGAGCAATACGCCGTCCGAGCAATCCGCAATCCGAGCTTCCTGGTTCGAAAAGGCAGGGAAGAGCGCATTTCTGGAATAAAGAACAAGTTATCGCAGACGCAAGACAGCTTGGTCTTGATGGCGATTTAAAAAAAGCAATTTAAAAATTTATTTGAACGGAAAATTATTTTTACAATTGAGATTCCAGGCAGACTTTGGCTCAACAATAGGGGCCCAACTGATGTACTTTGTTTAATGTTGTCGGTTTATTGGTTTAGTTTTTGTCCTACAATGGCTGGTGTTTAAGTCCGTGTGTCCATGGTGGGCTTTTTGGGATGGGGTGGTTATGGGGTAGCCTCGATGGTGATTGCTATCATATCCATGCAGCTCGTTGCTCGACGTCGTTGGGAAGTTCTGCTCGATTAGCAGATTTAACGCGTTGAGGAAGCGTTGTCCGGGAAGTGTGTTTCTCAGGTTCCTGATTTCCTCGTTAGGATGGTTGTTGATGTTTAGTAGCTGCTTTCTGAACAGTGTCACCATGTACTGTCACCATGTACTTCGCCATTTGGCTGCTGATCTGCATCCACCTCTGGATGGTCTCCTTAAGCCCATAAGTACCGATTTCCCAGCATTGATGCGAATACCCCATTTGGTTGGTCTTGATGGCAGTAAGCAGCGTGTGCAGAACCGTGAGCTATAAAAGGAAGCGATTGCTCAGGCTGATAAGTAAGTAAGGACAATAATAGACAAAAGAGATCACTGGTCATGTCTCGTCATGTAGTACGAAGTGGGGTAACTGGCATGAGAATGTTTTCTACTATCTGAAGGAAGTTTTGACTGCAGCACATACCGTGATCGCCACAGTTAGTGATATATGGTCCGAATGAGTCAATCCATCAACCCTTAGATCTTTTTTCCACTTCCGCCACCACTTTCCGCTACAAGGCAGTAGACTATCTGACAAAGTCGTTGCTTTAAATCGGGTGTTTATTTAACAGCGTTCAATTGGGCCACACGATGGACTGAGTGAGCTTCAAGCCGACTTCAGCAAATGATATTACATCTTATTACAGCATACCGTGGACATTATCTTCTCAATGAGAGAGGTGACAAACCCGCCTGAAGAACTTATTCCTTAACCCACAAGCCTCCTTTGCTCGCTCGACATCTCGCGCTGCCCACCTGTTATCTGTCCACCACATTTAACGTTGTAGGCAATTGAGGCCTTGTTGCAACCACGATCGGAGTCAAAGACTGTTCTTGTCTGAGCCAATGCCCTCTTCATGGCTCGGCCAACTCAGACCTTGGATCCGTCCTTGGCCTTCGTTGTAGGCAATTGAGGCCTTGCTGCAAACACGCTCTGAGTCAAAGACTGTTCTTGTCTGAGCCATGTTGTACATGCCCTCTGCATGGCTCGGCCAACTCAGATCTTAGATCCGTCTTTGGCCTTCGTTCGTGATCGTTGAACATTCTTCAAGCGCCCACAACGCAGACAAAAAAAGGAATTTTAATTCGAAGAGGACTTTTTCATAGTCTGCGGACAGAGGTGATACATTTCTTGTATAAACTCAGATTGATTGTTCACGAGACTAATCTACAAATTATCCAGTTGCCCCTGGCCATCAATAGCTTCGGTTAAGACATCAAGAATATACTACATCTAGTCTTGTGCTCTTACTTCACAGAGTTCCACAGGATCTGCTCAAGAACGATGTTGAATTAGCACATGGCGCCTTGTCTCAAGCCTTTGTGACATTGAGGATGTCTGTGAGTTGATGGGGCAGCAAGAATTCTCCTTTGTCATCATCCAAAACTTGATGTGGCAGGAATGGGAAAAGGAAACATAGCAAAATCTGATCTAAAGTGGAACAAGTGGGACTGAGGAAATTAGTCTGAGGAGAGCAAAGTACAACTTTGTGCACCAAAAACGCGTCCTGTAAAAGAACAGGCAGTCACTAACTGAGAAATTAGTACATCAATGAAAAGGTGTGTTCGGCTGGCCGAGTGCGTTGATCACCAGTTCACATCTTTTTTAAATCGCTAAGTCCCTACATCCAGAATCACCCAAAGGTCTATGAAGCCCAACACATTTGCTATCATGTAGGTACTTATCGGAGGACATTCCCAAAGGTGTTGGAAAATACGAGGAAAATTATTTTCCCTTTCACGTTTTGCTTGGGAAGTTTCCATTTGGCATAGGATAACCTCTGCTTAACCGGTTCCTTTCTCCACTAGCATTCTGGACTAGCGACATCTATGAGTGAGTATTTCCACCCCACCATGCCTGCATGCATACACGACACTGATTCAATTTAAACAATGTAGGCAAATGAATGCAAGGCCATTTCTTAATTGACAATTGCATCCATTGTACAAAATAGAACACTGCAAAAATACACACATCCACCGTTGACACAAACCACTCCAGCATCAGCTGTCATTTCCAGCACACGCCTTCGCATTTACGAACGCACACAATTCATTGGAACAGCGCCGCTTCCATCAAAACAAAACCAAAAATCGACTTCATGCTCGCTCGCCGCTGCAATCAAAACGGCGAATTCGGGGTGGAAAGTTATTAAAAAAAATGGCCGCAAGAATGTCAGACGTCGGTTGATCAATCACCAACCATCGCGAGTGAGAAATTTATACTTTTCTTTTTTATTTTCTAATTTCTAACAAATTCTAATGAAATA
This sequence comes from Eristalis tenax, assembly GCA_905231855.2. Taxonomy (NCBI): domain Eukaryota; kingdom Metazoa; phylum Arthropoda; class Insecta; order Diptera; family Syrphidae; genus Eristalis; species Eristalis tenax. Next base: position 25,018,399 of record HG993127.1, read on the forward strand.
TATTGAATTATCCAAGTGAAAATATGTTTAAGTGGTGCTCCCGCAGTCGATGCATTCAAGTGAAATCAAATATTTTCACTCGTAGACGTCGTAATAAGTGATTTTTTTCGGTGAACTCAAGTGTGATTGTCTCGAGAAGTGAAGAAAAATCTATTCCTTGAACGTGTTTTTTCTCATGTTTTTGATATATGCCCGATAAATAGGATAAGCAATTCAACGAGGAGCCGCAGAAATTTCTCACAATGACGACGGGTAAGTGAAGAAGTGGAAAACCGAAAAGAAAACTCAGTCCAAGTAGTGAGGTGGGCTTCTTAAAAGTTCATCAAACCTTGTCATCATTTATTTTTCCTACGTTTTCGTCGAGTCTGCTGGTTCCAATAGGCAAAAATACCAATTAGGCTGAAACTCCTTCCGCTGATGTGTGTAGCGGCTACATACATACAGACGATCATACGCAGTAAGTGGAATGATGGTAACAGTCAAACATGAGTGCGGGCGCAAGGGATGCTCCTCTTCGGGAGATAAACTTTGCAATTTGTTTGCTTTGCATGCGATGTACTCTCGCTGAAAACCCTGATGGTGGTCGCACCCCTTGATTACAATGCCACAATTTTGTTCTCTCTTTTTTCTTTAATAAACTTGTAAAAGCCACCACCAAGGTGTTTGCTCTTCCGCCAATGGCATTCGCCCCGCACAACAAAGTGTGTCCCAGGTAGGCATGTAAATTTGCCTTGAGAGTTGAGATTGTGGACTTGTGTGGTATTTCTTGTTGGCTCTGCTGCATTCTGGCATTCTGCTCGACGGTTAGTCATTTCTTTTGAGGAATATTTTCAGAATTCTTCAATGGGGTGGGAGGGGGAAGTGCATAAACAACCATACGCGAGTAACTTAAGGACAGCGAATTGAAGAGGAAATTAATTTGATTTGGGTCTAGCCCGAAAATTGGCAGTCTGCCCTATCCCAGCCCATCTTGTCTGGACTGGATTCGTTGTTGTTGGCACTTTCCGGATGGAGCTGGTACAGCAGCAACTACATTCCTTGCTTGTGACGTCATTCGAGGTTTATCCTTCGAGAGTGGTTTTCATACGAATTCTGGTCGCGTTTTCTGTGTGTTTCGATTGGTGCTTTGTTTTGAGGGACAATTGAATAGGAATTTCGGCGAACAGGCAAAGGAGAGAGGAGGACTGTAAGATACTTATCTTGTTCTTTGTTACATTGAAGTCATCGCAGACGATATGGGTAAGTATCGATGCGGTCAGAGTTATGATTGGAATGTATGTAGGTATATGACTGTGGTTACTGGCTGGCTGTGCCTATACACAAGCGTGTTATGTGGCTGAGCTGCCTTTCAATTTGCCCACCAGTCTTATCTACGTAGGTACGTATATACGATGTTCTTGTACATGCACCTTCTGGTGTCGTGGTGCGGTGTATCGAAGTAGGTCTGATCGAATGACTCAAGTTTCAGTAATTCAGGAAACCAACAAAATATTGTGTTGATATTTATTTTTATATTTTTCGTAACGATATCACTGTAGAATCGTACAGTAAGGTTATCAGTTCCGATTTGGGAGCATGGGAATGTCTTATTAGACTTTTTTTTATGCGTGGCCGCGGCGTCGGGTGTCGTAATGAAGTATAATCGAATCTACTCGTGTGGAAAAACGAGGAAAAAAATACTAGACTACTGACTGGTTTGTTTTTTCGCTGTTTCCCCTATTTGACAAAGTTTATATCGGTTCTCTGATCATCTTTGCGTAACTTAATTAAATCGAATAGAAAGGCATTTACAAATGTATTGAGTTTTTCGTTTAGTAGGATCCGCCTGGGGTGATGTAATGATCGATCTCTGAGGTATCATTTTAAGCATCCGGTGACCTCCGTGTTGGCAAATCCCATGCAAGATCTTTACACAGTTGCTATACATGAGATCATTGCTCGCAGATGCTACCGGAGCATAAAATTGCTTTTTCTTAATGGTCCCTATAAGATGACTGTTGGACACTCTTAGTTTTCTTGTTCCTGTCAAGGACTATAATAATATATTTGTAAATGAAAAATCGATGTATGTAGGTACATATTTGGGTTCATGACGAGGAGACGAAGACCATATCGCTTCCTCTCCTCTGATGCTGCAGTTCACTCTCCACTCGAAGGAAAAACACTTGAGAACAGTCGGAGACAATAGTCAAGTGTCTTACTTCGGAAAGTCAGTGAAAGGACGTGCGCTTAAGGGAAGTTAAATGAGCGCACATAAATAACACACTCTGGCCATAATGCTTACTTAAATTGAAGCAAAGTGAATTGCTCCTCTTCGTACGTAAATGTCAATTGACTTTGAGTTCCCAGAACCAACTGTGGGCTCTTTGACATTTGACCATGCTTCTGGCTACTTTTGATTTTAGTTTGATATCAGTTCGTTACCTGACCTGGTTGGCTCTTAAATCCTGCTGCAGATCACTTTATCTTTTCAGAATAACAGTTTCATGATAAGCAAGGGCTGGCCTAGGTTTGACTACTTTACATTAGCCCACTTGTACCTTGATAACTCTTATACAATTTGAACTGTGTCCATACAGTTCAGAGCAACTAGGAATAAATTTATGTTGGGTTACCATCCAGGACTACCTTTAAAAAGGAGAAAACTAGTGTAAATCCAGGTCTTTGATACTACAAGGTCTTTGATATACATCTTCATTTATTCAAGCAGGAGCACATAGCAGGTATTTTCCGCATGTGTGCCTTATCATACATAACTGAATACTGTGCAAGTGCAGAATACTGTAGAAGTAGCGCCAACTCCTCGCCCATCTGTCTGAGAAGGGATTCCCATATTCAATCGGTAATAGCTCTTATTGTTCCACCGATTCCCTTCCTTTCAATAGAACAGGGGCTATTCCTTTTGTAGTCGTTTTTATTTGATTGCTTTCTGAAATTCATCCATACGACTGTAATAAAAATCCTGGGTAAGTGTTTTCTTTTGTGCCGAATACTTGGTTCATATTAGTGACTTTCTGCCACGCAGGGGGGGCAATAAATTGTACAATACCCATACCGGCAATTTGATCTTTTGGGTCAAACGTCAGCTAGAAGGATGATTAAACGGGAAATGAATTTTGCCGACCCATCTTCTTTGGGTTCAAGAAGGAATTGTGTAACGGACTCCTTTCTTGAAAGACAAAACTCACTTTATTTATGCTTCGTCCCCATCCTGCATTGCAGAGGAATTGACAATAATTAAAATGTGTGATGAAGCATTTGGTCGCGCCGAGGATTAAGTTCTGTGTCCGAATTTTGGGTGAAGCACTCGGGTCGCAGTTGATACTGAGAATTTGACAAGAATACGGTGATAAGGACTTAAATATCAGTTTCGAGTAGGGTCAGGATGGCCTTAGTTTGACTGCTGTGTGAAGTCAGCCACCTGAACCTAGCCACGGCAAGAATCGTGCTGGGTAGAGTGACACCCCGATTGTAGTGCCCACACAAATGACCAAAATACCTCCAGAATTCGGTAATAGGCAAAACTGCGATGAAAGAAGTGCATTCAAATAAGAAATAAAAGGGTCTGTACATTCTCTGACATTATATTTGATGAGATAGGCTGACGTAAGAACACGTATTCACTGGCAAGCTTACAACACTTAAACCAACGGGCATTGTGTTCTTGTCCTCTTATTTTATTCCCAAAACCAATCATGTCCGTAAATGAATCTCAGGAGGTAGATCCTATTTAGATCTTCCAACTGTACATAGAAGTGTTTCCAGAGAAAATGCGTCCTGTCCCTTGCTACGCCTAGGCAGTCGGAGAAAAGATGTCGAACGGATTACGTTTCACAGATTCACAGCTTAAAGTAACTGCGAACATGTGTGCCGAAGAAGTAGTGCCTGCTAATCAGTCTAACTACCATGCGTACATCCTTGCGATCGCAACTGTCCGTTGATAGTGATGTCTTCTGTTGGTCCGATGATCAGAGTGAGTCATGGATTTCTGACTTCATCCATAGCTTTGTCCTCTAGATTCTTTCCTAATGGAATCAAGCGGATTGTGTTCGTGAAGTATTACCAGAGATTCTTAAAGGATTTTAAAAGATTCATAAAGGATTGCTCAGAACCCTCTTTACCAGTGTGTCACGGTGTCCGTGTTTATTGACGTTCCGGCGTTGGCATAGTCAGGAACCTGTCGAAATTCCAAACGTTTAACTATCATATCCATTTAAATGTCGGTGTATACATAAAATTCGACTGAGAAATTTAAGGCATGGTTTGAAAGCTGTGTGCCTGTCGTTTTACAAATCCTGTATATCCTGGACTTATTTTATGACAAGGATGTACCACGATTGTGCTCCAACACACCGCCTGTTTGTGCATAGTTCCGACTAAGCCTAGGAACTCACATCCCTTTATCCTTAGTTGGGTCGTGGGTGCCCTAATGCGGATCGTTATGTATATGTACATAAAGCTAATCCCTTAAATGTCCACATGTTCATTTTGGCCACGCACTCTTCGAACAAAAAGCTAGTTGTGAGGTAGGACCAGCGCTCCGTACTGCCTGAGAATACCTGTGGAAAGTAGAACAAAAGTAGTTCAGACACATATCAGTTCTACAACATATTGAAAACTCTTTGACATCAACGGGTTCAGACTCAAAGGACTAGGTCTAGGTTTAGACATCAAAGAACTAGGACTGCCTTGAACAACAAACCCGCATCCAAATCGCCGTAATAGACGTTGCAATTTTGTATCCTCTTTTTGCACAGCCCATCGCACCACCTGGATGGCGGTGATGTCTGCTTTGTTGGCTTCTAGGTCCTCCGATAGTTGATCGCCTGTAATCTGTTGAGTGAACGCACATTCCACGTGCGTGGGCCGAAAATCGTTCGTTGTCCGTGGTCATTCATATCCGAAGCTTGGCGTCGCTTCTCTGAACTATGCGTTTCTTTACACGGCTTGGAAGTTAAACCCGCACACCTGGAAGACAGAGTCCTATTTTAAACCCCGGCCAAATGAACCGCTGTAAACATTGGCTGACTTGTAGGCGGTTGTCGTAGAGCCAATTAGAGGGCGCTACGAGTGCTGTACTCTACTGTCTGTCAACTTGACCTGTGCATTTACATGGGTTGTTGCTGAAATCTGGTCATGTTTGTCACTTCATCTGGATGTTTTTGTTTTCAGCGTCTTTTTCAACAAAAATTCAAACAATTTAAAAACGCGGCTCCGAATTGCCAATCCAATATAACCTCAAAACAGCCGAGAACAGTCAAATCAGTTGTCAAAGAAAACAATGTTGCCAACTCAAAGTTATTTGCCTTTGAGTACTCTAAGTGTGGCTGCCATTTCCACCCCGCATAAACTAAAAGTAAACGGTTAAAGAAATGCTTCTTCAAACTGCTGTGAGTTTCACTTTCTTAAAAAAGGTGCGTTTCAATTAACATTTATTTGTACTGAGTTGAAGGAACTGCCAAAAAAACCTTGCAAGACGACGACATTCTCTGCTCTCTCAATTTGCATAGATTCACGAGTCAAGTTTCATTTTCTCCTAAGTACGCTACTGTTTACATGCAAAGCACCCATCTGCAATGAAAGTCAATTTTGGTAATTTAACTCTTCGGCAATAGCCTTCATCAAAGCCTATCTAGTTGTAAACTGGCTTCTAACGGACTGTAAACGGGCTGTAAAATATTTCGTAGATTTTTACGAAGTCTTTTAACTCAAACTTATGTAGTCGGCGGTGTGCCTTAAAAGACCTCATCAAATATTCTAAATTGGATTTCTCCCGACTTGAAAGAGAAACAGAGAATAAAAGACTTTAATTTAGAAAGGAACTATATGTGATGGAGTTCCTCTTCGGATCGAAATGAAGAGGATTGTCCTAAAAATACGCCATGAATAAAGCAACGGAGGGTCTCATCCCTCGGGTAGCATTACCGTTACAATGCCTGGCGCTTACATTCAGTCAAAGTTGTCTTCTGTTCAGGCTTCAGTTCGTATGCATTTGTCTGTCTGTCTCCAGCACGTGTAGCAATAGAAATATTTCCGAAGAAGAGAGGAGCATTCCATGTGGAGTGTGTGTGGAATGTTTTGATGCAAATGAAGTGCGTAGCCACGGAGTCCAGACAATCGACTTCAACTCCACGGAGACACATTTCAAAAAAACGTGCAAAGAATCGTAAATCAGATTAGAAAGCATGCATGCATGGGCTTGACATACAGTCGGCGTTGAGTGATACACTTCGCCTCCTGCACCAGCTTGCTTGTCACACTGATCGTATCTTGTGTGATTGCATGGAAATAGATCATCGAGTCATAAAGTATCAACTGAAATCGAATTTTGTCTTTTGAGGGGCAGAAAAAAATGTCGTTTCAGTGCGTTGCGTCAGCACTATTTCCAGAAGCATATCGTGCATGATTGAGTCAAGTAATGATCTGGATTCATACCATTCTCCAATTCCGAAATGGGCATTAACACTGGCTCACTGGCTGACTGAAGCGTATTCTAAGAAATAAAATAAATTAACTTCTTATCGAGAGAGTTGTTTCCCGTCCAAAAAGCAAACAGCAATAAATATTCGGGGTTCATCGTAAATTTGAAAATAATTGCCATTCGTCTAGTGTGATATTTTCATAAAAACGACGTCTGAAGCGTAGAATCAATTCCTTGCACTGTGAGTTCGACTGCTGGTGGTGCAGCCATCCACTCCACAGAGTGTAGGAGGGACGAATGCATCTCATAAACTACGCTGCAGCAAAACGAAGAAAAAAGAGGAACATGTGATTATTTCCAAACTCGGCAGCAGAACCGCAGGGGGAATCATCGAAACAGCGTGAGGAATGAGAACTGTAAAAATAGCCCACACACTTTCAGAATTAACAATTTCTGATGTGTGTTCTTTTTTCCTGTTTTTGCTGCCGATTGTGGGTCTGTTTTTGTCTGCTCAATTCAAAGGGAGCAACACCCTTTTTCAGACGACTCTGACTGCGACTGCGACTGCGGTTGTGTAGTGGCTCAGTTGTGGGGGTGTGCTACAACAAGTCGTAATTGTTTCGCTCCTTTCGAGGATGAATTGAATGAAAGTGCATCATCCCCATTGTAATTACACATGAGGCCTTTGATTGCAGATAATTAATCAGCATCGAAGTAATGAGAGATTTCTGTTCCCTGCTTTGCGTTGCGTTGCCTTCTGTTCAGCATTGAGGGGTTGGAATGCATGCAATAAACTAAACCAATAGACACTGATGAGCTCCAGCGCTGATTCAGTTTGCAGATGAGTAATCCTTTTAAGTGCGACGTAAAAATCTCTCGCAAATGCCAAGCGGATGGTGACTAGTGACTACTACCCGCTGCACCAAACATGCGCCCATTGTGCAAACACGTATTTGCCGGTACATACGTCTGTATTGTCTGAAATGAATAATTTGTTTCTTGCGAATGCACTGACCTATAAACACGATGATGAGAGACTGTGAATAAGTCGTCTCCTGCCCTTCGACATATCCCGGCACCACTGTTTAACTGATGGCACAGGGTGATAACAACAATTTTTCTACTGACCTAGTCCCAGGCACAAGCACATGAAGTTCATGACACAATTAAACGCCGATTATTCTCCTCATTTACTACTTATGCACATTCAAGGGCGTTGAATGATGGTTTGAACTTCAGGAACGAGCCTAGAAAATATCACCCAATTCGTAGCGTCGAATCGAAAACAAAATAAACGAGGTCACTTTCATTGTCTGCAAACGAAACTGAGAATGAAAACACTTAAACGTGGAAAACAATGGTGCTTCTGTAGCGCATTCCGATGGAAATATGTATTTTTTTTTTTGTTCTACCTCGCTCAGATTCTTTTTCAATGGGATGCGCATTATTTTGAAGGAAAAGTGCAAACGTGTGGTGTTCGTTTGCGCTGACTAGGTGTGCATGTGCATGCCTCTGACCAAATTAATCCTTTTTGTTGTGCGCCTATCCACTGGCGGCGAGTGAAGATTATTGCCATGATGTCGTCGTATTTAATGCACCACTGTGCGTTTGAACATCAGTTCGATTGTCTCACTGTGTGGTGCGCTCCTAAATGGCAAACCACGTCGCAGGCTTACAGCTTGTTTATGTTCACTTCTGGGGTGTTCTTTAAATCAATAAAATGCTGACATATTTGGTACAACAAAAGCCCACAAGCGATCCAGGAAAGGTTGCGGCATATTACGAAGTTACTTTTTATTCGTTTTATTGTTTGTTTGTTTTGTAGGCGTTAATCGGTTTTACTTTTCCGAAAGTCACTGGAAAACGAGCACGAGATGCCAGTCAATGGCATCCACCGTAACCCAATTGTTTGGTGATTAAGTGATGTTGATTGCGAGAGAGTTCAATTATCTGCAACGATCGTGAGAATCAATGAGGGCGTTAGGCGAGCAGCTAGGCCAATGCTGTCACTTTTTAAGATTTGAGCTTAGATGGTTGACACACATTGAGGTGCTCGATTTTTATGTGATGCACACATGTGATTAAAGAGAATGGAATTTCAAGCAGGTAGTGGTGCTCAAGAGGGGCTGGGAGATGCACTTATATTCTCACGGTCGGGGGATACATAAACAACGCATAGGCCGAAGTTTTTTAATGGAATGCGAACATAAGTAGCTGCAGACTAAGCCAGACAATACCTAATGATCGGTGAATTAAGTAAGGGAAATCACAGAGGAGAATTTCGGTTGGCTTGAGAAGCCTTAACAAGCTTAAAATGACAATTAACAAGGAAATTGTGCCTCCACCCTCCCCAACTTATGCTACGGTCCCCTCGGACGATACCGCGAGTTTCCAGACAATTTTCTCCGAACCTACCAGGCTGCGGCATACATTTTCGGGATCTGGAAACCTCGCGGTTTCAGATAAACCTATTTGCAGCCCTCTTGAATTCATCCGCCCATGAGCGTTCTTTAATCCGAACAAGCATCACAAGCGTGAATTTCGCTTTATTTTGGTCCTTTGGTGTTCATTCCTCCTTTTATCTGTTTCTATTTTCTGGTGTTCTCACAGCAGCTGTTCTGGTGGCCATTTAGAAATTGAGAGCGAGTGGCATTTGTTTTGGTGGACACATATAAAGTGCGTGTGACTTGAAAGTTGAGAGCGTAACCACTTCAAACTCGGTGGGAACGGCCTATTGAGGTTTCAGTAAAAGTTCATCCAGTCCTAACGGTTTCAGTTCAGTGGGAACGTAGTACTAGACGATGCCATGATCCTAATGTCGAGACTGAAGTCTGACAGGTCTGCTGGTGAACACATGCTGCCGGCAGAAATCTTAAAACTGATGATCTGATTAACTGGCCGCCTGCGTCAGCATGCCCGACGAATGGAATTTCAAAATCTAGGAGGTAGACAAGATATTTTCCAAAAGTCCGTTCAGCTATCAGCATACGCTGGTGACATTGACGTGATTGGCTGAACGCAGCGACGATGAGTCATTCATCAATGTGTTTGACGGCACGAGTGATCCAAGGGTTCCACAACATCCAAATCTTGAGCGTAACAATAGGCAGCAGACACTGTATCCGTTTTGGGCTCTGCACCACATCAACACCGAGATCAAATACAGAATAACTGTTACAACCCCTCTTTGGGATCAAGAGACAATTGAGGAATAGAGCTATCAGCATCCCACCCTCTACAGCGCGGATGGATGGACAATTTGAAAATTGGTCCGGTCCGGTTTGCTTTGCGGGCATTTAGAACGAATTAGTCGAGCCGCACAGCTAGCCTTGACAGCCTTCTGCGGATCCAGCACCAAAGGTGGTAGTGTACGAAAAACTTGGCTCCGGCCCGAAGTCTACATGTTTGCGGATAGCCAGAGATCACATGGAGAGACCTATTGGTTATGACCCAGTTCTAAAAAAATCTATGATCTGCGAATGTCTTCAAGGTTGGGCCAGATTAGATTCCCTAGTCAGTGTCACTGGTCTTCTGTCACTTGCCAACTTGAAGAAGCATTAGCTACTCGTTTGGCATTCCTTTTAGATGTAGTTTCTCAATTGAAGCAAAAACCAGATTCATTACTCCACTCCATAAAGCAGAAATACAAAAAAAAAACTTGCGTCGTTCCGTCCATTGAACAAAAAAGGCATCCACAAAGAGGGGATATATCCGGTTGCATTAGCTGCTTTAAATGGGAAACTAGTGCATGCTTTTTCTGGGCTCTGACCACTTTGCAGATCTGTGAAACCTTACTATATCTTGAATTGGGGCAGGTGAGGTAAACTGGAGTAATCTCTTCCGATGTGGCAAGGACCCATGACCTAGTGCACGCATCCGACTTAGTTCGAAGTCTCTGCTAGAATTACGTAAGAACATATACCGTCTTTACAGTAACTGTTCCACCCCTTGCACACTTTTAGTCCTACGACCCCATTAGTGGCCGTGAGCTACCCTAGATGACAGCTCCAGTTCGGTTGTAGGCGTGGATCTCAGCGGTCCCGCGACGTGCCTGTTCACACGCAGATCTTAAAATTCAACTAGAAATTTTCTTTGATTCGTAAACCGGGCCCTCAAACGAGGATACCTGATGTCAGTATTTTCCTTACTTACATTGCTCCAACGCACCCCCCTGTGAAGGACAGTTCAACTAATCAATTGAAATATACGTTGCCCATGTGAAACAGTCTGCAAACGTAAACGCTCATCTTATTGCTCAATGACGAGATGAAATCTTACCTGAAAAACCTTGCTCGGCTTTCCATTAAATCCTTGCACGCATTCGTTCATTCCCTCACAAAGCTCGCAAATTTAATACGTTTTGAAGTCGCATATGTCCCCGGGTGAAGTGAATACCCCTCACTTTCATCCATATCGCGTATCTCTGTGAAACATTAATTAGCCCCGAAGTAAGTGTGGTTTTTAAAAGCTTATCCTTTATTTACTGGAAAAGTACGAATTTAAATAACGCACCATCATCATCCCGCCCGTAGTCACTCTAGAAATTGTGAAAGAGTTTGCAACCTCTTTCGTCATGTAGCATCACTTTGAAGTGACTACTTCAATTATAACAGTAACTACGTGCGCTTGCTGTAAATGGAGTACTTCATCACAGTCAAGCCTTCATAATGACGAGATATTCACCTCTCGCTTGCATCTGGCCTCGTAAAGTTTTCTGTCTCTGTTCTTGATTGTGCAGACTTTTAAAATTTAGAACGTATTTCCTCCGCTAACTTATTTTTTTCATTCACATTTCACTTTTGTTCTGTCTGGCAATTCAGCGTGGAAACTTTATTCTCACACACAGTTTAGTCTCGTTATTGCCCTCCACCGCCAGCAGCAGTGGCAGCCAGCAGCCTCTATTACGAAAGCTGCAACGCCCAGATGTCATCCGGTGTTGCTCATACCCTCAATGCAGTACAGAATTTTCAAAAAAGGTAATCGGAGATACATTCAGGTATCATATTTAAAGCAACAGTCTAGCTGTCACTTCAGTGCGAGGGCAGTGACAATCGCTATCTGGCTGCAGCGCACCAACCACCAGCATCGCTCACAGATGGCTTACATCGCTCCACACAGAGAGAGTTGCCGCCTCCGTGTTGTCTCTTTTTCGTTTGCCGTGCATTGTTCTTAGAGACACTGAGTCGTTCATGGTCGAGTGCGCTGTTGTGTGATACTTGTGGAGAAAAAGAAAGTCTGCAGTTAGTCAAGCTGATACGATGATTGACATATTGTGGGTGGCCGCTCACAGAATCCACTCCACCTCACCAAGCGGTGGCTGTACGTAGTGTACCTAGAACTTCCGTACCGAGTGGCAGGGCTTCTTTTTTATTTTCTTAGTGTTGTTTGGCTTTGTTACAACATAGTTTTGTCCTCGTTGTCGTTGTGCTGTTTCGCTGACTTCCTGTCATGTCGAGTTGATTCATCTTTTCTTTTCTTTTTGTCTGCGAGTGTGTGTGTGTTTGTTCTTATTCGGCCAACGACTGGTGAACAGTGTACACTGAAAATTGAATGTCTGCTTGTCTGGCTTCAGCGGACGCTGAGAGGATCATGCAGACAAAATTATTATCAACTGAAACGGCGGCTCCAAGTGCTGCAGGAGCCAGCAAAAACGAACGAAAGAATGAAGAAGGTAAATAAGCGAGTGACTAACACTCTCATTTGAATCCCATTGAAAAGAAATCTTGAGATTTTTTGTTCTTCTCTTCCGTTTTCTATTCCACCCGACACAGTAGCACACTCTTGTTGGGGTAAATGTCACCAGCTGTGCCAGGGGAGAGGAGAACTGACACTTTCATTTTGTTGCTGTCAGGCAATTTTCCTCTTACGGCACTTGTACTGACACAACACTCGAAATGTTGCTTTGCATTCGTATCTCATTAAGAACTAATCTCAGATTAAAACCCTTAACAAATCTAAACAAATCACACCCCGGCATCGGCTGTTTCGTGTCAAGAATTTCAGCGACGGAAGGAAATGTCAATACGGAGATGGGATGGTCGGGATAGAGAGGGAATGGAACTGATGGTATTCTTATTGGGTCTTACGGATGTGTTGTAGCAATTGACAGACGTGTTTACTTTCCCAAATCGATGGAAAGTGAAATGTCCTCCTCTTGGCATGGCTCGACTGTATCTATTTTAAGTGAATCAATGAAGCAGTGAGAGGAGCAGGGAAATGAAACTGTATTCATACATTTTATTGCCGACAATAGACGAATGAAAATAGACCAGTTGACACGGACAATTTTCTGCTTTCATCTCACAACTTCTTACACGGCATGTATGCACACGGGGAAAGTATACCGGTGGGATTAATATGTGTGTCATCTGTGTAAATGGCTAGTTGTCTTTGATCATAGTCCCAACTTGTGCTCGCTTTAAGAGGCCTTCTTTTGTGTGCTCGTAAGCCCTATGAACTATCGACTGATTGATCGGAACGCACATAGCGTGATTCATTCTACAGACATGCCACAGCTCGAGTTAGTATTCTGAACAGATTGAATGTCAACTACACATTTCTAGCTCCGATTTAGTCTCTGTCTTTGTGTAAAGACTTCTGAAAGATCACGCGGACCTCATAATCTTCCTCCAAGCAGCGCTCTTTGTCTAAACAAAATCAATCAGCAAAACCACATGCTTAACTTTACTTACACTTGAAAATAAACACGTCATCACATTCGTTCTTTTTTGTTTTGCTTTCAGAACCCGGGCAGATAGATTTATATGAATTTTTGACTGAATCAGAACTGCAACACTATTACAATTCGTTTAAGTAAGAATATATCCTTCAATTTAAGCAGGCGATCTAAACAGAAAACAAAATAATCTTTATTTAGAAACGAGCTTAAAATAAAAAGCGCTTCCCAGTTTAAATACGCAACCGATGAAGACCTCAAACAAATTGGACTATCGCGTCCCGAAATACGAAGACTACGCAAATACTATGAGAAGTACTATCCCCATGGTTATCTCAGTAAAATCAAACGACTCCTTCAAACACCCACCATACCTAAGCGAGATGATGGCACCACAGCGCATCACACCACATCGACAGACGGCTCGGGAGGTAAAGGTGGTGGCTCCCCCAGTAAAGTACCGAACAATAAACACATCATCCCAGCCGATTCAATTTGTGTGAATAAACAATTGGGCACAGGCGAGTTTGGCATTGTACAGCAAGGAGTATGGACAAATGGCACAGAAAGGGTGAGTGATTTATTTTCAATATTTATCCCCTTAGACTCATATTTCATCATTTTACCCCGACAATGCCGCTATTTGGATTTCAGATTCAAGTGGCGATAAAATGTCTGTGTCGCGAGCGAATGCAGTCAAATCCAATGGAGTTTCTCAAAGAGGCTGCGATTATGCACTCCATCGAACATGAAAACATAGTGCGATTGTATGGGGTTGTGCTTGCCACAGACTCTTTGATGTTGGTCACTGAGCTGGCACATTTGCGTTCGCTATTGGAGTGCCTTAAGGATTCCGGTCTGCGAGTGAGTTTCCTCACCATACCCACGCTGTGTGAGTTTGCCATGCAAATATGCAATGGCATGAAATATTTGGAGAATAAACGATTGATCCATCGGTAAGATAAATTACACCCATTCTCCAAACATACGACAAACCCGACTCTCTCCGCCATTCACAGGGATCTAGCTGCCAGAAATATTTTAGTGTTTAGCAAGAATAAGGTTAAAATTTCCGATTTCGGTCTGTCCAGGGCTTTGGGCGTTGGCAAGGACTACTACAAGACCAATTTTAATGTCAATCTAAAATTACCAATCGCTTGGTTAGTTGCACCGCACGGCCAGGGATTTGCCAAGTTAATTTTAATTTGATGTTGATTCTATCGCAGGTGTGCTCCGGAATGTATTAATTACCTCCGATTCACGAACGCATCTGATGTGTGGGCGTATGGAGTTTGTTTGTGGGAAATGTTCTCGTATGGCTTCCAGCCATGGGCAGCTTTGACCGGACTACAAATCCTGGAAGCCATAGACGAGCCAAATTATCAAGTAATTATTCAATTGTTTCTCTTGTGACTTGTGACACGTGACATGTGCGATTCGTTCGAATTTACAGCGTCTTGAGCAACCAGACTGCTGCCCGCGGGAATATTACACTCTCATGATGAAGTGCTGGCAACATGATCCTTCGAAGAGGCCAAAATTTTCCGAAATCCATGATATGCTACCCGAACTGAAACCCGAACAGCTGAAGACAATTGTCAATTCTTGTGAGCCCAAAAAGGACCATCTAATCTACAGGCAGGGAGAGGTCATAACCATTCTCGACAAAAACACAAACACGCCGTTCTGGAGAGGGGTCCTGAACTCGGGCAAAACCGGCCTCTTCAATCCAGCAAACACCGTGGCTTACTTCGAGACTCCCCCCAACTCGAACCGGTAAGCATGACAAATCAAGGTTACGTTTCCGAGAAGAAATTTTCTTTTTCTTTTCACCATTCCTTGCAGTGAATCATTTTACCGCAACAGCGAACGGTGTAGCAAGCGCAAGTTACGAACGGAGATGATTTCGCGACCGCAAGGAGATTTCAAGCACACTGGACACATAGGCATCGATGGAGAGTCATTCGGTGACGTCGCCTTTCTGGGAAACTCACAAAGTGTAAGTTAATTGAATCATCGCAATGGGCTTAACCGAAATATCGATTGACACATTTTTTTACTGTTTCATTTGAAGTACAATCATCTACCACGCCAAGTAGTCACGCCATACAAACCATCTGAAGACATTGAACAGACACCTCTCCTTCTGCCCCCAACACCGACCAGTCCAGACTCATTACAAACTGCCAGCGGGTATTTCCCCGAAGAGATACGCACTTCATCGTCCACAAATCCAACGTTTGTCAGTTCGAATGAAAACACGCCCAATCATCATAATACATTTGGTGCACCATCATTTGACTTTTCCTCATCGACAACGTCGACGGCAACAAACGCCTCCAAACCAGTTTTTCATTCATCCACAAATCCATTTGCTTCTGACTCAGTAGCAGGCGCCCATGCCAGAGCAACCGCTTCAAGTAGTAACAGCAGTAGTAATAGTACGTTTGCCCTGCAAAACAATAACTATGGCTTGGAAGCGAACGCATTCACCAATGCCAATCTAGAGGATGATTCACTCCAGGCATCCAGTGGCTCAAATGTGGAAGACCAACACGAGTACCACGAGATATCCGACGATGAGATTACGGCTGACAAGGTCTTCGACATGGGCCCATCATTGTTAGACGAAATCAATTCCATGTTTGGGACTATCACAGCGTCGGCGGCCACTGGCACCACGGACAGCGTGACCATGGCAAAGTCACCCGACTTTGATTATGCCCACAAAAAGCATGACTTTGCCGAGCTCTCTTCGAAATTGAATCGCAAAAGTAGTGGCGATTCGAATGGCAACAAGTCAAAAAAGAAGAACTCTGCGACCGGCACTATGAAACCAATTTCAGTGAAGGACGAGAAAATTCTCAACCATGCGATTGAAATTGCGAATGAAATTAGTGCGAGGTTAGTACAAGGACTTGTGTAATTGTTCCAGAGAAACTCATTTCGTATTCATTTCCAGATCAATGACTGATTTGGTGTCCGACCAGCAAACAAATGTGCAGAGCCCAAAGCGTAAGTTCAGCTTCCGTTTTCCACATCTGTCGCACCATGGTGTCAATGACAAACACAATGCGGGCCCCTCCACCGGAGTGAATGGTAATGCTGGCTCATTAGCATACTCAAAGGAGAAGAAAAACTTTACCGAGGAATTGAAGAGCATACCCGATTTACAGGTATGTCGCAATTTAAATTTTGTTCATGTAATATTTTGAAATGAGTAGTTTTATTTGGGTGGAGATCATTGCTTTCTCTTCCTATTGTTGAATGCACTCCGAAATGGAATCAGATTTGAAGTGGTGACGTCGCGTTAAATGATGAAAGTGTCCATTGCTGGTCGATTGAAAATGTGTTCGAAAGAAGAGATCCATCGCACTTTCTTTGCACTCGCATGCAGTGTTGGCTGCAAATAAAGATTAAGCGGTTATTTGAATTGAGTGTTGACCAATTAAGGGGAAATGTGTCTTATCATGAGCTGAGCAGGGGTCGAGCTTGGAGAAAACCCACCAAGTTCAGTCAACGGGCTACGTGAAGAGGGAATGAATGTTTTCCGGGAGTCGACGGCGGATTACACAATTCGTAATCATGTACGTGCTATAAAAATGAACACACTCATTGAAGAGTTAATCTGACTAATCGTGCAAGTGAGATGAGAATTGATCCTTTTTGTCTTACTGAATATGATGAAATGCACGTAGCCCCAAAATGGGTCTCTTATAGATCTACTCCGAACATTTGAAGTTGGTCCATTCCCCACTGGTGGGGAACTAAGTGGATATCAGTGTGAAATGAAGTAAATTTGCTATGGGTGGGTACTCCATGTCTTTGAAAAGTGGACACCCAGGCATTCTACAAGACATCAGAGGCGGAGAGAAGCAGAGAAGGTCTGCGTTTGCGTACAGAGTCTGCGTTTGCATACAACGTCTGCGTTTGCATACAGCGTCTGCGTTTGCGTACAGCGTCTGCGTTTGCATACAGCGTCTGCGTTTGCATACAACGTCTGCGTTTGCATACAGCGTCTGCCTTTGCAATCACGCATAATCTCCTAGCATATGGTGTATAGAGGCTCCAACTCCATGACTTATATGTTAGCTCTTCAAAAAGAGCTGAAGTTTAGGGCGAAAGGGACTACAAGGGGCGTTCAATATATTCTCGGTATCGATATGAAGGAAAATGCGAATTCAATTTAAATTGTTTTTATTTTTCAATATAATCTCCCCTAACATCAATTCATTTCTTACATCTTGAGATAAGCCTTTTTAAACCCTCAAAAAATAAAAATCCTCTTTCTCTGCAAAATACCCATTTATTGCCGACTTGAGTTCTTCATCATCCGAAAACCTTTTTCCACGAAGACATTTTTTCAAATCCGGAAACAGGAAATAATCACTAGGGGCAAGGTCTGGACTATAGGGTGGGTGTTGGATTTCTCCGAAACCACAATCTCGCGCAGCAGCCTTGGAAACTCGCGCCGTGTGGACAGGAGCGTTGTCATGAAGAAGCAACACACCCGCAGTGAGTTTACCCCGTCTTTTCTTTTTAATTTCCTCCCGCAAATTATGCAAAGTGGAAGCGTAGGATGTGGCGTTGATGGTTTCACCCTTTTTTTTGTACTCAATGAGCAAGACTCCCTTTGAGTCCCAAAAAACTGTGGCCATGTGCTTCCCGGCAGACGGAGTGACTTTGAACTTCTTCGGGGGGTCTGTTCCTTTTTTATGCCACTGCATGGACTCTTGTTTGCTTTCAGGGTCATAGTGGTGGACCCATGTTTCGTCACCAGTAACAATTCGATCCATAACACCGTCCGCGTTCTCACTACACATCTCCAAAAGCTCTCTACAGCATGTGATTCTCACTTTTTTCTGAGGCGCTGTGAGCATTCGTGGCAGCCACCTTGCACTGACCTTTGAAAGGTTGAGATGGTCATGAAGAATGGTGTGAATGGTACCAATTGAAAGCTTGGTGATCTCTGCCATCATGTTCACCTTTATTCGGGCATCCTCAAGAAAAAGTTTTTCGACTTCTTTGATGCTTTCTCCCGTACAAGCAGTAGTCGGGGTCGTTCAATGCTCTCTCTGCCTCTCTTGAACTCACTTGACCACATTTGCACAGTTGATAATGAAGGTGCGGAACCCTGGTAAACAGCCACCATCTCTCCATGAGTAGTTTTTTGACTTTTTCCTTGCTTAGTGAGAAATTTAATTACAGCGCGATGCTCAATTTTCACCATCATCGTCTCAGTTGCCACTATGATTCTGTGTAACTAGAGATTAAACGCGAATTGATAATCACATTTATATGAAATTTTACATGAATGCACTAAACTAATAGTATTACTTGATAAATATGTCAATTTATATATACAACCACCGAGAATATATTGAACGCCCCTCGTAGGTCAATTTGGCGGTTTTGCATAAAATGCTTGCCAATCATCTCATGTCAGTGCGGCCACTGTCCCCCGTTGCAAGAGATTACAGATCTTTGTTCTGAATCGCCTTATATCCGACTCAGAATTCTTCTTTCGAAGGCAGGCTAAATATTTGTCCTGCTGTCTAATTGAGCTTGCAGCTGTTTGAACACAGACAGTACCGGTCAGTCCACGGAAAACTGAAATAGACACAATTTCTTGCAAATAGTAGGCTCCACTCGCTTCTATTCACGCCTCAAGCATATTCAAGACAAGCGTCCCTCTCTCATTGCACACAGTTAGCCCACTTCGTACCACCGTCCCAACGGACTTCAGATATTCGCAACCGCTTCGACACCCTACTCAACTCATTTGCTGCATATTATCCCGTTGTTTACATCCCGCAAAGTACACAGTGGGCGGTGGGTTCTCACCCTCACCCTCATGTACATAGGTGTGTGCATAACTCGAATTACCTCAAACCCCCAAAGCAAGGGAAACACACACATCTAGAGCAACAACTAGTTGGTTCGTGTAAAAGGCGAGGCTGCCTAGCAAGGAACACTTATTCGATTAACCAGCAGTGACACCTTTCCAGTGGATGCAAAAATGAACGACGATTCTCACAAGTCCAGATTAAAAAAAAAGCAACTATCTTCGCCCGTATTCATTGTTAACGAATTATTTTTATTTACGTATCAGAATTGCATATTTACCTTTTTATTTCACTTTTTTTCTTGTCTCACCTATCCCGCGTTATTTTCTTACTAACAAACTTGTTTCGTTGCTTTTGATTTTGTGTACAATTATCCCGACATTGGGCTATCACCTAATCATGGAAATTTGATTTTGTTGTTGTTTGTTGGTTTGCCTTACTTACTGTGTAAAAAAAACGTTGATTTTTATTTTGATCTAGTTTGACGATTACATTAACCATTCCACTATCGATTTGTAGTTATACAAGAAAACAAATTAAATACATTTTAACTAACAATTAATATTTTCTTTTTCACTTCCTCCTCTCGACTGATGAACTCTGAACTTCATCTTCCCATTTTCAACATCCTTTTGTTTGTCATTTATTTTCCTTGTTTTACTCTACCTACGAACCGAACACTTGAACAATCGAAGCGTTTTCGCTCACTCAGCGAAATCGAAACCTTTCCTATCACAGACATTCGAATACCAATTTTTGACAAAGAGGCATCTGACTTTTTTTTCGAAAAATCTCGAGAGATACTCAGTCGTCCGATTAACATCGACTTTCGCGAAGAGGCTGAATTGGGTGAGAGCCATGTCGGTCAGTCGCGCGATGTTATTGGGGAGAATCTGTTGGATATCGAGAACACACTGAAGGCATTAAATCTAGACTTCATTCAAACCTACAGTGAGTTGGATAAGACAGATTCAGCTGAAACATTACTTAATGAAAAGTTCGCAAATATAGTGTCATCTTTGGAGGGGGAGATTAGCAGCGCCAGCACTGCTGCCGGCAGCTTGAAGTCATCAGGTATGTATGACTTCGGTGCTGGAGTCCACACCAAATTCGACTTTAACTCTGCCACCAGTCACCTGGATAAACACTTGCAGCATTATAGTGATATAATTGATAAGATTGAAGACAAGAGATCCAGTACACCGGATACGGGATTCGCTTCGCGAGAGACAAACCTCTCGCTATCACGGCGCAGTAGTCAAAAGAGTAGTTATTCACCGCAAGACAGTTACTTCAGTCCAAAGGATATTAGTTTCAGTGGAAGCTCGATGGAGGCACGTGGATATATGAGTGTGAAGAATGAGTTGGTCACGAACAATTGCACAAAAATAAACACATCCTCGTCCCCGGTGAAAAATGTAAACACTAGTAACACATCAATATACTCCCATTCCCAAATGCAAAACTCTCCACTTGGTGACTATTCCAATAGTCGACAACGTTCAATGTCTTTTACAGATAATTATAATTTGAAATCACCGGTATTGTCGGAACCGCAGCACCGTAGTGTAGGACAGACACGTCAGACAAGCTTTCCTAATCGCAGTACCGGTTCCTTCCGCAACAAACCTGGTGGTGGTAACAAGGTAATGCAATATAAACCGCGCAGTATCAAAGCGCGCACCTTACGGCGTTTGAGCTATAATCCAATTGTACTTGACTCTAGCTCTACTTCAAGTGATGAGGAGAGCGACTTTGACAGAAGCATTGCACACTCGGAGTGCGATATACGCACGCGTGTGTCTTCGAAGCGACGGCGGCAATATCTCAATCGGAAGGCATTCTCTGCGAGCAATGATGAATCGGCACAAGACAAACTGTACGGATCAAATGTGAGCATTAAATCCGCTCCGCACTACAATTATGGGAATGATCTGAATCAGCGCCGATATCGTGGTGTGGCTCAAAACTTCTCATACGAAGTGCAACAACATCCGCCGTCACAACATCATGGTGCATTTGACGACAAGATCTACGATTTTGGGGGACGTGGACCGGGCAACAATTACGCTGTTAACATCAACCATGTCATCAAGCCACCAAGAGCATTTGCCGTGAACGGTTCAAGTTTTGCCGCCAGTCGAAATTCCATGTTTCATGAGTTTGATGTCACCAAGTTGACTGGTAAGAGTCCAACTTCTACAACTTACTACAACGCCGGACAAGAAGGAAAGAAGGTAATTGTGAAGCCTCAAAAGACCCCACCGCCTCCGCCGCAGCATCAACAACAACCACAACCGCAACCACAACAACAGCAACAGCAGCAGCAACAACAGCCACAACAGCCGCCGCCACCACCACCACCAGCTGTGCTGCAAAAACAACACTCCGTGCAACTTCCACCGGGTGCAAACTTCCATTGGCCAGAGAAAATTCACGCTTCCACAGTTAAACAAAACGATATGCTCTGGCGACAACAACGTGCGAGCAGTACCTTCAGCAGCCTAAAAGTCAAGCCAGCATTTTCCAGCGACAGCTCATCAACGGATACTGAGGAATTCGAGTTTCGAAAAGATTTTTTGCCTCACATCCCACCAAGCCCGGCACCATAACTAAGAAAAATGCTTAAATATTTAATCAATTTACTGTTCGGAAACGTAATGCCATCATCGCCGGCTAAAAAATCAACTCCGTTGAGTTTAAAATGAAGTTTGAAGAGAGTGTGTAATTGTTGATTGTCACATGTGTTGCCACATTGCTTGATGGACGAAAAACCAACAAAAAAAAATTGTGTTTCAATGAAAGGAGTACAAATAATTGGCAGTAGTAGATACGAGGGAAAAGGAAGGCGTTTCGTTTCTGCGTAAATTTATTAAATCTTCAAGCAGTGCACGGACTTTATACTGGGAGTGCCTTAAGTATTGGAAAGCATTCCTCCTTCAAAAGAAAACATTTGTAAACGCATTGGCTGTTGCTTAGAGATTTAGATTGGATTTAAAAATCAAAAAAAAAAACTTGAGCTTGATCTTGTGTGGGGTTATTTGAATATGTATTACAGGGTGTGGTTGTGTTCACTATGCACAATGTAGTGTACACTTTTGTCTGAGTAACGAACGGATGTAGGGTTGGCTAATATGAGTAGGTTCAGGATTGGGAATATTTGTTTGTCTGCAGACAGTCATGTTACGTTCGACAGCAACGTGTTCCTAGAAAAAAAAACTTTTACTGAAAATTGTAGGTTGTATTTAGACAAAATCGACACACACAGAGTTGCTAATCAAAATTCGTTGTTTAAGGTTATCATCGTAATGCACACATGCTGGTAACTTTCACAATTGCACAATTGCGTATCAAAGATTATTTTTAATTCAATCCTCTTGAAAATTGGCTAAGTTTCAATGAGTTTAAGTTAAGCCATCAAAACTGGTTCTTTATTGCTTTGAAGCTAAGCAATTATTTGAAAGCCATATGAATTGTACTCTTTGTCTGTCTCTTTGTCTAGACTGTGTCTAGCATTCTGGCTGGCAGCCTCAATATAGCTGCTCATTGCAGCTTCGAGCGCTCCAGCATCCTCAGTTAGTTGACTCATCATAGAAAACTCAAATAAGCCAGTTCTCCTCGCATATAACACATTCTCTCGCAAAATTCAAAACATCACTAATTCATGGGTGTGTGAATATAAAATGCTAGGTACCTCCATTCCTACACTGGATGTGGACACGAACAACTTCTTAATGCTGGCTCGCCTTCCCTCGAGTGAAAAGGAGTACAATTGTCTAGAAAAACGTCTCAACAGTGGGCACCCCACTCATGGAAGAACACTAAGCAGACACAACTCGAGTGGGTGTTGCAGAAGCTGATCCAAGCTCCACCTCGGACTGTGTAGTATTGACCAACTCAACTAATTATTTTAGCAATTCATCGTTCGCCTCTGGTCTAAAGAGTACTTACCGTAATTCCATGGATATTGCGTAACTTTTGCTGAGCTGATGGTTGAGTTGGATCTACTCATGGCTGTTGCTTTACAATTCGGGGTATACATGGGCCTCAACGAACAACCACACCCAGCTAGTATCATTCCTGACTAGCAGCAGTCACATGACATCCACAATGAAGTTTTTTTTTAGCTGAACGTCTCTATGACTACTTTACAGACCTTGAGGGAACAGCGAGAATTATTGTTGTGTCATCAGGCCAACGAGCCTGATAATCCACAACCAAACGAGCCTGGGTTGTTATAATCCACAACCGCACGAGCCTGGATTGTTATAATCCACAACCGCACGAGCCTGGATTGTTATAATCCACAACCAAATGAGCCTAGATTGTTATAATCCACAACCAAACGAGCCTGGATTGTTATAATCCAAAACCAAACGAGCCTAGATTGTTATAATCCACAACCGCACGGGCCTGGATTGTTATAATCCACAACCGAACAAGCCTGGATTGTTTTAATCCACAACAAAACGAGCCTGGATTGTTATAATCCACAACCGAACGAGCCTGGATTGTTATAATCCACAACTGAACGAGCCTGGATTGTTATAATCCACAACCAAACGAGCCTGGATTGTTATAATCCACAACCAAATGAGCCCAGATTGTTATAATCCACAACCAAACGAGCCTGGATTGTTATAATCCAAAACCAAACGAGCCTAGATTGTTATAATCCACAATCCATACAGTTTGACTGATGCCGCTCTAATTTTTCGGGCAAACAAAACGGCAGAGAAGGTCTTGATTTCAAAGAGTCTCCGGAACAGTTAATGGAGTCTCCAAAAATATCATACCCTACTCAGTTGCTTTAAAGACACAGCAGGCGTAAGCAAGCTTTTTTTCTAGATTTTAGTCTCGATGTTGCTATCTTGTTGCTCTGATGTTACTATCTTTAATGGTCGGGATAACAGAATTCTCTTTTAGACTGTGTGGAGCATCCATTGAGCTCTACATTGCCGGTTGACAGTCTACGCAAGTGATTCCTGCAAGCTCTCAGTATCTAGAGTATTCCAAGTGCGGGCTTCAGATTGTGTAAATGAATCAAACTTTTTTCTAACAACTCGTAGTGCAACTGCCGCCTAGTAATCATTATTTGGCACAAAAGCCGTTCTTAGTACGAACACAGCCAAGTGATTACTAAATATTATTGACCAGAAATGAAGTATGATAGAGATACCAAACTTCACAGCTGATTGACCCTAGTCCATCGATGAATTTGACGGATAATCACGAAAATTTTGACGGTTATTCATGCATTTTTGACAGTTATTCACGAAATAACGTAAATGCCGTTCTGTGATTGGACAATTTGGCTTTAGAAAACAATGTAAAAAATGGTTGTCAAAATTTTTAAGGGGCAAGAGAGGTAGAAGCTTGTCATCTCCATCATACTTCATTTCTGTTATTGACCCAAGTTTGCTCTTCAAAGCGCCAACCATTTTCAAATTGAGTAGAATTGACATCTGGAAGTCGAACCGAGATTTTATATTCACACACCTATTATGAAACCTACAGTCTATCCGATTATTTATTTACAATTTTCTGCAGTGTTCAGTTGTGACCAAATTATATGAAATACATTCCGCATGCACACACAATTCACAGGAATGCCTAAGTTGCGCGTTCTTCCTGAATAGATTCTCCCCCCGGTCCCATGAAAAAACTTACGATACTCAAACAAAGAAAGGTGAATATTCTCTGCTAAACACGAACTGCCACACTTTTTTTTTACTCAATCAAAAAGGAGTAGCATCGGTATGTGCTCTTATTCTAATTTCAAAAACGACAAAGCTTCACATCCTTTTCATGAATCTCAAGCTGTTCGTAACTCCTAACAAGTAGAAGAGCGACTAAAAGTATTAGCACCCCCTCAAAGAAGCTTTTGTAATTTATGAAGTGATTTTGTTACTAAAACAGTATTTCGAGGATTTTACGCCATTCACTAGAGTTCAAGAGATGTTTCAATTTCAATATAATCGCACAAAAATAATAAAAGGAAAATTATTCACTTCCAAAGAAAGAAAACAATCAATATCTCGTTTCTCTAAAGTTACAGCACACAGAACTACTACAAGGGTTGACATATTTGGTCAAAAAATTAAAAAAAAAAAAAAAAGAAAACACTAGTCATATTTTTTTATACTATCTTCACACAACACGACAATCTGTGCTACTCAAACTTTTTTCTCTTAACCGTACACAAAAACCAAATAAAAGAAAAAAAAAATAATAACTACACTTTAAAACGAGTTTACTATCGAATACGCGTCTATGAAAAAAAGAAGATAAATTGTTCACTTTCGAAACTTAAAAGGTATTTAACAAATAAGCAAACGTAACCAAATAATTAATGAACACGAATATTCGATCAAAAGTTAAAATATACACGAAACCAAAAAGTATTAAAGTTGCAGAAGAGGATTGAAAACTTAACAGAATCATAAATCAAACGTAAATGTGTGAATAACTTTCTAACATACTACTGCTGTTTACATAAAATAAAATAATTAATTAAATATATATACGTATACACACATACTAAAGAGGCAAGAACAGTTTCAGATATTTGAATGCATATTTATAATCCCAATTAACTATGAATAAATGTAATTACATATTTGATAAATACTCAAGTATATATATAAACCAAAGGGAATAGATGCTATTTTCTTTATACGTAAGATATTATATTTCTTATACTCTACAGAACTAATCTAAACCAAATTTAAGGAAACCAAAATCGTGTTAAACTAACGTTTAAGTTCAAAAAAAGAATTGACAGGAATACTAGAGGAAAAACAAAACTTGACATAGTTCGTTGCATTTTTTCGAAAATAAAAGAAACAAGATTTATTATTCCAAAACCAAACATGTATATAATTTGTTCACACTAAATGGGCTAGGATGTACATATATGTGTGTTAGGCAAGACCCAACAATGCTGGACAATGCTGGTAGCTGGTATCCATCGCTAGACCCAGGTCCACTACGAACTGTAGTGCCCCCGTGCTATTATATATATTTAATTCCTAGTAGGAGACGTGGTAGGAGCAGGAGTAGTATTTTGTCTGTGGGACCTACACATTCCTCCTTGCAAGGCAATTCGTTGTATCCCTTGTGGAACTCTTTATGTTAGACTATACCTCGATGTTCACTGACGGCCAATCAGTCCTCTTTTCTTTTCCCTTTATGCTTCAAAGGTAAAGATTGGAAACAACTTCAAAACATATTAGGAGGGGCATTAACAGTCGAAAAAGATTATAATTTCATCATCATCCTCTTCTGACACGAATTATCCACGAAAGAGAGATCTCCAGGCAACTCGATCCTCCGCGTAACCACAAGAATTTTTTGACTTGGTTGAACCACGTCGTCCTGGATCTGCCAAGCGCTCGCTTACCGGATGGAATTGCATTCAACGCCCGCCTCGGAAGTCGTGATGATGTGGTTACAAGTTACAAGTTACAACCCAAAAAGGGCAAAAAAGTCTTGAAGCTAAGTCAAACTGGTCTTAAGTTGTTTCCTGTATTCTCTTAGTCGTGTCCCATGTGAAATTTGTACTGTCTTAGTCACTTTATGTGACATTTAAGCGACTAACTGAAGACAAATGTGTCAAAATGGCATGTGAGAAGACTAAAAATGTGATTATGTGTCACAGCGGGCACTGCCGTGCAAGGCACACGAACACAAAACAGGCTAACGCGGTAGATATCATTGCACATTGTGAACAGACTAGAGAAATAATGGAACATCTATTAGTCTAATGTCCACGCCTAGAACCTATGCAGACTTAAACCACCAGATCTCTGAAGTGAATTGAGAACGCGTGTATCTACCACACGAGGGTGCCCCTGTTGCATGAAATGGCAAGCTTTCTGTCCGCAGCTTACAATGTAGTTTCGGGGAGTTTTAAATGCTACTGAGGACCACGGAATAAATCGCCATCATCCCGTTCTCAAAAATTACTAAGCACTCTAAGAATATTCATAGTCCGTGTGTTCGGAGAGACTAATTTTTTTTAAACGGATCTCCCCTAATTAGCTTGGTTAGTTACACCTTTTGATAAACCAACAACAACATTTGAACTTTTGAAAAATGACTAACAAACTTCAAGCTATCAACTGGCATCGTAGTGATTGTAAGTCTAATTAAACCTCCGCAAAGACTAAAAATGGTAACCAGGGTGTAAACGTAGACCTAATTTTACCCCCACAAGTGTCTCTTTGGCCTCTCTCTCACTGGTATTCATGTCTAACACATTCACTTTTGTTTAGAAAAGAAAAAAGAAACCTTCAATTAATATTATTTTGTTTATTTTCTATTGTTTTCGTTTTTTTTAAATAATTTTTTTGATTTTTCATTTTAACCCACAATACTCCTAATCCTAAACGAACTACCTTAACGCTTTGTTTTTCTCACTAACGCCATTCCCGCCCTATTCCACAACGAAAAAAACAACCCGACCCCACAAAAAATATTCCCTCCGTTCCACACACATGAATTCTCGTTCACAGAACACTATCACAGAGGAGGGACGAGAAGCCTACAACAGTCTCATCGAACGGAAATCATCAATGACTTTCATCAGCAAGCTGGACACCGATGAGTTTGAACTGACCACAGCTAAGACTCTACCTCGCCGATCTGTACACTTAAGGAATGAACTTGATGTCCTAGCAATGGAGTCCACTTTGCGGGATCAACCGTGTCCACTGACGGTTCCTCTGCAGCAAGCGCCTCGACCGATGACATTGCCAAATCGCGGCTTCAATGGGAAGCTGAGGAAAAGTGAACTGATAACAAATCCGAAGTTCTTCCCCTTGAAGCAGAGGCCAAAAACCCTGTCGGGAGAAAACGATGAAAACTCTCCAGCGAACAGCAACACTTGCAGCGGCAGTCAGGTCGTGCTTAGTGACAAGGAATGTGAAAGTCCGAGTTATCTTACACACACTTTCTATACGTTTCCCGACAAGAACAGCCCAGACAGTCCGACGGGCACAGAGCCAACAGAGGGATCCAGCTCAAATCCCATACCACTTCCGCCGAGGGACAGGAATAAAGTAATCAAAACGAATGCCAAGCGGCACGTCCGTAAGCATCCACTTATAATCCCGGCCTATGGTGTGCAGCGGACGCTGAACAAAGTTACTGAAATCACACCAGACGATGAACCGAGGTCTCCGTTTCCAGGTGCGTCTTCCAGTAAGAGCGCTTTACCATCGAAAAATGACATGAAGAACGGCACTGGCATAAATTTAAGTAAATTCACTCATGAAGCTGTAAGCGCTGTGGTGCGACCCACAAGCAGAGACTCGGGTTCATTCGATAAGGCGCCCGAAGTAAGGACCTACCAGAATCTGAAAGACATCCACAGAGATGTGAGCGAAACGAATACAGATTCGGCGTCGTTGCAATTCGAGTCGATCCTTGAGGACGACTGCAACCAAGGAGATGTCTTATCGTCACCCGATGTAACGGACGGCTTTTACAACTTTTCCATTCAGAAGGAGCAATACATTAAGTCCAAGGAGGTAGACTTGGATAGTACAAAGATTTCGGGACTTTACGTGAACGAGGATGAATTGCGAAACCTAGATATCGAGAAGAAAAAGATAATTGTGCCGGCGAAGTCATCGAATTCATCTCCCCCAAGTGGGTCCGCAGTGAGTGCTGCTGCGGCTGCAAAAGCAGCAATGCCGAGCGCAGCACTGAACGGCAGTGGCAATGAGCTAGCCGGCCATGCATTGTTTAACAAGATTCGAGAGAGTGTGGATATGGCTATGAACAAGACGCATTCAGTCGACAGGAGCAGTCGGCAAAACAGCAAACCAGAGCCGATTTCCGAAAAGTCGTCTGATCTGGATGAAGAAGTGCCTCCTCCAGGGGCCCTGCTTAAGGATTCAAACTCTGTAAGCTGTGAAGATCTGCTGGAGTTCTCCGACAAGAAACCGAAAGGCTGCGAACGCGGCGTCGACTCTGATGAGGTTCGAATCATGATGAAGGTTCTCGGAAAAGATGTAAGTCCCTTTTTCACTTTCACTGGGTTTTTTCTCCTCCTCCTCTCTTTTTCTTTCCATCACAGATCATTAACATAATTTACTTCTCGTTGACAGAGCACGCCAAGTCGCTGCCTTCACGTCCTGGAATTCATCGAATGGGATGTCCACAAGGCGATCAAGTTAATAAAACTCCAAAACATACTCAACACAATCGACTTGAGTCTAACCGAATCTGTAGAGGCGTTACAAAAATACGACTGGGATCTACAAGTCACATCCATGAAGCTGAAGGGTCATAAATGATATCCGCCTTCAGCTCCAGAGGAGGACTTACAAATCGGTCACAGTATTTGAAACAGTCACAAACTGCGCGCGGCAGCTGACACATCATTGCACCTTGATTCTCGATTGTTCACTAAAGTTTTCCCTTCACTCATCCAAACAACTAACCAGATGAAATCTTCAATATGTATATTTAACGTCGTTTCTCCTTTCTCTTCTATCGAAGTCTGAATCTCGATTAAGTACTTATTTAATTCTAAACACAAAATTCATCATTGAATTGGGTTGCAACAAGCGAAAATACGTATGTATTTGCAAATGGGGACATGGATAGACTTTTATTTACAAAACGAACAGATTATGCTCGTCTATATTTTTTTAAATATAATTTAATAGTTATTATACACACATTGATTGTTTTATATTGTCGAAGGATTAAATGCATTTTAGTCGTTAAAATGTTGTTGAATATACGTTTTTGAAACTAACTGATTTATTTAAATTAACTAAGGCTAAGACTATACACGTTTTGTAACCTTTTCCAAGAAAATATAATAAAAAAAATTGATATTAATCTAATTAAGAACAAAACGAGTTTGCGTTTCTTACTCATCAAACAGTCTACAGAACGGTACGACGGAAAGAATGCTCCGTGCACCCCGGAAAATGTTCTTGGTGTTCGATTGTGGGTAAGTACAGTGTCGATGAATACGACTCCGGGCTTTCTAATCAAGATCATAATCGAAATAACGGCCGCCCGCGATCTCCTAATAAGGAGATAGCAGAAATGAAATATTCTAGAGATGCTTCACAGCTGATTGACTCCCAGTCCATCGTCGAATTTTAGAGGCTTTTTGACAGTTGTTTACGAAATAAGGTGAATGCCGTTCTCTGATTGGTCAATTTGGCTTCAGAAAACCTTATAAAAAGTGGTTGTTTTTATCACAAAATGAACTATGATAGAGATACCCAACTTCACAGCTGATTGACCCCTAGTCCATCGACGAATTTGACGGACAATCATGAAAATTTTGACGGTTATTCATGAATTTTTGACAGTTACTCACGAAATAGCGTAAATGCCGTTCTCTTATCCAAAGCCAGTCAATTTGGCTTTGGAAAACGATATAAAAATTTTTGTCAAAAATGTTTAGGGGCAAGAGAGGTAGAAGCTGGGCATCTCTATCATACTTCATTTCTAGTTTTTATTTTAAGAGGAAAGAGAGATGTTGGGCATCTCTATCGCACTTTACTTCTGGGAAATAGTAGGCGAATGTCCCTAAATGAATACAAATTTGTTACAGCGACATGTGACACGAAAGGGTGAAATAAGGGTGATTTACGCAACGCATACTCCGATAAATGCTTTGCGGTTCCAAATTGACATCTCTCTAGGGGAGATTGTTGTCGCATGTCCGCCAGCCCACCTCTTATGTCCATCGACTTGTTCTTTGATTTCTCCCTTGGTGAAAATGAATGGAAAAGATCCGTCAGCGAAGATCTCAGACACAACCAAACATTGCACTCTGGCAATCACCCCGTGGAGGACGGCCTTATCTCAGCCTACACACGCATAAAAGTAAAAGAAAAAATTAACTAATATCGCCCTGTGTCAGGATTGCGGACGTGTGTGTCGGGACATTATGACATACCGGGTGGCTGCAAAGCAGATGAACTCGCTTGACGAGGCGATTTAAAATTTATTGAACAGAATTATTTTTTACAATTGAGTTTACAACTAGACTCACAAACTAAGGGTTGGGGTGTTGGCTCAACAATAGGGGCCCAACTGATGTACTTTGTTTAATTTAGTATTTTTTATTAATGTCGGTTTATTGCTCTTTTTTTTTTGTTTAATGTCCTACGATGGCTGGTGCTTCCATTGGGTTGTTCAAGTCCGTGTGTCCATGTCGCTAGACGAGGTACAACGTCTTCTTTTCCACCCAGAGGAATCCCTCATTTGATGGCCCTCACTACAGCTAACTTACACATAATCAGGATAAGCGATTGCAAAAAGTTGGAAGGCACTAGGGACATGCTTTACTGATTAGGCCGTTTTTACACTCGCTAAATTTGTCTGCGACTTTCCCATCTTGTGGGCAGGGAAGGTGAGGCAAAAGTTATAATACAAAGGAAATCACACACACACAGTGAGAGGATCTTGCTCAAAAAGTTGCCGGTGTGACAGCAGTCTAAGACTAAGTAGGGACACATTTCTTACGCATGCTGGATGGGTTTCATACCTAGACTTTGCAGAAGCTGCAGGGATGAAGGAGAGCCCATACAGCTCGTGGATTACCCTCAGTAAGCACAGTGATTATGAGCGAAACATCCATCGTGTCAGCAAAATGTCTTCGATGAGGAAAACGGAATACAACAAGGAAATAAAACATAAAACTTTCTTTAGCTCAACTGCTCTCTTGCGACTCCTTCCTTTTTCCGATATGTGCCGTCACAGGCTCTAGAGGCTGCACAAACGCATATACGCTTGTAATGCCTTCAATCCTTAACACATCCTGTCCTCGATAAAATATTATTTCTTTTATTTACTTTCTTATTACGCAATGAATCACTAGATGTCGGGTTGAGAGTTGCGCCATAAAGATCATTGTTATTGAGGCCTCGGTTGTGTCTCCTGGCATTCCATAAAATGTCGGGTGAATAGGTTGCAGTTAGTGGCACAAGGGTGACAAACAAGGGGTTGATTTCTAGGTAAATGGCTCTACACAACAAGATCTTAACATATTACGTCCGCCATTTTGGTTTGTGGTTTCATTTTGGTTTGTTGGTAATTTTCCACAGAAGTATACACGCATATTGAATTCCTTCTGCAGCTGCTATGCTGGCGTTGAACATTTTTCGCTTTTCGACCGCTGATTTTGCAGCCACTCGCATCTTTTCATTTCGCGATCTTATGTTTTTTCGAGTTAAAAAAAAGGATTGTTTGATCTCATTTGTTGCCGAAATACGGTTCACACATTTATCAAATCAAAGTATACGAAATTGAATTCTTTGTCTTCCACTGGGCCTCAGCCAACAAGCCCCTCCAATTGCCACGATCATTCGCTACCTGCCTCCAATTTCGCACGTCGTGCTGGTGAATTCCTTTTCCACTTGTGTGTGCTATCGGGTTCGTGGGCATCAGAGATGGTGGAGGAAGAGATGGGCCACTTCTACGTTTCCTGCTCCTCAGATTCATCTGACAGCGTTTTTTATAACCTTTTCACAAGCAGGCGTCTGTGAATACGTTTGACCTAAGCGAAGCTGATTACTCCCGCCTAACACCATTGCACTGCTCTATACTTCTAACAAGTGTGCGTGAAAATAAAGTAGTATGCGTGACTTGAGAGCACAACTGCGATGGACTGGGGGTTTTCCATTGGAACGAGGAATATCTCTTCCTCCATCATCTCTGTTGCGGAGTCGAAGACTCGTCGCGCTGGAACAGTGTTGTCCATGCGCTCAACATGGATATGTCATCTTAAGCTGTGAATTCGACGATGCCTGGCTAGACTCACGTTGCTGCACAACGCGTTCCGTACAGTTCATGGTACGGTACGTGTTGTACAGCGTAATCTTCTTCTCCGAAAACCTAGAACCAAAGATTGAAGGCAGAACTTTTCCCACAAAAAGACTAAGGGCTTCTTCATCTGCTCTTGAGATTGTCCATGCTTCTGCCCCATAATAATGACAGGCTACGCACATCGCCTTGTCTAAATCCGCATTAAAGATCTCGGTGAGTTCGTTTCGGGCCATGACGGAGCAGCGAGAGTTCTCTATCATCATCCTGCACAATCTGGCGAGGTTAGCACGAATGTGCTGGCGTAGTATAGGTCATCTCTTTGCTCCAATATATTTTGGATTCCGATTTGCATTTCTTGAGTCTTTTCCAGGATCTGCAGTGGTGTGAATATTTTGTCGATGGTTGACTTCCCCGCCCTGAAGTATAAGGATAAGGACCTATCAGATTATGCACGCACGGTTTCAGGGGTTCACACAAAATTGTACTGAAGATCCTGCAAGCGATGTTTGGGAGACTTATCCCTCAGAATAGGTCTCAGTTTTTGTGAATCGAAATTGACTACCATTTAGTAACCTTAGACAGGTACGATAAATGAACAAATGCGTGACATGTGTCTCAGTAGCAGTCACAGAAGCAGCCTATGATCGAGCAGAAATTCGAGTTCCTAGAATTGCTTCCATCTGTGAAAATTCCTTTGTCTTCTAAATCTCCATCGCTTCAACACATCAGACGCCAGACTCACACCCTGAAATACCAAGAATTCCAAGAATTTCATCAGTCATCTTCAAAGCCTCTCACAGCGTTCTCCCAAATTTTAGATATAGCACGAGAACTGAATAGTTTATTTTCGAAAAATGATATGTCCTGCACATGACACGCTTTGAGAGTAAGAAAGTAACAAGGAACGGTATTAGTCATGTTAGAGCAGGGAATCAGATAGGTCGAAGTATACAGTTTTGTTCCGCATTAAATCCAAAGTAATATTGCAAAAACTGACAAGAAATTATGCGTGTTTTCAGATGGTTGTGGAGGACAGAACCGCACCCATAAAGTGTGTACGTTTCTTGCACAGTTTAGTCTCAGAAGGTCAATGTGAGGAAATGTTTCCGCACACTTTCTCACCAGTACGTTTGGTGTGTTCGAGTAAGGACTCCGCAGCAAGATGGAAGTTGAGGAATACAGAAATCTCTTTACGGTAAACTATGTCAAAATTTATAAATTTGTCCGCTTGGTGATGTCTTTACTTCAAAAAATTTGTGCTGTCAGACGAATCGGTCGGGTCAAAGATAGCTTTCAATGTCAAAGATGCAAGTAGAAACACACGATTTCATCGACACTTTTGAACAGAAACTAAGCATGATAGAGGTGGCAAACTTCTACCGCTCTTGCCCCTTAACATTTTTGACAACCATTTTTTATGTTGTTTTCTAAAGCCAAATTGACCAATAAGAGGACGGCATTTAATTCATGAATAACCGTCAACATTTTCATGATTATCCATCAAACTCGTCGATGAACTAGGAGTCAATCAGCTGTGAAGTTGGGTATCTCTATCATACTTCATTTCTGCTTTTGAACTTCGCAAGATCAACAGCCCAGAGTTGCTCCCAAAGGCTCTTGTTGACGGTAGCAATAGTATTGACACTTCAAAAAATGTATGACATTCAGAATGTTCAAAGAGAAATATGATCGCATTCTTGTCTGGAAGATCCAAAGCGCTCCTGAAGAAGTGACTCAATTGTCTAGTGACTGCACAGTTTTAGTACATGCAGACTGAGAAAATAGGTGATTGTGTTTATTTCTCCTCTTGTACAACCCATGCCGTGCAGTTGCCACCGAGACCAGGATAGATCTATTGTATCGAAAGGTTGGAGTTAAATCAAAAGACAAACTACACCTCATGGAAGATAGTAAGTCCCTGTGGAATATCCGTTTCCTCAAACAGATAAGTGCTGCATTCACACAAAATGTGCTCTGAAGTCTCGTCCTCTTCGAGACAAAGCCGACGAAACATGTCTTGATACAGGTCTAATTTGTAAAGGTGATATTTCAGACCGCAGTGGCCAGTAAAAAAGCTAGTTAGCATTCTTATGTGTTCTTCTTTATTAAGGAGTATTTCCTCAAATGAATAAGACCTGATTAAACGTTTGAGTTGTCTAAGAACAAGACAATGTGTCCATGGGTCTAGACGAAGTTTGCTTTCCCATTCGTCAATCGGAGTTGCAACAGCTGTCCAATTGACACTACAGTACGCTTAAGAATAGAGGAAGGCAGATTCCAAGCCAACCCTAGTGAGCCCATCTGCGGATTCGTTTCCCGCAATCCCCCTGTGTCCACGGACCCAGCCTAGCTCCACTGGCAAGGGATTGTAGAGCGTCATAGCAACATCTGACTGTTTTGGAGTCCATTAGATGACTGTTACCTCACTCACTTAAGGTTTTTAGCAACATCTGCAACCAGCTGTGAGACAACGAAGCTTGGAGTCCATTAGACGACTGTTACCTCACTCACTTCATGGTTTTAGCAACATCTTCAGCAAGCTGTGAGACAACGAAGCTTGGAGTCCATTAGACGACTGTTACCTCACTCACTTCATGTTTTAAGCAACATCTTCAACAAGCTGTGAGACAACGAAGCTTGGAGTCCATTAGACGACTGTTACCTCACTCACATCATGTTTTTAGCAACATCTTCACCAAGCTGTGAGACAACGAAGCTTGGAGTCCATTAGACGACTGTTACCTCACTCACTTACTCACAGTACGCTTAAGAATAGAGGAAGGCAGATTCCAAGCGTTTCCCGCAATGCCCCTGTGTCCACGGACCCAGCCTAGCTCCACTGGCAAGGGATTGTAGAGCGTCATAGCAACATCTGACTGTTTTGGAGTCCAGACTGTTACCTCACTCACTTCATGTTTTTAGCAACATCTGCAACCAGCTGTGAGACAACGAAGCTTGGAGTCCATTAGACGACTGTTACCTCACTCACTTCATGTTTTTAGCAACATCTGCAACCAGCTGTGAGACAACGAAGCTTGGAGTCCATTAGACGACTGTTACCTCACTCACATCATGTTTTTAGCAACATCTTCAACAAGCTGTGAGACAACGAAGCTTGGAGTCCATTAGACGACTGTTACCTCACTCACTTCATGTTTTTAGCAACATCTTCAACAAGCTGTGAGACAACGAAGCTTGGAGTCCATTAGACGACTGTTACCTCACTCACTTCATGTTTTTAGCAACATCTTCAACAAGCTGTGAGACACCGAAGCTTGGAGTCCATTAGACGACTGTTACCTCACTCACTTCAGGTTTTTAGCAACATCTGCAACAAGCTGTGAGACAACGAAGCTCCATCAATTCTTCCTCAGAATGCAATGCGAGACCTTTCAGTCTCCCTCATCCACAAACAGCCAAACCAATATTACACCCTCTCACCCAGTCAAACATAAAAGATAAAAGGTCATGTATTTTTTAATGTTTTTATTAATAAACAACTTCTTTGTATATGTACATTTCTTTCCTTTTTCGTTATATTTGTTTTGGTCATATATTTTAAAAATGTGTCACTAAAACTACTGTTAAATGGTAAATACAGTGTAAACAGAGGGGAAAGAATAATGAAATCACGAATACATTACACTACCTAGGCTGGAATATATATGTCAATATATTTAAGAATTTTCTGGTGTATACATTTGTCTAAACATTTCAACTCCAATGGTGTATAGTCGCTTTAACTGAGAATATTTGAATTTATTTTACATACAAGATGAGAAAATAGCAAAAAAAAAAACAGAAGCTCACGCAAGCCATTGTAATGCAAAGAAAAAATTTAACTGAAAACTGAGATATTTACTAAAGTGTTTAATGGGAACATAATTTAAAAAATAAATGAATTCAATGGTCGAGTACGGCCTGGCTATAGGTGTCAAATGTTTCTCTTGCGCAGCATAGTCTGCGCATTCAAGTTTCTGGTGCTCCGGGCGATTCGGGTGGGCAGCGCGGATCTTGTCCTTGTGCGACCTTCCACGACGCTCTGCTGCGTCGTTTGGGATCTGGATTTCGATGCGGGTTTTGTGTTATTACTCGAGGAATCATCTTCACTGTCTGACTCACTTGACTGCACAGATGAAGCGGATTTGGCGGGCTGGGTTTTCGCTTTGACTGAGTTTATATTCGACTTGTTCGAGTGGAGTGCAATGTTCACCGGAATTTTGCTGAATTTTGTCGTCGGCGCGGCCTTTTGATTGGCGGATTTCGACGGCACCACTTTTTTGGGACTCTTCACGGATTCCATGGATAGGCGGGTTCTTGTCATAATCATGTTGTTTTGACGATCCTTCCGCGCTGAATTTCGCGTGCTCATGCGACTCGGTGTGGTAGGTAGCACGATTTTTACACGCGGCAGCGCTAATACTGGATTTCTACTCGTTTTTATTCTCCTCTCCTTTGATTTTGTGAGGGCGAAATTCGGTGCCTTGGTTTTGGGTGTGCTAGCAACTGGCTCATCGTCGCCCGATGGCTCTGTCTCCGATTCCGAAGACGAAGAGTTTTGAATCGGCGTGGATCGACCTTTGGGCTCGTTCTCTTTGCTCGACGGACTGTTGATTTTGTTTTGTGTCGAACGTTCGTTTCTCTGTTTTGGTTGTATTCTGTCCGGAACGTTTGAGTTTTTCGCTCGAAGTCTATTTGTAACCGGACTTTGAGCTTTTGTGCTGATGACTGTTTCAGATGCTTTGTTGCTTGTTGCGGTTCTTGCTATTTCTAAAGGATTAACACTCAGCTTTGATTGTTTGCGCATTGGAGACGCGATATCAGCTTCATTTGGATTACTTTGCGTTTTCGGTGACATTGGTCTTTTACGAGTGTTTCTAGAAGCTGTTTCAGTTGATTGTTCTGTTTGCTGTAATTTTTTAAATTCATTAATTACTTTAAATAATGAAATGATGCAAGAACATACAACGTATTTTCTGGGGGAATGAGTTGGGACATTATTCCGAATTGACTGTGTAGTTTTTGTTGCAGAAGAGTGTTGTGAAGTCGTTGACTGTGAAAAATAAATAAAAATGCGCATTAAACAACAAACTCTCTCTCTCGTCTAACAGGGGGAATTAGAAATTGAAACTAGCCAAACTATAGTATCGACCACTTCACGTTGTGCAAGAACATCGGCGAATGCAAAGTAAAACTACAAGGCCCCAAGCACGAGTGCAAGTGTTAGTAGGCCTTCACAAAATGCTAATCTCTATCAAGGAGCAAGGACTCTACCTTGTGTGGATTGAATAAGCTGAAGTTTTACTACTGTTTAGGGAAGCAATAAAGTGCGGGATTTCTTAGCGCAAAAAAACCGTGCGTCCGCACGTCGCATCAAGTCGTAAGGGCAAATAAAACTACAACTACATAATTTAGTTCAGGATAATTTCTTAATTCATCTATTTCCAATGATTGTGATTTGTATGTATGTACAATGTCTTTAAAAAATGTGAAGCAATGAATACAATAATATTGGGAGGTTATTCTGCACAAAGTGGTGAAATTCAAAAACCATGTGTGTATGCTTAAAAGTGAAGACCTTTTCTCTTTGTACTCACTTGGGTGTTATTGTAACGAAGCGTTCGGTTGACTCGCCTCCCGACGGACCTTGTGGTGGACGTGTCTGTCGTCGCCGACGATGTTGGCGAAGGGGGGATCTCGTCATCGCTCTAAATTTGAGAAACACTCACGTCAAAATCGGACTCAAGGGAATAGACACAATCTAAAACTTACGTCACTTGCGGCGGAAGCAGTCTTTCCCTTCGACTGTTGGGTGGTCTTCCTGGTTGTAGTTTCCTCTGCAACTTTCCTCTTCTTTCTTGCCGATTGCCTCTGGGGAGCTTTTGTTTGATTTCCGTCGTCTTGAGCTGCAGGCACTGGAGTTCGTGCAGCTTCCCGAGCATTTCTTCTGGTGGCACGTGTATTGTCGTTCATCTTCTGCACCTTTGGCGGTGTGACGGTGGGGATCGAGTCGATTCGGGCTTCAATTCGAATTTTCGGAGGCGACTCACCGTCGTTTACGGACTTCTGTCGTGTGAAGTTCATGGACTTGCGCAAGTACCGCAAACCGACTGAGTTCTCCCGTCCGTATGTGGTTGGCGTGGACGATGAACGATTCCCCGAGAATGAAGACCGCTCATGCACCGACGATTGAGAAGGTTCAGCCTCAACTTCCGCTTGTGTTTCGGGAATTTCAGCCTGTGCTTCGACGGGATTCTGAGCCTGTGTCTCAGAAGCACTTTCGGCGTGTTGTTCTTTGTCCGATTCTGACGTCGTAGCCTTCTCGGAGTCGTCCCGATCCGGTTGGTTGCTCTTTTCGCTTTCCGTCAGTAATTGTTGCTCCTGATCTGGTTCCTTCTGAGAGCCCTTATCTGTTTCGGACTCTTTGTCATCCTCTGGAACGGTTTCGAGGCGATGCGTTTCATTTGATGAAACTTTATCGAATTCCTTTTCAGTTGTTATTGCACTAACAGTCTCATCATCCGATTTATCTTCCTGCAAAGAAAAACGTCACTTACAATGCTGAGACCAGCGCGAGTCCGGTGGCACTTACGTCATCTGATCCGTCAAGGTTTCCGTGTCGCAATGTGGGCTTGAACACGCCGTCCAACATGTCTTTGAAGTCAATTATATTTTTCAACGTTTTCGAATCAAATTCACACTGCAAAAAATAAAAAAATGGAAACGTTTTATTCCGTTCGCAGACTGCTTAGATCGTTGAGACTTGATAGCTAGATATGTGCCCCAAGTTGGGCCTCTCTATAGAAACTTAAAATTAGTGCAATTTCACACGATCTTCAATCAGACAAGTGTCAAAATAATAATAAAATGAAACCCTTCGGCAAACGAGTGTCGGAATCGACGAAGGTCTGTGTGCTCCAACTCACCTTAATTAACTTGTCGGCTATGCCTTTTAAGTTCTCCTTGAGCTGCGGATCATCATGCACAGACATTTGCAATGTCAACAGCTCCTTGGAGAGTACCTTACACAGATCCTTATTCGCAATGTTATTTTGCATCTCTTGCAGAAACGAGAGCGCCAGTTTATTGTGTATATTCGCCGATGGAGCACAGAACTCCGGGCGCGTCGCGTCGATGACGAAGCGTAAGACTGTCTCAGGTTTGATTTCATGCAGAGCACTTTCATACGGTGCACTTATGACCTGTGAAACTGTCGGCAAGAGACACGGGTGAAGGTATTCCTGTTTCTTGCGTTGTATCAGATTCTCCAAGAAAACACCAAGAATTTGATTTATCTCCGGATCTGCGGGAGAAGGCGTAAATGAAACCGGTGGACTTCGGCGCTTGAAAATTGCTGATCTTACCTGTGGATGGATTGAAGTAGCGAAGCAGAAGTTTTTCCAGAATCTCCGCGCTCTTAATGTGGTCATGCAATACCAGCCGGCAGAAGCCATTGACGATAGCACTTATTATGCACACGTCATCGCAGGTGTCCAGGAAATGTGACATCATGAATATGATGTCCACAGCTAGTGAAATGATTTTCAAAGTTACCAAACACTTCAGAAACGAAAACGAAAGTCCAACACCTACCTTGCCCCGACGACCAGACGCTACTGTCGTCGTCAGCATCCAGAAACTCTAGTGTGTTGTACAGTTGCCTACCGTTTTTTTGTTTGGTTTTATTCTGTCGCTCCTCGACGATAAAGCTTGCACATCCATAACTGTGAAGAGAATGTGAATAAGTTTCTCGAGCTAACCTGGAAAACCTCGCGAGCTTACCGATCAAGCAACTCAAAGATACACGTTATTGACGTCTTCCATATGCGGATGTTGTGGTTCTTGAAGAACTGCGCGTACAATACCTCGTAGATTTCCTTTGCCAGCGGCTCGTAGAGCATACTGTAGGCGGTTCCGCATTTCAGTGCCCAGTCCCGTATCACTATCTGATTGGAAGCGATATGACGACCAATGAACTCCTAAGGGGATTGTCTTGCGGTTAGATGTGCAATTTCATGGGAATTAGTATACATACGTTATACAGCTTACAGACATTTGGTGTCAGCGACTTGACATTCTTCGATACAACCATGTGAAAAGCAAGCTGAAGACTTTTCAGAATTGTCTCCGGTGTGACTTTATTGCTCTGCTGAAAGCAGTGGGAAAGCTAAGAGAGAGATTGAAAACCCAGCGGTAAGTGTGAAATCTTTCCAATGCCACAGGATACACTTACAGACTTGGTACCTTCTGCGTCACTGGAACTCGTCGAATGCTTCTCGAGGAGAGGCTTCAGCAAGTTCGCGTACTCCTCTGTGATGCTATTCTTTTCTTCGGTGATTTGATGCGCCTTCACGTAGTCCTTCTTCTCAACGTAATTCATTTCCTGTTCCTCCAGGTCTAATATCTTCACTTTCAGTGACGACAATTTCAGTTTCAGGTCCTGGTCCGGATGCTTTTCCAGCAGTTCCTCGATTAGCGTCCGATCGCTGATCAGTAAGTCGTTTTTAAACGAACTTGTGCGTGTGATTTCTTCTATTATTTCTACAAAAAACTGTAAGAAACAAAAATAGATGCACTTCGGCTCATGAGGGACCAGCAAACTTGTTTCTAACCTGCAAGCGATTGTTTTGATCGGTGATCAAATTTTCCGTGCACTTGACAACCACTTCGATTATTTTCTCATCCAAATCGTTTGTCTTGAGGATCACTGAAATCAATTTTTTCAGGTTTTCTCGGCCGATTTCATCCCCCAAGTCGTAGAGATAGAGGATCTCGCACAACGACAGAAGAATGTATTGAAACTCCATCTTCTCGAACTTGTCCACTTCATTCTTCTGAGATTCACAAAACCTGCGAAAAGGAGCGGTCATTTAGTTCTGACTGCCTGTGCAACCCTAAAGAGTGTGTGTTCTCCTTTCGAGGATTTTGACTCCGCACTGCACGAGTGCTCGCCTAAAAGAGTGTATTATTAACTTACTTCAGGACATATGCACAAAAAGTGCTTAATTCCGGTATAATCATGTCCAATTCATCAGCCATCTCCAGTTGTAGGTATTCAATGAGGCACTGCCAGTATATGGTCACCTCCATGGTTAGCTTTTCAAGCGGTACGCATTTGTGAAACTCTCCGTCCTCGTCAACAGGGACACAACTCACAAGATCCTCCTTATTTTGTCTCCTGCAATTGACAAGCACGTTTACAAATCCGTGAAAAAAAAAAAAATCCCCGGCGTAGGGACTTACTTAAAAATTTCTCGCAAAGCAACTTTTGTTATCTTGACAAATCTCTCCATTTCTGCTTCGGTTGCGTCCAACTTCAAAGCGGACACAAACGTGATGAAATTCTTACCATAGGACTCCAGCCATTGTGGCAACATGATTGTGCTTACGACCTGAAATTATCTAATTGGTACCAAAATTCGAATCGAGTGGGAACTCAATTTCTTACCTTTTTAACCATTTCTGATCGGTCATTGAGACCCTGCTCGAGCAATTGCAGTCGTTGCGACACCTTGTACGCTTTCACGGGATATCCACTCATGTGGAGATATGTGTGCCTCCGCACTTTCTCATCAATATCCCACAGTCTGTCCAAGATGTATGGGATTGTATTGTAGTTGCGTCCCATTGATGTGATTACAGCTTGCCTAACCCGGGGAGAGGGATCTGAGCACAAATGAAACTGATAGACTCTCAAAACAATATCGTCTGGATTGTCGGGGCATTGCAAGCGTTGCAAAGCTAGTATCGCTTGCACGCGAACATTTGGGTTAATGTCGCGCAAACGTTGCACCATATATTCCAGAATGCTATCACAAATGGCGTCATCAAGAGCTGCTTCCACCCCCAAGGCGTTGAGAATCATATTCACAAACTGACACAGGCGGAAGCGAATGTGCGGATTTTGACTGATTGTCTGGGAAATGCGTTGGAAATAAACATTGGAATTATGAAAAGAAAATATTAGAAAATGCTATGCGTCCTTTACCGTCAATAACCATCGACAAGTATCGACAAGTACAGGATGCGTGTCGTCAATGTCGTACGACGCAATGAACTTTGCACAGAACAGCAGCGTTGTATAGGCGTATTCGTTAGTTTCATCGCCCTCCATAGCGGATTTGATCATCTTTATGAACGTAAACATAAAGGCGTCATGATCCATCTGCACAAAACCAAAAAAAAAACACGAATTTCAATGAATTTTTCTGTTGAATTTTCACACAGAGTCTAGCGCATACTCGTACCTTGCTATAAAGTTGCTGCATCTCACGGATATATTTCTTGTGGAAGGTCTCATTTAGTTGCACATTAGACATAATCGTATACATCGGGCCATGATGGATTGTTGTATTTTGGGACAGCTCATTCTCCTTTTCTTCGTCGACAACGGGTACTTTACGCTTTCGAGGCATTTTCACTGGAGTGTCGCACTCACTGCTTGGTTTTGCACTTTAACCAACTGCTGTTTTATTGCTTTGTGGCAAATGGCTTTCTTTTTGCATTTGCTTTGATAATCAACTCAATAAATTAACGGGTGCCACTAAATTGTAATTTAAAAAAGAAATCTAAAGGAAAAAAAAAACAAATGGCTTGTTTGCCAAATGACACCAGCAACAAAAAAATGTATTGAAGGTGACGCTTGGGAAGTTGGACGTTTCACTATTTTTCATATGCACGCTTGACACAAAATTCCGTTGAAACTTTGTTCGAAGATGAGTGTGTCCACAAGGTGCAACCTAGGGGGCGCACACAATGAAAATGTGTAGTTAGTACGACAAAATCGTACTATTTCGGAAATATTCTCTCATTTTGTATTTAATATTTAAAAAAGGAGTGGGAGTTAAAAAAAGAATATGAAAATTTCATTTTGACAAAATCTAATTTTTGTTGTTTACAATAAGGGTCTAATGTAGTGGCACACGTGAAGAGAACTATTTAAAAAAAAAACTCAAATTAACAATTTCGGCCACATCTTACATCCTGATGACCTGAAGGTGGAGTTTTCGAAATTGCAGATTAACAATTCGAAATACAAAGTGATAGCACAATATATGAAATTCTTTCAAGGCTTTGTACTGTGATTTAGTTACATTGAGAGAGTGTACTTAAAGAATCATGTGTGTAATCTCTCTTACAGTTTGCCATACTTAAAATGCATGCCGCAGAAACTTTAATAATTTGAGTACATATTTTAGAGGTTTTTCGAATTGAATTACCTGATGATGTAGACGTACCACAAGTTTTCTTATCAAACTCCAATGACATATGTCATATGACGAAAATGAAAATGCTGAATCGAACATCCGCTGTACACCCGAATCTTCAATCAATCCGTCACTTTAATTTAACTTTTTTTCGACATGAAATTTGCTTTATTTTGAATATTCTTTGGTGACAATAAATTCGAAAAAGAGTGCATCTAATTGGTAATATAAAATGTTATGTCAGAGGGCATTTGCCTCCTTAGCAAACACAAAGTTCATATTGCCGGTGGTAAGTTTAACTCACTAGAGCCCTAGAACCCCTGTCGCACAAGTGCGTTGATGCGCATTGCTGCTTCTCGTGCTTACATAAACACTGGTGCATTTTTTCAGATTTCACAACTGACCCAAACAAATCCGTGGTTGCACACATTTTCGCCAGCACAAATATGCGAAAAGAAGAGGCTATTGCCACAAACTGTCACATATTGCACTGGAGTTGTGCACGCAAACCAAGAAGTTGGGATTCTGAAGCGGGTTCTCAAGAAAGTTGGCTTAGCTAATAATTCGAAATCGGTGAGTCTCTCTGTTTCAAGCGGCTTGCATCATGTCATCATCAGTTTACATTTCTAAATAGCGCCTACGAGTGTGCAGCCGTCTTTTATATGAGAACGTTGCCGACAGAATAAACTACATCGCATTCTTCGATGCCTTCAACCTGCCAAATACGTTCAACTCATGGTTTTTAGTCACTGAGCTGCATGTATGGATGTTACTTGTTCGCGCAATGGCCGAGGGTTCGGAGTCTGGTGAGGATGGCCGATTTTTGCGTAATTGCATTGTCGAAGCT
Source organism: Eristalis tenax (assembly GCA_905231855.2). NCBI lineage: Eukaryota > Metazoa > Arthropoda > Insecta > Diptera > Syrphidae > Eristalis > Eristalis tenax. The sequence continues at coordinate 25,063,202 of HG993127.1, forward strand.
ATGTGGGGTGATGTCAATACAAGAGCGAAGAAGCTTGGAGTAAGATCTGTCTCTGGTGAAAAAGGAAATAAGCAATATAAAAGCACGTCTTTTTGCAGGCTAATAACCCGTCAAAAACGCGGACACAAATAGAAGCGATGTCGGAGCAATTTCAGGCGGCTCTAATTGCGTACGATGAGGGAATTATGTTGGATGACCGCGTTTTAGCTGGCGCTCTTTGGCGGAGATTTTTCGAATTGAAATGTTCCGACTTCTGTCAACTGGAGCAACTAGTCAAATATGTGAGACAACAGGTTTATATGCTAGATCAAATACCGAGGGAAGAGTTTTTGGTCAAACCGAAGATACCATGGGTTCCCCTAGAAAAGACCGCCTAGGCTACCTTCCTAGAGGGTATTTATTTTTTACATATTTTTAGTTCTTGTTACGCTCGATTACCGGCAAGGTAGTCATGTGGATGTAAATGCATTAAATTGGAATAAACACGTGAAAAATGCTTAAGTGAAATTGTGTTAATTGAATCGCTGCCGTGACCCGTAGATAACGCCATGAATTGAGCGAACTCTTAAGTGCAAACTTCCTCTAATTGTTGTCGTTGCTTTTGTTTTGGAGTTCATTCGGGTATGTTAATGTCATCTAACAAATTCAAATAATGTCAAAACAAACAAACCTCGTAGCTGTCATCAGGATTTTCAAACAAATTGTCTGTCAAACCTTCCAAATAAAACGTAAATAAAGTCCAGTATAAGTAAATCCACTTCATTTCGTTTCGCTTTTAAATTATTTAGTGTGAATTTCTTTAAATATGTCTGCTAAAGGCGATGATTGTGCTGACAAAATAAACGGCAGTACCTACCTAAAGCTGCAGCAATCGCAAATGATTCGGTCCAACATTCAAGGAATCTCACAGCTCTTAAACACTGGTCTCAACCACGAGAGTCTGGATATCTGCATAAAACTAATTGAAGCTGGTGTACATCCACAAGCCTTGGCAGAGGTCATCAATCAGATTCGCAGAGAAATGGCATTCCTCCAAGATGAACATTAGGCTCACCTTGGTGCGGCGCACAGAAAAACTGTACATATGTACGTGTTTCACGTTTAAATCCATTGGTTATGTAGGAACGTAACTTCTATTTATTGATTTGTTAAAAATCGTTTTAAATAAAAGCAAGATATTCACAACATGTTTCTCGATTTGGTACATTTTTGGTGTTTTGTATTTATTCACTTTTCGACTGAAAGGGGATCATTTGGCTACTCAACCCAGTTGATATGTAAGTACAGAAAGAAGCAGACCAATCGCCAGATGGACCGCTCCAGATTTGTGTAATATAGATGCCGAACCTCCGCGGCCAATGTTGCAGAGGGCCTTCTCGCAACACGACGTGCAGGCATAAAGTTTTGTGCGTTCGCCTATGATAATACAGCCTGCTTCACAGTTCACCGCACAGCGACGATCCAATGACCACATCTTGGGACTACTCGTCATGTTTTCGGTACTAGTAGTGTATGAAAACCGTTTTACCTAAAATGAGCAAGCATAGACGGCAACATGGATTGGAAACTTCGGTCATTTACCATGCAAACAAACTCGTCAGCTTTGCACTTCTTTATCAACGATGTCGATGTGTTCTTCGCCAGGAGATCTGAACATGCTTCACCATCGTCCATGGTATCACATTCATAGCACCATAAATCATTGACGCGCTCAGTTGCAGCTTGCGTCCGATGTATTCCACTTGTCAGCGATTGTCCATTACCTGAAAACACACAATTTGGTAGAATATTGATTTTTCAGAGTTGGACACAAGACTGCATGCACTAGTTAAGTTTACATAAGGAAAGCACAGCAAATATGATGTACGCGGAAACGAGAAGCATTTTGATGAGACATGAATTCAAGCACACCGACACCCGATTAGATGTGCACGCAAAAATCTAATTTAAGCACTTCTGTAATCGTACATTTTTTGAACTAATTGGGAAGATACTCTACACAGATGCAATGGTAAGCAGAAATGAAAGGAATGCCAGAGCAGATGATTGTATACATACATAAATATTTGAATATTTATTTCTTCGCTCAAGTGAAACGTGATTCGGACTCCAATCACATGATGGCGTTGAACACAATAAGAGGGAATTTGAGACGAGATTTCCGTTGAATGTGAAAAATAAATAACTTTTCTCGTTTATGTGATCTTTGGGAGAGTGAAGAGGGTTTTGGGTGACAAATCATTGCTTGCTGTGTTATCCTGGCAGGGGTATTGTGTGCGCATTCTGCATTCTCTCTTCACTGGGCTCACTAGTAATATTCGCGTCCGAATGCACGAGAGTTCAGTTAAATTCGAAATATGCAACCAACCTAGTGGGATGAATCACTATGGCTTCAAGAAGAAGGTCCCCCAACATTCAGCACGACGTAGGTTACTGAGAGGTACTGGTACGGAGGAGTTGTCCATGGTCGGAGGAAAGCAAAAGCAGATTCTCAGAATCGTTGCCCGATCAATTATTTGAGTGGTTCCCAGCCAGGGAAGTCATCAATAGATCAGATCTTCACACTGCGGTATATCCAGGAAATGACCCAAGACCCAAGAAGATCGGTAACGAACTCATCTAGAGCTTCAGTGTTTAGAAAAGGCGACGTTTTCGTATTCGCATGCGACTCCTTCAAATTGCTCGCAGAAGATCTTGGACAACTAAATGGCCCGATCATCTAGGAGTCCGTTCAGCGGGTGACTTTGACGTGAACAGGCGTTTGCTAGCATCGAGGCGGAAGCGAATAAAATGCATCTGGTGGTAAACGAAACAGAAAAAAGGACACACAGCATCAACGTCTTGGACAAAGCGTTGCAAGGGAAAGGTGCAAGAACTGAAGTGGTTAAGAACTTCGTCAACGTCTACTCCGCGGTAAGTAAGACAGACAACATAAGTACCACGATCAAAAGCCGAATAACTTTTGAGGTTAAGAGGTGCCTTTGAGGTTAAGAGGCAGTTGAGTCGTGGAGATCTCTCTCGATGGATCGAGATGAATTGTACAAAGCATTGGCTATCCCGGTTCTATTTCAAAAGCGGATGAAATATTCGGTATCTTCAAGCGAACATTTCTGTATGCGGTTCTAGGGTTGACATGAGACTTATGGCGACATAAGTTTAGGCAGTCTTATGCAGATCCAATGCTGATGGTGAATAGATACGCGAGCAGCTTGGTTCCTTTGACTCCAACCCCGTGGAACACCGCAACAGAGAACGCTCGCGCGTATTGTGGTTGACAAGCAACTTGGAGAGTCAGCTATCCACCGCTCTCGCTGCCTTTGATTGAGGTCCAGTCTCACCGCAACCTATAGCGACACACAAAGAAGAACTCCTCATGATAGGATGGCGAAATTAATCTTGCCTTAATTACGTTCCTTAAAGGTCAATCGTTATTCGAAACAAAGTGAGCACACATGTGCACATGAACCAAGGTTGCTCCGGTAACAGCAATAATAAAGCCTTAGGCTGTGTGCTCCACTTCTCATGCCTGCTGGCTGTTTCTACATCCCCTGCATATCAATTCATGCGCTCCTCCAGAGGATATCACGTTTCCTCAACGATACCTTTATTCCATATCCATCATCCAACTGCTATGGCAGCCACCTTGCTCTGCATTCGTCGGCATGGTTATTATTACCGCATTCCGACGAACCCTGGACTCGACATCTTCATTCCTCTCGAGCGCAATTCCCCGGAGAAAAGAACACCGGCGTTATTTTCATGTCCGACATAATAGTGCAACTCGTAAGAGCCGACACTGAAGTGATGCACTTCGGCACGTACTGACTGCAAAATGCGCTCCACGAGAAGTGTGTACTTAGGGATTCATTTAAATTTATTTGACATTTGGCGCCTCCTGCGATGTGTGTGCCTACAGATATGGACATGTGTGTGGCTACGGTTGGAGGGATTCTGTAAATATCCGCAGTCACTGCGTGCGTGTGTCTATCTTAGTCCCACATTAGTGTGGAATCTAAATAATTAATGAACCTAATCCTCGAGGAAGTTGATTCTGCACTTGCCAGGTGTACATGCATCGCACTCAACTGTTTGTTGGTAGAGGGTACAAAGAGCCATATGTGGAATCTGAAAAACTAAGCCTGTCAAGCTCAGCCCCACACAACTGGGTTAGGTTTGATTCTAGCGATTGAATACTCAGAGCAGTCCCATTAAGGCAATACAGCCTCAGGGTGATGATAAGCAGAAATGACATCCCCTAACTTGCTGTGAGTGGCTACACCTGCTTTAGCTGACATTAGCGTTATTTCATGTTTCGCTTGAATTTTCGAATACACCCCAAAACGGATATTCCTACGGGAAGTGAGGCCACCAAGTGGTCAAAGGAGGTGATGTATGGTCTCATCCTGGTACACACCGCCGCCGGTTGTGAATGACACGGCGCATAATCGAAATGTCATGGGTCTCACTGCAGTATTGGCTGCTGCTTGTGGATAAGTAGATTGGGGTACTTCTTAATGCTTCGCTAACACACATGCATTCCAGTCGTTGTACTCTGGAATTGTATCATTATTCAGTTGACAGCTTTGTCCACCAAACTGAGACTCCGCACATTAGTGGCGGACTCACTGTTTGGTTGGGGTTCCAGTTTGGTTTGTTGTGAATTGTAGCACAGTGAGGAAAGTGAAAAGTACTAAAGGGTGATATTTAAAAGCTATAGGAAAGTTTTAAAAAAAAAAAAACACATGAAATTCAGAAAATTGCATGAAATCTTTATTTGAATCGATAGTACGGTCCATATAATTTAATGTTTGAAGATTATTTCATGCAAATGTTGACCTTGACTGCGCCTCAAATGCTCCATCCGCTTAGTCTAATTTTGGCATACTCTTTCGTCAATCGAAGCGGACTTGTCTGTATAGACATGAGCCTTAACAAAGCCCCACAAAAAATAGTCTAAAGGCGTTACTCGTAAATCGCAAGATCTAGGCGGCGAATTGACCGGTCCCGAACGTGAAATAAAATGTTCACCGAACTAAGTCCATTGTTGCGCGTGCTGTGTGGCATGTGGCACCGTCTTGTTGAAACCGCATGTCATGCAAGTCAAGCTCTTGCATTTTGGGCAAAAAAAAGTTGGATATCATCTCATGGTAGCGCTCACCATTCACAGTTACGTTACGATTCGCATCATCTTTGAAGAAGTACGGTCCATGATGCCACCAGCCCATTAACCGCACCAAACTGTGACTTTTTCTGGATGCATTGGTAGCTTTTGCAATGCTTCTGGCTGATATTCACTCCAAAATCGACAATTCTGCTTATTAACGTACCCATTGAGCCAAAAATGTGCTTCGTCGCTGAAGACATGTGATGTCGCGATGTCGCGATAATAAAATTCAATAATTTGCAAGCGTTGTTCGTTTGTAAGACGATTCATAGTTAAATTATAGACCAAACTGAAGATGTTTGACAGTGAAACAAAACACGAAACGTGCGTCAGCTGTTTAATCCAGTGTTGCCAAAAAGATAATAGCTAAAAAATCACCCTTTATAACAACTAATCTCCGGAACTTTTTGACTTTACAATTCACAACAAGAGCTCTGCACAAGCCGAAGTGCTGATGTTTCGTCTCGAGCTCCTGTTCATCCATGTACCTTCGGCAGAAATCATTGTATAGCCACCTTAGGTATTGGATCTGTAGATGCTTGGCTACATATGCCCTCATACAGTCGGGCTCAATGCAGGAACAAATTATGGCTGAGCTGCTCAATGTTCTAGGTCATTGTGCATGAGGTAGGTAGAGTAGAGCTCTTGATACCAACAATCCCGGGAACACTCTACTAAATAGTATTAGCACCTACTATAGTAGGTCCTGGGGGCACCATACCAGATATGAGCGTTGTACTGAAGTTTGGGGCGTATATACGCCTCATAAATTAAAGCCAAATCAGAAGGGGTGAAGTATTTCTTGCATCGATTGAGGAAACCTAAACATTTCGCAGCATATTTGGCGACCTCAAATATGTGATCATTCCAACTAAGTGTTGTGTTGATACACATACCAAGGATGGAAAGTCTTCCGGTTTCATCGACACAGGTGCCATTCATTGATAATGGCTGATTAGGAAGGGTTCGCTTGAGTGACAGCAGGCAGCATTGAGTTGGAGCATTGAATTCCACTCGATTGTTCTTTCCCCAGTTAATTATGCTGTCAAGATCGGAATTCAATGTTACGCTGCCGTTCCAATTCAACGGTCAAAGTGCGGGGTCGTGAGTCTTGGAACGAATATGCAAATCTGAGGGTGCTGTTCTCAGCGAAGGAATGGATTGGATTAGAAGTAGCAGACAGGAGATCATTCATAAAATTGAGAAAGAGTGTCGGAGACAGAACAGAGCCTTGGGGAACTCCAGCATTTATTTGGTGGATATCAGACTTGAACCAAAACAACGGTTCGAAAGGTAACCGAGATTCATCGACACCATAGGCACGCATTTTCGACAAGAGAGGTTGATGCCAAACTCTGTCCTTAGAAACATCAAGCGCAACGATCTTGCTTTCGCCTGCATTGTGCAAAGATTGGTTCCACTTTTCGGTGAGATAAGCTATCAGATCACCAGTGGACCTATTGCTGCGGAAAGCATACTGCCGGTCATAAAGAAGCTTCCGCGATTCAAGATGTTTCATAAGCTGACGACTTATCAGCCCGTCCATGACCTTAGAAAGAAGGGGCATAAGTGCTATTTAATATTCCTTCAATAATGGCAACCGATCTCCTGAACTGGTTTCGACACCTCCCTTGTTAAGATATTGTCTGCAGTATTACGTCTGTTCTGAGGTTCCTCTTGTAGAAGTGATTTGATTGTTGACCCCATTAAACGCCATTGAACCCATTAAACTCTTCTACACACCTAGCCAGCCAGTGAACGTTGATCTGTTTAAAGGCTCTTTATTTTGTTCATCAACAATTCTCGTTTCTAAATACACGTATGTGAGGCAGTTCACTTGGTCTCACAATTTGAAATGCAAATGAATACACTGAATATATTTCATTCTTTCGAAATATCCACACATTTGCGCATGTGATGTTTCAAACAAAGACATAGAGTACATTTTTGTTTTCAAAGCAGCCGAAAGAGTTTACTTTTTTCTCTTAACCCCACGCAGCCAGAGGCAGCTGTGCCTTCTCATGACTTTATTCGGCTGAAATATAGATTTTATTCGTTTGTGTTCTCATCGATTGTGCGGACAAATGCAAAAACCGATGGCTTTGAAAGATTGCTTAAAAAATGTGAAATCAATTGTTTGGTTCGAAACGAAAAGGTTCCATGGAAGCAATATTTAATGGGAGCCGAAATTAAATTCTAGGAGCACAATGTGCCTATTCTGGCACGAGTATGACTGCTACTTGCGACTTTCCACACGTAATGTTCAACAAGTACTTTGAGCCTGCAGATATTTGAACCCGCGGTCACAATGCCAACACAGGGTGATCGGAATAGAACAAGATGAATTGATGAGTCTGGCTTTTCTTTGAATATGGGATCATCATTAAAGTGGCCGCCTCAGCATCGTTGGCAGTGCTTCACGCCAGTCGGTCCAATTGTTGATGACTCGAGAGGGTCTCGAATGTTGGCCACGAGCAGTTAGCTTGTTAGAGTAGACTAAGAACTCAAAAATTATAAAGTCGCATGATTGATAAACTCTAGCGCCACATCCGTGTTTTCGAGCTTTTTTTTATTTATTTCTTGACAAGATAACTTGTCAAGACCCTTTTACGGTAACGGTATCTGCATTCTAATTTCGAAAGAAATACGGTCTGATGATGCTGCCATGCCATAAAGCCCACCAAACAGTCAATCGTTGTCGATGCATTGATGCTTGATCGAACGGTGTGGCTTGCGTTCGGCCCAATAACGGCAAGTCTGCTTGTTGACATAGAAATGGGCTTAATCGGAGAAGATGACTCTGGATGTCGGGCCAATTCACGGCGTTGTCTATGGTCGTCTGGCTTAAATTCCTATCGTCAGTTTAATCTAAAAGGTCTTAGGCTCTGATCCACCTAGAGGGGTTGCCCACTTCAGCTGATGGGCGATGAAAAGGACAATTCTGGCACTGTACGGCGGCCATGTTTTCTTCATTTCCCTACAATTTCTGTCTGCTTTAATTGCTTGCCCACTGATGTCATGTCAGAATTTGAATATTTTTTGAAAATTTCCGCATGTTCGGCAGTTTTTGACACAATGCATGGCGAAATGACAAGACTTACTGAATATTTTGACAGCTGGATGTCATTGGTATGGAAATCTGACAGCTGATAAAACATTGCAATTGGTAAAACTGTCGTTGCTATTTCCTTCTATCTTTCTTGGTTGGCCTATATTTCGGGCTCTTTCCAGCTGAGTACGCCAATGGGTTTACCACCTTGACCCTCGGTGCGAGACTTTGCCTCCACACGTTTGGCCAAATCCATGCCACTGTACAGCCCACTCAGTCTGCCGTTCAGTCTTCCCAAAAGATAAGCGAAGGACATTCCTCTCGAAGCGTCCTCAGGAGAACTTGGACTATCAACTCACAGACTATTGCTATCGCAAAAATGAAAGCGGTTACTGTGGCGTATGAATAATTTTGTTTTTAGTCAACGAAGTGTTGACTTAGGCAAGTATCTGCCCCCGTTGACTTCTTCTCCGACAATGGCATTGATGAAGACATTTGCATTTAACCGAAGTTTGCACCTATTTGCGTGAATGCTGCTCATTCTCTTATTGCGCGAAAAGTCAGGCGGTTCATTGAAGCTTCGCAGAAGGTTAAGCCATCAGCAATATTACAGAATTCGGCTCGAGGCATAGATCCTCAACAAATCATGTTTTTCACACTCATCAATACTCCATTCATCCACATTCAACTCCACAAATTTAAACTTTCTCGTCCTCGACAGCGTAAGGTGAGTCCTTTACGCTGCCTCCTCTGCCCAGAAGCGCTTTCACAGAACTCGCTAAAAGTCCATAACATGTTTTTTTTTTTCGCCCAAATTTCCCGAGTGTTCATTAAGTCGGCACCGCTAAGCCATAACCATATCAATCTGAAATTTAGTGATTAAATTGCTGAATCTTATGGTTCGTGGCATTACCCTCCGGAGGCAAACGAATGAATTTGAAACGGCAACGCGAACATTAAGTGCGTTGAACTTTTCTAATAACAATAAAGTTTGCCATTAAATCTTTTAGTCTCTGACAAATTCTGTATCCTTTTCGTGTTGCGGAGCGAAATTGAACACATTTGCGGGAAGGGGAGGGGCCCGTGGATATGTAAGTTGGGGAAAACTTTAAAGATCTCACCCAGAGGGCCTTAGGGGCGATGTCGGCGATGTTGACAATGATGGTTATGACGTCATTCTTATTTAATGTACACATTTTTGAAAATCAATAAACCTGAAAGTAATTAATCAAGATTAAGATGGGGAACTCAAAGGTTATTAAGGACAATGGGGTTGTTTTATTCTACTTGGGTTTTTTCGCAGCTTTTTACAAGCAGTCGCGTTGTGTCAGTGTTGTCTTGGAGATTGCTTTGGAGATTATATGGATGTCATCAGTTGGATGCGCGATTAGACGCGTTGACGTGCTGTGTATTCAAATTACAAGTGAGATTATCAACACATCAGCGTTTGAACAATGTTGTGCGTTTAGTGCCGGGTGGGCCTTCTTTTTGAGGAAATTGGTTCTGCTGAAGAGTGATGATTTTTAATCTTGATTTGTTCCATGCTTGACGTGACACAATCATTTAAGGTTGAAAGGGAAAATACATCTCATCACTTTTGCAAACATAAATAATTTCGCATAAAAGTGAATTCGGATATAAAGCAATTTTCCAAACACTTCCTTCATGTGGTACGAAATGGGAAGTGTTCATAAAACAAGGTGACGTTAGAAAGGAGTTCTTCTTTGAATTTCTTTACTTTACACTAAATTAGGGAAATTTTCAATTCTAAACTGTTAGCTGTTGGTTAGTAATATAGTGCCTGCCATATATATTTTGAAAACTACTTATATTTACTACGTTTTAAATGGCCTATACGAAGAGTCTAATACCCACATCGCGCGTTGGGGCTTTGTCGTTTTAAGTGGTATACACGTGAACAATTTTTGTAAGTCGGAGTGGGGCGTTTGAAATTGTATATACTGTTTTAATATAAGCCCAAGCACTATGTTCTAGTCAAAAACTATAGAAATGGCCAACGTCACAGCTGATTGCCCCCTAGCCCACCGACGAATTTGAGAGACTATTCTGACAGTTACTCATGAATTTTTGACGGTTATTGCCGAAATATAATGAATGACGTTTTCCGACAGGTCAACAGAAAAGAAGTATGATAGAGATGTCCAACTTCACAGCTGTTTGACCCCTAGTCCATCGACGAATTTGAGAGGCTTTTTGACAGTTATTGATGAATTTTTGACAGTCATTCACGAAATAACTTAAATGCCGTTCTGTGATTGGTCAATTTGGCTTTCGAAAGCTATATCAAAAATGGTTGTCAAAAATTTTACGGGGCAAGAGAAGTAGAAGTTGGGCGTCTCTATCATACTTCATTTCTGCTGGTCAATTTGGTTTTAGAAAATCGTGATGGAAGGTATGTTTGACAGCTTGTCAAAACTGCCATGTTTTTGTTTTGTGACGTCACTCAGGGTCCGTTTTTGACATTCGACAGCTCTGCCTCTTAACCATTGACCACAATTTCAATTTCTTTGATAGAAATGTGAAAATTCAAAATAAGTGAGTAAATTCAAATTTGTTGAGAGAATTAATTTCATTTAGTGATTTTATTATGTAGAAAAATGCCACTCTGTGGAGTCAGAGGTTGCAAAAGCTGGAATAACTGTGTGAAATTTACATTTCCACATAATCCACGACAGAAGCAAAAATTAAGTGGATTTGCTGATTCCATTTCAGCGACGATGACTGGTGCGCAGGGTTGTCACTATGCGACTTTATTCGCGATTTGACCCTTTTTTGAGGTAGCGAGTCGAGAGACCACGAAACGACTTCAGCAACAACGAAATACGTCGTTTCTCATACGAAATATTTTCGACACTAATATAAGAAAATGCAACATAAAGACCGCATCACTCCTAAGCGTGTTAAGACCTCGATTTCCGAAGATTACTAGGTAGAGCTACTCTCTTCCCTCTCGGTAGTTTTGACAATTGGGAAACCATTTTCTTACATTTATTGTATTTCTGAGTCTGGATTTTTGCCAAACTGAGACGATTATTTGAGCAATTAATTTTGTTGACAGTAATTTCATATTCTTTCTTGGAAATTCTATTTTAGAGCATGTGAGTAGGTTTGAGTTATTGGGTATATATTTCAATTCGTGCGGTTTTGTTCTTCAAAATTTAAACGTTTTTTTAAGAAAACCATGTGCAATAGTATTATTCAAAGTATTTCCCATCTGAAGCTATGACTTTTCCCCAGCTTTCTGGTAATTTGTGGATCCCATCCCAAAAGAACTGTGCCGGCTTGGCAGCCAAGAATGAATCAAGCCAATTTTTGATATTCTGCTCCGATGTAAACCGTATTTCAGTGAGGACGTTCTGCATCGACCGGAACAAATGGTAGTCAAAAGGGGCAAGGTCTGGGCTCTACGGCGGGTGGGGTAAAACTTCCCATACACTGTTTTCAAAATAGTTCTTAGCCGGAATAGGAACGTGGAGCCGAGCGTTGTCATGATGGAAAATTATTGCCTCGTGTCTGGTCGCATATTCCGGGGGCTTTTCGGCTACTGCTCTCTTCAAACGGATTAATTGTGTTCGGTAGCGTTGTCCGTTGATGGCTTCACCCGGCTTTAGCAGCTCATAATATAGCACTCCCTTCTGATCCCACCAAATACAGAGCATTACCTTCGCGCCATGGATATTCCGCTATGCCCTTGATTTGGCTGCCAAAATAACCACTTTTAAATCGTACAAGCCACTTTTGGCACGTTCGCTCAGCTAGCGCATGTTCACCACAAACTTCCACCAAAATACGATGACTTTCGGCAGCAGTTTTCTTCATATTAATGGAATGAAGAAGAACTCCCCGCAAAAAACTTTTTCAGGCACAAAGTTCGACATAGTTGACTGAAAAAAATTAAATGTTGTTTACGCTTCAAATGAATGACATATACGGAAATGACGTACAATGACAGTAGCTTTCCAATGCATGTTCCAATGGAATAATACAAGTAACGCCATCTCTTAGCAAACCACACGAATAAATAAGTTATATACCCAATATTATGACGTTTATCGTTTTAAATACCCAAGGCACATCTAGTTCTAACACCCCCTTCTCGTAAACTCTGTAAAACGCGTTGAATCACGGTATAAGCGTCTTCCTGCAACTGAAGCTGCCTTATCTCTACCGAGTGAGTGATTCGATCTAGAGGACTAAGTCAGCGATTCAAAGCGGTAGATAAAATGGTCACCGAATTCATTTCTCGATTGTTCCATCGATTCTCTTGCTGTGCGGCATATATAACGTCACACACTGCTGGAAGAGCACATGTTCAGCTACAAAGCAGCTAGGAAAAAGTTAGAGCCTTTGATGCCAACGTTGCTCCAATCTTTGGAAAAAAAATAAATAGCACTGGCGGATACAGCAACAATATTTTCATATGCATACGGTAGGTATTCACAAATTGGGTGAAAATGGCTTGAATTGCATGCTCAGTAAGTCGATTAGGACGACCGTAAGATGGCTTGTGAAATAAATAGGAAAAAAAAGAAACACATTTTTCACAGAGCATACATTTTGAAAGTTGAATGAAATAAATTGTAAGCTTTGTTCAACTGCAAGACTCTCTATGATGAAAAATCATACGAATCACGCGTGATCTGTTAAAATTAGAGCATTGATTAACCATCAGGCTTTGTTGCCATGGTTATTGAGCCTCCTTGGCTGCCATCAGTCGTCGCGACTAACTTCACAAACAAGTTATACACATAACATAACGTAGTGGCTAATTGGTTGAAAAATATTTTATCGGCAAGTAAGCACTTCATTTGCCAGAGTTTTTTCAATTTTGTATGCCCACCAAATAATAGCTTTTCCTCAAAGCTCTCAAACGTTTGTTAGGGTGCCGAATTCCTCATTCGACCTTGTCTGTCTTACCGCACATCCATTTGTTTAGGTTTGGACAAGAAAATGTTGCAGGAGAATAAATATGGAGAGTATATGTATGGTGTAAAAGACCAATTTATGGACTTTTGCCATCGTGACAAAACTCGTTCATTGTTCTCTTCAACCCTTTCCGAGGTAGCCGATGTGTTGTTTGGTTCGAGCTCAACTCACTGTATTGATTGCTTCTTAGTCTCTGATGTGTTGTGATGCATCCACTTATGGTTTGCAGTAACGAAACAACATAAAACTCGAGCATCGCCCACCACACCTTCGAAGTGGTCACACTGTTGCGCTCATGCTCGCGGGTGATCGTGTGATCATCAACCGAATGTCCTTCGCAGCTTCAGCCACTTCACACACTTTAATTCTCCGATCTATCCAACATCCGTCCAATATCAGTCCCTGGACCTTAACGATGTTTCCTGGCTTGACGACTTCAGATTCTTCCTCACCAGCTCCCACGACATTAAATTTAGTTTTAATTGAATGAGGGCGAGCAAAACTTTTGGTCTCCTCGTCAAAAGTTCCTCAAGCCTAAATGCGAGCTCAGCAAAATGAATTGTAAATTTCATTATAATTAAGTTTCCCTAAAGCCCCGGTTCCCAGTTGGTTCTCGAACACAAACACTCTTCAACGCATTAAACTAAGCCAAACAAAGATTTAATTAAAATTCTCCAGCCATGCAAACAATCGGATTGCATGGACGCCGAAGGGACTGCATCCAAGTGAAACTTCTTGGCTCCGAGCGATTAGATGAATCAATGAACGAGAAGAAAGTTCAAATTGTTTTTCTGTTTTCATTTTTGACTATTGCCCTTGTGTAATTGATGTCAGAAGTTCGCCTGCAACCAGTTCCGATCCCCCTCTTTCTTCCCAACTGTGCTCTGTAAGTGCATGCATACATTGTCCCTGATTAGGACTCGTTCTGGAAGAATCCCAGTTCAGAGTTCACGTCTGTTCATCTTTTTCGATTAGCAGGCGGCGAGGAGGTGACAACAAAGCACGTGCAGTGAAATCGAAATTATCCATAAATCATGAACTTTTAGGGGACTTTTCAGAGTTGTGCCGAGGACGCAGGAGCATTGCTTTCCGAGATACACGCATCAACTGGTGGCAGTGGAATTGCATTCATCCATCAGACTGCACAAACACATGTACCAGTGCCAGGAGCTGGGTCTCCTTCCGTTCATTGAATTGTGTTTGCTGTGGACGATGATTCTCAATAGAGCATGTCGCCAATGACCATCCATTATCATCGAGGGATTGATGCCCTCTCCCGGTTGTGGGGGCCAGTTGCCAGAGAGATTTATTCACCAGCATGTGTCTGTGCGTCTTATTGATTAAGTGATGATTCGTCGATTTCTCGTTCTCTCTCTGATGGGATTCGAATCTGAGAAGACTGCGGGGGATTTTCCGCCCTAATGAACGACACTAGCACTGGAATTAATATATAATCAGATAATCCTCTTAAACCCAAACCACTGAATACGCCCGCAAAATTAGCTTGACTTCCCTGCCCTGCCGGGGTGCGGCTAATCGGTGCTGTTTTTATTCAAAAATTAATGAATTGACCACAAGGCCATTGCGTCGCAATTCGCTCGTCCCTGGGGGTGGCGATAAATGCTTGCGAAATCTCTGCTACTGCGAATCCCTTCAAGACACGGACAGATGTGATTAATAGTTCAGAGGGGCAACACCCGAATGGTTGTGTTCTAGATTAATCTTTAAACATGGGGGAGCTTCAGCAGGAACTACAGAAAACAGAAAACAGAACACAGAGAACCCCTTTATGTACGGACGCACACAACGATTTATCAAAACGTTAACTCTCACTCAAGTATTTGCCAGAGTTGCGGTGGTATGAGACAGGGATTAAATTACTAAAATCAAGCTTGCGGTTTGACTCTTTAATATTTACATCGATTGAGGGTGGGTGGAGGTGGCGTGGGCGCCAGTCGGCTTATGGTCGTCCGAGGGAAGGATTTTGCGGTTATCAAGATTTATTGCGTGGACTCAATTTATTGCAAATGAAACTGGACGAAGAGTAAGTTTGTTGTTCGTCTAGGGAGGAGAGCAATCTTCAAGTCGAAATGGGAAATATATTTTGTCAAAGTGGCAAATAGCGACAAACTGAGTTTGAAGAGTCATCAGTTTTGGAGAGGACCTGTATGAGGACTGAGTATGATATATGAGATTTGCTCA
Source organism: Eristalis tenax (assembly GCA_905231855.2). NCBI lineage: Eukaryota > Metazoa > Arthropoda > Insecta > Diptera > Syrphidae > Eristalis > Eristalis tenax. The sequence goes on from HG993127.1 coordinate 25,078,564, forward strand.
GTCTTTGGATGGTGATACCGCGAGATTGTGACTGGGGCCTTCTACAGAAACCACGTGCGTGTTGCAAGTCCGTGTCCTTCCAAAAGTAGAGGAGACTTGTAGTTTTCTGCCGATTGAGCAATATGACATTTGATACGATTTTCTGACAGATGTACATTCTGAGCGTTGTTAGACGAAAACTAATCCTTCTACTCAAGAAAAGTCGATGTATCACGGCTTGATAGTACTGTGTGTCATGGAAGCTGGCGAAAATGGGTGAGTTAATGCGGATTTATACCATGTAGTGGCTCTGACGGCTATCGTAAATTATGATCCACCATCTTTAAGGGTCAACTCAAAAAAGCGAATGTGAGGTAATGTCAAACGCAATTTGACAATTCTCATTCACACAAAAGCTCACACACGATTCATTAAGTTTCGTTAAGTTTTTTGAAAAAGCGAAATGTGAGGAAATGTCAAACGCGTGTGGATGCTAGTGCGTGAATACACACAATTCTCATTCACACAAAAGCTCACACACGATTCGTTAAGTTTCGTTAAGTTTTTTGAACTTTCGTTAAGTTTCGTTGAGCGATCTGAATCGCGATGCGTATTTCGCAAATCACAAAAAAATATGAACAAAGCAGCAGATGTTGTATTTGAGTTCGTATGCGTAATTGACAAGTGTTCTGAAATAACTAACAGAAATTGAACTTTCGTTCAAATTTGACGTCAGTTAATTTTCGACGTGGCATCGTGGCTTTGTGAGTCGCCCCTACGCACTTGAGCCTACGCAGCCCAGGTTCGATTCTCAGTACGAGGAAAATACTTTTCACGGCCCTACCTGTTTCGGGTCACTAACAACGCTCAAAGAGTAATAAGTGTTTAGAAAAGTCTTCTCAAAATGGCCGTTCGGAGTCGGCATAAAACTGTAGGTCCCTTCCACTCGTGAGTGGACAATAGCACGCACAACACGAGTGGTTGTCTCTCTTATTTCTGAAGGTTTTCCAGGAGCACTTGTTGATTGATATGACATCTTACCAACTGGTGACATCGAGAGCTTATAGTTCACTTGTCGTGAGATATTTGTCGACATAACGTCAAAAACGAATCCTTCTCATACATTCGTCCATTCAAAGCGTGGATCGGATTTGACATCCCTGCTTCAAAGACATTCTTCAAAACGAACTGGGCTTGCGGCAAGGCACATGACGTCTTTTGTATCTAAGCCATTACATGCATAGCTGAAGTCACTCAAGAAGCCAGCTCACCACGGAAACCGTAGAGCATGCGTTGACTCGGTGCATGAACAACGTGCATTACGTGAACTTCGAACGCAGTGAAAACGAGTGTTTGCCAAGTTATGGCCGAGTTCTTTCCCAATGTGTGCCGAAAAGCCATCGAAGATCACAGTATCAGCATCGAGTCCTTCTTGCAGAACGGTAGATGACATTTGAAAGATGCTGCTTTCCATTCATTGCGGCAAAATTCAAGTAACTTAAACAAAACTTATCTAAATCTAGCTCGTAGCCACAAAGTGGATGAGCCGGTATAACTTGGAAAGCATTTCGCATGAAAAGACAAAAATACTTTTCATCACTCAGCCTTATGGGCTAAAGTTGATACAAAATATTCGAAACCAACATCACTCGATTATATCAGGAAAATATTTACCCGCACTTTCGGGGTGCAAGCAACCCTTCCTGCGTCGCATGAAACCACCAAAAACAACACCACACCACAGAGTCAACCCCAAAACCACCCAAGCTCTGCGCCTTGCCCGTGAAAGTACTCGTAATTTGGGAGAAACCACACGCAAATCCTCTAAATTCACATTTTTTCAACAAAAATTCATCAGAACTACGGTCAAAATGAGTATCCAAACAAACGCCAAATAATTAACGAGGATTCCTTGGATTATCGCTGCGATAAGCTTTCAGGCAAGACAGCCGCACGTGGCAGCCCGCGTTTGCCTTATTCATAGTTCTTCACCACTATCCCCGCAAAGGGTGTTTTACTTACATTAACGACGTTAGTTTCCCGAACTTCGGCGTGACCTTGATCTATTGGCTTAAGTGCGACCCGTCGGCCATGGATGTATTCCCGTAAAACCCCGACGACTTTATCAAATTTTATCAAATTACCCCATCGTTCATCAGCCAAGGACTTCCCCGAATTCGTTCTCTGCTGGGGGTCCTCTTCCTTTCGAATGGGATACATTTAAACGTGCTTACACACTGACCAAAGTGTTGAATAGCACAGAACACAAAAACAGAAAGCCGGCGTAGTCTCGTTGCTGGTGCCATCATCGTTATCTTCTTTCGAAGATACTTCGGTGATGTACTGTTAAGGGTATTTATTTTGCATGAGGGCCTTATCCCCGTCCGACACTCGTGTAGCACTCAGATTCCCACACACCCATCCCAGGGCTCTGCCGAAAACTCCATGCCACGCCACCATAAAACGGAAGCACCGCATCACCCTCATGCACGGCCGAGTGTACCGCCTCCCCTTCCGTCCGGAGGGAGAACCGGCGGTATTAAAGTTTCAATGACTTAACACTGAGGGCACGTGTGTGCTCTCGAACAGTGCAATCAGACGTCGTCGGGTGACGGCACGTACCAGAGTACATATGTGCGTATACGTGGCAACCAGGCGGGGGACCGTCCAAGCGTGCCTAAGGAACTTGACGGTTAGGCGCTTGTGCTGCTCGAAGGATCGTACGCTGCTTCTGCTGCCGAAGAGATGTGACGCTTCACAGCAATGAGCCAAAGTGAACAGCGCTCAGTGTGATTTCGTGTGCATGTCGAAGTCATAACAAAGCGATACTGCTGTTCGGCAAGCCGTCTAGCATCACTGGCGATTGACGCAAAAGGGATGTTGTTGACATTTGTCATTGTGTCATTGGCGGTGTTATCGTTAATCGATGAACCAGCCGACCCTACGATGGCTGCTGACACAAGCAGAAATTTGTTACAGACGTGGTGGTGGCATGTAGGGAATGCGAATGACTGCTGTGGACAGAGACCACCCACATGTGTGTGGCGTGCGTCGTAAAAAACTGGTCAATTGGGAGAGGACATGCCATAAACAGAGTTAAATGGATTGACGTCGCTTATGAAGATGCGTAGTTATCTGAGGTCAGAGCAATTGGTTCGTCTTACTTGGAAGTGTTTGACAGCTGAGAGAGTGTATCATGCGAGTTAAAGATAACGGTCGAGCGGGGGAGAGCCGATAAAAAGGCGGTTGTCTTATACCGGGTCACCAACTTTGTGGGTACAAGAGTAAATTTTAGAAAGACGGTCAAATGTTGGTGTCAAGGTGCTGCCATTATAAATGGAGTGCAACATCATTCAAATGTCATCTCCCGGAGTTCTTGCAGGCATTCGTCGTGACACAATCGATGGTTTTTCAACACATTTTCGGTCTCAGTTTCGGCTAGTACTTGACGAATATTAGTTGCCAAAGGTTATCAATTAGATCCTTTCGAAAGCACAGCAGAAAGGCATTCTCCGATCAGAAATCACAAAGAACTAGGTGGCTACTAGCCACTTTACATCAAACTCGTAAGAATTCGTCAGGCAAAGCGGTGTAGTTCGAGATGTTATACCGTGTCTGCCACATCCATGTGCGATTTATGGCTGAGCAAAATCGGAACATCACATTTTACGACAGCGACGAGAATTGACATCGCTCATTCCTCATTTTCGAAGAAGGGTGCGCATGTGACACCAGCAGACTAACAACTTTACAATTTTCGCACCTACAGCGGGCGATATTGTAAATTGACGATAATCGAACTGACGACAGTTCAATTTGACGTTTGTCATTGAAACAGGGATACCGGACCACAAATTAGAGGTCTCTAAACTTAGTACCAGCAAAAGTATTGGCACTTGGCTACCTAGTCATCTATTGTTGTCATCTATTGAACCCCACTGTCGCACTACGCGCACTTGCTGTGACACACACTGTGTCATACACCCATCATCTCTCTTTTTTCCTCGTTAATTCACAGTTCTCAGCACAATGCAATTCAAGTGCAACCACCGATCGATCCAGCGGTCGTGACATGACACCCACTGGCCCGCGTCCAGCGGTTAACGCGACAATGTGGCATATTCGGTTCCGTTTCAACTAAGTGTTGTGTTGATGCACATACCAAGGATGGAGAGCTCTCCGGTTTCACCGACACAGGCGCCATTCATGGAAAATGGCTGAATAACAAGGGTTCGCTTGAGTGACAGCAGGCAGCATTGAGTTGGAGCATTGAATTCCACTCGATTGTTCTTTCCCCAGTTAATTATGCTGTCAAGATCGGAATTCAATGTTACGCTGCCGTTCCAATTCAACGGCCAAAGTGCGGGGTCGTGAGTCTTGGAACGAATATGAAAAGCTGAAGGTGCTGTCATCAGCGAAGGAAGGGATTGGATTAGAAGTAGCAGACAGGAGATCATTCATAAAAATGAGAAAGAGTGTCGGAGACAGTACAGAACCTTGGGGAACATCAGCATTTATTTGGTGGACATCAGACTTGAACCCATCCAAAACAACGGTTCGAAAGGTGACCGAGATTCATCGACACCATAGGCACGCATTTTCGACAAGAGAGGTTGATGCCAAACTCTGTCCTTAGAAACATCAAGCGCAACGATCTTGCTTTCGCCTGCATTGTGCACAGATTGGTTACACTTTTCGGTGAGATAAGCTATCAGATCACCAGTGGACCTGTTGCTACGAAACCATACTGCCGGTCATTAAGAAGCTTCCGCGATTCAAAACATTCCATAATCTGACGATTTATCAGCCCGTCCATGACCTTAGAAAGAAGGGATATAAGTCCTATGGGTCGGTACGAGGTGGGTGACGAAGATTCGCCCTTTTTAGGGACGGGCTGGACAAATGCTGTTTTCCATCTGCTCGGAAAGGGACACAAAGAGTAGAATAGGTGAAAAGTGGGTTTGCCAGCGCAGAAGAACACCTCTTCAGAAGTATACCACCCGGGCCAGCGGATTTGTGCACGTCGAGATCTTTAAGTACTCATGCAACTGTACGAGTGCGGAAGTGGACTTGTCCCATGTTGAAATCAACGCTCTCAAGTAAAGGTGGCGACATATTGGAATCTGGCAGTGTTGGGTTGGCTGCAAAACGCGAGATATTTTCATAATCGAATGATCACTCGACATGGGCACATTTACATTGCATTCGAATGCGCCCTTCACTAGTTTCGGGCATTCTGCTGCAGTTTGTACTCACATTGCTTCGCCAAGTCAACATGTGTGTCATTGATGTAGCATCCGTCCTGAGGCATCCACCCATCCACCTTCTCCCAACGTTACATCGTCAGTGTCTGTTTAATCAGTTTTCCCATTTGCGGCTGATTAGAGGCCGTCTAGTAAAAGCAAATAACTTTCAAAGTCAATTAGCCATTCAAATCGCATTCATCGCCTCGCACAGCCTCCTCTGCGGCGGGTTGGTATCCCTTATCATATGATCAAGCAAATTAAGCGATTCACTTCGGATAATTGTATCGACAAGGACAAATGGATTCCGTCAGGATTTCTGTTCGCCCTTGGGCTGCCGCTTTCGAGCTTTCGATAGTTGTGCCATTGACCCCATCGGAAGGCGGTGGCTGTGGGTGGAAGGACATCTCATGAATATCTCAATCGCAACCAGACCAATTCTCTCGCTGTCTTTAACCTCTTGTTTATATTTGAAGATATCATTGAATTAGAAGGACGACTGCGAAAATAATGAAATTGGCATGGCTGTTTCTGGGGGGTTTCCTCTGGGTTCACCAGCACCAGCAGTCGGATGTAGTTGCTTTCCAGCACACACCACATTGACCTAGATGGACGGAATTACTTTCGGATAGTGGCGTCCGTTTGGGGTATTCTCTTACTTGTCTTTCTTCAGATAAGGGGATCGGTTTTTTTTTGTTTGAGTTGAATACTCCCCAACGACAGAGGGGGAGTGTTTAGACTGTGAAATGAGAGCGCAAAAGCTGATTACGTTTTGGAGATTGCACGATACTTTGAATCTATTCCTCGATTAAGTGCGAATGTCCTTCTAAGGAGCCGTCAATTCTGTGAGAATGGTTCATCATTCCCAAGTTGGAACGTACGCAATGGATTCGATCAGTGGCTCTATTGTGTGAGGGAAGCATTCAGTTTTCTTAAATCGCCTGGCAGTGAGTGAGAAGCACTTTTAAAGTGTTTCCGTCGAAAATAACGGGGGCTTTAATGACTTGGCTTGCAGGAATCAGAAGCTTTTGGCAGCTGTGTGCTCGACGTTTGGTAGTTGCCAAATTTCGCTCATAAATCACATATCGTACCCGCATCACTCACCGGGATCGTTTGAAGGATTTTTTTGTAGTGTGTGTGCGCTCAAGGGATTGCTATAATATCCTTATGTGCCCGGGGTCAAGACCCAGCACGGACCGAGGGCTTGGAGGGAGAAACGGAGAGGAGGTACCTGTGCACAGTGGTCTTAAATATCCGCGGATGGTAGTCTGTGGGAAGTTTTAGGCTGGGAAGAGCATTCGACATTCCTGTAGTGTGGTGAAAATCGAGTCTCGAAACTGTTTGTCCGAAAGCAGCACAAGGGTTAACCGACGAGAGCTCCTGGCGAGACGAATTCATGGAGAGGAGGAATGCATTTGGCTAGCTCACTTGAGCATGGTTTGTTAAAATAGCGATAAGACAGGGACAAAGTGTGTGTGCTGTCTCCTATGGGTGGTGTCTCCTAGTAGGTGCAAGGTGGTCTTGGGGCACCAGACCACATGTGAGCGCTGTACTCAAGCTTGGGGCGGATATACGACGGGAGCGCATTTGGGAGGATCCCTCTTAACCCTAAAGTGTGCACGCAATTCGTCGCACCGTGGACAAATTACACACCCTTTAAACCTTAAACCACCAAGAAGAGAAAGATTTTGCCGAAGTGTAGAAAACATAGCCGCCTGACAAGGATTAATCCTCGTAAGATTGTTGCTGACGACCGGAGGACGATTGAAGCTGGAAATGTTGGCCGGAGATCCGATCTTCCGAGCATCAACGTATCCACAAATATTGACTGTTTGGTGGGTTTTATGGCGTGGGGGCATAATCGAACCCTAACTCACGTGAAAATGAGGAAGGAGACGCTGTTACCGTCGCTGGGGATAGAGCAATGTTAACCGTACAATGTTTGGAACGGTCCATCCTGCCGCATCGAGGGAAAACCCCGCCATGAAATAGTTTATTCATAAAATACAATTACAACAGACAAATTGCCCATTAATGAAGCGGTTAATGAGCTGCTACCAATACTGGAAGAGGCTGGATGTAAAGTTATTGCCTATGCGGACGATGTTGCCATAGCTACAGCTGGCAAATTCGTCTCTACCATTCGAGACATAATGCAGAATGGCCTCAATAAGCTGGAAGCATGGATACAAACATGCGGCCTCAGTGTTAACCCCCAGAAAACGTATCTCGTGCTATTCACCAGAAGGTACAAAATCCCTCAATTTGACCACCTCACGCTGTGCGGCACTGCTTTACAACTAACCGTGCCAAATATTTGGGTCTCATCATCGACAATAAGCTAAGCTGGAAACTCACTATCCAGGAGTGGGTCAAGAAGGCTTCTTCTGCCCTTTTCAGCTGTAAATAAGCTAAAGGCTGCAAATGTGGATTACAACCACGCATCACCCATTGGATCTTCATCTCAATTGTCAGACCGACATGGGGTCACAGTTTGGTGGACAGCACTAAACACAGCTGTCAACTGCACGCTACTCTATCGGGTGCAAAGACTGGTCAGCATGTGTATCACCGAGGCACTGAAGAGCACGGCGGATGCACTCAATATGCTCCTCCATCTTCCACCACTGGAAACTTTCAATAAACAGGTGGCAGCCAGCACAGCCCTGAGACTTAAAACGCTCCGATTGTGGTCCGAACTCTCCTTCTGCCACTCAACCATTCTAAACGAATTCAGCTTTCTCCCCAGCGAAACCGGCCGCCGACTACCCCAAACTATCCTCGAGAAGAAGTTCTCCACCATCAGTGAAGATGAGCAGGGGATCAGCCAGCGTCTGACTACCAGATATCCAATCCATTTTTATCAGGACTGGATATCTGATAGTCAGACGCTGGCTGATCCCCTGCTCATCTTCGCTGATGGGTCGAAGACAGACGAGGGCGTAGGTGCTGGTGTCTTTTCTCAAGACCTTAACATAGCTCCCTGACCTATTCCAGGCAGAAACCATTGCGATAAAGGAGGCCCTGTCCTGGCTCAAGAACAACGTAATATCCAAAAGAGATATCACCATCTGTTCGGACAGTCAGGCCGCAATCATGTCCTTGGACAATGTTGTCGACAACATCCCTCAATTGCAGGCTGTCTCTTAACGAGATGGCATTTTAACATACACCTCATGTGGGTGCCGGGACACTGTGTAATACCGGGCAATGGTGAAGCCGACGAACTCGCTAGGTGTGGCACATCCTCCACCCACCTTCCATGCCAATCGCTACAACTCAGCATCTACTAAAAATACACACAATCAACATCAGTAATCGTAAATGGCTAGAAGGTATCACTTGTCTTAAAACAAAGGAAATATCATCGCTTAATATCAAACAATCACTCAATTTGCTCAGACTCAGCAGATCTTCACTCAGGACGCTCACCGGCGTTATAACAGGTCACTGCACAACTGGCACCCATGCCCGTAGGTTGGGGGTCCCCTATAGTGGATGGATATATGGATGGATATAGAATACATGGATGAAGAGGAGGTTGAACCCACAGATCACCTACTCTGCTCGTGTAGCGCCCTGGCAGGTCGTACATACCTGAATGAGCGTCAGTATTAGCCAGCTAAACCGCTTTGTCACAAGCACCAACTGTTTTTAATTGCTAGGCGTGATATCACAATGGGCCTACCTTGGCCGAAGTGTGACGGCCTTCTGCAGCCACCTAACCGACTTGCTGTGGCCCGAGCTCATCAACAAAAGAGTACAAGCAACTAAGCCAGGAACGGGCAATTTGTCATCTGGGTAATCTTACAGCGATCGTTTATCAATTGGCCACCGCGATCATGCGACTCGACGTCACTCGATTATTTTCAAGACCGTAGGCTAGAGGATTGCGGAATCTTGTGCATCTGACGAAGGTTGTCATCTCCTGATTTCTCGGTGGTGAGCTTATGTCCTAGGTTTGAAGCCTAACAGGTCTTGATGAAGGAACATCCGCACTAAGCTTGCCGCACGATGTGGATAAGTCCAAGGTACCTATTCAGGTTGGCCAAGGAAACTTAAATGAACGAATATGAAATGAATGCTCCATCCAGGTCTATAGCTTTGAAAGGAATGCATTCATGCCTGCCTCTAGACTGCGACGTGCTCAAACAGAGGCATGTCCTACAGCCCCCCATCAAAGTCCAGCCTTGAAGAGGTCCGTTCCCAGAACCTGTTATTGTCAATCTCAGTAGATATCCTTCTCTACGCTAATCGCGATTCAATAGACATGCCGTCGTCTGTGAAATTAATATGGCAGCTAATTGCCCTGGGAAATGCCTGACAAAGTAATTTAAAGCACTCGCGTCGAAAGTCACAGCGCGGAACGGTCCATCCTGCCGCATCGAGGGAAAACACAACGAAAAACCCCGCCATGAAATAATTTATTCCCAAAATACAATTACAACAGACAAATTGCCCATTAACTGCTAATGAACTTTTAGGGCCAATTTATTTGCTCGCGCGCTCTCTCTCTCTCTCTCTCTCTCTCTCTCCCCCTCTCTATGGCCATGATAGGATGCGTATCAGAAGCCCATAACTCTCATTGATATTCCCAAGCGGGCGGTGGGTGGTGTCTCAACGAGAGAACGTCACCCCATGTCTACTCAAGCTAAATCCAGCAAATACAAGAATGGAACTGAAAACTTTGCTCTGTCACTCACATTCGCGACCGACCGTCCCTAATTTGCTGCCTTAATGGAGGAGCTCATCGCTCAGCCGTTCACCACTTCCGGGTGCGTGCGTGGGTTCGGTATCCTTCGTGAATTCAATTCGCACTTAGATTATGGTACATGCCCCAGATGCGAAGGGTTCCACATCAGAGCAGAGGCAAATGTCCCCGACAAACAGGCGTCATACGGTATTGAATTATCAGCGACATCGTTCGGGACGGAGTCCTTTCCCCATCCTCAACCGGGGGTTTCCTCAAACTCACACACACACACACATACATGCTGACGATCTTTATGGTCCTGTTAGGTTTTCTACGCTTTCCTGTCCTCTTTTTTATTGCTCCCCATCGGAGGGTCCCCCATGAATGGAGCAGCCATAGTGGGGGGCGAACAAATTTGTGTGTCATCCAGTCAAGGAAGTACTTTGTCCCCAAGGAAAGTAATTTGATAACGACCCTGAAAGCAAAACACAAACCGGACCGGCCTGTGGTTCGGTTGAGGGCGCAGTTCGTTTTCCCATTCCAGCATCGCCGGAGGGAAGGCAGACAAGCATCCTTTCCTTTCGTCCTCATGTGGACCAGTTCCTCTCGGTTGAAAATATTCCCCCTTATCGGCAGAAAATTCAATGGAGTCTTGCCGTTGGGTGAAACGCATTCCCTGGTCTCCCACAGTGCAGGTGGCAAGGCAGGAGATATGGACTTCAGAGGCTTTCCTCAGTTGCCTCGAGTGTGAGTTTAAATCAATTTGAAAGTGAGATGTTATAAAGAACTGAAAAAATCGATTGCGATTTCACTGTGGGTGATGTTTTCTTTGCTCGATACGATGCAGCACACGAGCTCTGTGCTTGGCGGAGGCAGTGCAAGCTGTGTGGCGTGTAAGAGTGTGTGACTGCTTGGGGATTGTAGGAGTCAGCTAATCACTTAATCACCCTCTCGTGTCACGTTAATGGAGAATATCGATTGCTGGCGATTAGTGGAAAGTGCTCACAGATTACCGTGTCTTCAGAGACTGATGTCGAATGACTGACTAAGTCGGTTTGTTTGCCATGGAAATGCAGTCTGTGCTCTAGTGTGGATTTTGTGTATTTCGTTCCAGTACTCAACCACAGCGCTCTACTTGTCAACAGCTGACACTACTTCGACTATCTGGCTAGCAATAACGCTCTAGACAGCAAGGTGCACCTGTGGTCTCGCAACTCAAGGTGTCTGCTCTGTGCGGCTTGATTTGGGACTCCAAGGATGCACGAACCGGTCCGACATCGTGATGAATTGCAAGATTTTGCTGCTGTTCGGCTCTTCAGTGTTGTCTTCAGTGACGTGCGTCAAGGTCAAAGATTCTCTGACCCGAACGCTTACAAATTGGCGAGGCACAGAACCAACATTCGTACTTTGTGCGTTTCGAGCCTTTTTGAAATTTACGTCTCGTTTTGGACACGTGAACCGTCAGATTTCACCTCTATTGGGATTCGTCAAATCACATTGCCGCTTTGGTCGAAGCCGAAGTTGACATTTACATAAAACAGTCTTCAAGAAATAAATGAGGCAGCGAGCGCCGAGAGACTATGTTACGCGAAGGTGATCGAGGAGCAGGCGGCAGATCCAGGGGAAGCGGGACACAATGCTTCGGGTGCCATCAAATCGTGCATTATCAAAGGGAAATGCCCACAAAGGGATGGCGGACGTGACAGAATCTCACCCGAAGGACCCAACCAGCTGCTGGGGAAGGAGAGCAGGACAGAATACGTCAAGGACGCCACGGTGAATGGGTTCGGCGATCTCGTTTACAGCGATCCCGTGGGGACACGGGACCCAGAAATATGACTGCCGATCAAATTCAGAGAGGACTTGCATTCCTGAACTATCCTCGAAGTGGTTAAAGGATTGGGCAGGGCCTTAAGTACAGCTTGGCTGTCACTACAGACACAGATACTTTTCCCCTTCCACCTGTTCTTCACAATTTAGTTTGTGGCCACTAGTTTGTGGCCACTAGGACCACTAGGATCGCATAGGTTTCCATTTCGAAAACCGACGCAAATTTACCTACTGAGGTGTGCAGTCTAATGTTGTCGCCCTCCACGAAGGCGTAAGCACCAGATCATAATTCTTTGGTTTTGGAGCCATCCATAAACATTCGACTACATTCCTTTCCTGGCTCAGATTCTGGCCAAGCCAGTCCTGAGTGTAATGAAAGTCGAGGACGAGAAGGAGAGAAGAAGGACACAAAGCAAATCCCTTGACTGTGGATGTATGCATGGCAATGTTTTCGATTTCGTAAGCTTCGTGTTGTTCAGGGTTTCTGTCTGGCGCACGTGCGCAGTTGATATTACATCTGTTAGTTTGGAGAAAGAACGGGCGGCTGAATGTACGAACTGTTCAACACATCTTATTATCCTTACGCCATGACTCGTGATGAATTGTCAAACCAAATGTGAAAAATTCACGAATTACTGTCAGAAAGCCTCTGAAATTCGTCCATGGACTAGTGGTCAATCAGCTGTGAAGTTGGGCATCTCTATCATACTTCATCTCTGCTAAAAACAACGGGGAGCTGTCAGTTCAGCTGTCACAGAAATAAATGTCGCCAATTAAAGGCCTCTGCCTCTGAATATCCTTTATAAGTCGTAGTGCAATATTTTGTTTTTCCTGAAAACCAGAATAATGGAGGAAACGAGATGTCCAACTTCTCCCTCCCTGTCCCCTTGATTTTACCTGACAGCATTTACTATACGGAGTTGCGATGCATGGTGGAGCCGGGGACTTTGCAAGAGTATGTGTCAAATGCAAGGGAATCCCGATACACTTTGAGACGCAATGCCATCAAGGACAAGGGGTAGAAATGTCGTTGGATATCTCCATCCTCCATTATCTCTGCTGCACACCCTGTCTGCACCTTCAGGGTATAGTCATTACCTGCGATAAAATTTCTCAAATAAATGACGGCACTGAGTGCGGGCCTTTGATCCACTGCACCAACGCCATCATTGCTCCTCAACAGTGGTTGAGGCTTGATCTATATAAGCTATCACAGTCGATAGTCAGTCACCACACCAGCCTCACACTTATTTATTGAACTTTTTTCGCGGTCCCTTTGACTTTCGCGCCCAAGGCTCAATAAGCGAAAGTCCCACAAACGCTGCTTGGTCTTGCATAAAAATCCTGAAAGTGTCTCTCCGTCACAAGGAATTCCGTCGACCGGCCGCCTCCACTTGAGTTATTGAAAAGAATCGCACTGAATTCCCATTCGTTTTGCCTGTTCCCCCCGTTCGGCACATATTTCAGTGGCAAGACAATTTCGGAAGGGAAGACCTTGCAGACAAGCATAGCTTGACTGTCGTCGTCCTCGGTGCTGGAGGAGCGAAAAATTCAGCACAAATAGTTGTGACACCGAGACAATGGAGAATGGGGGCAAATAAACTGCCACACAAACTGAAGGAAATTCCCCATGAATCCCTTCAGCAAATACAGGAGCGGCTGTGAAGGGAGTCGAAAAATATTCTTCTCCGCAACATTGTGCGCTTTTCCTTAGTTTCAACTCTCTCCGAGTAGGTGTCCGCAAACATCCAGAAATGAATGCACGAGAATGGTGTCTTCCATGTCATCGATTTCTACACTTTCGGTTCAAAAGGATACTCTCTTGTTCTGCAGTAGAAACTGTGTGCGCTACACGCTCCGATGGGTTCCTTTCTGCTGTTCAGCGTGTAGTACAGCATTGGGGAGCGAAATAGATTTTTATCAATTTCTCCAAGGGGATTTTTGCCATTTCAAGTATCTTTAGTTCATGAAAGTAGGTACATCGAGGGTTCCTAAGTGGTGCGGGGTGTGTGTGTGGGGACACTCCTCTCCGAAGTTATCTTTATTTTATGTAAATGGAAGCATGTCGTTGATAGTTTCATTTATAATGTGGTGAGACTTGCTCGGTCGTCGTGCAACATTCATATTTATTTGTGGACTTCAGACATGTCTTCATTTGACGTGAATGATGTGGACAACCTCTTATGGGGCACAAACCTCGTCAATATTTTAATCTTTGGCAGAGGGGATACGGATGGCGCCCATCCGTTCATTGAGAGATGAATGTTCTCCATTTGAATTTGATTAAGCTACAGAAGCTCTGTATTTAAGGAGTTTTTCACTATTTGTTCAGTATCCCAGGGTCGTGCTTTTTTGTGGTTCAGTTGAATTTGTGCAGGGCTCGATTCTGACTAATTCACCTTTGTCGGACTATAACTTGACGAGCTCTTGCTTCCAAAGCGTCGATAGCGGATTGTGGGCATGAACATATGAAACACAACGGCAACTCTGCTCTGCTCTGGTCAGTCCACATCCTCAAAAACTTCTCGGAAACACCCTGCCTTACCGATTCTCAGCCAGTTTCTTGGAACAGCTTCAACCAACGCCCGTCGATGAAGAGTGTGTCGACGATCTCCCACAATCCGGTGCTCACAAAATTCGAAATAGAATAGAATCGTGTGGTCAGGCGGTACTTGGCCGCGATATTTCCGAGGATGTGCACGTTGAGTTCAAACGACTGAACGAGAGTTCTAATTGTACAGTATCACATCACTATTTCCGTGTCTTTGTTTCGATGTGAACTGAATCGGGCTTCAAATTGTACTGAATTGGCATTTTAAGAGACAAGTCTACTCAAGTCAATCGTTGATAAATGTCAAAATTATTAAATGCTCGTAAACAGACAAAAGATAGTGCACCCTGTACAGGGTTGCCATGCGTCGTCTTTGAGGAAGACATGTTCTCTTTGTAAACCAGGCGCGGAATGCCCTACAATGATGTGAAAGTGGGTTCCACATGAACTCAAGCCGAGAGACGTCGAAAGGCTGTTTTGCATGTCCGAAATGCTGCCGGAACGTCGCAAAAGGAGGTCAGTTTTGGATCCATTACGACGAACCCAAGCGCAAAAAATCCGGCCAAACAGCCAAATCAACGGCAAAGCCGAATATCCATGGCGCGAAGGTAATGCTCTGTATTTGGTGGGCTCAGAAGGGTGTGCGGTATTATGAGCTGCTAAAACCGGGTGAAACCATCAACGTTAATCCGTTTGAAGAGAGCAGTAGCCGAAAAACGCCCGCAAAATGGGACCAAACGAAACAATCCGCACGAATTAATTTTAGTTTAGTTAGATATCAACAACTTTAGTTTGAATGCGAATTGTTCCAAAGCTATTTACGTGAATTATTTTATGTAGATTTTATACTAAAGAACAAATTTCTAGCTTTCAAATACCGTATAGCACTTCATTCTTAGTGTTGCCGTTGTTTTTTTAAAGAATTTTTTCCATTTAAAGTCATTTTCTAAAAAAAAAAACTCCTAAACTCCTAGTTTTTAACCCATCGACAAAATACCGTTAACATTTCTTGGCGCCACAGTTATCGTACTCTCCCCAAAAATCGGTAAGAACATGTGTTTTTCTGTCTCAACTCAAGACATGTTCATGAACTGGGCGTGGTTCATGTCCAGTGGAGACGATGTGTTACTACCTCGAAAATGTAGCTGTCGATTGGGATGTTTGTCCCAGTTGGTGTGTGATGGCAAGATGGTTGTTCGACAGGACTAGTTTCGCCTGAATCACACGATTATGCCGATATCATCCGAGTAACCGAACGGTTGGATTGACATGCAGTAGTGTCGTCTGTGTACAAAGCTGCCCGACCTGGCGGGGGCACTATCGTCTCCAATACCAGTTTGTCCAGATTTAAAAAAACAAGGAAAATTATAAAACTATCTTATTGGTGGGTGCTAGAATGATGATTCAGTGATGCCAAGTGGAGGCTTAAAGCCAAGTTAAAATGCAGCCGGACAATGGTTTCTAAGATTTCATCAGATTGAGGGCAGAAATCGATCGAAACGATTATTGTTTCGATCACTCGTACGCCCGCCTGAATGTGCCACAGCTTAACATTGTCTACCAGAACCGAGTCCTGCATCATCACACTTGCAACAACGTCGCCACACTCTTCTCCTGAATTTCTTTAATCTTCCGTTTGTTTGCTTTATTTGTACTGGCGCCCTTTTCATATTTTGTAGAACATTTTAAGAAGTGTATAGCAAGTGACTCCATCATGAGCCATTTTTGATGGTTAAATTTCATACTTTAAGTGCCAGCCATTTTGTGAAGGACCAGTTTTGTGGGACATCGTATGACTTGAGCCAACAAAACTGTCTCTCACACGTGGACAAAGAATCACGAACCAGTTTTCACAAAGTTCACCTAGAACAATGTGCCCCGCATCACTCCCACGAAGCCAGTTGTCTAAACCCAGTTTTGTTCCGGCAATGATATGCAAACCGTAATTGCCAAAAAAAATGAAGAGCACAAGACAACATGCAAGCTGCGATAGCGAAGATGATGTCTTCTCTAGAAATATGAAGACATCATCCGTCAGACTTGCTCAGTCGCTCGTATTTCCCTACTCAGCGGGAAGTTAATGAGATGTGTTCTCTCAACAGCGGGGCAGTTTCACTCGAAATAGGCTGAGGGAATTTCTCAGCATTCCCTGGCGTGTGCAGCCTTAAAACCTCTGAATTGTTGGCAGCCATAAATCAAAATTGCATTGCCCCAACTGAGATGGGGCTTTGGAAAAAACCATGAAACTTCCCTTGGCTCCGTTGCTCACGCGGAGTAATCTGCCGTCAAGCCGCAAGACACAAGATTTCTGCCCTCCACCAGCGCGAAAAGTTGACTCTCCTGTCCTCTGTGATTTATCGAGTTTACTTCTTCGCCCGGACAAGCCCCCCGCCCCCGCAAAGTTAATACGATACAAATATTAGTTCCAGACTATACATCACTCAAGCTTGCCGGCAGGGGAGTGCGTCCGAAGACGAACAGAACATCGATCTGACATTCAAAACTTGAAAGAAAAATCAACCTCCATTAACCCGTCCCGTGGTCGCTCGCCCCATCCATTAGAGGGTGGGCAACCCTTCGGGCGGGAAATTGGCGCCAAAATGTGAAAGCACACCGAAGCAAGCAGAAAGCTCACGAATTCGCCTGGACTCACAGCTGATTCGATGGAATTCGCTTGGTGTTACAAGACAACTTCGCCGCACACCAGCGCCCGACGGTGTCTACACAATGTGTAGATGCACACTGAACTTCTCGACTGTATCCACAAGATTCCGTCCGTACGCTGTGTGGTCGGGTCGCCAGTCGAATTTGATTCACTACGTCGCGGTCGGTTGTTGTCGGTTGTTCGGGTGCGATTTCGCCAGTCGATTGCTTTGCGAATTACGATTCCCTGCCTGATAAAAAAATATAACGCGCTTCCAGTCGCGTGTGCCCAGTGCGATTTGTTTCCTCAAGTCGGACGATTTATTTTCGAAGCTGCCCGCGTCTGTTATTGCTCGCTTCGCTCAGCCGTAACAACTGTGACGGCGCTCGGTGCCGACTGTGTGTGTGCTCTGTCGGTTACAAAAATAAATTTCTCACTTTTCGATTCGTACAAACAAATGCTGCAGCCAGCAGCAGCGAGTATCCGGTGGTGCACAAAAAAATTACACATTTTCCACAAAAAGGTTTATTATCGTTTGTGGTGATAAATAAAATCTAAAACAAATCACCCCCCACGTTGGTCATCCCTCGGCAGACCGGAGATTGCTCCGCGGTGTGTGTGTGAGTGCGTGCATGAGTGTCTTTTGAAGAGAAGTCCGAGAGTGCAACCCCATCTCCCGGTGCGCGGCGTGGGAAGAAAAGTTACGATCTTCACAGTGTTTTCGTAATTGGGGTTATTGATGGCTCTACTGATAAATGCCCCCAAAAAGGGTCCGTCAATTTGCTGAAGAGCACAAGAGAAAAAAAATGAATGTATCCCTATCCAATAGTCGGTGGTGAGGTGTAGTTGTCCGCCCATCAATTAAGGGGGTGGTCGCTGGCCGGCTAGGCGAAGCTCATAACGTGCTCTCGGTTGTGTGGAAGGAGAAGGAGAAGGAGAAGCCTATCAACCTCCAGTGAGTGCTGCCACTTGTGAGTCGATTGCAAGTTAGTGTGTAAAACGGAATTTATTAGAAAACGAAAACTCGTCGTTCCCGTGTCCGTCCAACTAAATGGGATACCCTGGATTGTGTGATTAACCAATATTCGGTGAGTGAATGCTATGTTTGCCGATGCACGGTGCTCGGTGTTTACCTGATCGATGGGGTTCGCTGTCGACGTTGTTTTGGCTGTTTATCTCATTAATTGAAGGCAAATAACCGCTGTTGCGCGGATAAACATTTTGAATGGCAAGTGCTGCTGGCAGACCGTCAGGGCATTAATAATTGTGATTGGGCGGCCAGTTGATTGCAAGGATTCGAAGATTTACTTCCTTTCCTGCATCCCCTTGACCACATAGCTCTCTCCCTCGTTCTCTCTCCCTGACATCCTGTCTGGTGGCCCATGTGTGCACACACGCGCCTATTTGCAATGAAAACATTTCAATTATGAAATGATGTCCCAGCAGCGTTGCTTGTGCTGAGTGTACATCGTTTGGCGTTTATTTTGGTTAATGAACACTTGTGCGGGAGTTGAGGACGACGACGATGTGTAGTGTGTGGTTCGCTGTGTGCGATGGGAACTTTGACACGGAGAGGGACTGAATGGAAAATTTCTTGCAAGTTGCGATGTGAGTGCGCTCTTGACATTATTAGTCGCAGTTTGCCTAGACCAAGTTTTGTGTTTTTTGTGTCAGTCTGCTTTGCTTACTTGGTGTGGTGGCGCCTGTCGTCTCACCACCGGCAGTGAGTGGGTGTAGTCTATTGGCTATCATGTCTCACAAGCTGCACAGACCTTGGGCGGATTGTAATCTCGGTGTTTTTACCATTTTCAAGCGATTGCGATCGGCCTTCTTCGCCTTCTTTGTGTCGCACTACAGTCCGGGTGGACCTGGGACTTTTTGAAATCCATGCTTGGGCTCCTGGGGCCACTGTCGCTATAGACTAGTCCCCAAAGGCGGCGTATCATTAATCTCCCCCAGTTGCCGCTTATTATTTTAATCGAATGGATAATTTTGTCAGGCTTGGTCCCACAAATGGCGACGCACTGAAACCACAAGAGAAGAACATCCTTTCTTCCACATTTTTGGCACACATTCGACTTCCGCAAAAAGTGCCCGCTTGAAATTCATTAGCTCTTTGTGCATGCTCCTCCAGATTTTGCTCGTTTAAATGAATTGCCATTATCTCAGCTGATACCCGCAGGACTCGTGACATTCAATACCGTACCACTAACGATGCGGTCTGCGCACTTTGAGAACAAAAAAGCGCACATAAAGTTTCCCGACAATCTGAGAGAAAATCCTTGCAAAGCAAAGTGGAATTGGCGTTGCCAGTTTGGACATTAGCCATTGGTGGCGGATTGGATAGCGATGCTCAAAGGAAAGCGTATGGAATTCAAATGGCTTTTGAACGCAAATGTCAACCATAAAGAACGAACATTGAAGGAGTAGAGCGGATTATACTTCGGTGGGTTCTGTGCCAGAGTATCGTTACCCTTTTTTTCTTTTTTTAAGGGTCCGTCAATGGAATTTATGATTTTGCCAAAACGGCGAGTCCTTCGGTCTGTTAGTATGACAGTTTAGTAGTGCATATGGATGACATATGTATATAACAAGATGCAGCCCGTAGAGGGCCAGGGCGTAGCATCCCAGCGACCACACGTGTTGTGCGTGATATTGATCTCTCACTAGTGGAAGGGACCTACAGTTCATGCCGACTTCTAACGGCCAAGTGCGAGATGCCTTTTTTTAGACTTCTCTGAGCACTATCAATTACTCGAAAGAGGAAGTAATTGTTTGTGGAACCAGGCATCATAGCTAGGCACGGCAGGTTCAAGTGCATAGTAGTCGATGCACAGACAAAGAACTCTATAGCTGCATCAAAAAAAAAAGAAAAAAAAGAATTGGCCGTAGTAGAATGGTGTAGATCCCTTCCATTCTTGAGGGAATGATAGCACGCACAACGTAAATGGTTGCTGTAGAAGCAAGGCCCTTGCTTGCCTGTAGTACAGTGAAACTTCTCTATAGCGGACAACAGAGGGACCATCATGATTGTCCGTTCCGAAGGGGTTGAAATACACGAACATTGTTCATACAGGGACCATGATGAATTGTCCGTAAAGACTCTGAAAAGGAGTCCACTTTTTAAAGGTGTCCGGATAGAGTGGTGTCCGCAAAGACAAAATATCAGTGTATTGAACTCCCCCATAACTTTAACTCCTCTTAAGTGGCCGATTATCTTCAACGGACAACATGTACTTTAATAGTTAGCTGGTATGGTTTGGCCTGTTTATATTTTCCTCTTATTTAATTAGGATGCATAGGTTCAGGATTCCCATTAATTCGTTATAACGAATCTTGTAAAGGACTTTTGAACCCTGGGCCGATGGTCTCCAGGCCGATGGAGTACAAGAGGCAAGCAGACTGGAGAAGACTGGAAGAAACCCAAGCCTTGAGTTTGCTTTAGCAAGTACGTAGTCTACATGTAGTCTAAATGAGAAGGTCAATTTCAAATCAAAAATTATATCAAGATCTTTAATTTCGGTTTTTCGCGAACGAGTCATTCCACATATAGTATAGTCAAAGAAAATTGGCAACAAAATATGGAAGACAGAAAATGAATGCCATTTATTTGCATTTAAATTAAGATGATGGATGTCACAATGTCAATTTTTGCACAGCCTCGGATACTTGCAACGCGTAGTGGCCCTAAGTGACTGCCTTGAGGAACCCCAGATAAAACTTTGATAATTCTAGATTGAGAATCACCAACTTCTAAATTCCCATGCGAATAAGATCATTTTCTTTTCTGTACGTATGCGTGGCAGCCAGCGTGCGCCTGAATTATTTTTTTAGTAAGTCAACTTAGATGATGACAAAATGAAAGATCTTCCTTTTTCTGTTACCTTACTCTAAGGAACATTATCCTTCTCCACTTGTGTTCGCCATCGGTTTCATGGGAGTCATCTATTGTCGCACAGGCGCGGAGTCGAATACCCATCCACTTGGAGCATTGCTGTCCATCCGCTCTACATGGCCTAGCTATCTTCGGCTGTCTAGACTCATGCAGTAGAGCGCATGCAGTACATGTTTGAATCTGATACTCCAGTTGTCATCAGAGCCAGAGATTGAATGCAGAACTTTTACTTTCGAAAAGACATCTTCATTTGCTCTTCAGACTGTCCACGTCTCCGAGCCATAGAATAGGATGTTGTATAGAAAGTCAGTTTCTTGATTTTCAATTCGATTCACAAGAGCTATTCTACGTTTGAGCGATACTGATGGACTCTTCCTATTATTTACTTGCCGAGGTATGCCGAGCCGAGGTAGACGAAGTTCGTATTGTGTATGTCCTCGAATTTCCTTAAGAAGAACATTACCAGAATAATCGAACCTCCGCAGCTTCTTCCCTGACCTATCTTCTATTGGAATGCCCCACCTCCAAACAACTCTTACGAAGGACAACGGCCCCATTAACTAGCACTGAATGGCACTACGCACGGTCTTCAAATTTGATCTCGCCCAGACTGGATTCTTAGCGTTTCAAGCAACTGCTCTTACTGAAGCAATAACCACTTGTTTTGTGCCTGGTGTGCGGCAGCCGTGGCGTTGTGGGTTGGTGCTTCGACCTCTACGCACTTGAACCTAAGCAGCCAAGGTTCGATTCCCGGTACGAGCAAAATACTTTTCACGGTCCCACCTCTTTCGAGTCACTGACAATGCTTAAAGTGTATAACTGTCTAGAAGTAGCTTCTCAAATTGACCGTTAGGAGTCGGCATAAAACTGTAGGTCCCTTCCTCTCGTGAGAGAAACAATAGCACGCACTACACTAGTGGTTGTTGAGAAGCTAGGTTCTGGGCTTCTACGGGCTGTGGGCTGTAGCGCCGTCAAAATTGTGCCTTAGGTCAGTACAGGGAAGGTAGGGGAAGGTAGCGCCGGGAGGTTATGCCTAGAGGCAAAATATCACACACCTCATCTGCTCCTCCCCGGCAAAGGTCCATATATATACTCTTCGGAGCTCAGTTCTTCAGACACTTGCCTCCGTTTCTAAGCTTCAGATGGTTCTCCACTAGTCACACATGGATAACCTCTTATTCATTCGAGTGGCGGGGCAGACAGACAGCCCAAGTCATGTCTTCAGTCACCTCAATCCTACGTACCATGCTCCAGGGCTGGACAGCTTCAGAGAATATTTGAGAGCACTTCCCCCTCTTCGTCATATGTACACTTTCCGCAGTAGTCGTCTAGTCTTATAGCGTGAAAGCGCCTTCCATCTTATTCAAGAGCGTCCTGGTTCTGCGTTAGTCTTGTTTTAGCTCAGTCTGTCTTCAAGAGTGGTAGGCATGCAAGTTCTGGCATTTCTCGTTTTCCTGTGTCAGTGCTTGATCTGAAACTTTGGTTGGTGATCAGTGTCAGAGGGCAATTCATTGTTCCCTTTTGGGTTGTGTCGCCGGTCCGCCGCAATGTAACCCATTCGAGGTTAATTTAAAATGATCACTCCTCCACCTCTAGCCTTCATAAGTCATCCTTGAATTTGACTAGAATTTAAATCAGAAGCAAAGTACTGGGGAGATATGCGACTTCACAGCTCATTGTCCACTTGTCCACCGACGACGAATTGCGAAACTCTTTGACAGTCCATCGCGGATTTTTGGAATCGTGTAAATGCAAGTCCTCGTGGCGATCAGAGAATTGCTCCGTTTGGCACAAGAAACTCTTTAAAAAACGGTTAAGCTGCGAGGCATGCAGAAGTCGGCTGCCTCTTCAAAAGCTACTTGATTCCTGATTCCAATTCAAAAGAAACGTGTTCTCTGTTCCCCGTCTGTTGACTTACCACAGTTGCTTGAGACTTAAAGAACCTAATTGGATCAATTTGAAAATACAAACGCATCCCACTCAAAATGATTGCCATCAGCAACGGTGCATAGATTCAAGGCCTCGAGCAAATGTGAATGCAAATAGCTGTAAGCACTTTTTCTCAGAATATCGAGTTAAACAAAACAGTGAAACCTTTTCCGCGCAATTTTCACCCCCGTCCCCATTGGCTTTTCCGCTTCAACTGAGGCTGATGATAATATTTTCTGCATGTTTGCTATACATCAGTAAACATTGAGTGCCGTTCGTATTTTTGGATCTGCATGCAGCACGTGAGCAAACAAGTGCGACGTGAGGAGAGCTTGTGGAGGAGCCAAATGAAAGCAAACTCTTTAATTATGCATCAATATACGACTGTTCGATGTTTAAGTTTCCATTTGTCATTCCTGTTCACAAGCAGTGACACCGTAATGGCTCCGGTTATTGTTCAATGATTTCGAAACCAGGTCCACATGTGGTTCTAAAAACACGGTGCTACATACAACAGCAGCAGCCGAATCGATGGATCCATTGAGAATCGAGTTCGGTGAGCAATTCATCTCGCGTTTGGGCAAACGCTAAATCACTCGTTTGTGCTGTTAAGCCATCGTTAATGACAGGCTAGGAGGACTACATTAATTTAGAGATACTTGTCAATATGCTCAAAAAAGGGACTCTACTCGGACTTTTTGTATGGGCCTCTACAGCCCGTAGATGGCCAGCGTCTAGGTTTCTAGCCACCACTCGTGTTTTTCCTTCACGGGAGGAACGGACCGGGAGGGTGGAATTAGCACTTGCATACACATGTGCATTGCTCAAATGAATAGTAGGTGGTCAACTGGCACAGGATGCCTTATTACCAAACCACTCTGGCCTACGCCCTAAGAGATCGCTTAGTCTGATTAGATTGAGCAGGCCGAAGCGTAGAACTCTCGTTGGCGTTATAACAAGGCAAACGCCTCTAGACCAGGCCTCCCCTATCTGCAGAAGCTGCAGAGGCGGTGATGAGGAAGAAACGATTGTACACTGGCTATGCAACTGCAACGCTCTCTCATCCCGCAGATTTAGACTTCTGGGAGCTTGTAATTTTGGTAGTCTGGCTGAAGTAAGCAGCTAAGAGTGAGCCATCTTCTTCGCTTTATTAAAACCACTAACTATTCCTAGATCTGCGCGGTAGCACAATGGACCTGTGTTGGCCTGTGTGCTTGCTGTCTTTCCGAACAGCAGTCAGCCACTTCAACCTAACCTAGCCTACATATGCGCAGGTACATGTTGAAACCTTATTCAAAGGTTTTTTAGGGTTGGAAAACTTACTATGGGCGGCATAAAGTCGGTCTGCCCTGGGCGTCCCTAACCCACGCTACGCCACTGGTAGGCTGAAGTGCTACAACGCCACGAAATAGTTATCAATTCAAACGCCTAACAATTTTAAAAGCTCTTCACTGTGTCGCACATTTGTTGTATGTGGATGAGGGGCTCCCCAGATTTAAGGCCTTTTTCGGAAGCCTATCCGCTGCTTGATTTCCTTGGCGAGCAGTATGTTCCAGCATCCAGTAGGAAGTCACAATATTTCACTGATGCTTCGTTGAAAGAACGTACAAAAAAATCGAAGTTTGAATGCACACCCATGCACCCATATATTGTTACCGATCGGCCGTTTACGTTGCTTCGGCAATTGTGCTTCTTTACTTGTTGCAACCGCTTCTGTTTTGTCCAGCCCATGCACAGCCTCTAACAGATACCCATTTTACCGAAGGTCTGGAGTTAATCCAAAAGACGGGCCGACAAACCTTGTCTCGGCACGGGCTTTATATGTTCAGATGGTAATTCAGTTCACAGTGGCTGGTAAGAAAGATCGTTAGCAATCTCATAGGAATAATGCCCAATTAAATGGGTTGCCTTAGACTAGTTAGTCCTTTGCTTTAGGCCACGTTTGGTTTCCCCATGCATTAATCAGCGCTGTAGTTGCTATCACTACACTGCCGTTCGAGATCTATGAACGCAGATTCCGAGCCCTCACGAGCTCATCGAGCGGATTCGTTGCCTGACAGGCAAGCTATACGTTCTTGTGTCTAGCAAGGGATTGTAGACTTTCTAGAGAAATGTGCTTTTCATTTTTCGATTCTACAAAAATGAAAACTAAGAAATCAAACATTTCAAGGCTTTTTGTTGCTTCGTTCGCTTGTACCTTTCCCTCAAAGTAACACCTTTGAAACCTAGCCAATGTATGTCTTCTGTTGTTTTTTTTGGCAACTTTGATGTCAAATATTTTCCGGATTTCGGTTCTTTGATGAAAGGAGTAACGTTTATTCTGAAAGTCGTATATTTGGCCTTCAAATTGCATTCATGTTGGTTACCGATCCCACAAACTAGGCGTTTAATTAAGCACACCTTTGCCCTTTGTGAGTTTTAGTCTTTGTTGGATTGTGGGAAAAAAGGTCAAAAATGCTTCAACGGGAGATCTAGCTTTTCTGGAAACTGAAACTATAAGTCCTCTATTTATGCTGCATTGAACACTTTTAGCCATTTTGGCCGCAAGAGCCTTTTAATTGTGGCAACATTTTGTATCAGATTTCCAGAGGGATCGTAGTGATGGAAAATAAAGGCCCGATGTTGATTTTGAATAAAACACAAATTATTTAGAAAATTACTGTCATTTCTTTTTGTTATGAGAATATTGGTATGGTTCAATTATGTATGGAACAAAATATCGGCCAAATGGCGGCACACCTCCATCCGATGGTCCAAATTTTCGCCGAAGCATAATTGAGGTTCTATGCCGTTAATGTGCCGAATTATCTCATCCTTTAGCTCTTGAATTGTTGCTGGCTTATCGACGTACACCTTTTCTTTCAAATAACCCCAAAGAAAATCACATGGTGCAACGGTGTCAAATCACATGATCTTGGCGGCATCGCCACCACGTGAGATAACACGGCCATTGAATTTGTCGCGCTAAAGGGCCATTGTTTCGTTAGCTGTGTTGCAATGGCACCGTCCTGTTGAAACCACATATCGTCCACATTCATATCTTCTTATAAAAAGTTCGTTATCATTTCACGATAGCGAACACCATTCACGGTAACTGCCTGACCGGCCTCATTTTGGAAAAAAATACGGCCCGATGATGCCGCCAGTCACTCAAACAGTCACTCCTTGTGGGTGCATTGGTTTTTCGACAATCACTCTTGGATTATCATTCGCCCAAAGGCGGCAATTCTGCTTATTGACGAATCCTCTGACGTGAAAATGTGCCTCATCACTGAAGATGATTTTCTTCGAAAATTGATCATCCACTGTTGCCATTTCTTGCCACCATTCTGACCATTGGCGACGCTTGAAATGGTCAAGAGGCTTTAGTTCTTGAGTCAGTTGCACCTTGTAAGCGTGTAAATGCAAGTTCTTCAACGACGAGCGTGAGAGGTGCAATTGTTGGGCACGACGACGAGTTGAGGCGGACGGCTCTTCAGCCACACTATCGCGAACAGCAGCAATATTTTCTGCAGTACGAGCTGTACGAGATTGCCTGGTGTTCTCACATCTCCTACAGACCCGGCTTGCTCAAATTTTTGCACGATTTTTCCGATTGTACGCACATTTGGACGATTAAATTGACCGAAAAAATCACGAAGTGCACGATATGCATTTTGATTTGAACGCCCATTTTCATAATAAGCCTGACTAACTTTAACGCGTTGCTCGATTGTGTATCTTTCCTTGGTTCAATTGAGTTAGTCCGAAATTGAGAAGTGTCAAATGAAATGCGGAAAAAAACGTTGACGTTTAGGAGTGGTTCACATTCAACATCGGCCCTTAAAATTTAACCTTTATGATGGAATCGGTCTTAAAATGAGTGTGAATGTGGAGGTTTTAATCTGTGTTGTAATGAATGTTGACAAGTTACTGGACTTATGACTTCCGAGTTCGGATGTTAGTTGCATTATTTGTGGAGCTAAACCTTCAGAGATGAATGACTAATCCAAGTTGCAATCAAACATGAAAGAGCTCTTAGACTGGAAATGTCAACAGTGCATGAAGGCATGAATTAGATTTATAGAGTAGGTATTGCACCTGGGATATAACATAATCTACTGTTTGGCTAGAGGGCCTTTCCCTTCAGCGCGGCAGACTTGGCTTACTTAAACCATTGCTATACATGATATATGACATGGATCATTGGTCGTAAAAAGTGGCCGCGTAACGTCTACCACAGTTTTTAACATCAATAATGGTCTCCAACAGGGGGCTGTTGTCTCCCCGATATTGTTTTCTATATTCACTGCAGATCTCCTAAGGTCCATGCCGCAGCTAATCGCATTCACGACTCAGACTCATTCCTTGTCCGTTCGGATATCATCGATAGGGATAGACCTCCAGGTCGTCCACTGCACGCTCCTTTTTTTTTTTGTTCTTGTTCACTTAAATTTACTCCGCTAATGGGTAATATGTTTGAGCTAGATCAGTCATTTTGGAACCACGAAAAGATCGGGTGGCACATGTACTATGTTTCAAATTTAAGATCGGTCCACCGGTTCGAAAGTAACACATTTATTTCCGCGCTCCCATACAAAGCGAACGTGTCGTAGCAACATTTTCCTGTTTTGGAGTCCAAAAGTGCATTTAGTGCTGCCTGACTCTCTGGGAATATTTGACTTGTCTGGTGCAGATCTCGATACGTGGATTTCTGCTTGGAATACTGTACGACTAGACCCCGTTGAGTCCATAGACTCCTGCCCGCACTACAGAGTCCATCACTGATCCGTCTGTGTACCATACCAGACGTCTAGGGTCTAGTTTTTGAACACCAGTGGTCCAGTTCTCCCGATCCAATATTTCAACTTCAAAAAGCCTGCCGAAACCATGCTGCCTGCCCATATTAACCGGCATTGTACAAAACATGTCTCTTTTAAGGATTGAGTTGAGTATACCAAGGTGTGGTTATCCTCTACAAACCGCCTCTCCAGGATCCCTCAAAGGGGTCTCATAAGAGCCCTTAGTTTGTTCGAGTTTCATCACATATCCCCGCATCCGTCTGGCTATAATGAATCATAGTCTGTCCGACAGTCCAGTCCAGTCGTCCTACAACACCAGCAGTCTTACAAATTTCATTCAAATAAAATCATCAAACGTTTCGAACGAAACTATGTATTTCATATTCAACAACAAACCGTCAATCAACAGCGCCTTGGATCGCACATAACAAGTCAATTATTTACAGTTCGACGATACGGCTTCAAAGCCCCCACCAGGTAACATTTACGACTGTCTGTCAAAGCAACACAACACGGCATTACATGCGTTTCAAATTCAGTCTCGTATAATTTCAGAGATAATCCGCTAATTGAATTGGCTTCTGGGGCCGGGTGTTTGGTTAAAAACTCATTAGCTTCGCATTGCGACTGTGTTTGTCTCCGCTAATGAAATCATTGTCTAAACAGACTGCTTTGTGCTAATTTCTGACATGCGTCTGATCCCATGTGGGGGATAGTCGCACGTACCAAGCGTCATTGTTTGGATGTTCTCTGCGCTATCCGGTTGTGGGTCATCTGGTTTCGGATATTATTTTAATTTGGATTATGATGTGTGAAAGGTAGCTCATGTGACTGTCGGGGGATCTTCTTGAATAACCGGTGACTGTGTCTTCTGATTCTGGTTCGAATGACATTCACACAATGCGAGTAGGTTTGGGAAGTGGGTCAGGTTCAGAGAGGGAGAATAAAATGCGCCATCGAATATTCGTTCGCAGACTGTCAAGTGTGCGCAGATTGAGTGCATGTATGTAGAGTACCGTGAAATTCACAAGAGCCACTTTTCTTCTTTATACAAAATGCAATATTTATTAATATGAAAAAAAAAAACAAAGCACTTTGCAGATATTGAAATTGAAAACACGCGTGCGGTTAGCTGCACAGACCCAGGAGTGCCAGCATCCCGCATATATACCATCTTTTGCTGGGCTTAAGTGGCTGACGAAGGATAGCAGTCACATCCCACTTCCCTTGCGATTTCACGCGGTTTGACTTCCAACTCCTAAAGTAAGCTTGGATCCAGTTGGTTCGCTGAGATATAAGTGCCGCCAGGTGTGGGTACCTACGACTAGGCTAGACAGAGGGCTGTACGAGCACGAGAGGTGGTTTGTGCTTTCTACCTCCTCTTCATCCATGCAGCTTTGCGTGGGACACCCACCCTGCGGGCCAGTTTGTCAATTGTGTAGTGTCCGGTTATGACCCTGATGAGTGTCCTGAGTCTGCTTAGATCGTTTGACATTTGGTGCTGGTCATATTGCCTTTGTTTTTAGGGCACTGGTTGGGGTGGTGCCATTGTGTAGCCATTTGTGGTGGTAGTTCTTTTAATTGAGTATATCTTAAGAAGATGGTAGGCTGTAGCGATCGGCATAAAGGGTGGATCTCCTCCTGGTGTGAGAGAAGAGGTTGTACCAAAGCTGGCCACCCACATGAGGTGTATTGGAATTCCCATCATCATATCACTAAGGGACTCTGGGTTGTACATGACACTGTCCAGGGACTTAATTGCGGCCTGGCTGTCCGAACAGATAGAGATAACCCTCTTGGATATAACACAGTTCTTGGGCCACTCTACAGAGAGCTTCAAGAAGGAGGCAGTATTGAGGTCTGTGGAATAGACTTCCACACCCAACCCATCGTCCGTGTCCAGAGACTGTTTGTCTAGCATTCAATCCGATCTGGAAGGAATGCTGGTAGAACATTTCTTCCCGAAGGTGGCTTGGGGTAGGGGCTATAAACAGAGATCCGTTCCCGAGTCCCTGATGCATTACCTCTATCGCCCTCGGTCTTTCCTAGATCGTGCGACATTTGGTCCTGTTTGCGTTTGATTTTGGAGGAAATTTGTTCAATTTGGAGGAGCATACTCAAACTGTACAGCGACATGAGTCTACAGATTACTCGACTCGGAGGGTTTGGCTGACGGCATTGATAACTTGTCGGCCGACCGGAGGGTTCTTCTCCGAGCCAGTGAGAAAACGCAAGAGACGGCGATTAAGATGGTCAACATAAGCAGATGACTCTGGCTGGCTTGGCACGCTAGTTAGTTGCAGTTAGTTACCATCTAAAGGGTGACGAGATAGCAATGCCAAATTTTGCAATTGTTACGTTTCAGCAGCTGTCAAAGTTTCAAGTGACAACTAGCTGTTAAATATTTCATCGTCCCATATCATCGCGCATGAAAACTCCGGCTCGTGGATTTCAGTGTGATGTCGGTCGCGACTTGGCTTCAGCGTGCAGACAATTCGCCGCAACGCCAAGTACACCAATCTTGACCTTAAGCTTCCAATCAGACGGCGATTGGTGCGAAATGAAGTAAACATAGCCGCGGTTACGAACAGGATCGATGAAAATCCAGAAATGTCGATTTTTCGCCTGTTCATCAATAAAGAGAGCAAACCGACGTTATTTTTGGTTGATTTTTGAACTACCTCCGTATAAGTTTGTGCTGCTGAAAGAATTGATGTCGGACGACTTCATTTCACTGGCCGCCGGATATTGGCCAAAAAGTCATCTTCCCGGCCCGTCTTGACTCAGTGGCTATGTCAACGAGCAGTTATTGGAGCGAAATCCGCAAGTGCTCGCATGCATCCACAAAGATTGACGGTTTTTATGGCAGGGCGGCAATATCGGATCCTACTTCTTCCGAAATGAAGAAGGAGACGCCGTGGTCTTAGTTATAAAGCCATGTTGACTGACTTTCGGTTCTTCTAGCGCTCGACAATTCAGAGATATCGTCGATATTTCAACAGGAAGGCGCAACGGCGCACAGTGGTCTCGCAGTGGCCGCGGCGCTACATGCCGTACAAGCCACTCAACACTCAAAGGTGAGAAGAAGCATTCATCAGCTCATGGCGACCGTTCATCAATTGTCATGCGACTCGAAATTCAAGAGCTTAGTCTATGTTAACAAGCCAACCACTTTGGACGAACTCGAGCAGGAACCGAGTCATCAAGAAATTGGACCGACCACTTGAAGCACTGTCCGCGAAGCCGAGACGCCTACAAAATAAAGCCAGGATCAATCTATCTGGACTTTCTGGTCACCCTGTACACGTTGTGCATTGAAGAAGAAAGAACCGATTTGATATTAATTCGCCGCATCGTGTCAACGAGTAAGCATCAAAATTCAAACAGATTTCCGACAAGCTCACTCGCTTGTCAAATTATATTGATCGTTGGATAAAATGCGGTTGTTTAAAAATAATAAATGGGAGCTCGCTCAGGAAATGATAAATATCCTCTCCTTCCGGCACATTTCACACGGCGGCGTTAAGCTTGAATAGCTCGTCACGAACGTATCCACAGCGTCGACGTCATTTCGTTTACGCCTTCCACTCCGGATTTATTGCCTGCCATTATTTTCCCCCAAAATTTTTTTTCTGAATTTGAGTTCGGCCAGAAATGTATCTCATTCCAGAACATTTGGCAATAACAAAAAAAAAAAAAAACGATCCACTTTCAACTGATTTACGAGCCAAGTACTGAAATTACGCCATTTGGCTGCAATTGAATCTTTTGAGCCCCAAGTCAGGATCTTGTTCTCGTCGTTGAATCGAATTGTGGTCCTTCACGGGTCCAGTCCCAGCGGCAGCGGTACTTCCTTTGCAGCGCACGACTCAAAGCGATTGCGACATTGGCCGCGACAAAGAGGTTAATTGAGCATGAAATCCGTCGAAATTTACGCCACCACTTGGCGGATTATGTGCGCCATAAAACCGACGAAGTGCTCTTTGACAATGTAAAATATTGAGGTTTGATATTGGAAATAAATTTCCGGCAAAAGAGCGTCGGTGTGCACCGAAAAAGCGGGACGGCAGCGCTTAAGCGGAAATTAATTGCGCGATTTTCCACTTAAATTAATCAATCCCAAAGGGAAATGTGCGCGAAATAAAGCCACCCCTGGCTGAGCGATGCAGGAGATAAAGTGTGCCGCTCAACACTAGGCACACCCCGGAGTCCCCTCTCTGAAGCTGATTGAAAAGCAATCCTCTCATCCGGGACCAAAGCCCATTTGTGACAAACATTACAGCATCACAAAATATAAAACAGAAATTCCCGTGCCTCCATTAAAAGCAAATGTTATTGACTTTGTACGAGCAGCGAATAGCAAATGGCGGCGTAGGATCGCGAGCGAAGCCAGGCGGACTGAATGAATTCCATTCAATGGCACGGCGTTGCCGACGCTCACAGGAATGCTCAAAAAATCGCACAGTGGCAAGCGATTGCTAACGAGCGGTGTGCTCCTATCTGACGGCAATTTAGAAATTTCCACAAAATGTTCATCATTTCTTTGTGTTTTCGGAATGGTTTGCCAATATGCACGAAGGAGCCTGCGTTACACAGCAGCGCACTTTTCATAACGCTGACTCGCAGAATGCTAATAGGGTTAGATGTCACGGGGGAAAGTTGTTTTGCTTCAGATTGCGCGGCAGTACATGAGGGCTACTTGAGAGTACGTGGGCTGTGTATGGTCGTGGCTATGATGAAATTATGCGACGGATATCGCGAACAAATTCGCAAACAATTGCGACACGTTGCTTGGAAAGAGTCTTCATTAAAGTCGCAACGGCGGCGTGGAGCAAAAGTGAGCGGTTGGGCTGGACAGGTGGCGTAACTTCGCTCACTGGATGGGATAATTTATTTCAAGTGCGGTCTGGGTTACATTTTGTCTGCTTGATTATTTGATGGTATTCGACACCGAATACGTGTGCAGATTTACGCAGAATGTCTCGCAATGTGAATGGATTTCGTTTTTGGAAATCGGAGTCGGTTTGGAGTTCTTGCGTTCATTAATATGCAGCCGAGTGATGTCGGGGTGACAGGGCGGTATAGGCTGCTACGGAATGTATTTGCGCAGCAAGGTGTCGTCTAGACCAACCACGTTCGTCTTTGGAAGGGGCTGCAACAGTGCTAACGAAAATGTACACAACTTTGACTGCCAATTTGAAAAATACGTGAAATTCGTTGAGGAAGGTGCAGACATGACTCCTTCGCTTAGGGTTCCATCCCCCTCGCAGGCAACTTTCATAACACACGGCCGAGTCACTCTCAACTCTACAAATCTTAAAGCGTGTCAAGAAGTATTACAGAGCTGGCTAACAGTTGGGTAACGGAGTCCTTTCTCGGAGAACCGCGAGCTGACTTTTTAAAGGGTGATTTTTTAAAAGCTATAGGAAAGTTTTTCAAAAAAACCACATTAAATTTAGAAAACTGCATGAAATCTCTATTTGAATCGATAGTACGGTCCATATAATTTAATGTTCGAAGATTATTTCATGCAAATGTTGACCTTGACTGCGCCTCAAATGATCCCTCCGCTTAGTCCAATTTTGGCATGCTCTTTTCAACATTCCGGCCGGTATCTCACGAATAAATGCTTTAATGTTGTCTTCCAATGCGTCAATTGTAGCGGGCTTGTCTGTTTGGACATAAGCCTTAACATAGCCCCACAAAAAATAGTCTAAAGGCGTTGCTCGTAAATCGCATGATCTAGGCTGCCAATTGACCGGTCCCGAACGTGAAATAAAATGTTCACCGAACTCGCCTCTCAATAAGTCCACTGTTGCGCCTGCTGTGTGGCATGTGGCACCGTCTTGTTGAAACCACATGTCATGCAAGTCAAGCTCTTGCATTTTGGGCAAAAAAAAGTTGGACATCATCTCACTAGCGCTCACCATTCACAGTTACGTTACGATTCGCATCACCTTTGAAGAAGTACGGTCCAATGATGCCACCAGCCCATAAACCGCACCAAACTGTGACTTTTTCTGGATGCATTGGTAGCTCTTGCAATGCTTCTGGCCGATATTCACTCCAAAATCGACAATTCTGCTTATTTACGTACACAGTGAGCCAAAAATGAGCTTCGTCGCTGAAGGCATGTGATGTCGCGATGTCGCGATAATAAAATTCAATAATTTGCAAGCGTTGTTCGTTTGTAAGACGATGGTAGATCATAGTTAAATTATAGACCAAACTGAAGATGTTTGACAATGAAACAAAACACGAAACGTGCGTCAGCTGTTTAAACCAGTGTTGCCAAAAAGATAATAGCTAAAAAATCACCCTTTACTTAGCAATTGCATTTGTTTTTCTTGTTAAATCGATTTCAAAACTTTTAACTTGTGAAACTCACGCGTTCTATTGTGATTTGGAACACTGAAGTTGCCGCGGTTTGACATAACATCGTCGTAAACTCAATAAAACGCGTACTAACGCATATCACAGACCGACCGTGCGAACGCGCCTACTCGGTTTGGCCTTTAACCTAAGCATTTACGCCCTCGGATCACAGTTCGGTTTGACGTCTATCCTTTTAACGCAAATGTCAAACTCGAACAATTTTTCTTCGAACGCCTTTCGTTTACTTAGCCCAGCCCCAAAGAATCGGTGGTGAATGAAGGAGGTGTTCACCCAGAAGAGGGGACGCACTTTGACCAACCGAGCCGATTGTGCGGAAAGGTAGCTCACATTATTTTTTAGGGTCTATTGACATCGACAACCATCGACCATCTAAGCGACTTCCCATCACGTTACTGGCAGTCACAGTGACGAGGAGTTCTGCTTCGAGCATTCATCTGGATCAAACCGAAACTTGAAATCAATTCCCAGTCAGTTTCGTAACACACGTGTACACCACCTGGCCGACCTTTCACTGGAATGAAAAGGATGTGATCACTGGATCAAAGGAATTGTCGGACAGCTTGCAAAAAAATGTCAGTTCTTGGAACAGCTTCTTTCTTTCACAAGTTCGCCACCATTCCCCACCATTATACACACGTGCAAGGTATAGACTCTCGGATTCACTCACATTCAACGTCCCAGCCCGTTGGCTGTGCAATTCAATCCTCTGAATAGTTCGGCTTAAGTAATGAAAAATTAATTTTTCGATTTAAACTTTGAATTCGCTGAATGCACGCAAAACAATGCCAAACTTAAATGTCTTGTAAAGTCTTCTTGAGTGAAATGAAAAGTAATTAAGGACGTAGTTGACTGCACAGTTGTTGTCTTTTTACGCCTATCTCCTTCAAGGCATCAAGAGGACTGTCCGTCTCTTGTCAGTGAATCCATTGTCACCGGTCCATGCCTTCGAGAGTCCTATCTCGTGCTGTCTCCTTTCCTCCGAGAGTATTCCCCCTCCCCTCCGGTGCTGCCTTCTACTCACTCTACTCCTTCGTCTCTTAGATCTGAATAGCGCGTATTTTCACTTATTGAGATCGTGTTCTGGACACTTAGACATTCTTGGTGGGTCTGTGAAATCCGAAACCATTTAAACAAACGTATTCACGTATCCATGTCGCTGTTCTCGCGGCTGGATTGTCTTCGTTCTTAAATTTTTTCCGCGCCCAGAATATCAATTATCAATTCCACCAGGCGTGTCTGTCGTGTACCCATGGATACGCGCTACGCAACATTTGCGGCATGTGATTGCCATTTAATTGACGTGAACGAAAAGAAACCGCTCCTCTCGCAGGTAACAGGTGATGAATCTGATTAATGTATGCATGCAGGGTAATTTGGTTTCGTTTTCTCTTTGCCCTTCATTCGCCGTAGACACTTCGGTGCAGGGCCTGAATTTTTAAATTCACTAAAGGGAGCGGTGAGGGAACGATGACCTGCCTTTTTTCATCTCCATCGCAAAATGTAAACGTTTTAATTAGCCCGCCTCTGGGCTGCAGATTAAATTAAATTCTCCTTTCGCGTACGTCGAAAGGATAACTTGTGTTGCATTCATTCGGTTAGCTTCGGATGGGCTTCGGAAATGTTGATACGCCGTTTATTTGCAAGTTTGACAGGAGACTACGCGCAGAGAAATGAAACGCGATGATTATTGCGAAATTTCCTGTTGCATTACCCACGATTTGGTCCACGAACACCTTAGAGCGCATGTGCAGGTGAGCTTAGGGACACCCACTTTGGCCACTCATTCTTTATTCAAGCTACCCGATTAAAATTATCAGCAACATTATTTAATAGTCTCTTTAAGACTTGAGCGGGATGTCCTTTGGTCATCAGAGGGTTCGGCGGTTCCCCTCGGTCTCGCTTCAACCCAAATGTGAATTGCGCGCATAGAGCACGATTTGGTATGGTTGCAGGAAAGGTGTCTGGGATATCTGGTTGTGTGTTTGAAGAGATTTGAGACGATTACATTCTCCTGCAATGCACTCTGCATGTTATTGGCGTCCCATAGAAGGTGTTGGTTGAGTTTAAGTGTCTCAGGGTCTTTTTCACGAGTGTTGGGGGGAGTAAAGCTGAGCTGTAGGATTGGCCTGGTCTGGGTTAATTTTGAAACAGCTTGGAAGGTCGAACTTGGTGCTAAAGCTAATTTGGTGGTTTTCAACTCAGTTCTTGTTTAAACTCTCACCTATAGTCAGGTCATGAAACTTGGATTATGGCCGAAAAAGACCACAAATACCTGCAGCTGGTATGTAAATGGGATTTTTTCGTGCAGTTGAGGGAGTTACTCGCCGGGATAGGGTGAGAAATACAGCATGGCGCCAGGAACTCTATGTTGGGCAGACGCTTCTTCGAACTACGCTTCAATGGTTTTGTTGTGTAGCCGGTATGTCCGCATCAACACGACTTCCGAGGCGTGCCTTGAATGCGATTGCATCAGATAGGCGACCGCTTGGAGGTGGTTGAACATGAGTTGGTTGCGCATGAGCAGAACTTCTGAAGAGTTGATACCGGATGGACCTAGATATCTCTCGACAATTCTCCTCGCTACACATTTAGTGGATCAAACGTGTACGGTTCTGAACATACCCATTTCAAGACTCCTAACTTCATAGGCTTTAAAATAACTTAAAACAATTTTAAGGCAATCAGAAGATCAGAAGATGGTCATGAGGGTGTGAGTGAAAATATCGGCACACACAAGGGGAACACTTCAAATTATAGACGCAACATGAGACCCGACTTACCAAGTACACCGTTGTCACCACTTCAACTAAAGCACCTTTGGCTGAGATATGTTCGGTGCATTGTTCACTAAGAGAGCTGACAAAACAGAGAATTTGCACAATCTGTTCGTGTGGCTATCACCGAAAATGGAAGGAAGTAAATAATTTGTAAGCATTGGTCTTTGGTGCTTACATCGGGTTGTTCAAGTCCGTGTGTCCATGGTGTTCCTTTTGTGATGGGGTGCTGATGTGGTAGCCCACTTAGCCTCGATGGTGAATGTTATCGCTGCTCCGGTAGAATCCATGCAGCTCGTTGTTCGGCGTCGTTGGAAAGTTCTGCTCGTTTAGCAGACTTAACGCGTTGAGGTAGCGTTGTCCGGGGATTGTGATTCTCAGGTTCCTGATTTCCTCGTTGGGATGGATGTTGATGTTTAGTAGCTGCTTTCTGAACAGTGTCAGTATGGGATGATGCGTGCTTGGTCGTAAAGCCTATTGTTGCTGTGGTGCCTATGACGGTCCCTGTCAAAGGTGAGTCCGGTACATTTTCGCAGTATTTTTCGTTCGGAAATTGCGAGCTTCGTCAGGCTAATCCTTGAAATGGTGTTTGGGAAAACAAACTTGGTCTGTCGTTGCCTTCACGGCGTGGGTTGCACAAGAGGAAAAATAGAACAAATATGGACGGCCTAGACTGTAGACTAGGACGGCCCTAGACTGTCTGTTACTCCAATTATTGCCCTTGCGAGTGGACGGCATAGAAATAATCGTAGGTTCCGATTCCTTCTATACCGCAGACGTTGAGGAGATCTTTTGAGACGGGCACTCGATCACGTGAGCATTGTCAGTGATCAAGAGATGTGGAACGTTCCGAAGCCAGGAATATCCAGCACACATGCCCCTTCTCCAGGACGGCCAGTGTGGAAATGTTTTGCTATCCCACAGTTTCGAAGTGGTGGCATATTCGAGACGGACCCGATAAACACGGCTCAGTAACCTTAGGCGATGGAACCTTTTCCTCCTTTTTTCTTCTCCAAATGCCCTCAACGAAAACATGACCAAAACATGGTGAACTCTCCTCTCGAAGGGACCAGTGCTTCTTTATCCGCTTTACAATTTGTTGATTCGTCGGTGCCGTAATGCCTGGGAAGATCGATATCTTGTAAAGGGTGATTTTTTAGCTATTATCTTTTTGGCAACACTGGTTTAAACAGCTGACGCACGTTTCGTGTTTTGTTTGACTGTCGAACATCTTCAGTTTGGTCTATAATTTAACCGTGATCTACCATAGTCTTACAAACGAACAACGTGGGGGGTAAACCACCCACGACACATCTCCAGACATGTCTATCATCGGCCATTAGCTCTAACTCATCAGGAGTTATGCTCAAGAAGAGTGAATGTTTGACCTTTGTCCAACTACCTCGCTCTAGGTCTTTCAAGTGGTCGCCTACCCGACGGAATCGCATTAAACTCCCGCGTCTGAAATCTTGATGAAAGGAACATTCGTGCCATGACCAAACCATCGAAGCATAGCCCTTTCCGTTCGAGGAGCAAGTGCCCAGCGTTGAGTTCCTCGCCGGGAAAGTAAATCCCAAAACAGCAAGAGGAAACCTCATCTCCGCAGCTTCTATTCGCGGTCAAACCACGGCTAAAAGGACCCGAACTCGATGCATCATCTCTCTAAAACCACAATCCTGCCTGGCACAACATAGCCGTTCTCTCGCCATTTTCCATGAAATTAATGAAACTGAGTTAGACACGACACCTGCGCACTGCCGGAAATGGGCCGGCGAAATGGAAGGAAAAGGAAATGATTGCAAATTGCGTTCCGGCGCTGAATTCACACGCATTTACCAACGTCGACTGATTAAATAAACATGCCGGGCAGTAATTGTTTTCGAATGCTGCCCTTAAATAAAATTGAATATTTGCAAAGGCAAACCCGTTAATTTCCAGCCTTTGCATTATCGAGTCCAGTTAATTTGCGCGCATTCATCGCGTCCCCGGCTGGAATTCGATTCACAATTCCCAAATAAATTATGACTTCGATATCGGCGGGATTATTAAAATTTCATTAAAAACCAGCCGAACAACATCACTCAGTGAGTGTGCGAGTAAATTGGGGGCCGTCCCAGTCGCGTATTTCAAACGGACGTTCATAAATAAATTCAGTTCAAATATAGTGTCGCTCATTTTTCAAATCCCCTCCACCGTGTGCGAGCAGAGCATCAACCAGCATCGCCGCTGTCATTTGAATTGCAAACGCAGTTCCGGTTCCTGGTTGGATTCCATGTCACAAATTGATTTCTCCTAACGACGAGCACCCGCCACCGCGGAAGTGCGTTCCCGCTCGGCTGGGAGGATTTTTGTTTCCCCGGCCGACGTCACACAAAAACGAGCCATTCGCTTGAAATCATTTTAATTTCGAAAGTCATCTCACTTTGATCTGGCGAGGGAGACGAGAGCTGGGGAACTGATGAAGCGATTCCTGCGATGATTTCAGAAAGAATTCCCCCGCCTCCCAGTCCCCGGGTGCCATTTTACAGCAAGACCATACAAATGAACACTTCGTGGGGACGGATTCTGTGGGGATTAAGGCGATGGGTGGTGTTGGTGGGGGATGTGTGCCTGAGAGGAAGTCCCCTAGAAAAAGACCCGCTTGATAGGTGATTCGGAGTGAATGGGGGGCTACGCCATAAAATGTCTTAAGTTCTTATAACAATTCCGTTTGATGGATACTCGAATTTTCTCTCTAAACCCCGAGCCGGAGGGAGCAGTCCTTTCGGTTTTGAATCCATTCATTTGACGTACCCCGGCTTACCCTGTGGCGCGTATTAATTAAGACGCAAAAAAACGGTGAAAAGATAAATAAATAATGCGAACATCAATTCAAGAGCCCAAGGCTCACACAATTTGTTGGGAAAGTTTTCGAAACGCCGCTGGTCCTGGCAATTTCTTCGCTTTTTTTTTGTCCTTCCTGTGTGAGGAGAGAATGAAATCGATTTTTGTTCACAGTCGGCCCCGGGAGGGATTACATGAAAGGTGATGCAATGGGATGTGTCTGGCCTTTGAAAGTGAAGACCAGCTGTGAAATTTGAAAGGGGACACGCCACTGAAGTTGAGTTAAGTGTTCGAGTGATGTAAAAGGGCATCCTTAGCAGTTGGTGACTTTATAATTGTGACTGCAAGAAGCAGCAGCCGATTGAAATGGGTGAGGCGTACGATAATGAGGTAAACGAGAGAATCGCCATTGGAATTCCTGTTTCGTCCTTTTCAAGAGTGTGTGCGTGTGTGTGTGGGGGGGGGGGGACTTTGAACTCTCTCGACGTAAAGTGAGCCAAGTATTTGCTTGACATTCTGAAGAAGTTATCTAAATTTATTTAGGCTGTGAATTGTTTCTGGCTAGGCTGTGTCGACGGGAAAATTCGATCTGAAATAGCTAACATAACATTTGTAGATTTTTCTTGAAGATTTGTTTTTTCAATTTTATTTTGAACTCACAATAGAGGCTATCAGTGCAATAGTGTCGTAACCAACAACACCTGAAAATTGGCAAAATTACAATTTTTCAAGGCCCGCAGAACACGCTAGTTACTATCAGCAGATTTTCAATTTTGCACAAATAGCCTCAATTAACAGCTGAAGCATTTTCTGCTTCAAATTGCGAAGTCGTGGTATATCGCGGGTAGGGTGTGTAGTCATGTCCGCTTCTCTTTGCACAACAAGGGGAATATAGCTTCTGAGTAAGTTACTACAGTTATCATCGTGAACTAAGTAGAAGGGATTTAAGAAAGGATCAACTTAAGCCATGAAATGACCTCAAAAAAGAGAAGGTTTGAAAGGGGTGTCAAAGCGAGTTTAAGAAGGTCGCTTTCGTTCAGAAAATACAGATGATATCCTGTCCTCTCATGACGTCTATGTCCCCTCTGGACGTCCACCAACCACGGATGACGATTAAATTTTGACTGCAGTTAGCGTTGACAGGTCAACATCGCTCACGCAACCGTTTCGCAGAGACTGAAAAGGCTTGGAATGCCGAAAATTGAGTTCCTCACGCCAGACCACACATAGCTTTGGTGACAAAAGTGAACCTACAAAAGAAAAAAAAACGCACTTGGAGGATCTTGTCTACTGACTAAATCCGTCTCC
Organism: Eristalis tenax; assembly: GCA_905231855.2. Taxonomy (NCBI): domain Eukaryota; kingdom Metazoa; phylum Arthropoda; class Insecta; order Diptera; family Syrphidae; genus Eristalis; species Eristalis tenax. The sequence goes on from HG993127.1 coordinate 25,119,410, forward strand.
ATGACAAACACCCGAGCATGTGCAGCAAATCCCCCGATTTCACAAAATGTTTCCACTAGGCCACGTTATGTTACTCCCGACGTTCTGTTTCTGAAGGAGAGCATTCTGGTACCAAACGTGATGCATCAGGCAATGTGTGAATATGCGAAAACGACGTCCGACGAGAAAGCGTGTGAGAAATGTACAAATCCCGTTTGTGATCAATCCCCATATCTCTTAGGCAGGGTGACAAATTCTCGACTCACATTACTATTAAAGCATGTGTTATACCAAATGGGGTATTCGTATCAATGCTGCGAAATCGGTACTTATGTGCTTAAGGAGACCATCCAGAGGTGGCTGCATCCAAATGTCGAAACATAAAGATAGTGCTCCCTAACGGTACAGCAATATCAACAAACGAAAAGGTCAAGTATCTTGGTGTTAAGGAAAGGTTGAAGTTCAACAGTCATTCAAAACTGACCCTTAAGAAAGCCAAACTAGTTGAGAAGCCGATTTTGAGAAGCCTTTTCGATATAGTTACACTCTTTCAGCATTGTCAGTGTCTCGAAAGAGGTGGAAAATTATTTGGCCGGGAGTCGAACCCAGGAAGCGAGTTTCAGTTGCGTAGGGGTCGACGCACATACCCAAAACGCCACGGTAGCTACACGCAAATGTCCTTATCATCGGAATAAGCGATTTAAGGGGATTTTTCTCAACTGGCAGAAACTGGTGCATTGACAGAGGTGGTCTTGAGTATCCTCGGTACTTGGCCTTGGTACTTTATTGGCAGGGGTGGTGTTGAGTATCCTCTTTTTCCCTTTTGTGGCAGCAGCTTTGGTACTTCAGATGATTGTGGTCAGTTGGTACTCCAACTGCAGTGAACTCTCTCATAAGCGGACACTGACGGTACCAAGAAATTTGTCCGTTCTAACGAATGTGTGCCAGATGCGTTCTGTCCGTTTAAGAGAGAAATTCTGTTGCGGTTAGGAAAATTGTTGTCCGCGTCTGTTTATTATTATCAAAAATTCCGTTCTTTGCTATTGTCCGTTCATGAGGGGTGTTCGTTAGGAGAGAGTACTCTGTACCAGCGATAGCAAAGATGTGACTACTATCCGAATTTGAGATTGTTCATGTCTCTGCTCCGCACAGCAGCACTGTGATGATCAAAGTCTTGCAGTTTGACGCAATTGTCCGAAATCGCTGCTAATTTTAAGGTTTTACCTATTAGGAGTGGTGCAGTCATTTTAATGCATTTCCTCATAATTTGTGTTGAATGGATTGCTTATGAGAAACTTAACGACGTATTTCGTTCGGAGTCATTTCAAGGTCTCTGAGTCAAATTGCGACTAAAGTCTCATTGCGGCAACCCTGATGTCCTGCGGCCGCTACTACCACTGAGCTGGGATTTTGTTAATATTTTTTAATAATCTCCACAAGCTCGGCGTAAGTCAATAGATGCATGCCAGAACTGAGTGAAAGACGATCATTGCTACCAGGTCGGCCTATAAGCCCCGACTTGCCATTGTTTTTCGCGCAAATTTCTAACGACTGCGGTCGTAAAATTGCCACTTACTCCGCTGGAATAAACTGAAAAGGATTTGGGGTGTTTTGTCCTTCAACAACTGCACAATCTAGTCTTGCCATCTATATGCTGCAAGCATTCGCCAGTTGAGTGTCTGGTGGTTGCGAAAAGCATGCAGAGTCAAGTTCAAAGCGTCTGCGAGAAGGATGCATTGGCAGACAAAATATAAGTGTCTGCTGGTCGATCAAATTCCATCTGAATTGAGAGCATACTCCACAGATATGGAGGTGACGGTATTCGGTCGTGATCCACAAGCACCGTGTGAGATGCAAGAGTGCTACAATGCAAGTTCTGTTGTGCATTCCCACAGCATTAAGTAGCTCCTTCCTATCGCAGCGAAATGCTCTGTTCCTGCACAGAGCAAATTAGCAAAAAGAAGCGAACAACAACAGTTTCTCTTTGTTTCTGTTGAAATTCACGGTCTATTCACAATCTTTGCCAACAGCCAGTACCAAGTTCCCAACCTGTTCAAAGAGAAAACAATGCCCAGCTAGAAATAAACACCTCCCCTGCTCGCGGTGAGTTCCCCACAGAAGACTGCTGCCGCGGCCGTCCACCTGCATGGCAACCGCCACGATGCCCAGCTCCCAACCTAACCTCACACAACCGCATATCCTTCGTCTAACAATATTGAGTTTTATTTCCATTCACAGTCTGTGCAAACTTGCGGGTCAGCGGCAACGATGCCAGTGGAAGTCACAATGCATGGCGGCTAAAATTGGATTTCCTCCGGATTTATGTACTGCTCGCCGCTGGGTGTTCCCCTCATTTGTTTTCTTTGACCGGAGTGTACATAATTTTCCATTCAAAGGGAGTTTGTTAGGAATGTCACGTTCCGAGTGAATGCTGCAATTTGGGGTCAGTGGGGGGAACATAATTCAATGTTGGTGACAAATTGGATGATTCGGTTTCGGGGCGTGCCACTTTGTGTGTTGTCCTCTATGACGTCGCGGTCGGGAATATTCAACGAAACACATTGACTTTCAGCGGTTTTCAACTGGCTCGTGGCTTCCTGGTTTTCAGCTTGAGAAGAAATCGCTGGAAACTTAAGCGGTGAGGATTCAATTCCGCCTTGACCTTGACTTTAATCAGCAGCACTGAGCAGTGTCAAGATTAATTGAAGCGTACAACCTCATTTTTCAATTTTCGATCCATTCATCACGGATTTTGCACGTAATCGGATCGGAGCATCATCTTCTTCTGCGTTAAGTCCTCCCATGCTCTGCCCCGCTTTGGAATGATATCATCGGCGGGGCAGATTGAAAAAGTCAGCTGACAACTTCGCACAGAAGATGAATGCGAAAGGGAGGACTTAATGGAAAAAGGCACTCGTTTTATTTAGCTCCTGTGGCCATTAATCCATCGACAAGTCGTATACAGAAAGAGAGTTGCAACGAGTTCAGCTGCAACTCTGAACCTGAACTCCTGCCACCTCTGTGCTGTGCTGTGGTCTGTCACGACTGCGGTTGGTTTACGAGAGGACACTGAGTCTAAAGTTGAAATTGCGTTCGCATGTAATTATGAAGTTTTGTTGCTGTGGCTGTGGGTGCAGGAATCGGTTTCGGTTGGAAATTTATGTTTATGGACTGCAATTGACTCCCTTCCGAGCGACGCACACAAGGATTTGTTGCAGGTTTTAACAGCTTGTGCAATAAGACGGCACTTAACTGCCCTTCAGCATGGATTTGATTGCGGGGTTGTTCTCGTTCTCCTGCCACTTCCACTGACTTTGCTGACTTCGAACGATGTCACAAGTATTTACATTGTACAGCATTTCAAATGAATGATCTGTCGCTGAGTTCGAGTTGGTGTAAGAGAGTGGGTTGAAGGACATTTTATGCGAATTCATCAACTTTTCCGATTACTTTCAGGGTCGGTTTTAAAGTGACCTGAACAGAGACTCTCAAATTTTGGTTTTGGTTGCCATTCACTGGAGGCCTCACATGACAAGCCATACGAAGCAATATCCTAAAGGAAGTCCTGTGAAATCAGCGGTTTGGACTCAAACAAGGCGACGCATTTTCATGTGACTTCTTCAAGAGCATTCTGGGGGAAAATCACGCACACGTGATCTTCGAGAAGACCTTGCAACTGTCAGCATACGCCGATGACATTGCCGTGATGTGGCGGAACACAGAGGACACGCTTGCTGGCATTGAGACAAAAACGGCTAAAATGGGTCTCCGTCGAATTAGAGCAAGTATATGCTGTCCCCGAACGACTCACAGAGCACCTCAATGGGCAGTTAAGGACTCCATCTACTTTGGCTACGTAGTAACCAGTACAAGCAACGTCAGTACCGAGATCAAACACCGTTTCAATGCAATCAAGTCGCCTCTCGAAGGAACAAGCTGACTTCATGTAAGACCCTGCTCATCCCGGTTCGGGAGGCATGAACAATCTCAAAAGCGGAGGAGAAGAAAATTCTGTGTGCGCTTTTGGGCCTGTTTCCGGTCGTTGTCCAACAACGAACTGTACGGGCTGTGCAGCAAAGTGGGTCAAGTCAGGTTTTCATTTGTAGCGACGCCTCTATTTTGCATGTGCGCTGCGAATGAAATGCTGGTGTCCGTGCGTAAGCCTGGGGTCAAATGAAATGCCATGCGCAAGGTCCTCGAAACTCCAGTGCGTGTTATACCAAAGTCCGCTTTCTTCTAAGATGGAAGGTGGCAAGATGAGAGGGCATGCCATGATGTGAATGTCAAGAGCAGAGCCAGGTGTACTAGTGACGTTCTTTGAAGCTCAGTGCAAGCAGCAGTTACATATTTACGTGGAAGCTTATTCCACCAAACGACCGATGCGTAGAAGAGAAGGGGTCTTATCCAGATGGATCAGTTTGGTGATAGACCCCGCGACTTGCCGGGACTTCCTTTGCACTGCCAGCAAACTGGCGGCGACTTGGCGATTTTCGGCTCGATGTGTTTCGTCCAGAGAAGTTCTCTATCTAGAGTAACACTCAGGCTTCATCGGAGAAAGGGATGGTGACGCCTTTTAGTTTCAGTTGAGTCAGACTAGTCAATTACCTCCTACTCGTCAAGAGAACAACTAAAAAAAAGAAAAATGAAGTCTGATACACCAGTCGTCGATCACGTCTAGAGCTGCCTGCCCTTTTGAGCACACATGCGGTAGGCTCGATCCGACAGACAATGCGGACAATACACCTTGCACAATGATACACATTCAAGCAGACTTCCTGGAAGGATGCACTTGGGTGTAGTTCGGCCTATGTTCTTGGTCGAGTGGAGACAACTTAAATTTGTATGAAAACTTAAGGCTAAACAGAGCGGCGTAAAACGCTGTTTAAGAAGTTTGGCAAGCCTGAACAGTTGATACCGTAAAATCGATAGTTGGTGTGTTCATGATCTTTCAGTGTGGGATGACGCTTTTGTTTTTTAACAGCCTTCTCTTCTATGCAGGCATTATGCGAGTTTCTATTTATGTCAACTCGGGTTAGCAGACCGAGTTAACCCGGGTTACACTAAGTTACATTTACATCAAACCAAATTGGAAAACCCGATGTATCGAACCGAAAACATAAAGAGCACTACCGACAGTTCAACTAGGCGTGAGCATATGACGCCGAACCGAAACGAACCCAATACAGAATGGCATTTGACAATACAACTCGAACTCGATTTACCCCATTTCACAATCCATTTTGTCTGCTTTCAGTTCATCATCATACTGAGTCCATTAACTCGGTTTACAACTCGGGTTAACTCGGTTTGTAAGACTTTGGGGTTGGCACATCCCTAGTTTCTCCTGATACCATGGACAGTGGGGTTCGAATGAGAGTCCGTTTCGAAGACTGAACCCGGGTTACACTTACCTTCGTACTCTTGATACCAAGGACCGTGGGGACAGACAGAGAGCCAATTTTGAAGATTGAACTCATTCCAATCTCATGGGCTTGTGTTTCGTCCTACGAACCTCTTTTGTGCGACATTATGCCTTGAACACAAGACGGGGTTTCTGCTGAGTGACGCTGAGCCTGTTACACTCGGAATACAATGACTTCCTTCTACACAGTTCGCATCAAATCGTCGTCGTCTCCAATGAATCTATACGATCTGCTGCGAATAAAATCGGCCAACCCACTGCACCCTGTGGCAAACCATTTTGAATGTCCAACAGTGGTGGAAGGTACGTCGTCAGACCGAACTCGTATCACAGACAATGATTTTCGAATGCCGCATCTAGTCAAGTTGAGAAAGAGGCCATCTAAACAGACGGCATCTCCAAGTCGCCATGCACTGGATTTCGTTCGTTATCGACTGAGTGTTGGACACCAAATTAGAAGCGGCTGCTTTTGCTCTACAATCTTAATTTCCTCAACCCAGCACTTCGGAACTAGATTTTGCAAGGAAGAATACTTGTCGAGATAGGCGTGGTCTTGTCTCGTTTAAGGATCAGTTCCATCAGCTCCGTGTAATATGCCTTCTCTACCACTTCGCGTGATTTCACGTTCATTACACCCTCAAGGTCTTCTTCTGAAATCAGGACTATTTGCGACTGCCTGAACTTGGTGGAACCTGTACTCTCTCCGATGACTCATCTCTCGGAGTGGACTCACTCTGGAGCAACCACATCAATTACACCATAACCCGAGTCACATGCTGGTCCATTTGCAACTCACACAAAAAAAGCCACGCGCTCTCTCGCACACACGCACACACACATCACAAGTACTGGTCCTCGAACACGCTTCCTTTCACTCGCTTTCTGTAACAATCATTTCCAAACAACATCACTTAATCTGCTGTGTCAACTATATTCCATCATTAATTTTCAATTCAGTGCCGTCAACTGTGTGTTTACCGAGTTAAAGGACATCCCCCTGGAGCCGGTCACTTGCCAACTCCTCGGCTGGCGAATGCCTTCGTCTATTCCGCAGGGATTCCACGTTTCTCGTTCATGTCACACCGACTGTGTACACACAGCCGAACCTCATTTCGTCCTCGAAAAGTGTCCAATTTGCATGGAATTTCTCATGGACATTCTGTGTTCACGCGAAATGCGAGCACGCTGCCTGCTCGGTCTCGTTGCGGTGGTGGACAATTGCTCAATCGCTCATGCCTCCATGTCGTCTATTTCGTTGTTGCTAATTACCGCATGTTTATAATCCCAATGGTTGTTCCCAGCGTCATGCTTGCCATTGTCATCACAGCGAAACCTTCGTGATGATGGCGACGGCGATGGCGTCCCGGGGAACATAGAAATGTTTTCCACTCGACTGTGGATGGATTCTCGCTTGAGTTGCGCATTTTACCGCATCAAATATTTCATAGTGGACGACATAGGATATTGCTCTTGGCCGATTCACTCTTGGACAAATCAAACAGCATTGCTGGTCCCGTCCGTCCTTCGCTCTCTCTCTCTCGCGTTTGGGCAGCCACCAGCTGACGGTGAAGGTATTAATTATTAATGAGCAGCAGTCGCTGATTAAACATTTTTGAAGGGGGAAGCGTTCCCTGTCCGTGGTCATGGGTAAACTGTTGATTTAAAGAGCTTTTGCCTTGAAGAGGTGTGCACTTTAATTGGTGAAGAGCTTGTTGAAAGAGATCCGTGGCGCAACTGTGCAGAGGTCCCCTTATTGCAACAATCACCCTTCAAGGGATATCCTGTCGTTTGTGGGTCAGGGCAACATTGTTCTCACAGCGTGCAGCCCGTTTAAGCCGCATCGGCCGACAGGAAGGTGCCACTCACGATTGTGCATTCAGAGCAGATATTTGTCTGAATGTAAGGTCAATTGAATTCGTATCTGTCGGGGATCTGAGTGCCCAATCGGTGATGTCTGCTGCTGTGCCATCGATTTTCGAACGAGTTGGCACTCCGAGCAGGGGACACGAGGGGGAGTTTGGTGCTTTGGCGGCATTTATTGGTCAACCCTTTGTCTGTTGGAATTCTCTGAGACGGCGTTTTTTTTGTGCGGTAAAATCTGTGGCAATCTCACGAAGTGACTGATTGGTGGTAAAACGACTGCTTTAAAGCAACCATCAGAGGGATGTTGCTCTTCGCATAAACTGCCTTAGAAACATCCTGAATGCGAAGCATTTCACTCACCGTCGTCAAATATTTACCCTGGCAACTTACTCAAGTCTTCATGAATTTTTGAGGAATTCCTTTCAGTTCAGGGACTCCGCTCTCTCCACTCTGTTCGTCTGTGGAGCACGCCATGCTCGTGTGTATCTCTGAAGGATGCTCCTCCACTTAAGCAATGGATATGCAATATCAATCCCAGATGCACGATGATAGGGGGCCCTCAGTACATCATAACCATCCTCCAATGTCGAGCGCGGCGCCGACATGTGCAGTTGCCAAGACTCGACCTCTTTCCTCGTTCACTTTCATCACGATAAATTGTATCACATTTGTATCCCCAGGCAGGGGGTGGGATACTCACGAGAACGGGGGTTCACAGTAACAAAAAAAAAAAAAAAAAAACAACAGTGGAATGAGCTTCAGTTTCAGCGTCAGTAGCGTTCTTCTTGTCGAAACCCTACACCAGCTGGCTCGTGGTTTTTGTTTCCATGTAATTGGTTCGATGTTAAACGCTTTCTTCCGCTCATTTAGTTGGTTTGCCTTCGTGTTTTTTCGCGAGTGAATGAATGAAGGCGCACAAAACGCCTTCAAATGAATGAGAAAAGAACGCGCTGATTCCCATGCAGGCGCGCTTTATGAGAAGATTAATGGATACACTTGATTGTGCACAGCGTTGGCAGCGTTCCTGCCACAAATCGAATACAACGCAGACTCTCCCCCTCCCCCACTCTGCCAGGTGGGTGCGGTCGCGTAATGGCAGATGGAACTGAAAGCACATCTCTCCACTGATTATTATTCCCCTTTAAGGACCCACTCTTGACGTCGAAGTACTCAGCGGTGTAGTGGCACTCACGTGGAGGTTGGGCCTTGAATGAAGACGCACTTCTGCTGGCGGGGTGGTTCTGTCTGCAGGATATGTATGATTCAAGCGCTGGCGATGGGAGGTGTGGGCATTATTTCATTTTTTTTTGTTTCTGCTCTATTTGCGTTCGTTGGCCTGTGTCGTGTGTCCTCGTGAGGAATTCAATTTGTATAGCTTAACTTTTTTGTTCAAAATTTGGACTGGATCTGCAGACATTATGTCGAAAAGTTGGTAAACTAATTAGGCGGAGTGCAGTGGATGGACGGATTATCTGATGAATGGTGAAGTCCTTTGGAGACATCTGCAGGGATATAGGGTTTCAAGGGGAAAGCGAACGTTTACTTTGCCATCGATTTTTGTTTTCGTTGAGATCTTTCCAGAGTTATCTTCAACATCACACCTCGTATGTTAGTTGAATGCCTATCAGACTCCTAACCCTTAAACCCTTCCCATCCCGGGAGAAGCACTATTACTACCCTAGTGTCCCTAAGACCGCAAATGGATTTTGTTTCTTACCCTGGGGTCTTGAAGACCCCGAAGTCGAAGTTGACACAAAATGACTTGAGCACACATTGGAAAACGGTCCAAGGCGGGATCCCTTCTGAGGTACTGTGAGCTTTGAATGCGGCGACTATACGACGTAGTTTAGAAATAAAGCAAGAAAGTTGAGTCTGTTGAGGGTTAAGATGAAGCATGAACATTATCCCATTCCCGGCATAAGCAGTTCGAAGCCTCTGAGAAGATGTCTTTTTCCTTAGAATGGAGTCAAACGGCACGTGGCACAGTGATCGAATTCACCCATCTAACAGAGCGCGCAGAACTTCATCCAGTTTTGATAGCGTTTGGACTTAATTAGATCCAGAAATTGGGGCTAGACGGTGTCTCGACTATGAAACTGGATGTCTTCAAGCCCCGCCACGAATAAGTTTTACATGTCACGGCTCCACATCGGTGCCGTTAGCAAAGGCCATGTGAATTAAACCATAAAAGCGTTAATTCTCATTTAAGTGAGAACATACACCATAATCCAATTATGGCTTTATTTCACTTTTAAATGAGAACTATCGCCATATGGTGTCAGTTCACATTCCAATCGGATCTAATCTCATAAAATTAATCTAGCTCCAGGCGCCTGCCTGACAGTTGTTGACATACCTTTAGCGGAGCGATGGAGTCGCGTGAGCGGTTTAAATCCTGGGTAAAGAGGACCGAAACAACAACCTGCTGACATTGGATTTCTTCGTGCTGTTTTTAGAATTAATCGCCGTGATAGGGTGGGAATGATGGCAGTGCACGAGGAACTCTACGCTGACCACCTGCTTCTTCGAACGGTGTGGTGGTTTGGTTTAGTCACGTGGCACGAATGTCCCCTTCATCACGACTTCCGAGGCGGGCGTTGAATGCGATTCCATCAGGTAGGCGACCACTTAGCAGACCCAGGACGAGATGGTTGGACCAAGTCGAAAAACTCGCCTGGTTTCGCTTGGGCATAACTTCTGACGAGTTAGAGTCGATGGCGGGGTTGCCTGGAGATCTCTCGTGCGTGGTTTACCCCCGCAACCCCTTTAGCTTCGGATGACGATGATGTTGGCCCCACTAAATGAATTAGATCCCAGCTCCCTTACCAGATTTGGTACATCACTCTTGCCAATCCAACTTAAAGACACCTCTGCGGCAATAGAAATAGAAGTTCTCTTGGCGTTTTAGTGCATATGCGTTAGTTTATTTTTCATTCTTGCACTTTGGGCGAACATTCGTTTTGAACATTCGTAAGGTGGTTCAGAATTCCCAACATCAAGCTATTCAATTTCCTGACTCAACCATTCCGCATTATCATTCCGGAACCTCAGCATTTCTCGCTTACTTCGTTCAGAAACATGCATGAATCTTGCAACTCATAGAGTTTACAAGTCTGTAGTAGTCTGGGAATTTCCAAAATGCCAAAACTTTCCATTGTGTGGACGGAAATTCGCCTATATTAGTCCTTAAACCCAGCAGGGGAGCTGCTTTGGTAGTAGATAGATACATATTCGTTATTTATTTGAGCTCCATTAATTCACAAAAAAAGGTGCAAGGGGGGGGGGGGGGGGACAACGTCTAAATGGATTCTGTAAGTATCCGTTCGGAGGAGGTAATAAATAACACCACGAGATACGGAAACATTTTGAAAAAAAAAACGGATAATTTTAAGACCTTCAAGAATCGACCTTCAGGCAAGAAATTAAAAAAACGGTAGAAGGATAGCGTTGCCACTAACTTCACAAGAACATGATGAATTTGAGTCACTGTTTGTTTTGTTCGCTGTTTGCAATGTCACACAACGGTAATAACACCGCGTCCATGATTTTTTTTGCGCAACGTTATACCTGTCGTTTGGTACCAACCATTTCTCATTCGGACGACTGTGATTTTTGAATTAAGCTCCGCTAGATTGGCAACATAACACACTGTGCAAACCCAAAAGTTTTACAAACCGAGTTAACCCGGGTTAGAATAGCAGCAGCCCGAGTTGTAGGACTCGGTTTGATCATGATCCGAAAGCAAACAATATGGATTAAGGAAAGCGGGAAATCGAGTTGTATTGTCAAGTTCCATTTTGTCTATGGTTGGTTCCGGTTCGGCATCATTTGCTCACCCCGAGTTGAGCCGTCTGTAGTTTTTTGTACGTATTCAGTTCGTTTCATCGGTTTTGGCAATTCGGCTTGAAATAAATGCAACTCGGTTTGACTCGGGTTAACTCGGTTTGTGAACCCGAGTTGACACATCACCAGTTCAAACTCCATTAAGTAGTATGAGTCAGTAGTCAAATGTATACGAATAATCACTGGACCATGCTCTGGTCCGCGTTCGCATCGTATTGACATTTTTGTTAAGTTTGACCTCAATTGGGGAAACTCACAGGGCCGTCAGGACACGATGTGACCAGTTTATGAGTACCTGCTCTATTTAACCGCCCAGCCTAAGCTTCAAGCGGAAAACTGAGAGAACTTGCTTGTCTGCCTGAAGGTTGGTTGTTCCACGTCAGCAGCTTGTCGTGGCCTAGAATCCTTCCACGATGTGTAAAATATGGGCGACTATAGCCCGTCCTGCGGTTTCCCACTCCACGCGTCATTGCCAAGCCTTAAACGAGAGAAGATGTCCTGCCGAAAATTGAATCGCATTCATATTTTTAGAACGAGGTTGTTTCAAACTTCAAAAAATTTGGAGGAAGTTGATCTTTCTGACGCCTCCCATTCAAAACTGAGTTCGTCCCTGCTTCGCGCTCAATCATCCGCAAAGTAAACTTCTAAAACCACACTTATTCTGAAGCATCCAACAGACTGATGGAAGCACCCCTTCAGATACAAATCGATGCCCATCATGTCTGCCAAATAAGTTTTCAAATCATAAACTTATCCAATCTTTTCCAAATTTACGATCGTATTTAACCGCGCTGGGGCTCAATGCTCCACTGACATCAAGTTTAATGCCTCTTCAACTTGATAAGGATCCCGGCGAATGTATCCTGGGGATGTTATGTCACTCAGATACAAAATGCGTGTAAGTGTATTAGCCCCGACTCACACTTCCTCGTATTGACACAAATGTTTGCTGTTTTCGGCTGCGTTATCTCAAACCACACGCGCGAACAGCCCCCGTGGTCCGCGAGTTGGGGGTGGAGACATTAACAAGGATTTACAAAAACATCTCATTCATTTTATCCACTTTATGGCGCACTTCAGAGTTGGATGTGCTTGATGTGAGTTCCCGAACGACTGCAAATGGATTTGCACCTTTTATTTTTGTGCGTTGGGAGAGACTTTAATTATTCGGAGAACTTACACAGGTGTGCTGTGCGTTCGTGTGCGGTGCGGATGAGCCCACGAATTTGCGGTCGGAATGCTTGCAGGGAAGTGTTCCATGTTTACAAATCCCGGAGCTCATTGTTTAGTGCTTGTCGGGCTATCCGAAGGCTTTAGCTGCTTGTGTGTTAACTCGAAATAGTATTCGGTGTTTGATTCCTTTTATCGGGTGTATTTCGGTTAGCTGGCGATTGGGCTTGGGGGAATTGTTGGGGATTTTGATACATGTGAGGTCTCTTTGTCCGCGTGGGTGATTGGAAAATCTATCCGTTGGTTTCAGGCAGTAGTGAAAAATAAAATGAGTTCAAAAGCTACGGCATATTGTGGAGGAGTCTATTGAATTTCTTCTTCAGGGGAGGTCGCGAAATCTGAACAACTTTTTAAAGCCCAGCTGTCACGTTGATGTTGAACTAAGCACGACTGCATTTTCTACACTTGAGGAAACCGCAGGACAGGCTTTAGTCCCCTGTACTTTTATGTTACAAATGAATCTAATGTCGCAGCCCTCTGTTGATGGCAAGCAAATGGCGGTGTAATGTGGTAGTTTGCCGTTTGGAGCTTGTAAGTGAAGACAAGGTAGGGCCGACTATGCTGAGCATGTACGGATAAACTTCTTACAACGTTCTCTACGATGGGTAAACTTTCAACCTGTTTCGGTTTTTGCCTCGTATCCAAGGTAGACAAATACGCATGTTTGTTCTTCAGTTTAACATATCATGTTCCGAGATGATTAATAGGCTTGTCCTTGCGGCGGGAGAATGCTGATTTATGCTCACATCTGGTGTTTACTGCTCTTGTTTTGTGCTTTTGAAATGTGCTACTCTTTTATTCAAATTAGAACGAGTTGTTCGATGTGAGAGAAGGCATTGGTTTAGTGGGAGCAGGAAGTGGATTTAACAGCGTATTCCTCCGTGAACATCGTATGCTCCAGCGCACGCATCGATTGACACAAGACTAGGTAGTGACTAGGTTATGGTTCGTTGAGAGTGGACCTACTTCAATGAAAAATAAATTTATAATCACTTCGAGAACAGACTCTCAACGATTTCTTTCCTTCTGAAGGATCAACGCACAGACTGCATTTAAGACTTTTGGTTGGAGTCCCGTTTGAAATACAGTTTTGTTGAGAACCCAGACACCTTTATGCTGCGTACTTACTTTTGTGATTGACTATGGATGGGATAGGGTAGGGAAGTGAATTCGCCGGCACACTTAGACCATGTTGGTCCATTGTGATACCCACAGTGAGACTGCTACCACCGATCGAGTAATCGGCAAATGGTGACTGGACCATGGTGACTGACATCTGCTTTCACTGGGATTCGAACCCCACTAACTAAGGGCAGGCACTTAACCACCACACAGGCACTTAGCCATCCAGTCGGCTTATGCACAGTTCCACTGTGACCCAAAGAAACCCAGTTGTACTCAAGAAGCTCAACCCAGGTCAAGCTAGGACTGTGGCTTCATCCATATCTTGGTGGCCACATCCAATGCAACACTTGGTCCACCCGACGTTCATCGTTGAAACCTCTGCGAAAGCTACACTATCTGTTGATTGAATGTTTCTAGTTTCTGATAATATTCTGGTTTTAAATAACGACTAGTTCTAATGGAACTGGTAGCCCTAATGAATGATTCCGGACGGGGAACTGCCGTCCATGCTTATCGCTACTACAAAATGTGTATCATAGAAAGACTGGCCGTTGGTTAAGTGCCTGCCCTTGGGCCCTGGTTCCAATCCTAGTGAAAGCAAAGGTAATATGCTTTTTACCATTTGCCGTTGAACGACGCTTTCACCGGAGTGGTTGATCAGCGGTAGCACTCTGACTGTGGGTATCGCAATGGACCAACATGGTCTAAGTGTGCTGATGAATTCACTAGCAGCGCCCTCCCTACCCACAGTCGATCACAAACGTAAGTACGCAGCATAAAGGCGTCTGGGTTCTCAACAAAACTGTATTTTGAAAAGGGACTCCAACCAAAAGTCTTAAATGCAGTCACGTAAATGCAACACATAGAGCAACAAAAAATATCAAGATACAGTACGTTTTGGATTAACGCCACTCTCGATTTAAGCAACTCCTCGATTTTCGCAGCGTCTGAATTGAATTCTCTTTTTCATTCAGACAGAAATTCGATAAATGCAACTACCCCAGGTTCTATTAGTTGCCACAGTCGAGAGTGCACTGCATTTCAAAAACTATGGGCACAGCGAGTCATAAACCAAAAGTGAAGCAAAATTCACATCAAAAAAGTAAGTAAACTCGCATGGAAATCACCTAGAGGTATCTGCTATAGCACACGGCCCTATGGCAGCATCTAGCGTTGACTTCAGTGTCTACTAATCAAAAAATGTATGTGTTTGGTTATTTGAACTATCTAAAGAGTAAACTGCTCCAAAAGCACTTGCAAGCAAAGCTTATAAGAGCCGTTTACTGGTGACCTAAATTTCGTTACGTTTATGTCTTGAGGCGGGAAATCTAGTGTCACCATGGGCGGTTATGACGCTGATGAGAGTTCTAAGATTTAGCCTACTCATTCTGATCAAGTCGCGTGAGCGTTTTAGATCGACGACAGACTATAATTGCTTTGTGATGCGGCATCCAGTGCCGGAAGACCATCTACGCCTAGTGTGAGTAAGCGTTTCAAGCTTTAGTAGATGTTTTGTAGTAGCGATAGGCTTGGCTTGCAGTTCCCCTTCCGGCATGAGTGTTAAGGTGGTGCCTTTTCTAGCGCTTCTAGCGACATCATCTGCTTAGCTATTCTCCGGGTTGACACTGTGTTCCTATTACTTGCCAATCTCGTTAAGAGATAGGCGGCAATTGAGGGACGTCTTGGAGTTAAATGTGACTGCACTCAGAGACTTGATCGCTGCCTGAACAGATGGCAATGTCTTTACCTAATAAAATATTGTTTTTTAGCCATGACAGAGCTTCTATAATGGCTATAATCTCTGTCTGAAAGACGCTGCAGTGAGAGGGTAGTCGGAATGACAGTTGAAAATTCAGATCCTCAGAGTAGACTTCTACACCCACTCCATCGTCCATCTTCGATCAATCTGTGAAAATTCGAAGAGGATCATCCGACGTCTAGCGATATTTGGACATCCTGTAAGATCTGGGGGGTATGTCGGCTGAGAAGTTTTTCTCGAAGATGGGCTAAGGTATGGTGAGGTCGGTGTTTCCTGGAAGGCATCAAAATTTATCGAGGATGTTAGAGTGTCCGGAGCTGAGCTCCTTCCACATACGCGAACTACTTGTCGAAGAGCTCTTTCGGTGGAAGGTTGCGGAGTGTATGTAAATCTCGGGAGGGGGCAGTTCGGAATGTTCCGTTGATGATCCGCTGCGCCATTTCGAGCGGTTTGCAGTTGATGTATTTGGCTAAAGCAATCCGCCGTATAGAAGTATGGGTCTGACTGGGCTGATTTGCGCCCTATATCCTTTTTACAACAATATAGACCCGTACAGGCTTTTTTTTTAGAGTGACTCCCCTAATGTTAGGGGGATCGAGGACAGGAATTTTGCACTTCCGAGTAAAGAGGACTAGATGTGTGTTTCTGGGGATGAACACTTAGGGCGTAGACATTGCTACGTTTTTCTTATTCGACAATAGCCGACTGCATGATATCGAATTGGAAGATATGAATGTGGATATGTGGTTTCAACAGGACGGTGCCACTTGCTACACAGCTAACGAAACAATGCCTCTTTTTCGCGACAAATTCAATGGCCATGTTATCTCACGTGGTGGCGATGTCAATTGGCCGCCAAGTTCATGTGATTTGACACCGTTGGATTTTTTTCTTTGGGGTTATTTGAAAGAAAAGGTGTACGTCTATAAGCCAGCAACAATTCAATAGCGAAAGGGTGAGATAATTCGGCACATTAACGGCATAGAACCTCAATTATGCTTCAGCGTCATCGAAAATTTGGACCATCGGATGGAGATGTGCCGCCGAGGTCGCGACGGCCATTTGGCCGATATTTTGCTCCATACATAATTGAACCATACCAATATCATCACAATAAAAATAAATGACAGTAATTTCCTAAATAATTATAATGAAAAATAAATAAAAAATGTTTTATGTAAAATCAACATCGGCCCTTAAAATTTAAAAAAAAATTTTAAAATACGGGAATCGAAGCAATTCACATTTAAAAGTCTGACACACTTTTATGAATAAGAACGCTACTTTAGGGAGTACAAAAAACTCTCATTGATTCGGAAAATTCGCTCATTCGGATAGCGTTTGCTTTTTGCGATCCACCAAGGACCTAGTCACCAGATGTCTTCCAAATGACTTAAGTCACCTCTTCCCTGCGTAGGTGCGTACAAACGAATGAAGTTCTGACACCTGGTACTTGATGGTATTTGATTGCAGCCGAACACTTTCTCCTAGGGGTCTACTGCGGCATGTAGTGAAGAAGCTTTGTCTATTTCACTTCGAAATTTTCACTCACACGGTCCTCCTCCTGTTCCATCACACTCTTTTAAAAAGTGTAAAGCAAACGAAACAAACAAAAGTCACGTTTGCAGTTAATTCTCACTTGGAGTCATCAACAAAATCCTAAAGGCCTAAGTCTGTCTTTTAAATAGTTCTTTTGTGATACTTAGTTGACAACCGAATCCAGAAATGAGGTATCATAGAGAGACACAACTTGCCCCTTAAAATGTTCGACAACCATTTTTCATACCGTTTTCTAAAGCCGTTCTTTCGTGAATAACTGTCAAAATGAATGACAGTCAAAAAGCCTCTGAAATTTGTCGATGGACTAGGGTCAATCAGCTGTGAAGTTGGGCATCTCTATAAAACTTCTTTTTCCACGAAGACATTTTTTCAAATCCGGAAACAGGAAATAATCACTAGGGGCAAGGTCTGGACTATAGGGTGGGTGTTGGATTTCGTCAGCCTTGGAAACTCGCACCTTGTGAACAGGAGCGTTGTCATGAAGAAGCAACACACCCGCTGCGTGTTTACCCCGTCTTTTTTTTAAAATTTCCTTCCGCAAATTATGCAAAGTGGAAGCGTAGGATGTGGCTTTGATGGTCTCACCTGTTTTTTTTTTTTTGTACTCAATGAGCAAGATTCCCTTTGAGTCCCAAAAAACTGTGGCCATGAGCTTCCCGGCAGACGGAGTGACTTTGAACTTCTTCGGGGGGTCTACTCCTTTTTTATGCCACTGCATGGACTCTTGTTTGCTTTCAGGGTCATAGTGATGGACCCATGTTTCTTCACCAGTAACAATTCGATCCATAACACCGTCCGCGTTCTCACTACACATCTCCAAAAGCGCTCTACAGCATGCGATTCTCACTTTTTTCTCAGGCGCTGTGAGCATTCGTGGCACCCACCTTGCACTGACCTTTGAAAGGTTGAGATGGTCATGAAAAATGGTGTGAATGGTACCAATTGAAAGCTTGGTGATTTCTGCCATCATTTTCACCATTATTCGGGCATCCTCAAGAACAAGTTTTTCGACTCCTTTGATGCTTTCTCCCGTACGAGCAGTAGCCGGGCGCCAGACCGGGGTCGTCTTCAATGCTCTCTCTGCCTCTCTTGAACTCACTTGACCACTTTTGACCACAGTTGATAATGAAGGTGCGGAACCCTGGTAAACTGCCACCACAATAGTTTTTTGGCTTTTTCCTTGCTTAGTGAGAAATTCAAGTACAGCGCGATGCTCAATTTTCACGATCATCGTCTCAGTTGCCACTATGATTCTGTTTAACTAGAGATTAAACGCGAATTAATAATCACATTTGTACGAAATTTTACATGAATGCACTAAAATAACAGTATTACTTGATAAATAAGTCAATTTATGTATAAAACCACAGCTTCACCCCGATACCGAGAATATATTGAACGCCCCTCGTAAAATTACGTTCCACAGACCCAAACTGACTATTGTCGCTTAGTGACGTAAAACGACAAACCGGAGTACCGATCTTGCACAGTTGTTTAGTGGCGTGTTGTTAATCGACAAGACGAATAGGGCTGATTAATAAACTCTGTGAGCAGCGTTATTCCGCAGGATTATAGGGATCAACGTCTTAAGCGCTTGATTCGCCAATGCACGAGCTACTTGCAGCCGTTCTGTGTTCATCCTTAAGACTCAGCAAAACTGACAAGATAGCATGGAGCTGTTCCCCGTCCAATCGATCGATGCTTTTCCATTTGACTATGCTCCGCATCATATCTCTAGTTCGACCTCAATATCTAACGAGCCTTTCTCGTTTAATCACTCTGCCCGCCTGTAGTTCTCCTCAATGGCCACAACTTTTGAGGAGCGATAGAAACCGCCTTGATCAAATATCTGACGTCCTTCTGAAGTGCAAACTGGAATCCTCGGGGATTTTCCGACAAACCCAATCGATTCTACATGCAAATATCTTCGCAATCATTTTATGCATGCACAAGTCAAATGCGAGGAAATCAGCAAAAAAAAGAACACACAACAGTTTACTTATTCTTCTCTTCAACGGAAGAAAAAATATTTAAATAAGGATACGTTTTCATTCTCCTCCATCCGAGGACTACTCTGGCGAAGTTTCTGTTTCTCGAACCCCTTCCTCGGGGGAAAGGTCAAAAGTGCATGACTCGATGAAAGGAAATTCCGAATGCAAAGTGCAGTTCAACACTCGATTCAAGTTGAATTGGAATTCTTCAACTATTGATGTTGTATACGAGTGCTCTGACTGCCAGCATGACGGAATATTGCTACGAGCGCAACGAGGGCAGAGACGCCTGAGCAGCATGTGGTGGCAGTTAATGCTTAGTTATTCATTAATTTTGTTTTTGAATTCCGCAGCTGAATGGTACCGACGGAAGCCTCGTGGTTAACGATATTCCACGACTCTGGACTCCTTTAAGAGTAAGATGACGAATTCGGATGGAAGATGAGGCTCAAGGAAGTAAAGAGTTTAAGATTGTGTAATGAAATGTAAAACTCCTTCGTGCTTGGATTCCACCAGCTCTGGCTTTCTGCTTCCAAGTTGATTGAAGTCAGAGTCATGATGTGCGGACCATAAACGCGAACTTCTTCTGGCCCCTTTAAACTATTTTTATTCAATTATTACTGGCCCCACCAGCACCGGTGTCGGTGGGCTTGTGTAACAAGCTAAGAACGTGCCATTCCAGCTTGCTTTTGCGTTCGAGTGCAAGAATTTCTTCAAAAGTGCTTCTGGCCATTTCTCGTTTAATCCACTTTACATACAACTTTGCACTACAAGTAACTGGATTTATCGCTTCGCTCAAAATACCTTGGTTCGACTGAAGCACCAACTCTTCAAAGCCCCCGTAGACCTCTCCAATTTCCAAGGACCGCATCATTTATCCTCCGAGCGATTAAAGGGCTCCTAAATGAATTAGAAAGACGGCCGAGCTTAAGGTTACGAAAACTTTTTCAAGGATAAACCAAGAACCTGTGAAGCAGCACCTGCACCACTTTGCACAGCAGAGGAAACACCTTAAATATCACCACGCGGAAGTTCCCATCATTTTTCCATTAAGGGCTGTGCAAGCAAGTGCCAGAGCTTCCCGCCCAGCACACCTCCGACGCAAGGTAGAAATAAAACGAAAATTCATGTGTGGCACGATGGGTACACGTGAGAATGTGTTTATCAAGCTTAAAACTTAAGTACAAGTTAGAGGATACAATTACATTAAATTCACTGAGTGTCTGATCCTCTGAAGCATCTAACCATGGCCGCAATCCCATAGAGTGCCGACACGACTACAAAGTACCCACCGAACGTCAGGAACTGTCCACGGGGACCCAGGCTAAATCCGCTCTCGGTGACCACGACGATTGTGAAAATGGATTGCATTCCCAGGGCAACAAGTGTGTTGATTCCGAATATCAAGCCAAAGCTGTCCTCGACGATGTTCTCAGCAACAATTGCACTGCGAATTAAAAAGCGAAGAAAAAAGTACGCGGTTATCAACGAAACAACAAAAAGTACTTTATTGGATTAATTTGAATGCAAGGAGGGATGCGATGCTGATGTGTGCAGCGACGCTGTGGCTGCGCTTTGGGTTGTTGTTATCGATCGGAATCCATTGTTCGGCAGAGGGACGCTGACAGTTCAACATGCTGCCGATGGGCGTCCAATTTGTGATGCGATGTGTGCTTTTGTAAATAGATTTCCGTTCGAACACACTCGATGTGAACCGTGTGACTGTCTGTCATGCTGTCTATCTGCGCAAACTTTGGAGATGGATCGAAAGTTTGGCGCTTTGTCGACTGATTGTGAATGGGTTCGTTTAACGAACAAGAACTTTCGAGTTGTGACTGAGCACACAAGGGACGTCGTTTCATTGAAAGAATTGAGTGACTTTGAGTAGGAATCAAGTCAAAGTCTTGGTTTCGCTGGATGTGGGGATTGGTTTTGTTTAATAAAAAAAAAGGGTTTCTTTTTGAAAACTGCGCGCATTTGTTTGTTTTAGTCAAAAGAGGACGACTTGATGCTAAGGGAGGGTAAGAGTGGCAGACCCGATAGCATTCATTTTGATGTGTCAAAGCCGGTAGCTTGGTTGGAAGGGCATTAAGCTCTTGGGACTGTGGACAAACAGAAGTGATTGGTCACCCAGTCGATCGCCATTCTCTAGACAATGCAACGAGTGCTGCAAATATCGGGCGATTTTCTTGAACACGCGTAATTCGTGGCATGTGTCAGAGCCGAAGTTGCTTCGCTGGTATTGCCATTTGGTTATGAAAAAAACCCCGACCAAAAGTTTGCATATTATTGATAAATTTTGGGTTTTTTTGAAAAATGCTTTCAGCGACGAAGCTCAATTCTGCTTGAAGGGGTATGTTCCTTAACATAGTGCCAGTACTTGGTCCCATGTTTGGTGCGGCGGTAAGATGCCGACCCCTGCAAAAATGCTAGTGTGTCCCTAAGACGGATCAACCAACAATTGCAATTGGTGAGTAATGTTTCTCTCTTTTTCTCTCGGAGGACTGGACGGCTGAGTCTTGGAACCCGGCGCTCTGAGACATCACTGATCTCGCTTACCCCTTTCTGTGATCTAGGTCTTGAGTAGACAAACCTTGGAAATCAGTCCGCGTTAAGAATGTCTTGTTGAGCGTTTTATGTAAAGGGTGATTTTTTAGCTATTATCTTTTTGGCAACACTGGCTTGAACAGCTGACGCACGTTTCGTGTTTTGTTTCACTGTCAAACATCTTCAGTTTGGTCTATAATTTAACCATGATCTACCATCGTCTTACAAACGAACAACGCTTGCTTGAACTTTATTATCAAAATGCGTGCTCTGTTAAGAAAGTGTGTTCAGTGGGTGTTCAGCGACGAAGCTCATTTTTGGTTCACTGTGTACGTAAATAAGCAGAATTGTCGATTTTGGGGTGAATATCAGCCAGAAGCATTGCAAGAGCTACCAATGCATCCAGAAAAAGTCACAGTTTGGTGCTGTTTATGGGCTGGTGGCATCATTGAACCGTACTTCTTCAAAGATGATGCGAATCGTAACGTGAGCGCTACCGTGAGATGATGTCCAACTTTTTTTTGCCCAAAATGCAAGAGCTTGACTTGCATGACATGTGGTTTCAACAAGACGGTGCCACATGCCACACAGCACGCGCAACAATGGACTTATTGAGAGGCGAGTTCGGTGAACATTTCATTTCACGTTCGGGACCGGCCAATTGGCAGCCTAGATCGTGCGATTTAACGCCTTTAGACTACTTTTTGTGGGGCTATGTTAAAGCTCATGTCCAAACAGACAAGCCCGCTTCAATTGACGCTTTGGAAGACAACATTGAAGCATTTATTCGTGAGATACCGGTCGAAATGTTGGAAAGAGTGTGCCAAATTGGACTAAGTGGATGGACCATTTGAGGCGCAGTCAAGGTCAACATTTGCATGAAATAATCTTCAAACATTAAATTATATGGACCGTGCTATCGATTCAAAAAAAGATTTCATGCATTTTTCTGAATTTTATGTCTTTTTTTTTTTTAAACTTTCCTTTAGCTTTTAAAAAATCACCCTTTATAAATGCGACACAACTAGAACGTCCGTCTAGTTAAAGTTCCAATGTCTCTTTCGCGTCCGTATTTGTCGGTGATGTTTACAACCCTTTCCAAGCGGTTGTTGCATGAGACGCATGGTCTCATGTCTCAATGAGCACTCCAAACAGTAACCTTAGGTCGGGCTTATATAAAATCCATGACGTCCATGGCTTGTAAATCGTAAACGTTGGATTATTGATTTAAAGACAAATTGCAAAAGTGTAGGTATTTTATTTAGTTTTTTAAATCAATGTATTCCATGGATTTCATGGAGAGTCCTCTTCTGAGCCACTTCTGAGCCACTTCTTCGAGCATATCGGCTGTTATCTCGGCAAAATTTATTATAATATGAGAAGCTGGGCCCTGGCCATCTAGGGACAGAAGATGGCCAGGGCCCAGCTTCTCAGCCACTCGTGCTGTGGCGCGTGCTATTTTGCTCTCACGAGTGGATGGGACCTACAGCTTTCTGCCGACTCCGAACAGGCAATTTGAGAAGTTATACTCTTTGGGAGGAAGTTGGGCCGTGAAAATTATTTTGCTCGTACCAGGGCTGCGTAGGCTTAAGTGCGTGGGGGTCGAAGCACCAACCTACAACGCCACGGCCGCCACTACTGGTTGAATCTCGCCAACACTGGCTTGTCATAGACTAGTGACTTAACGTATCCCTATGAAAAATTAGTCTAAATCTTCTTCCTCCCTCCTCTCGACTTATTCCGCAGTACCTGTGCAGACTCCTCGGCCCTGGAACTCAGAGAGGCGGGATCTTGGAAGGAGGACACATGGGGCCACGCTGGCATACGAAAAAGTTCGAAAGCAGCGCAGAACATAGGACAAACCGATTACCTCCCGTCAAAACTTGAAAAAAAAAAAAATGTGGAAAATTGAAATTGAAAGAACGAGTGGCGACAGCAGAGGGGGAAGATCGCCCTATACGCCGATGATTCACAGACGAGCGCTGGTACAGGGGCTTCTGTGACCTCTGCCAAAGATCCCAGGCGATTCGTTACGACTGGATTGTCTTCCAACCCGAAGTGACCGCCATACATGAGGAGGGGCTCGCGTTCAATCACCGGCGAATCGATCACCATCTTTTATGATAGCTAAGCGGCAATAAAATCCATAGCACCCGACATTCTGACATCGACGCTGGTTGGACCGCGTAGACAAAGCGTCAACCATCTCGTTGCAGAAATCCGTGACTCCCTGTTGGATACCGGGTCATATTGGAATCGAAAGCGATGAAACGGTACGAAGAAGAGCTCGGAGCTGAGGGAACCTCTCGTATGCGCTTATGCCACTCTGCTCCTTAAAGGCAGAGCCAGTACTAACTGGCGCAGCCTGAACAATCCAGCCACAACAAGGGCCTTATGGGCGAAGGGGAGATCATTGAACGGGAAGATCATTGATCGGCTTTAGTCGCAAGGATGAGAGCCCCAACGGGACACCGTGTCATAGGTACACATGCAATGCGACTGAACATGCCACGTAACGATTTCCACAGAAGCTGCAGTGACAAGGAAGAAATATAATCTATCCAACATCCGCTCTGCGAATGCCCAGTCCTAGAAGAGAAGACATTTTCTAGAAGAACACTTCTTCCAAGAGATAGAGGACTTAAGCCATGTTGGTTTGAACAGGGAGAGATGAGGGTAAGTCATCTTCTTTTTGCATGTGACCTAGTCCTCCGTCTTCCCAGACGGAACTCCAGCGCGCACTCGATAGGTTTGTGGCCGTATATGCTGATGCTGGAATGAAGGCTGACGTGGACTGAGGTGATGGTAATTTCTAGAGCGCCTGTTCAATGTTAGTGGATTCCCATTGAAACAGGGGAGAATTTGCAGTATTTCGGGGACTTTTTCACGAGTGATGGGAAGACTAATGCCGAGCTTTCGTGTAAGATTGGTCTAGTTGGGTCTGTCTTGAAACAGCTTGGAAGATCTGTAAATATGAAGGCCGAGCTTGGTGTATAAGCTCGGTGCCAACTCCGTATTTATTACAACCCTCACAACCCTCGAGAAATACGATCGCGCATACAAGCTGCTGAGATGAGATTTTCCGTGCTATTGTGGGAATCACTCGCCAGGATAGGCTGAGAAACACGGCAGTGCTCGAGTAACTGATTCTTCGACCGGAAAAGGCTACGCACGAATGTCCCCTTCAGCACGACAGCCGAGGTGGGGGTCGAACGCGATTCTATCAGGTAAGCGAAAGCATAGCGAGGTTTAATCAAGTCCAAAAACTCGCCTAGTTACGCTTGGGCATAGCTCCCAATGAGTTAGAGTCGATGACGGATGATCAAGTTACCTCGTGCGTGGCTTACCCAGGACGTGATGATGATGAAGGACGCCTCTGCGGATACAGGCAAACTACAGGCTGGCGGATATGTTCTTATCTGTTGGGCAACACGGGGAGCCAGGGGCTCAAGAAGGTACTCTTAGCTAGACCTGGCTTAAGTAGTGTCTTCATTTCAAAACACACAAGTGCCACTCAGATGCATTAACATCCGTTCTGAAGCATATATCATACGAAGCTGCATCATATTTGTACCCTGCCCAGCCAACGAACGTGTCGAAAAAATACAAGGACGAAGTCCTTGCAATGGAGCACCGCAAAAGCAGATATTTCGCTAATAACATCATGGAGGAGAACGTCAAGGAAAACCCTCGCTCTCTCCTTTTTCTCACAAGGCGCAGTTATGCCTACATACACTGATTACACATACATACCTTGCTATGGTCACAATGAAGAAGTACACGATGTAGAAGAGGATGTGCACAGCATACGCCAGCCACACAGTGTTCGCCGTGGCAGCCAGGATGAGGAGTCCGCCTTCGAGTAGTGTACAAATTGCCAGGATACCCAGATGCCATCTCTGATAGCGGTGACTGTTGAATAAGCCGGCGGCAAGAGCTCCAGCAGCGCCCAAAAGTGTGGCAATCGCATCCACTCCGCCATTGTAGAAGCTTTCGTTGTTCGCATCGATTTCCTTCCAAAGGAACTGCACGTACGACACCACCTAGATGGGAGGGAGACACATGCATACATTTCCGAGAGTGTGTGTGAGTTTATGTGTAACGTGACAAAAAGGTCTCGAAACTATTAGCCGAAGGAAAGAAACTGACTCCGGGACGGGGGTGAAGGTGGGGGAGCATCCCCGATATTTCCAGATAAATTATTATCCCCGCACATCCTGTGTTCGGGTGGCTTTGTGGTGTTGCCCTGGGAGGGGCTGTCCCCTTCGAGAGTGTGACTGATGGAAGGCATAAAATCTTCTGCTACATGAAGCCGGAATCGTGATTTGTGTATTCCCTTCAGTCGTTGGCTTTGGCGCGCATTCATATTCGTATCGTCGTCGTTGTCGACGGTTGATTTCATTTCCATGTTCCATGCTGCTGGTGTGGCACGCAGTCGTTGAGAGGGCAACTGCCTGCGATACACTAGACGAATTTTAAATAGATGCCATTCAATGTCCTTTGTGCGATTGCTTTCGATTTGTCGATTTGTTTGACTTGAGGGTGGCTGGGGTGAGCTGCTCTTTGTTTTGCAGTTTATCACAGAGAGGACCAGTGTAGTGGGGTGTGAGTGGATTAAGTGATGGCCATGAGGAGAAGTCAGTCAAATGAAATGCTTTTATTAGTCTCAGTGTATGCTGGCATGTGAGTGTTTGCATTCAGTGCTGTGGGAACTCGAGTGGTTTGGGTGCGCATGTAGTTTGGCAGGAGCGTGGTTAAGGCGTGGCTCAGCCGGTCATCTGCGGGAGCGTGTCGAGGAATTTCTGGCGATTGGCTGGGCGTGTTCTGGGGAACCAAATAGGAAGTGCTGCAAAATATCTCCTGGAAGGAATGTGGAAGACATGGCAGACAAGACAGACAGACTTTACAGCGTCAACAGACCTGAATACAGACTCTATGCAGTGGCAACTTGGACCCGGCTCGGAGAGAATTCGCCTGCGAGCCTGTGGCACAACGCAGAAGAGGACGCGTGTATAGTGTCGCAAGCAAGTGGAGAGCGACCTCAACCAACTGGAACTGGATTCAGACCGGAGATCGTGCTCGTAGAAGGGGTTAAGACCCAGATCCGCGACCGACTGTACACCCACGTAAAGGACCAACAATACGGTAGGGCACTGAATCTTGCGAGGTCATGGACCAGGTGACTAGGTATCACCGCGAAAGGCTTCTTTACAATCCCATTCGACTGTATAATATCCTTTGCTCCTGCTCAGCAACGGTTTAAGTTTCTGTGTGTTCCCTTGTAGGAGACTTAAAAGGAAAGTCACCAGGAAGCATAGCCTGCCCGACTCCACATTCGATAAAGGACACCGACTGGGGGACTGTGTCATGGCACGTCGTCGCTCTCTGGTAGCACACGGTTCCCTTAAACGGACCTGGCGGTCCCTTAATCAATCAACGGTCGGCCAGATTGATCACGTTGCAGTCGGACATCAAGAATGTTGGAGGAGTGCCTGATGAGGCAAGATGGACTGGGACCATTTTTTAGCAGCCACGGCAGGCTACAATGCCGTCGGATATCAAGAATTTTTGATGAATGCCTGATGAGGAAACATGGACATGTTTTAGCAGCACAAGCGCACAGAACGATCTTTGCCGATCGAGTCCCCAAAAGATAAGATGAGATGTTTAAGTTCGACGCTGCCTGCACAATCAATCGAATGAGACTGGAGGCGTTATCAAGAAGTCATCAACGCAGCTGCCACTGGGTTTGACGACAACATTGGAGACAAAAGACCATGGTGCAGGCAAGGCATGCCACCCCAATGTGCAGGTAGGCACATGCCTTCTAAGCAACGCCGCAACGAACAACAAGAGCTGTTTCGAACATGACGCCGTAGTTGTTGTAACCAAAGTAAGAGCTCAAGATTGTGCCATCTGAAGAGGGTGGTTGGTCGTTTCCCAGGTCCCCTCGGGAGTGTAGTGTGAGCAAAAGAAGAAGAAGAAGTTTTCACGCCAGTCCACGTCCTAAGCTGGGACAGTGCTTGAAGACTTGCAAAAAATCACGGCCTAAAGACCAGTCTCCGTCATTGGATCGTATTTCAGGTGGCCTACCAAACTGTGTGCAGGCAAGCTTCGTTTTAAGGACGCTTGCATCTAGTGTTCAGACTTTTTAATGAACAAACTTACTTACATTTGGTCGTTCTCTTCAACTTCACCCTTTTGATTTAACACGGTATGGTCAACACGCGTGAATTTGCTATTTTTGAGAGCTGCAGTCCGAGAGTTTTTGTCACACTCGTTGATGTTTTATCAAAACGACATCATCATCACTCAACATCCTGCACGTCCCACTGGACACACTCACACTCAACCACCCCACGACGCCGAGTCACTCGTGAGCATCCTCCTTGAATTCGCATCAAATCCGTTTCGATTGCCAAACATATCTTCCCCGCATATGGTCACACTCAGTTGCCTGAGTGCAAAAAAAGGATTCCTCACAGAAAAACTTCTTGAAGTGCCGTACAAACGGTTGTAACATCTGTAATTCGATTCCTCCCCCCGAAAGGAGAACGTCAATAACAGGTTCAATAGCTGCAGCAGTTGGTGCACAAACTCAATGGACTTTAAGTTTGCGTTAAGTTTTAAAAGAGTTTCTGCTTCCTCGAAGAGTGCTTTCCTTACGTCCGTCCCATCTATCCTCGTTGCCGTGGAGGGAGTTCATCTGAGGACGGATGGTTTTTATTGCTGTTCCAATTAATAAAAGTTTTGTCTGCCTGCCCGGAGTGGGATGTGTTGCAAAAATAACACCGCCCTTTGGATGGCATGGCTGAAGGGGAAGCAGGTCAGTCTTCGCTTAATCTTGTCACATGTCGTTCGATTACATCGGGCATAAATATCGGAGAATGTTTATTCGCAGAAGATGAATGTATTTGTGTTTTTATTGGTCGCGTGGAACGCGATGGCTCAGTCATGTGCTTTTTCTCCTCAATGAGCTTCTTGTGGGATGACCTCGCGAGTGTCTTCCAGTCTGATTGGCGCCTCGCTCGTTGAATATTTGAGTCATCGTTGATTCAGGACGCCATTCATACAAGATCATACAAGTGACGGAAGCTTGAACACGGAGGCAAGTGGAACTCGAAAGTGGAAGGGTTGACAATTAAGTGTAATAAGTCACGACTTTCAATGCGATCAGGAAGGCGACCGCTTGTCAGAGTTAGGATGAGGTGGACCAGGATGAGTAGACCAAGTTTAAAAACATTGAGTGACCGTCTCGTTCGTGGTTGCCCCCGCGGCCCCTTTAGGGGATCATACGGGTCAATTAAGATGTGATGAGATGTTTAAGACAACTTTTCGTTATCACTGAAGGAAGCCAGCTTGGTCTTGATGACTGGAACCAGAGTGCCCAAGGCCGATCTTCAACGATGGATGGTTGGTTATAGCTCAGGCTAAGAATCAGAGCCATATCGTGGAACAAATGTCTTGCATACGTAGCATGAATTTGCTGAAAAACGAGTCTCCAGACAGCGAAAATGTGTGACTCCAGACAAATTCCTCAAATTCTACAAGGTCTGTGATGTGATGCGGTCAGTATTTCATCCACTAGCTCATGTGGGTGCCGGAACTTCGTGAAATTCCAGAAAACCCGCATCAGGACACAGTCGCTCGAAAGGGAACTAATTTATCGCTCTTACCGGGTAGATATCTGGCAAATCTTTTGATGCAAGACCAGACCAGAATTTGATGACCAACAGTGATGGCCCACTCTCAATGTGGAACAATGACACAGCTTGTTCATTCTGCATACGTCGGTTGCCAGGACTGTTGTGTGTGTTGTCCCTGGGGCTATGCCACCTTGACCTGAACTGATCTCCCAATAGATGCCACAGAGATCGGTCGCTGTTGCAGCTGCGGGCACATAGGAAGAACCCCAGCCAACTCGCTGAAAAGGTCGGTCTTGTAAGCGCCTTCGCAAATGCCACACAAACACAGATGTCCGTGTTCTAAACTCAAAATCAAGTCGAACTAACGCAGGCCGACCTGTTCAACAACGCGCAGTAAAAAAGTAGGCGTCGGGCAGATTGGGCAGCCAAAATAAAATATCTGCAGGACAGAAGGCAGATTTGATTTGCGGACAATTGTGGGTTACGTATACTTCTTCACTTCCCAGCAATAAATATATGCATTGACATTGATCGCACGTTTAGATCGCAACCCCAGGATTGCGGTCAAATCCTGCGGCTGCAGTCCAAGCATCCTAAGATGGATGTACACAGATATTGTCACATACGGTGCCATAGCATGGTCCAAAAGAACCAACCTGACCAGCGCAAGAAAGACACTCAACAAAGTTCAAAGCGAACTTGCCCAACTGCCATCATGGAGCTGCTGTTGGAGTTGATTCCATTGCATCTGGCGGGAGAGAATGAGAAAAGGAGCTTCGGAACCCTGAAAGGGCCCCGAACCGGGGAAGAGTTCAGGGAATTCGGAAGAAGGAACCGGGCAGATACCTGGAACAACGCTCATGCCATGAGCCAGGCCAAGACACTCTTGGGTCAACAAGAGGTTTGAGGCGTGTATCCAAATGAGCAAAAACAGCCTTCGTTTCGTAACAGGCCTCCTAACAGGGCACTGTAGACTCAGGGGTATCTGAAGAAGGTCTCTGCTGATTCTGCGGAGAGTCTAATGAAATTCCAGAACATGTGCTGGGATTTTTTGAGCCTAGCGACAAAGATATCTGGGCAAGCACCTTATATCAGAGGAAGACTTGAAGTCACTAGGACCAGCTCTCATTCTCAGGTTCCTGGGGAAATTGGCCTAGAGAGAATACAACTTTCGCGCAACTGGAGCATATAACCCTCAATTTAACTCTCAAAAGAGCTGAAGAGAGAGGAGGGGCTCCCCTCTTAAGATAGGGGGTACAAACGATCTAAAGGTCGCGGTGCAATATACCCTCAAAATACGAAAATTACTGAAACGGACCAATTTTCTTCGGAAGACCATCAAGCGCTTCTGTGATGGGGAGCCTACATCTTCAGCATCAGCGCCGAAACCTCGCCACCTGATCCGAGCAAAGGCGGGACAGTGACAAAGGAAGTGCTCTGCAGTATCATCGTCTTCTCCACAGGCATTGCAGAGGCTTTCCTCGCTGAGGACAAGTACACTTAGATGTTTGTCGAAGGTGTTGTGACCGTCAGCACGCTTGTAAGACGTGTGCGATCTTTTCTGTCCCGAACGCCGCAGACATTATGGAGCATGCGCTTGGTCTCTACCTTCAGTCATGCCACCTTCGCTTGTTGTTTCGAGAGACGATGAAAGCCCTAACCATGGACTCAGGTAGTCCCAGCATAGGTTCAGGTCCCGGGAATGTCCTCTCTGGTCTTTGTCTAGCAAGTCCTTTTCAGCGGGGACTCGTATTCCCGAACCATCCTGGAACTGGTTAAAAGGGTGAGCAAGGCATTAAGCAAGGATCGAACACAGATTTACCTAACTAGGTGTGCAGTCTCATGATTTCGCCTCCCCCCACGAGGGAGCCAGCGCCAAACCCTTAATTTGTCTTGGAGCCACTCGTGAACAATGAGTAAGGTTAGAGCGACAGCAGCGTCCAAGTCCATGACGCACTAAGAAGAAGTACAAGAAAACCCCATAATTCCCAAGGCCATCAGTAACTGGGATGATTTTTTTGGACGACGCATTTACTTTCACCTCGCACTGTAGACAGGCTCAGAAAGGGAGCCTCGAGTGTACCATAACACAGCGCAACACTGAAGATATTTTTATGGGTAATCAAAACCCTTTGCATGAACGTGCGCCCTCTGCAGGCAAACTATGCCATGCGACGGTACTAAAATTAACGCTCAGCAGTATGTCGGCACTAAAATACGAGCATAAGCATAGATTGCACACGATGATTGTAAAATGTCGGGTTTGATTTGAAACTGAAGCACAAGAGCGATGACAGAAGGAAGTGGGAGTTGGTTACGTATGTTCTCAAGCAGCCCATGTCATTGGGTCGTCTTTAGTGCTTGCAGAGGGAGTTGGGGCGATACATGAAAATGAGCATTTGATTTAGCCCACGAGAACAATTTTATGCCGAACGGCTTTTTCAGCAAGCACTGCGATTCGTGAGAGGTGACGCCGTGAATATGAATGCCGAAGTGAAGTAATCCCGACTCGAGCCATCGATCGACTGCGAACGAACGGCACTCGAAATTCCTTCGAGGGCGTATACTTAACAAAATTGCTGCGGCGAATTGTCCCATCAAATTGCATGAATTCGTGCCCCATTTGCAGCCCATCCAGAGTTGGATAGAGGCCAAACCACATGTGTCCATCCAGCCACTGACACGTTTCTGTTCAATTAAGACGCCCTCGTGGTCGGGAGAGTGGTTACACGCATCTCGCCGTGCAATTACACGCATCACACGACCTGATGTGCGATTTCCGCACGCCCACTGCAGCCACATGTTGTGTGCGGGGCAATACAGCGGATTCCCATTATCCTTGCATTAATGTTGTGTTTTTTTTTGTTCCCATTCTCACCCCCCTGCCCCATACAATGCAAGTCTTTTAAATTTGGATGGAAAGTCGTCTCTTTGCCACCGCCACCAAATGGAACGAAACCTTAACCAGTGACATCACACACACACACACACAGCTCCGAGATTGTATGTATTTCCTTCACGAGTCATAAAACTTAGTTCGTTAAATGGATTACGCGAGGACACGGCACGTGAGTGCGGAAATTTGTTCGAACAGATATAAATCAACGTCTGAGCGACGTCAGACGGATGGCATCGTTGGGCAGGTGTTCGCTGCGGTAATATAATATCCGAGAGTTTGTTTAGTGCGCCGCCAGGGGGCGGGGATGTTTCTTTTGCAAATCATGTTCCGGAATGGCGTGTGATATGGCGTGATAAGGATCGCTCCTGTCACTGAGGAGAAATGTATTCCGCTCAGGGATTCAATTCGGCTTGAAGTTTTTCTCTTGTTCGTTTGCGGATGCGGTCTCACGTGATAATCCTGTTGTGTCGAAATGTAAATTAATTCCATTCCAGATGTGGACAACTTGGGTCCATTGCATTTGCTGGCGTGAACTGGCGTTGGCAGGGACAAGGGTATTCACTTGTTTGGATGGGACTAGTAGCACAGTGCTGCCACTTAACTCGGGAAATTGATGAGGTGGTGTGCTTGCACGTGCCACATTTAGAGATTTTAATAATGGTGGACACAGGATTTCCCACGGAGTCTTGGCGTAGGTAGGTAAGGTGGTGGTAGGGAGAGGGGCTGCATCAGCAGACTTAGACTATGTTGGTCCATTGCGACACCCACAGTCAGACTACGCCCTCCAGACGTATGTAGAAAGAGGCTGTTGTGTACTTAGGTCAAAGTAGTCCCAGTGTACCGCCACGAGGGAGTTTCAGATTGAAAGAGGGCTTCCGTGAATTATGACAGCCAGCCTGTTTGGCGAATT
Organism: Eristalis tenax; assembly: GCA_905231855.2. Taxonomy (NCBI): domain Eukaryota; kingdom Metazoa; phylum Arthropoda; class Insecta; order Diptera; family Syrphidae; genus Eristalis; species Eristalis tenax. The sequence continues at coordinate 25,152,184 of HG993127.1, forward strand.
TGAGGAACGCGTTGACTAGTGTTTTGTCGTAGGAGCAGGAGCCTATAGTGGATTTCCTGGTTGAGAGTTGCAGTTTAGTGTTGAATGCTTTCTTCTTCCTCTTCGTCTAGGCAGCTCCTGCAAAAGTCGTCTCTTTGCATGAAGTAGGCAGTAGGCAGTGTCCAGTGATTATTCCCACAGCAGTGCTGATTTGGGATACCTTTAGAGAGGTCAGACCATTTGATCATTTTGGGTCAAGATGCCTGTCGACCATCTGGCATTGGCTTTCTTTAATTTAAGGGTATAATGCCCTTCAACCGAGCCTATATGGTCTTAGGACACTTGGTCAATGGGGGAGGGGAACGAGACTCCATCAGATTAGGAGTAGGAGCTACCCCAAGTAGTGGGTGGTGAGAAGGGTAGGGCGGAAGCTGGCAAATATTGCCGTCGCCAATGAAGTAAATTACATCTTATTTCTCAAGTATATCTCCAGGCTATATTTTAAATTGATGGAATACCGAATATTGTGCTTTGCCATCATGCCCCCGAAGCGGTCCAACTTTACGCAACATTGTTCAGTAATGCGCTGAAAAATGCACATTATCCGGCTCACTGGAAAACAGCTGTGGTTCGTTGGGGCCGATCGCTAAACGTGACAAAGACAAGACCATTTCGACAAATCTCCGGTCGATCAGTCTTCCTCCATGCATAAGAAAGGTTCTGAAGCAATGGGTTGATGAAAATAAAAACATTCCGGACAACCATACATGCCGCGTCAAAGCTGGTTTCCGAGATTCAGTGGAACAAAACCAAGAATCAGTGCAAGGGTGCCTGTTTGATTGACTTGGAGAAGGCCTCTGGTACCGTTTGGTTGGAGGGACTCTTCATCAAGCTGGTCAAGCTCGGATACAGGTGACATGATAACAGGCAGAAAGTTTGTCGTTAAAAATTGCGATGTAACTTCTTGACATTAAGAATGGTCTGAAACAAGGAGCTGTTGGTTCGCCGATCTTGTTTTCAATATTCACAGTAGATCTTGTAGGTTCCATGCTGCACTTAATAGCGTACGTCGACGATAAGGTAGCAATCGGGAGACGGAAGTCTTCCGGGAGTTGAGGGCGGATATATTGCCGAAGTTGACTGAAGTTGACTTCAAACCTATATAACCTCAGACGACGGGATGTGCAGTACCGGCCCAACGGGCTAGTATGGAGACGTAATATGGTGCAGTCCGATGCAGCCAATTATTATGCGGCGAAGTTGGCGTCGAAATTCGTGGGTCCGTACATAATACGGAACAGAGTGGGAAGGAGAGTGGTACCTGCCATGTTCAGGACCTCACTGAGGAAGGGAATAAAATCCTTACGAAAGAAAAGCCAGTGTGTCGTATCTGGTTGAAGACCTCATTTGTAGCCAATGGATTTCCTGCTCCTATATAGGGCCATAGTGGCCTTCTTTGCTCATGCGTCTCTGTTGATCTTCCAGTTTAATCTGCCGAGAACGGAATACTGGCGCCATTTAGAGTGAGGGGGTCGATAGGTGGAATTTGGTATTTCCTAGTAAAAAGGACGATTTCAGTCAGGCATCACTGGCCCTGAACCATTATCTATCCCCCAGTTGCTGTGAAGGTTGAGACCGTGGTGCATAAGATCCCTTAAGACTTGGGGATATTTTCCTGAGAAGGCTATGGCAACGTCATCCTCATACGCAATCGTTTCACATCCCACCTTCTCCAGCAGCAGTAGCAATTTATTCACTGCCAGGTTCCAGAGAAGGGGGGATAGTACTCCTCCTTGAGGTGTACCTCTTCTTGTAGAGCTTTTTGTGGAGGCGTTGCCTGGGCAACATTAATGAGTAGCTGGTCTATTAATGCTACAAGTCCTGCATCTACGTTGAGTTCTTCCAATGCCTGGGTAAAAGTGCACGGGTATATGTTGCTCCTTCTGTGTCCCGGAAGGCAGCCATGGCATACTCCTTGAAGTTTTCTCGATGGTGCGTACCAGTGTATGAAGGGCCGTGTCTACGGATCTGCCTTTGTTGTACGCAGGTTGAGGTAAAGAAAGTTATGTTGGATCTATAGTGGGTCTCAGATGTAGATCAATGAGTCTTTCGAGAGTTTTGAATAGAAAAGATGATAGGCTGAAGGGTCTTAGATCTTTACGATGCACGTGGGAGCTCTTTCCCGAACCTTGGCCTGTTTCCATGTTGGACAAGGAGCCGCACCCCTTGGAAAATGATTTCAAGTCAGGATATGGTCATGGCTGAGGTTTGTTGTAGCTCAGCTGGTACTGTGCCGGACCTCTTAGAGCTGAAGATTTTTATCGGCCACATGTGACTGGTTATCAGTTTGTTGGGATAAATGACGGGAAAGATCAGAAAGAGCGGTCAACCATGAATGGTTGTCCATCAGCATTTTGAGTGATTCTTCGTTTGAAGTGTCGACGGCTTTTTTGGTAAAGCTGGATACTTTGGGACAGTTAGAGAGTACCTTGAGAAGCCTGGATGCTACTGAAGATTCGTTGACTTTTCCACAGAATTTCCTCCATGTACTCCTTTTCGCTTTCCTGGCTTCAGTTTCGTATGAGTTGAGTCTCCCTTCTTATCTCAGCCTTATTGAGGGAGCAGCTCAACATCCTAGCTTAGGACGGGAAAAGGCAGGGCTCCAGAGGCCCAATCAATGCGAATCAGCAGGGAGACCCACCAGACAGTGGCCTCTCGTCGGTCTACTAATATGCTCGTGAACCATTTTGTGCTGCTCGGGTCGGTGGCAGCATAAAGTCGTGGTTCCCAACGTTAATTTGAATAAAATACATTTATGATTTAAAATTGGATTTATCTCAGAATATTGCTTGGCTTCTGCGGATATGGGCATCATTCCAGTGGCTTCCACGGGAGGTCCTGCAGGAATCGATTTGCGGTCACAAGCTTACTAACCCTTTTTTGTAGTCTATTGGACCAGAGCCTCAACTACCCGGCCTATCTAGTCAGGATGGTTGAAGTCCTCATCAAGGACATCATCTGTCCCTCCATCATCCGCCTATAGCATGTACCTTCGACATAACCACACAGACAAACTGTAAACGTTGAGCGATTTGGAAATTGGCAAACCTTAAGCTAAACATACACATTCGCTGACGACAGTTGGGTCCAATCAGAACCACAAAATGGATGACGCTGCAGATCGACTAAATTTAAGACAGCTCTTGTCCTCAACATGTTTCGCCATATCCCCTTTGTCATTCCTTCCCTGGCACGTATTATCGATGCCAAAAGAAATGAAATAAACATTGCAGCCTGAACCACTGTAGCCACATCCACCGCAGTAATTGGCAGTTCCAACGCTATCCACACCACGTCCGCACGTCTGCATTTGTCTTGGCAACCACAAGTCGTGGCGTACAAATAAATGTATCCATATCGCGTCCTTGAAGAAACAAAGCAAATATCGAAATACATTAAAACCCCGGCCATTCTTCCCGCATCCTCCATCGAGCCGGGCTATCGCAGCTTTTGACGTGAACATTAAAACGCAAAAACCATGGCCATTATTTTCGGGAAGCTTATCGTGTTCCAAAAACAACACCCGGCAGGCACAGTCCCCACTGCGGCCACCCCAGTCGGCTTCAATAAAATATGAAAAATTAAATTTACATATTTCATTGTTTGGCCGGGCCGCACGTTGGCGTATTGCGGCCAGCGTTAAGCCATTTTTGCGTCCGCACTCTCATAAATCTTTCCAACCCAGTCAAACAAAGAGAAGGAAAGGTACATTGTTGTCCTTACCTGTAACTGGCCGCATGCGGCCAGGGCCCACCAGATGCTCCACTGCACCACAACCGGTTTTGAATAGGCGCTAACAACGTGCTGTCCCAGGAGATGTGTCGCATTCCGCCAGGAGAACTGCGGTTCCTGCAGAAGGTCATCGGGCAAGGATGAAAGGAAAGCGAGTCAATTCATTTGGAATTCATGCGAAAACGATGAGCCGAAAACCACTGGCGGGCAGCCTTGAGCTGCGATTGTAGCCGGCTTAGCGGCAGCCCGCGCCAGCCGGGTTCGGCTCAGTGCTTGCCAACTAACCTCATTTTCGTTTCCGGCAATTATTTTGTGGCTGGAAGTGTTCATCTCAGCGTCAAGGTTCACGTTTGATGTCATTGCCAGCGCCGTGCCTGTTTGCGGGTGGTCCTCGAGTTTTTCCTTCTCCACGACGCCCCTGCTAATCGTGGACACGGCGGACGCGGCCGGCGGCAGCGCTGGCGATGGGGGCACAGATTGCTGCTCCGGGTTATCCTTTGCGGAGATGGTCGCGTAGAAGTAGACGCTCTTCCTCACCGACGGCAGGGCCAGGCCAATGAATAGAGAAGCGATTTGAGCTGCAAGGAAATGAAAGTATTAAAGTGGCGCAAGCATTCGTGTAGGCTGTGTGCGGAGGGAAGTCAGTTCGCTTCGGATGCAAACAATTCTCTTTCATGAGCAGTTTCAGAGTGAGCGAGGGTTCGCGGAACAATGGAGGTGGTCTGCAGTCTTGACGGGTTATCAGTTAATAGAATCAGCTGTTGCGAGCGGAAGGTTGCTGATATGTCCTTAATGTCTTTTTGTTCCCTTGGCACCGAATAAAGGCTCCTAATCGGCCCGCTTTAAGGTTGAAAAGGCGCCGATAACGGCGCTCTTTGTGGGGAACAGGGATCGAAATTAGATTTCTGTAGCGCTGCGGGTTCAGCGAATCGGAGGCATTAATGAGGACGTAATGCGTTCGCTTGTAATTTTTAGGAGAGAAGTGGCTGCCATTAAATTAAATGGAAGCAATTTTGTGCATAATGAGGGGGATGTTATAGTGCCCACTTCTTCGAGTTAGAGATGCGATTTCATTTGAGCGGACCCCTTTCATGGAAGTCATGAAACGGATTATCGTCTTAGACTTTAATTAGCTTTCAACTTGGAGATCCTTGTGCTCCAAACCAAACGAGATGTATTTTTCCTTATTTATACACACAACAGGCAGTTTCCCAAATTGCAAAGAGAAGATATGTAAACTGCTGTTAAAGGGTGGGATTCTGCTGCAAAGCAGGATCGGCACCAGTTTTCTTCTTATTAAATTAATGAAGAAGAAGTCCTCGCAAAAACACTTTCAAAATTATTGTTGCTTACGCTTCAAATGAATGACATGTACTGAAATGACGTGCAATGACAGTAGCTTTCCAATGCAACGTTCCTATGGAATAATACAAGTTACGCCATCTCTTAGCAAACCGCACGAATTAAGTTATAGACCCAATAAATAATAAATAAGTGCATACAAAAATAATGAAACGAGTGAGCGAATGTGCAAGTGATTAGAAGAGAACAGAAAACAGCTAAATTAATAAATACAAAAAACCCATTTGCTTTTAATTCGGAAGTTGGTTTATCAGGATATTCTCCGCGAAAGCATGGCGCTCCATCAATTTCGCTTTCAGCTTTGGAATTCTCTGTGAGATCGATTCAACTTCACCCTCGTACATGGAGATCCATGGTAGAGTGATGCAAACGCACATCATCTTTAATGTTTTATTTGTGACATGTATAGTCTCTTGTTGGGAGTCTTAACACAGTCCCTCCAGGCCTGGCATCCATAGAAGAGGATCGCTTGAAATATGACTTTGAAAATAGTGATTTTGTCTTCAGTCAAGAGCATTGATTTTCTATTTATTAGTGGGTACAATATTTTGGCAGTAAATTCCAACTTTGTGAATTGTCTTAGTTATGTGATCGTTGAATGTTAATTTCCTGTCAATATGAATTCCTAGGTTCTTAACTGCCTGCCCCCAGTTAGAAACACAGTTAGTTAGCCTCAGTCCATCTGTGGGAAGACAGAAAGTCTTTGCTGTTCATGTGGAAAGATAGCTTGTTAATTTTTATATCAGTCGCAATATATTACATTTCATAGAAAATCCATGCAATGAAATCGAAATGGAAAATGGGTATCTATCATTTTACAGTTATTTATATACTCGTAGTATATCCATCATTACCAAGTTCCTTCATGAGGCGAGCATGTTCGCCTCATGAATGAGCAATTTGCTGACAAGGATGTGTTGGGTAGGAGACTGTAAGATTCCTTCTGAATGTGGATGGAATCGAGGAAATATGATTGTGTGCTTAAAAGTATTAACTTTGCTCTCAATGGGATTCGAACCAGGCACCCCACTAATCAGGGGCAGGCACTTTACCAACTATGCCATTGAGTTGTTCTAACCAGATGACTTCAAATGCCAGCATTTAGTCAGGAGAATGTTCTCAATTCATGCATGCAACACCGTGTGTTTGGATGGCACTTTAGTGTGCTGCAGACTCGGGGCCTCAACTATCAAGGAGGTCTTTAGTGACGTGCTGGCAGTTATACCGATTTAAGAGGCAGCGACTTACAATTGCTTCGCACTGAGTTCAACGTTACCTTGTCCAGAACTATGTTGAAGAAAATCAAAAATGGTGCGTCGACTCTTACGACAATGTCTGGGTTCGATTGCCGGAACGACCAGAATACTTTTCACGGTCCCACGTCTTACGAGTACTGTCTAGAAAAAGCTTCTCAAATTGACCGTTAAAACTCGGCATAAAACTGTTGGCTCCTTTCACTCGTGAGAGAACAATAGCATGCACAACACGAGTGGTTGCTGAGAAATTAGGCCCTGGCCCTCTACGTGCAGTAGCGCCACCCGTACTATTATTATGTGCAATCATGCTTGTCATAGCAATTCTGCACATGGCTCAAAATAATTCGACGGCGTTCGCTGTGGAGTCTTCAATTGGTCTCGTTAACTGCCCTGGCGATTGTCCAAGTGGTAAGTATACTATGCTGATGTGTATGTGTGCATGTACTCTTCGAGTACACGAGTCCCCTTCATCGCGACTTCCGAGGCGGGCGTTGAATGCGATTCCATCAAGTAGGCGACAGATTGGTAAGGTGGTTGGACCAAGTCAAAAAACTCGCCTGGTTAAGTTTGGGCATAAGTCCTAATGAGTTAGAGTGGATGGCGGAGGATCGAGTTGTCTGGAGATCTCTCGTGCGCGGCATACACGCGACCCTTTAGTGGAGCATGCGGGGTCAGAAGATGATGGTGATGACTGAGTAAGTGTGTATGTAAAAAAGTTTGGTAAAAACTATTATTTAGAATGTGGTGACTTTCTCAACGAAGAAGGGTCTTGAATCAACAAGCATGGTCCGATAGTAAAGTGGGCGATTTTTCCTCAGACGATAGTGTTGCAGATCCGGAATTTGACATTAAAGCTAGTCTACGAGTGAATTGCGACGATTCTGGTGAGCCCTCACGTCAGAGGACTCGCAACGACGAAGCAGTGATGTTGAAGCGACTGCTGAAGATGTACGGCAAGACACAATCGCCCACTTCTCGGAACACGATACACCTCGACATCGATGCAAAAACCTGGATGCGAGCCACGAACTCGATTTGTTTGCCGGAAATGTCAATTTCATCTAGGCCTCACCGGTGCACAGAACTGTTTCATGGAATTCAGCACAACCTGCGATGCGCCGCCTACGCTTTTTGATCCAAATTTACATCGTTTTCATACAACTTTGTTCGTTTATTTTGAACATTTTATGATTATTATGACGGTGACGTGCCGTCACCTGTCACCGGGTATGTGATCGGTGACGGCACGCTGGGCATTACCGGAAAATTATATGAAAAGTCGTAGAACGAAAGTTGTTCTCAATTGTCTCCTCAACAACGTATAATTTGTTTCCCAAAAAACTTGGGCATTAAAGGGTTTTTGCACTGAAAGTAAGACTTTTACAATTGCATCGACTTCATCAACGCTACTCTGTAAGAGAACAAGCGAAGAAGTGGTCCTGTCCTTATTTAGTCAAATAGTTCGTGTCAAGTCCCCATCTGGACTGTGCCCGCTTGGCGACTACTTAGCCAAGTATCTCATTAGCATTCCCCTCGGTTAAGAAGTCTGTGATTTTTTTTCTCCATAATTCCCTCATAAAAATGCACAGAAAAGAGAACAGAAACGCAATACACATCGAAACGATTGCTTTAATCGCTCCGTCCACTACTCACTGCCAAAGGTGATGAAGTTCAAGTCTCGGTAGTCCATGAGATCTGTTGACAAGAATGTCTGGGCAACAACACCGGCCAGGAACTTTCCAATTAGCATTGCCGCTCGTGTATGTCCGGTGACCTGCTGGTATTGCTCCTTGTCCACTTTTGCATAAATGTACGTGTAGTAGGCCACCTCACTGGCCATGTAGAATCCATAGAAGACTTGTCCAATCTGAAATTGCAAAGAGAATTAAATTACTTTAGCTAATTCGCTTTGAAACTGTAGCACATTGAGCGTGCGGAGGGGTGGTTCGGGGGCGTATACGCGACGTAAATGTCAGCAACTTCTCGAAACTCGTTGGATATTCAATTCGGCTTAAGGATATTAACTTTTGAATGGCCTAATTAGGGGCTGTTCTCGAGCACACTCCAGCCGGCGGACCACGTACTTACCCAAGGGCACGGCTGTGGCGGCGGTTGGTTTGGAAGTTCAAGCATTGATTAGATTCAATCTGTTACTGGCGACTTTGGGGGCGGACTTAAGTTAAGCGCTCCTTCGTGTCCAGCGTGGGGTTGGAGGCGTGTTCGGGTAATCAAGGATTTGTCCAGCACGAACGATCTTGTGCTTGTTTGAAATCACTTCAAGTTGGTGGTTGTTTAATTAATTCGACCTGCCCTTGAGACGGTGCAAGTGCAGGTCTGAGGGGCAGAAGGATGTGCAAAATATTGAAATAAATTCCGTCAGTTCATTGATTCGCCAAATTGTGTGGCAACTGAACTTTTCATTCGAAAATGCTCGCCCCTCGCGAGAATGTTGACCCATCCGCACCCGACCGTGGCCGAAAGCAGCCGAAACAAAGCACACAAAGGGACCTTTGTCAACTGGATTCAATTGAATTCCAATCCCACGCCCTCCCACAATAAAAAACAATGATCCCAAAAATCCACCAGCTGCAGCAGCGACAATTGTTATTTTTTTTGGGCGAACATCATTTGCATGGCAACACCAACAAAAGAGCTTGTGAAACGCTTTTTTCGATTCACCATGCATGACGCTTCGCTGTCCTTTTTTTGTTTCCAGCGACGCTCCGCTCTTCCATGGACGTTAATTGAGTCAGCGGCGGTGATGGGATTTGGCTTCTCGTTTTTCATTTTTGCTCGAGTGGGGGGAGGTGGGGGGGCTAGCCATGATGTGTGACAAGTTGCGGTTTGTTGATGTCTCTCGGAAATGCCTTTTTGTCGATCGTTAGGATTTCTGTCTATTGCATACTCCATGAGTGTGTGTAATATGAGATTTTTCGCTTGTCCTCATCCGTCTTTCCGGTATTCGGGGGCGTGCGAGCTGTGGGCGGGCGCTTGTGTGAAGGCATTAGCCAGCTGCATGGCCACACAACAGGCTGTCAGGAAATGAGCCATTCACTGCGGGAATTACTTGCTGAGTAATAAAGAGGTAAACATTCATTTTGATGTTTCAGAGAGTGTGATTACGTGCCGTGGAAGGGCCCCCTCCCGACGCCCTACCCCTGCACGGCACGTAATCACTCTGTGTGTTAATGGAATGCATCTCGAGGATTTAAATACGATGGGAGTTGTTGATTTACGGGAGAGGACTTTGCCGCCAGAAGGATAGTCCTTGGGGTGATTTCGAGATTTGTGATAATCAGTCTCATCTCATCATCGGATAATTTCTAGACGGATCTGAGTTTCTATGCCGCAGGAACTTTTGTCAACTTGCGTTTGCGATTAAGGACGAAATGGTACAGTGTTTGTTGGCATTGGGACGGGGGCGGATAAAATGGTCTAGGAAGGTAAAGCGAAGTATGTGGTGGGGTGCCATATACCAGAGGCAGTATAATCAGAACTCCAAAAACCAACCATCACTCAACTCGTCGCCACAATAGTGCGTATGTAACATCGGTACATTCCACAGACAAATGGCGCCTTTTCGTTTAGAGACTCGCCAAAAGGTTCTGGAACCCACTTGGGGAACTAAAAAGAGCGGGGCGCCGTCCGAAGCCGCACGGTTTTCTAAAAGCGTTCAGGCAGTGCAGTAAAAGCGTTAACAAAGTCTGTCTGGAAAGCAACTGTGTTGTGTAGATAAAGTTATTGTCGGAGTGAGCAGACTTACTCTTGCCAACCACCGTTTCTAGGGGCTCAGGAGGCAATTGAGTAATAGAGCCGTCTCTCGAAGGATCAAGCCGTGGTCAACCCAGTCCTGCCGTACGGCGCGTGAACAATCTCAAACGCGGACGAGGATGTCCTTGGTCTCTTCGAGAGAAAAGTTCTGCACGGGGTCTTTGGTCTTGTTTGAGGAGAAGTTTCAACCAACAACTGTACGGGCCACAGCGACATGAGCCTAGCTAGACGTCTACGGATCCAACGTCTAAGGTGGCTGGTCCATGTCCTACTCACTTCGGCTGGAAGAGACTCCGACTCCAAACCTGTGAGGGTGTACGTTCTTCGGTGAAATTGTACGAATTTAGAATACTGGCGTGACCTGTGTGTTGACTGGTCCCTTTCAGTCTCAGCTCCGACTTTGTTGCAAATTCTTTGCCACAGATGAGGTGCGATATCATTTCCATTGTGCGCATTGCGCCTTTAGTTAGATATACCCGCCATGCGTTGGAGCCTGCTCATCAACTTTGTGTAGCTGACTTTATCTAGCGCTGGCCACCATACCACGACGCCATATAGTAATATTTGCCTCATCACGGCGATGTAAAGTCATCTCATAGTCTTGGGGTTGCTTCCCAAGTTTCTACATCAGGCCCTTTTGCACGCATAAAGTGCGGTGGTTGCTTTCTTTATCCTTTCTAATGAGTTACGTTTCGAATTGAGCTGTCTGGTTAGTATAACGCCAAGATGTTTGGCCCCATCTGAGAAAGGAGTTACTAGGAGTTACTCGAATCCTTTGTGGCAGGTACTGTTCCATTTGTTACACTCTCGTTGCCATGTCCGAGGCGGTAAACTGCTTCCCGTCGACGTGGAAGGGAGGCAAATGTAGCATCATTTCTATGTGCACTCAGGTGACCTCGCTTAATGCAGGTCCTCACAGACCTTCCACCTCTCCTGCAACTCTCTCTCTCTCTCTCTCTCTCTGAAACGTGACTGACTTAGATGGAACGGATGGACGTAAGGGGACATATTACTTGCCCAACGTTTCATTCAGGCCACATAGCATTTCTTTTATACTTTGTCGCAAGACGTTTTTGTTTGTTGAGTCTTATCTCTGTGATGACTGGTGCTGTGTTGGGACGACTGCTGAGTGTACTCGCACATGGAACAGGCTTTTCTTGTGCAATCAAAATCCGCCTCTAGGCCATCAAGCCGCATTGCATTCCTCTGAGATAAAGGTCATGTCCAACCCAAAGCTAGACTGTCCTATGTCGTCAGGACACCATGACATTAAAGTGAACCAGTTGAAACTGCATCCTTTCATGTGAGAACAATCCACAAATTGCCTACCTCCTGTGTATCCCCTGGTAGCAATTCCAGGAACATTCAGAAATATTCCATGACGAATAAAAATATCAACAAACAATTGGCCGTCAATTCTGGCATCAGAACAACGTGTGAATGCCACCATGTGCGGCCAGGTCTGGGTCTGGCTCTGCAATCGATGTCTCAATTTATTCATCGAAATTGTATCTAAACACGGCAGATATTCCGACTGTATTTATGGGGACCCATGTGAGTCTGGCTCGGCGGATTTGCATGCATAACAGCAACCCGTTCCTTTCATCGTTTCCCCAGGCACTGGAGCACGAATGCAGACTGTAAATTCACACGCATACACACGCTTACCTGTAGTTCCCACAGTGACTTGGTCCACAACAGGATGCTCCATAAAATAATTCCCGCACATGCTGAAGCGATTATCACGGGTTTGTATCTGCATTGCGAATGAGAAAACAAAACCAGCAGGTGGAGGGGTTATAAATTCCAAGGATGCGGGCACAAGGAGAAAATTGAAAATGCCTTACCTCAGGATATCGGTAACCAGGAGCACAATGACCAGCCAGGCCAGATTCATGTAGATTCCCAGGGGATACAGCTCTTTGTTCACCTGCTCCGCGGTGACGTTGCGCCATTCGCCGGAAAGAAATTCCGTTGCAAATGAGTCGGACGGCCGCAGCTCGCGAAGGAAGCCGAAGCTACACAGCAGCATGGAGATCTTCAGCCAAGTCTTCATTTTGGTCTTCCTGTGCTGAACAATTGCCAAGGATGTGTGTAAATGGGATCTGTGAACCAAAAACAGTGATAATGTATGCGTTGAGTGGGAGAGAGGGTGCTGTGAAATTAATTTCATCCACCTTGGGATGGTGTTTGCAGCGCGGGATGAGATTTTGAAATTGTATGCAAACGATGGTGGGAGTGAGTGTGTGATGAGAAATGTTATTCAGTTGGGATCTTGAACCAGTTTGTGAGAGGGGAGGTAGCGACGTCGTACAACTAAAGAGAGAGAGAGAGGACCAGCCCACCAACTGACGTATAATTGTCCAAATCAGCATGTCGTCAGAGTTGATGGGACTTCGCAATTTCGTTGGAAACGTTTTGCTGGTAAATCGGAAATCGAATGCGGGGAGGGTTGTAATCTTAAGTGCTGGTGGAGAGGTGGTTGGGCTTTTAAAGGAAAAGGAACTGCTTCAATTGAATGAATATTTTTTGTGACTATTCAGACAAGAGGATAGGAATATGGCCGGCCTGTCAAATAAGTATAGAATCTGAGTTATTCAAATGTCTTTATTTTCTTACAACGATCTTCACGCTTGTTGGTTGAGGCCCAGGTCCACCCCGGACTGTAGCGCCACCTTAAGTAAGTAAGATCTTCACAGTTTGAGTGTTCTTTCTCCCTCGACACTTAACCGTTTGTTCGGAGAATTAAGCAGTAGGGCCAGACTCTGTGACTCTGCTGAATTCAATTTTCCGGTCTCTCTCAGAAGAAATCGAACTGATTCTATTTCTTGAGGAAAGTGAAAGGGGCACTGAGTCCGGTATAGACTGCCACAAGCTGGCGTACGTCCGTGCCACTAATACTGATCTGTGATGATGAGCTCTTCTTGCTCAGCGGCGGTCCCTCTTCTTTGATCTGATGCCTCAAATCTAGAATCGATTCCTTGCTTTACTTTAAGCCTTTCTTTTTCCTTTTTAAATGTCGCTGTGTGCCAGCGCATAATTGAATCTCGTTCAGAGTCCCCCATCTGCTGGGATATCTGTTAGCCAGCAGAGGGTTACCATATTTGCCATGGGCAAACCACACACTTTTCGTCTGCACAAACTTCCTATCGGTCGGTTATGTAGTGATCCTTTAAAGCATAATAATGTTGCAGGCGCTACACTCCGAGGTGGACATGGGTCTACAGTAACCACTCATGTTGCGCTGCTGTTCTTCGACGAGTAGAGGAGACCTGTCATTGTCTGCCGACTCTGAACGGTAATTTTTTCAAGACAGAAGATATCTAGAACCTGGCAGCAACTTAAAGAGGTGCGGCCCTGAATAATGAGAGTAGCACTAGTCTGAGATTGAATCCAGGCATCCAGGCGGTATCAGTATCATCGAGCTCCAGTACCATTCGCAGTCCGTAAGGCTTTAAGTTTCACGGACAACTGAAGGGACTATAGCAGACCCGCGCACTTGTGATAATTGACAATTCGCTCGTTTCTTAATTCAGTGGCATTTTCCCTTCCAGCCCCAAACTCAGAGCGTACGTCAATTTGCCACGTGTAATTACAATTTACCCGTGAAGTGACTACATGAAATTCAATTGAACACGTGGGTCCTAAATGTCTGCGAATTGGATCCACATGATCTCGTGAACGTCATCACTGTTAGTTATGGGAACACGGACGCTGGGTGCTGACGGCTGTACTGGTAATGAACGTGTTCGATTACATTGATTTGGTGTAAAATAGTAAACACAATGGGCCTGAATAGTGGAAAGGATGTTATGAACTTTTAAGAAGAATTTGAAATCTGTTGATAAATGGTTAATTCACGCCTAAATATATTCACGTGCAAATATATTCACGCGTAAATAAATGCACGTGTAAATATCTTCACGTGTATATATAGTCACGTGTGAATATATTCACTTGCAAATATATTCACGTGGAAATATATTCACGTATAAATGTATTCACGTGTAAATGTAGTCACGTGTAAATATATTCACGTGAAATTTAATAAAGAGGTATGTGCGAGACGCAATTTCCACGCACAATCTGAACCAATGTGCGGTTCGTCACGAATCACGCAAGCACGTCGAGTCGTCGGCTCGAACATCTACCATCTGTCACGGGTGTCAGTCTGGGGATCGGTTACGGAAGATCTCTCCAAGAGCCAGAGTTGGTGGTTGATAATCTGTCTGTAAAGCCGCGTGCCTACAGGTTAAGGAATCTAATACAATGACTTGGCTGCTCTGCTGCTGAAAATTACGTCAAGATGACATGAGTAATGGATCAGCTTCTAGGGCTGTCCTTCCGTTGTAGTCCATAATTTTTTTTTCAGTTGTTTTTGAAGACATTTCTTCTCTATCGCTTGTAGGCAGGGCAGGGATCTGTGTGCTCCGACTGGGTCTTAGCGTAAGAGGACTTCAACATCAGCCCGATCAATTCGTCGAGCCTTGTATCGCATCGTGGTTTGTGTTGGCTTGTCTGAATTGCATCATCACTTAATGCTCATTCTGGATTTTGGTCGGTCCTTGAAGTCAAGCTACATGCGCGCTCGTGCTCAGTAGGAGTCAGCCAATGGGGATTTTATTGTTGTGCTGACACGAAGGACACGAAGCTGATGCCGCAGGTAAATAAGCTATGCCGGGTGTGCCTGCATTTTCACCTCTCGCTCTCTCTTCGGTTGATGTTTCGCTCCCATGAGCAGATCAGCAAGTGCAATACTTAGAAACTGGTGTTTTGTTTCCTGTTTCCGCATCGGATCGAGAACTCGCCCGGTTATCGTTGCCTTACTGTCTCAACAGCTTATGCTTCCTTTTTAAACATTCTTCGTCCATCATTTAGCTGCCTTCTTTTAGTGAACCAGCTCCCGCAATTCAATTTGGAGATGACTCGTGGCTGCTGCCTTTGACGAGGTGGGTAGTTTCTCTCAAAGTGCCATCCCTACTCAAACCACAATTTTATCCACGTGGCTCATGGCTAAAGACAGAATAACTTCAGTTAACTACGACGAATCCACCAAATGACATTTTCCAAAAAAGCCTGAGTAGTGCCTGCAAGCTTAAAGGGCATCCTACTTGCAATCGAGACCCAGTGCTGAGTACCCTTCAGAATTTACAAACGTTGAGTCACAACTCATCCAATACCACACTTAAATAAAATGCCATCAGCAGTTACATTCGTCGGCCGAGTAGGAAATTGACTTTCCATCAACCCAGTCGATTTCCTCCTCGAAGAACTCCTTTAAATTTGATTTACCGATCAAAAGCACCAATTGAACGATGCCACATCATGCGGTCACAGGTCAAGAGTCCTTGTTGAGGTGATTAATTACGGACGCATTTTTTCAATTTCTCACACAATCCAATGGCTTTCCAAGTCACCGCACTCATGTGTCTCAAAATGACCATGTCCATGGGTGCAAAGCGGAAATCCTTCAGTGAAACAGCAGTTTCCATGATTCGCGGTCGCTAAAAGTGCCACTCCCGTTTTACTGTCGACTGAAATTCAAGTACCCGCGGGGCAAATGAAAAATTCAACGCGGGCGTGTTTGTGAGTTCGAGTTTAAAACCGCAACAGCCGAGAGAGAAAAGCGAATCCGAATAAGGTCCTCTCCTCGGGTGACATGTATTCTGATTTCTGAAGGTGTTGCGGCCCTAGGGACGTGCAAATAAGGTTGTTCTCGTGTTTCGTTACATTAATGCGCCAAGGGGCTAATGTTTTAATTCCCGAAGAAGTATTTCACTCAATTTGCTTAAGGATGGATGGACTTATTTGAGTGTTCTAACGGGCGGATGTGTTCTGTTTGGCCCGCCACGTCATTTTCCAATCGTGAGCCTCCCGTCTACTGGTTTGTTGCAGTGGATCTGTGTTGCTCCAGGCAAGTGTGGAGTGGTGGACATTCAGATGAACATAGGCATTGGATGAATCTTCTCCTTCAGTAGCCGTCATTGTGAACTAGAGGAGGACTCGGATGATCAGTGCTTGGTCCTTCGAGAGATTCCTTGAACACCGATTGGCAAGAGTTCCAATGCGTCTGATCTCCTTGGTGATGTTGCTTGAACTATTTGCCGGGGAGCCGATGCAGACCAAGGGGCAGCTCCACATTGTGACGTTCTGACCACGTCGTCGATGTTATGTGTCCTTTCTCAAGGATAGCACATAATTTGCTCAGCCCACGTTTCTCGCAGACGCAATTATGATAAAGTCACGACGGTGACTGCGACGGCTGATAATTTCATGCAGCTCAGCAAACAAACACCCACCCCTCGACAATTGCCCGAATGGGGTGATAACCGAAAGAAGGCGTCTCGGGCAATGGGACGATAAAACCGAAATTGACACTCTCGAGGTCGGCTAAAGTGGACGAAGACGAATAAAATGACTCATCAACTTCTGAAAAGCAAATGAGCCATAAAGATTGTGTGACCGTAACGCAGTTTCTTTCTTCAAATGTTGATGGTGAAAGCAGAACAAAATGCGCGGAGTAGCTAGAGAGGGGGGTATAGTTGTTAACATGGGAAGAATTTGATTTTTTAAGCGATTGATTTTCGATTGCCGATACAGACGCAGGGTATTAAATGTTCATTCGATGAAAACTCGATGCTTGCCATCTGTAAAGATTGTCAACAAATGGTGACCACGGCTATGCTCTAAGTGGTCTGTATGAAGAAATAAACTTGGAGTCAGTTTTCCGAACCTGACCTCGACTGTTAATGGAGTCCAGAGCTGCAGTCGTCGTTGGATTATCTTTGCGAACGAAGGATTTGACTTATCCCCAAAACAATGCAAAGGCGTCAAACACCCGTTTAAGTAGGCCAATCGAGAGATGAATTGCTAAGTGAACTGACTTCTCAATTGCTCCATCGATTGACGAGGTGTGTGGCTTGCTCTGGCGTCACATGCCGACCAAGTTCTTCTTGTGCATTTGAGAAAAGAAAAGTTTGAAATCATTGAACGATTGGTCAGGCGAACTACATCGGAGTCTAAGGCAGCCTGCATGAAATCAAGGCAACGACGTCCCACGTCCCACGAACAGTAAAAAATGCCTTTCCAGATGATAACAAACATAGATGCTCGTGATAAGACTGTTCGAATGGTAAACAAAGGAATATTTTTTGCATTCCAGTAGCATCGGGGCTGTATCAACGCCTTATAAAAATATCAACGTCAATAGAAAAAAGGGGCTTGGGTGCATAAAGGAAACTCGCAATCAAATAAAAAAAAAATATTCAGTTGTAGAATACCAAAGCTACCCACAAAGGCTGCTGCAACAAAGTGGCGCCCAACGTGGGATCTGAATCATTCGTCCCTGAGATAAAGAGTCTCATGTTCAATCGCTCTTAAAACCGATTCGAAATGTTACGTATACGGCACCGTGCTCATGCCAGACTAGTCTTAAGCCTGCCTTCTCGTCCAGATGCTAAATGTTACGTATACGCCGCAGTGGCTCGCTTGACAAGTCTTAAGTGTGTCTCCCGGTCTAGATGCAAAATGTTGCGTATACGCCGCAGTGGTCCTGCTTGACAAGTCTTAAGTGTGTCTCCCGGTCTAGATGCAAAATGATACGTAAACGCCACTGTAGATGCAAAATGTTGCGTATACGCCGCAGTGGCCCTGCTTGACAAGTCTTAAGTGTGTCTCGCGGTCTAGATGCAAAATGTTATGTATACGCCGCATTGAACCTGCTTGACAAGTCTTAAGCGTGCCTCCCGGTCTAGATGCAAAATGTTACGTATACGCCACCCTGGCTAGCCGGGCACCCACAAACGTCCTCTTCCTGGACACTGAATGTAACCGAATGATTTCCTGCTCACAGTGACTCAAATCCTTGATGGAATGGCAATGCTAAGTGAGCCTATTTGCGTTCGACACATGTCACTACACTTGAGCTGTCAAAAATTAAACTCTGAAAAACCGAATGAAAAATGTCACCCCTTTCTTCATCTTCAGTCGTCCACTAGTTCAGCATCACAGCTCTCATTTCCTAGCTCAGTCACAACAGCTCTCACGTCCTGGGCTGTCAAACGTCTTTCTCAAAATAATGAGGTTTATTTATGACTCCTTCACAGTTACCAGGTCACACACCGACGTTATCCTTCATCGTTACGATGGCTCACCGTCACTCCGTCACTCACCTGCTTGCTGTGAAAAGCAATCAACAGCATCTGAGAACGGCCTCTCCCCTTTGACGTTTGTTTTCCTTTTCTTCTTATCCTTTTCTTCAGGTGATAAACATAAAAATAATATTATCTTGAGATGAGTCCGTATCGTTCCTTGGCTTTGAGCCTTTTCAGCATTTTCCGACGAAGCGTGTCCGGGGATTGAGCCTCCGGAAGTCCTTTAATTTGTCAGGTTTTTCTCCCTTCCCCTCCCCCTCTGTCTTTTTTCATCACAGGTCGTTCCGACCCGCCTATCCTTTCGAATTTCAAATGTCAATCGATTCGATGCACATTGTCCCTGGTGCGTGCGCAGACACTGGCTTGCAGATTGAAGTGACTCCTTGACATTTGAACTTTACCGTGAATATTTCGGGCAACCTTTTTGTATTTTTTTTTCTCATTTCTCAGACATTTGCAATGCGTGAGACGTTGTGAATGCTGACTTCAATGTCAACCTTTGACCCCGAGAGTGGATGAGCACGCACTCATTCGTCGGATCGGATGTGCAAAATAAATGTTCATGACATGTGCAGATGTACGCTTGAAATGCAAACCTTCCCGCATCACCGTACCGATTCAGTTTCTGGAATTTGTTCGTTTCTCTTCGAAGTGGTTACCGTGGAAGTTGCACGAGTTCTTGCATCACAATCCGCTTTAATCTATGAACACGATCGTGAGGCAACAACACAGCACAGATTCATCAAAAACTGACGACAGACAAGATGCTATTTTTTCCTGCGAAAGACCTCGGGGAACGCTTCAATCGTCGTTGTTTCTGATGAGC
This sequence comes from Eristalis tenax, assembly GCA_905231855.2. Classification (NCBI taxonomy): domain Eukaryota; kingdom Metazoa; phylum Arthropoda; class Insecta; order Diptera; family Syrphidae; genus Eristalis; species Eristalis tenax. The sequence goes on from HG993127.1 coordinate 25,171,323, forward strand.
CGAAGACTGTTGATGGACACATTTAAGGCACGTATTACGACTGCCGTGCGCGTGTGATTATGATTTTTTTAAGTGTCACGAGACCAATAAAAGAACTTCATCAAGTTGGATGAGGTAGGGTTGGACATTCTTTTTATAGAAATTTTCAACGAGTGTGTCTTCGGTTATTTTTGGACTACAGCACAGATTGTTGTTCACTTTCTGCAGGCAGTCGGCACACTCTGACTGGGGACAGAAGCTTGAAAATCGATTGTTTTGTTGGAGTTTTTTTTTTCGGGCAACAATATGATAAGTTGACCTTTGTGCAAAGGTATCCCATCGCACTGAAGACGCTCACTGGAGAACACTGCATGGAGGTCTTCGCCAAACCACTCCTTTCTTACGAGATGGATATTGAAGTGCAAAAATTCAGTGAGGAGCAGTCTACACAAGAGTGTACTATTTGTCCTCGAGATCGAGCGAAACTTGGCGTTATTGTTAGCCCCAACGATTCGCATCTCTCACCCATGCTGAAGTGCATTACGAGGGTTCAATTGAGACCGATGTCCTGGAAAGGTCGAGGAGCTATTTGTGTGGGTCTGAATGATTGCCAAGACCTCATATAGGTCATATGGTCGATAAATGCCACTGCTTACACTCCACTACAAGCCTAGCCCCTTTTCTTTGTCAGAGGTTACTAAGCACCATACTGGAGCACTCGGACTGTGTCCATTGTACTGCCAGGTAGCAAGCCCCGGTCAGACTACTACCATGGATCGACCACTCCAGTGATAGCGCCGTTAATTTGATCCCCACGGCAAATGTTGAATGGAACAGATTTGAAAACCCGATGAACAGTTTGACCGTGCTTTCACTGGGATTCGAACCGGGGACCATTGCAATGCAACCGAGCCATCCAGGCGTCCAGCCTTTCCCCTTCAAAGGAGTGCTTGCTTCAGCCGCAATTCGAACGAGTTTTAGGCTACGAACTGCTATCCCCACCCAAATTCTTCAGTTTTTCCAAATACTTTACGTAGCGTCCCCGCATCCGTTGACGATGAAGTATCTGACGCAAGAGAGGCTACAATCAATACTTCAACGCACGGCTGATTTCATTTGACGGCAGGTTTAAATTTAAGCAACTTTGATTAAACCGCAGAAGAAGTTCTGTTGAATTGTCACAATTTGGAGACTGTCAACGCGCTGAAGGACATCCGTTACTCTGTTGGAGCCGGCTTTGGTCTATGTGTCAACTCTCACAAAAAGAAAGTTGACCTTGTTTCGTTTGCTGCTGTCGTCAACATGAAATGCGTCCGTATCAGATGCCACTGGTTGTCTCTGAACAGTGAGGTTTTCAAGTGGTTAGGGAGTGAAAAATCCCCGACTGGGAGGCCGGGCCCTATTCAGTAACACTCGGGCGATAGGTCCTAGTGTACCTGGTGTCGGTAACCTCGTTTAGGCTGTAAGTGCCGCGGTTGGCCTTCAGGCTATAGGGCTCTTCCGCAGCCATCTCTATTCCAAAGCCCCAGCCTCTGATCTTCGAGCGTGTCGGAGTAGCTGTAGAAGGAGGGCTTAGCTCCTGCTGACTGGAGTTTTGGGTGCCGTAGTTGGCCAGACAGTTTTCCATAAAGAGAGATGAGCCCTCGAGTTTCACTCAGCGCCTCTCACGTCTGCAGCCGGCAAAGAGTCCCACAGGGTTGGGTACCCCATCAGCGATCCACAGAAGGCCTGAGCCGGAGCTAAAGCCACTTATGAAGACTCAGCTGTGATAACTTGGTCTGTAAACCGAAGTTTCTATCTTCCTCTCCTTCTCGAACGGCTCGGATTCAAAAATCTGTGGCCAGTCCATGTCGCGCAGTCGACAGTTTTTGCCTCCGGATTGCATCCACATCTACAGCTCGTAGAGTTCGGGGCTAATTCGCCTCCTCCTCGCATCTTCCTCTCAGACTTGGCATAGCGTCAGAGTGTGACGCAGAATTTCGTCGAAGGCACTGCTGGTTTGGTTATCGCCCACCTTTTGGCGCCTTTCGGTTTGTCCGTCCAGTTAGGAGACTTAACCTCAGTTGCTTTGACAAACCACACTAAGTTTTCATTTGTGGAGCCCCGATGTAGACAAACACCTGCCTTCTTTTTCTTCAGTCCGGTGTGGACCTGGGCCTCAACTAACAAGCCTCTCCAGCTGGCTAGCTGGCTCTAGTTTCTCACGCCAAGTTAGTTCTGGTTGTTCGCACTTCGATGCGCCACTTCCTTTACGTCTGTTCTTCATTCGCCGTGAAAGCTTTCACTCTGGCAGGTTGAGAATGATATCGATGTCATATGCGTAACCCAAAATTTGGACTGACTTGGAATACGTGCCATCCTTGTTTACATCTGCGCCGCAGTATCAGCACGAAATTGAAAAAGACCGTCCACAGAAGATTATCGTCAGCTTGAGACAATTTACTCGGCAGGTGCCACTCGGAAAGGCCTTCCTGCTGCATAAGGACCATCTGTTAATTAATTTAAACAAGTTTTTAGATGCCTACTTTGACGGTCTTGGGAGAAGCTTTTATTTGGAGGGATTGCTGAGAAATAAAACTCTCATTCCGTTGATTCAAAACGTCACTATCTCGTAAAATTTACCACGAAAAATCTAAACGTGGCAACACTGTTCTCGACAACTTGGAAAATAACACACTGTTCACTGTTTACCTCGCCTCGCTGTAAAGTGAAGCGCAACAAAATGAAACTTTGTTAAAGGTGCGACCAAATTCTAAGAAAACCTTCGCGTTCAAAAAAACTATTGATTCCGCAAGAGCTAACAATTTGCTCCCGACAAGTCGCCAGCAGACTTCTTCGCCGCCGACATGTGCACTGAAGTGCGAACTACATCGCGACATTACGTTGCAACTCCCTCACGACACAGAGTTGATTGACTGCACACTTTGTTCGTTGTATCGCTTCAATTGTCAATCTGTGCAATAAATTACGTCAACGAAAGACTCCACCTCGGTCCGATGGTGCGGAGCCCCGGGCTACAGAATATTTATTGAAAATTTCATGAACTTCTGCATTTCCTCCCGGTTGCACACACTTCACTTCAAATCAAGTCAGAGACAAATATGCAGCGGGTGCATTTAAAATTGTGAAAATGAAGAAAAGTCTTGCCTTGGTGAGCGTTCTCAAGGTGCCGACAGGACGTCGCTCCATTCTTCTCGTTCAAAGAGACTGGCCGTGGGTGCGTGTGTGTGCACGGAGAAAGATGATGAACAAGTTTCTTGCAACGAATTTAATAAATGGATTTCAATCTTGTCGCAGTGAACGGATGCGCATGTAATTGCACTGACACAGTGTGTGGAGCACGGAGAGTGGTGTTTGGAGGAAAATGAGCGTAATTAAGTTTGCCATAATTGCTTCACAGAACTGTTCCATGATGTGGATGATAGGCTGCAAGCAAGAAAGACAATTATCCTGACACTGGGCATCTTTTGAAGTATGGCCTTGGAAGGGATGTGAATGTTGTGACATTTGAAATTGATTCACTGGAGAAATGAAATTTCCCTATGTCCTTCCATGATTGATGTTTCCAATCTACAGTCTATAATTGGAGGACCTGAGCTCTCGGCTGGAGTCCGGGTGTTCCGTAGAGGAGTTCATCGCCATGATGTCACACTCTTTTCTCTTCCTTTTTTTCGGAAGCCTGGATCACACAGCCAATACAGGAAGCTGGTGGTTGAATGGGTCCTGTTAGAGTGGCTGACTGCAGAAGACAGTCACACTTAGCCGAAAGTAGGGTGTACCACTCGGAGTGACTACTTGCAATCAGTTGGTGTGACAAACCGGTTAAGCTAGATCATGCTGACTCGCTCGCAGCCAGATTATTGAAGTAGGATCTCCCTTAATGTGAGTACCTACGACTTGTCAGAGCGCAACCCGAGAAGAGGAGTGGTTTCTTCCTCCTGTTCATCTATTCAGCATCCGCAGATATCCACCTCATACTCTTAGTCGCGTCACATATCGCGGTGACAAATTTGCACTGCAGTAGTCACTTTATGTGACACTTGAGTGAGTGATTGAATAGAAATGTGTCAGAGTAACATGTAATGAAGGTATGAAGGTGATCATTGTATAGGACACATGTGTGTCCGGTTATGAGCGCCCCGAGTGAAAGTCTGCTTAGCCTGATCGGTGGTACCTTCCAGGCGCATGTGAGGTGATGTTGGCACTAAAACTCGAAATAACACGAGCAGAAATGTCTGACGATTGTAGTCAGTGGAAGTATTTAGCTGCGAAGAGCCTGATATATCCGCAGTGGTGTGGCTGAAGGTTTAGTTGTAGGCTTGAGGGTAAAATGATGAGCATTCCTGGGACACGTAGACGATGCGCATTTGATGAATCGTATGTTAAAATAATGGGGACAAAGAATGAACAGTACGTGCGTCGTTGTTTAAGCCAGTCTATTGACTGTGCGACATTATGGCCTACTATCATGGACGTGGCCTTGGATTCACCAGAACGACTTGCGTCAAGCTTCGAGAGGATAGAAGCATACTAAAGGAATGTGAAATAAAAGGAGGAGGAAATAACTCTTGTATCAATTGAGTAAATCTTAACTCTTCGAAGCATTTTTGGCGACCTATTCATCGTTCCTGTGGCTGCCTTAGCGTTGTTGGTTGATGCGTCGACCCCCAGTCGTTTGAGCCTACATTGGCTAGACCTATTCATCGTTCCTATGATAGCCTTGACGTTGTGGGTTGGTGCGTCGCGTCCATACTCATTTGAGCCTACATTGCCTAGGTTCGATTCCTGGTACGAGCAAAATAATTCTCATGGACCTAACTCTCTCGAGTCTCTGACAATATCCGTCTAGAAGAAGCTTTTGAAACGAGGCCGCTCAGAGTCTGCGTAAAAATGTAGGTCCCTTCCACTCGTGAGAGAACAGCCATAGGTAGGTTGTACCTATATTATTATTATTATTCGCCAACGTTCCTGCTGAAAAGCTGAGCATTGTCATCAGCGGAGGAGTGAATTGGATTAGACGTAGTAGAGAGGACATCATCTATAAAAATGAGAAAGAGTCGGTGGCAGAACGGAGCCTCGATGACACCAGTAGTTTCTATCCATAGAAGAAGATATTCATCGATATCATAGACGCGCATTTTCGAGACCGTGTTACCAAACTCTGTCAAATGCCTTAGAAATATAAAGAGCAACGTTATTGCTGATATGCCATCTAATCCCGATTTGCTGGGGTAACCATACTCCCGGTTATTAAGCGATTTGAGGTATTCCCTAAGCTCAGGATTTATGGGCCGGCGGATGAAGCAGAATGACAAAGATTCACCCTTTTTAGGGACTGACTGGACAAATGTTGTTAACAAGCTGCTCGTAAAGAGACAGGTGGTTTTTGACAGTGGAGAGGAACACTTCTACAGAATTATTGGGGGTAGACTATACGGGCCAGCGGATTTGTGTAGGAAGAACACTTGTAACTGTACGAGTGTGAAAGTGGATTTGTCCCATTGTCGAATCAACGCTATTGAGTACAGCAGAGCAAGGCTTTATCTGAAGAGCTGACAATTTGGATGTTTGGTGCGGCGCGGAGTGGGGGCAAATGACAAGTGACCACAAGATGATGCTACCTTTGGAGAAGTGCAGTACTTTTTTATTGAACCTCGGACTATAAGAGAATTGTGCACACTTCTATTGCAGTAATTTCTGGCTTGTTTCTTGGCTTCGCATATCCGGGAATTCAACTCTCTCATTCTGATTACTAGGGCTGTTAAGTAACGACAAATTGAGTACTCGTACGTATTCGTTACTCTCTATATGAATACTCGTTACTTAAATAACGTTATCACAATGGACCAACACGGTCTAAGTGTGCTGGTGAATTCACTAGCAGCCCACTTGCCTACTTAAATATCGTTACTAGGTACTTTCGTTACTGTGGCCTTGAGAGATGAACATATGAATATTTTCTGATCTACATTTGGCACTCTAACGCTTAACGAGTGCCAAGTAGAAACAAACCCTCATAATGCAATATGATCTGCTGGTTTCGGTTAGTAGAGCATTTTTCGTTATACCACAGAAAGAAAACAATGCAATTACTCTACTAAATCGAAACAAACGTGCAGAACATATTCGCATTTTCAAGTGTAACGTACACCACTCAATTATTCTACACTATCCCATCCCAAAACATACCTCAAGGAGGATACTACATAGATGCAAATACGCTCTTCGCATTCAAGAGAGACATCGGTATGTCATCGGTTTGTTACTGAGTTAGCAATTTTAAATGAAGTACCATATAATTAAACGTATCGTTACTACTAGGGTATCGTTACTTCATTTGCCTACATGTACTATGGACAACCGACATCGGTACCTTCACTCTCGCATGGTGTGGTATGCTCGTATCGGTATGGTTTGATGTCATACCCTTTCCGTACTGAGTATGGTATGTCTCTCTTTTATGCTGTGCGAGCATACCATACGTGAGTATGCGAGTAAACGTACCGATTTCAGTTGTCCATTGAACATGTAGGCAAATAAAGCAACGATACCATAATAGCAACTATACTCATTGAGGAGTAACGTTTAGTTATGTGGTACTTCATTCGTAACTCAGTAACGAATGCACACATTTTGCTAAGGATCTACTGATATTATTTACTCTGTAACATGTCGTCTCCACTAGACATGAACCATGCCCTGCTCATGAACATGATGCGAAAAAATCTAGTGGAGCACAAAAATCCATGTCCAAATCTACATCGTGTCAGAGAGTCTTAATTTTAGGACATGGCATGAGCTCTGTTCAAAAGCTGGACATGAGGTTTGACGTTTGCCCATTTGTGCACGCTTTTTTTTTTTTGCATGGAGTGGTAAATATTGAGGGTCAAAGTAGAAGTGATTGGTGGTTGGTTGCTAGCTTCTTGATGTTGACGCTCTTGCAGCCAACATTGAAGTGAAGCAACATGACATATCTTTCCCACGAAGGAAAAGATCGGGGATGCCTGTTCAGATTGGTTGTAATGTTGAGCAGAAGTTTGTCCAGTGGAGACGGTGTGTAATGAATGAGGGATCGCATACCCAGCTGAAGAATGCTTGCGACCGAATTAGAACGTCACTGTCGAGCATTGACGGCTTCTTGTTAAAATTACTATTCCTTGCAAAACGGGCACCAACGTGATCAAAAATATGGTGACTTCATATTTCTTCTGAATTGAGTTACTACTTCCGACTTGGCAGCACTGTTTGTAGTGACATACAATTTGACAGCTTGTAGGTGACTTTTGTCACTCTTCTCAGCGATTTTATATCGAATAGACTCGCCTTTTATTCTATCTGATTCAATGTCAAGCATTTTTTCGATGACATTTCTCCTTTCGTCTTGATTTCAGGGTTTCGATTGTTTTTTGAGGAAAAGCTGAAATTTCAGTTGAATTTCGCTCGTTCAATGCTTATTTGTTTGTCCTAAATCCCGACTGTAATCAGTGTGGTCTGGTAGCACACGTTCGGGACGAGTGATCTGGTAGCACACGTAGACTTGGCACGGAATCATTTCGCAGACATTCACATCAAAATCACTTTAGATTCGGAAACCTGAAATTCCCTCCTCTTAACCGCTCGAAACTATTCCCCCTCTTCGTAATCCAACCGAGATCTGCAACCAAACGCAAAATATATTCGGATCTCTAGAGGAAGCTAAAGGAGTGCTTTATATTCAGCACTCACGACGGCAGACCTGTTAATTAAACACCATTCGCCCTCCTCTCAAGTGTTATACTTCCACTTTGTATCCACCACTTGCGAAAGTAATTTAAATCGTGTCCCGCTTTTTCATTCACAGCCAAGGACCTCATCGTGCTTTCATTCATCTGCCAGGATATACTGGATAACCGCTGTGTCTCTCTGCCCCCGCCGGAGGAGGAATGAACTCATTTTGAAGAACGAGCCACAACCCATGAGCCCCGGCTCGGCAGCTGCAAACGGAAACCCAAGTGAGTAAGTAGTTCAGAAACCCCATTCAGGATTGCCACTCTAATTTCTATGCCCCGCACGGCACTTAATTATGATCTGACTATTAAATGCGATGGAGCCCGATATCAGATTGCCAAAGAGCAACGAATCCAAAATCACCGTGTAACCGAGTCGGGCGCCCCATGATGAGGAACGCCTGAGCAAACATTACATCGTTTCAATGCATTTGCACTTAAGAGTTGCAGCGCTGATGACGACATTAAGTCTGATGCGAGGGAGTACTTGCGGAACGGCTAACACACCCTCATCAACGAGTGCTGTGCAGCTCGCACACATCAAAGGGGACGAGATGTGGAATGCCACCAAATGGGGCTGCGTGTCGGTTCTCATTTGGAGCACACATTAATTGCAAGTCCACAGGCTGGCGCAGAGAATTGACTCATTTAGCAAATGTCATGTGAAGTAAATATCCTCTCAAGATTCTGGTGTGTCCTTTGGCGACTTCGTCCTCTCGCTCTGCACTCTTTTCGTAGATCTTTGTTTGTGCGGTTAAACAGATCGTTGGGCGCCATGCCCTGGCACTCGTCTGGGTGGAGGATGGTTTGTTCCTAATTTGCATGCGCTTACAAATTCATTTCCGCCCCTCTTCCTGCAGCTCGGTGCACAAATGCACGAGATGCAATTAGGTTTATGTGCCCGGATGCAGACAGACTTCCTCACGCATCGGGGCAAGTTTCGACATTGTTCAACATGTGCACCCTGGCCGTCGGGGCCGAGGAGGGAGGAGTTGTTTTGCATCTGCTGAACGAGAAATGCTGAAGTAAGTTTGGAGTTTCTTACGCGTATGCAAATGCAGCAGAGTATCAGCGCGCAGCTGGAAAGTTTTCCAAATTACGACGATGTTCCTCACTTGCTTGGACTATGTTCGTGCGGCGTCAGCACTTCTTGCTTGACCATCGATGGGGTGTTTATCATTGATTTTGCGGAACAAAGATCATGGGGCAGAAAATGGCTGGGCAGAGACTGGGTGGCGTCAGCACGGAAGACGTGGTAATCGATACTGAAAGGCGAAAATTCGAAGAAATCTGAAGGCGTTTGTTATTTATGAGGGACTAACTGAATAAGAGCTGGGCTGCTTTGTCAGTGAGCACTGAATCAACAAACATTCCTGAGATGTACGTGCGTGTGTGGCTTCATAAGAAAACTCAATTGACACTATCTTCCAAGGGATTTTTTTTTATCGCGATGAGCTTGGAGACTTGCTAGTTCCTTGAAGGTCAACTCGAAGAAATTGCCGAGAGAATAGGGGAGGCGTTGGCGTTGCTTAACGAAAAGAGTCAGACAACCACAAATGAAGTGCGACAGAAGGCATGGTAGTGAATGCCCAGTCCTTCTGCATGATCTCGCGTAGTGATCGCTGACAGTTGGAACTGCTGTGGGGGATCATTTTTGATCGTTCGTGACGTTATTAAGAGCCCCATAGCCAAGGTAATTTGCATTTCCTGCCGCAAGCGGAATCCAAGCCATGAATGACGGATCATAGTTCTCTCAAATCGTCGGCTTTCTCATGACCAGTACATGAACCATTCCCGCATAGCTCTGGCTGTTTCAAACTTCAGGTTCTGACTAGGAGTGACGATTATTTTCTAATTCGATCAATATTGTAATCACAACGGTAATGCCAGAGCTGGCAATACAACAGTGGATAGCTAAGTTCTCCTCCACGCATTATTTGCTGTTATTGCTTAATTTACCAGATGACAGTGTAACGCTGTACTTTGCTAATACGTCATCTGTTTCGATCCTCAGGATTCCCATGTGTCCAGGAACCCATAGAAGGGAGACTGCGTTGTTCCTATAGCGGTCTTGCAACGCATCGAAGCCGTTGAGTCCTATTTTGGATTTTATTACGTTACTTTTAAATGCTTTTTGGCGCTGCCTCGACTCGCAGTGCATTTGAGTGTTTCCGCTGCCTTCTGGATGGCTACCAGCTCCGGGCTGGTTTGGATGCTAAGGCAGCCGGTCGAGTCTCTAGCCATGGTGGCAGATAGTCAAGATTCTTAAGTTCAAGTGTGCACTGACTACTCAGTTTATCTTTGATCCGTCGGCAAAAAGCAGGCTTACCAAGCGCCTTTCTGTAAGAAGATTCAAGCATGGGCTGCATGAGCTCAGCAACGTATAGACTCATGCAATGGCTCCTCCATTCATCGCGTCCGACACAGTGGGACAACGCGGTAGAGCGCCCATGAAATCTCAAAGGGATCAGGCAATTAAGCGTGAGAAATAGAGGCATTTGGCTAAAGCTCATACCAGAGAGGCTTGGCATAGTTTCATCCCGGACTATAGATCCATCCGAAGATGAAGATCGATATGTACAAGACCTTGTGTGACTCTCACTGCATCCGAAGGAGTCGCTCTGAAAACACCTGTGTGCCTGTACACGCCTTACTAAGTAAAGTTGCTTTGTATTGTTTCTTCAGGGCAGGTCAGCAGTGATCCATATGTGAGAAGTATCCTACGACTGGGACCATCCCTAGACACCTAGGGCCAGTAGGGAACAAGCAAATCGGTGATCATTGATATACGAGCTCTCCACTGTCCCAAGGGCTCTATCAATATTTCACCACGGTAGAACGTTCACCCCGAACTTGGTGTGGAGGTGCGAATTCGCGGAATTTCTTCACTTCCGACCCGGAAAGTTTTGCCTACAATAAGAAAACCTCCTCTGGGCAAATATCACACGATCAGTGTCCACGATGTTCAACGATGTTCAACGTCAGTCTATACAAGGCTAAAGCCGAAAGTGAATCTCAAATGACAAAATGTTCAGAAATCACTTCGTTCCTTTTTATATCGAAGCCAGGAAAGGATACTCCAAGTTAGGGTACAGAAACTGTCCGACTTGGCGATTCCATGGGCCAGGGCTGAATTTCAATACACCTTATTAATAAGGGAAGTGGGTGTTATTTCGGCCTTATCCCTTGTCTAAATCTCAGCATGCATTCCAGCTCTGCACGGATTGGTGGATAGGAGTGCGTACACCACGCGGTTGTATCATATAACCTCATCTGTGGTTTATCACAGAGAAAATTGAAAGGAATGTCGGGATACTTGGTGTCTTGAGAAAAGAAAAGTATCAACTGAGTCAAGAGGAAAACGATATTTTAAGCCCCGCTGCCTAATTGCATCCCTTTTCAAATGCTAGGTTAGGGTAGGGAAGGTGGACGGGTAGGAGGGTAGCTTGGGCGCAATGGTCTTCAAGTGTTCCATGTCTCAACTGGCAGAGACTGGCGCAGAGACTGAGGCGGTGACAGAGGTTTGGGAAGGCGGACGGGTAGCGTGGGGCACTTGAAGTGGTATATGTCTTAACTGGCAGAGACTGGGGCAGTGACAGAACTTAGGGATGGTGGACGGGTAGGAGGGTATCGTAAGGTAATGCTCTTCAAGTGTTCTATGTCTCAACTGCCAGAGACTGGCGCAGAAACTGAGCCAGTGACAGAGTTTTGGGAAGGCGGACGGGTAGTGTGGGGCACTTGGAGATGTCTATGTCTCAACTGGCACGGACTGGGGCAGTGGCAAAGGTTAGGAAAGGTGGCCGGGTAGCCTGGGACACTTGGAGATGTCTATGTCTCAACTGGCACGGACTGGGGCAGTGACAGAGGTAGGGACAAGTGTCCCCATTTTTCTTTTCCTGGCCGCAGCTTTTCCATATAAAGACTTTGGCTAGTTTCATTTTCAGTACTTTCACCTAACAATGGGCTCCAACTGCCATCGTTAGCAACTTTTTGTCACAGTGAAGGGGTCTGTCGGTTTTCATTGCTTACCTCGAGCCAAAGAATCTGATTGGTCTCGCTGGTGTTCACAGGGGATGGGCCAGTTTTCCCCTTTCCTTGGCAAGTTTGTCAGATCCATCGTTTTGTCCGGTTACGTTGCTCTTGCCTGGTAAAGAGTAATCGAGTGCTGTGGGCTGAGAATCTTAAGCACGCATGCGTGCAACATGCGTCCAGCTTGGACTTGAATTCTGTTGACTGTAAATGGTGGCATTTCCAACATGCGGGAAATCTGATGGGGAAGAGTGAATATGTAACAATTCGGGGGAAATGCCCACGACTGCGCCTTTTAGCATCTTCGACTCGATGCACTCGTTGATGGTCGAATTGTTGGTGGGGGTGATTTGTAGTCCACTCCTTCTTTCTTGAGGAATAGCATCCGACGTGTGTTTGGAAGTCACGGAACGGAGGTCTACAGTCGGTTTCCACTTGTTAAATTTTTAGACTCTCTAGGTTGATTGCACGAGCAGTAGAGCGTGTGGCGCTATTTGAAGCAGTCGTCTGCCTAAGTGGCCAAAGAAATCCTCCAATAATCCAATCTCATCCAAAATTCCAAAGTAGACCAGCATCATCGCCAACGTTCGTGGTGTGGACGCCATTCGTGAGTAGTGGCCGCGAAACAGGGTCATCTTATGCAAACAAGTCAGGTGACACTATCAACTCGCTTGAAGTAGGCGTCGAAATGGAGTTGTCTTGAAATCGGATGTCCTCTGAGAGGGGCCTCGTCAGCAATTAGAGGGAGTAGGGCAAGCTTCTTCTTCTTTGGGTGGCCGTGGTTTCTAGCTGTGTACGCCACGGGAGGCGTGGTCTTCTTTTACCGCGTTGTCTGTCGGGGTTGAAGTAAGACCGAACCGCAACTCTTTGGTTAGCCATACGGCAGGACTGGAACTAACAAGACCAAACATAGGGATATCATGGTCCTTCGTGGGCTTTATTCCTCATTTGCCCTCCAAGACCAAAGACACAGCGATTGGCAATTGTGATGGTGAACCTTTGGTGATCCTTCGTTTAAGCTTCGCGGTGCTGTCATTAATTGAAATCCCTTGGGAGCACAGGTAGACAACTTCCTTCCAACCTTCAAAGTTATGGCTGCTTTAATTGAGGCCTTGTTTATGACGTCAGTTTTGCGGACATTTTTTCTTCTAGACCCTGTCTTATCCAAGCAAGACCTATCCTCTCCTGTCACCATTCGCAGCCCTTTAAACCACAACCAGTCGTTGCCTTGCAAATTCGACGCTTAAGATACTTAAAATTTAACATTTAATTCACAACACCCCCACCAACCTGCCGGTGGAATAATTTATTCAGTTGTACGCGGAATTATTCTCTGAATTCGTTTGCTCGGAGGTATTTCTCCAGAATTTCTTGCTTCACGGCCAAGCACCCTCTGCAGTTTTAAGGCAACTCTTCCACTCGTGCCGACACAAAGGGATTCCTGCGGAGCTCTACACTGCCTTTTTTCCAGTTTTATTCTATCGTTGATAAAGTTGGATTCAACCGTCGCCATTTGGAGGTACAAGCACCAGATTCATACAAGCGCTTGTGAAATGTCTTGCAATAGTTTTGGCGTTCTTGGCAATTGCGATACTTTCGCATAATTGCCACGGCAACTTTCATTCCCTCCTCACTGCGTAGATTAAATAGTCAATTTGTGAGAAGCACACGGAACGGCGGGCAGTGCTGTATGAGCCACAGCCCGGTGTCATCAAAGGGCATCAAGTGGAGCACGAATTGTCTCCGAATGGTTGGACCGAATGGGCTGCTTTATTGTGTCCAGGAGACAGGCGAACCCTATTCGCTGACAATCAGAAATCTGAGCGCAATTTGGTGGAATGATTACTTGGTGGCATTGCTATGGCCTCGCATTGGCGGAGTGTGTATTACTCCAGCTTATTGATTCTAATCATCATTGATTGGGTTTGTGTTGGTGAATTGGACGCGGCCCATTTCGACGCAATAAGGGTGCTCAACTGGGAGTGAGGCTGTGACTTCGGGGAGATGTCTTTCAGATTCGCAGGCAATTTATGAACACAATAAATTCAAGTAATTTCACGGAGACACAGCAATTTAGCAGACATCTACTGTGGGTCAATAGAACTGAAGATACTGCCATCTGGTACTTCTTTGCGCATAAATATGCTATTTTATAGAAAATCTTGTGTATACCGTCAAATGTCTGAGCTGGATTACTGCGCATTAAACACTGACAATGCCAGGAAGGGACTAGGTACGTAAAGCGCTGAAATTTAGAGCCGCCCCGATTTGAAAAAATCAAGGGAACCGTATGTGGCAACTGGAATAATCGTCACAAGTGGACGATGTGCCAATAGTTCCCGTGCAAGAAGACCAATTTCTCAAAGCGAAGTTGTTTGGGTACCATTCGTTCAAGACCTAAGGGCTTAGACTTGATTTAAAGACTTGGTAAAAGTACACAGAAGCATTGTTAAATTTCGAAATGTCTGAATTTATTGCTGGTAACTTACCCCAAATTTTTTTTGGGGTTTAACCACATGTTGGCAAAATTTAACGAAACTTAACGAAACTTAACGAATTTGTTTTATTACACTATCGCGCAAACAAATGACAGCAGGAGTACACGGTCAGTAGCAGGAATACGCTGGACGTAACATGTCTCATTGCACAGTCAAAAATTCGGAGCCGTGACGTATGAGGCCGTGTAATGGAGGTCCGGATAGTTGTGACTTTACTGTACTTGCCACTTGCACGATTCCAGACAAATAAGATTAAAACTTTTAACGCGGAAACTTTCCACAAATTTTATGCTACATCGGCTAACTTTGGATCTACACATCAAAAGCAGCGCACACCGCCATCAAGCTCAGGAAGTCAGAGGGTGCAGGACATCAAAACACTATGGTCATAGCATCATATTAGATCCTCTACCAATAGATCTCGTAACATCCTCCACAGATTATCATCATCATCTCCTGACACGCATGCTCCACTAAAGGGGCCGCTGGGGTGAACCACTCACGAGAGATCTGCAGGCAACTCGACCCTCCGGAAGTGTAACCAGGCGAGTTTTTGGACTTGGTCCAACCACCTCGTCCTGGGTCTGCCAAGTGGTCGCCTACCTGATGGAATCGCATTCACCCTGCCTCGACCCCTTTAGTGGATCATGAGTGTCAACAGATGATGATGATGATGAGCCAAGCAGCCATCAAAGCTATTGCCTTCCATTGCCTCCTTCCTACTCCAAGCTAGTACAGGAATGTGGAGCTGGGCTAGCGTCATTAGAAGACCAGCTCAAAGTCTCCCATATCTGGGTTCCAGATCACAGTGATATCCCAGGAAATGCGAAGGCCGAGAAACTAGCTGGGAAGGGATGTACCCTTCAGTGCTCGCTTGAAGAGGAGGTGCACATCCCAATACAAGCTGTCAAGGCTAATATCTGTACACACTTCCTTGAAATAGGTAACCTCAAATGGGCCAGACTGACAAACTGTGCCTGAGTACAACCGTTCCGAGCAAAAGATCTCATTTGGCGAGCTCGACATGACATCACTGTCTTGGCGGTCTTTACGGGACACTGGCCGATCATGCTTAGTATGCCACATAAGCCGCTGTTGCAACTACATAGCTGAGACGGAGACCTTAGCCAACCTATTTTGCACTTCCCTAGCGCTTGGTAGACCCTTCCTCAAATCACTTGACGAGATCCCTGCGAAAGATGTTAAAGAACTAACGTCGTATACGTAAAATATACTTTACATAATATACTTTACATACATTGCGTCAAGCTGGTTCTTACCGAACCCCTTTTACTTACCTACCTTCCACATGTGTTACTTGTCAAATAGCTGTAAGGTCTAATTGGGCGGCTTCAATGTTATTATTTTTTCCAGAATCAATTTGTGCGCCAAATCTTCGACCAAACAAACAAGCTGCCCTTCTCCACCGTCACATAAAATTCCAGCAAAAATCCAAGGCTGTCAACATTACTCCTTTAAGCAGGACAAATATGAATTAGAAGCTCCCATTCGATTCCCTTCCCCCGCCAGACAAGGCAATCTCAAGCGCGCCTAAGTAAATATCCCTCCACAAGGACTTCATTTCTCATTTATCGGGGATTGAAGGGGAAAGCTTTGTTCCCTTAGAAAAGGATCTCACTTAAAAAAATATTTAATTTCGAACGAACAATGAAACAAAACCCCTCAGCCGCATAAAAGGAAGATACTGTCCAATTGTTCGGTCGCTATCAGCAAAAGGACAGCAGAGAGAAATTATCAGCAGGCGAAAAAAGGCAGCACATTGTATTAGGCAACAGAAGACCGGGCGGCGGGGGGTAGTAACAACATTACGTGACGGCAATGACTAAACGAATTATTTCATTCCGATGTAACGCTTTGGCCGGCATGGGACGCGAAAAACTCCTTGAGGATCATAACTAATGCCAATGAACAAAGGCGAGGCGAACGAAGAGAGGGAGAGGGCGAGGAACAACAATCAGTGCGGCGGAAGTGTTTCGGCGAATGATTTAATATAAGTGCCCTTCTTTATGTCCCTGTCGGGGATAATATGCGTCCGACACTTGGGGCATTTTTCGTGCCTTTTTCCTGTTCTGTTCGGAGTCCCCTTTCGCCGTTCATTTGACTTTGATGGGATTGTAATGAGGCGGTGGCACTGCTCCCGTCTTGGTGGAGTCTGTGAATCGCACCCGCCGCTTAGTGTAACACTCCGAATCCGAGGCCATTAAATCGGTTTATGTTGAATAATAAAAATTTTTTAGCTTGCTTCTGTGATTTATAGCCACAAATTGTTCCACAGCCAAGTGGTGGATTGCTTTAGTCTTTCGCTCAGGCAATGGCCGCGGAGTTTTAGTATTTTCGCAGCTGAATTCAAACAGTCGGAGAATCGATGCCCGTTGTTGCTGGAAACACATCCCTTGCAAAACAGACACACTGCTTTACGGGCGGGAGTAGAGTAGATATTTGATGCCCCACGGACATGCTTTTTATGGCAATATTCGTGATTGGAGGCAGGGCTATGGAGCCTGACAGATTTTACTTCGGTCCGATGCCGCATTGATTATTCAAGTTTTTATGAAGTCATGATCTTCGTCCTAGCAGTTGAGGAGTGCTATAAATGTTCTTCTCAGCAACCACGTGCTATTGTTCGCTCGCGAGTGGAGGGGACCTACAGCTTCTTGCCGACTCCAAATGGGCAATTTGAGAAGCCTTGTCCTAGACAGTTATTCTCTTTGAGCATTGTCAGTGAATCGGAAGAGGTGGGGCCGCGAAAAGTATTCTGCTCGTGCCGGGAATCGAACCTGAGTAAAGTAGAGCGTAGGGGTCGACACACCGACCCACAACGCCACGGCCGTAGAGGAGTGCTGCATTTGCATATTTGTGTCCCGCTCTGGGGCACTGAAAAAAATATCCAAAAACTGAAGAATGGCCAAAAACTGAAGAATGGGGCGGTGAGCGTAGGGCTTGAACAAGGCGCTCATTTGGCTCCCACCGGCCCTACAGCATGCTTGACGAGTGTCAGTTTCAGTTTTCACAATGCATACGACCGGAGACATGTCTGCGCCAAACTACCATACGACTACTCAACATCACACCAATGATCGTCTCAAACCGCCTGTGGAGGAGAACCTCAACCAAGTTGACGCAGACACCTGAAGGTATCTCGCTAATTTGTGAAGCGTGTAAGTTAACCACAGCAAGTTGGCGTAACCCCAACTTGAACTTCCACAATGCACTTCCAGCGCACGCTCTCTTTACACACTACACTCTGGAACATTTACTCCAAACAAACCCTGCACTTCCACCACACGATTCACTCTCCTTAACTCATTCAATCAAACACGATCCGCACTTTCTAGCCATTCATCCACTGCACCGAACATTTCCCTTAGTAATCTTATGAGAATTGTTAAGTTACGTCAGCTGCAACTGGATAGAAAACGAATCGAACTTGGACTCCTATAAAGCCGCTTACCAATAAACTTAAATTATGTAAGTCCTGTGTGGCTTAAGGGCAGGGAAGTTCACAATTCACCAGATCTTCATACCGCGGCTTACAAGACACTTTGGCGAGCATAATTTTACCCCCGTCGAGTGATTACTTTCTTCTCTTCTGGCTCATCTGGTGACGGAACTCACCTCAAACCACCGTGTTCCATCGCCAGTTACGGCAGTTAGGATAATTCTTTCTTTCACTGACTCAACCTGACATAATTTGTCTCCTCCGTCAGATGTCTCCTCGCAGATCCTACTCTCTCTCTCCACATCCTCGATACTTTTAGAAATGCGAGTCATCTGCGCAACAGTCACAGCGCCGAGTTTTTAAAGAGTCCTCGAAGTTCTCGGGCACACGACTTCAAGGTCTCCATGGCCACCACAAAACCTAACAAATCGACGGAGTTTTGCCCAACTTATGGCAAAACATGATATTCGCCAGACTGACACATTGGATGCTTGGTTATATTGTCACATCGATTGCCGGAACGATGGTGTAATGCTACGTTTAGGCGAGGTTCCATCAGTTTTTGCCGAACCTACCAGGTTCCACGATACATTTCTGGGGTCTGAAATCCTCGCGGTTTCTGATAAAACTCGTTTAGTCCTCCTGGAGTTCACCTTGAGAGGTTGTGGAGCCGGGTAAGCCTACAGCGTGAATTTCATTTTGTCTCTTTCTATTTTCCGGTGTTCTCACACTATTATGTTTGCTGTTTTGGCTGTCATATAAAAATTGAGAGCTAGTGCAATTTCTTCTAGCGGGCACTTATAAATTGAGAGCGAAACAACTCCAAACTCGGTGGCAACGGCCTATTGAGGTTTCACTTAAAGTTCATCCGGACCACGCCGTTTCGGTTCAGTGGAAACGAAGCATAAGGTCACATAAAAAACGCAAGATCGAATACAGACTCACTCGCTCAGCTTTTATTTAACAGAGCGCGCGAATAACATCGATCAGGCTTTTTATAACATTCGTATAACAAAAGTATAACAGTATGCCATGAGATCATATGTAAATGAGAGCCAACATAGACTACCATTCACTTACGTACGAGTCAAGAGTGATTATTACTTCTCTCCATCTGAAGAAAACAGCACTTAACGAAACTTAACGAGACTTAACGAAACTTAACGAAAGAAAAATAAGTGTTATTGAGATTAGAGAGCATACATAACTGAGAACATGATGTACACTTATTGAGAGAATTATACCACGTTGATAGCAGAATTGCGTTAATAATGATTGTGTGTGTGTATGGGGAAGGGTGCAGGGTGACACGATATTTTTAATTCATTCTTAATCATCCCTAATAAATGGAGCGCTTACAATGGGAACGATATATTGCAGCCGTCATAGACGGTGTGTGCGTTGGCTCTTATGCTGGGTGTTACGGTTCAATTTCCGTCACGAACAAATGTGGTCATTTACAACTCCACCTCTTGAGCCACTGACTTTAGTGACTGTCAGTTAACTGCCTAGAAAGACCTCGTTCGGAGTTGGCATAAGTCTATAAATTCTCCTCAGTCGTGGAGAACGATGACTCACGCAGGACACGTGTGGTTTGCTTTGAACGCTGAGAGCCAGGATCCATACCCCGAATTGTTTCGGAGTTGGATTGGTTAGATCGCCGTGGCAACACAATGGGGAACGAAGTGTGACTGGTCTATGCAGTCAGCCACAATTACCCACAACTGTGCCCAGAGCCGATAGGTTTACCAGTCCCATACTGCTACTGATCTATCAACAAGCTAGACAGACCAGCCTCCATCAAATGGCAGGTGATTCTCCTTCAATCGCCTATGCACTTCGAACACAGTCGTCCCCCAGTTGACTGTCACAACAACAAGCTCATTGCAGTCTGTCAAACTCTTAACCTTCACCACAGTTCACCGTCAGACCAATCAGCGCACTGCCGAAAAACACATTTGGGATAATCGCCTGAAGTACGATCCACACCGCCTCACCTCTTCACAACAACTGCTCCGTCTTCTCAAGAGGAGTGCACACCAATTCATTAAACTCACCCTAATTACCCCCCGCCGGGAAGTAGGTGAGGAAAGGTTGCCCTAATCCGCATGCAACCACCTACCTGGAAGTAATTCGACTCCAAAGAGCCCCAAATGAGACGAGAACATCAAGTAATTAAATGCAAACTTGACGTGGTGGAGAACTGCTAAAGAGAACAAGCCCGGAAGAGGACCCACGCAAGAAGCGAACACGCTGAGAAAGGTCCGCAAAGGGTTTGCATAATTAATTACATTCCGCTCCATCAATCTGTGCAGGGGGGGGAGCGGACCACGACCAATGTCGGACGTATTGAGTGAGGACAAAGGGATTTTATTGCGAAGCTACTTAATTTTCGGCTGATAGACGTCCTCTAATTAATTTCTCATTAAAATTGTTTAGATACCTCGCCACCCCTCCTCTGCTTGATTAGAAGCACGCCGCCGTCGGATTAATATTTATTGCAGTTTAAACGAAAATGTCTGCCGAGGTATTACGCCGTGTCTCGTGGATTAATTGAGTAACTTAAGGCTTGTCGGTTTAATTGAGTTTGTGAATATTTCATGGGACAGCGTGCGAGCCCTATCGTTGCGTAAAGCCGGAATGTGCGATTCGTGCCGGAAACTACTGCAAAACGGAACCCAAACAAAGGGGCTTTGTCATCACAGCAGTCTGTGGGGGAGCGTTAGGTGTTGGCATGCGGATCTGGTCGACTGTCAACTGCCAATACGGGGGGACTTGATTTGGAGCAACGTGCTCGGATAGTCTGCCGGTGATGGCACGTCCCCGCTGTCAACGTCAACAACAGAAGGATAAAGCAAAACAAAAACATATTCAGCGACATCCCCGTTCGATGAGTGGTTACACTACATTATTTGTTTCGAGACGAATCGACTGAGTGCGGGGAGACAGGTTGAACATTCCAATCCTGCTGGCGTTGAAATTGAGAAACCAACAAAAAACAAGAAAAGGGAAAACTCTTTTTCTATCGCCAGGGACACTGTGTGTTTGTGTGAATTTTAAAACACAATCCATGCCCGCTGCGATCGGGTTGGGGAATGATGAAGCACTGGGGAGATAAGTCGTCTGGATTAACACAACCGGTGCCATCGTGATGGCATCCGGTGTGGGACGGCTCGGCGTCCCTATACGCTTCACGTTTTCGTATTCCAATATTGAACACTCACAGATGTCACGATGGTTGATTACAAAAAAAAAACCCCTTAAACTGCGATGCACTACAAAATATTCGATTAAATGTACCGAGGTGTGTACATGTGATGCACTGCAGTCGTAAGGAGTCAGGAAGGATGCGAGAACAGCGATGAAAATCGATGATATTTCATTTTTGATGGCGGATGATTTTCCCTCCCTCCTGCACCTGATTCAATATTCAAATAAACACGGATTGTTTTTTTTCTAAATTTCAAATCAGCAAACTTTTTGCCCATCGTTGTTTTCGCAACAAATTGAATTGAGTTCGATGCGACGCGACTGAAGGAAACCCCATGGACCCTGCCTCCAGGCGCCACGATGTGCTGTCATTGAATTGTTACAAATATTCGCTCTGAGTGAAACGTCAGGACGGGCTTTAAATTTCAGACAGACATTAGAGGTCTAACTTCAAGTGAAAAAAATAAAAAATCCTATCCCACAGTTTCGGAGTACCAAGGACGCAAACCTCTAAATGAGGAGACGAAGTGTCACTTTCTTGTATTCACGTTCGACGTTGTAAGAGTCCTTTTGTTCGAATTATACGCTCTCTGTAGTCTCGTGATAGTAATGTAAGCAGCATTTTATTAAATAATGAGGCCACATCTGGGAAGGAGCGGCCATTGCGAAAGGGGCAGAGCACATGCGTGCACGTGAGAAAAATCGAGTGCTTTGTAAACCGATGCGATGATGATTTGGTAAGGAGCATGCACCAACTCATCTGTAAAATATGGTCGGAGGAAGACATGCCCGATGAATGGAACCTCAGCATAGTCTGCCCGATCCATAAAAAAGGAGACCCTCTGAACTGCGCCAACTACAGAGGCATCAGTCTCCTAAGTATCGCATATAAAATCTTATCTGCCGTACTGTGTGAACGCCTAAAGCCATTCGTCAACAACCTGGTCGGTCCATACCAGTGTGGCTTTAGGCCAGGAAAATCCACCATCGACCAAATATTCACACTGCGGCAAATTTTGGAGAAAACCCAGGAGCAACAAATCGATACCCACCACCTTTTCATCGATTTTAAGGCCGCGTATGATAGCATTTATAGAGACGAGCTATACAGAGCAATGTCTAGTTTTGGCATCCCTACCAAACTCGTCCGTTTGTGTAGGATGACGATGGAGAATGCACGCTGCTCCATCAAGGTCGGTAAAGACCTAACCGAGACCTTTGATGTCAAAAAAGGATTCAGACAAGGCGACGCGCTGTCATGCGACTTTTTCAACATCGTTCTTGAAAGAATTGTTCAAAACTCGAACGCCAACACCAGAGGAACAATCTTTCAGAAGTCCGTCCAACTACTCGCATATGCCGACGATATTGATATTATCGGAAGAACACAGCGTGATGTCAATGGCGCTTTTGCGGTTATTGCAACGGAGGCCGCGAAGATGGGTTTAGCGGTAAACGAGGGCAAAACCAAGTATATGCTGTCAACGAGAAAGGACACCCAACACCGACGTCTCGGTCAGAACGTCACAGCAGACAGATATAACTTTGAGGTAGTCAAAAACTTTGTCTACCTAGGCACCGCTATCAATTCAGACAACGACACCAGCGCTGAAATCAAACGAAGAATAACTCTTGCCAATCGCTGCTTCTTTGGGCTAAGAAAGCAATTGGTAAACAAAGCCCTCTCTCGAACAACTAAACTAACGCTTTACAAGACCTTAATCGTCCCAGTCCTGCTATATGGCGCGGAGGCATGGACTTTATCAAAAGCGGATGAAGCTGCTCTTGGTTGCTTCGAGAGGAAAATTCTTCGTGTGATTTTCGGTCCCGTCTGCATAGATGGTGAGTGGAGGAGGAGATTTAATGACGAACTATACGGGCTGTTTAGCGACATCGACTTAGCCAGCAGAGTGAAGATCCAACGATTGAGGTGGCTAGGTCATGTAGAGCGGATGGAAACCAATGCTCCGGCCCGAAAAGTCTTCGAATCCACCTCCGAGGGACGGCGCAGTAGAGGAAGACCGCGACTCAGGTGGCGCACGCAAGTGGAAAGGGACCTCAACCAACTATGCGTGCGAAACTGGAGACAGCTAGCTAAAGATCGAGCTGGCTGGAGACGCTTGTTGGTTGAGGCCCAGGTCCACCCCGGACTGTAGCGCCACCTTAAGTAAGTAAGTAAGTTTGTAAACCGATCTGGTACTGGTTTTAAGGAGAATAACATTCGTTGCATTTAATTGAATGCAACAAAGCAAAGAATATGCCTCGAGTCTCGATAATTTGTATCCCAACGGACCAAGCAGTTCATACGAAGTACCGAAACTTACGAACTATCGAGATTGATTCAAGTTGAGAATGGAAACAGAAAAACATATGCAATGTAAGGCCAATATTGAAGTATGGCGTTCTGGTCTGGGGGACGGCACTACAAGTAAAACAGAATCATACCAAGATACGGCGCATACAGAGACCAGCATGCATCTGTAAAACAGGGTCACTAAGAACAACACCCACGGCCGCCCTAGAAATGATGCTCCATCTCCTTCCCGTGGACAGCTACGGTAAACTTGTAGCCACACATGCAGCCGTACGACTAAGGGAAGGCAACCGAGTTGACATTGCGAAACTCGAGTCCCTAAGAAGACTGACTATCTGACACCCTTCATGGAAAAGCACAAGACTCTAATCCCCACAAGAGAAGAATGAGACGAAGATAAAGTATGTATGGGAAGATAAAGAAGTATGGGAAATCTACACTGATGGGCCCAAATCGGAAGAAGTCACGGAATCAGGAATTTATGCCAGTCTGCCAGAGATCTCTGAGGCAATCCGGCTACCGAACCACTGCAGTGTATTCCAAGCGGAGGTACCAGCGGATCAAAAGGCAGCCATCAGAGCATCAATGAGCCCAATAGACGGAAGGTTTATTATCTTTAACATAGACGGTCAGGCGGCCATAAAAGCTCTGGACACACCATCAATAAACTGCAAGATGTTAAAACTCTGCCGTTTATCTCTAAGGGAGATAGCGGCCAGATGCAATTTTACCCAATATTCCGGGCAAGAAAGGGGGCGGGTATGCCAATGGCACCAGATCAGGAGACAACCCACCCCCACATTGGATGACGATTGCGAAAACCGATAAAAACCGCAAATGGTCAGAACTTGATCGTTGCAGGTTTTCGAAAGCGATCTGCGCTGAATCAAGGGAGGACAGGAAGGAAAGTTGGACAGGAAGGTTATCAGCAAAGTAATATGGGCGCTAACTGGCCACTGTCTCATAGGCAACCATGCCAGAGGACTTGGGGCACCTTATAATGATTTCTGCAGAAGCTGCATGGATGAAAAAGAAGAGGAAACGATATTACATCACATCGGAACATGCCCTGCTCTGGCAGCAACCAGAAGACAACTTCTAGGCGAATATTACTTCAACAACCTGGAGGATCTGAGTAACACAGATCCAAAGGATAACCTCCAATTTCTCAAAGCCACTAAATGGCTATAAAAGGAGTCGGAAGAAGTAGAAATCCCAAGAGGGAATTCAAAAAATAGGGTAAATGGGTTTCTTGTTTGTTAGACATAAAGCCGAATGGTCTAAGTGAGCTTAATTTTCTCTTAATCAAGCAGTCACCCTACCTACCTACCTACCTACGGCTTCAATAATTTGTAGCAAAGGAAAAAAGACGAATTGCGTGCCACAAAATAGAGTTCTACTCGTGTTCACCAAGAAAAAATATACGAATTATAAAGGGGGGGTCGAAACGTATGGCTTTTATACGAATTGTCGCTATTTTTTCAAGGGACCGTGTCTTTGAAAGGAATTACCGCGGAATAGGAATGATTAGGATTCCACAGCATTCTGTAACCAACGGCATGCAACAACACTTAACACTTAATTATCACCAATGAAAAACTAAAGACAAAACAATTATAGCAAAGACATGCTCAAATATTCCCAAGTTCTGCAACAGAAGCATTCCGAGACCACGAACATTGAGCACAACTGTAGCAATCACAGTTTAAATTCGAAAGCACCACGGCCAACTATCGCCTCCAGCTCTGCTATCGGAATTTGTTATCGAATTGGCTGAATGAAATCATGGAAGATTTATTTCATAGATTACTTTTATCACTATTTTAATGTTAAAAAAAAAATCATTAAGAATAAAATGAGGAGTTTGGAAAGCTATTCCGATGGATACGACATCTGTCCTTGTTAAATTGCGTGTTAAATTACACGGTTTGGAAACACACAAAAAATATTCGCCTGACTAGGTTCATGTCGCTGTACACGCCGTACAGTTCGTGGTTGAATCATCCCTCCAGGGTCTTCTCAGCGCAAGCAGGACCAAAGCTCGCATGCAGAACTTTTCTCTCGAAGACACCAACGGCTTCTGAGACTGTCCACGCCTCCATGCAGCGCAGGAGGATGGGGAAGTCAGCTTGGTCCTTCGAGAGATGGCGCTGTTATTACTCAACCCATAGAAACAGCGGTTGGCAAGAGTTACTCTGCGTTTGATCCCGGTAGTGATATGGTTTGTACTATTTACGCGGACCCGAGGTAGACGAAGTCCTTCCATTGTGACGCTCTGTGCAAGACGTCGATGTTGTATGCTCTTACCTGAGGACAGCATATACTTCGTTTTGCACTCATTTTAGCCGTCTCCGTTTCAATGCCAGTAACGCTTCAACTACAACTTGCTGATTTCTGCCAATCGAGTCAATGTCATGCGACGGACTTCTGCAAGATCGTGCCTCTATCGTTGACGTTGGAGTCCTGCACCATCTTCTGCAGGATGATGCCAAAGAAGTCACATGACAGTGCGCCGCCTTGTCTAAAACGGGTTGGACTTTAAAGGTCTGGGTGAGTTCGTTACCGACCTTGATGGAGAAGCAAGCATTCTCCATCGTCATCCTGCACAACCTGACGAGTTTCGCAGAAATGTCAAAACTGAAATGGCGTTGCATAGCTCGTTTCTATGCACGCTGTCAATAGGTGGTGTCGATCTGAACTTCTTAGGTCTTTTCCAGGTCGATGGTGGCCTTCCCTGGCCTGAAGCCACACTGATAAGGATCAGATAAATTATAAACGCCTTCAGGCGGGCACACAAAACGGCAGAAAGGATCTTGTACGCGATGGTAGGGAGAATTGGAGAGTGTCTCCATTCGAGTGGATCGATCGTTTGTCGAAATTGTATTCGATGAAAATAATCCATTTTTCAAATGCACCAAAATCTCACCTCATGTGTTAATGGACGCAGAGAGCCTGGGACAACGAACTACCGTTTAGAGAGTACACAGTTGGTAGTCGTCGTCCCAAGCTGGCAGGCAGTTTATGGAAATTAATGTGTCAATAATTGAATTTGTATCGAGTGTATCCCAAATTCTGTGGGGAATTGCTGCCGAAGGGCTTCGCTAAAAATCATTGAGAGTGCGGTCAGGAATTTTGCGTACGATGTGCTGCTGGAACACTGGAACTATTCAGACGTTTTTTTTAATGCAAATTTAAATTCCCTGAATTGTGTGCACTCCATGAACGAACAACTTATGAAACGCGAAAAACTCGCCAATTCAGAATGTCAATGTATTCAGTCATGCAAATGGATGCAAAAATTCAAAAACAGAGCAGACATTTGTGTCGTTTGCGTTAATCAGTCGCCGCAAGAATGGTTCATCGGCACTTAAAGTGGCCGGGGTGGCATAGTCGGTAGGCATGTTGAATCACCAATCCCAATCCCCTAGCTTTCATAATTCACAGTTCTATATCTTTGGTGGCCAAGGCCTGTTTCACCGACAAAGGCGAACCTAATCTTATTTTTTTTATTCTTCACCGTTCAACATTGTTCATCCAATTCAATGAACTGGCGGAGTGTGGACGTCGATTCATAGTCTAGTAGTTTCTCTTTCCCAGCACCTCTCCGCTCACGACAAGGGCAATGCACAGTGGACTATGCAACGACTTCTCATAGAAGGTTTCGAAGAAAGTAGGGTTCCCCGAATTATTTTGATGAAAATCGATGGTTAAAATAACGTAGAATTCAGTTCCGATATTAATTATTTTTTTCTTAATAAAAAAATTCGTAAAATCCATCGACAAAGTGAATTTTGATTTGAGCGAATTACTCGTGCTGACTTTTCCAAAGCGATTCCTGGAAACCTCTCCTCCAGAACTATATGGTGTTGTACATTTTTGGAAAGGGCAGAGCTTCAAGTTATTTGCTAAAGATACGAACACAATAGTGTTGTATAAGTGCAGAAGATATGTCTGGTTTTAATTTGCCTTTTTTTTAATATTCACACACACATTTGACGGTTAGCACTGTCTGTGGCTGCCGAATTATTTGTCCGATTACAATATTTAATTAGTCTCCAATTCCATCAACTGGTTTTGCTCATTTTTTGCCTTTTATCACAAAGTTACTAAATTCCTGTGCAGTGACATTGTGCCGAATGGAAAAATTTGGTACAATGACAATTTTGACAGTGTCATTAGGCCGAATATTAACAATTGGCATAATGTCGCTTATGTAGATCGTCATAGGGCCAATTTGGCACTATGTCACTTTGGGTATCGGAATTTGTACGACCAGCATATTGTTTATAGGTGTGTTTATGCTAAATTTGGTGCAGGGTCCGCAGGCCATCAGTCCACAATTTACAATTAACTTAGCTCCAGTCGCCTGTGTTGCAGTTGTTGACATACCCGCAGTGGAGCGGGTTAAATCCTGAGGAAAAAAGGGTTAAAATTCTGTTACCACCCACCCTAATTTAAATAAAACTTTTAAAAAAATCGTACGCTTTTTTTCCACAGTATTTTGAAATCGTTAAAGTACGGAATCTATTTCATGTTTTCTAAGCCGTGTTATTTAAAAACCGTGTAAAGACAGACCGTGTAAAAACAGAATTGGGTTTAACCGCTCATGCGGTTGTGTCAGCAACTGTCAGGTAGGTGCCTGAAGCTAAATTAGCTATAAATTTGAAGCCTGTAAGCCGATTGTAATGATTGCGGATTGATGGCATGCTGACCCTGCATCAAATTTGGCATAATGTCGCAAACTAGTTTGGCCATATGACACTTTTGAAAGCGACTTTATGCCAAATGTTAATATTTAGCCTAAAGATACTTTCAAGAGCATCATTGGCACAATGTGACGGCACCGTAAAATTGCTACCAATAAATACCGATCCTTTGATCAACGACGGATGTGGCACAGGAAACTGTAATTCGTCTTCAGTCATACAATCCATCTGAAGAATGTGGAAGACCTTCAATGCCTTATAAAAAAAAACAATAAAAACAATACAATAATAAAAAAAGCTTAAATATTCAAAGCTTAAATATTCAAGATTATGTATACCAAGTTTCGACCTTCAAGCTTCACCCAAAGTTACAGATTTTTGAAACAGTTAACCCGGGACCACTATCAGCTGTGCGGCTATAAACAAAGCGGTACGAAAGAGCACCATATTCAGGCACACAGGCAGATGATCTTTGTGGAATTTAAGCCCACATTATTACCACAGTCAGCGTCAAAAGTGAGTGTACAGCATATAGGCGTCCCGCGTTATAATTAATATTTAATTCAAACGGGAACCCACAGAAAAAAAATCCTAAATGCAGTTTTCTAAAGCGATTAGAAATGTAATTCAAACAATGTTATAAAACCGTCAAAAACTATGACCACGGTGGGTCGTAAACCAAAAACGTAACGAAATTTAGATCTCCGATAATTGGCCCTTCTGAGCTCTGCGCATGGCATAACCGAACACATTCACTTTCTGATTAGTGGACACTAAATTGACCAAATGTAGAGCTCGGTTTGTACTCGATTTGGATGTTGTAAGGCCCATCTAGACAATCTTCCAGTTGGTGTTTTTAATGTCATTAGCCTGGCTGGTCCGTTTTAAAGTTACTATTGAACCTTCAATACATCCACGAGACTTCTTGGTGATCCAAACAAAATAGCCAAGGCTTCACGTTCAGTCGTAGAATAATTCCTTTCTGCATCAGTCATCAAGCGGCTAGCGTATTCAAGAGGATCTTCGTGAGGTCCCTCCCCCCGAAGTAACACGGCATCCGTTTTCAGGTAAAATGGTTGTTGACAGGTTTTTGAGAGATATGAACGCATTTTTATGTTCTTCTGTCCACATCCAAGGAGTCTTCTTCTTGGTCAATTGGCTTATTGGTTTTGCTTTATCAGCAACTCCAGGAATCTGGAATCTCCTATACCACGAACAAGTCTGTAAGATGCGTGGTTCTGGTCGATCTTTAATAGCTGAAACTTTCTCAGGGTCCACAGCAGTTCCACTTGAACTGAAAGAGTGTCCCAAATATTTGACTTTTGAACAGCAAAAGTGGCATTTATTTTTGTTAACTCGAAGTTCAAGGCTAAGAGTCTCTGGAGAGCCTTTTGAAGATCTTCTAGATGCCAGTCAAGGCTTGGGGAGCAGCTAATTATGTCATCCAAATAAGTAAATGTGCAAGTATCTCCTAGTCCGGGGCGAAACCTTTGGAAAGTTGCAGGCGCGTTGCGAAGTCCGAAAGGCATGCGGTTGAGTTTAAGCAGCCCAAAAGGAGTAATGGATGATCTTTTAAGTTGGTCATCTTCATGAACGCCAGTAGCCTGATTGCAGATCAAGGGTAGGTGTAAATTTCGTATGCTTTACCTCGTGTAGCAGATCGTCAATTCGCGGAAGTGGATATCGGTCTGGTGTAGTTATTGCATTCAGTTGACGGCAATCGATGCAAACTCGGATCCCTCCTTCTTTCTTCGCAACCATTACGACTGGTGAGCGCCCGCGGTGACTAGCATTCCTCCATTATTTGATCATTTAGCATCTTCTTGATTTCGGATTTTAGCTAGTCTTTCTTCACTGGAGGCAATCTGTGTTGTGGTTGAAAATGGGATCATGGTCTGAGGTGCTTCGAATACTTTTGCATTATTTTTGAGCCAATTTTCAAGTCCCTCTTTTTCCCTGTGTTCAAGTCTGATCCATCTGAATCTTTTACAAATTGCACATCAAAAGAGTATAGAGTTGAAATTCAAATTCTGTGAACCCTCTTGTTTTATTATCAAACCCGTTCTTTTGCTTGTAATTACTAATCACCTTAAATTTTTGTTTCTCGGAGTGCCGTTTGACAATCTATTTTGTTGACAACGCAGGCACCTGTATGCTGTACACTCACTTGTGAGCCTGACTGTATGTAGAAGCAAGACGACTACTGGTGGATGCACTTCGAGAGCAGACCCGCGTAGTATAATACCTCCGGTTTTTTTTTTATATTACTCCAGTAAATACCCCTAACATGCTGAATGCATTTATTTCAAACGCCCTTTGGGTACCTTTCAACAAAGCCACCTATTTGGCAAACCGTCTCCGTGGAAGCCAATCTATTGTTCCTACAAGTCTCCAAGAAAAGGCGTTTCTCCTCCCACACGTCAAAGTCACCAGATTGCACTGAGAATCGCCCTTGCTACCCTCCACTTCCGCTCATAACTCAGATGACTTTGTGAAATTGTTTGCCTAATCGAATTGGCTCAACAATCTCATGGCAAGTCATCTCCATGTCTGCAGTAAATGCACTCTCAAGGATAAAAGGAAACAGCAAAATAATCCAAATAATGACGGGGCAAATGGCAGTCAATTTGGAGGTCTTTCGTCGGAGCGTAGAGAATCTCATCGTTTATCATCCAGGACATGAGACTCCTCCCCCGCGTCCACGGGGAACTGTTTGCATGTACGTCTTACATGTGCAGCTATAAATCAGCTTGCTGTTTGTTCCCCCTTGACTTGCAAGGACCGAAAAAATCCAGCTGGCTACTCCGTTGGTCGTTTCGAATAATTGTGTGGTGAAGGTTAGCCTTGCACTCGCATGCTGTGGGTTATGTTTCATTTCCTGCTCGCTGGAGTTGCACAGAGATTCATGGCCCTGTGGCTGTTTACGTTGATGACCACTTCAATACGATGGCCATGAGCTATTGCAGCGTCTTCGCTCGTGGAGTGGAGTGCCGCAAGGAAGGAAGGCATCGTAAACCTACCTTCTTTCATCCCACAATCTGCTCAAGTGCGCCACTTCCTCGCCTTTATTGAACTCTTTGGCGTCGTTATTCAAATATGTCACTGAGATTGTTTACATTTCCCTCTCACTGTCTCTATTTGTCTTCCACTTGCACGTGCACAGCACACCCTCTGCGCGACGACAAGGACATTTGCACACCTCGACTCCGGCGAACAGTTGGAGTTTTAAAGTCGGCGAAGGGGCAATTATATGTACGCAGGCTAAACGAATGATAATGATAAAGGCTCACGCCTGACAGCATCTCATACACATTAAATTAACAAAAAGCAGTTTCGGATGAGTTTTTTGGTGTCGCTTATTCTTGCTCGGCAGCAGAGTCAGGCGCACATCGACCCCCGGTAGTCCTTAACGATTCAGTGAACACGCCTTGAGCGTACAAGGACCAGGGAAGGTTCTTCAATGCAGGCTGCAATTAAGAAAACGTACATCTTTCGGTGGAACATGACGTTACCCGGAATCGTGCTCAGTGGAAGTTGTAAACAAGACCTCGAGAATTCTATAGAAATGTGATTTACTTTGCAAAGTCAAAGCTGGTTTCTTTCCATCCAGCAGCTAATAACTTTTCTGTAAAACTCGGATGCGTCCGTGAGCCCATGGTGGTTGTGTGCGGATGTAAAGCGTGGGCAGGACACAATGAACGACCTGATTTCGCAGTAAACTCGAGGAAATCCGTAAATGAGCAACCTAATCGGGAATTAGACGACATCTCTGCAAGACCAGGTATTATGAGAGTAATTACGTCACGTAGACTGAAATGGATACGACACGTCCGTGGAACGGGCGACAGGCGCAGAATTCAGTCTGGTGGCGTGGGAGAATGTCATAAGAAAGAACAATTTGTTTGCTCTTGTGGCGTGGAAAATTTTGGCATGTCCTTGCAAACGCTCTTCTCTCAGTCGTGCCACATGTCACTGTGACAAATTTGTATGCAATTAGTCACCCAAATGTCATATGAGGGGGCTGAGACAGTTCAAATTTGTCACAGTGACATGTGACACGACCAAGAGAATAAGGGGGATTCATTAAAGGCACAAAGACCCAAATTGGTTGGTCTTAGTTAGCCGCTGCTGTACGATGCTATGCCACCCGCACTCCCTTCCAATTTCTTTTTGTCGTTGCTCGCATGACGTTATCGCTGCCTTTTCAAAGGCCACGAGTCCGAGGGTGCTTCCAGTCCAAAATCCACACCAAATTGTGGGGCACTTGCTTCTCAACAAAGTTACGATTCTCAAATGCTGGCAACATTAAGAGTCTATCAACATGTTGTGTGCTTGCCTTTAAATTAGCATCCACTGTCGGCTGAAGTGGTGTCTTTCTTAATCTGGCGTGAAATGTTTGCTTGCAAACATGGGCTGATGCAAATTAGGAGACGGAGTAGGAGACGCCTCGTAAGCACCACTTCCAACCCCCAACTCAGTGAACCACAACAAGGTGCCTTCGCAATCGCTTTGTAGCAAGTAAAAATCCAACTTTCCCGATTGAGTGATCAATGAAGACTCCTTGAGAGAATCCACTCCCAAGACAATATAAATTCAAATTAGATAGACAAACGAATGCTGATCGATAGGCAGGCAAAGTACATCTGCGAAAGTGCTCCCCAGTCATGTGCACATCCTGCCGACAGTCCTCGGTCTGTGGCAAGCCAAATGAATTGAATTTCGCTTTCAAATAATCCTGTCATGATGTGGCTCGGTAGCGATTTAGTGATTTGCCTTGGAACACCAAGTAATTCTAAAGGATTATCGTTGATTCTCCTTCCCACCGCAGCAGCAGCCGACGTTGCGGTTTTGTTTTGTTTTTTTTTTTTTTTTTTTCAGAAATCCGTCATCACGTTTAAGTGAAAACGAATCTAATGAAATTCGTCTCCGTCACAAGAATCCCTTTAACACCTAACAACTGTGCTCGCTTGGAGAAGGATAAGCCACGGAAGGGCAAGTTGGTGAGAGGGAGGGAGGGCGGGTGTGTGTGATGAGCTCGCTTCCTTATTTCTCACTTCACTCGGACGGCCAGTGAGTTATTGATCTCTCGAATGTCATGGAAGAAGACAATCAATAGATGACAATAATTGATGAGATAATACGCTCTGGAGGGAAAGATAAATGTTTGTGTCTTGTCTTGGGCGATATTTGCCTCTTTTTGCTGCCCCCTGTGTCGTCAAGTTTTTGCTCATCTTCCGCAGAGGCGAGACGTGTGGATGAGTTTCCCAGGGAATTCGATGATGAAATCGAGGAAGATGATAGCTTCTGTAACGAATTCATAGTTTCTGAATATGACACTTGCCGACAGTTCAGCGAGGACGTGCGTCATTCGGGGCATGGCGGGGGGCTTGCGGTGGTCTTCTGCTGACGTGAATGTAGATTGCAGGAATATATTCATCGCCTTGGAATAAACTCGCAGTCTGCTGGTGGCTTTGAGGTTTTCTCGCGTATTTTAAATTTAGATTTGTGCCTTTCAGGCGAGACCAGCCTCGCGTGAGGATAAAAACGAAGGCGGAGCGGCCTGCATCCTTCATTAACATAGGAGCTAGCGGTTTGACCCGGATGGGGCGAGGACAGGAAGAGAGTCTGCCGCTGCTTGAATTGAACTTCCTGCGGTTGCGATGCAATGAAGTGAGGAACAATGTTTGGGAAACGCATACACTAGATGAGCGCAAACAATTTGAATTAATTTATACTGGTTCAACGCCGGGGTGTTGTCAGTCATCCTCTCAGCTCCTGGTAAACAGGGGCGGCGGAGTATTGGAGCTTCAAATTAAAATACATACATTGCTTGGGCAAATAAACCTAAGAAGCATGAGCGCACCACAGGGACTTTCTTGCTTTTCACCCAATCAGTCCAAAGTCCTTTTTGGCATCTGGTTCGTTCGATATCGTTTTCCGAGGGTCGAAGTGATGTGCCAGAAGACAAAGACTAGATATACATAGGGTCCTCATTAGAGCCCAGTTTAAGCAACTGATGCTGTAATGGAATACTGGCTCAAGTGAGCCGACGTTTCCACCGCACGGGCTGGAAAGAATGTGGCACACAACTCCAAAGACGCGCCAGTCTATTTAAGCTCATATTCAGTGGATATTCAGTCACGATTGTGTCGGGTATGAAATGAATGGTCAAAAGTCTGTCTGTTGCCGTATTTACTAGAGACTAAAGGATACGCTTATGACAGATGCATAGTAAAATGCATTTTCAAAAAATTCAACGAAACTCAACGAAACTAAACCCAACTCACCGAAGGGGTTTTTGTGGTTACCATGTATCATGGTGTGCATATTCGCTTCATTTCACTAAGGATTCCTAACGTCCAGTACGATTAGTCTCTAAGACTAGGACCAGCTAGTTGCTTTCGTTAAGTTTCGTTAACTTTTGCTCACTTAGCTGTTCGTATTGATCTGTCCAGGTTACTTACTTCTACCACATTTCTAGCGAACAAATTTTGGCGTTATACGAACATTGAGTGGGACACATACAGCAGGTGAGGAAGTGTTGAGTGGAAGCGGAATAGGGCGCTTATCTTCCACAGGACATGCCAGACGGAGTTGGAATTTTGCGTTTCACTTTGAATTGTTC
The DNA here is from genome assembly GCA_905231855.2 of Eristalis tenax. Lineage (NCBI taxonomy): Eukaryota > Metazoa > Arthropoda > Insecta > Diptera > Syrphidae > Eristalis > Eristalis tenax. Next base: position 25,205,910 of record HG993127.1, read on the forward strand.
TGACATAGGCATAATTTTATTTATATGTCAATTATGGTAGGCTTTCCACGAGGAAGGCAGGTTTCCCTTTTAAAGGGCCTTGACAGTGACTTGAGTTGAAATCTTGATAATTGCTCATACCAAAAATTTAACGAAAAAACGAGACGCATTTTCCCTCTATGCCCGGGCAAACTTGACAAACGTAGTTGAACCCTCGTCCAAAGTCCAGGCCCTTCATTCAGCCGACTTGAGTCGTTTCTTGATGTAGGCATGTCAGGTAGACAGCGGTGACTGTAGAGGCACTCATCCTGACACACTCAGACCTCGATTGGGTCCATATTAATGTGACTAAGCCTGCCTTGCGGTTCACCAGCCAGTGAGTGTTCCGCGGTCATCTCATGAATGATGGTGAAGAAATCACAAGACGCCGAGTCGCTGTGCCTAAAAGCTGTTTTTGACATTCATGGCCTCTGTGGGTGTGTCTTACCAACCGCGACAGAGTAGCGTCCCACATCGTCAACCTGGACAACATCACGACTTTGACAGGTATTTCGAAACAAGACGCACGCTGATACATACCGCTTTCAAATCACCAAAAGGGGGTGAGTATCGATTGGTATTTCTTTGGCTTGTGAATGTGAAAAACTGGTCAATAGTGGACTACCCTGGCCTGCAGCCTAATGGTGATGGCCTTTTAAAAGTCAACACCTCATCACCCAGTAACCAATTAAAACTGACAACGCAACTCACTTAAAACGAATTCAAATTGTCAAAAGTTCAAAATTAGGCTCGGGGACAGCCGGCAAACTTTTGCAGAGCACCCTCACTCGCGTGCATTGCCGTCTTTCGATCGAAGAAGGTAAACACGTCAAAATGTCAAGCATTCTGCGGGTCCACCTGAAGCCGGGGGATTTCCAAAGATAATTGAATTCCAACTTCGTCCAACTCGATCCGCTCACCCCGCTAATAATCCACGGCATATGGGAAAATAATTGAAATTTCATATTTCCTTTTTTTGGGCGTGCTCTGTCAAGAATCAAATCCCGCTCATCGATGTGTGTACCGCATGGAAAAACAAACTCCATCACAAAGCGCCCCCAGGCCCCGGCACGGAGAGGGGGGGAGTCCTCTGTTGACCTTGCGATGTGACAAATTCCATTAGTCAATTTAAGGAAATGGATTTTACGTCCCCGCAGCAGCGCTGGGAAATATTTCACAGTCAACGGCAGGATGAACCCTTTTATGCACAACCTCAAGAGCCCTTAGCCAACCTAAGCGTCCCGCTCGGTGTGTGTGTGTGTTCGCTTTCGGGAAGAGGTAATTTATTCCCTTTTCTCCTGAAGCAGGGATAACATAATTCGATTCGGTGTGAAGTCAGGACTTTGTTCGAAGGTTGCGTGTGTGTCAGTCAGGAAGAGGCCGGATTTTGTCCTTTGTATATTCTCAGCCCTACCCTCCCTCGCTCGGTTTTTTCATGGACAACTTGTGTTTTTCCCCCTCTCTGTGTGTTTGTTTGCCTTTCCTGATTTCAGTTGGGACGCCTCGATTGACTGTCAATGTTTGGCTTTTGTAGGTCGACAGCGAGGACCTGGAATCAATTTTTCACTTGAAGCGGAACCCCCACCCCGCCAATCGAATGGTCGAGCGGCCAATTGTGAGCATTTCTTCCTTTCGACCAGAAGAACCACTGCCGTCCAGTGAGAGTTTAAAACATGTCACGGATAAGTGGAAACAGATCCGAGGATTAGGTCTCGTGCAGCCCGAAAATGGAGCCGGATTACCAGCACATGGTGAACATCGATAAATTCGATTCAAGGGGCTCAATGGCATAATCCGAGAGAGACTGGCGGCGACAATATGAAATTTTAATGGACAAAGTGTCACCTTTTCTGTCCGTGGTGCGGCGCTGCGCGGCGTTGAAGTGGATTGAGAGTCCTTTGTTCTGATTGAGTCGTGGGATGTTACGACTGAGTGTTGTGTTTGCAGATGGCAGAGAGATACAAATTATACCTGATCAAGGATAATGGGGCATGGTGGTGTGTGTGGTGTGAATGGGTGATGATTACCCACATGGAAGGACATTTTATCTTTTGCACACTCGGGATGGTGACGGTGGCATAGCACCCGTCGCGAGGGGGTTTTATAGCCGAGATAGGTAATCGTCGAGGCCGTGTTGTCTTACGGACACTTTTCGAGTTTGGGGATCATTTTATGATCTGCGATGTCTAGGGGCTATGTGTGGGACATAAAATGCAGGCACTGTGAAAGGGGTCGCCATGCCGGCGTAATGAAAGTTGACGTTATTACGATGGGTGGTCGTTCTCGAGACCGGATGGGGTGGAGAGTGGAAGTCGTGCACCTGAAGCAACGTCAGAACAGGAATGGAGAGTCGACTGTGAGGGGACATGATGGTTTGCTCGTAGGTACAACTTCATAATGTGTTCAACTCGCACACAACATCCCTTAAACGCATCTTTCTCCGAACAAGTGGATGTGGGACAGAGCCGAATCGACATAGGCCGCTTTGATTAGCAGATAATCACTCTCACTCACGTGCGGTGGCTGGCCAAGGAGTTCAAGAGTTTCGGATTCGTTCTGACCGCAAATTAAAAAGGGATGGGGACTGGTTATCGAGGTGTTTGAGGAATGCACGAAGTCTAAACTCGAAAAAATTAGACCATATCTCAAAATTAGCGGGTTGATGTTATCTGCAAGCCTGGCCTACATCGTGCTGACAGGATAACTGATACGTTTGGTGTTGGGGTTGCGATCGATTTCAAATCTTCTCTGAGGTGCCAGGAGGTCTGTGTGTCAAATGCAGGGCAAATTGATTGCTTACTATAAGAGGTGTCGGATGGTTCCGTAAAATGTCTTGTGTCTAGATCTAGAAGGAATGCCCGATCACGACGTATTACTATGTGGTTACCTCTTAGGTTTCTCCCACACATCCGCTGACAAAACACACTGACACGAAGCTGACATTCTCTTTTCGTATAGGTTATGTGGTTTAGGCAGACAGACGTACGTTTCAGAAACCCAAGCAGTGAGTTAGTGCTTGGGTGTCTGAAACGTAAGTCTGTCTACCTGTCTCCAGCACGTCCGTATCTTCAATATCGGCCTGTTAAATGGGGTCCTGTCTACTTAAAACATGTGCTACGTCTAGAGAGGGTTCAAAGGTCTCTTACAAGATCCTTAGTAAAACGAATGAATTGGAATCTTGATTGTATGCCCCTGTACCTAACAAGATGTGCCTAAAGTGGATTAGAAACGCTAGACAAAATGCGAAGTGTTCAAAGTATAACGTTCATCCACGAAATTTTCTCGAACCGCATAAACTGTCCTGATGTTCTTCAACGTGTTAAGCTTTACGCGCCGGAAAGAAATCTTCGAACAAGGGATCTGTTACTCCAGCCCAGGCACTGCTACAATTATGGTCTAAGGGAACCGCTTTCAAAGTGTAAACGTAATTTCAATTCTGTTTGTGCTGTAGTAGAACTATGTGATGACGGATTGAAATTCAAACAATCAATAGCTCAAGTCTGACAAATCTTATTTATTGTATTGTTTCTAAATTAAATTATTTATTTATTTATTATTGGGTCTATAACTTGATTTGTTTGCTAAGAGATGGCGTAACTTGTATTGTTCCATTGGAACATGCGTTGGAAAGCTACTGTCATTGTACGTCATTTCAGTATATGTCATTCATTTGAAGCGTAAACAATAATAATTTTTTTTCACTCAAATATGTCGAACTGTGTGCCTGGAAAGGTGTTTTTGTGGGGAGTTCTTCTTCATTACTTTAATATGAAGAAAACTGCTGCCGACAGTCATCGAATTTTAATGGAAGTTTATGATGAACATGGGAAAGCTGAGCGAACGTGCCAAAAGTCGTTTTGAAACCCGGCCAACCAGCCAAAGCAACGGCAAAGCCGAATATCCATAGCGCGAAGGTAATGCTCTGTATTTGGTGGTATCAGAAGGGTGTGCTATATTATGAGCTGCTAAAACCGTGTGAAACCATCAACGGACAACGCTACCAAACACAATTAATCCGTTTGAAGAGAGCAGTAGCCGAAAAACGCCCGGAATATGCGACCAGACACGAGGCAATAATTTTCCATCAGGACAACGCTCGGCTCTACGTAGCTATTTCGGTTAAGAACTATTTGGAAAACAGTGGATGGGGAGTTTTACCCCACCAGACCTTGCCCCTTCTAACTACCATTTGTTGCGGTCGATGCAGAACGCCCTCACTGAAATACGGTTCACATCAGAGCAGAATATCGAAAATTGGCTTGATTCATTCTTGGCTGCCAAGTCGGCGCAGTTCTTTTGGAATGGTATCCACAAATTGCCAGGGAGATGGGAAAAGTCATAGCTTCAGATGGGCAATACTTTGAATAATACTATTGTACATGTTCAAATTTTGGTTTAAGGTTGGTTTCATTTCACAAACTCAAGTTTCTTCAATCGAACAATCAACAATCTTGTGTCACTTCGAGCAATGGATGTGAGGAATAAGAGATGTCCATGGCTCAGTACTGAAGTCTTAGATGCCATTAATATACGCAAAAAATGTTACCGACACTGGGAAAGTACATCCTCTTCCAGAAACTGGACAATATACTGTCAAGCCAACATTGTGACTCGCCTTCATCAAAGTTTGAAAACACCTTATGTTCAAGGAAGCTCTGAAATAATTTGTGAAGCACAGGTGTTTGTAATAAACTCAAGGCCGGCTGTCAACTAGACCCTAATGAACTTAGTAGTTCCTTCTTCCGAATAGAGAAAATGAACTCACTTTCAATTTAAAACCAAAGCATGAAAACTATTTTAATTGAGACTTCAATGCAGTTGAGGATGACGATGTTTCAGAAAGCATTAATGGCCTAAAATCGAATGAAATGGCATATCCTTAAGATTCAAAGTGCTGATTCAACCCACATCCTTAGCCCATCAACGCACATAATAAATAACCGCATCACTTCTTCATAATTTCCTGATAGATGGAAAATGGCACAACCATCACTCCCGTCCTTCTTATCACCGTATGTCTTATCAAAAGTCTTAAAAGCTTAGCAGATAGTGGATCATGTCATCAGGGATTATGTCAGTCAGCAACCGATTAATGCTGAATGCATTTAAAACACAAGCTCTTAATATTAAGGACATTTTTCGACCCAGATATGTGACCTCCCATCTCCCTGTCTGATACGCAGATCCGATTTTCTAACAGTGTCGGAATCTTTGTCGCAATCTTTCATGCACTGACCTAATTCACATGGTCACTGCATGACCACTGTCGTATCTATGGATGTCTTCGCAAGCTAAGGGAGTGTGCTAGTTTTTTCTTTAAAAAAATGAAGCTGGTAAAAACTTTACTAATGCCTATAATTACATACGCCGAGGTAGTGTTATGTGAATGTGGTTCAGAATCAAATTACAAGAAATAAAATACAAGTGACGTTGAATAATATAATTCGCTCTGTTTTCGATCTCCGTAGATATGACTATGTTCAGCTCATGAAAAACATATTTTGGGATGCACACTTAAACAACTCCTCAACATTAGACATATCTGCATGAAAAGCCGGGGGTCGTATCCCTGTTCTTGGACAAGCTTAAATTGCAATTTATAAACGTGGCATGGGTAATGGCGGTTGATGAAGAAGAGATTCCACGACAAGAACTATCACAAATGATAAATTCGGGAAGAACCCATTGAAGAGAGTGGCACACACTGGCAATCGATCTGATTGAATACTTTGTGAATATCGGCCAAAGTGAACCTTGAATCGCGGTGAAATTTGATTATCGACTGAAAAAGGCCAGTATCATGATGAATTGAATTGAAAATCGGCTAAACATCGCTTCTTTAACAAAAAATGTTGCATTTCTCTGTAGATTGCAAATGACACCTCTTGTCTGCAGTTTGTTATATACTCTTTTACACTTAAGAAAACGCCAGATTCACGGATAAACCACCAACCCCAGCTGGTGTGTCTTCTTTTACTTTGTGTGGCAAGCAGTCTGCAACTGTTCGGACCAAGATTGTTGAGATCCTTCCGCAGGTACATGTGCCCTGTTAAAGCCAGCTGCCCTCGGTTACTTTATTTCACGACCTGCGATTTGAAGTTCTATCCTAGCCACGTTAGCCGCTAGATCCTAGATAAGCCGTTAGACGCTAGACGTCTTGATAAACTGAGGCCGGTATACATGCCGCACAGTTCGTGATCGAATCTTCTCTTCCAGTTGCTCTCAAAGCAAAGAGTGTTCTCTTTGCGCTTAGGTAACTTTTAAGGAATTCTTCGTCTGATTTTGAAAATTAGCACAGACTAGAATGGCTGATGTCTGGTATAGAGTCTGTCTGTTAACAGCGAGGGCTCTGTTAATGAATCGCTTGGGAAGCGATAAAGAAACAGCGACTGGCTGTAGATGCTTTTGTTTTCGGTTCTGGTGATGTTGGTTCAATGCGGACTTGAGGTAGACAAGGTGACGTTTCGCCCGAATCGTCATTGTGGCGGATCCTTTTACCATTTTGAAGTCAGTGTGACATTTTGGCTCAGCTACCGTGCTCGAACAGAGCATCGACTCCGCTTTTTCCTCTTTAATCCGCAGATCGATCTTATTTAGCTTTAATTCCAGGCAATTGCATCGTTGATCGCTGGCTACGTTGGGCCATTCATGCAATCCGCGTGGTAGCTGTATGGACATAGACCTCGATAGTTGGGGGACTCATTTCTTATGAAAATCTGCACAGATTTCACCTGTTTGGGCCAGAATAACTGAGGAGATGATTGCAACGCCTCCTCTTATTCCCAAAGTCTCGCTTTCTTGACATACCAAAAAATCCGCCATTGTATGAAGTCCCTAAACTATTGTTTCCAGCCGGATAGTTGGGGCTTACGAGGGGGTCTATTCCATATTTCGACTAACTTTCCCCGCTCAAAAAGAGGACGCCCTCAAGAACGCAATCTGATACTTGTGTCAGATTAACAGAAGAGACGTCCTGATCCGAAACGTTTCACCTTCCACCACACGCACACGTGTCAGATTTAATGAACGACCGGCTCAAAGCAACTTTTCATTGAACCCACCAGGGACTCAGAAAGCCAGGCGTTTGTCGCACTTTTTCATCGGCACCAACTCACTTTCCAGTCCTCCGCAGATGATGGACTTTAGAGGTGAGAAATGCGTCGCTCCCCGAAAGTACATCAATGCCGCCCAAAAGTGAGTGAAAACTCTCCGGCATGGATTAAATTATAAACTTTTACAGCCCCAGCCCAGACATAAACTACACGAGCAGTTTATGTTTAACAAATGGCCTCCGCCCTTTCGTGGCCCCATCTTTTTTTTTTCTAATCCAATTATGTTCTATAAAACTTGCTTTTTGTCTCCCGTCTTTAATCGGTAACCATCTCGCTGCGGCCCAGACGCTGCCCGTGGGTTGAGGGGAACACGATTTTATGTGCCAGCCAGCGCCGGGACAGGTTCTGGATGGAGAACGCGCACTTTGTGCGGATTAATAAGGCGCGAAGACAACATCCCGAGGACACAATATTCCGACTCCACACAGAGTCCACTTCTCCACCGTCTCCCTCGTATTTGATTCCTCTACCACCGGATATGCTCTTGTAAATTTACTCTCGTTCTTTTGGCAACTAGATTTTCCACGTCATTTCCGATTTTGGCTGACTGCGAAAATACCTCACAGGGACGCTGCACGGTGAGCACCACCACCCGGCTGCGTCCTTGTGCCCGGGGATGTGAAAATAATGAAATGGACGGAATCATCGCCAGGATATTACGATTTTTCTTTGGTTTCTTCGTCGTCGGCCGTGCTTCATTTAGCCCGGCTGCTGAATTGGAACATAAGCCGAGGAGGATTAGTGGCATTGCCGGAGAAGTGGCAAAAGTTATTCATTTAATAGACTAGTGGATGAACAGCATGAGCAGCTCTGTTCAGGGTTGATACAGACTGCCGCTGGAACGGCGAGAGAGATCAATGGAATTGCCTGGTCACCACGTGGGCCGCAGATGGCAGGTACAATAGAATTTGTTACACTTCCTCCGCTGTCCTGGATAACGAATACGATGACGTGGACATGTTTTTCTTGTGAGATTGTCGTGACAAATCCGCAGCTGGCTGCTCAATGGATGGGTCACATTGGTGACCTGGGTTTTCTGGGAAAATGCTCAGCCATGGAGGGAATTAGAGCGACATAACAGAGTTTCGAAGGAGCAGCTGGATTTGATTTGAGTGAGTTTGGCTCAGAGCTGAAGCGTGCAAGAAGCAAGGGCTGGTCAAGGGGAAAGGACTCTTCTTCACGCACTTTTCTTCAGTTCTTAAATCCAAGCCCCGTTTCCCCAAAAAAAATGACAGCGGATATCGTATGTGATTGTCCTAATTTTCATTTTTGACAGCTCACGTGTCCTTCAAATTCGTTCTCTGTGCGAACTGTCTCCAACGACGAAGCACATTTTCTGGTCGAATGGATGTGCTCCGCATTTGGTCCGATGCGCAACCTAAGGCAACACAAGAGCTAGCAAGATGGCAAGGCAATGGAATAACACTTAAGTCTGAATGCGCATAAGATCGGGTATACGAATGGACAATGCTTTGTTGAATCTCAATGTTAAACTCCAAAGTCGTCGAATCCCAGCAATCTCCGCATTGACGTCTCATCGTATTCGACCAATCAGTCCATGCCATCCTCCTGTGCCAGCGGTTGCACCCTGTTGTAGATGAACAAGTCCCATAAGGTGGCTAGTGAATTTTATGCTATCGCCGTACACAGACATAATTCAGTCCCAACCACTGATTGAACACAGCTTTGGATGGTAATCATCTTGAATCAATGCGAACATCAAATCGAATTGCTATCTCCGGCTCAAAACAATTATTACAACCCCACATTGACAGAAGACACCACCCTCGTCACAGAAAGCCTTCTAAGAGTGAAAATTCCCAGGGGATACGTTCAAAATCACAGCAAAGTACACAGAAATCTGCTTACTCAAACGAGTCTACCAATTCCTCGTTAATTCCTTTGTCAAATGATATACAATTAGACGAAGTACTTGCTTGGGAAATTGAAATGACAACATTTTGCATGTCCTCGCGGGGCATCTGAATGACGGAGGAATGAAGGTCTCCCTGAATGGAGCTTTTCGTGTATAACAGTTTTAGAATGATTTGAACTGGTATAAAGCTTTTATTTCCGAAATGAATGGTTGGGACATTCACTTTGTCCAATTCCGGCGGTTGGTGGCTTGGATTTTGTGTGTTTTTGCCATCCACTTGATTCTCGAAAGTTTGTCTGGCAGTTCGGGAGTTCGCTTTAAGGATACCAGCATGGGAATAGGGCAAGATTGGATTTTTGTATGAGGGAGTTGCAAATCAGCAAAAGCTCTTGTCCGAAATTCATGACGTCGCTATGTGGATGGAGTTCATTCGGAAGGAGGAGGAGAAGGCAGAGTTGTGGGATTACTCGTGCCGTAGGATGAGGTTCCTTACACACAATGCCTACCAGTGAAAGAGTAAATGCCTGGCACTTGCCGGGTTCAAGGTGCGACTTGAGCCAAATTACATGGTTTCGAAAGCAAAGCTAAGTCAGAAACATTTCTGATCCAGATTTCGATCGAAAAATTCCTCCGATCTTGTCATTATTAAATGAATATAACAATGTCTTACAAATAACCTCGACGAGAGTTCCTCTTCTTCGAGGCGGTCGTTTTCCGTGCCTTTTCGACACATATTGGGCAGTGACTTGGCCGTAATTTGCGTCAAGTGGGTTTTTGGCGAATTGTGTGCATAAGCATGATCTTTGGCATGCCTCAAGTAAATAAATTCAATCGCGTCAAATCACAAGGAGAAGTTTCCTGCGAGAAAGTCAAAATGGGCGTTATTGTGGCGGTGCAACGGCTTGTTGAAACCTCAATGCTTCCACACGAACGTCGGAGGGTATTGGACCGCATATCATCCACATCCACCTCTGGGGGAGGACTGCAGTTGTTGATGTCACTGCACGTGCACAGAGTGTATCTCCGATTAACAAAACCTTTGGCTACGCGGTATTCAGGGGAATGTGTCGCCGCGAGGAGTGATTGGAATGATTTCGCCAAGACAGTCCTCCAGAAATTTTGGAGGAGGAAAAATTAGCAACTTCTGCTTGGTACAGAAGTTGTGTCTGCTTGAGTCTGCTTGATACAGAAGACGGTATCTTTTGGAAATTGATGCGCAGTTGTGGCAAGACAGACGTTACTAAAATGCCGACGAACAGACTTACAATCATGCCTGAGTGCGTACTACTCTCTGCTCCAGCCAGCCGCCCATGAATGACCTAAGCTTGAGGCAAAGCTGGCCTCCATTGTCGACGGTAGTTGCTTCCAGCCATCAAAGCCAAGCTGTCTTACCGAGGATCGTTCTCCCTCACCAAGAGGCTTGCACCGATCCAACTTAGCTGGAGTTTTAGTGTCAATGCGATGTGGTCCAAGCAATTCACCCAACGGACCTATCTTTCCGGACTATATCCGGGTTATGTGTCATCTTCGATTCACAGTCTTCGCGCAGTCAAGGCAATAGATCCATGTTTGTGGCATTTCCTTCGCCAAGCCCTGCAGTAATACGCATATTCGATCTATCCGACCCCTATATAGAGTGACTAGGAGAGAGTGTGTCTTGTAAACGACGTTAATTTAGTTGCCCAAACTTAAGTACCATCGGTTGCTATGGCTCCGTAAAGGGAAAGAGCCTAGCTCCTACAGCAACAAATCGTGTTGCGCGTGCGTGCGCTGTTGTTCTCTCTCTCACGAGTGAAGGCTCACTTTAGGATTAATTTTAAGGGTAAAAGTTGGGCATCTCTACCACACTTCATTTCTGCTTGGTAGTTCGGTTTCGGCATTAAACTGTAAGCCTCAACTCGCGAGAGAGAGAGAGAGAGAGAGAGAGAGAGAGTACAACAGCACGCACGCGCTCTGCCAAGTATGAGAAGCTTTTTCTAAACGTTTATACTCTTTGAGCATTGTTAGTGACTCGAAATAAGGGGCGTCGTGAACATTTTGTTCGTCGTACCAAGAATCAAATCTGGACACCGTAGGTTCAAGTCCGTTAGAGTCGACGCAGCCACAACGCCACGGCACCCCTTTCTATTACACCATTTATTCTAGCTTCTCACAGGTACCTCATCAAGCAATCGGGTAGCGTACAAGTGAAGGGACAACAAAAATCCCGACCGACGAGTGCAAAGACAGCTGTGCCGTCGCAGAGTATGTTACTTTGCGAACCTAGCCGAACTTAATTCAAAAATTAAAGTCGTCCGAATAACAAATGTTTCGTATCAAGCGACAGGTATAACAACACTGGTTAAAGTTCTGTTAGTTATTTCTTATATTGTAAGCGTTTTCAAAATGTATGTATCTACCTCGAGACGTTCTCCGGACTATATACTTCCAAACTCCGTCAAGGCATTTTCCCTTTAGCTGCTTTTTTTTGTGAGTTAACAATCTCGGTGTTCGAACCGCACATTGGCCAGTTATAACGGCAATGAGAGTTCTAAGATTCTCTCTTCTTATTCTGATCAGGTCGCGTGACCGTTTTGGGTCGATAGTAGGCAATAATTGCTCTGTGAGGAGCCGCCCAGTGCCAGAAGACCGTCTACGTTTAGTCCGTTCAGATCGTTTAGTCCCCGTCCGGAAAGAGTGTTGAGGTGGTGCTCTTTCTAGCGAGGCGCCCACTTGCCACTTTGTCCCGGCACCCACATAAGTTGTATGCTGACATACTAGGCCATCCCATTAAGAGAGGGTCGCCTTAAATGTGACTGCAAAGAGAGTTCTTATCGCGGCATGGCTTTCCGAACAGATGACAATAACACAGATGACATTTTCTCCAGAGGCGACGTCTCATCATTCCTACAACAAGGGAAAACTGGGCACCTTCACTCGGTTGCTGGCATTGTAGAAAAAGCTTGTCGATAAAGGAGCACGGTTTTGTGTTAAGCAGGAAGTGTTTTGTTACTCATACAAGATGCACTCACACTCACTCACAGATGCACTGTCGTACTCAGAGATAATTTCTCCTTCTGAGCAGACGAAGTATCAGAAACAAATCAAAGTGTGCGCTTATTCATTGACTTCAACCGACGTATTGGCGTGTAGTTGGGACATTTTCGTTTCTGTTGTCATTTGTGGGACTCTTGCAGGACAGTATAATTGTGTAATAGAAGCAGGGGAAGTGTCCTGCACATTTAACGGGAAAATAATTCAAATTTTTCAATCATTCAAATCTCTGTCAACACTTGCAACGCCATCCAAATAATGGAAGTCATTGTAAAGCACCAAAGTTTGCACCTCAGATGATGGGGGCCATTGTACAGCTTCACTTTCTGAAATGAGTACCTCATGCAAGCTCATCACAAATACGTGTCCTACTCAACACTGTAAGCAGGCAGCCATTGAATTGGAAAGTTCCGACAGAGGGACACCTCTCTAGATCATCCACCTCTCGGATCACGTTTAAAACCAAATAATTACAAGCTGATACGTTTAATTTTGAGGGGGGCGATATAAAATACTCCAACTTCCGAAAAAGGAATTTTTTGTAATTAGATTTCGTCTCGAATGTGCTGTCCAATTTATATTTCTTCCACAACAAGTTATTGGACGGCATTCACCTCGTAGCTTATAATTTTTTCCTGTTCCTTCTGACCTAATAACCATCCAAGGACCCTCCGCACCGCCCTCCATTAAAACCCCTCTCGGCCGTAATCCATACACCGCCGCGCACACGAAGAGATACAATTTAATGCCTAAAGAAGGACATACGTATACGCCGGCGATGGCATGGCGTCCCCCAACCTACAGCCCCAACCTACACTCCGATGTTATGTATGTGGTTGTTTTCATGCAATAAATAAATAATTATCTTCTACATTACTTCTCGACGCCACCTCGAACGAGGAGCGCATCAAGTGGCAAGGAATGGGTGCGTCGTCGCCGTGTCCCTCCCAGACCCCCGTATGGTGTACATAGGTAGACATGTTTCTGCGTGTGACCTTTTTTTCTTGTTTTTTGCTGCTTCTCCGCTGTGAGTCCTTTCGTGCGGAATACCTGGCGTTAAGTTGAGAGAACAAAGCCAACCTAATGTTGCGTATCGTTGACTTCTTCTGGTGTGGCGTATAAATAAACAAATCCGCGCAGGAACTCCTATCATTTCGTATGCCAACGTGGCCGTGGATTTCATGTTTGTGTGCCAAAGAGTTGGAATAAATCCGACTTTGCGAAGGTCGCTGAGTGAAATTTATTTGATTTCAGTTCAAGCAATTAACCTCGTTGCTAGTTATCTGACACATTCGGCGACACTCTGGGCGAAACCCGAAGGCAGTTTTGGAACTGTCCTTCTGGTAATCATCGTGTTTGAGGGAGGCGACTGAAGGACGATCTTCGCAAATGGCTGCATCTAGGCCCCGATACACTTAGACTCTAATCCCAAGGGACGACGCGGGAAAAGAATACCTCGCCTCTGGTAGCGTGATCAGCTGAAAACGAACGAGCGCCTAGCAGATGACCCTGCTAGTTGAGGCACTTGCTTGAGGCCCCTGACAGCTGAAGACCAAGAACAAAACCTATATAAATTCCGCTGGGGGCTTGTTGGCCTTGTTCATTAAGAACAGCGGCAGTAAAGCCGAAGGACATCCAAGTTGTTAGAAACCTGCTCCGGATTTCGACACGGTCGATTGGTTCACTCTCGTTCTAATCCATTTCTGATCAACTTGAACATTTCTACAACATCAATTCGACTGGTCTGTAGAAGATACCGACTTCCGGGTCCGTCGTCGCACTATATTCTATAAATTACAGTTAAACCTCCTGAGCGGGGCACTCCAAGGGACTAAGAATATGCGAACTACTTTAAAGGTGCTCCTAGTTGAGAGGACTTCTAAATTGAGCCAAATGTCATTCTGTCCCAATTTTACATAGCTCTGAAATAAAATGTTTTTGAAATGTTAAATCTAAGAAACAGTTCTAAAATGAATAAGTGCTTGGTGGCAACAACAGAACAAGACCACAAACGCATTTCCGACATCCCGGGAAATCGCCTGTGTTTAGAGTGTGCATAGGCGTACACATCCCCATACTTGTGACTTCTACCTCTCTTAGCTTTGTGTCCCAATTTAGAGTTGTCGGCTTTCAGACTTTCTACCAAAATCGTAGGCCCATCGTCGAATTTAGAGGTTCACTTATAAGAACCGAGTGTATGCATGAAGTGCAATTCAATTCGTAGGTGTCCCAATTACAGAGTGTCCCAATTATAAAATTTCGCTGTAGTGCAATATTTGGTTTACACACATGACCCTGACACCATCGAAGATTTCAAGAAGCGTGCTTTTCTAGAACCTACCACGATCACTGAACACGACGAGATGCTTTTTTCCAAATATTACGTTGCTAAGGCAAGTCGCAATTAAAGCGGCCCATACACAGCACACTTGTGCGTGGGCTTGTGTCGGCATGCTGAAGTGTGCCCTGTGTACACGCCCATGCCACACTGTGTGAGTAATGTGAGAATGTGCGGAGTATAATGCGTGCGCGAAATTGAGTGACGTGTGTGGCGGAAAGCGACCAAAGTGTGCTGTGTATGGTCGGCTTAAAGTTTGGCACGGACTGTTGATGTTTTGATTTAAAAATGTTCCACTACTAGGCAAATCTTGACGCTCCTCTAATATGCCTGAAATAAATTAAACAAAAGAGTCGCACCAAGGTGCAGGGTCAATCAGGCCAAAACAAAGTGAAGGGTGTTTTTTTTTTTAATCAATAAAAAAAATGTTTCATGAAATTGTATTTATGTAGGATCGTCCTGTTTGTCGTGCGATCCCGAAAAGCTTTCCAGATCCAGGAGAATCCAGGGGCGAGAAGGTTTGAGCGGGAAATCGAGAGGATATTGTTACGAGCTACATTCGAATCTCTTAAAACATCTCTAAATCTCTTAAACTTAATTCGTGCGGTTTGCTAAAAGATGGCGTAACTTGTATTATTCCATTGAAGCATGCGTTGGAAAGCTACTGTCATTGTACGTCATTTCAGTATATGTCATTCATTTGAAGCGTGAACAGCAATCATTTTTTTTCACTCAAATATGTCGAACTTTGTGCCTGAAAAGTGTTTCTGCGGGGAGTTATTCTTCATTAGTTTAATATGAAGAAAACTGCTGCCAAAAGTCATCGTATTTTGGTGGAAGTTTATGGCGAACACCGCACTAAATATTATGAATTAAAAGAAAACTTCTTCCTTGCCCTCTCCCACAGATCTGAATATGTTTTCGAGCACGTGGCCGCCGCGCCGTTTATACATGGCGGGTAATTATCGTTGAAAGAGTGTTGGCTCATCGAAAAAATCGTGTCTTTGAACATAACGAGTTATATAAGAGCACCTCTATGTACTGGTGCAAAAACAAGCGACTTGAGCCCTCCTATTCGCCGAATGCTCTAGAGTCCTTTACTAATTATGTCCAGCAGTTCACACAAGGTCCTTGGTGCGGTATGCTTTCCTTTCCTTTTGTATATTTTTTCCAAGAACTCTGTGCGGAGCCGCCGGTAGCCTCTGTGCCAGCTTTCGATGATGATTGTCAAAACCGTTTGATGTCGGAAATTCTAGCGAAATTTCTGACATTTTTCTACGACAGTGTGTGACAAGCCCAATCCAAGGCAAGGACCAAGTTGTGGCATCTCTTGTGTGCGGGTGGCAAGGGAATTGTTCAGTCCCACAATCCAGTCGAGTCCAACTATTTTGTGTGCTCTGTCAAAATAAGTCACAGGCCGCAATTAAATGATTGAACGCACTCACGTGCACTCATTCCAATTAATTCATGCGGTCAACCGAACCGGACATGTCACAGGATTAAGTTTTGATTTCGATATTTCGACTGCAGTCAGCAGTTCGAAATCAGATACTCACAGATCAGGGGACAGCTTCCACCAAGCGTGACTACGATTTGCTACGTCTGTTAATTGCATCCGCACCCATGAAACAACCCCAAATCGGATGATCTCCTCTCGATACTGTGCTTCACACAACTGAGGACGTTCACATTTGCTCAAAGAGTGGCTGTGTATCGATCAATTTGTGGTGTTGAGTCGGGAGTCCAGTTGGGGGGTCAATAAATAAATTGTGTGAACGGCAGCGGTGGTTTTTCGTGTGAGTTTCATCAAACAGAGAGGAAATGAGACTTGAATGTGGACAATGGAGGCCTCCTGTTCAGCGAGAGAGGAAACAAGATGCGGCACCAGCTCGCATAGAATGGCGTGGATGCAGACTTGACTCGAAGTTGGCTGGTGACTTGGTACACTGGGCCGGAGTCGGTGGGACAACGCAACAAAGCCGGACCAAAAGTGATAAACACCGGTGGATAAAGACACTGGAGGCATCAAGCAATAAATGGTCATTGTTGGAGCAGAATGTAACGTCAGCAAGAGGTCATGGGCCTGTGCATCCTGGGCAAGGTTGTTGATTGCTCCCGACTTGGCGAGATGCCAACAACGATTCCTGTCAAGTTGCCAGCCAGCAGTAAAGCCTTCTCGTGGAGCCCTGTGGATAGCCTTTATAGCAACCGCTTGGAGGCTAACCAATGTATCCGTTGTCCAGGGGTTTAAGACAGGACACGGCCCTCCAGGCTCGGGGGTTGCGAATGGGAGTTACTTCACCAACGTGTATAAAACAAAACAAATAATTCAGAGACAACTACAAGCCTCGGATATGGATAACCCTACTGCTGACAACCAGGGACAATGATTTTCGGTTCCGCACGTGGAATGTGAGGTCTCTTAACAGATCACTATGAACTTACAGGTTCCACACGTGGAATGTGAGGTCCCATAACAGACCACGATGAACTTACTTACCCCATAGAAGCATACTAGACATAACTGCAAACCAGGGGCAGAAAGAGGATGACAAAACTACGACATCTGCTGCGGAGAATGCTACAAAGAGCGAAGTTTGGATGCGGGTTTGTTGATCGAGGCGGACTTAGGCAAGAAGTCTTAAGCTTTAAATACCTAAGCAAGCGCCTCATCAAAATCCGCATCATGGCTCCATTGGGCATCATCAGCCTAATCTACTCCCACGGAGGATAAAGATGACGATGGCACGGATGACTTCTACTATCCTCTAGAAGGAGCATACGATCCAGCTACGACACCAAGATCGTACTATGGGATTTCAACGCAAAGCTGATCAAGGAAGACATCTTTGCCAGAGTCATCGGAAAGCACAGCCTACATGACAACACGCCCGATAACGGACTCAGACTCTTGGGCTTCGTGACGTAGCCGGTACGTGGTTCCCTCACCTCAACCCGTGGTGAGGTCAGACGTCAGACACTCGATGTCCCAGCATTCAGAGGAGCCAACATCGACTTGGATCATTACCTTGTTGTAGCCAAGGTATGAACACATTCATCGATAGGAAAACGGAGTAGAGGTACGTGGTTCCCTCACCTCAACCCGTGGTGAGGTCAGACGTCAGACACTCGATGTCCCAGCATTCAGAGGAGCCAACATCGACTTGGATCATTACCTTGTTGTAGCCAAGGTATGAACACATTCATCGATAGGAAAACGGAGTAGAGGTACGTGGTTCCCTCACCTCAACCCGTGGTGAGGTCAGACGTCAGACACTCGATGTCCCAGCATTCAGAGGAGCCAACATCGACTTGGATCATTTCCTTTTTGTAGCCAAGGCATGAACACATTCATCGATAGGAAAACGAAGTAGAGCAAGACCACAACAGTTTATAAATAATTTATTCCACGATACAGATGACCCCCCCATGATCACAGTCAGCAGTTCAAGGGAATCAACATCGTCAGAGATTACCGAAGAGGTCCAAGTTAAGGTCACAGTAGGTCTCCCTCTCTTTCTCTCTCTCTCTGTCTGATTCAACGGATTGTCCCGGATTGTGGCGCAGCATGAAGAACGAGATTCGGTCTTCACTCTGAGACAATGCCTACTAGAGATTCTGTATGAATTTCGCGGCGTTTACAAGTTCAGAGTACTCTACTCATTTCGTCATCTTCATATTCGAGTGGAGAAAGGACGTGGGTCAAAGCAAAGCCTAATGTCCTCATACAACTGCAGGACACTGAACGGAAATCCCACTTTTCCTCAAGAGAGTGCCACTAGTCTGGCTCTTATAGCACCCAGCTGGGAGTAGCCACCCGGCTGGTCCAGGTAGAACCAGAAGCTGTATTCGGGCACCTCGCGTCAGATCTATAATACAATATGGGTGGGGCTATAGTCCGTAGACGGCCAGGGCCAAGCTTCTCAGCAACCACTGGGGTTGTGCGTGATATTGTTTCTCATGAGTGGAAGGGACCTACGGTTTTATGTCGACTCAGAACGGCCGATTTGAAAAGATTTTTTCTAGACAGTCTTTGAGATTTGTCAGCGACTCGAAAGAGGTGGACCCGGGAAATACCGGCCGGAAACCAAACCCAGGCAGCGAGTTTCAGTTGCGTAGGGGAGCAATTTGACGCACATACCCACAGCGTCACGGCGGCTACTCGCGTGAGATCTAGAGCCTTTGCAACCGAGGACTCTTTGTGACAGTGTCTGTGGCTTGAACCCGAAGCAGAAGGAGAGGTAGAGACAAGTGACGCCGAGCATTAGAGTCTATCGCGATAACAGACTGCTCTCTCCTCCATGTCCTCGTCCAAGTCCTCCCGCCTCTACCTCAGGTCTTCCTTCAATTCATTAGAAGAAGGTAAACGACGTCCCCTTAAGGTATCCCCTAAGAGGTTAAGTTTTTATCCCATCCATCAATGCATGCAACATCCTACGTGACTTATTCCGCCCTTGGCCACAAGCAACATCCACACGCAAGGACAAGCAGAAATATTATCCCTCAGCCACTGGCGGCACTGACGACGGCACCATTGCGCAATTGCACTACCACCAAGGAACCACTAGAAAAATACATATAATTGCCCACAATTAAATTGGACACTTATTGCAAAAGTAAAATATTGAACGCGAACGCTGCAGAGAGCGGATATCCTTGTGAAGGGGAATTTCGTAGCGGAGAATGGCATTGGCTGTCTTGTCGTCATCGCCAGCACCACCACCAGCACATGGTGGCTATAATTTTGTATTCTCCTTAGTGTTTGACAAGAAAATCCGCCAATTTGTTTTCCACTCCACTTAAATATTCTTTTCGAGTATTTCTCCCTCATTCTTGTGCCGTATGTAGGGCTGGTGTGCTGCCGTTGGGTGGCTTTGGGCAATTTACCAAGAACGAGGACAGAGAGAAAGTGCCTTTCAGCGGTGGGGAGGGCCAGCAACAGGAAGGGCACACAGAAACGGACATTTACGGTGGCGTCTTTTGAAAAGTTCAATCCTTGACGATTTGCAGCACTCTCACGGGGCGGTGGACGGTGTCGACCACTGGCACACAGATACTCACCGGATCTTGGCTTAGACTGTCAGGTAACCTTTCGCAGTGAGCGAGGGAATACCGAAGACATGACAACACTTTCCTGGTGTCAAGCGATATGACAGTGTACGAGGTGGAGGGTGTCCTCTGAATAAGCCATGAGCCTCATTCTATTCACAATGCTTGTTATCGGTTCGAGGAGTGAGCGGACTGTGGGCCCAAGCACAGCATTAAGGTCAGTCCCCGGCAGGGAAGGGAGTCAGCTTGGAGGTTCATGGCAGAGCTCAGGTTTGCTAAGCAAATAATCGGCGCGGGATAGCTCTCATCACTGTGTTTGATTTTGCTTGTCACGCTTTGAAGGAGTGTTCTGCTAGGGAAATATGTCCGAAATGGACTAGGACCTCGCTTCGGCAGTAACCACTCATGTTGTTCGTATCAAAGCCGACTTCAGTGATGTCTGTGAAGCATTCCAAAGACGGTCGTTAGGTTAGGATGTTGTGGCGGGCTGCAGAAGACAGAGACACTTAGGCCAAAGTAGGCCTGACCGTCATTCAGAAGTGCGAACCTTAGACACGAAACCGCGACGATGGGAAGTTTGCACTTTAGTTGTGGCAAAAACCGTACGAATACTCAATGAATTTCTTCTTGTAATGGATGGAGATGGTTGACATGCTCTGAGGCCTTCTGTTGGCGATGTACTTCCACTCCGTCTCAAAAATATCATCATGGACCATATGACCGGCTGAGAGTAAGAAGGGTTCATCATCACTGGTCAGTCTTAGTTGCAAGGATGTACACATGTTGGTGCGATACCTAACAGAGACGAATATGAAATAGCCTGTTCTGATCTGCGAATGTCCAGCTCTGTCGAGGAGAAGGATAAAGTTTCTGGCAGTGGAGCGGGAACAATTGGAACAATCAAACAAGATCCAACTGAAAAGCGGAAGAAAGAAAGATTCACATTTGAGCACCACACCACAAGGCAGACGTGATAGACTCCACGACGTGATGGCACTTGTCTCCAACCCTGGAGCTTAAAGGACAGCCATCACGACGCTCCCACAAGGGGCCAACCACTCGGTTTCAGCACCTCATGACCTGGCCAGTGGTAGTATAATAATGCCCCTGGAGACGTTTCACAACCGAACCGCTGAATGCCATAAGACCGTTGAGTGGAGTGGAGTTGCCTGTCATTCAAAAGGGTGCACTAGAATAGGTGAACATGCCGAACCTCTGCGTCGTTTGAATTAACAGCCAACTTCATAACGTGATTTTCTGCTAGCCCTAAGTTGGGTTGTGGGAAAGGCAAATCAGTAACAATGATTTTTTCACGCAGTCTGAGTTCCTATTTTTTTCGCATTTTGATTCACATCCCGAATTTGGCCTTTCCGCTGATTGCTGGCTAGCAAAACAGACTGAATAAATGACAGCTGATTTGACAGATTTTGTATGCTTGTCTGCTTTAAGGCGGAGGCCGTGGCGTTGTGGGCTAGCCCGCTTTACATTGGTTCGATTCCCGTAGCGAGGAAAACAATTTCCACCGTCCCACCTCTTTCGAGTCACTCAAGAGTTTCTCACATTTGCCGTTCGGAGTGGGCACACAACTCTAGGTCCCACGCACAACGTTGCTGTTGCTGAGAAACTGGGCCCTGTCCCTCTACGGGCTGCCCATATGATTATTATTGATTTGACGGATGTAGCTTCACTATATGGCCACTATCAACTGTCAAAGTTCAGAAGTCCCTATTGGAAGTCTCTTCTTTCTTCTTCTTTGTTTGGCGCTATAGTCCGGGGAGAACCTTGCCGTCAACTACGATTTTTCGCCAGCTGCCTCCACAACAAGCGCACACCAAGTTGGTTGAGGTCCTTCTCGAATTGTGTGCACCATCTTGCTCGATGACGTCCTCTGTTGCGTTGTCCGGAATTGAAGACTCTTCGGAATGGAAGACTCTTCGGTCCGGAGCTGTGGTGTCCATCCGCTCTACACGACCTAGCCATCTTAATCGTTGGATCGGAAGACGCATAACTAGGTGCTTGCCGCTGTACAGCCCGTACAGTTCATGGTTGAATATCCTCCTCCGTCAGCAACGCAAACAGGACCAAAGATCGGATGCAGAACTTTTCTCTCAAAACATCCAAGAGATTCTCCATCCCCTTTCAATGACGTCCATGTCTCTGCGTCATAGAGCAGAACAGGGATCTTATCCACCTTCAATAGCGTCCATGTGTCTACGCCATAGAGCAGGACAGGGATGATCTAGGCGTTTCTCAGCTTGGTGTTTCGAGAGATGGCTCTGTTACTCAACTGCCTCTTGAGCCCGAAGAAACAGTGATTGGCAAGAGTAACTCTGCGCTTGATCTCGGCACCGGTGTTATTGTCCCTGTTGACCGCAGAGCCGAGGTAGACGAAGGCCTTGACTACCGCGCAGTTTCTGGATGTCATTTTGTATTCAGAATGACTTAGACTTAAAATCACTGTGATTAGAAAATCGCAATCATCGTACGCAGACCAACTCTTTCTCTTTGGTCATCTTGCGCGATTACGCAACGATTTAGGAGCAATTGATGACAAGAGTGGATCCTCGAGGGTAGGTCCTAGGCCTTATCTAGGTCATCGCCGCGGTAACGATAGGACGGTGATCAACTTTAGGAAGTTAGTGGAAGTGTGTGTAATTCCATGGTGGATCAATATGCACCCGAGTTTGAAAATGGTTGGCCTTGCTGAGTGAAGTTTGCATAAGCGTCGTAAACAGAGGTAATCATTTCATTGACATCACAGTGATCCCTTCTTCCAAAAAGTCAGACCAATGTCACACAGCTGCCAGAGATGGTGAAGGCCTCCATTGACAGAATGCGATCTTCGCTTTTGAGAGAAAAGAAATCACAGAATCCAAGTCGCATGAGTATCGTCTTCAGCTGAATCTCCAACTACTTGGAGGCTAATGTTTGATATCCTTTCATTTGATTAAGGGTCGTTTTGTGCACTTTTGCTCAACTTGCCGGAAAAACTGGGAGTTGATCAACTTCGGGATTGATTTTAACTCGTCATGTAACCGGCGACTATTTCAACGCTCATTCAGAAATTTAAAATCCAGAAGTTGTCTTTTCTTCTAATATTTTTGACGATTCAGACACACAATTCATTTCTAACAAATTCATTTTCTACTGTGAATGTACGGTGAGTGCTGTTCGTGTGCGCTATGCGAAGGTGAATTGAGAGCCAACGTTTTCAGCAGAGATAATGGATGGATATCTAATCCCTATCTAGTTGTTGCCCTCATGTTATGGAGAACAGCACAAGCGACTATGCACTTTTATAATGCTTAGTGTAAGCATGTCTTCGCCTGTTGAATATATCCGGGAGCATAATACTGTGATACGATTAGTCAGTGTGTAATTGCCCGTAATTCACGGGGCCTGTTAACAAATGAATCTATCAAATACTTCATTATTTCAAATCAGCCAGTATCTTCGCTCGTTTCTCGGCTGTGAATCCTGTATTAGTTCGAGCACCATTATTTTTGTCCGCTTTGAGAGACGGAAACGATAAATGCCACACACACAATCATCCCATTTTGTATACAGACGTGAGCAGGCGACTACTACAATCGAAGAAGAGAGACAGAGAGAGGGAGCAAAATCCCCAATTTGGTCCCTTCTGCCATATCCATCAGTTCAGAAAATGAGGAGTTGATAAGCTCATGCATTGTAATTTGAAAGTTGAAACCATAAAATTCGGGTGAATGAAAGCAAATCCAGAAGATGAAGGGAAAAATCCCCAAAACGTGTAAACTTTGCGTGAACACAACGACAAGCAAACCAAAAATTGTTGTATCTTAGTTCGGTTTGCTAAGAGATGGTGTGACTTGCATTATTCCATTGGAACATGCGTTGCAAAGCTACTGTCATTGTACGACACTTAAGTGTATGTCATTCATTTGAAGCGTAAGCAACAATAGTTTTTTTTCTCTCAAATATTTCGAACTTTGTGCCTGAAAAAGTATTTTTACGGGGATTTCTTCTTCGTTACTTTAACATGAAGAAAACTGCTGCCGAAAATCATCGCATTTTGGTGGAAGTTTATGGTGAATATGGAAAGCTGAGCGAAAGTGTCAAAAGTATTTTTGAAACCCGGCCAACCAGCCAAATCGACGGCAAAGCAGAATATCCCTGGTGCAAAGGTAATGCTCTGTATTTGGTGGAATCAGAAGGGTGTGCTGTATTATGATCGCTAAAACCGGGTGGAAACATCAATGCACCATGCTACCGAACACAATTAATTCGTTTGAAGAGAGCAGTAGCCGAAAAAGGCCTGGAATATGCGACCAGACATGAGGCAATAATTTTCCATAATGACAACGCTCATCATGACACGTTGCTATTCCGTTTAAGAACTATTTCGAAAACAGTGGATGGGAAGTTTTACCCCACCCGTCTTATAACCCAGACCTTGCCTCTTCTGACTACCATTTGCTCCGGTCGATGCAGAACGCCCTCACTGAAATACGGTTCACATCAGAGCAGAATATCAAAAATTGCCTTGATTCATTCTGGTCTGCCAAGCCGGCGCAGTTCTTTTGGGATGGGATCCACAAATTACCAGAAAGATGGGGGAATGTCATAGCTTCAGATGGGCAATACTCTGAAGAATACTATTGTACATGTTTTTCTCAAATAAACGTTCAAATTTTGAAAAAAAAAAACCCGCACGAATTGAAATATTCAACCAATAATACAACTCTAAAGATAGACCCCAGTCTTCTGACTCTTTGCCCGTGACAGTAAAGCTTCACCGCTCAAACTTAAATTCGGTGCCATCGAGCTACCGGCCACGAATACACATTTCCATTCGCACCGACACGTTGCTTTAAAAACGTCATTCCTTGCAATTATTATGATAATAAATTTGCGCATTGATTATCATACAATCTTGACTCAAACTTTGCCAACAAGCTACAGCTTTGCTGCATCGAGTGTCAACATTCCGAGTAAAACACCAGCGACCCCTGTTCACATGCAACTGCTGTTGGCAATGCGCTTCATGGGCAAGCCGTACCCACTCACCAAGGGATACCGCACTTGCGAGCGTCGCCGTTGCGAAATCCTTTCTCAATATCCCCCCGCCGTCACTGCAGGCATCGTTTGTCTTCCAGCCACGTCGCCAAACGGAAGCAAGGACTCTTCTTCAACGAAAACCAAAACAACGCCGTCATAATTTATTCGTAAACATTTCCTATGCCGCGAACGGGTATTTGTTTACGTTACCCCTATCGTGTGCCTGTTGTGCTTTAGTTTGATTTTCATTTCCACCTGGTTTCAGGAAATCGCTGAGACAAGTTACTGGATGTCGGCTGGGTTTTGGTTCACTCGGTCGTGACAGCGTGATTGTTCGAAATAATATTTACCAAAGGAATCCCATGTGTGCGTGCGTGCCATAGAATAGAATGTGCCTGCTTGCGCGTTCGGGTGGCGATGGGGTGGGTACCCGCAACGGTGGCATTTTTGTTGACATGTTCTATTTTATATATTGCATTTGTTTGCTGGCGTTGTTTTGGTCTTGTTTTGTTCGAGGCTACGTTGGGGTTATTTTCGGAAGGGTTTGGAGGGGTCCTCGGCAGTTGCTTGTGGTATGCGAAGGCCAACGACTGTGTTATGAAACTCGAACTCAGTGGAAACTAGGACTATTCTCGCCACTTGAAACCTACCGGACATCTAAAGGAATGAAGCTCTCCTTCTAAGTGGGACTGAGTAGATCGGCATCCATGCTGGGACATTGAGAATATTGCGACGCTAACGAAAACGCCAGAAAGGACACTAGTTCAGCGCTCATTCCAGGTGGCGCAAGGCCATCCATGCCGCTCGCTACTGCAAAATATCGATCGATGACACTAGTCAAAGATGGTCTGATGGCACAGTGCGGCTACGAAACAACTACGGCCTTTGCCTTCTTTCAATCCGAGCCTGATCTGTGAGCAGAGCAAAACTCACGGCTCTTATCGGGCCTATTACTGGCCAATCTTCCATTTGGAACTCACGCGGAACTAACCACTGCAGAAAAAGAGGAAGATTAGAAAACCATTGCGCACCTTCTCCTGATTCCAAAGGCTATTCTCACTGCCTTGTAAAAAGCACAGCTTTCCGAACACAATGACTTTACAGACTTCCACATCCTCTACATGGCAAGTTTCCTATAAAAAGAAAGCAAACACCAACTGGAAGGTACAGCACAATGGGCCCGTATCAGGGTCTGAGTGGGTCGAGATCTTAAAGGAGCAAGTCTTAACAGAACTGGGACAATAACCCCAATCTATGGTCCTTAGCCGTCGTGGTGTTATGCATCGATCGCCACCTTGAGGGTTCGAGTCAACTATCAAAGAGTATTTGGAGTCGGCAAGTCCCCTCCATTCGTGAGAGACGCAGAACATGGGTAGTTGATGGAAAAGCTAGATCCAGGCCCTCTTCGGACTGTGGTGTCTCCCACGTTTTTGTATTCCTACATTCAATTGGAAGACAACGAAAGGGAAGTTCCGAATAAACTCAATAAAAATCCAGTCGAGGCATTCGGACCGGACCCCTCCGACAAGTCGTCCTTTCATCGTCTATTACAAAGCAATGCCATCCAGTTGGGAACAGCAAGGAGACATGGACTCCTTAAGCCATTCAGCGGAAGCAAGTAAGTCCTCGCTGACGTTTAACAACAGTGCTACCAGAAGGAACTCTTCCATATGACCCTCCTTCGCTCCAACCGAAGCTCCTAAGTTAGTTTGCCGTCCCTGTGTAAAATGTTACGTATTCGCCTCCATGGCTTCAGAACTGGCATTTCTCTTCTTCCGGTGGAAAATGTTGCGTATTCGCCCCCATGGTTCTCTTAGACAGCTCTTAAGACTTAATTTTATTCAAAAGACTTTGCATTTCCCACCCCTTTAGAGTCCTTAACCATTCCTTTCGTTGCATCGCGAATAAGTCTAGGATCTAGGGGCGCCACTTGCGCTAGAGGGATTGTTCTCTCCTCCGTATAAAGGGGACGTAATTGTACGACTTAGGAGCGAAGTTTGGGAGGATTCTTGGGTTGATTTTTGTGTTGTGAAAATGACGGTTGGTGTTTCCGGAATCGAACCACACACACACGCCATGGAAGTCACCCACTTCACCCCAGCAGCTACTTATTGCATTAAATACTCTCGAAGAAACATGCGCCCATGTGTAAACCAATTCACCTTCACCACGTGCCGCTCACATAACATTCTTCATCCATTCAAGCCAAATGCCGTCTCAGCAGGTACTCCATCTCGACATTATCCACGAGCCGATAAATCAAACTTAATCCATTCTCTCCGGGGGCACTGGATTTGTTGTTCTTCCACTGACTCTCTTGATCTATACATTTTCGCTTTAATCGGATTAATTCATTAAATCATTCCCACTCCACGCCCGCTCAGGTGATACAGAACGCAATCAAATTAATCCGGTTCAACGATTCACGAGTCGAGATGCGACACAAGATAATTGTAACTTGTGCAATTCCGTCCTTGGAGAGGAGGCTTTCCTTAAATTTCCTCTAATTATGAGGCCAGGTGAGAGTTGCTATTGTAATTCCAGCCGCATCTAGGCTACATCCAATTATTTCCAGTCTGGGACTTGGTTCTTTCTGAAATTTGATTAAATAATTGCATTACTTCCAATATCGTGAAGCTGATGGATTTTTGAATGATTTTTTTGCGAGGTTTCTTGTGTCTTCGGTCAAACTTTATACGCTTCGAGGCTAAAGATCAGCTGACATTCTAACTTGGCTGCTAGGCTGTGATCATGAAGCTCCCGCTAGGACCTCATTTTGGGGGCTATTTGTTGGAAGACTGAGATTCTTCATCTGGGAACCGCTTGTGGGGCACCATTGTTTCAAAACCCGGCTAGACGAGGCCCTTAAGACAGCTTCGTTGACGAATTGGATGCGATGCAGTTATGATAGCCAGGTTTATTCACCCCAGAGCACATACTCGTAATTTCTGATTCGAACCTCGTGTTGGGCGCCATTATTGGACGCGCTGCAAAGAAACACCGATGAAGCCCTGTTGTCAGACGACTGGTTTTCGCAATTAGTTAAGTGACTGCCCCTGGTTAGCGGGGTCCCCGGTTCGAATCCCAATGAAAGCTAGGTTAATTCGGTTTTATCTGGTTCTCAAATCTGGTCCAGTCGCCATTTGCCGGTCGATCAGTGGCAGTGCCCCCTAAGACTTGCTGTCAAAAGCCAGGATTGCTGCAAACTAGGGATGGGGATGCGTGGCTTAACCTGTCGGATGGTGTAGCTCTTCAGCTTTCACGGTGGTCTTGGTCAACCTTTGTCGAGTTCGACTATTACTCCATCTGCAGATGGGAAAAGTTGATCCACAGGTGATATTTTGGCTGCGTTATCTTGGTTAGCGTTGACAGGTTGAAGACACGAGAGATCACTTCCCGGCTTAACATCGCCCATATCTACAACCGTTTCGCCGAGACTGAAAAGGCTTAGAATGTAGAGGTTTTGCTTACTCACGAATTCAGAGAAAGAAGAATTATTAATCGCATAATGGTCTGCTAGTCTTTGTTGAGGAGGAACTCGCGACGTTCCTGAAAAGAATGGTTACGGATTACGATGAATGGATGGTTTACAACTGCATTCGACGATGCGCTCCTGGTGAAATACCAAGATTTGCGTCCCAGAAAGGTCATGTTGACCATGGTGGCATTGGCGAGGCTTGATTTACTTCTCCCAGCTCAGTGGAAGAAAAACCGCCAGAGTTGGCGAACAGGTCCTGCATTGTTTTCCAATATTACAACGCCAGACCACTCACAGCTTCAGGGACAAAACAAAACCAGAATTCATCTGCCGCGATTTTTTTTTGTAACTTGAGCACACATGGGATTGTTAATACCCTCCAGTGTCCGGGGTCAAGACACAGCACGGGTCGAATGTGTAGAGGGAGAAAGGGAGAGGAGGTGAGGATGGGAGAGGAGGTGAGGATTGTAGTCTGTGGGAGATATCAGGCTGGGAAAAGCATTTGTGTGGTGCGGCTGAAGAACGAGTCTCTAAATTTAACTGTGCTACCGAAATTAGGCTTAAGGGTAAACTGATGAGCATTCCTGGCAAAACGAGTATTGGTTAGCGATGTATAAAGAGTACGGTTTCCCAGTACTCTCCCCACACATTGCGCCTTCTGAGGTCTGAAAACATATACTCCGCCCTCCCCACGTACCTGGACAAATTTTGCCACCACATATCTGCTGACTTTTACAAAAGAGACTCCAAGAACGTGGGAAGTTAGTAATAAACCATGATGGATTAATTGCAAGCCCTTATACCGAACATTTTTTTTCTAACATTAAACTTAAAGATAGTCAAAGAAAAAAATGCATAAAATTTCACCGCAGCCCACGTTTCGTGTCACCGATTGCATTCATTTCTTTTTTCTTTTTGCAGCAAAATTAAATACCAAAATGGTCTGCGACAAAACAATAAGATTTGCTTATCTCTTCTCTTCCAGGCTTTCTCCGACCGACACTCTCGGGTGTTTCCCCGCTCAGGTCTTTTCCGCCTTCTACTGTTGTTCCCATTAAAATAACATCTTGCCGTCAAATTGTTACCCATCCACCGTCAAGCGATTTTAATGCATCTAACGGTGATGGCTATTCTCTGACACAGAGAGGAGCTACAACCGATTTTCCTCAGAATCAGAATAGCAATTAAAATGAGCGATTTAATGAAAACTCCAAGAATGGGCATTGGAGCTGGTGCCGCCATAGCGCCAGAGAACAACAATGACAGCACACTGGTGGTGTCTGTGTCGGAGCTGAAAAAACGTCCGGCCGGCTGTGCGGGTGGAGGCGGTGGAGGAGGTCCTGGACGCAAGGAAATAGTACGTTTCGATACGACTAAGGATACCCTGTACGATGAGAACGACGACGAGATGAGAGATAAAATATGCGAAGAAATAAGAAGGTAAGTTCCTGCTGCATGGTTTTTTTTTACAGTTTTGTGATTTTCATTTTGTATGTGTGTGTGTGTCCTTGGAGGACAACAGATGATATATTTCACTTAGCCGAGGCAGATAAATGGCGTGGGGATTGAGACAAGAGCTATTGAATTTGTAACAAGGACAAGACAAATGGGCGGGCATGGCTGACGGGTTTCGAGGTGTTTTGTGCGGAGAATGACCTGCGAAGGAATGACACGTGCTTGAGATAATAACTTCAATTATGCGGCTAAGTGAACACGGATTATGACGCATTAATGGTGGGGGAAGAAGCAATTATGGCGTCTCCGAATGAGTGGGTTCGGGTTTGGGTTCAATTTGAGTTCATCATCAGAGTGGCTGTGCCGTGTCCCTTCCATAAACTAAGACCACGTCCATAAAGCATCCACATCCACTTGGTCACCATGTGGAAGCCGGAAGGGATCACTGCGGTATCGGTTCCAGGTAAACACAACCTCCGTGTGAAATGAATGCGCCCTCTGTCCCATGAATCGACATGTTTCACTGCGTCAGCCGAACGATGTACGGTCGAAGGAAAGCCCTTGTGTGAGGGTGAAAATAAAAACTCATAAATTGTTATCCTTTTACCCTTGCTCTTGCGCTGAAAGGTACGTATTTTCTGCCGTAAAAATTGCGAAATTCTCAAGGACCCTTTCCTGTCCCTTCTCTCTGCCTTGTTCGCAACTCCCTCGCATGGCTTAATCGCACGGGAGATGATGATAATAGCAATAATAAACCACTGGAGAGGACCGCCTCTCGAAAGGGTGCTCAAGAAACCGGGTGCCTCTCGTACAAGACATCACACCACACTTCGCATTTTTTTCCCTTTTTCTTGTGTTTTCTTACTCAAGTGTTTTAAGGAGTTTACGATGTCCTTATTACTGCAAGGGATCCATTCCATTTCTTGTTGTCTTTTGCCGATACAGATCTCCTTTGGCGACATTGACGTGCCAGAAACAACGCACACACCGCCGCGCCGGTCCTTTCTGCCGGCGGAGATGACAGTGAAGTGAAGGGTTTCTCCTTTGAAGACGAAGGACCATTGAAATCTTCAGTCTTTCTGGCTGCCTTATGGCCGGGAAAGTTTTCCATATTTACTAGTCCTCCATTTTGACAGGCGCTTGTCACTTGTTTGTTGGGAATTAATAGAAACTTTTGACGGATTAATCGCAGTTCGGTTGTGATCGCTGTCAACTGACTGGAGCAGTTGATGAAAAGGCTCAGACCCAATTTCTCTCATTTCAAACATTCTCAATCGATTCAAGGTGATAAGCCGCCGGATTCTATGTCTCTCAAGGCCAGCGTCTAGAAATGATGGCATAATCATCATCACGGATGGAAAAACTAGTAAGAGAGTGCCAAGTTGCACCGTGGAAAAATACTTAACTGTGTCAAGCCATGCTGCAAGCTAGTAGGTCTAGCTGGCAATCCGTGGCTGCACTTGGCAATCAGACGGACCACCAATGAAGCACATAATGATTCCATTGGCCTCAGTGAAAGTGCTAGACCGCATCTACAAACTATGCCACATGCATTTCGATAAATGTGCTGTCTGCGAGGAAGGAGAATGGAGGAGAAGACATAGAGCTGTATCCAGCAGTGAATGTAGGCCAAATGGCAAATCCGTCGACTGCACTGCCTTGGCCGCATGGAGTCCATCAACGGCACCAGTGCTCTAGGAAAGATGCACTTCGCATTCGGAAGACCTAATCGCCAGTTTAAAGATCAACTTGACCACTTGGTCTTGCTGACTGGAAGCAGCGTGCCCTCGACTGTAGGCAGTGGAAGCCAGCTATAGCTCAGGCCCAGTCTTAGTATGTCAGTTAGCATTTGAATAAAACTACACTTCGAGGCGAATGAAGCACCAACTTTCCAAAGCCAGGATCAACCTGTGAACTGATTCATTTGGAAACATTTGTCGTTACAGCCTCTGTGTGTCGTAGTTGGTTAAGTGCCTGTTCATGTTCGAATTCAAATTTATTTCGCATTTATCTGGTTTTCCAATCTGGTCTCACCATTTTGCAGATATGATCAAGTCACTGGAGTGTGGTAGTAGTCTGACTGTGGGCACAAAAGACCAACAATGGTGTAAGTGTGCCACTAACCTCCCTACCTCCCAGCCTTAGCCACGGAAATGACTGTGTACTCAAACAAACGAATGGGTAATGACGAAAGGAGGGGATCATCCCTGGAATGATGAAGGACAACCAAGCAGGTTCAAACCTGAAAAACCTGAGTCAGATCTCTGTGCACTTACTGGTGACATTTCATTTAAGCTCCACTTGCACTAAATGTGGCTCAGGCTATCAGAAAACTGTAGACACTGTCACAAACCAAGGGGAACCATGAAACACCTACTAGTCGAGTGTCCAAATATGACACCAAGCTGATACAAAATAACGAACATAGTCACCTTAACAAGAGAATTCGATAGAGAAGTTATCAAATTTCCCAAGGTAGTTGTGAGGATAAAGAAAGGGGGGCGCTATAGCTCTGTTGTGGTCGTAGTGGTTTATCACTCTGAACGCAGCTCAATCTGCTGCAATCCGTATTGAACCGCAGAACAGTAGCTTTCGCATCATGCAATCATTTCGATCGTGGTGTACATGAATCAATGTGTACAAGTATGAATCAGATATATTCGGGACTATCACGTGATAAGTTATATTAATTTCAGATCACGAGAAATTTAATAAATGTCGATCTATCTACCCAAGTTGACTGCCCTGTATCAAGTACGAACGAGGTGTGCAATTACGTGTAGATAAACGCATAATGCGTGCCCAAGCCGTAGAATCATAAATCTCATCAAACAAACTGTTATCTTCTTTAGCATAGATCCAATATCCTCATCATCTTCTGACCCGCATGATCCACTAAAGCGGTCGCGGGGACAAGCGCGCACGAGACATCTCCAGCAAACTCGTTTCTAGCTATGCCCAAGCGCTACCAGGCGAGCTTTTTGGACTTGGTCCAACCACCTTCTCCTGGACCTGCCAAGCTGTCGCCTCGATGGTGGGGACATTCGTGCCACGTAATCAAACCGCAACACCTGCTCAACGTCGAGTTCCTCGCGCTCTGATGGCTTTCTCACCCTATCCCGGCATGTAATTCCCACAACAGCACGAAGAGATCTCATCTCTGCAGCTTCTATTCGCGATCTCATTCTTCGGGTCATTATTAGTCTGACCGGAGGTCCTCTTTTTGTCTTATAAAAAAATGTCCGGTTTTTTTCTTTTTGGAAAGACATCCAATTTGTCCTCTTTTTGGATTTACTCAGTTAACAAAATCTTTCGATATAACAGAACTAAATATGTACATTCATTTTTTTTTTCAACGCCATTTCAGAAATTATTATGCATTTAAAAAAATGCGCAAAATTTAACCACAAAGTAAACTTTTCATAAATTCATGGTTTGTTAATTTTTTTTTTCTATTCCTGCACATAATGCTAAGGTTGAGCGTGCATTTTTATTTATAACGAGCCAAAGTCGAAGTCGAAAATGTAAAAGCCATTATTTTTGGAACATACAACTTTAACAATAAGCCATGTTCAGAATTTTACGACTGTAAAGGAAACCGATATTTGAGTAAAATAATAAATATTTAATTAGAGTATTAAATTTTATTAAATATTTAAGTCCATTATCTTATTTTTATTTTGCATTTTAAGTTAAAACTGATTTAAATGAGTTTTATTTATTTTACTTGAATTTATTAAAATTGTTTTTTTTTTTTTTTTTGCTGAAGCAAAATATTTTGGTTGGAGCATTTTGTTGCTCTTAAATTTTTCATTTGAGTTTTTTTTAAAGTGTCCTTTTTTTTGTTGTCATGGATCTGGTCACCCTAATCCTTATGGATGTTTTTAAATTTCCAACTTCGTTCATTATAAAAATGCAAGTTCATTAACGGGGTTGTCTTAGTTGGGATTTTGAGAAAATCAAAGTCTTAATGTGGAATATCCCAAAAACATTCCCAGAAAATATAAACCAGATCGGTCTGTTGGTTTTTGGAGATAAATAACATTGAGTGGTGCCATCTCTGTTTGCATGCCAAAACGTACTCAAAACTTTGAACACGTTTTTCTCGAAACCAGAGATAGTGGAGGATAGAGCTATCCAAGTTCGGCCATTTTCAGCCCTTGTACACGTCGGAATTGAGCCGTAAAGATCAAGAGTGCAGTGGAATGCCTTTTGCATTTCACACATACTCTTACAAAGTTTCCGGCTCCACCAATCATCGCAACACCGCATACAAAACGCTGTCCGATGGAAGAAGTTGGATATGTCTATCATTCATATCTCTGCTCGAACCCCTCTCTTCGAAGTCGGTTATCCCTGTATCTTCAGAACGGCTTTACCGATCAGGTCAGAAATTTGATCACTTATTCTCTACGACAATAAGAGAATTGTCTTCTTTGACGTTCCAACTGAGACCACCTCCTTCAGGAGGAACATAATCATTCTTTAACTATGAAAGTTAGATAGAAAAATTAGACAGTGAAAAATAGTCTAATGTGGGGTAGGTACTACAGAATAGGAGCTTAAATGAAATTTGTACAATCCCACAGTAAAACTTAAAACTACATATTTATTTCTAGTTGACAAAATAAGACATCGACAGATAGCACCAATGTTCATACAGTCAATATGGCATAGTCAATCCTTAACTTTTAGAAATGAATGAAATTAATTAGTTTTACTTATCACAATGGTGAGATGGTTTATTTAAACATCTTGGAGCGGTAACGTTAAAAAAAGTGAGCAAATTCAGTTTTAAGTGCGACAGCAATATTTACCAAGGCTTAATTATTAACACGTCCTATTCAGAATGTTACCGCTGGGATGGGAAAAATTCTCTCAAACTGTGAAAATGCAAAGACGTCTTAAAGGAACAATGTGTACATAGGTCCGTGATGAGTTAAGCGATTTCACCGCAAATTATGCTAACTAGACATTTTTGAGTTTTAGATAAGAAATCAAAAGTGTTAACACAGGGACCTCCTCAACTTGTAAACCCATATTGCAGGTTTGAGTCAGTCACTGTTGGTTTTTGCTTAGAAGAGTATGGTGTTAAGAGATACCTCTTCACGTATATTGCGGAGGTTCACGTGATCACGTATGTTTAAGCTTTACACGGGACCACTTGATTTTTCGAACGTGATCACGTGTCACTAACTCTGTCACATTTAAGACTCACACGGGACCACTTGAATTTGCGAACGTGATCACGTGTCACAAACTCTGTCATATTTAAGATTCACACGACCACCACGACACTTGAATTTTCAAACGTGATCACGTGTTCCAAACTCTGTCATATTTAAGATTCACAAGACCACCACGATACTTGAATTTTCGAACGTGATCACGTGTCCCAAAGTCTGTCACATTTAAGACTCACACGGGACCACTTGAATTTGCGAACGTGATCACGTGACACAAACTCTGTCCTGTTTAAGATTCACACGACCACCACGACACTTGAATTTTCGAACGTGATCACGTGTCACAAACTCTGTCATAATTAAGATTCACACGACCACCACGACACTTGAATTTTCAAACGTGATCACGTGTCCCAAACTCTGTCATATTTAAGATTCACACGACCACCACGACACTTGCATTTTCAAACGTGATCACGTGTCCCAAACACTGTCATATTTAAGATTCACACGACCACCACGACACTTGAATTTTCGAACGTGATCACGTGTCCCAAACTCTGTCACATTCAAGACTCACACGGAACCACTTGAATTTGCGAACGTGATCACGTGACTAAATGCTCTGACAGATGAAGAGGGGGATCAAATATATTTCATAACATGGGCCTGCAATTTGATCGCGGATTGTTCAAAAAATTGGGCAGGCATTTTTAATTTTAGGTCATCGACTGAGCGTTTTCTCTTTTTTATTCAGACGCACGTTTTCTCTCGCTACGAGTGGGTCTGAAGTGAATGTAGACTTAATTCTTGGCATCCCATCTCAGTCACGTAACGATGTGTCGCATAGTTTTGATGGAGACTGACCCCTACCATCAATGGCGTTAGCAGCGGTCAAGAAGTCATTAAAACAAGTTTAAAAAGAATATAAAAATAGTCGCCCGCAAGACACGCGATCCCATCAAAACCGGACTTCAAGCCGCTCTCACTCCATGTACGAAAGATCGATGACAACACGGTTCTACGAATCCATTAATCACCTGAGTCAATTCCATATCCAGAGACATTGAGTAGATCACTTCAACAGAGCGCCTCGGGCTTGACAACGCACCGTAGAGTTACGACCGAGATCAACGCCCGATGAACAGGTGTAAACTCGAGATGTAACGTGGAACATTTGCATACCTCACGTTTGATTGTGCGCCATGAGTATTCAATAAATGTGTCTGATCCCACAGGCGATAAGGCGGATGAAGTGATAAGAAATTAACACGCATTGGCGTTTCCAAAATGGTGGCTATTCAAACGCTTTCAAGGGCAGAGAAGATCACGATGACAAACTCATTCACGCAGGCGAAAGAAAAAACGAATGGCACATGGGAACAGACTGCAGAATCATTTCGCCGAGAGGGAAAATGCTTGCACTGGCAATTTCACAACGAATAGAAATAAACATAAATTCTCTTCCGCGCAGTCACCAATTCAAAGACACGACCATCCCGATGCTCGATGCGAAACCACAGAAAAAATCCACTTGACATTTCAGAAAACAATTAAACTCTATTTCAATAGAATTACCAGCGCGATACGTTGGTACACCAGCATCTGAACGCTGACCCCCTTTCCACCAGCACCGCGAGTACCACCATCACTTGCACTCAGATATTTCAGATTTAATTTCTTTTGTGATTCTCTTGAAGTGTCAACTTGACAATGAACTGCTGACTAATCTTACCGGTAAAGCCGCAAGCACGTGCACGTCCGCGAAAACACAGAACAGGAACGGAAAACACAAGTGAGAACTGATAACTAGAAGTCGCGCACTGAGCACGTCCACGATTCCTTTGAGCCCACCTGTCACGTCAGCGTCTCGATAAGTTTGCACTCTCTCCACGGTTCACAGACTGCGCTGCGCGCCGTATGGTTCGTATCGAAGGAACTGTACGAGCAAATAAAACGTCAAACACCACCATTCAGCCGGCCGATTTGATTTACGTGAATCGGACTGTTGGTGTTGCCCTGCCGCGCCGGCTAGAATGTGATCGTGAATTTCTCTTAACTGCTTGGTTGCGTCTCTTTTACTCGCACTCGGCTGCATGCATCGGGTGGGTCGCTCTTGCGACAGTTAATCGGGGAGACGGGGAGGCACTGTTCCTCGATTTGGTTATTTTTGTCATGGATAACGTGCGAGACTACAGATCGCTAATTGATCGCGTTAATGGTGTATCACACTTGTTGAAGCAAGTGTATGCCGAGTCGCTGTTCGGTCAATTGTCGCACTGGCTGTTGAACAATTACGCGATTTGATCGGATTGATTGATGAATTTAGATCGGCTGTTGTTTGGGTTTTTTGTTGCTTTTTGAAACCCATTCATGATGCCGCTGCAGTGCTGACGATCAACATAGGGTAGGGTACGTGTCGCTGTGGATTGGGATCCAATTGTAGATCGTTTGTTTTATTTAGTTTGTGTTTATTTACTCACTTACTTGCGTGCGGTGTCATAAATTCATGGCTTTCCACTTATTTAAATTTAAAGGAATGCTCGCGTTGTCGCTTGGTTTGTTTACACGCCCCTTTGATAGGTAGTTAGGTTAAAAGACTAGGCCATTCTGGCCATTCCAGTGTGAAACCAACAATACGCAGCAGGAAACTAATATGAGCATTCTGTGAAGTTAAGGAAAGGTAGAGTCTACGTTTTCGCATTCGACCGTAGTCACGTGATGTCAGGTGCCTCGTGATTTGATTTCACGTGAATTTATAATATCATTTTTCCAAGGCCCCTTCTCAATTCTATTTTATGTAAGTAGAGACCAATTTGATTACAATTTAAAGCACTCATTGCTGTAAACCTACGTTAAGAATGTACACGTGATCACGTGCAATCAGGTGTGCGCTTAGAGTTTGAGGCTCTGAAATGAATTTTCTAAGCCCTTTAGGCGCCGTCATATGTGGGTCAAGCAGATACCGCACCGTCTTCGCTTTTCTCTTGAGCAAGATAGTTTCATCAGAAGTTCGCATGCTAGCAATAATGATGTCCCTAAAAATCACACTAAGTCTGTGGAGAG
This sequence comes from Eristalis tenax, assembly GCA_905231855.2. Classification (NCBI taxonomy): domain Eukaryota; kingdom Metazoa; phylum Arthropoda; class Insecta; order Diptera; family Syrphidae; genus Eristalis; species Eristalis tenax. Next base: position 25,243,558 of record HG993127.1, read on the forward strand.
GTACTCGATGGTAAAAAACTTACGCGTGAAATTTTACGTGTGGCACGTTTGTTGTCCCAACACGGGCCCAAATGCGTGTGTTCAACCTCAAGCGACACATTTACTGGGATTTTAGGTGGGCGTGCAATCGCGTGATTTACGAAATACGTGAAATCGTGCGTGAAATTGTACGTGTGGCAAGTTTGTTGTCCCAACACTGTACGAAATGCGTGTGTTCAACCTCAAGCGGCACATTGACTGGGATTATACGTGGGTATGCAATCACGTGATGTACGAGATGCGTGAAATTGTGCGTGAAATTGTACGCGTGGCACGTTGGTTGCCCGAACTGGCGTATGCATTCCGTGCACCAACATCTGGGGAGTCCATGTGATCACCAGGGCCTGGAGTGGTGTGGCACGTACTTATTCGACACGTAATCACGTGTTTTAAAATGTAAGCTTAGAATCCAAGGCCGTGTGCCTATGGGATCACTAGTTCAGCAATTTCCCCTACAGTTGTAGGACACCTAAGCTGTAACTTGAAGTTTTGTGAGATTAATCCAATAAGTGGCTTGAAATAACGCAAGAGAATGAAGAATGAACTTCGAAATCTTGTGTTTTTCGCTCGTCATTCCAACTGATCCAGGAGAGTACTTCTAGAGTCGTCCTAGATTTAAAATACAAATACAATTGTTGTATAGATACCCGCTACAGAAGATCTTGTCGTGGATTAGGGCTTTGACGTGTTTACGTTCTTGGGTTCATGGTTGAAGGATGTAGACTACTGTGAAGGAGCCTGCAGTTGTTTGGGGTATGCTAAGGGGACTTGAATTTGGTTGTCTATCAAGAGGACTTGAATTTGGGATCGCTTCAAGCGCATTTGAGGGAGTGATTCGAAGTGAATCAGTTACGCTGATGGCAGTCTGATGAGTGACATTTCTCAACAGCATTGTAGTGGCAACAGTGGATTGGTACATCAGCTCCTACAGCTTACTGCTTGGTACAGCATTTTCCATGATACAATATAACTGGCTTCCTTACACTCAAATGGGTTGCACAACGGCGACAAAAATCCACCATATCATCAACATAGCCGTACGTATCAGTCTAAATTCAACTTCAAGCTAAGCGTGCTGTTAAGGACGATTCCTAAGCATTTGTCGTGTCCAGAGAGCTCATCAAGGGTTATGCCAAACCAAACGCACAACAGCACTACACCTTGCAACCAATAATGTTATTTGCATCAAGAGGCGACTGCAGCGTCGTCCAGACTGAGGTGGCTGCGATAAACGAAGAAGCACTCGCGCTGAGAGAGCGAAACATAACCAACAAAACGTTTCTCTATTTACTCCGACAGCCAACGCAAAGAATGCCGTGGCGTCCTTGACATCGAAGCTTGTCAGGTTATACAGACAGAGCGCCAGCGATATTTTCTTGGTGAACACGGTGACCCTTTGTTGGGTATCAGGGCGTACTGGCGTCCAAGGAAACGAAAAAGCGGATAGCCTCGCGAAGTGTTTGGAGAAACCCGGCAATTCCTTACGAACTCACGCCTCTCAGTTCTTTGATAAGAAAACTGAAAGACGAAGCCTTGAACAAAAAGCTGAAAAAAGACGCTGAATAAGAAGAGATCAATGTCACTGATCACTTTTAGTCGAAAACAAAAACGTGAGGAAACTAATAGGAGTCCTTACCGGTCACTGTGCTATGGGCACGCATGCATCGCGACTGAACACAAGGAGTTTTGCAGAAGCTGCAAAGATGAGGAAGACATGGAATCTATCCGACACGTGCTACGCGAATGCCCTGGCAAAGAAAAGAAGAAAGTTCCTGGCTAAAAACTTCTTTGCAGATCTCGAAGGCCTGTGCGGTGTTGAGTTGAAAGGCTCCAGAAGTTTTCAAATGAAGCGGAATGGATTAAGTTTCACGGTAGTGCACTACTACCCCATTTTGATGGTCTAAGTGGGCCACAGCCACAAGGGAGGACCCACACCCCTACCTACCAACCTACAAAGTTGTTTTGAGTAAGCCCACAATTCATCCGTTCGAGCTCTCTCCCACTCCCTCCAAAGGAAGTATTTCATTCCGAGCAACGTCAACCGAAATTGTGCGTTTCATTTCAAATGAATTATTAAATATTGAACTAAAGAGAGACGACATCTATGTAGCTCCGTCAGCAGCGGGGTGATAAACAATTTCATCCAAAACAACACATCTCCACAAGTGGTGATGGGGGAGGTTTCATGTATACCAACGGCTCCACACAGACTGCCGAGTAGTAGCTGGCATAATAAAATATCGCCATCTTCAAGGACAAGGGGAGGCAAGAGGTTTGTGGTTATTTCGACCTTGCTGTCATCAAGGTTAGAGGCCCAAACTTACTCATAAAAATAATTTTAGACAGTGGCAGACAGTGGTGTGTGTACTTTGCGATGTGAACGTGTCTTAATTCGTCACAGCAAGTTTTTACGGTCGTCTCAAGCACAATGACCAGCTATCACGCTCTGTCACAAGCCTCATTCCGGCATGTTGATTAAATCACTCAAGACTGAGTCGTGCACCTTTAAGTCTGCGATTGTCACTTGCTGCCGTGTGTCTACTTCAAGTCCATCAGCAGAGCAGAGTCCTACGGCAGAGTGTAGTAATCAGTCACTTTCAGACCAATGTAGGCCCATTGTGATTGTAGTTGTCACCCGCACTTGCCGGTGGGCCGATCACAACTCCCTTGAGACAAGATTGACATGCAAACGAGACAACAGAGATAAGAGCGTTAGCGCGTGTCATGAGAAATATGGCACCTCCGACGCTCTACCGTAGTGTTGCCAATACACTACAGTGATACCATGCGAATCGGATGCCTTTATACCATGATGACACGTTAATTCTCAAGTTGTCGTAGATGCCGAGGTGTAGTGTGACACATTCCTTGATGAACTGTCAAATGTCAAAGCACTTGTATCATTAAAAATATGAAAACTGAAGAACAGCCTTGTAAATGAAGCTGCTTACTGGTGTAGCTTAAACGTGATCTTATTCCACGTCCACGAGGATGACTTTCTACAGTGGATTTGGCGCTGGTGCTTGCTGACTTCAGTTTGACGTGGATCACATGGAATCTTCATTTGAACGAGACTTTACTTTGCTCAGGAACCAAACCAAATTCACTTGTTGCAAGTGTTGTCTTGTGAAGACAAAACTCAGTTGATTGTAAGGTAGCTGCGCAAGCTCACTCGTAATTGTATCTTTTCTGTTCGTTTTGCTTCGAATGGCTCGCCCCTTAATGCTGCCGCACACTCTACAAGACAATCACTTGATTAGATTTCCATTGATAGTGCTTATCAGCTTCAATCATTCAGATTGAAGGTGTGGACTAATCTACGCCAGTTATTCGGTGTGGAGTGGGGCAGGCTGGCAAGATTTTGCCTTATCTTCGAAAGTTGTTGAGACGCAAACATTGGACTCAATGGTTGACTTTGAAATGTCACGTGATATATGGAGTTCCATAATTTTTATAGACATCGTGTTGCTTTGTTTCTCTATTTTCGTTCAAGTGGATTTGGGTATTATTTCATCTGCGTCATTGCCGGTTGTTGAGTGATGTCATCAATGGCTGTTGAATGACGATGGCCGAAGATCGGTTGTCGGGTTTTCGATTCAGTCGGTGTACATCCACGTCCTTCAGAAATGAATGAATCTAGGCGGGAGGCCCTCTTCATTTTGTCGCAAGTCGTCCTTAGTCCCATTCCACGGCCAGTTGGGTTGGGTGCCGTGACGGCCGTGACTCACTTACACCAACGTGTTGGGTCCACTGCCTCTGCTCATGAAGAACACCATACTCACGCACAACCGCGCCCGAGACAATAATCTCCAATTGTTAGCGTTGTTTTCAAGCAAATTCGAGATAAGACCCCATTCGTGCGATTGTCCCCGAATGTCTGAGAGTGGTCCTCTCAGTTTCGACATCTCTCTCCTTCATCAGCGGACCCGCGTGGGATTTCTCTTGCTACCTTATCGGCACTGCTTCGTGGAATCCCACTTGGTGAACCACTGAAACCGGTTTCGAGTGCTTCTCTCTTCACCTTTTAACCAGATTTCATGGAGTGGTGGTCTGGAGATCCCAGAAATCCTGAATAAATCTACCAACACGCAAAGTAACAATCTACAAAAGAGGCGACAAGTCAACACAAACCTGTTTGATATCAATTTTTTGGGCACCTGCCCTGTTTTTTTTTTTTTTTTAATTTTTGTTCCTTCCTTTCGTTGACTGGGAGTCCCACGCCAGTCGAGTGTGTGCGGTGATGCGGAATAATCGAATCAGACTTCTGAGAATGACTGCAAATGCGAGCTGTGTTGACTGATGACACACTGGAGTGACCTTGGCAAATACTTTGGCTTGAATCGATGGCGACAACCTGCAGCTGAAACTGACTGTGTCCGTGTGCGACTGCATTTCCACTGTGTTGTGGAGTGAACGCAAGCCGTGGCAATGAAGAGAAAATGTGAATAAGTTTATTGGAGGGGTTGCGTTGCAATGGACTACGTCCAAACTTTTTAATACAAACCAGTCTGCATCCTGTGTGGAATTTTTACTGAGAGAGTGCTTTTACTAACTTCGCCCGCCATATTCTGTCACAAGTGGAAGGAACTACTGCAGGTCCCGCATAATGCCGACTCCGAACGGCCAATTTGAGCAGCTTCTTTCTAGACAGTTATTGCTCTGTTGGCAGGAGGACAAACTGCTTGGTTGTAATTGAAGCGTGGCATCAAGCCAGCGATCCACATTTAGTGAGTGCTGCAGGCTGAGTGCCAAATTTTAGGATCCAAAGGGACATGGTTCCTCTTAATCGGGGTGTGCTGACGACTGACGACGATTGATTGAAAAACAAATTATGTATAAGTTGCTCTGACTAGAAGTGCACATCTGCAGAGATCATCTCAATTACTAGCTAGTTTAATTGTGAAATAAACTGTCATACGTCTGAAAAATCTGAAACATCTTACAGGACAGCAATACTGACAAGGCGCTTTTCTGTGTCTATACCGCAAAAAAGTGTGCAATTACTCTGCCATAACATGACGAATATTCGTGTTCAAAGCGTCATGAGTTTGTTGATCATGTGCGTAGACACGATCTTTTCCTTGTCACACGTGACACGATCCATATTTTAATGACAAGCTGTAGGATCACAAAAAACACGGATTCTAGTCTTTGGATTGTTATTTTCTTTGGATGGGGTCATTTAAGGAATGAGGTGGAGGTCGGTTTTGCTGGCACTCTTTTGTCCAAATTTTGCATGGCAGTTCCGATGAATGTCCTGAATTTTGTTGATGCAGCGTTTGATTATATTCATTTGGGTGGCGCTTCAGCCCATTGAGGGCCAGGGATTAGCTCCTGAGCAACCTCTAGTGTTGTGCGTGCCATTCATCTATCACAAGTGGAAGGGACCTACAGTTTTATGCCGACTCCGAACTGCCAGGTTTGAGAGGATTTTTTCTAGAAAGTCATTACTCTGAGCATTGTCAGTGACTCGAAAGAGGTGGAGTCTAGTTAGTTTTTGGTCGTACCGGCCGGGAATCGAACCCAGACAGCGAGTTTCAGTTGCGGGGTTGACGCACAACGAAACACACAACGAACCGACTGCAGCGTTTGATTTCCACCAGCAAGAGCACGGGCGGTTGTGGGTCTGTGTCTAGATCTATGCCAAGAACCTGTGACATCAGATTACTCCATAGAAGGGAATTGAATGGTGTTAAATCACCCGTACTAGGGGGGCAATTATTATGATCACCGCAACTAGAGTAGACGCTCAGGAAGTGTCCCATGCAGTTGTTGAAGAGCGTCACGGGCTGTTTGCCATGTGACACTGTCTTGTTGCAACCTCATATTGGCCACACCAATAAGAACCATAACCATAACCAACCATAATATCAGTACTGTGTCGTCGACCACTGCTTGACTAGCCTCATTTTCATAGAAGTATGGTTAAATAATGCCAAAGTTTAATTATTTTGACGATTTCGTTCAATAACGAAAATTATGTTGCTCGTGTGACTCATCACAGGTTTATAAATGATTTTTCTTTTGCTTTCATCATCACCATCATCATCTTCTGACCCACATGCTCAAGGACTCGTGGACGTAAACCACTCACGAGAGATCACCCGGCAACTCGATCCTCCGCCATCGACTCTAACTCATCAGGAGCTATGCCCAAGCGTAGTCAGACGAGTTTTTGGACTTGGTCAAACCACCTCGCTTTGAGTGCGCCACCTCGCTCAACGCCTGCCTCAGAAATCGGGAAGATACACAATTTCGTACGCAATTTTGAAATTGGTTCGATCCTAACGTCGAGAGAGGGAACATCCTATAATACTCCAAATATGTCAACAAACAGCTGCACGTCCTTCTCAAAAAATGCTGCTGTACCTGAACAGACCAACAACTTCACTGACGTACATACACAATTGCATTGCTCAAATGAATCGTGAGCACCTACGATTCCGGCACAGGATGCCTTATTACTAAACAACTCTGGCCTACGCTCTGCCCTTAGAGATCGAGTAGTTTGATTAGATTGACCAGTCCGATGTATCTTGACGTGCTCTGCTAAGAAAGTTCATCGCGCGCTCCTTCCATTTTATGGTAAGCTTAGACGAAGCTTATTTTTGGCTCAATGGGTACGTGAATAAGCAGAATTGTCGATTTTGGAGTGAATATCAGCCAGAAGCATTGCAAGAGCTACCAATGCATCCAGAAAAAGTCACAGTTTGGTGCGGTTTGTGCGTTGGTGGCATCATTGGACCGTACTTCTTCAAAGATGATGCGAATCGTAACGTAACTGTGAATGGTGAGCGCTACCGTGAGATGATGTCCAACTTTTTTTTGCCCAAAATGCAAGAGCTTGACTTGCATGACATGCGGTTTCAACAAGACGGTGTCACAAGCCACACAGCACGCGCAACAATGGACTTATTGAGAGGCGAGTTCGGTGAACATTTTATTTCACGTTCGGGACCGGTCAATTGGCCGCCTAGATCGTGCGATTTACGAGTAACGCCTTTAGACTATTTTTTGTGGGGCTATGTCAATGCTCATGTCCAAACAGACAAGTCCGCTTCAATTGACGCATTGGAAGACAACATTGAAGTATTTATTCGTGAGATACCGGCCGAAATGTTGGAAAGAGTATGCCAAAATTGGACTAAGCGGATGGACCATTTGACGCGCAGTCAAGGTCAACATTTGCATGAAATCATCTTCAAACATTAAATTTTATGTACCATATTAGATTTCATGCATTTTTCTGAATTTTATGTGTTTTTTTTTTGCAAAACTTTCCTATAGCCTTTAAAAAATCACCCTATAGATGTATAATTGTTGCTGCAATTATGCATTATACAGACATTAGTACTTACTGCGAAGCAGTGTCAATGCGGGTAAGCTTTGGCAATAAACTCGTTTTAGTGAACAAAGAATTCGTTTTGTAAATTTTATATATTTAAAACAAACACATGTACCGCTCCAAATTGCCTGGCCTTACACCACCCGACCGCACACACCCGGCACCTTACATTACCCGGCATCATGTTCTTAACGACTTCAAGTCACAAGATAAAGTTCAGATGCCTCATGCTGCCCAGAATCTTCTCGCCTCTTGTGTGTACAAAATGCTCCTCACCCCCTCATGCTCCCCATTATCCAGTGTCCACAGTGAGAGTCTCCTCAGACTACTCTTCAGTGTAAGTGTCTCTCGCTTGTTTGTATCCTTCGCACACAGGACCCCTCATCCGCTGAAGAGCCCCTTCTGGGCTCCATCACTACCGCAGCCCAGTGACTGACCTGCGAGAATGACTTTATGTTTTGTCAAATATGCTTAAAACACGCAGCGCTGCATAAATCTCTGTCACTTAAGTCCAAAGACAGGCTCCGCAAGGGTCTCCCAGCCTCCGCATAATCTCGAATAAATATTCAGTCAATCAATCAATAATTTAATCAATCATCGCTCCACTGCCTGCGCCCTGTGTCGGGGTCGGGGCAATCGAATTTGCATGACCACCGGCAGCACCAAAATCCACGATGTGGGCTGGGCAATAAGAACAGAAAAAAAAACCAGAAATTTATTTAGGAAAATTCGAAATTTGAACTTTTCTAAAAGTTTTTGCTGCTCCTCCCGACTTGTGAGGACGAACGACTGCGAGTGGATACTTCTGCCGATTGCGCCGTCGAACGCTGTGAGGCCATAAATAAAAGTTACAAGGACCAAAATTTAATCATCCTGAGAAACTCGAGTGAAAAAATGAATTTATTGCGAACCGTGCCCACTCTCCCTCCGCAGAGTATTTATCCTCCGCTCGTGCCATAGAATAGAACGGGCCAACGCCAGGTTGAAACTTTAAAATGCCCAACAGGTGCCACACTGCCACGGCCAACTACTTATCACCTCGTAATGCTCCCCAGCATAATATACACGTCCAGGGCGGGGTTTTTGCGACACCCAAGTACTTTAAGCTGTAACGGTGTGAGCGGGTTTTAGGGAATGACATTTCGAGAGGAATCCGAGAAAGTTTTCGATGGCGGCGCATCCTTGGCTCATTTTTTGCGTCCAAACTCTGCCGAGAGGACTCCAAATCAAGTGAATTTACGGGTACGTGTGTGTGGCAAGCATGTGAACAACTTAAAGGCAAAGAGGACTTTGCAAAGAAAGGCAGACACGCTTAACACCCTTGTAGCAAGCTGTCACTGTGTCGGAGAGTGTGTGCCTGTGCAACTTTCACTTGCTTGCGCTCGAGACGGGCGTCGAAGGTGTTGCTGGAGTTGATATGTTTTGGATTTTCGCTTGAGGTGGTTAATTGAAAAGTTTGCAACTCTCCGCAACTGAGTATTGCTGTGTTGAGAACTTGGACATGTGAAGTATCATTGCGATGAGTGCACAGCAGATTTGCATAAAAGGCTTAGCTGGTGGGCTCCGTTTGGACGGTATGCGACCTCCCTGAGCGGGTGAGGAATTTATTTGTATTTCAATTTGGCCCTGCTTGGGAGAGTTGGACACTTGGGAGGTCTATGGACATTTTGACTGGCGAATTGTGCCACCGGGGGTCGACAAGAGAAGGACCCCCGGTCTTCGTAGAGGGATGCGGTTGATTGAACTGGCAAACAAAGCCGCAATGGGTAAACAGCCTCGGAGAGGGAGGGAGAGAGAGAGAACGAAAGAAGGAGGCCGTGTTGGAAGGACTAGGGCATCGAATGGATTAATATGAACTCGGATTGAAATGCCGGCAAATTCAGTGAATTTTGGAAGCGGTTTAAAGACTTCAGTTAGGTCCTTTCAGCTAGGTCCCACATGACAAGCCAGCGCAAGGTTTACGTGGTCGTGCCCATAACTGAATCACCAGTTGGAAGAGGGGAATAGGTCTCAAGATTTCCAAAAAATGACAATTTAACGCAAATGTCGTCCCTAAACGTAGACGCATCTGTTGGGTCGAATACAGACAGAAACAGAAATATTTGGGATTTTAAAAACCTCCAACTAATGGAAAAATAAAAAAATCCAATCAGTTGTTTCCGTTCTCCCAAAAGCTAGGAATATTTGGGCCCACAGTTCGGGGCCATCCTCCGACGCGTGCTCCTTTCTTCGTCGGTGCCTTTCGCGTGTATTAAACAAAAATTTCGCGGTCCCTCCATGTGACATGGATACCGCTGCTGATATGATCACAAACAGTCTTCTGCTTTGGCACGAGATCCCTCATTCCTCAGAGAGTGAAGAGTATCAATCATGGCACGACTCGGGCTGTAAAGAGGCTATCAAGGTGAAAGAGTTGAATTTCCGGACAAACAACGCCAACGCTACTGAAGAAATCCGGAATAAGCTCAAATGGGCCCCAGAAATGACTGCAATGCATTTGCAGCCAGCTCAACACTGCCAGATTCAAATACGTCTCCATCTGTACTTGAGAGCGTTGATTTCACCATGGGAGAGATCCACTTCCACACTCGTACAGTTGCAAGAGTATTAAAGGATCTCGACGTACACAAATCCGCTGGACCGGATGGTATAATCGCCCTATACTTCTGAAGGGGTGTTCTTCTGCGCTGACAAAACCACTTTTCATCAATCCTACTCTTTAGGTCTCTTTCCGAGCAGATGGGAAACAGCATTTGTCCAGCCCGTCCCTAAAGAGGGCGAATCTTCGTCACCCACCTCATACCTACCCACAGCACTTATGCCCCTTCTTTCCAAGGTCATGGACAAGCTGACAAATAGTCAGCTTAGGAAATATCTGGAATCGCAGAAGTTTCTTAATGACCGGCAGTAGGGTTTCCACAGCCGCAGGTCTACTGGTGATCTGATAGCTTGTCTCACCGAAAAGTGGAACCAATCTTTGCACAATGCAGGTGAAAGCAAGATCGTTGCGCTTGGTATTTCTAAGGCATTTGACGGAGTTTTTCATCAAGCTCTCTTGTAGAAAATGCGTGGCTATGGTGTCGATGAATCTCCCCTTCAATGGATTAGAAATTACCTTTCGATGGGTTCAAGTCTGACATCCGCCAAGTAAATGCTGGTGTTCCGCAAGGCTCCGCTCTGTCTCCGACACTTTTTCTCATTTGTATAAATGATATCTTGTCTGCTTCTTCTAATCCGATCCATTCCTTCGCTGATGACAGCACCCTCAGCTTTTCATATTCGTTCCAAGACCCCGCTCTCCGGCTGTGGAATTGGAATGGCGGCGAATGTTAAGTACATCGACAGCATAATTAATTGGGGAAAGAAAACCCGAGTGGACCGAGACGGAGTGCTGTCTGCTGTCGCTCAAGCTCAAGCGACAGTCAGCCATTATCCACGAATGGCGCCTGTGTCGATGCAACCGGAAAACTTTCCATCCTTGGTATGTGTATCAACACAACACTTAGTTGGAACGATCGCATATTTGAGGTCGGCAAAAATGCTACGAAATGCTTACGCTTCCTTATCCGATGCTAGAAATACTTCACCCCCTCTGACTTGGCTTTAATTTATAAGGCGTACGAGTATATCCGCCCCAAGCTTGAGTACAACGCTCATATCTGGTCTGGTCTGGTGCCCAAGATCACCCTGCACCTACTACTAAGAAACCAAAAACGAGACTTATGGGAGACAACGATATTGCAGGGTCATTAGACTCGCCCGCTTGGTGAGCTTTCTTTCTTGCCTAAAAAATTTAAAATGCGGACAAATGCATTTCATTGCATTGCTTTGTACGCATCTAAAACCCACCGAAGCAGGAGACATTTCGTTTAAAGACATTTCGAGACATTTCGGACACTCCCCCTGACCACACGTTGGCTTAGCATTTATGAAACTCAAGGCTAAGGCCAAGGATTAACGACCAGAACCAATTTGAATCGGTTGTCGTGGGACATAAAAATCATACGCCAAATTGATGGTCCCCTCTAGTCAATAAAGTCGAGAATTTAATGCTTAAGGCAGTCATAAAAAATATCGCCGATTAATTGGATCTAAAAAAAGAATTGTTAGCATTTTATTCGTTCATCGTTGTCTATCGATGTCCTTCAAAGGAAGTTGATGATAACCTTTCAAAGGATTGACAAGGGGACCTGTCTAATCGATGCAAATTCGAACAGAAAAACCGCAGGACAACGGAAATAAAGGAACAGCTGCGATAAGTATCTGTGCCCGCTGCTTTCGCTGGCAAACAACACGAAAAAGCTTTCCGCACACTAGGTCACTACATCACCCATTAACCTCACCCAGTGTTCGCACCGCTCAACATCCTTCCAAGTAAACACAATTCGACCAGGTTTGCCACCAGCTTAGCCAGCCATCCCACACATTCCCCCCACCCAGCGACGACTGAAAGCCCACCAACAAAGGCAACCACCACCCGTTGACACTGTTGCATTCGGATGTGCATACTCAGTCGGTGGTACCTTCATGCGGTTTGTTTATGTTCTCTTCTCAACTCCAACGCCAACACCAACGCCAACCACCGCCGTCCGAGAGATTCTCTCCCAGTCTGTCTCTCGCAGCAGCTCTGACTGTTCCCCACTCTCAGCGTCTCAGCCAGTCGAGGTGCGCTCCCGAAAAGAGCAACCACATGCCCGGCAAGCAGCTGAATCGATTGCTGAATCCACAGCCGAGAGAGCCGAAATCAGCTGTGCGGCAGTTTGCTCAATTCAACACAAGAAAAAACCTGCTCTGCGCATGTGAACCAAGCGGCCCGTACAAAAAGCAAAAACAACAATCTTTTCGCACACACCGCGCACACAAATTCCTCGACACCTCCTCAGACTATGATAGCGAACTGATGCCAGCCAACAAATGTGCCATTCGGTCCGGTGCTCGCTGTCTTCACCCACATTTATTTTTTTGTAACCTCTGCTACGAGGTGAGTGTGTCGAGTCTTAAAGTTTTTTTTCCTGCATTTTTTTTTGTTCGTCTGCTTGGCTTTTTGTGTTGGATCTGCCAGAGACAGGGCAACGTTTTGTAAGATCAACCAACTCGTGAGAAAAACACTGCCCTCCACGGTGATCGTGAATTATCCATCCGATGCACACGAAACCACCGCGCTATCGGTATCGGCTGTCGGCTGTCGGTGAATGGCTCAAACGTGGAACTTCGAGTGTGAATAGTGCGTGTGAATTGAACCGGTGTCATTGTGATGTGTGAACCGTGAGCACGACAAACAGGCCGTGGGGGTGGTGTCGCACATACCACCCAATTGTGTGATCCTTGTCCAATTGTGAATGTGAACGTGATGTGATGTTGTGTCCCCAGCAGTCCCCACCGCACCGCTTACGTCAAAAATAATGTTCTTCTCAAAAATTTAGAAAATCAGAATTTATTCGCAATGATGAAAATTTTGGAAATTTCACAAAATCCCACGTCGTGCTTTGCGCCGCACTCGTCGTTCGCCAGTGCTCGGTGCTGCTCCACATCCGATAGTGCTCAGCTGCACACGGGTGAACTACACACATGGGGATACACGCGTACGCTCGCAACGGAGCGAAATTAAAGTGTTAACACACCTTTTCACGGGTTGTGTGTACCCAGCTAAGGTTTTGCCCTTCGCACCGACAACGCAAAACGAATCTCAAATAACGCCTCACCCTGCAACTGGAACTCATTGAAGTTTATTGCTTTGTGAATACAGTTACCTTAAGCATTCCATTCCTTTATTCACTTCTTTTTTTTGCATTTTCTTGCCATCGCTCTCGGTTGGGTGAGACAAGAAAATGCCCACTTAATGGAAAAAAGTCGCCTGACAGTGCTTTGTAGAGATCTAGTCGCCAAATGACTCATGAATGGGGTATACCAGCGAGATTATTTCTCTTGAGATTAACAACCCCGTGCCCCCTCCACCGAGGGCCGCGCGTTTCCACCGCTCTTGAGACTATTCCTGAAATGCCGAATAACTGTTCGTGGTAGTGACAGGTAGTGTGAATTGTCAAAACATGTGTTGTGTCGCGTTGACGCGTCCACAGGAAGCATACGCCTAATTATTGGTTAAATTTAGGGTCGTTAGTGGTTTTTTCGTTCATGCTCTTCCCGTCCACTTTCAATTATCTAATGGGTTTTTTCACGAGTTTACATAAATTTTGAAAACTGTTTGGACTTTTGAGTGGAATACTCATGTGACCTTGACGGGTTTTGGCAGACAATGCGTTGGATTTGTGTGTCGGACAGGAGCAGCAATGTTGTGTCGTACTTTGATGTGCGGCAGTTCTGTGAGAGGGGGCTATAGTGTGTTATATACTCGGAGGATTGTGGAAGTTTGATGACTTCGGGAGAAAATACACATTTTTTTGGAATATGACCGACTTTGGCCGATGCGCTGTGTGGTAGTGAGTGCGTGGTCCATTGTTGGTTCGAATCCCGATCGAGATAGTTAGGCATCTCGGCAGGTATGCAGCACTGGCTGTCGTTCTTGTGAGCTGGCATGAGTTCCGGTTTGGAGATTCCCCAGTTAATGGGGAAAGAGTACACAGACTACACTGAGGTGTGGATTTCAATGCCTGACTATTTCGAAGCACCAAAAATTTGACACATAATTCATCTCGACTTCAGCCGCTGTTCCGAGCTATTCATGAAGTTTTTTCCTAGTTGGTCAGTTGCTAAGTAATGGACTTCTTCTTCTTTGTCCCCGACCCGACAGCTTCTGCAGAAGTCGTTGAAGGTAGCTAACATTATTACCATCAAGACAGTGTAACCAAACTCATTGTAATCGTCTCATTGTCTCTGGAAAAAATTGTGTTTGTTTTTTACTCCAGCGAGGGTTGAAAACTGTGTTGCGAGACTCAAGACACTTGGATTATTGTTCACCATGCCATCCGTAAGATGGATCAGAGCAGTGTCTCCTGACTGGTTGCTGTTGGCATGCTAGTCTTGAAAATTCACCAACTCCATAGGCGCCCCAGACATTTTTCCAGGGGCGACAGACTAAATTTTCCCATATTTTCCACTCCACCTCGTGGACATTCCAGGGGTGGCAGACCAACTTTTTTTCTTCTCTTTTGCTTTTGATTATTTTTTAATACAAAATATGGGTGGGATCCCCTATCCAGGGGGAGGGGGCTGGAAGTACCCCACCTTGCCCCCGTCAGCGGGCGCCATCTCTCTCGTTGCTTGGACTACCTCTAAGTTTTGTCCGATCATTCTTAAAAGTAAGAATGCCTAACCATCATTGGACCTTGTCGCCAAAGCATTGACGGCCACTTGACTATCGATGTAAAGAGGGATCGATTCGCCGCCTCTCGAATTATTTGTCTTTTTCGTCATGTCATGGTGTTTCATATATCTCGTGGATTATCCGAATTCCGAACGAAGTCGGCAATATTCCTTGAGTCAATTGCATTTTATACGAAAACAGATGGGCCCGGGCCCAGCTTCGCAGCAACCAGAGAAGGGTATAAGTGGCTTTTTCTAGCCACTTATACCCTTTGAGCATTGTCAGTGACTCGAAAGAGGTGGGGCCGTGAAAAGTATTTTGTTGTATATGGTTCCGCTCCGGGTGCTGTTATTCTTCCTACAACTGAACTGGATTCTCTGTACGGATGCAGGTGATGCTACAGCCCTTAGAGGGCCAGGGCCTTGCTTCTCAGTAACAACTCGTCTTGTGCATGCTGGTTCTCCCACGAGTGGAAGGGACCCACAGTTTTATGACTACTCCCAACGTCCTACTTCGTTATACCCTTTGAACATTGTCAGTGACTCGAACGACGTGGGGCCGTCAGAAGTATTTTGCTCGTATCGGGAATCGAACCGAAGCATGAACACAGAACGTCACGGCCGCAAATAAAATGCGTCAATATTCTGAGAGCGGCCACGAAACGACATATATGGGTTCTCGGCAACACGCTACCTTGGGTGGAGGAGATCTGTGGAATGTCGGCGATCTCCCACTGTTCCCTGCCAAAGAAAATTCGACGCCAAATGACGAACAGTGTGGTCAGACGGTGCTTGGTGGCCACGTTGATTTAATACAATTGAGCGACTGTTTTCAATGCACAGCCTCACATTCTCAGCGCGCTGTTTCAGTGTGACCTGATTTATGGTTAAAATTGTAGCGAATTTCATGCCAAATTCATGGCTGTGTTCATTGTTACAACATGGGGCAACAATGCACTGCACAAAATATTCTCTCAATACATTTAGGAACGTAAATACTGCCGAAGAGTCGCCGCAGGATTGTCAACATAAGTAGGCGATGCAGAGGTGTTCGATTGAAACTTAATGTTTTCACGTCTAGAAATGTATAACACTAGACATTTTAAAGCAGAAAATCGCCAGCACAAAATGAAGCAAAAGGGCCAACAAAAATTAATTCGAAGTCAAAACATGTTCCGACTGCTCCGACTGCTCTCGTGCAAAGTCACTGCAGATTATTTGCATTTATGAACGCTCTTGCAGGGCTGCCGCAGTTTGACGTTTCCGAACTCGGCCCATGTCAACCCAACTTAATCGGTCGATAAATGCCAAAATTATTCAAAGTCTACGTACAAAAAAAAGGAAAAAGAATGCATACTCCTTGGACGAGCATTTTATGTTCCGACATCACCGACTAATGAAACTGACAATCGTAATCTCCGGCAGAGAACCTCAGTGTGTCCGCAGATCACAGACGACAAGCTGCAAGTACGCTCAAGTAGAACTGAGTTGTTAGCAGGTCTTGCAAAATATTAATTTACGACAATCCTCGGCCCTGTGTATTTAAAAACGAAATCATCTGTTTCCAGAGATGTAAGGAGATTCGACAAACAAACCCAAGAGCGCCTGAAGTTTTGCAAGAAGACATTTTCTCCACAAATGTTGATTCTCTGTTTTCTTTTTGTTGTTGTTTGTCTCTCTGACGAGTAAGATAAGTGAAACGCTAGCGTAACACCGCCAAAAACCACTCAAAAACGAATGCGAAACTATTTGTTGTTCATGTTGAGAGATCTGTTGAAGGTTTGTACTTCTCATGCCTGGCACATAACACCCTCCGCCACCTCTCACACTCTTGCCGACAGAATCCAGACGACCGCGGTGACGGTGGCGGTATCATGCGGCAGCGCTTGATGTGGACACTTCACAGACAAGAAGTGAATTAACTTCGAGTGAATGATTCTTGAGTAGAGTAGGGACCTCTTCGCACTTGGACCTATGTGCCTAGGTTCGATTCCAGCCCCACCTCTTTCGAGACACTCAAAGAGTAAAACTGTCCAGAAAACGCTTCTCGAATTGGCCGATAGGAGTCCAGCACTGTAGGTCCCTCGCACTCGTGCGAGAACAATAGCCCGCACAACACGAGTGGTTGCTAAGAAGCTAGGTCCTGGCCCACCCAAAGCTGGTAACGTTTCCAAACAGGTGGCACCGACCAAGTCTTCGACTGCGAATCGACTGACGTTTGCTTGAACACAGAAATGCCTTCCACACCCCGATTTGGAGAGGCTACTTTTCCACAAACTCGATTCATTCCATTTAAATGTTAACTCCTTTATCTTAATCCGAAAAAGGTGTTCAGGAAATGGCGTCTTATCTTGCGGTGCGTGTTCAGTGAAATATCGTCGGATTGTACGCATATGTCAGGGGGGACCCACATATTTTCTGAACCATTAAAGAGATTTATGTTCTTTTTCCCTTCACCCAGACCTCGTGCAGCCGGTGGTGTGGATTGACAAAATGAAAAGGACGAATTTTTACATTCAGCATGTGATTGTTTCTCTCCGATAGGAGTACCGATGTCATATTCAAGCAATGCACATGGTTCTCATCTTCTGAGCGCGATGAATATGCAACACCTTCATTGGTCAGGCAAATACAGTCAAACCTCTGTGAGGCGGATATCCTTAAGAGGAATAAAATGTGTTACGTGTCTCAGGACTCAGACTTTCCCATATTGTACACCACGAGGACATTCCATAAATATTTGCTGCCATGACAATTCGACTTACGGACCACAACAGATGAGTCATTGTTTGGGCTGGCTGTTCAACGATCCTCTGTCAGCCAACTGGTGGACGAGCAAAGCTAACTGAAGGTTGCTCTTTCAAGAAGCCTCACTAAGTGTAAAGCTCCTTGATAGACTGTAATGTCGTACCAGACCTGACAGACAGTGGGACAAGGTTATGGATATAAGAACTTGTATAAAATGTTTACAAAAAAATGTGCATTACCACAAGACTTACATTTCAGAGATATGACTCTGAAGGGAGGTGCAGAAAAACCATGCAATTAGAGGGGAAAAACTTCAATAAGTCTCTGTGCTCCACCCTTAACGTGGTTATCGTTGCTGAATAGAGACTCCAAGATGAAAGTTGAGGACCTTTCGGGATGGGATCAGATTGTGGTCGTTGCGAACCTAACAAATAATAGAGTATGTTAGGAAAAACTCAAAACCTTAAGAAGGTAGTGAAGAAAAATAATTTTCAACTTGTCGCTCAACTCTAAATTTGAGAGTCAACTCTAGAGTTGGTCAACTTCAGTTTAGTTTTCGGCAAGTTTGACAACAATGCTTAAAAAGTAAAGCTTAGCCGTTTGATTGATCTTGCTGTACAACCCCTTCATTCTTTCATTGAATCTTCGTCTCCAGTCGAAGTCGACACAAACTTACCACGGGCGTGGGAACTTCTTCAGAATTGTTAAACACGTACGGCTCTGAGAAAGTGCATGGCTATGACAGTGTTTTCCAAGTGAAGGTCCTGGAAGGCAGGGAAGGCGTCAGAACTCTATAAATGTTGACCATTTTACTTGACAGTCAAGCTGGCACTAGAGCAATTTTGGCACAGCTGGTCGTATGTTGCCGGGAAGAGCTTGGGGTTTTCAACAGGCAACACGCTATTTTTGGATGTGGTTGTGGTTGTGGCCATAAGGACACAACTGGCAATGAAATGGATCAAAAAGTTGATGCCACAATCAGACAGTAAGCAGATATAAGATGGAACCCACTAGGCACAATGACTAACACACCGTCTCCACTGGACATATTTCCGTCCAACATCACAGCCACAATCTGAACAGCCATCCGGCCTCTTTTCTTTCGCGGGCAAGATGTGCCATGTGGCTTCACTTAAACATTGGCTCCTAGGGAGTCAACATCAAGACGCGGGCAACCAACCACCACAATGACATTAACTAACACTTCTACTTTTACTCTGATTATTTACCACTCCAGCAGAAAAACGTCAAATCTCATGTCCAACATTGGGACCAGCAATGAAGTATGATAAAGAGGCCCAACTTCTACCTCTCTTGCCCCTTAAATTTATCATTTTTTAAAGCCAAATTGACAAATCAGAGAACGGCGTTCACGTTATTCCGTGAATAACTGTCAAAAAGCCTCTGAAATTCGTCGATGGACTAGTGGTCAATCATACTTCATTTCTGATTGGAACAGTGCTCATGCCATGTTGTAAAATCGAGACTCTCCGACGCTACGCTTGGCTATGGATTTGTGTGCCTCCATTTGTTGATATCATACTCAGGCACCGGGCATGGCTCATGTCCAGTGGAGACCACGTATAATTAAGACGATGCTTATGGCCGTCTGCCTAACCCAACCTAGCCATAACCCACGAGAACTTACCCTCGAATCGACTAGGAGCTCCTGCACCTAATTTGGATGTTCTTGTCCATGTCACTGAGAGAAGAAACAGTCGTGCAATAATCAGTCTTACGCAAAGAAGGAAGACAGAAGCAGGACAAACGAAGACTGAGGCTAACAACACTCCACTTTAAGTGACATCAGTATGGACCTTCTGTGGACACACATACTATGGTCACACCAACCTATTCCACGTAGAGCCATCACAGTTGTTCCAGAGTGTGTACTCACTCTGGAGCCCAAAGAAACAGAGACTTGCGTTGTTTTTTTTTATCGTGGAACTAAAGTTGACGGAGTCACTACTTGCTTCGAAGTCGAACCTGTCAATGACGAGACTCTGGGCAGGCTTGCAAGACAATACAACTCCCCACAAACCAGCCTTAAATTCCGTCTTGATAAGTTGAGTATGTGCTTCGAGTCCTATGCTGGCTGTCTTGGCTAGGATCCCACCTAGGATCCACCTTAAGCCTTGTACCTGTCAAGAGCGACTTCGCCTTCGCTATCCGGAAAAACTATACGCAGTAGAAATACTCGTACGGAATCAAATAGAATGCACAACACGAGTAGTCGCAGTAGACCCTCATGCACTCCGCACTGTAAGCTCACCTGTTCTACTTTCGCCTCCTTTCATGAAACCTCCCAGAAATCCACCACAGTTCCTTCCACAATCTTGTGCGGTACTTATTTTCGACCAGAGTATCGCCATCACTCACTTATTCCCCCCCTCAGCAGCCACTGAACACAACGAAGCACTTGCCAAACACTCTGACAGGCTGTCATATCAATTTTTCATTCACAATGCGTGTCATTGATTGATGGCGGTGTCAATTTGAAAGCATGCCTTTCATGTGCAAACAATTCTGGAGGGGCAGTGTAATCAGACGACTCCTCGACCGGTTTGCGTGACATTCGCCAGAGTTTAAACCGCTTCGATGCCGTCTCAACTGAGCTTTTTTTTGCCCATCCTTGCAATCATTTGAAACGAATTTAAGGATAAATGACACATTTTTACCCATTTGGCATGGGTGCTTGCTCAGGCGAGAGAAGAGATACATGAGAAGAAGCGATGTGTACGCACCTCGGCGGAAGTTCATGCAGATGGGGCACAGTTTACGAGAAATCATTTGTATCGATCGTGGGTGAGGCTGCGGCACATTTTGGTCGTGTTGATTGTACGACTGCGTGTGTGAAGTACCTGTTGACTGAGGCAACTCATATTTTTTCAGGTGCTCTCCAGCATTCCGCATCAATTTAATCACACATCCCCCCCTCCCAATTTACATACAAGTGCATTTGTTAAATTGTATTCCATTTCGACCAGTTTTTCTGGCACTTTTCGGTGGATGCCATGCACAAGTCGGGTTCTGTTGGGTTTGTTCTGAAAAGTGGAAATATTTGTATTTTCTCCCAAAATCAACTTTAAAACTGAATTTCACCCAGAGTGGTTGCAAGCTCAGCACATGTGCTTATCAGCGTCACGCTGGTTATCTTGACGTATTTGCAAACAATACGGGGAATATTTTGAGCTTGTATCTCACCATTTCATGCATTCCGTCGCTTTAGCACCTATACCAGAGGGGACGACTTTAAAAAAAAAGTATAGCAGGTGAATCACTCTGGCAAGGCATACAAAAGTGATGGCATGGTGCCTAGTCTAGGCAACCAAACGCCGCTCTCCGAGATACTGGATGCCTGACCCTCTAACTGAGACGAGCTTAGCCATCACTTCCAAGTCTCTGTGACAGATTTGTGCGTAGGACAGCTGGTGGATGCGCTGTTATGCGCTTAACCCGAATGCGCTTCAACTTAGCCAGGGCAATACATGTCTTCTAGGCTGGGAAGGGCACACAACCGTGTAGTGTCTCTGAACTCAGTCGTGTGGACTTAATTGGTGTGCGAAATTCTTGGCGAAACGGGATGCAATTTTAAAGGAAAGACAATAGCTGTCGTTCAGCGATCAATCTGATCATGCAAAGACTTCGGTGTACCGCTGTCTCGCGGGGGTGCAATCTCTCGGTCCTTGTTTCTGTCTTGTTGGAGCCGGGAAAGCTTGGGGGCTCCACTGAAGCAGATCAGATGGAGCGGAATATGAGAAATTCCGCCAATTCAACGCTGCACGTTTTTGTTTTTCGATGCGATCGAAACGACACCCATTTATGGATAATGGCTGGTTGTCAAGGGTTCACTGAAATGATGGCAGACAGCAGTGTTTTTATCCCAATTCACTGAGTGACTCAGTGCAGTCATAGCAGTGCCTCGACGGATCTCCTGTGAGAATGAAAGCTAGTGCATCCGGTTTAAGCCAAGAGGTCTTAGTAGTCTTCGATAGGGTCTTCAGTCTGGTCGGTGAGGACGTGTTCACGAATGAGCCTGATGTTAGATTGGGTGCGGAGCAGACACAGTCAGGCGATCATGTTCGCTTCAAAGTCAACGATCTTCAACCAAAATCGCTGCAAGTGCACTCGTCTTTTTTGCCTACCCAGCGTCATGGAGAATGCTCTAAAAGTCCACAAGTCTAGCAAGAACTTCTCAGTCAGCATGAAACTGTTGGTCCACTCGTCAACAGAACCCACAACACGAGTGGTTGCGGAGAAGTTAGGCCCTGGGCGTCTACAGGCTGTAGTGCCCTGAATCGTAGAATATTTGCCGTGAACTGTGTGAGGATCTTTTTCAGTTGATCCGTGGCCCTCGGACTGGAGAATGTGCCACGACTCTCAAATAGTAGTCTTTTTCGTGCTGTATCGTCGGTGAAAGCCTGTCTATCTGGGTTGTTATCCCTTCGGACCAGCGCTAGCCTTAGCTAGGAGGTTCGCTGCATACATTGATTCACCCCACAACGGGTGGTGCAGAGGCTATCCAAATGACTCCGCTGTCAGGCGTACGTCAACGTGACCATATCAATAATAGAGATCGTTGCTGGCATCCCAGGCATTACAGAGGCTAATCAGATGACTGCGCTGGCAGGCGTACGTCCACGTGACCAGAGCATTAACAGACATCGTTGCTGGCATCCCGGAAGTTTAAGAGCAGTCAACAATTCTGCCCACCCCCTTTGTACAGCTCATAGGTGCAGTTGTGTCTCGCGAAATTAAGACATTTTCCTTCGAAAGCACCATGAATCAGCTCGATTGTCTTGCTTATCGTCCCGCGTTTGGCTCAATATAAGAGGACAGTACAGGAGAGTTGTAGAGCCAGATTTTGGTCCTTCGAGCTAGAAGTTCAGAGTCCATTTGTTTCGAGAAGGCATCGTAGTAGCCGCTGCCAAGAGCGATGTCATTTGTGGAGCTCACTTCAGCTTCGAGGCGGACGAGAACTGCTGCCGCCTCTGAATTGCAGCTCCCGATCGTGATAGTTTTTCGGGGCGGAGCTCTCTTCGTCAGTCGCCTTCGAATCCTCTTTATTTGAAGCTAAAGGATCCAAGCAAAGTCGCATGTCGCACTAAAGTTTGACTCGCCCGCTCATGGGAAGAGAAACTGGATCGTATCCGCAATTCCAAAGCGATTAGTTTATTTACTCTGATGTACACACGAAAGGGGCCAGTGCTCAGACTCGACACCAACGTCAACAAACATGAGGAGAGTTGACACGACACCCTGCCTTCTCAGGGGCACCATGAAATCATCATATTCCATTTCCGTTTCAGGTGCGGACGACTTAAACGCTCATTTGTTTACATTCGCGCACAGTGTGCATTTTTGAATATTTCACGATCTCGTGTGAGGGCATCCAGCGAATTCCAATAATTCACACCATCGAAACGGCACGGCGCATAAATAAATTCAATAAGTCAATTCTGCAGACTCCGCATGACCGCAGGGAAAAAAGAAAACAAAGCTCTTACTTATCCACTTACATACATGGACAGCCCCTTGGCATCTGAGTGGAGAGTGGGTATTGTGAATTCCCCAAGTGAGGTCCCAACAAAAGATTGTTTTCATATTTACAGTCGAAATGCGCTCCCTTTCGTCTCCACTCCCGGCACCTTTTCCGCAATCGAATACAGCCAACCGAGCGCCAGCGAACGATAAGGGGGCAGGCAAGGCTGCGAAGCTAATCGTAATGACTTAAGTCTTGTGTATATCGCCGCATCGGCGGTCGGTCGAGTCGCACACTACAAGCGATGACGTCGCCGTTGAACGTTGTCGAATAAGTCTCAGCGGTATCTGCATGCATATTAATTGATACAAATCTCAGTTTTCTAAACAGCCACGGAGTGTTTATTTTTCGAATCAGTGCAAACGCAAAGTCAAAGTAGTGTCGCGGTTTGTGGGCGCACAAATATTCGCTAGTTCCACGGTCGGTGGTGTGCTGGACAGACGGTCTTTGGCCCTCGCCGAGTGATAAGCCTTCGCGTTGAACGCCGCGATCACTTTGCTGTGCCTTCATCGTTTTTTTCTGTCTGATATTTATTTATTTCCTTCGAAAAAACAAGAAAGAAGTAAATAATTATTTTTAAATAAAATATTCTCTGCCTGTCCCGATAATAGAGCGCATAGCACCTCACAGACATAAAAGAAATCAACAAAGAAAAAATAAGCAATGTGCGTGTGTCTAAAAATGTTGAAGTCGCCTAATTAGCGAAAAATAAAATAAATAAAATAAATTAAATAAAAGGAAGAAAAAAAGGTCTATATGCCAGTGTCTAAAATCATCATGAATTCGCTAAAAATAAGAAAAGTATACGTGCATATGTATACATAATTTTCCAGGTCACAGTGTGTGACGAGAAGTGGTTTTCCTCTTGGTTTCCTCCGTCGTCGCGTTCGATTATTTGTTAAATATTTTTGTTTAATTCTCATGTTCGCTTTCATTTTGGTTTTCATTTTGTTTAGTATTGGTGAAGGTGATGTGTGCGTGAGCGAGTTTTGATTATTTTCCATTTGATTTTTCTGAAATTCGCGCAACAGTGAAGAGGGGTGGAGGAATGAGAAAAAAATTAAATCAAATTAAATGTGTTGGCCGCGCATTCGCATCGGAATCAGTGCGTTGATAGTTGTTTTTTGTTCACTTCTGCTCTAACTGACAACACGTGGCTGCCGGGTGGTCTGTGCATGTAAACGAGTGCCGGGCAAGCGCAACCCACTATGCATCAGCAGCACCGACACCAGCAACTAGCAGAACAGCATCAGCAGCAAGCAGAAGAACAGGATTCTTGTCATCATCAGCCGTCGTTGGCGTCCTCGCACTACTACTATTACCGTCATCTAAGCCATCATCTGTACAAGCAGCGTCTACTGGTTTCGGCACGTACTTCATCGCTTGGTCGATTTCGCATTCGCGACTAGTGCCTCCGGTTATTCTTCGCATAGGTTCGAGTGTACTCCCGCGCTCACTTGGTCGTGGACAGCGCTCATTTGAATATCGAAGGGATCGCAGCGATATCCTGGTTCTGGGAGCATTCATTTTGAAGGTAAGTAGCCGCATCTGGAAGCTGGATGCGTTAGTTTTCGCGATTTTAAGTGAACATTGTAAACAAACGTGCAGGGGTCGTAATTTATTTGCCTCCAGCGTCCGATTGGGCGATTTGTTTGGGGAAACGCTTGCGAATTTATTAACTTGCAGTGCCCGACGCGTAGCCTGCGGTCTTGAAATGCTCGGGTTATTCTCGGACTGGAGGTGTACCAGTTGACCAGTCTGAGTGGACAAGAGCATCGCGCAACGGAAAAATTATTGCATTCGTTGTGCAAGGCTATGCTCGTGATTATGATTGCTCTGCACATTCCATCACATGGCGAATGACACAACCCAAGCAGCAGTGAGTTGCGAAAAATCAATGGAACTCAACAGGCGAGGAAATTTATGAATTCGTACGAATGTACACGACTCAGACATTCTCTTCGAAGTGAAATTCTAAGCTCGAAATTTTGCATTCCTCACTGAGACCTCGGAGTTTCTGTCTAATTGGATGGTTTATCCACGATATTGTGGTTTGCGGTTAGCCGTCAACACGTTGAAGTGACTTGTCGCACCACTGACAGAGTGTCTACCCTGATTGACGTAGTTGCAGCCACTTCGCAGTTTTCGCTGAGAGGACATTCGACTGTAATTCTTTCCCGTTTGGGTGTTCATATTTGCCGACTAGAGTGTTTGGTTGGGGTACCATTCAAGTTATCTTCCAGGTATGCACTTGACGAAATTTCTCGAGATTTTCGAAATCCTTATCTTACCTTCAGTAACGTGCATGATCCACAGAAGTGGTCGCTGGGGGGAGCACACGCGAGACTTCTCCAGGACACTCGATCCTCCGCCGTCAACTCTAACCCATCAGGAGTTAGCCAAACGCAACCCGGCGAGTTTTTGGACTTCATTCAATCGCGTCGTCGATGGTCTGTAACCAAACCTTCGAAACCAGCCAACGCTACCCCCCTCTCTATGGCATGGGGCTCTGATGGTCTCTAGTGATTCCTTCTTCTCGGTCGCAATGGGTCTATCCTTCGAGGGTTGCTCTGCGGTAGTTGTTGTGCACATTGTAGACGGCTCTCGTCTGGCTCCTTCTGCTTGTTCGGTGTCAGCTACCTTTAGCTGGTGATATGGTATGTTGTCGTCTGGCTGACCGGCAGTTCTAAAATAATGACGATTCGCAAATCAATCCCAGTACTCGACCACATCGCGATCGATGATTGCCAAAAACTGTTTTCACGTATTTTGTCTGCACAACTGCGCAGTGTTCTGGACAGCTCGAGCTGCCTTCCATCCTTGTCAGTGCGTAGAAGTTGAATTACTTACCGGACGAATTGGCCCTTATGCCGACCCTCGGTCGTCCTCTTCTTCTACAGCCAGAAGCGTCGGATTGAAAGACCGTCATAGCCGACGCACTGGTGTGCACACTCTCGATGTGCCCAATCCAATATAGTCCGCGGATCCTTGTCCTCCGGACTGCATCTACATTTGTGTGCACCTCGCGGTTGTCTCTTCCTCCATTCACATGCTATCCGCAATGAATCAAGAATTATCAGTTTTTCCGTTCTGTTGATCGACTTACTTTCCGCAGATCATGCTGAAGATGTGTTGCACGAACCGATTACAAGGCAGTTGCTAGCGTTGCGACACAGAGCTTCATCAACGACCTTCGACTGCCTCACGAGCATACGTGGGAGACTCCGACGCCGATAACTGCTCGATGGCTGAGGACCCGCTCAATGTCACCCGTGTGTGAGCGTACGATTCTGTCGCGCTTCCATTGTTGCCCTGTGACGCCTTTGCACTAGAAGCATTTCCCAGCGTTGCAACGAAAGCGGCTAAAATATGCAGACGAGGTACAAGGGCGTATGTTGTATTCGAAAGTGACAACATTCGTCCAAACAACGTCCACGCGACTCCATTGTCAGTTGTAAGTGAGCTCCTAAAGTCGACTAGATGCAATGGGTAGTTGGTTGACACTCAGGACCGTCCAGAACGAAAAAGAGCATGATTTTAGACTACGAGTGAGAAGCTTTCTACCCAAGATAAACCCAAGGGACAGACAACAATGGTTGCCAAGTCCTAATCGGCGTTTTGTTCAAACTTGAATGTCATTTGTGGAGTTCACCTTTGAGAGAAAATAAGTCAAGTAGCTGGTATAAAGAATTGTGTGTTCACTTTATCGATGTTCACTATATCGGGCGTCTACTGTAATTGGTGTGCCAATTAATGAGTAAAACTAAGTTTAGAGAACTGGGAAAATGCCACATACAACACAGCAATCAAAGAATGAAAACACAATCTCCCGCACGGGAGCTTATAATCAGTTTTGTGTTATTTTACCTTGAGACCAAGTCGTTACTGCTGGCACATCGCCGAGAGTGCTCGAGAACGCTGGACGAAGTCGATGTCAAAGATCTCGTTGGATCTCGAAAAAATAACGTAAAACACGTCCGTTCGACTTCACTTATCTCAGATAAACCGAACTTACAAAAAGAATAATGAGAAAGAGAATCTAGGCCGTTCTACTAAGCCTGCTAGAGTAAAAAAAAATTATTTCCACCCGAAAAATGCTTAGACTTCTCAGTATGGCGCGTATTTTCTAGCGTCGAACGACTGTGGTCATGAATGCGGCTGCTTAAGGAATACTTCCTTCGAATGAATGTCCCCACTCTCGATGTGCCCAATCCAATATAGTCCACGGAACCTTGTCTTCCGGCTGCATCCACATTTTTGTGCACCTCATAGGGTTCACGGTTGTCTCTTCCTCAATTCACATTCCTGCTGTCTGCAATGAATCAAATCAAATCTTTTTCTGGCGAACGCAACTAGAGCCAGTTTTTCGGCTCCTTCAAGGAATACTTGCTCAGAATGAATGTGTGAAGCTTGGTATACTGTTTTCTTGGAAATTTTCAAAGGAAAATGCTTATACAACGGCCCAGGACGTAGCATGCACCAGTGCTCTGGAGCCGACATGCACACTGCGTGAGTGGTTATCAGTCGATGTGCTCCTGGCTTTTACTTGTCAGTCAGGTCCAAATCGACAGTCAACTAATATCGCACGATTTACACTGGCACCTCTTGTTGGATGGGTATATATCAAACATTTTCGATTTCAGCTGTCCTTTTTGGAGAACACCAAGACTTTCACTTGATCCCAAGCTGTGCAAACTTTACAAAGGATTGGACCTTGTCTCAACCCCGGATTGAAGATTCACACAAACAACCATAAAATGAAGACAATGAGCATCAATGGACATGTTTTTCTCGAATTAGCTTCAAGACGCATTCGAGTCGACTTGACTTCTGTTTCCATGTTGGTAGCGAATTAGCACTCACATCGTGCATGTTGTCTGAGAGATTTTATCGTGGATTGTGCATTGAAACAACATTTTTACAAGTCAAATCGATATTGGCAGTTCAGCAATGTGTCGAAATTTAAATGACGTCTCTGGTTTGACGACCCCCCTCTCATCATTTTCCCTTACTTTCGGCTGCACTATGGCGTGTCCTCACATTCGTCCTAACTTATCGAGACCGTTCTCGATGAAAACTGCCGTTTTTCAGTAATTAACGTGTCCGGAGTCACACTTGGGCTCACAGTTGGTAACTCGTCGGAAAACCCTCACCCCTTAGCATCGGTAAAGATTCTATGCACTGTCATCGCTGTTCTTAAGTGCTCCTAGGCCCCTCATAACTTCGGGTTTCCCACCTTCTTGTTTACTATTTATGTTGAGTCAACACCGATAGCACGGAATTAGTGCACACCTTATGGTCCAATGTCGATTCGTAGAGGCCTCTTATCAAATGTTTGGCCAGCGATTAAGCCAGAAGCGATAAAGAGCCTGTGAGTTGGTTGCACTGTGTATGCCGGGGGATTAAGGGAGCCACATTGCTCTTAAATGCAAAACGCTTGCCTTGAGTATGCGAGAGTCATGCCATGTGGTCGAGCTTAGCTGGGAAATACTGTCCCTCATGGCGATGTGTTGGTGCTCTTAATTGGGCGAAGTTCATTAATTTTGTGGGGTCTTCTCTGTCCTTTCGCAACATCTTAGCTTTGTCGGCTGGACGAGGTATGAGGCAGAAGAATCGGTGAAGGTCAAGACACAGGGTAAAGACCACAACCGATGTGAGAAACCGGTCTCCAGTCTTTGCCCGCGCTCGGTGTGCGGAAATGCCTTCCTTGGCAATCAATACAACTATGACGTCGCCACCACAAGGCAGATACAAACTTTGTATCATTCTGAACTGATATCACTTGCCACCGCAACGAAACGAGATTGAAATTCGGAGCCCGAGGGCGGTTCCGTCATTAAGCTTCGAATCAAAGGACATCTGACCTTAAAAGAAATAAAATAAAAATACTGTTGGTACACATGTACATCCTTGATTGTTGTCAACAACTTACACGAGTATCCACAAAAGTTGTGCTGTTCCGTCGTTTTCGTTTTTTTCTTGAATTATCACGCATAAAACAAAGAGATCCATTTCAAAAGCTACCCTTCCGGGCACATCCGTACTGTCCACCATGTAGCTGAAAGCAACGACCACCACCCCCACCTCCACTGACAAGGCCGGCTGCCTGTGTGTTCGCTTCAAGCGAACGAATAATAATAAATATTGCTCAGAAAGAAGCGCCAGTAAACAAAAGTTTTGCGAGCAGGCCCACCCTGCCCTTGTCCGCGTCGTCGTCACGAACTTTGAGGGAAATCAGAAATTTGTGCGCTGATATTCTGATATGCCGGGGTTACATATTAAATAAGGCCAACAACAACACCCCGAGCATGGTCTTCTTCGCAACAGTCGGACTCTTGTGTTTGGTTCGGGGCGGGGGGATGCGTAGTTACACCCACACTTGTCTTGGGGGAAATCATTTCAATAGACATTCTATTATTCATAACTTTGGAAGACGGTTAATTACAAAACGGAAAACTTAGAAATGTGCTGCACTGTCGGAGGAGCTCCAAGTCCTGGCTAAAGGACAAGACCGGGAGGAAACTGGCTGGTAGTCTTCTGTGTATCAGCAACCAATGCAGTGCTGGCTTGGAGTTGAAGGGAAGCGGGCCAATCTAGACCAAATCGGAGGAAACAGCTTTCGGCAATCATTTATGTTGTACGTGCTGCCCCATACGTGCGACCTTGAACGTTGCGTGGATGCTCTTTTGGTAAGAATACGAATTCGGATGACGATAGTTTCCTTCAGCTGTTGACGGTTGATGGAGGGATGTGTGGGCGAGTGGTTGATGACGTATGTTCCACAAATGCCACCATGTTCTGCACTTAATCACCTCTTGCTTCAGCGGATCATCGCCGATGGACATTCATAACGGGAGGCTCACTTCAACTATTTTCTTTGTTCCTCAAGAAATTTGTGTTAAGTTTCTGTGGCCTGGCGTGGCAGGCACGTGGGTGTCTTGGCGAACTTACAGGCACTTAAGCAACGTGTAGGCTTCTTTCTGCCTTTCGTGAGTAACGTGCGAGGAAGACCTTCCTATTTGCAAAAAAAAAACATATCCTTGCGAAGCCATGCAAAGAAGGAACTGCACCTAGCTAGTGCTAGGCAGTCACAGATCAGAGGTCGAACAAATTCTATTTCCTCATAGTCTCTCTACCTGCTACTAAAGTCGCTCTGGCAAGACTGAGTGCATGTCTTGCAATGACACAATGTCCGGTACTGACTTCCACTTCCTGGCAACCATTGATGATGACTGGTGCTTGCTCAGTCTCAGCCTTAGAGACCTCGCCATTGATCTGATGTCCAGACTCAACCATCGACTTACGAGTATGCCTCCGTCCAGAGTCGTCATTTGTTTCCTTTGGATAGTCCCCCGAAGATGGTAGAGCAGGCACACTGAATCACCCCGCACCGGTTAAATGCAAAGTATGCTCGGCGACAGAGTATCACCAGTGTAAGCAGGAGACATTGCTAGGGATTCTGTCAGTTTAGAGTCCTCCTGCTCAAGAGAATCCGATCTTTTGTTGTGTCTAGGGATCCCATATGTCCCGGCACCCAGTAGAAAGACACCAACAAGTTGACAAGTTTAGAGCTTTCGAACAGACCCGTGGATTGCCGCCTGTCTACTGGAATGCATGGTAATCATTTGGTCGGTTAAGTTTCAGACTTCGAGGGGGCTGTGCTGCTTCGTTTATCACAGTCACCTCGGCCAGTGCCATGAGTCGTTTTTGCAGAAGTCAGAGACAATGTCCAGCTCTTGTACTCGTGCTGGTAACACATCGGGCCTACTTTTGGCCTATGTGTGGTAGCCAGCCACTCTCCTCATGCGGGCAAAAGCGGTTTCCCCTTCTACATTGGAAATCTCAGCTGGCCATTGTTCAAAAACTACAGAGGATCAAGCAAGACAATCACTGATTGTATATCAGTCCTCAGGCCATTAAGCCCGCATCCACAAGCTACGCCTTTCAACCCGAATGAGCCCACCAGGATCCTTGTGAATTGCGAAGTACGCCGCTGAATTGATTAGATAAACCTTCATCGGAGTAGTCTTGTTTCTGAGCCGCCTAGGTCTTCAAGACAGTCCATCTCGCACGGGATAAGGCGATGCGAGCTTCACCAAATGTGAGCAGGTGCAGTCCTTGCCGCGAAAACCGTGTCGTTGATGGACTGTTCTCGGCGCATTCTTCATCATGTCTCCTACTTGTGCTTTTTAAGCGTTCTTCTTTTTTCCTCACCTTCTTTTCTTGGTGCCGCATTCTGACGATGTGGTTTGCGCTTTTTCGACGACGGGGTAGACCTTGGGCTTCACTCAATCACCGCCATTCTCAAGGTCAGCCATGGCCTCATAGTCAGCTCACTGTTCTCAAGTTCGTCAATTGACACCTTGCCAGCGTTACCTAAAGATTGAAGGCCTCGCAGAGTTCATTACCGGCAGAGTTCGTTACCTGAGCCTCAACCCACAAGACTCTCCAGCTAGCGCAATCTTTTTGGTGGTTGCTGCTGCGATTCTCCTACTCATCTGTGCGTCTCCTCACTATTAGTCGTGCTCTGTTCCTTTGTGCCATAAGCCCTGACTCCATTACTCTTCTGAAGCTGATAAGAAGTTGTCCACACACTCTACATGGTATAGCCTCTTTGCTAGTTGAGCACGCAGACGTCTGCTGCACTCATGTCGCTATGCAGCCTCTATACAGTTCGGTTTTAAAAGACTCGTCGCAAAAAAGCCTCAAGAGTGTGTTTACATTTGTTTTCACGACAAAACCAAGGTCCTCTTCATCCGCTGTTGGATAAGTCCATGCCTAAGCGTCGTAGACCAAGCCTGAGATGATCAGTGCCACGCTGACTTCATGGCTCGATCCTGGCTGGCTCAAAGAAACATCGGTTAGCTAGAGCTTCGTTCTGACGTTTTCGCAATGTCCACATCGGAGTTTGCACCTGATTTCCGTGACGGCGTTACCCTGGCGTCGAGGTAGAAGAAGTCAAGTCGTCGATGTGGTTTGCCCTTGGGGAAGACCTTGGACTTCACTCAATCACCGCCATTCTCAAGGTCAGCCATGGCCTCATAGTCGGCTCGCTGTTCTCGGCGAATCAAGTTTGGGCGGAGATGATGTCAATTGACACCTTGCCAGCGTTACCTAAACATTGAAGGCCTCGCAGAGTTCATTACCGGCTTTGGGTTCTCCACCGCCCATGAATTATTCACGAGAGATTTATCAAAGGTCGTCACCTTAACAATTGTCAACCAGTCTGACTAGCAGCTCTTCCCAAACACACAAAAGACCGCAATAAGTCATGTGGAAGAAATTAACGATCCCGAATCGGATAGATTTATTGCCAGCCAATCTGTACATTTTTTCGGGTCCCATTTTGAATCGTCGACGCAAACGCTCTTCAGCTGAAGCCCCGCAAATAGGTGCCCCTTGATAAATTTTTCCGAGTGCACATTGAATTGAATTTTATTGCCGCCTGACTGCAAAGACCAGTTGTGCAACTCGATTATGGGGCGATACATCACCTTCAGGGGTCGTACATTAGCAGAACTGATTTCCATCGTCCCGACACCTACAGAGCAGACCCCATTCGCTAGCCGTCCCATTCACCTCTGACTGTAGATGCATTGTTCGCATCAATCCTCTTGCAATAATCTCGTTCTCCTTCCAGCAGACGATGCGGACCGCATCTGGTCGAGACATTAATTCTCAATTCGCTCGTTGGGTGTTGCCCGGCTGCCCTGCCTTGGAGTTGACAAAATTGGAATATTAAATTACCAGCCCGTTGGTTAGCAGGTTGCGTTTGTGGAGGGCTTGATCTGTGCCGTGGTGTGTGGGTGCAGGTGGTTTGGCTGGTGCATGGTTTGTTGATGTTTGGACGGAGCTCATGTGACGATGGTCGCCTTCTGTCACAATACTGCATGCATCTTGCGGACTGTGATTGCATGAGGGAGACGCGTACTTAATTCAGTTAAGGCCCGGGAGAAGTGGTTCTGTGACGTGCGACGTCATGCCAGCACCGTTGCCAATTTGAATTTGTGTATAATTCGCAGAATAATCACATTTAAGGTGGCTAGCAATCCCCCATCGACTGTAAAATTCAACGAATCATCTTGAACCATCCAAGACCTGGTGTCGTTCTCGCTGTGAACAGAGACTGTAGAGCCGCACACCTCGTGATGGCGGGTTAAAGCTAAGTCGTAAACACTTTCGCCCGAGGGCTTCGCCGTGTCACGCGTCCCTGCAAATGAATAACAAGTTACCACTTCAATTAATGATGTGTGGTGCGGCAGCAAATCTGTACGACCGATGGAACAAGTTTCTGGAAATGGCGTTTGCCACTGTTGACGAGACACTGTTTTAACAATAGATTCACAAATTTATTGATTTCCTAGGCGATGGAATGGAGCTGTGGTCGCAGCGTGTCTGGCATAGTCATCGATTCTTAAATGGCTGTGTCGCTGAATGTGTGCTGGGTGTTTAACGCAAATAAGATAGGAGAGTACAGTACGAATGCTGAGGAAGGGGAATGAGAGAAAGATTCGCTTGTCATTCGCTTGCGTACAGAGGAGTCGAGTGGTGGTCGTACATTCCCCCAAGACCCAAGAACTACGGTTAAAAAATCGCTAGAAGATGATAAGGTATCGGCCAATCCCATCTTTGCGCACTACGATGCGCGTCATGACTGCCGTGACAAAGCGTCGTGAAGTGACCGCGAAGTTCATGGTGATCAGAGATAACACTTGCACTTTGTTGCTATTGCTAAGAATGTGAGAATTGTCACATCGTCGGAGCAACTCTTACAAGCTGTTCGGAAATTCACGTGTTCGGCAATTGCTGGTTGCATGAAGGGGAAAAGAAAATTGTTGGTAAACTTGTTGAGTCACTTGCAGACATTGCCTAGGCGTCCAAGCCCGATTAGTGAAAGCGATAATTGTGTCATAGGCTATAAAAATAAATGATTCACTTTTAAATCAGAGGACCCCTTTTCACGGTTCGAATCCCAGTGAAAGCTAAGTTAATACGCTTTATCAGGTTTTCGAATATGTTTGCCATTGGGATCAGAATAACGGCACGGTCAATGGACTGGTCTATAAGTGGTCTTATTGTGGGTGTCACAATAGACCAACATGGTCTAAGTGTGATGGCAGCCCTAGCGTTAAGAACCTTAAGTTAACCGAAACAGAAATAGTACACTGTGATTATAATAACCACTTGTCTTAGTTCCGTTAAGTCTATTGATCATAATAACCACTTATTTTAGTTTCGTTAAGTTTCGTTAAGTCTCGTTAAGTTTCGTTAAATGCTGTTTTCTCAAGTGGGAGCGAAGTAACAGTCACTCTTTACTCGTACGTAAGTGAATGACAGTCTGTGTTGGAGCTTTGATCGTGATTTGCTTAACAATGAGTCTCATTTCATTCGACGAAACATTGCGGGTACTCTTGCAATGTTTACTCTTACTCTTACTCTTGCCCTCTTTCACATGGCATCACCTTCCTCTGGTAAATGTGGTATATTTGCGTCCACCCTCACGTTGTGTGTCTACTAGGCTCCACCCTCGAGTCACTGACCTGGGTTCAACCCTGTGAAGAAGCTTTTCGCATTTCGCCGTCCGAAGTTGACACAAAACGGTGGGCCACTTCCCCTCCAGAACAATGACTGACACCACACTAGTGATTGCTGTTGAAGCGAAGCCCAAGTCCACCTTGAATTGTAGCGTCACCCAATGTATGCCTTAAAAGGAAAGATTTATCTAAATCTAACGTTACATGCTGCGCAATTCCCGCCAATTTATCGATGAGAGCTTGCTTCTTACAAAATGGACGGAGATCATGCGTGTGTGTGTTAACCCGGCTTCCAAAGCGATAAACCACAGCCTTTGGCTCACAATACACTCCAGTGAATCAATCCCGAACACCGACTGTAATCACTCTTGAAAGGCTTCAACAGTTACATCGATTATTTATCGTGTCGATGCGTCGGAGTGTCGGAATGAAATTCAATCGCCTGAAAACGAACTGACACAGATACCTTTCAGTTAATTAACAATCAACTGCCACCGCGCCCACAAATATCCTGTCACTCTGGTATCATGAATGAAATTGCCCAATCAACAAGTTGTCAAAAACTTGACCCCGTCTTGACACCTGAATACGACGGAAGCACCCTAAACGTGACACTAATTAATTTCACCTCAAACGCTCTCAGTGTGCCACACACTGTCAGATGTGACTGCTTTAAGACCAACGCCTCCGTAATTATTCAACATTTTCAAGCCAACCCCATCGCTCACTGCAGAATGTCACATTGAAATTCACATTGATATCGACCCGGAGCATAGGTCAGTTCCATTAGGGAAGTTGATTTCAGTCCGGGTCGGGGGTTATGAAAATTACACACACACACACTCTGAACCCCGTCGACCGCACGGGTCGGCGTGCCAGCAACAAGCTTCACCCCGTGGCGGCAAACGTGGTCAACTGTTGAGGGGATCGTTTCAAATGGCCAGCCCGATACAAGTAGACAGGACAATGCTGAAAGAAAATTACTAAATTTCCATTTAATTAATCTCACTTTTACAAATAGCCCGGTGACACCGAGGAACCCACATGCATTTAACTGTGGGCTGGGTGCGCCGCTATTCTTGTTGGTCGCGCACGAAGGTGGACTGGCGGTGGGAGGGTGTAGTGGGCTGTGTCAAATTACCCTGTCGACAGGACCGAATATCCCTTTATTTAACCGAATTTAGGTTGGTCGTTAACAGTGCATTCGTTGACATCACAAGTGACTTGCGGACGTGAAGAGAGAACAGAATGAACTGAATGGTGTCACGTGAGAGCTTCGTAGATTGAGACGTACGTCTGTGGCAAGCTACTTCCTTCGCCTTTGGGTGTAAATTCTTTCCAGCGATATCCTCTGCGGCGTTGTTCCACTGGTTTGGAGCTCAGTTTCGGTAGAGCCAAGTTGTCGGTGCACAGTATACCGAGAAGCCCCCAGAGGCGTTGAATCCGCAGACACGTGCCAAGACTCATGTCTTTGCAGAGGTCGTACAATTCAGGGCTATTCCAGATAGAGAATACAGACTTTTCTGTGCACAAGGCCAAGCAAGTCTTCATCCGCTTTTGGCTTTGTTCTTTTGGCACATGCTCATGCCTTGTAGACCAGGCCTGGGATGACCCATGTCTTGAAGTCATCTTCATCTTAAGAGGCTTTGTCACTCACTTGCCCCCGGGATTAAAGCAACATGAACTGGCAAGAGTCATTCTGTGTGACGGTTCTGACAGTGTTGGCAATATCCATCGAGGAGGTGAGGAAGAGGCCATACCTGACTGACTCACAATTAGTCCTCGTTTTTTTGTACTTTCTTGAGAATATCGTTTCCCTCCCAGACATTAACTGCACATTCGACTGACTACGCCGCGTATGCTGCTGAACCGATTTGTGGAAGATCGTGCCTCTAGCCGTGAATTTGGCACGATTTTCTGAATAATCTTTATGCGCTGGTCGCTATGAACGGCGTCACATGCGGCCTTGAGATAGTGGTGAGTCTCCACTTTGGCTCTTTGTGTTCTTTTCCCCGATCTGTTCGGGGGGTCTAGTTCTGGTAAGTTATGGACCTCCCAGCGCTGAAGCCAGTGTGACTACAGCGGCTTAATCGAATATTTGTTCCAAGCCTTGAGAAGCATTGGCGTAGGTTACTCCAATCATGTTTCAGTGTCAACATTGTATTATCTAGCAAAAGCTTCTGAAATTGGTAGTTCGGTCCCTTCCACTCGTAGGACAACAATAGCAAGCACAACACGACCAGTTGCTGAGAAGCTAGGCTCTGGCCTAGCTTATTATGTCAAGTTTTGATGCCTTGACCTCGTCTAGATCAGAGTGGACGGAGCTCTCATTGGTCATTGAGTGGGTCATCCTGCTTGACGGCGATATTTTGGTCCTCGTTGCTTTTAAACCGGGTCTGTAGCAGTTATTCCTCAACAGTCTCAAATTGACTGCTACTGCATCTTCCAGCAAATCCTTTCCGTCCCGACAGGCGTGCTTCCGTACTGAATGCCTTTAAGCAACAATAAAAGCAAAATAAGACGCGAAAGAGATGCGAATAGGCGTACAAAAAATGTGCACTGGAGTGATAGTGGAAATAAGAGCTGAGTATGTGCAGCTGTGCTATTGTGTGCTATGCACTGTGTGTTGTGTGTTGTGTGCTGCACAACACGAACTTTGCATCCATCTGTGTTCACCTTATGTTGAATCTCTCGGACATCATTCCTTCTAGACTGACTGGCCATGTTCTCGATCGGGCCCTTCCCACGCTATATCCTTTTCCGTGTCCAGGACGTGGATGTTGTGTGTCCATCTTCCAAGACAGGGCTTATCTCGTCTTGTCGTCGTCAAATTCTGAAGCGCTTCCGCTCAGATAAGTGCCATCTGCTTATGCTAACTGAATGGACTTTAACAAGATCGTCGTCCCTCTAGACAGTTCTTTAACACTCGCCGTGAGATAGCCCATTCGCAAGATTTCTCCATCTTCGAGCTTTGCGTCGCTTGTATGTCATTTAGTTC
The DNA here is from genome assembly GCA_905231855.2 of Eristalis tenax. NCBI lineage: Eukaryota > Metazoa > Arthropoda > Insecta > Diptera > Syrphidae > Eristalis > Eristalis tenax. Next base: position 25,281,024 of record HG993127.1, read on the forward strand.
CGTTCTCTTGGAACCACAGCTCCGGTATATCCATGTCGTTGAGCTCTGGTCACAGAAAGGCGGTTGACGTCGTTCTATACCTGGTACCAATGACGCTAGCGGTATCTCCTTCTGCTCCAATGCGAAAGAAATAAGGTTCGATGAAATTTCAAACCCTACTAAGTAGCTTGACAGCTAGACTCTAACTGTGACAGCTGCTGAAATATAAGAACTGGAAAAAAACGGTCACTGCTGTCTGGTCTGTTGTGGCGTTACCACATATGTAGGTTTCCCAATTCACTGCGTGGTCCTCCCTAAATCATAAACTTGCAAGCGATGTGATTTCTTTCAGCAATCCGTTTGCATTCTCATTCAAACAGAACTTGGTTGATCAGTTCGTCCGGTCATGGTGCCGGTCTCTAGTGATCTAGTTAGATTTCCCAACGCATCCGCATGCCCTTGAACAATCGTGTAAGCAGATGAAAAACAAAGAGTCAAGTATGGCAGACGCTAGCAACATCCAAAGCAAGGACGAGTAAAGAACTGGACGACGCGTAAAAGCGTGAAGTGTTGTGACACGTAACTGCGGCACTCTTTGCAAAGTCTGAAGCATCACTTTGGATATTACTCGTAACCAATGTGAAATCAGTTCAAATTTGCACATTCTTAAAAGCTATCGGTCACAGATGCAGCACACCATCTTTTTGTACAATGTCCAGACGTTTGTTGCCATCTGTTGGAAGGCACTGTGACTCAGAATCATGCACAGCTGTAACAAAGACTCCCGGCATCACTCATTACCGTCGAATGCATGTTTTTCTTTGTCCACCCCGTGGTTTAATAAGTAGTTCAATGAAAACTTGAGCTCTCATGCAGACCGCACCCATCCGTGACACATCGGTCCCTGTTGGGATCTGCTTCCCTCCCAAGCGCCAACGCTTATCGACATTCTGGTCGGCTTCCACTCACACCACCACCCAAACCCACTGGCGATGAGTTTCTGTCAAAATCGCATCCACTCCCCACACAAAGCAAATGGCCCGATGGAAAAATAGGTAATGCCATAACATCTCAAGTACGCACTAAGATTAATTGAACATCATTCACCCCCCAAAGCCGACCATAACCATGGCTACCTGGAGTGCCAGAGGTGGGATGGGGCGGCGAGGCGGCGAGGCGACGAGCTCATCACATTACCTTCGCAACAATGAAGCATCTCTAATTGATTCTCTGATTCTCGTAATGGCACTTATCCTCTGCACACAATTAAATCCCCATGATACATCGCCGAGTAATGAGAGTCGTCGGGCGGTCGGTGGGGTGGGGGCTGCTCCATAAAGGCGCCCCACAACACAGCGTATACCAGATCAATTAGGTCGACTGCTGTTGCAGCTATTTTTGTGGCCATTTACACCACAATGGCAATTGTTTGCAAGGCTCTCCTCGTCCGATTGTGTTTACCTCTGAACGGGCGCCTACGCCAATCGACGCCGCCGCGCGCTCTCGTGCTGGAGCACAATAGCACCTACGTCTCGGGGAAATCAATACTCTGGTCCCGAGATTGGATCGGCCGGAACTTTGAGTTTCTTTTGTGCTCGATGTTATCGGGCCAAACGTCATCTTATCCAGTCACCAGTGACATCAGGTTCCGTGTGTGTATCGGCGCTCTTGTCGCTGTTTATTATCCACGCTTGCCAATCACATCTGAGGTCGCGTCCGCACACAGTGCCGTGCTGTAAATTTGTCTTGGTTCTCGACTAGGGCGGACGTTTGAGGGCACCAAGACGACGTCACCCATCTTCGGTATCGCGAATCAGGAACCACGACGCCTTGCTCGAGAATGCGTTCTGTATAATTTGCCCATAATCTGATGTCACCCATCGCGGGACGGCCGCTAAACTGGATGTGAACATTCGCTCGATATCCGGTGTCAACAAAATTCATAACCTCGTCGTTGTCGAGGTCGGAGGGATGGTTGCGCAGCACAGATCCCTCGCCTGCGGGTGGCTGCAAACAATTGAATTGTAAATCGCTCTCACAATGGCCGGGCGCTTGCCCGCAGTTCCGCCCATATTCCTAAACTTGCCGGAAGCCAATTACCGTACGTAGCCATGGATGTTGCTGTGGCTGTTGCCGGAGATGTGTTGTTTTCCTTCACCTAGGATGGCTAGGCAAAAGGTATCGGCATTCATATTTACAACTTGCCAACGATTATCTGGGGAACAATGAGATCTGAATTGTTCATGTAGGGCCCACAGACAGCGGCGCAGATGGGGAATGCTGGTGAGAATTGCCCATTTACGGTGTGTGCGATGGGTTGGGGCGGGAGTGGAGAACTTCGCGTCTGCTAGGTGAACCGTGCTCGGAATGCTAATGACCTGATTTTAATATTTCAAAAAGAAACCGAAGAACTTCAAAGAAGGGCAGACCCCAGGAAGCGAGCGGCAGCGGTTTTTTTTTATTGCCCGACTCCTGGAGAAGGGAAGTCATTTTCTATTAATTTCCGATGCCATCGGATCATCTGGGGGGGAGGGTGGTAGTGGGGAGAATTTCTCTATGAGTCCACTTAAATGGCGCTGTGAAGTGGATTATATTTTTTGTCGGATTGCCTGGGATGGCAGTCGAACTTTGAAGTTCCAGTTGAATGGGGGTGCATGATGCGTTTAGTCGATTGCTTGGTTTATTCTGCTTCTCAAGAAGAGGGACATTCAGGAACCTTCGAAGCCTAGAGCTCCTTTAGGTTAGCCTCTGTTCATGTAGCACTTAAGCGGGGTTGCTTTGACAAACTTAGGGTTCACACATGAATCTGGCTGGTTTTAGAACACATACTTCGTAACATCCGCAAGATGGACACGTTGAACTGATTGAGTCGCGACCAGAAGGCCGTCAGGGCACCCAATTTTTTAACGCTTAGGTTAACGTGCTGGATCTATTGTGCCCTTAATGATGATTTACTGCCATGAAACCTTCCGTATTCCTTCCTCGAATCCATGTAATTTCGGAGGTTGGTTCAACCAAGTTAAAGTTAAAGCTCCTCCCACAAACTGATAATTTTCGCTTCAAGGGCATTCTCTTTTCACTTCGTCTCGGTGGTAGAAGAAGCACAGACTAAGCCTCCCATTTCTGACTCTGTCTAAACCTTCATCCTTCAGTTCTGTTCTTTTTTGTAAAATTTAGCAGCGTTTATGCATAAGGGACTACTAAAGGTTCCATTACCACCCCACTTTAGCAATACTGTGCTGCTCACCTGCTCACCTTCCTCTTACAGTCTATAGTGGAGACTCAACCGAAAAGCCTGCTCCGCAATTCGTCCGCTCAAGTCCTTCTTAGCTTGTGTGCGCAACTTCAACCGAGGACATGGCAGGTAGGTAGGTAAAATGGGTGGCCTTGCGTCCGTGGCACACTTAGGCTAACATGTTGATTGCATTGTGCCCTTGAATATATTGCATTTACAACCACGAGACCTTTTGTGACCAGAACCATCCGGATGCCTTTTTGTTATAATTTGCGCGCGCACTGGCGCACAAGGCTGTTAATACTCTCAAGACACAGCACGGCCGAAGGTATAGAGGGAGAAAAGGAGAAGAGGTACCTGTGCACATTGGCTTTAAGTATCTGCGGATTCTAGTCTGTGCGAAATATCAGGCTGGGAAGAGCATTCCATATTCGTGTGGTGCGGCTGAAGAACGAGTCTCTAATTTAACTGTGTGTCCGTATTAGAACTCCTCGAATTGATACAAAACCTTTTTAAAATTCCCTGGTGATGATTCCCTCCTGCTCGCTCGAGGGTTTTTCAGAAGAGAGCACCACCGAGCTGACACTTCCGAAGCAAAAGAAGGAACCATACAGAGTTATGGTTCTGACGCCAAGGGGGCGCTTAATTCGATTAAAAGTTGTTAAGGTTGTTCCCACAAGATCGTAATAGTCCGAAAGTAGGCTTAAGAGTAAGCTGATGAGTATTTCTGGCGAGACGGGTACTGCGGGGGAACTCATGGGTAAGAGGAACGCAGTGGGCTAGCTCACTTGAGCATTGTTTGTTGAATGACGGACAAAGGACAAGGAAGAGACGGTGCGTCGATGTTCGAGCGAGTCTAATGACTGCAATATTGTCACACGCTTTTGGTGCAGGGTGGTCTAGGGGCCACCGGACCAGATATGAGCGTTGTACTCAAGCTTGGGAGGATATACGTCTTATAAAATAAAGCCGAGTCAGAGGGGGTGAAGTATTCCTTGCATCGTTAGAGGAAACCTAAACATTTCGCAGCATTTTTGCCGACCTCAAATATGCGATCGTTCCAACTAAGTGTTGTGTTGATACACATACCAAGGATGGAAAGTTTTCCGGTTGCATCGACACAGGCGCCATTCGTGGATAAGGGCTGACTGTCAAGGGTTCGCTTGAGTGACAGCAGACAGCACTCCGTCTCGGTCCACTCGGTTGTTCTTTCCCCAATTAAATATGCTTTCGATGTACTTAACATACGCTGCCGTTCCAATTTCACGGCCGGAGAGCGGGGTCGTGAGTCTTAGAACGAATGTGAAAAGCTGAGGGTCCTTGGATTAGAAGAAGCAGACAAGAGATTATTTATACAAATGAGAAAAAGTGTCGGAGACAGAGCGGAGCCTTGGGGAACACCAGCATTTACTTGGCGGATGTCAGACTTGAACCCATCGAAAGGTAATTTCTAATCCATTGAAGGGGAGATTCATCGACACCATAGCCACGCATTTTCGACAAGAGAGCTTGATGAAAAACTTCGTCAAATGCCTTAGAAATACCAAGCGCAACGATCTTGCTTTCACCTGCATTGTGCAAAGATTGGTTCCACTTTTCGGTGAGACAAGCTATCAGATCACCAGTGGACCTGCGGCTGTGGAAACCCTACTGCCGGTCATTAAGAAGCTTCTGCGATTCCAGATATTTCCTAAGCTGACTATTTGTCAGCTTGTCCATGACCTTGGAAAGAAGGGGCATAAGTGCTGTGGCTCGGTATGAGGTGGGTGACGATGATTCGCCCTTTTTAGCGCCGGGCTGGACAAATTCTGTGTTCCATCTGCTCGGAAAGAGACCTAAAGAGTAGGATTGATGAAACACCACTTCAGAAGTATAGGGCGAATACCATCCGGGCCAAAGGATTTGTGCACGTCGAGATCCTTAAGTACTCCTGCAACTGTACGAGTGCTGAAGTGGATCTGTCCCATGGTGAAATCAACGCGTGGAGTGGAGACGTATTTGAATCTGGCAGTGTTGAGCTGGCTTCAAAGTGCGCCGCAAGCAGATTGGCCCCGTCTAAAGAAACTTCGAGAGGTTCTTCAGTTCTACACACGATGGTGGATAGATTATATTTTACTAACGACGTCCACCGGCTCTGCCAAGAAGTTATTTCACATAAATTGTTATCTTATCCTTATTTGGGTTGGACATTCGCAAAGCAGATCTTGGATAGATTCAATTCCAAGAAACTACAATCTTCGCAATTGGATATTTAGCAAGTGCCCTTAGAAATGTTCTCAGAAACACGAAATACGAAAACAGCGAATCAGGTCCTTTTACAGGGTGACCAGAAAGTTACGGTGTGAGATATAAAATGGATTCTGGCGACATTATGTTTCTAATGGCACATCATGCAAATGACCACCTCGGTTCGCTTGGACTCATTCAATCAGTCGAATAGCCAACCTTTAGCATTGAGCCCGAACAAAGTGGTTGACTTGTTGTTACGGAGAAAATAATGGTGTGGTGTCCCATGTTCACGGTTCCCAATTGATGAACTTTCGCCACAAGGTGACCCGGTCATCCTTTAGAAGGCTCCTCTGACCGACTACGTGATCACTTAACACAGATACCGCTTTTGAGTGCAAGAAGACTTCGCAGACCTGGGGCGAGCGTTGGACCTGCTACCTTGGGCGCAGACAGTATGGCATTCGACGGCTAATAAAATCCACCCGCGGCTCAACTTAATCCATCCGCTTCGAGTTTTGCGCCAAACTACTATAAAACACCACCATTCCGACGCAATTAAATATTTATTTGAAAATGTATTCTCACGTTTACTGCCGGCAATCGAAAGTCTGCGTCCATTTATTTTCGGAACTGTTTAAGCAACTGCGAGAGAATAAATATAATTTAATTTGTTTATCACTTGTGTCATCGAGTGTCAGGTTATCTGTCTGCCCGGGCTTAATGTTATTAATTAAACTTGATCAGATGCCACGTCGCGTTTTACGATCATCCAGAGCCAGACCACTCACGGGAACTAAGCCATTGCCGACGGATGAGTTGCTAATTAATCGTGTAAATATCTCATGAATTAGACGGTCGGGTCGCATTTCACATGTTCGCGGGTGACATTAAAATTTCTTCACAGTCGCACCAGCTCGAGTGTACTACTTGTCACGTTCGACTTGTGACCACCTGGTACCAGTCGCATGCTGTTGCTGTTCTGCCTTAAAAGACATCCTCATCCTGGTCAGGGTCTTATATTATTTATGAGACTATTTGCATTGGCATCCGAGCACTCAATGGCGGGGCCCGACGGAGACGTACCCATGCGATGTATCACATGGGTAAATATTTGCCTTTCAGATTCAAGTTCATGTGATAAATATTTGCTAATAGAATTGAGTTGTTTACCCACTTTGATGGCAGATTAGGGCGTTCTCGCTGCTGAACTTACAATCGATTAGTCCACTGCATCTAGTACCGGTTTGAACCTGTTTCAGTCGTCAACGCGGATAGCCAACGAGTCACATTGACAGATGACAGCTAATTTCTTTGATTTTGTATGGCTTTTGTACGCGTCATGGCTTTGTGTTCTTGCACAATCACACTCAATTAAGGACGAAATTTGATGTGCCAATTAGGAGCGTTCTAATTGGTGTAGCCGATGACAGTGCCAGTGGTGGACGACAAAGACGACGTATCGTCGGGTGACATTCAATGAGACGACGGATAAATAAATATTTTCCCTGACAAAGCATTGCCATGTGACAAAGGAGAGCGGATTCTCCGTATTAACTGCTGATTATAAGTCATTAAGGCCAGAAACGAGCACGAGCACGAGCACTGACAATCGCACTGACAGCAGGAGAGGAACTTTTTCAAATTTCAAAAATGTTTGCGCTCAAAGTCATGACTATTTGTTCGATGGAACGATGGTGCTTTGCAGGCAAACAAGGCGGAGACGGAACAAGACATGATACATACACCAAGGGAATTGTGGCTCGTCTATGATCCGAGGCAGTGGGGATATCAATAATATTGTTTCTCCACCATGCCACCGACGACGTGCCTCAGAAAGACGTTCGCCGAAAATTCGCAAAAAGAGAGTTTCATTTTTTGCTAGCTTTCCTTTGTGATATCCTTGAGTCCCCACGGATGATGTGTACGTATCGCTTCGACAGTTGGATAGACAATTAGAAAGATACACGCTTGCGGGAGAAAGAGAGCGGAAGATGAGGAATTTCCTTTGTTGAAATTTTGAAAATGTGATACTTACCGAAGACCCCGTTAGCAGAACAGTCGACAGACTACATGAAACGCCAGGGGAGACACACCACATGGGATAAACATTTAATTGGGAGAAAAATAATTCACAATGGAAAGTTTAAGAAAAGAGATAAAAGAGAGTGAGATCTACTCCCTCATACGCACAGAACTAATTTCAGATTATTGCTGAAACCGTCTGAATCCCGTGATGTATCTGAACAGGGAACAAACACCAAGTTTATTGAGTGGACTAACTTTTGGTAAGTTTCTAGGGTGGGCAAGTGTGATTTGGACTCTGACAGCAGGGGTCCGAACCGGAAATATCGGCCGGAAGGTGTAATGAGCTGTTGTTGTTCTACTTTTGACAGCTTGCGCGTGATTAGTGACATGTGCCAAAGTCAGTCCTTCGCAGTTGGTAGAGGTCATTGCCTACTTGAAGGCGTCTCCTTAAGCGGCCCATACACAGCACACACGTGTGGAGGTGATTTGATGTGTGTTGTGGACTAGTCCGAGCACCGCCTTTTGCTGTGCCCCTTTATGCGAAAATGTCTTCATATTTAGTGAGTGTATTCTGCTAAGTGTGATGTGTGCACGAAGTTGTGTGGCGATTTGAGACACCGGTGTTCACATCAAATGCTGATGTGTATGGGCCGCTTTGCAAGCGGTCGTCCTCTGCTTTGTCCCACAAACTCGGAGTCGATTACTCTTTGAATTCGAAGTTGTTGCACTCCACATGACATAGCCCCTTCGTGCTGTGAGTCCGCAGACATCTGGCTATGTTCATGTCGGTGTACAGTTCGTGATTCCATTGCCTCGAGATCGTATACAGAACTTTTCCCTAGTCAAGAGCAAGGAAATGGACCCATTCCAAGCCTGAAATGATCAGTGTCTTGTAGAAAGTCAGCTCGACACTTCGAGGCTCTATCACTCACTTGTCTGTTCAGCTTAAAGGAACAGCGGCGGCCTTTGATCTCGATTCTGATATTGGTGGTCCAATCTGATTTCTTCACCTGTGCTGGGGTTACCGCCGAGATGAGGTAGAGAGCCACTCAGAATTATACCTGCACACTTTGGTAGTCTGGTCAAGTCGTACATGTTGTTTGTCCTTTCTTGAGGGCAGGTTGTTGGCAGTCTGATTTTAGGCTCCTCCTGGCTGGATGGTACGTAGCCTCCTGAACGGACTTCTGGAAAGTAGTGTCTCTAGTGTTCGCCAGTGAATTTGTCTCGATCTTCTGAAGAATGTTTTTGATGAAGTCATAAGACAGAGCGTGTGGGATTCAAGTTCTCGGTGAGTTCGTTACAGACATGATCGGGCAGCATGAGCTCCCCAACCGGGCGAGTTTGGCACGAATTACAAAGCTAGACATGGGAGTGTATATATCGTCGTGTCTCTACGCACGCCGTTGTATGCTGACTTAAAATCGACGAATAGGTGGTAGGTGTTGGTTTGTAATTCATTTGTCTTTTCCATTACGGCCTGGAGACGATTTTGTACGCGATATTAAGGAGACTTGTCTGTTGATAGTTTTCAAGAGCGAATTTTCGACGAATGTCTTTATGAGGCATGTCGTTGGTGGCATGGCGGAGAAACAATATTGTTACGTTTAGCAGAAATGAGTCTACGTAAGATTAATTAAATTGTCCACACAACAGGGTTCGATCACTGGCTTGTGACGCATGAAAAACAGAGGATCACAATTCACGTCACAATATTGTTGATATCCAGACTCAGACGATGTACAAAAAAAGTACATAGCCAGGCAAGTGGGTCTCCTTGTGGATCGGGAAAACGATTCTGACATTCCACTTGTCGAACAGGCCTTCCTCCATCCACATCTGGGCGGATCATCTGTAACTGCATTAAAGACCTCTCTTTTGTTAGCCTTGTCATTCAGACAGTCTTGAACCTCGTCTAGAACCGCATCCAAATTTTGTACTGAAAGCTTCTGCGCTTTAGAAATGATCTTTACAATAGCCGTCTGATGACCAGTCACATTTCCTGTCAAGGTCCAGTGTTATGAAACGCCTATGGTCTCAACAAACCCGTCTCAAAATGGATGTTACAAAAACAATGCTATCCGCTGTGGAAAGTCTAAAAGTTGACTCTCACAGTTTTACTGCAGATATGGTCAACAACTGCGAGGGCCACCGGGTGACCGCCACCTATTCAATGGACCTGGCTCGCGATTCAATCATGTTCAAGAGTATATCGGCTATAAATAAATGCACACGTTTGTTGTGAATCGATTGAAGAAGTAATCATACGAACTCCATTCACAGCTTGTGCGCCGCTAATGAAACGTACTTCAGTGAGCATCCAGAAGCAACCTCGGTTGCGACAACCAAACGAAATGGAACTGGTTTTTGCTTCGATTTAAGCGTAAGCGAGCCCTGAAATCGCCGAGACAGATTCGATTCGGCGAGGAATATTTTAGACAGACTTAATTCTGAAAGAAAAAGCCACAAAAAATTCCTCAAGTCGACTACTCAAGAATCTTACTTATCAGTCGAGCGGCCCATGCCCTGATCTATAGCTGCCTTCCATCGCTGACGGTCCTGGGCGCTGTGCTCTCAGGCATCAAGACCAAGCTGTCTTGGTCTGCGATAACTTGAGCTTTATACCGGAGATTCCGTCTTCCTCTCCATCTCGAACCAGTAGGCTCGGATTTGAAGACCATCTTACCTGGACTACGACATTTGCTTACATCAATGAACCTAAGTGCATATTTCGCTGGCACTGGCAGTTGTAAGAGTAGCACGACGGCTTAAGTGTGACTGCTTTCTGCAGTCAGCCAGTACAACCTACGACAAGGCACTGAAAAGTAAACTGAACATATTACTGTCCGTAAGTTGTACTCATAACCTGTCGCTCTGTTCCATAAAACTCTCATTAATCCCTGGTACTTGAGAAGATCATGATAACCACGCGTAGTAAAAAAAAAAACGGAATTCTAAATCTAACTCAATGCGGCAATAAATGCCAGCACTTCTGGTGTCATTTAGTCCCCCACATTCCGACTGAATTAGAACACAAGCAAACAATGACAATGTTCCATTAACAATCACGAGTACAGGACGGCTTTTAGCGCGTATTTGCACTCGCCGCTTCTCACCATCAATGCAGAGGATATTATGACATTTCGCTTTCAGCAAACAAACGTTAACACCATTATCCAATGTCAATACAGTTCAACCACTTAAGAACGATGTATGGACTCGTACTTATGCCACTGCAGGCACATGCATGTCGCTCAATAAGTCGAACCACGGGGTGTTGGTGCTGGCGCTGGTGCTGGTGCTGGTGCTGGTGCTGGGTACCACCAACCATCCACCCGTCGCGTTTGAATGGCTTCTGTGCTTGGTACTTATTTTGCTTCAAATTGAAACAAGTTTCTTAAGTGATTTATGTCGAAAGGGGATTAACTGACTTATTCTTTCAAGAGCATATGTCTGCAGGTCGAGTGTACAATTTAACGAAAATTTATTACAGAACCCTTGAGCTGCAATCGACTTGACTTTGAATGAGTGCAGAATACAAGGGTTTCGTGCATCAGAGTGCATGCGGTTTGGGCTGAGGGCAGATTTCTTTTCATCGCTTAAATGCAGAAACTTGACAAATGGTCCCTTTCACAATGGCCCCCTCACCTTCCGGTGGGACAGTTCCAGCGCGAAACGGCACATAAAGGAGTAGGAAAGAGTAACTAACTCTAGGGCAGACGTTTTCCATTTTCACATTTTTCCCATTTGCTTCTTCGTTAGACCGCCAGTGTAGGATATCACGTTAAAGCGGGTAGTTGATTGATTTCTTTCCCCCATTTAACGTGGTTAAATTAGCAGAGGGCCATGTGGGAAGGTGTGTGAATATCCTTTGCTTGTCTTCCCTGGTCGATGGTCTTTTATTGATTTTTGTTTCTCTTCCTCGGCGAGCCTAAGGCCGTTGTTTTGAGTTATTTAAACAGAATGACGATGACAGACACATGGCATGTTGGTATGTGTCTTCTCGCATGATTGTATTTGTAGAAGATTTTTATATCTTGGTGATTGGTGTATGGCCCAATGCCGTCGTAAGATTTTAAATAACTTAAGAGGCTACCACAACGGACGTGAGTATGAATAAGTTAAATAAATCAATTGTGCTAAGGGAACAGAACATGGAATGGGACGAAAAGAAATTATTCCCTGTGACCGCAATGACGTCTTCGTTAAGTTTCGTCATGTTTCGTTCAGTTTTATTTAGTTTCGTTAAGTTTCGTTAAGTTTCGTCAAGTTGTAATCACCTGCGCTTTGTTAAGTGCAATCAAAATCAATCGCTCCCCACGCACGTAATATTCTGTTGTTGGTTAAATTTGGTTTCCTATACAATTTGAGAATGAGAATTATTTCCACTTTTCTCAGGCAGACCACGTCTATTTGTGAATGTTCTGGGACAGAGCAGAGAGTAAAAACAATTAATAACTACAGTAGAATCCGCCTCGTCGTTACAACACATTTCGGTTATAACGACGAAGTTAAAAGCTAACGTTTGGTTTTCCATTCAATAATGAGTAACGTCTTTTTCATTCCTATGTAGAGGCATCCGCTTGTAACGACGGAAAATTCGTTACCCATGAGTGGTCGTTATAACCGAGTTCTACTGTAATATTAGCCTTCAGTTACCGATGAATTTCCAATCAGTTGACATGGCGATTGAAGAGGCACTTTCATGACTGGATCATACAACCAAATTCGAAATTGCGAGCCACTGCCGCTACTCTCTTCATTCTGGTATGCGACTCACTAGAGCAACACATCTCCAAAAGGCCAGTTGTGCTATCCTATCTAGTCTAAGCGAGCTAAGCAAGATCAACATCAGTCAACTAGAGAAACATCATGACACATTACCATGGGCTTACATTTAGCCTGCTCGTCGCAATCAGTCATCTTAACCAGTTATCAAACCCAACCACTTAAATGCTCACGTATGTCCTTAACGCATGTGCTGCAAATCCTCGTTAAGTGCTGACCGAAAGATTGCATTTTCAACGGCTTGTTTCACTCGCAAGCCATTTTAAGATGCTATAACAAATGTAGCTCTGAACAGCCTCTGAGGTCATATGCATATCCTTAAACATCCTGGCTGACATCACACAATATTCACACCCCTTGCAACACGGCCACACATCTGAAGATCAACTTTTCGATTCATGCGTCAAAACCTCATTAGTCGCAAGCCCTAAAATACTCACCGAACTGAGTCACTGAATAACTCATGCGACACACACCATTCAGAGACTGAAAATCACTCAAATATGTATTCCTCCCATGCGTCATGTTCAAATCCACATAATCACATGTGCGATTTCGTTTCCAAATCCTTTTTCCATCAGCGATAAAGTTGCCAAGAGAATATGGCTCGGTTCATTAATATTAAAAAAGGAACTTTTAGACGTGTTCAACGACACAAAAAACGAGGAGAAAGAGAAACTGTTATGAGATGACAGCGTCGTGTACGCAAATGAGAGCGCGACGGTGCTGTCAATGGCAGAAAACGATTCATCTTATAAGTATTTCATTAACCACCGCTGGAGGTGGAGGGTGATGCGTCTCCGAAGGACCTCCGTGCAAGCCCGACCCTCCTCGGTCGCAATGAGATCTTAGTCATTACCTCTGCTTATAGGTGGTAAGGGAAGGTTTTTTAATAGAATAAATAAGTTCTATTGAAGTGGCGCTTAAATAATGAAACACAATGTAACACTTTGACAGCGCAGAACCGGGTGGGTGCTGCTGCCTCGGTGTGCTGTGTGTTTTTTCTCTGCCAAGGTGTAACGAACGACATTCGTTGTTATAATTGATGCAACTATACGGGAGTTAATCACACTTTGGAGACTTATAAACTGGAATTAGATGTGGGCTTTGAATTTAACGCTTTCGTGTGGCATTTTTCCCCGACAAAAGGTGCGCCCCCAGTCAAGTAATTACAAGCGACCGCCCTTAATGCTTGCGCCACGACTCTGGGTGGGGTTGAGGAAATAACACGTTTGAGGTGTTTTTATATCCGTTCGTCACTGCGAAATGTCACTGGACTGTGAAATTATTTAGCAGTTTTTATTGTCACCACGTTTGGCTGATGCGCTTAATGAGTGACACTTAATTTGGAAAATGATGGGCCTTATGGTGATGACTGTCTTTGCATGAGTCGGACCCTTGAGTAAGATTCTGTTATGTATAGAAAGAGAGGTGCTTCGGGATGATGTCGTTTTAAAACATTCTATGTTTTTTTCTATGTTTTTCTATGTTTTTTCTATGTTTTCCTATATTTTTCCCATCGCTCCAAATGTACTTTTTACGCAACAATCATGTGACAACACAGTGCTCGTCATATGCATGCACTCAGCGCCACCCATTCACATCGCTGTGCACGTAGTGTGCATCGTCTCTCTTTTTCTTTGACTACCCCGGCATTACATGGTCACTACAGCAGTCTAAAAATATCAACAAAGTCGTCAGTGAAAGCGCAAAACATGCAAATGCAAGCTTGTAGCAACCTTTTGTCTCCGGAGCAAGCACACCGGCTGCTGGCAAAATGTGGGGAAATGTGAGCGGGCATGCGGTTTGTGGAGATGGACGGTCGAATAATGCGCCATGCTAGACCACAATTATTTACGCATTTCGATGCGGCACGGCATAATTTAATTTCATGCTAATGAAAAACCACCAAAAATAAAATGCTTCCCGAGCGTTTTGGCATCCATGTGATGCGTTTTTGAAATTGCGGCTTTTGGGGTTTTCGGTGCACGCGCTGCCTGCTCGGAACTGTTGCAGTGCCTGCGGTAGCCAGGACAATTGATTTTAGATTGAGCTGAGTTTATTTTTATTTCGCCGTTGATACGGATTTAGTTTTATCAAGTTTCACGACACGAATGGGTGGTGGTTACGAGTACTATTGTCGTATTTGTTCTCTTGGCACGAATGTTGCATTTTCGGGTCATGCTGTGGTGGTGACTAGGTGACAAAATTGCACAATGGAGTGAGTAAACTATCGGGGAATGCGGTTGTTCGTTTGATGATGGTGATGTTGTGAAATCCTAAGGAATGGGTGATGTCATCAAATGGTCAGCATGCCATTTTCAAGCTTACAAGGGGACTATCCTTGCTCAAACCTTGTGTGTCCTTAAGATCGTATTCGTGGAATGCACGCAAGACAGTCGAACCGATGAAATATACTACCATTCAAAAGAGGGGTTAAGTGTAAGTGTGCCGTCAGAGCTGTTGCATCAAGATCACGTCCACGACTACGCCAGAACCACAGAGCTTAGCTTTAGGTAATGGGTCAGTTCAATGATGGTTACCCGGACATCTTGAAGCGAGATTCGAGGACGAGTTCCCATAGCACGCATTGCCGAGCTGTACCCACTAAGGGGTAGGCCCAAATAAAGTCTGTCAGGGTGTCTTGTTCTTGTGTGGGGTTGTGAGTTGCCAGTCTTACTGTCTGATCGCTTTTTAGTGTTTACAGTATTCCGTTCGGAGCGTTGTTTTACTTCCTACAACTGAACTGGATTCTCTGTACGGATGCAGGTGACGCTACAGCTCTTAGAGGTCCAGAGTCTTGCTTCTCAGGTGACGATACAGCCCTTAGAGGGTCAGGGCCTAGCCTCTCAGCAACCACTCGTCTTGTGCATGCTATTGTTCTCTCACAAGTGGAAGGGACCCACAGTTTTACGCTGACTCTGAACGGCCAGTTTAGTTATACCCTTTGAGGATTGTCAGTGACCCGAAAGAGTTGGGGCCATGAAAAGAATTTTGCTCGGACCGTAATTTGGCCACAAGCTTCCCTTCAAGCCTCCGTCTGTTTTGCTTTTAATGGCCTGCAGTCAGTCCGACTGGATCCATGGTATTTAATGCGATTGTTTATGGGTTACCGATGCTAGTTTAATCTTCATCGAAATTACATGAGCAACATGATACCAAAACGTGTGGGGGTTGGGTGTCTATCTGGGGGTTCAGCGGAGCCGATAGGTGATCTGTTCATGAGACAGCTGATGGAGGCAGGCAGTGGAGACTTTTTTGTATTTTATTCCATTTCGCTATGAACTAGGAGGAGATGTGGCTGGTAGCCAGTCAGCGCAAAACAGAGTGTACCCTCGTGAACTAATCCATGTGCTTACCCAGAATCTACTTACTTCACTCTTACTCAGAGGCCAACGTTGCACAGCTACAGCCGACTTTTGTGTCATAAATAAAGTAAGTATTTCCCAGTGGCCTTGAGTGGAATCCCCATCTGCACGGCAGCGTGGCGGGCGCACACAACGTTATGAAGCCATTTCCATCCCAGCGCAAACATCTGCCACCGTCCGGGGATCAGAGTGGACTGTGGAGTTAACCTGTTGATGCCATTAAAGTGATAAATGAGTTCATCCAGAGCTGTGAGGAGCTAGGTTGCGAAAATCGCACTTGAATTTGGTGCTCGGATGTGCCATCGGAAACTGGGGCAGCGTCCACTAGAATATAGAACCGTCTCCACGCTCATACTCCACCGCTTCGCACTGCAACCGTATGGCAGAATGGTGGGATTTAATGGCTGGACTGGGGGTAACAAATGAATTCCCAAGACGGAAACTAAGTCCGAATGCAATTCAGCTCACTTTCTAGTGAAGTCCTGCACGAGAGATTGGCACTCGTAGATACATTTTCCAGATTCAAAATAACCACCTGTGGATGGGGAATACACATGCAGGGAATTCTGTGAATTCGCTTCGAAGCTGAACTGCAAATTCCCTGCGTTTGGAGGCCGGCAAGAGGCGGGATTCTTATGCTGATGGAATTTGCATTCATGTTGTGTTTTATATTCCGTCCGTCGATAAAAATCTCTTGAATCGCAACACGGTCAGGCCAAGAGGTATGTGAGTGGGGCAAATGGTGGATGGTGCAACATAACCCATCCAATCCACGCGCAAATAAATGTGAAGCTGGGCACTCTCGAAAGATGCAATCATTTAAATACAATTAATGGCTTGGGCTTGACAAGGTGCTGGATTTATGTCTCTGCTGATATTGTGGATTTTGTCGTAGATTAA
Organism: Eristalis tenax; assembly: GCA_905231855.2. Lineage (NCBI taxonomy): Eukaryota > Metazoa > Arthropoda > Insecta > Diptera > Syrphidae > Eristalis > Eristalis tenax. The sequence goes on from HG993127.1 coordinate 25,297,545, forward strand.
TGAAGCTAAATCCATTCATAGGGCTTTCACGTATACGAATGTGAGTTGCCTGTTTTTTAGAAAAATCTTCCGTGGAGAAGCGGAATATCTCGGATTGACTCTTGATGTAAAGCTTTGTCAAAGCAGGTCAAAACGAGTCTTGAAGAATATGAAGCAATAGTCGTAACGGGTGGATGTACGCTTATATCTCTTGAACTACTCGACGGGTTTTAATGCGGTTTTAACCAAGGATAGAGTATTTCAAGGGGAAGGTTTATACGTACAGTGCAACACTAGTCTATGGTTGTGTGTTAATTCGACACACTTTTTTTTCAAATAAACAAAAATCCTCATTATTGAGGATGATATTTTCTCACCTAGACAAAATAGATTATTGTCGGGGCTCTGGGCTTGGAGGGCTCTGGAGGCTTGCAGAAAAGTCATTACATTTCCGATGTTATGTGACACAACATGTGTTTAAACTTTCAAATAAGGTTCTTTGCGTTTCTTTGCCTTGTTGTTTCTGATTTTTTCAGATTTTTTTCTAACAATTCTTGCAAAATATCTGACTATGAACGAACCTGCGAACAGTTTGTACCGCAGACCGAAGGCAGTGGTCGCCTGACCAAATTCTAGGAAGATGATACAGATTATTCACCAAGTGAGACTAAAAATCGATTCAGAAATACTAAAACAGCGACAACAGTGAGGCTGATTTTATCGGACACGAAATGCGTTTGGAAATCGCTGCTGAACCGGACAACGCTCTCAATTCACTATGTGCGCGATCTAATGCCACCACACCATGTCCATCAACCTAGACAATAGATTTCGCTCGGCATAATGTTCAGCGGATAAACTGGAGCCTATTCGCGATTTATTCGATTCAGCGCCTAAAAGTTCTGACAAATTTCTGACCAAAAACTAAAAATGTTAAAAAATAATTGTATACTAGTGTGAATACCGTTTTGCGTTACTTTGTTGTAATGTGACGACAATTGCTTCAGGAGGTCTTAAGGAATCAAGCCAACTGAAAGCTTTCTTCGAAAATGCCTCCTGTTCATGACTACAACGCATCCTTGTGGAACGCATGGTATGGCATTAATCACTGTGCGCGATTACAACTTTGATCTGCTGTCAATTTTGAACAGAATCTGCAATCTCCTCCACAGCCTCATCACATCTGACAGACTTTTCCCCTTCAATCGTCTACGAGGATTCTTTCAGTCTGCGAAGACGTGATTTGTACGGCAGGACTTCCAAACCTCTCGTGGAATTACGCTAAAATTCAAAAGCACTCAACATTTTTTGGCTTCGTTGAAATCTTCAGAAGAAAAATTTGTCCAGCGGCACTAAAGAGAAGAAAAACTGGACTGTAGATGGATGGTAAAGGGTTGGTCGAAGCGATTAAACAACAGTCCTTGACATTGACCTCAGGAGCGCATTCAAAGCTTCTCTAAAAATAAACGAAGACGGTCTTCAAACCAATTCTTCTGATTTTGCCTGTGAATGAAACCGTCATCCAGACAGGCAGACAATTTTTTGCAAGCTTGGTTCCAAAACGAACGTGTTCAGATGGCGTCCTTACAGACACCGGATCTGAATCAAAGAACCAAAGTCGACTAAATATTATCAATTGATGGCGATTAGACTACTGCCTCACTGCACATCCGCGTCTACGAGTACATGGCATCCAGAGCTTTGCCAATGTCAAGTTGTGTAAATACGATCGACTAGCTATGTTCTCAACGGACTGATCCGGCTAAAGGAGAAGGAAGGGAGGAGCGACTTAAGCCGTAGGATTGCTTCCAGGTTCGGTGCTGCATCATCAGCACAAACTCAGCGGTCTTGCACATTTATCCCGATCAAAACATCGGAGTTCACAAGTCAAGTCGAGAACTAGTGTACAACCCACCGGACCTCAACTAGGGACACGGCATGTAAATCTCTCGTTTTCACTTGAATGCACTCAACAACTTACTTGTTCATAACTACATCGCATCCTTGTCGAACACGCATGGTATGTCATTAATCACTGTCTGTTGGAAGTAATCTCCCAGGTGCACAGCAATGTTGAGCACCCTCACAGCTCAGAGGGTGATCCGGAAAAAACGGAAAATACAAAAGTTCGATTATAAAACTGAACTTAAGCTCACATTCGGTCATCGGCTGCCAGATCAGAGGTGCCCATGGTCGCATTCAATTAACCGTTGATGAGGCAATGAAATTGCTTCAACACCATAAATTATTCTGTATCCTTGCGGAACACGCGCACACCCGTCGACTGAGAAATGTGCATCGTGTTTGTGTGCATACGACGAGTGATTAATTAATCGCATAGGGTGACGGATGCCGTGAGGTAATCAAGATAAGTTTGTCAATTTTGAGCTTTAATTGTATTCTCTTGATGGTATTTAAAACGATGCCCTGATTGATAAGTGACAGGTGGCAGATAAAAGCTTGTTTTTATTTTCTGCTGCTCTAGTCCGGTCCGGTCACGGGGGAAATGAGGCGGCGATGGTGGCGTTAACAACACTTCTCATTAGTCTCTTGGGACCGATTTAATGGAAAATTAAATTTAAATTCTTGAAAATACAGCTCGGTAGATGAGGGACTGTTTAGTGAACGTTGACGAAGTGTCTAATCAAGTTATAATTTGGGCGACAACAGATATTCGATTGGCACGTGCCATGTTAGGGGACGCATAGGCCAAAGTACTGTTAATTGTTATGTCTCAGCAGCTGTCAAAGTTACCATCGACGAGTTAAAATGTTCAGTAGGGCTTGCCATTTCATCATGCATAGCTTCACAGCTTCAAAACGTGGGGAAATTATCAGCGTCCGAAAGAGGTATCCCTTCTTCCTCAAGTAGCCAGTATAATATGAGGAATGGCTCCGCATTTAATTTCAACTCTTGACGACAAACAGGCGCCCTGGTTTCCCCCTCCCAGCGCCGACGCTACAGCAACCAATCGTGTTGTGCGTGCTATTGTTCTGACACGACTGGGACCGACATACACACTTTACGAATCATAATCAATCAATTCTTGTGGTAATCTGTTGTTTATCGACTTCGAGAAAGCTTTCGATTGCTTGAATCAAGATGCAATCTGGTTGTCGCTGAGCAGGAAAAACTCAAATAGGTAGTAAGTGGCCCGCCTTATACAATGCTAAGTTGTCGGAGGGGTCTCAGGTCCAACGTGGAGTGCGTCAGGGATGCATACTGTCCCCACTTATGTTTCCGGTGGTTATCAGCGATGTTCCCCGCGCAGCAATGGCGGAAAAAATCATGGAATTCGATGGACTCAGACTACGCTGAAGATGTTTGTCTCTTGTCACGGGACAATGGATCTCCACTTGGTGGCCCACAATCTAGAAACTGAAGCACATAAAGTGACGCTCAGATTAGGAGGAGTTGCATAGGAGGAGAGCTGCAGAACTCCGAACGAGACGGCGCGCAGGCGTGGTTGATATCCTATGTCCCCGTGGGTTACATATAACAGCTGGTCATCATAAAATGGTATGACTGTACGCATGTCAACGAGAACGCTATGTTGGCGTCTTACTCGTTACACCGTGCATATTAACACAGCGCACAGCACGGTGAACCCGGGCCAAAATCGTGTGATTAACTTGATATATTTCTCTCGCTTCTGTTGAGTGGTGCAGCTAACCCAAGCCAAAAACGTGCGGCAAAAGTCACGTGTTTCGTGTATGGATTGCACCGAGAGGGGAACAGCCAGCCCACGTAAAAGCCACCAAATGTGGTTGTCAGGCCTGTGTTAGAGTCGCCTCTCTAGAGAAGTTAAAAGACAAAATATAAATCCGCAAAAAATGTGTTTGCTTTATTTCGATTTTGCGCCACAACGACTGGCTCCCGAGGGTTGTAAGTAAGTTACGTGGATTTATCCATGAGCTGGGTAGTAACCCCGGCTTCAGCGTGCGAAAAGTTGGTCTAACGGAGAAAAATTATGAGCACGAGTACACTCTTCTGGCTCTTAAGTCACCAAAAAGACAGCGATTGTGGGAAATGGAAAAAACATTGCTTCCGAAGCGGCCAATATCGAAGAATACCCAGAGAGTCTGTAATGAATTGTCTATCCATGCCTAAAGTAGGTACACGAATCTGGGTCCCACAGCGGCGACGTTGAATCGTACATGGTTGTAGACCACCCCGTCCTGGGACTAGCAAGCTGTCGCCTCTTTGCTAGTTGCATTCGTGACAAGGTGACAAAACAAGTTTAATAATCGAATATTGAAACTGCTCATTTCAAAATTCGAACAGCTTACACATGACCACCCTGTGTAAGGCTAAGTCCAACTCTCTTCCCGTGTACAGCATGCATGTGCGGCACATTTATCATTTTTCAATCGCACCCCAAGATCGTGAATTACAAACTGTCCGCAGACAAGGAAGGCTCCATGATTCCTCCTCCATTGACTCTGCATGTTTACGTCCACCATCCTCGGCAGGAGCAGCATGCACGTCTCTGAATATTTTTCCAAACGTTTTCAGATGCAAAGCTGAACATTTTGAAAGATAACACGAACCATGTCTCGGTCTGTCGCCCGTTGCCCACGCTGCGTGAACAGACGAGGCTTCGGGCTGATTCAATTTAAATGTATTCGCACCTCGGGCGAACGTTGGTCACGTGTGTTCCCTGCGAATGCTGTTTTTCGCTCATCTTGATATGCAACGAATGCCTGTAATGGCCTGTGAGTAATGGCACGAGCTGCAGCTCGTCTCACAGCGGCGTTAATTGCATAATTCTTGCTCACGATTATTTCACTACTGTGGTGCATATGCAAGCGGTTGGGAAAACAAACGTTTTAACCATCTCGGTTTAAATGCTGTCAATTATTCCTTTTATTGCGACTCATTTCTGTTCACTTGGACAGACGTTTAATTTATAAGGCAGCACTTATTATTGCGGTCGGCGTTTTGGGAAGTGGGCTTAAATCGAGAAGGATCTTTAATGTGGGTGGTCAACAGCTAGCAGTATTTTCGAGGTCGCTAGAGTGTTCCACACATGTTATCCGAATGAACATCCGACACAGAATCGTGCTTTTGCAAGAGTGTTAGTCGGATTCAAAGGACCAGAAGCATTCTCTACAAAACTCCTGCTGTGTCCTGCTACATGGAGCCGAAAGCTGGGCGATGATGAAAACAGAAGTGCTCCGATTATTGACGAAGTCGAGAGAAAAGTTTCGCATTGGATAAAAATAAAAAGAAAGCCACTAGTTTTTCAAACAGATGGCTTTAGATGTAGATTATCTCTCGTTGTACACGTCCCATCGGGCCAAACTAAATGCAGCTAGAAGGATAAGATTTTGCACTAAAATGAACTTTGCGGAAGAGTCTTGTGAGCACGAGCAAAATCATTCACCATGCCGCGGGACGGTAAACAAGTGAGAATTGATTAACGTCATCTCTGTGCCATAAGGCACATATCACGAGTTCATTTACTCCTTAGGTCGACACTGGTCCAGACGCCTTGACGCCTTAAGTGGGAATCTCCAAGTTCGAGTTCATGCTCATGGACACTCCCTCCACCGAGGCCGATCTAAAACCTATGCTGCTCTTTGGGTCGCAGCACCCGGTTGTAAGTTTGCAGCTCCACACTCACTTCACGTATACCTTCAAGTCTTAAAGTCGCACATACTGCCTTCACCAACATGATAAACTCCAAGTCTTGCAGGTTATTATCAGCCCGCGAGCCACCACGATACTCCCACTTGGGAGCCAACCTCATGTGAAGAGGGTCTCAGGGGCAACCCTGATCCAGAATATAGCCCCTGGTCAGGCTACCACTAGGATGCCATAACACCCCAGGACTGGCCGTCGTGATGTTATTTTCAAACGATACGCTGCAATCTGTTATATGCCTTAAGCATTAGCATTCAGCAGTATCGATGAAATTATTTTTCGCCTGAGCTTCATATTCTCGTGAGCACTGGAGTAGGGACGATTCCTAAGCCAATTACTCAAGCTCAGGGATTTTAGTCGACTGGCATGCCTTACCTCGGGTAAATTATAACCCCCTACCCGAAGGGGGGACGGGAACAATAATCATTTTGTGGTAGGGCCGGACTGTAAAGTGGATGCATAAGTGCCTCCCAATCAAGAACACAACTCCTGTTCTCTGGGCCAAAGCTGTCCGCTTAAGAGCGATTGCTTCCTTCAGACGGTCTAGTTATTCTCAGTACAGGTCCCAAATAAGAGTTTTACCATAGGAGATCATTTCATAGTAGATTGATCCCTCCAATCCCACCAAACACACAGCAAGACCTTCCTGTTGTTCCTGTTGTTGAAAACCCGACGTTCAAAATAAAAAGAAGTATGAGAAGTATGAGTATTTTTTAACAAACTCTTTTCCAACATTTCGGGCAAACGGCATATTTTTTGGTACATGTGGATTTGTCTAGCTCTCGTTGCTATTTGTCCCAATTTAGAGGTTGTTTTCAGGCTGCTTTTCTAAAGAAATCGTTGCCCCTTGATCCATTTCAGAGGTGCCCCGTTCACAGAAGTCCACCCATAAAGCGAGTGTATGCATGAAGTGCGATTAAATTTGGAGGTGAACCTTCGAACTGATCTTCCCGCGCCGCGGTTCGTGTAGAAAAAGGCCGAACCAGAAAGACCAAGTAAGCGCGGATGTTAAACAACTTGACCTCGATAACGGGAAGCAGTGTTCTCTGACCGACAGTAATGGAAGGCAATACCAGGCTCAGGCTCGGACCTTCATGGGTCACTGGGCTGAGGAGTAAGAAATTACAAACACAATCCAACTTGTTCTTGATGACTGCAAATATCTTCTTCAGGACCATCTAGGATGGAAGAAGACTCTAGCCCGGATCTACGAGGGTCTGGGGCTGACTGGATGGCGCAATTGTTTAAGTGCCTGCCCTTGGTGAGTCGATTCCCCGGTTCGAATCCCAGTAAAAGCAAAGTGAATACACTTTTATCTGGTTTTCAAACCAGGTGCAGTCAACATTGCGTTGGGGTCAAATTAACGGCACTCCATCAGTGGCAGTAGTAGGACCAACAATTAGACACATCAGACCAGTGCTGGTGAATTTACAGCCTACCAAGGACTGACTTGATTCTAATCTCAAATCAGTCCTTGGGATAGTTTAGAATAAATATAATTTGCATTGCTTGCGAAACGATACATATTGGCCTGTGGTTGACGTAACTCTTTGAGACACTCTGTATTAAGCGGGTGGGTCCCCATAGTGCCCTTCCTTTATTCAAAATATAACAGACAAAAGACATTGAACCTCTGTGATGTCATTGCTTCGCTAATGGTCCACGAACAAATGCCAGGAAGGCAGTTATGTCGAAAGGGGTGTATGGTGTACTCCGATCGAGTGGAATGGCGCATTTGTCAAATTCGACGTTGTTTCTGTCGGCTTCATGGCAACAATCAAACAGCCCACAAAGCACGCCGCAGACCATCGCCTTAAATGGCGTGTTGCTTGATTCCCACCACGCAACAAAGAAGGATGACATAAATTCACCTTCGGCACACTTCTGATTCAAAAAAAACTGTCAACACAACGCAAATGCCGCCTTTGCGTTTTGCCAATGCCAGGGTTGAACATTTAGTTGACAAAAGAGCTCAAATTTGTTTCCATCTTTGTTCGCTGATAAATGCCAATGATCACCTTTCATTGTGTTGACGCTTCAACAATATTCGGCGTTCGTTCGTGCCTTTTGTTTGCAAAAATGGAGAGACAACAATGTAAAGTACTTATTGAGTTTCTTTCTTTATCCGTCAGTTCAATGGCTCGGGAAAGGTACGTGGGTTTTGGGTGCAAGCAACGCGTATATAATGAATAACTTTATTTTCTCCATGGAAGCGTCACGCAAGTGCGCAACTTTATGACCTAGTTCATCGCTGCTGATGTCGGCCTCCGCAAGCGTGAGTTTTAATCTTTTTTCGATTCCGCAACCGAGTGAATGAGTGCAGCCATTTGATGTAATTCTTTTCACTGTGTGCTCGGCTGTGTGGAAAGGGCGTCCGCTGTGAACAATTTACATGTGAGCAATACGGTCTCTCATCGGGGTACGAGGGATGTTCAATAAGTCGGTGACTTTGGAATGAAATAACCCATTTCTGTTTTTTTCACGTAGATACGTTCCGGGAAAAAACCGTGTAAAAAAGACACGAGGTTCAAAGAAAAATGCGAATTGCTTCCATATCCTTTGACAACGTAAAAATAAATCAAAAGAATATTCACACAACAGACCCTGTCCTGCGCCTGCTTCGCGAGGCAGATCATAAAAAAAACACCCTTTTTGCTGTCGGGTTTTTCCATATTTAATTTATCTAATGCCACATTTGCACTTAAGTAAACTCTTCGTAAACTAAATTTGTTGGTTTGCCCGGATTTGTGGGACAAGTGAACATAACTAATAGCTTAACTACAAGTGAACATGACACCCATCACTGTCCGTGGGGGAAGCGTGGGTATTTAAAGTCAATTCCGCATTTTCAACGGCTGTCCTTTCGCCTTATTTATTGTCAAAGCAAACATAAGACGTATTGAAATCTTCTCAAGCCACACAAACCCATACCCGCTTCGCTGTGCACCTTTCCAAGGGGTTGTCTAGAAGCGTGGAATTCTTTCAATTCTTCAGGCTTGAGAAACACTGACACTTAAGAGATCACAATAAAATTCGTTTTTAAAATATTTTACATTTTGTGTGTGGTCGAAAACTGGTTATTCTTTTGGCAACATTTTTTTGTGTATGATAGCCGATGTCTATTCGATGGTTTTGTACGACAGATGATGTACCCCAAACCAGGAAGCGATGATCAGCAAGCAGTGTAAAAAGCAACTTATTCTCATATATCTTGACACATTGAAATCAAAGCAACTGCGAAACCGACGCCAAAAACACGGCTAATGTGTGGAAAAACCCCTAAATGGTCTGAAATACATGTGTTTTTTCAAGTACTCACAATGTTTACCGATTTGGATCAAACTTCGCACAAACCATATACAGACTAATACCATAGATGTGTGAAAGTTTGGCTGAAATCGGTACATGCGTTAAGGCGTGAATCGGCGACAAACACTGAAGACTCTATTTTTATATATATAGAAATCAGTCTATTATAATATGAGCATAAATTTGAAAAATAATTTCAAATAAACTTAATTTACTTACTAAATTATAAAATCAAGGTTAGTAAAAATATTTTTCTCTAAAATTTCAATCAAACATTTTTTTGAATAGTGCTTAATCGAAAGGAGTCGTGTAAAAAAGGAATAATTTTTTTCCAAACCGTGTAAAAACAGAATTGGTTGTATACTTGTTATTTTTCACTGTAATTTATAAATTTATACATTTTCCTCAACAATATACCGACTTTTTCAGCTCTCCCAAAAAATGGTTTCCCACGCTCTACAAAATTGACATTATTTGCACGGCTCCTCTTAGAGCACGTTCGTTTTCTCGTGTTCAGTGGCCGATCCAGGAGAGAGTGAATTTGACCTTAACGGGTGGGGTTGGAGACAGCCAAATGGTTTCAGTTGAAAAATGTGCGCGGTGCAGTCAGCAACGGTAGAGGTCACTTTATGGTTTGGGGAAGTTGTAGGAAATCTGGTTTCTTCTCCACAGTACTGTGGACATGAAAATGCACTTGGAAAATTCTAAGAATCGTGGCTGATTTGGAACTGCTCTCTCGGTAGTGATCGGAAACCAATGTCACTGAAAACGTGTCCAAATTTTAGAGCGATTGAATTAAAAAACACAAGATAAGATCAAAGGTAGACCTAAGGAACGCTCTCTTGGAAGAATGGGGACCGATTTCTTCGGAATACACCAAGAAGTTGGTGGCTTCAATGCCGAGTCCGTGCTTCGACAAAAAGCTTGAACTGTTTTCAACGAAAAATTTAGTTTACTCTTTTTTGAAATGTTAAATGTGAACTGCCTGGTTTTTCGTGAATACTCTGTTCGAGTTTACAGAGTAAAGTTTTTCAATTCCATTTGCAAGCGTTTTCGCAGTTTTATTTAAGTGTTTCTTTTCGATCCTAGAAAGTGGGTACATCACTTACAGCTGGGAGACTGTGTCCCACGCACCTTGACTCAACGGTGGTCCAACACGTTATTATGAATTTTGATGACCATGTCCGCCTTTGGACTTTGGTCGCTCAGCATAGTTTGTGCTCCTGCAACTGCAGCGAATAATGGATCCGGTGTGGATAGATCTCCATCCGTAAGGGGATAGTACCCTGTTCATCTGCTTCACAGTTCTTTGGAATATCACAGTGGCGCGGCATCCACAAAAGTTGGATAAAAAAAATCTTGGTCATCACATTAAGAGATAGGCGCTGAGTTGAACACTCAGACACTTGATCGCTGCCTGACTGTCAGAACAGACAGTGATATTTGTACTTCACACTACATTGTTTGTTAGCCAGGACAGGGCTTCCTTAAACTGTGCTAAAAGTGATTAAAAGACGCTACAGTGAAACGAAAACATAGCCGGATGTTAAGATCGTTAGGAAAGACACCCGCACCCACGCCTTCATCAATCTGTGAAGGTTGACAGAGGAACAGCCAGCGTCTGGTAACATCTGGAGGTGACGCTGATTGAACAACCCTACTCTAAGAGGACATCTGGTATCAGGAGTTCAGTGACTATGAATAGGATAGTGGAGTGTCCAGAACTGCCCAGTTAATTCAACACAGTGCAGTGTGATCGTCATACTAGCTTCTGTCCTTCTGCCGATTAAGTCTATTGGTGGGAGATTTAGAATTATGTTCATTGGAGGTTGATACGTACTCATTTCTTTTCGAACGCAGTCCACCAAACTGCCACTCCATCCAGTTAAATGGACTTGACTGCTGGTATGAATACCTAGTAGTCCCCATTAGTTCTTTAGCAGTTTGGCGCAGTGGAGGCCTTCTTGACACGTCCTGGATAATAAGTTGCCAGCTTAACTTCACACAATTTGGGGGAGGGCCAAAGGCAGGGACTTCATGTCTGCACGTGCAAGTGACTAGATCCGTTGATTATTCTATGCTTTCGTCGCATCGGAGAGTGGTATTCAGGTCGATTTCACCGTCAAGCTAACCATCCATAGGTTCCAAACTATGACTCATCAGTGGTCCCAGGTGATGCACTCCCTCCTCTAGACGCAACATTTGCTCTTCGACTTTTGATCTTTAGGCTTTGCCTCGTGCAGCAATCGCACACATCATGCTGTCGTCACTAACAACAAGTCATCTTAGTGTCCGCTTGCTGAAGTCTATTACTGATCCCTAAACACTGTTCATTCATGCACCTAAATTTTCAACGCTACCTCATGCCTAATACCTCGCAGTATTCGTGGAAACCATCTCATCCACCATCTGAGCTATGCTACGGCTCACGAATTCCACATAGCCTCTTTGAATAAATTACCCTCGATTTGTGATGCGTACGGACGATTGTTTCCGGCAAATTGTAATCGATTGTAATTGCTGCAATTGATAAAAATCCTTCCACATCACCCCCTTTTACGAGCTGCAACAGAGTCAACCCGCTCGTGCAATCATCCTTTATTGTCATCAAGCATAAATGAGCCGCGTCTAACGACTTGAATTGATTGCTTAAATTTAAAACCCCATGACAGCTCGTGTACTTAAGCAAATAATTTACGACTTAAGGGCTCTTTCAGGAAATTGCTCAATTGCCTGTGATGCCACCGCGACTTCTTGAAAGAGCCCACACATCTCAGCCATTAATAAAATAAACCGAATATTATTGACCCCCCTTCATTTTGTTCTTGTACTTTCAGGTATGTACCCGCTGCGCTGGTGAACCCGTTCGACAGCTGTAAATTAGTGAGTCATTCAAAACACACCCATTAGGCGTTTAGGGCCATTAAAGCGTCGCTTATGAAGTTCCCGTGGCAGTCAAAGCCGCACAAAGGCGGTATTCCTCAGTGGAAGGGGCCAGGTATTCGCCATCGAATTCGAATTCCGCCTTTGTGTGCGGCGCATCGTCCCCTTGCAGGGCGCCATTCAGCACCCCCATCCACCGCCGCCAACCACCGCATCTATGATTGTTTTATTGGTGATTTTACGAGTAGCATTTGTATCTGCGGGCGAGCAACATGCAAATTACTTGTAATTCAATTGACACTCATAATTCCGCCATAAACCACCGCACCTGTATTCAATTTCATTATCTTCCCCTATTATGTCTTGCGTGTATCTTGTGCACTTCGCCCTCGTCTCTGCCACCCACCCGCCCGTCGACGACAAATGTATTGATTTCTTTTTCCACCATTTTACGACCATTTATGTATTTTCTATCCACATAAACGCGCAAAACCATCTGGGCATTTGGAATCAGTTCGTTGTGGAATGGTGCGGCGGATGGGGTGGGGGAGAGATTTGCCACCTAAATGGTAATCGGTCGGCGTGTTTGTGTCCTTTCTCGGCGTGCGGCGATGTTTTCATTTCGATTTTATTTCTATGGTGAGCGATAATAAGCTTGCCACCGGAAAAGATTGTAAACGCATAAAAGGTGCTCTGTTTTATTTGTTGTTTCATGAGGGACTGTGAATTTGCTTTTTGTTCTGTTTATTTCGTTGCTGTGCTGGGGGATGTCAATCAATTTAAGCGATCATTAATGCGTTGGTTGTTGCCCACTAGCTTGCTCACGTAAATTAATTCGCCTTGTTTTAGGGCTCTTATTTGGTCTAAGGCAGCTTGCACGCACTCGGAACACTGAATATGATTAATTTTTATATAATTTCACGTGAATCTAATTACACGTGAATTTACCAGATTCTGCTTAAAAATTCGAAAAGCCACTTCTGAACACATGCTTACAGTATAATTTTCAGGAACGTGAATAAAAAAAAAAAAGTGAATAAATTTCTCGGAACATTCACGTGATCACGTAAATTAATTCGACATGTATTATGGTCGCACACAAGGCTCTTATTTGGTTTAAGGCAGCTTGCACACGATCGGAACACTGAATATAATTCGTTTTTATTTAGTTCCATCATTTAATTTCACGTGAATCTAATTACACGTGAATTTACCATATTAAATCAGATTCTGCTTAAAAATTCGAAAAGCCACTTCTGAACACATGCTTACAGTATAATTTTCAGGAACGTGAATGAGCACGTTTCTCGGAACATTCACGTGATCACGTACTCATGCTGTTGTCAAGTGATAGTTTGATAATGCTAATTGAAATGATCTCGCTCTCTCTAGGTCTTGGAATAGTAAAAATTGTTTCAATTTCATGATGATCTTCCGTTAACATGGATGCCTTGACCTTGGTATTGTTAGTTCATCGGTGGTCTCAAAGCACATCGAATTTCATTCAATTCGAATCCACTCACTCTTGTACGTAACCACTTCTCTTGGAATCGATATGAGAGCAAGCAATGGCTACCGTTCGTCAAAGCACTACAGTCATGAATATCTTAGCCACATCCCACATCCGCACCCCAAAACAGTCGTACATAACATCCCGGAGCTCTCAAGCGGTCTGGCAGAAGTGCTGCCATAAAATGGAACCCACAAAATTCGTTTCACTTTCACCTTGAATTTCAGACGCACTTACTTCGCTCTGATTAAAACGATATTGATTCGAGGACCGAATGGGTCCATTAAACTTACCTCTTATGCCTTAAAGCCTCTTGTGGATGGGTGCCGTCTATAAAAATTCAATTCGGACCACTAATAAACACTAGCACCGCCCTCCGCCCTCCGTCCTCTACCATCCGCTCCGACCAGTCGAAAGGAAAAAATGGAAAATGAGAAACCTAAATAAATACAGATTATTTCTTTATATCTCCATTCATGGTGTTTTGCAGCAAGAACCCCACCAGGCTCCGCCAAGCTCGTGCGGCCGGATATTCCCTTGGCATCCAATCAGCTTCACAATAAAACAGTAGCATCAAGGAAAAAGAAAAAAACACACACGTCAGCAGAGGGAAAGAGCAAACCGAGTGCCTGCTCGGAGGGAGAGGAGAAAACTTGACGAACAATGTTGCAGGGGGAGGAGGCACGGCATCAGGAGCTAGGTACTTAATGTGTAGTCAGTCCATCAGAAAGCGCTCCACTTCCTCCCTCGCTCCAGCCCAAGTTCCTTTCCTGCCGTAAATCATGTACGGCAGCATGCTTCATCAATGCTATAGAGTTGAGTCTATACTCGTACCAGGAGCTTGCGATGCCACTGTTGCTGCTGCCGTTGAAGCGTTATCCTTCAACAATGGCATGGAAACGGGAGTTGTTGGGAACTTTTTTAATAATCCCTAAGCGAAAATGTGGGTGGCATGGCATGGCGATGGGTGGCGATGCGATAAATGCACAAGTACATGCAACAAACTGATTTGTTCATCCAGCTGGAATATTTCATTCTCGTGCACACAGCAGGACAAAGTTTGATGTCTTTCTTTGGATTCGATCTTTTTGCTTTTGATTTGTTTTTCGCTCAAGACTTGTGTGATTGAGATCTGCGGTAATCGGTGATAAACGGGAAGCAGCCCCGTTTTTTTATCGTGCACCTTTTGGTTCGTGTTGTCAGAAGCTATCAACTGTTGCAGGCTGATCGGAACTTATTGAAAGAGAATTCGAGGAAATTATCATCTCCCCCAGGGAGCCTTAGGGTTTTCCAGGAATGCTTCTTAATTCATCCCATTCTGAAAGGGTCTCGCATGGAAAGCTCAAAAACAAGCCCATTTAAAAATGATTAAGGGCAGTAAACAAGGAAACTCGAACGCACCCTCAGTCATAATTTGGAATTCCCATCCCCTGCAACAGATGTTCGTGTGTATCTCTCGACGATGATACTGCCAGGATGTGAAGTTACTGCCTACGACTTGATTTTGGCATTATTTTGTATTTTCCGCATGGCCTTCTGTACGAGTGCGCTCCATGGAGTGGAGAGGGATGTTCACAGCAGAATATTGATCGAGTGGGAACAGCAACATAAACTGTTTACTTAGTGCATTCTGACTGAATGAATTTACCCTAGGAAGTCGGTAACTTTATTAAGACCCTTCTGCGAAAACGTGTCGGCAGGGCTGAATTCGATTGTCTTCATGGAGCGTTCAGATTCGAACCTAGTAAGGGTATAGTCAATGTTTGGGAAAGGGGAAATCGTGTACCCGTTCTGTAACGATTTCTATATGCACATGGGGATGTTGATTCTGTTCCAATTACTGTTTGGAGATTTCTTGTTTCCATTTCTGGATTTTGTGTTCCTCAAGACTCGGATTTGTTGGTGTCTGAAATAAAAATGGCAGATGCTTATGCTTATGGGCATGCTAACCACTTACTAGTGGTTGAAGGTCTCGTCCCGAGGTCCCGACCGATTTGGCTTCTGTCCCGGGCAGACAGAACTCTACCATGTAGAATGAAGTAAATCTGTTTAAAATAATCTACATGTTATTGGAGCCCCATGGAAGCAGGTGGAGCATTTTTTAGTATCGTTAGGTCTTTCTCATGAGTGATGGAAGAAGTAATGTAGGATCCTGTAGGATTTTTGGATCCATTTTAGGTCAAGTTGGGTCCATCTTAAAACAGCTTGGTAGATCTGTAACCAGGAAGGCCGAGCTCGGTGTCCACTTAGTCTTTATTCCAACTCTCACCCATGGTCATGAAATTTGGGTAGTGACCGAAAGAATAAGATCGCGAATACAAGCTGAGATGAGATTTCTCCGTGCTGTTGTGGTTACTACGGGCAGTGGGTATGGGTAAACGCAGCAGTGCGGGAGTATCTCAACACTGAGGAGCTGCTTCTTCGAACGGAGAGGGCTATGCTTCGGTGACTTGGTCACGTGGCCTGAATGTCCCCTTCATCACGACTTCCGAGGCTGGCGTTGAATGGGACTCCGTCACCGCTTGGCAAACCCAGGACGAGATCAAGTCCAAAAGCTCGCCTAGATACGCTTGGACAAACCTCCTGATAAGTTAGAGTCGATGGCGGAGGATCGAGTTGCCTGGAGATCTGTCATGCGTGATGATAATGAAAATAATCTAATCAAACGGATGTTGAACAGAAAATGTTTAAAAGCACGAAGATACTCGATGTCCTTCGCTCTTACCAGCGAATTTTTAAAATTTTTGAAGGTCTAAGTTCGTACTTCCGATTTCAAGAGGGGGCACAAGCTATTCATACCTCTCCTTAAGGGGTCCCCTCCCATGCAGCTCGTTTCAGAGTTGCTTTGATGTTGTGCGAAGGTGGAAGAGATTTGTCCGAGAGTATTCTCTCTAAGCCAGTTTCCTGTAGGAATCTGGGAATGACAGCTAGTCCTAGCGAATTCAATTCTTCCTCTGATATTATGTGCTTGCCTATATGTATTTGCCTTTTGTGGGCAAGAGCCTCACAACTCCCTTGGCACTGACAGATAAATGCCAATCTGCTGATGTATGTGCGCTCTTAGGTTCTGTCTGCCTCATCCTGACCGTACTACCAGACAGGACATATTTAATCTCTTAAATGAGCTTGTTACATCATGTGAGCGGAAAATGTTCAGGCATTTGTTGGTTTGATGGTACAAGGATGTAAAGGGTGATTTTTTAGCTATTATCTTTTTGGCAACACTGGCTTAAACAGCTGACGCACGTTTCGTGTTTTGTTTCACTGTCAAACATCTTCGGTTTGGTCTATAATTTAACCATGAATCGTCTTACAAACGAACAACGCTTGCAAATTATTGAATTTTATTATCAAAATGCGTGCTCTGTTAAGAAAGTTCGAAGCTCATTTTTGGCTCAATGGGTACGTAAATAAGCAGAATTGTCGATTTTGGAGTGAATATCAGCCAGAAGCATTGCAGGAGCTACCAATGCA
Organism: Eristalis tenax; assembly: GCA_905231855.2. NCBI lineage: Eukaryota > Metazoa > Arthropoda > Insecta > Diptera > Syrphidae > Eristalis > Eristalis tenax. Next base: position 25,314,346 of record HG993127.1, read on the forward strand.
TCCAGGAAAAGTCACATTTTGGTGCGGTTTATGGGCTGGTGGCATCATTGGACCGTACTTCTTCAAAGATGATGCGAATCGTAACGTAACTGTGAATGGTGAGCGCTACCGTGAGATGATATACACCTTTTTGCAAGAGCTTGACTTGCATGGCATGTGGTTTCAACAAGACGGTGCCACATGCCACACAGCACGCGCAACAATGGACTTAGTTCGGTGAACATTTTATTTCACGCTCGGGACCGGTCAATTGGCCGCCTAGATCGTGCGATTTACGAGTAACGCCTTTAGACTATTTTTTGTGGGGCTATGTTAAAGCTCATGCCTATACAGACAAGCCCGCTTCAATTGACGCATTGGAAGACAACATTGAAGCATTTATTCGTATGATACCGGCGAAATGTTGGAAAGAGTATGCCAAAATTGGACTAAGCGGATGGACCATTTGAGGCGCAGTCAAGGTCAATATTTGCATGAAATAATCTTCAAACATTAAATTATAGGGACCGTATTAGATTTCATGCATTTTTTTTTGAATTTTATGTGTGTTTTTTTTTTTTCGAAAAACTTTCCAATAGCTTTTAAAAAATCACTCTTTAAAAGGGATCTAAGTTCTTTTGTTAAAAAGGTTGCACCCGAAGCTATGTTGCGACACTTGAGGCGTTGGTGGCAAAAGGAATATCATCAGAATTAAAAATAGTTCTCGATGAAGTCGCGCTGATAGTAAATTTTGTAAAATCATTGCCGTAAAATCACAGAATCTTTGAGAAAAAATATGTGATGCAGCATCCACAGCCGGCTATTACTTCATATTGAGGTTCGTTGGCTCTCCCGCAGGGCTGCGGAAATGTCACTTTTTGGAGTTTTATACATTAACCGTATAAAAGTATGAAAAAGTGTATATTTTACACCAGAAATATTTGTATACACGTAAAAAAGTGTGTATAGTGCGTAGACTATTATACGTCAACAACCCTGCTATCCCGAGGAAACGAAAACGCTTCTTGGAGCTACGCGAAGAAATAAGTCAGTTTTTTTTATTGTGAGCACAAGCTGCACATTTATGTGAGGTTTTGGGGTATACTAGCTAAGCATGAATTTACTAAACAAAAAAAAAAAAGGCAGATATGGCCCGTTCCCAATGAATCGAAAAAGCGAGGGTCTGAATGAACTTTAAGACCGTTCCCAACGAGTTTGATGTGATTTCGTTCTCAATTTTGGAGTCACTCGCTCTCAATTTACTGATGCCCGCCAAAACAGATGTCACTCGCTCTCAATTTTCAAATGGCCGCTAAGCCAGCTGCCTGTTGAGAACAGAAAATAGAAAGAAATAAAATGAGAAAATGAAAAAAATAAACTGAAGTTCACGCAATAGGCCAGTTCGGTTTCACAACCTCTCATGGGATTGTTACGTACGATTTGTCACGGAAACTTTATTAATAATTATTTTACTTGAACCGGTTGTACAAAATGTATTTGTTTATAATAATGTGTAAAGATCAGAAATACTGCTGATTGTGTATCCAAAAGGGTCCACGGCTCGCACTTGTTGTGGTAGTTTTGACAACCAGAGGGTGTGCCGGAGGTACAGGAGAGATCTCTTATATGGCGGAGTAATTGGGAAGGGCGAGCATCGCCCAAATCAATACCTTCCAACAATCATTGAAGTCGGAGTTCCTGACTCTCTTCGTACACTTGTATAAGGCGTATTTTTAATGTGGTAGGATATCAGACACTTACTCCAGATTTTGACGCTCCAGATTTGCGATGACGTACCGATATTTCTTGGACGGTGAGAGAATAGCTTCGATTTGCGCGAACCAAAGCGACGGGCGGACGCGTCAGAGCCTGCGACGTGCTCTGTGGCATGTGATTGGCTGCTTGATGGAGATGTATGTGGAACTGCGGGGCCCGTTCCCAAGGGTTCAACTCCGTCTGCCTTGGTGGTCATTTGTCACGTGATGTTAAGATTTTAGGATATGAATATATTTTTGTAACGATGTACTATTTTTGTGAACGCGGGGTCACCACTGTGCGAGTTACTTTTGCGAGTACTTGTAATAATGTGTAAAGATCAGAAATACTGCTGATTGTGTATCCGAATGGGTCCACAGCTCGGTCCAAAAAGAGAGAGAATCAGGTCACGTGAAGTCTTAACTGACACTGACTTTGACATAAGTCAGGAGAGTGGTGGATGCTTGCAGCCTCACGGTTATGTTCGTGAATAGTGTTTGTTGAGTGTCACCACAAGAGGATGAACTCAAGGGGCTGCAACTAGTTTCGTCAAAAACAGCGAGGTTGCAAGCCCAAAAACTTGATGAAACCTCACGGTTTCGCTCGGTGGGAACGGTTTCATTATTGTATTCCAGTTTGAAGAGGAAAAAAACGATTCGAAAATAAGGACTTTCCACCATTTTCAATGCTAACTTAAAATTCTTAGCAACTGCCAACGATTTTTCGTCCGATTCAATTTTTCAAAGTTTTGTCACACATTTCACTGAACTAAAGAGCTTTCGAGAACTCTTTCCAATTCCTGATAACAGCTAAGAATGGATTAAAAAGTCCATTTTCAAGTGACTTCAGTGAAATAAGCAGCTTATCAGCTTTAGGGGAAAAAAAACCAGCTTATTGATATTTCTAGTAATTCAGCTTTACAATTTGCGTTTAAAAAAAAACATGAATTCCGGTAAAGTGCAGATATATCCTTCTATATCCGAAAGGGCTGTTGAAGTGTTAATTCAGTTTTTTACACCATATTTCTCCGAAAAAGCCTTTCCTACTCTCGTTGATACGAAAAATCAATACAGATAGAAATTAGACGTAGAGACTGATTTAAGAATTCAATTATATTCGTTCGGTTCAAGTATATGAAAGTAGCTAAAAAAACAACACTAACCTTCGCATAATAATAATAACAATAATAATAATATGGGTGGCGCTACAGTCCGTAGAGGCACGGGGCCTAGCTTCTCAGCAACCTCTTGCGTTGTGTTGCTCTTTCACGAGTGGAAGGGACCTACAGTCTTATGCCGAGAAGTTTGAGCTGCTCTTTCTCGAAAAATTGAGAGACTTGAGATAGGTGGAGTCGTGAATTATGAAAGTTGCTCGTGGCCGCCGTGTCCTTGTGGGCACGTGCATCGTCTGCTACGCTAATAGGTTTGGTGTTCGAATAAAATCATGCTACACCCCCTCCGCAAGGCAATGTCGACGGTGCATACAAGTGGCAAGTGAATCTTCCCAAACACCGTCACTTGGGGGCGGTATACGCCTCTAGGCCGCTTCAATCGTGGCACAGGAACAGCACGCACAACGCAGTCAGTTGACTGCAGGTGCTGGTCGATGGCTCTTCGTGAGCAGAAAATGCCACAATTATTATTGATCAAATTAAAATGACTTGCAGTAGGAAAATCGATACACTCTCCTTTCTTGCATTGGCTCCTCTGAATCATTTAGTAGCTTCAAGCGCATACCCAACCTACTCCACCATCAACAGGATGTTATATGAATAGGGGGACGCACGGTCTTTGCAGAGACCAATCAATATTCGAATTTGACAACAGAACTGTACTAGTGAATCGTTTGAATGGTTCTCGAACCCCGGTTCACCTGCGGGCCTTCATGTTCACGCAAGCTCCCCTCCGCATGATAGTATGTCTTTAATTTGCTTAGAATTCACGTGCATACAGTCGAGCACACGAGTCAAACATCCACCTGCGGTAGCCTCCAGGCGAACGACTCGTCTGTGCTACATGCAAGGCATGAAGCCAACTTGTAACCCGTAGGGAAACGGCAGCGCTCTGGGTCTAAATTAAATTAAAGGATTCTCCTGTTAAATTAATTCTCAGTTAGCGAGAGTCTTGCTCCCTTCCCTCTCCGCGTTCGTTCTTTGAGCTTGCAGTGTATATGCTGTAAAAGAATGCAAATTACATTTTGACAGATGTTGGGAGTGTATACGTAGCTGCACACAGCCACCCACACAGGTATCATGTAATCAAGAGTTTGACGGAGGAAGAGTGATGAGCAACATGCTGCTGCAGAATGCCAAAGAGAAAAGGGGGATTTAACGAAACGGAAATTGAGATACTTGGAGTTTCGCTGAGAAAACTTACATCGCAGAGGTTGGCTGGCAAATCAAATGCGGGTATAACGAGATCATTAGGGAAAGTTCTGCTTTCCTTCCTCATAATTTTTGCATTCTCTTGGGGTAATCTTAATGTTCATCTTCATTCATTTCTAAGTGGTGATCGATTATCTTGAGAATGGAAGGGATTGACGAGATGTGATGAGGGGAAACATGGGCAAGCTCTCCCACCGGGTAGTCGTGGAGTCTTACAGTTTACCACTCATGTTGGGCATCGAACATTGGCAATACTTGCACATTTCAACGGGTAGCTAATTTTTTGAAGCAGCATCATACAGACTTAATTCAGGAAGACTTCCTCGTTTTTTCACTTCCATCTTAGTTCTTTCATGGAAGATTCCATTCGAATGTATTATTGTTAATTTAACTGAACTTCAATCAATGAATACATAAATTATGTGAATCGGAAATGATAAAGGGGGGATGCTTTAACACATTTATTTGTTCTTGATATTGTGTAACTAATCAAAATCGAAGCACTTCAGAAAGTTTCTGACATTTGGAGTTTTAGTCTAAACTACGTATACAGGGGTTAGTAATGGAGTATAATCAGTGTCATGAGATTGTGTCAAATGGAATAGGGTTGCCATGTATCATATTTATAAGTCCAGGGCGGAACGTCCTGCAATGTTTTAAGAAACTGCCCTGTTCTCTCCTCTAACAGCAATTGTAAGAAAAATGAATTTAGAAGAAAAACAGAACCGATGCAAATCTGATCTGAAAAAATAAAATGAAACAAATCTTATTTTGACTCCTATGTGTCAGCCGGAAAATACAGAAGTACAGTAGAATCTCGGAAACTTGAATGGTTCTTAGAGATGAACAATTCGGAAAGTTGAACGAATTGTAAGACAACATCCCCGGGCGACAGTCTATAATATAGCAGTTTTTTAGGAAGCACGCCAAAATAATTCTTTTTTTATAACTTTCATAAGCAGCTTTTTGGTTTTTTTATTGTGTAAATATTTTAATTCGTGCGTTTTTTCAAAATTTGAACGTTTATTTAAGAAAAACTTGTACAATAGTATTTTTCAAAGTATTGGACATCTGAAGCTATGACTTTTTCCCATCTTTCTGGCAATTTGTGGATCCCATTCCAAAAGAACTGCGCCGGCTTGGCAGTCAAGAATGAATCAAGCCAATTTTTGATATTCTGTTCTGATGTGAACCGTAATTCAGTGAGGGCGTTCTGCATTGACTTGAACAAATGGTAGTCAGAAGGGGCAAGGTCTGGGCTATAAGGCGGGAGGGGTAAAACTTCCCATCCACTGTTCCATCCAAATAGTTCTTAACCGGAATAGCTACGTGGGGCCGAGCGTTGTCATGATGAAAAATTATTGCCTCGTGTCTGGTCTGGTTTTTCAGCTACTGCTCTCTTCAAACGGATTAATTGTGTTCGGTAGCGTTGATGGTCTCACCCGGCTTTAGCAGCTCATAATACAGCACTGCCTTCTGATCCCACCAAAAACAGAGCATTACCTTCGCGCCATGGATATTCGGCTTAAATTGAAAGCCAAAATCACCTCTGCAAACCAATTTTGGCACGTTCACTCAGCTATGGCATGTTCACCGTAAACATTCACCAAAATACGACGACTTTCGGCAGCAGTTTTCTTCGTATTATTCAGGCACAAAGTTCGACATATTTGAGTGAAGAAGAAAGATTGTTGTTTACGCTTCAATTGAATGACATGTACTGAAATGACGTACAATGACAGTAGCTTTCCAACGCATGTTCATGTGGAATAATAACAAATGGATTATAAATTCGTTATTTTTTAACTAAATTTGACTCTCGAAAATATGCACAATTTGAAGTGATGAACGTGTAATCAACATTTTGCAACAATTATACAAAACACCACGATTCACACCCTTTGACGATGCACTTTATTCTGTCCGTTCTTCATTTGCTTACAAATACAATGTTATTTAGCTTCCAAGGAGAGTCATGCTAGACAAGTAAACTCTAGCGGCGGATTACAAAACGATTTGAGTTGATCTGGGCAGAGTACAGTGGGTACTTTATTTTTACTACAAACGGAGCTGTGCTAAAGACAAAGCCGACTTCTACCTCCCTTGCCTCTTTACATTTTTGACAAACATTTTTTATATCGATTTCTCAACTTGAATTGACCGAGAAATGCGAGAGATGACATTTAAATTAGTTCGTGACTAAAGGCCCAACTATAATGCGCATGAGGGAGCATGAGCTCGTGTAGCCACCCATATGAGGCAACCTACGAAAGTCGTCTAAGAAAGATTGATTGTGAATTTGGCAGCTGGCATATTGTGTGCTCAAACCACACAAATGTTTCGTTAAGCATGAGTTAGTGCGCTCCGAATCACACCCCGCGTATTCGAATTTGACTATTGAAAAGAAAACGTGAAAAATGGGCAAATTAGCTCATAATTCGTGCATACACACATATTTAAACGAACTGCAAACATGAGAAATGATCCTTTTAAAGCAAGCACGGGAGGATTTTCGGTCATGCGCGTTTCATTATGAGTGGCCATATGGTTTTTAAAAACACGACGAAACTTTTCTTTAAAGTTTGACACCAGCTCATGTACGGTCATGCACATTATAGCTGAGCCTTAATCGTCAAATTCATGAATAATAGTCAAAAGTTCTCTCAAATTCATCGATGGGCTAGGGGGGCTATCAACTGATTGGACATTCATTTCTGGTGTGAACCCTCTAAATGTCAAACAGCTTTTTTGTGTGCGTTCATGGGGTCTGTAGATGATGTCTTCCAAAGTCCGGGATTTTCAATCTTTTTATCCTAGACAGCCATGGCCAGCCTTAATTGGAACCCTTTTGAATGGGTCATGATGGCGAATATTAAAAAAGCGCCATGAGGCCTAACTAGCTTGCGGCATTATGCCAAGTTGGCATTTGGATTCTTAAGCTTGATTACGAGAGAGGTGTCTTGTTCGGGGTGTGATATACTCGTATGTAAGTAAAACCAAAAAATATACCGTGGAGTAGGTATGGGGAGCCTCTACCTGGGCCAGTATAGAATTTGGGGTAGGTGCGAGGTTCTGTGCATTCATACACAGTTTCTATCCAGACTTTCGCCTTACAGAACTTGCATGCACAGAACCCAGGGCCATCGTGTCCCTCAGCGCTACCAAATTTTGCAGATCCCTGCGATTTGAGGAGGATTTGATCGTAAAAAATCACATGCATCAGATATTTTTGATTTTTGCAAAATGCCAGCAGTTTTCAGAAAAGTTATAAAATATTTTGAAAATAGTTAATTTGGTACACTCTGCAGCATTTCATTTTCGAACTATTCATTAAATCTGTGTGACTGGCACAGGTCCACAGGATCCATCATCATAAAACAATGAGGACCAAACGCTCAGAGTAGGCTGAATCTTAGAACTCTCTTCGGCCTCATAACTAAACAACATCCCATTGGAACTCACACCTCTAGACTTGGCTTTCCTTACAATGACTTCTGCAGTTCTCGGCTCTGTGAAATTGCAGCGCTCTCTCCTGCCGAAATAGAAGTCTCTTAGACGTCGACTGCTTCAACAACCTGACCGAACTAGGCAGTATAAGCGTCCGCCATATTGAACTGGTTTTACGGAATATGTAAGACCCGCGTAGTAACACAGGCCCACTCTGGTTGGTGTGACTGTTACCAAAGTTCCACCCAGCAATCAGCCACTCCAACCGAATCTAACTTAGATACTAAAAAAGTGAAAGAAGATCATTTGAGAAGTTCCTTCTAGACAGGAGTGCTCTTTGCGATTTAAGATGCGGCGCATTAGACATCGTTTGGGATGTTCTTTCTAGACAGGAGCACCCTTTGAGCATTGTGAGTCACTCGAAAGAGGTGGAGCCGTGAATTATGAAAATTGGTACATTCGGGTGTCTGTCTGGCACCCTTGCTACGACGCCACTCGAGATAGAAAAATAGCACGCACGCCATAAGTAATTGCTGGGAAGCTAGGCCCTGTCCCTCTACGGTCTTTAACGCCAGTCATTCATTATATCAATAAAAAGCCCTTGGTAGCTCAACCGTACTCTGGCATATATACTGCTACCAACCAACAGTCAGCCACTGCAATAAAATCAAACCTAAGATACGCAAAAGTTGTCCGATAGACAGGGTCCCGAAGTCCTAATTAGCCTTAGTCTAGCAATGCACACAATGCGATTTGTATGCAACAAATTTGTCCCCTCATTTCGTTCTTTTAATCACATGACTTTGCAACTGGAGCGAATGTGGGATAACTTCGTTGTGGAATGACTAGAAGTAATCACAATTAGTATGAGTGGCGCACATTCCGAGGTGGACATTGGTCTAGGTTCTACAGCAACCACTCCAGTTGCCTGTGCTCTGTGCCTTCAGGAGTGGAAAGGGCCTTCAAATTTCTGCCGACTCCGGAAAAATTTGAGAAGCTTTTTCTTGACTCAAGGGAGGGGTTATGAAAGTAGATCACGTCCGCAATTGAACCCGGGTATCTTCGCACCTAGTCGCTATGTCGCAAGGAGATGGTGGTGTATGAATTAAAGTTTGCCTGATCGGGACTTTAGGAGTAGAAGTACACTTCAGGACCAAAGCATAACGGGGTTTCATGTTTTAAAAATTCAAGTTCATCTCAGTTCATCTTGTTTAAGAGTTACCGAGATGTCCTACGACAGGGTGGCGCAGTTGGTTAAGTGCCTGCCCTTGGTTAGAGGGGTCCCCGGTTCGAATCCCAGTGAGAGCAAAGTTATCTGGTTTCCAGACCTTGTCAAGTCACCATTCGCCGTTGAGTTCAAATTAACGGCACTATCCCTGGAGTGGTGGATCGGTGGTAGGCTGACTGCGAGTATCACACATGGACCAACATGGAATTCACTGGCAGGCCCCTTCGCAACCCTACCCTACCCTACCACTTGCGGAGTCATAGAAGTCTCCCAACTGTGCCTCCATGTTAATTCCAGTTCCGTGGACAGCCGCCGCCCTCAAAACATCAACAGAATGCGACTGCAAGCAGCCTCTTCCTTTTACTGCCTCACTTCGAGTACACGAACATTACGACTCATTAACTGTGTGTCCATTAATTTCTACTTCATTACTGCAGAACCGAAAGAGTGGCGATATGCCTGGCCCGCACCCAGTGCGAGCAGCATTTACGACCAACACAACCGGCTCCTGTTCCAGTGAGCGGTTCAGGTTTACCAAAACTTCTAACTGCAAGCACTTCGCTTAAGTTACACGAGCATTAACTTAAGAACTCCCATCTCCCGTCGAGGAAGTTTCAAAACACTTGAGTTTGACTACCCCCTCCTCATTATTTCAAAATTTATTGTGCGCAGCTATGTCGCCCGTTGACGAAGTTTTCTTCTTTCGAACAGTCAACTGGAGCAACTTCGGATGTTTCTAGTTCGTCGAGTCTAATGAGGCGAATTTTGTTGCAAGAAATGAGAATAATAACGAATCGGATTAAAGGAGTTGCATCATTTCATGGGGAGGGGTCTAATCCAAAGGATGTGATGTGTAACGAGTTGATCAAGTTGATGAAGTGCACTTTTAGCCAAAAGGGAACTGAAATCACTTCGAGCACATGCACACGTCAGGGCAATAATTTCTCAACCGCATATCCTGGTGCTAAATCAAATGGAGCGACTGCACGAACTCCCACAGAAAAAGAAATGCACACAATTCACATTTTGCATTCATTTCTCAAAATATGCTCACTGACAGGCGGACTCACGGAATGACACACATCCTTGATAAGAAAATGTAAGCCAGCAGATGCAGAGGAACCTCCTCCTCGCCCTCCTTGAACAAGTCTATTTCTCATTGATTCCCGGAGGAATGAATGGGTTGTGGAATGGAGTGGAAGAGGGATCACAAGTTCGCGCTACCAACAAGAGTGCACAATGAGAATTTATTGCACTATGCAAATCAATGACGCAGGACATTTGTTAAACTTTTGCGGCACGTTGCCAGTCGATGGCGGTGCTGTTCGACTTCCCTTTTCGAGGGACATGCTGGGAAAAAAGTTTCTCCCATGTGTACTGCATCGCAGTGATGTACATACCTTCGGACTGGACAACAAATAGGGCGGGCGTTGGTGGTCTCGGAGGCCACGGAATGTCCTCCACGTAGATTGTCGGTTTTATGGGTCGAAAGGACGTAAAAACGAGAGCGAGAGAGAGAGAGAAACGAGAAACATGACATAAAATAAGGAAAGTGAAAACAATGTGTTGAGGTGGTCCTTGGATATTGCCGTTAAACCATACACATGTCACTATATTTCGAAGGCGACTTACTCATAGATTACGGGACTTATCGATTACTCCCACCGCCGCGCCGGGAGGGTGAAACTGTAAAATCGAGGTCACTCGAAGATTGTGTGCTGTTTCCTCCCTGTTTTTGCTCGCTTTTCTTAGACTACTTCGGTTTTATTAGCAATCCTCCGGCATTTCGGATGAATGGAATGTGGACTTTCGAAGGTGTCCCCACACAACGGAACATTATAACAGCCATACGGTTGCGGCTTACATGTGCGTCACACTGGACACGGCTTAGGCTCTTGATCTTTTATCTGAGCGAAATGGCCGACTAGTCGGAGTTGCAGCACTCAGCCCTCACGCGGGCGGTTGTAAAAGAAATTATACATTTACTTTGGCGAACCCAACTTTTTATGGGCTCCATCGAGTCATAAAGACCTGCGGCTCTTGGGTAAACAGTCATATTGCCTGATTGAACCCTAAAAGGTCCATCAAAATGTGATGAAGAATTGTCGTCACCCTTTCTAAAGAAACCCATCAGCTCCGCGCTATAAGCCGCATGCGGGGCCATTGTGAGGATACCAGGGGACATGTTGTCGAATAGCTAGTCTTCTTCCGGTGGTTGGCTATGACATTCATTTGATTGTGCCGCCAAAGGCTGGCAGTGTGTCGTATTTTGACGGGTATTTTTTCATTAGATGGTTCGAATGTCTGAGAGTGTGTTGTGAACCAGCGGCGGACTCTCTTTGAATCGCTAAGTAGATTTGGCAATTAAGTAATGGGCCATGTGCCCACTGGTCCAAAGAACCAACACCAGCTTCCGCATCACGATTTTGGCACATGTCTGTTTCAATTCGTGCGATGTGACCGACTGCGACGATTATTAAACGTAGCACGGAATTCCGCACAAAGTCCAAGTTGGTCAGAGTTGTCTGAGCTTCCGACTAATGTCACGTACATTTGAAAAAACAAGCCATGCTAGAGGTGAGTTCCAGTCCATGGTGTGGAAGTTGAGCCATCCCCATTGCAGGTAGTTGACTAAAACTTCGTCGAGTGGCATCCTTCGTCGCAGAGCTGCAGTTGATGTGTCATGCATCACTGTGATTGCAGTCCTTTCGCTCGCCTTCGCAGCTTGGCTTTGCTCTGGTCTGCTCTAGATTCTGCTTTTACAATGACTGTCTCAATTTCGATTTATTTTCACAAACAATTTATTGCACCGGGAAGCACTCTGCAGCAGCCAGCCCAGTCCTAAGACTCGAACCACTCCGACTGTGGTCCGTACTCACCCATACTACTGCCCAATGACACTGGAATTCTTCACGAATTCTCTAGCTTTGTTTGCACGTCAGGTTGGATGACATCATACAATCAAAAGCTAGACGATCCCCAGCGAATGTTTGTAAACAGACGCACCGAAGACGGACGGGGGGGGTGTATAACAATTTTCTTAAGACCTCAAAATTGCCCTCTCCCTGACCACTGTAGCATCGCGGACAGCCTGGACGATGTCACACCCCTAAATTGCCTGCTGTGTCTTAACGAAACGTCTTAGCATTTCAATATGTACCTCATGTGGGTGCCGGGACAGTTTGACGTACCAAGCCGGGATGTAGTACAACTTCTTCTCTCACACTCTTCTTAAGAAAGACGCCAAAACACGCCTTCCTTAAAATAGGGGAAAAGCCAGCACTAAATCTCAAACGACCACTCTCTCTGCTCAGCCTAAGCCTAAGCAGACCCACACTCAGGACATCATAACATGCCCGTGAGACGGGTGACCCATACATTGGCGTCTGCAGAGGCTGCATGGATGACGAGGAGGTAGAAATCACAAATCACCTCATATGCCTGGGCGTGGGTTCTTCCACCCAATTCAGCGAAAGTAGAGAGAAGCCTTCCGATGGCGTTTCGTTGAAACAGGTTCATCGTCAACGGTGTAGACCCGGAGACTTGATTATTATGTCAGTCAATGGCAGGCAGCTCTCATGATGCATTGACTTTTTCATGGCTCATTGGTTGATGGTTGGCTCGCCTTCCAGCATTTCTACTAGAATTCTGATTTGCCAGCGATTAGTTTCGCAAACGTTTTGTGAACTAAGTTCTCAAAAGGCCAGCATTACAAATGTCAACGTCTCCCGGTCACCTTCTCCTTCCTTTGCTATTCCAGGTTCAGGGTCGAAGACCATTTGCTCCTTTTTTATTTGGCCGGGGTGCACCTGGGCCTCAACCAACAAGCCTCTCCAAGTAGCGCGATCTCGGGATAGCTGAGTCCATTTTCGCACGCAAGCTTGGCTGTCTCCACTAGGGTGGGCAACCAAATTTTCCTGAGGTCCGTCTCCATCAGGGTGGGCCACCTTAACGCGGGCGTTCTCCATTGCTTGGTCTCACAGGTTCAGAGCAAAGTTGGCTGAGGTCCTTCTCCATCAGGATAGGCCACCAGAGTTGGCTAAGGTCCTTCTCCACCAGGGTCGGTCAACTCAAACGCGGGCTTGTCTCACAGGTTCGGAATCGAATACTCTCCGGACTGGAGCTGAGTTTTCTGCACGCTCTTCATGGCCCTGCCACCTTAGACGTTGGATCCGTTGATGCCTGTCTAGGCTCATGTCGCTGAACAGCGGATAAATCGTTTCCTCCACTTACTTTCTCGAATAGACCAAGGACTTCTTCATGCGCTTTTTAGATTGTCCTTGCCTGTATGCCGTACAGAAGGCTGGGATGATCAATGTCTTACACAAACTTTGGTTGGTCCTTCGAAAGACGGCTCTATTAGTCAATAGCCACTTTAACCCCAAGAAAGAGCATTTGGCAAGAGTTTCTCTGCATTTGATCTCGGTTCTATTTACTGCACCCTGCGGAGAGGAAGTAGGCGCAGTCCTTAACTACCCCGAAACTGTAGCTGCGATGGTGACGCTAAGTCCAAAACTTCGGCGTTGGATGTCCTTAATAGAGGACTGCGTGCACTTCGCATTGCTTTCATTCACAACTAGTCCCGTGAAAACCACTTCCGTCTCAGTGCCTGTCACCTTTCTTCTTCTATCTTGTGCCCTCTATGTCCTGGTACGTCCTAGGGCCTTTACAATGCCTACGCGCCGTCGAATGTGCCTCAATTCTCCCCAACTTTTTCCCAGTTACCTTGCTTCCTTCTCAACAGCTCAACTGCTTCCAACGCATTCTGCCATCCTGAGTAAGCGGTTCGCTGGGTTAGCTATGGACCTGCCACCCTTTCGGAGTGTGTGACCAATCCACTGCCACTTTAGTCGGTATACCTTACCTACGACCTTATCGGGGTTAATTGCAGAGCCGAGGTAGGCGGAATGACTGTCCGCTGGGTTGTATCAACTTGACTATTTTCCCTTTCATTTTCCCTTTGTTGACTCGTCTTATCACAGTTGGTCCTCAGTCCAGCTGGGACTGCTTCTTATCAATTCACTGATAGCGAGCAAAAGCACTTCGCCAACTGCATGCTAAGTATGGCCACTAAGCAGCCTAAGATATGCCCATTAACGAGTGGCTGGGAAAATGGGCGGTTTGGTGAAGCAGGCGTGAACCACTGCAGAGCTTGCCTCTGCTTTTCAAAAAGAACAGGGACTGTTGTTGCCTCTGTGGAATCGTGTGGAAGAGCTTCAGCTGAGCAAGTAATTTGCCAAAAGCGGTTTATAATCCTGTCAGCAATCGGCAATCGACATCAGTATCCTCATTCTGGAGGCTTAAAATTAAGTCCGTTCATATTTTCAGCACCACAGGTGAGTCAAAACGGTCCCCTGGTGCATCGACTGGCTCCGGCTCAACCATAATTCCCATCAGTCTCACTGTCGCCTGCCGATTGAACCTCGACGCGGTCCAAAACGAACCGAGTAATGCGGCAACACCTCTTTTCGTTTATCTTCCACCCTCAAGCAGTGATCCCCGCAATAACACACAGTGTACCAGAAAGCATCGACGGCGCACTCTTGCCACTCTGTTTTTGTGCCGGCGCATTACCTGCATTGATTATTCCATAACAACTGCAAAAAAAGGGGATTTTGCAAGAAAAAAAAAATAAATATTATGCATTATTGAGCGGCCCTTGCAATCCTCATCAATCCTTCCATTGTCATCGATTGGCCAAGAACCACACGGGCCGCCGCAGCACACAGAGGCTTCCTTCCACCACTGCAACCGCAACAGCAGAGAATTATAAATCACCAGCTCGCCGCCGCCGTCGCCACCGCCGCCGCCGCTGCCGATTGTAAATTGGAATTTAAACGCAGCATGTCCTGCGGTGGGTGGTGTTGTACGAGGGCTAGTTGGCCTGACACCGGATATGAAACTTTAATGATTCCTTTGGCAAAAGTAATGCACTTGCAGGCAGGCAAATGCAGTTCTCCTTATTTGGACTCGCCTGCAGGAGCTGATGTAGTCTATGTGGGGCTTTGAATAATTAACTGTCCTGACGTGCCTTCCCTGACTGGACTGAAGCGAGAAGGAAAAAAAACAGATTTCCCTGCCATGGCCGATGAGTGGTGGTGTTGGTATCCAGCCCAGTCGGTATCCGCCTGGAAAGTGCATGCTTCAGGCAGTCGATGCGATCAGGTTTATGGTGGCGTGTTATATTTCGAGAACGCTGTCCATGATGTGTTCATCAATATAAGGCTGCTTTGGAACTGTCTTGAGCGGCAGTCGGGTCGAAAGCGGAGGCACTCTGAGTGAGGCGATCTGTTGCTGGAGGACGCGAGGCTGGAAGTTGATTAAGTGATTATTGTGAGAAGCGTTCTAGTTGCTCTGCGATGAGGATATGGTGAAGTGAAGTGAGAAATGTGGATACATTCGGACTTCAGGTGAGATTTGTGGACCCGGAGTCGTCGGTATTGATTTTCACAATGTTGCAAGAGTGGTGCCTTCTCCGCATAAGTGCTCATAGCCTCCTGTGGGTGGGCGGAATCTTCTCTGAAAGCTGTTGTGTTTGTGCGCATCGAGGAATACCCGATAGTCTTCGCTTGAAGAGCTGGCGACAATGCAGTGAATGGAAGAATGAGTTCGTGGAAGTGTATCATTCCACTGCCTTTGTTCGGTGCAACCAAAGCAACGAATCGAACGAGGGTGAATAATGGATGCGCAGTAAAGGGCGCACGAACACTCCTACTCGTTCACGCGTCCAGGGATGGCGTAGTGTGAGCCAGTTTGTTTGTGTTTGCAAATTGGTATCATATTGATTATTGCCGTTTTTTGTTCGTTGAAATGTGCGAATGGATTGCAATCATGTGACCATTGAGTAGGAAGTGGTGGAAGGGTGACAACAATCAAGCTTCCTAAAGAGTAATAGTCCAAGGGACCGATGTCACAAGGAGCAAGGTGTTCGAAAAATATCACTTGTGTCTGAATTCATCGAACCACTGACTCTTGAACCTCATTTATTTTCAGTTATAGGGACCTTCCCTTGCGTTGGATGCACTGCTGAATCCCACTCTCCCACCCCTTTGATATGTTCATATCATGGGATGCACTTTCAAGGCCATTTTCCGTCTTTGAAGAAGTGGTCGTTGGTACAACACGCACTGAGGTTTCGAGAGGTCCTTGCGCACCGCATTTGACCCCACTCTGACATGCCTAGGACTTCAGTTGCGGCGCACATACAAAGTGGACTTTCCCTGCACTCAGGACTGGCTTTGGCCGTAATCTGAGGCATGAAAGGAATGTAGTCGAATCTTGACGGATCTCTCCAAAACCAATGAAGGGTCTGCGCTGGCACAACATTAGGTTGCTCACCTCATTAAGCACAATTTGCGTCGGTTTTCCTAGCGGAAACCTATGCGATCGTAGTGGGCTATTGTGAAGAACAGGTGGAAGGGCTGAGGTATCTGTGTTCCTGTGGCTGATCGAGTGGCTTTAGTACATGAGCTTGCCTCATCTGTCAAGGCTGCAGATACTTGAGAACGGCGTTTAAACTACTATTGATGTTCGCTTGCTACGAACAGCGGCAATATTCTCAGCACAGCAAATATATATTCACTGGAAGAGCGACATCCAGCGTGGAATTTAAATTTAGACTCAAACTTGTTCAATAGGCTATCAATTATTTGTCTTCTGTGACAAGAATCACTAACAAAACGAGTTAACGCTCTCAAAGTTGTCGTATCGACTCGGATTTTCGGTGTTACATTTTAATTATTTGTCTTTCGTTTTTTGAAAATGTTGTTTGCAACTCCAGTCAATTGAGTAGATAACCGTTTTATTACTGTTGACCAGTATGACGCAGTACTAAATGGACATCATCGCTGATGGTCTATGTCCAATTCCTAACACGAACAATTTTCATAATCCTCTTCTCCACATATTTCCATTGATTGACAATGCTCAGCGAGACCATGTCATACTTGAACGTTCGGAGTTGGCATACAACTGAATATCCCCTACACTGTGACCATAAAAACCACTTCGTTCAGTTTCGTTAAGTTTCGTTGAGTTTCGTTAAGTTTCAATAAAGGTTGCTTACAGTCCTTTTTGCCTTAAAGTATTGCCTTATATATATATATGTTTCATTATTACGACCAAACTGAAAGAATCCACCTGCGAAAGTTCTGCACCAATACGCAATCCTTATATTGTCATCCAGCTATACGCTTCAAGAAGTCAGCGGTCACTGCTCAATTGTACGAAGATACAGAACGCCCTTCACACTGCCTGCATTAGATGTGGGACAAAGAAATGTTTGCCAGGAGATAATCCTCCACAAAATCTGAATCCTGACAATTTCTACACTCATTCGGTGAAATCGAATAGAATCGTCAGTTAACAGATAGAGCGAACCCACGACCCTAAAGTCAAAGTTCAATAAACACCACCCCCACGTCGTTCACCTATCGAATCAGTCATTCAGAAACTCCAATTCATTTGCCCCTTCCATCAGAAATATGCGACAGGACCATATGCGATACGTACGTGCTCAGAAAGTCGTTAAGCATTATGTCCCTCGTAAACGACTACCCTAAGTCAGAGCGTCCATATCCAGCTGATTTGTCGCTGAGATGTCAATCAGATCATCGATAAAATCAGATTTGATTACGTTCACTTCTGGCTCAGTGAACCAATAAATTTGCCTCCAAATTGGCCTAATCTGCTTGCTGGGTCGGTGGGGATGGGGAGCTTCTCTTGCAAGTGCACTCCATCGCAACTTCTTCAAGGACCACTTGCATGTGGGTATAGGAGCTCTTGTCGAAAGTCTAAGTGCTCTTGTTGTTGAACGAGTGACGCTAGGTTCAGTCCTGCGTCATCTCGCACCTGAGTGGGTGCTCTATCAGGACTGCAGTCATAAAGTGGGTATAATCTCCGTGAATTGCTTGCAGCCACCAGATATGCAAGGAATGCACTCGGTTGAGATGATGGCCCATAAACACTTCGTACCGATTGCAGCAGTTAAACAATATCGTCCATAAACTCGCTTTATGGACTTCGTTTCACCGTGGCTTTAAAGAGAAAGGAGTTCGTCTCAAATTTGACTGCCTGGGGGATTGTGGTTAAGGAAAGCTTTTCCCCGACTTTAGTGGGCACACAAAACCCTCGTTCAGCAACTGATTTGATTGCCCTCGAAATCCTCCGCGGGAAGGTAGGTCCAACCGATGCTAATTGATTCTTGCTTCATTTCATTGCGGTCTTGTTTGCTTTCAGAGCACAATGAACACCCACTCTGCGTCCGCGGCCCGTCATCACCTGGGCTGGTTTTCGCGGTGTGGTGGGTGGTCGGGGTAATTGAAAAAAGATTGCATTTCAGCGCGATTCGATTGACGCCCCCGCCTGTCAGTGGCGAAAGGGTAATTGGAGCGATTCTCAAACCCACCGGCGAACGTTGACACCTCTTGACCCGGGAGACCGCAACCCTTTCGAATACATTTCCATAAGTCGCGCCCCAGCAAAGGCAACCCACCTCCAGAGACCCACTTACCCCATTGCCATGGCACGGCCGCGGTGGCGGTTGCTTGTATCCCCAAACAACCCCCATCCCCTTGTATTTTATTAGCCACTGCCCCCGTTAGCCACTTGTGCCCCCCGGTGGTGGAGGGAATTTAATTCCACAAATGTTGGTTGTGCCTGGACACCAGACTGGAGTGTTGTGTCCTTAGCCGGAACACGTGACAAGAATATCAATGAAATTGCTGATTGCATTGTGAGCCGAAACTTAATTATGAACGGTTGACATTTATTTGAGATACTTTGGTCGTAAGTCGATTATGGTCACTGGGGGAGTTTGATTAAAACGATAATTGCCGGTCAACTGGGAGTCGACACTCCCCGAAGTGGTGCACACGAAGCGGACATCGGGGCACTGAGTTAACCACTTAAAAGAGTTGAGCTATGAAATGACCAACTTTGACCCAACTGAAGGGTGTTCATTGAATGTGAATGTGATGCGGCTGTGGGCTGTGGGGAGGTCCTCCGATAATGGGGACATAAAGCCTCGTAACTTTGCCTTGCCATACGGGTGACATAATCCGAAGGATTAGATCTTTCTCCGTGAATTGATTGGGGGTGAATTTGAAAACAACGAACATGACGATGATTTGGGTTCTGCGTCGAGAAGGGTCATTCTATTTTGAAAATTTGTTAGGTCACACATGTGTGAATTCGGAGAGCGCCCTCGCAGGACCATGGGCGGGCAAAAGGTCAGCCGACGAATTCGAGTGACAAACAAATCCCACTTCAGACATGCGAGAGATTAGGTGTGTGGGAATTTTCGAAAATCAAATTTTCATCCAGAGGCAACGGTTGCCTTGTGAGCATCTTTAAACATGTATCCCGGGGGGTTGGAGAATATTATATTTTCAGCATAAATTAATTTTCCATATTTCTACGACGAATCTTTGCTGCTTTGACAGGGGATCTGTTCACTCGCACTTGCTCCCTGGTTGGGGTGTTCATGAAATTGTGGATTCTATTCTTGACTGAATTGACTGCTGCAGAGCAAGTATTTTGTTGTGGGCATTACATTCGATGTGAAGGGGCGGACGAGGGTGAAGAGCCTTATGAGGGACATCTTAAGGATGTAGATCCTGCGGGTGCTGATGATCTGAGCCCATGAGTGAAATGCGGCTAGCTGAAGTTGATATGGAGGTCGACAAGCGGCCAATGAGATGCGCAATAATAGCAATGCGGGTTGGGTGGTGCGATAGTGTGAGGTGGGCCCGGCAGATGAAGGTACCCGACTAGTTTTTGCCGATTGTTATGTTCTGGCCA
This sequence comes from Eristalis tenax, assembly GCA_905231855.2. Classification (NCBI taxonomy): domain Eukaryota; kingdom Metazoa; phylum Arthropoda; class Insecta; order Diptera; family Syrphidae; genus Eristalis; species Eristalis tenax. The sequence continues at coordinate 25,333,938 of HG993127.1, forward strand.
AATGGTCGATCCTGGTCTTCCCCTTTCGAAAGCTGCACACACCTGGCCACTACCAACAAGCGGCTCATTGACTGTTTGTTTTGTCTTCATCGGCGTATATTTTGATGCAGATGACATTTCGTGACACCTCTTTTGACTTTAGAGTCCAACCAGTCGGACCAGCCAGCTGCACACCGCCATGCTTAGTTCTGACATTTCCTCCAACCTCGTCAAGTTGGGCAGGGAGGCGATGGAATCCACTCAGATAGTCACATTTCAATAAGGAAGCAAACGTTTGTTTCTCTGCAGCAACGCCATCTGCGAACTCAGCAGCCCATCCAATCACGGAAGATGTGCCGTTAAAAGGTGAGCTTTAAAATGCCCCACCGCACGCTGTCTTTCCTTGCGATTCCGCTCCAATTTACGACTTAGATGCCACGCATCTATGAACTTCCGAGAAGAAGGTCTTAACAGTTTCTTTTGCTCGAGGAGACGTGTCAGGTGTGATATCGGTGCAGCGCTACGTGACGTCAATTCGCTTACAGATACAGTTCGAACCCCTTCCCCCTGTGTAGACGAATAAGGCTGCCCCAATTTGAACAAGTGCATCACGTTTTCGAAACTACGGCAGCTCACTGTCGCACGGGCGAGTGTTCTTCCTTCATGGAAAGCCATGCATACGAACCCGAAGCAAGCACGTGAAGAAATTTATTTGGCAAACAAAACGTCTCAGACAACTATTTATCTGCATTCTCTAGCAAGGCAAGGGAACACCACGAATTTTGAAGGAATATTTCTTGGCAGGCTTACACGCACACCCAGCCGCTGTCGTATCTGCATTTGTTCCGGAAATCCCCAAAGGATCTCCGAAACAGGAAATTAAATTATGAAACAAAGCATACCTCAGCCCGGTTATCCTGGTTAATATTGATGCTGAGCCACGAACGATGCTGCCAGAGAGCGCAACCCTCCGATGTAATCTGCTTGGATTTTACGAGGAGATCCTTGCTCCCATCCAATCTCTCTGTGTGGCATTTTTATTTGTATTTCCGGTGAGAAGATTAGTCGCTGAGTTGAAGATACTGCTCCGCCAGTGCTTGCGAGAGGGGGAGAAAAGCGAATTTAAGTGTTTCCGTTCCGTCGTCGTCCTCGCTCGGGGGTGGTGCCAAGGATTATATTTTCTGAGGTTCTGCTCGCGCCATCGCTGGATAGCACTAGACGTCTAGTTGAATCCGTTTCCTTTGTGATCGAAACATCTGTCGGTGGCATGCAACATGACCGTTATTTATCTTTCTTTCTGTTTATTTAGAGAGAAACTTCCGCTGTGGGAGGGGGCTCACTCCTGGGGACTAGCTCCGTGCTGCTTGGGCTTTCATTCGAATGCACTTTTGAATAATTGACACTTTATCATCGTCAAAGTCGGCGAATTTTGACAGATTATCGCCGAGTGACAGTTGAATTGCTTTCCAATCACTCAGATGTGCACACGGAGGACTTGCACGAGGACTGCCAGCCACTGCCACTTGTGTTGGTTTCCCTTTCCAAATCGAATTCAAATCGATTACTTTAAGCCTCGGTACGTGTCATATTCAAACAGTCACTCGGCATCACCACCCCGGCCACAACAGCAGCATTCATTCCACGATAATGAAAGTTGCTCGTGTTGGCGATAACACCAGCCGGCAAGGGAGTGGGGCATGTGAAGCACAGCGATGATGAGCCCCCCCGGGCACATGAACAATGACTGAGACCACATCCAACAAACCAGACCGTGCTGCCTTCTGCCTCTTATTGTTATCTGCACTTTTTCAATCATTCCAAGAGGAACTGGAGCCGATGCCGGTGTACGATGAGGATGTCCCCTTTCCCCTTTCCCCACTCTCAACCTCACTCAACTCAATAATGAGTCGATGTCTGAATGGCTCTGAGAGATCTCTCACATGCAGCGTTTTTCGTATGTATCCACTCCGGAATTTCGTCTGTCGTCAGTTGAATAAGCAAATCATTGCAAGGGGAGGGATGCCTCGATGGGGCTGTAAGTTAACGCCACTTGATGTTGCCAACTTCTTGTGCACAGGGTAGGTGTGTGCGGATGTGTGAAAGGGTAGTTAAGCATCTGATTTACCGTAACCTGATTTCTCCAATTCCGCAGAAGTCGAGAACAAGCGTGGCTTTCATTGTCGTTCCGGTGTCGGTTGTTAATGATAACAATCTTCTGAGGGGAAAATGTAAGACGTGATGTACACAGCCAAACATTACATTGGCGCAATTTGGGAATTTTAAGGATGCAGTGTGTGGATAAGTGCCCACATGCCTACACACATTGATTCGCATCGCCGTGCCGCGCTTGAATCGAATGCCAGCAAGAGGCGCTTGTGAGATGTGCCAATAGGCTGGTTACCTATCCAAGTAAATAAATTGTGTACAGGCACGCGTGGATGCTCGTTCGCTGTGTGTCATAGGCGTCAGAATATTGTGCCACAAGCCAGGAAGTACAAGTAGGTCGCTTTAAACGAAAATTCCTCAGATGACACTCACGTCGAGTAGGCTTGAAATTCCCGACAGTGCATGACACACGCTTATTGTGTGACGGAATACGTATCGCGTGGGAAATTATGTGATATCTGTTGAATAAGAGCAGAAAATGCCCAATTGTTTGGGCAAATTCAGTGCTCTAGTTCACAGCTGACTCATGACGTGTGTCAAAGTCAATCTTGTTCACTGATCTCATTCAATCAAGGAAATAGTAAAACTGCAACACCCGACCAATGCTACACTTGATTCAATTTTATTCAAAAGTCAAGCTTTCTGCAAAGCGCCTTTCCTGCTCTTCAACCATCTTACAAGCGTGATGAGCGGAAAAGTTCGCTACCGCGCAAGAAATTCAAGGCACATAACTTTGCAGCAATTTCACGGTATTGGACATCAAGCCGCTTAATGCAGTGCGTCGACCGTGTACAGATGAGGTGATCTAGCCTCAATTCCTGTCCATTTGTTCGCATAGCCATCAGTGCCGCCAGCTGTTGGTCGATGAGTTCAAACTTTATTTTGCCCTAAAACTCGGTTCCATGTGCTTGCAGTAAAACGGTGCCACCTTCTGCACAGCATGTGAATGAAAAGATATGTCAAATCGCTCGTATATACCGATATATTTTTTTTTTTGTCACAATACTACATGTCCCAAAAATTAACTCAAAAGTGGTCTCTCCACATGGACCTCAGACCGCAGTCGTGATCCAGATTGCCACAATTCTCCCTCTCCCCGTCTCCCTTTCCCCGTCTCCCTCTCCCTCTCCCTCTCCCTCTCCCTCTCCCTCTGCCTCTCCCTCTCCCTCTCCCTCTCCCTCTCCCTCTCCCTCTCCCTCTCCCTCTCCCTCTCCCTCTCCCTCTCCCTCTCCCTCTCCCTCTCCCTCTCCCTCTCCCTCTCCCTCTCCCTCTCCCTCTCCCTCTCCCTCTCCCTCTCCCTCTCCCTCTCCCTCTCCCTCTCCCTCTCCCTCTCCCTCTCCCTCTCCCTCTCCCTCTCCCTCTCCCTCTCCCTCTCCCTCTCCCTCTCCCTCACCCTCTCCCGCTCCCGCTCCCTCACCCCCTCACCCCCTCTCTCTCTCTCTCTCTCTCTCTCTCTCCGTAAATTAATGAACAGAGATGAAATGAATAAACAAAATAACCCCTCGCCGTATTACACTTTCAGTTAATTAAGCACTCGGGCTTATTTATACGTCCGACGGCTGAAATGAGCGATGAACCCTTAAAAGTGGCCCCTCCCACCCGACAACACGGGACCAGTTAATTTCACTAAATTTCTGCTGAGTCTTGTTGCCGAGCGACCAGAAATTGGGAAAATAACACAAACCAGAAGAAAGTTACGTATTCTGCTTCATTATTCAGCACCCATGGGGATGCCCATGCTCGCGTTCGTCACCGCCTCCAATTGAGTGCTAAATTAGCAGAAAGGACGAACGAATTACATTATCATCAGCACAACCATAGTTCTTCATATTTTGATTAATTACGACGGAGCGTATCCACGCCCTGAAGCGAAACAAAGATGCGAGTATACAGAAATAAATGCGTATGTACCTGGCTGTAAGGGATTGGCAATCCATCTCAAGAGTCAGAGAAAACGTTCCGGGCAATAAATACGCTGCGACAACAACCCTTTGGCCGGCGCCTATCGTCGCCAATCTCTTTGTGGATCATAAGTTTTCCATTTCAGGCTCATAAATAATGTTCGACGTCATTAACTCGCGAGATTATGGCGCACGAAGTTACACTCACCGGAAACATTTTGCCTGAGCGCCTTCGATCCCAATGGCTAAGGTGCCCGTTCGTTTGAGGACATTTAATTGCATCGAATCGCTGAGTTTAATCGACCATCAGAAGCAGTAAGGGCTCATCGGGCATCTCCTCCTTGACACTTTCTACTGAATTATCTATGGGTTGCGTGCAGCAGGCCCAACTGCTGTACGGTCACCCAGTTGGCTTAATGGCGCTGTCAATTATGTGAAGAGATGAAACGTTCGTCTTATTTAAAGGGGCCGCTGCCGAAATCGCTGGATCATCTTGGGGAATTTTTCAATAAACTTCTCGTTTTTTTTTTCCTGTGTTCGTCTACTTATCCCGGCCGACTGCCCGAGGATGTTTGATGAATATCCCTCCCTTTGTTGATACTGCCTGTTTTAGTCCTTTGAAGAAGTTTTATGGTTCGTTCTTTATGTGCGCACAATTTGCCTTTCGTTTGACGGCATTTTATTTTTTTATTTTTTCTATTAAAAGGAGATTGTAGTAACTTCGATAAAACCGTTTTTGTGAAAAGTCAGTGGGAGGGGGGAAAGTCGGGATTTCATTGCGGTGGGTTTTTAATACTTAAATTCCATAAACGTTCCGAGGGGACTGTTCTTATTTCGAGTTTATAAGTCTTTAAGTGCAGTGCTACTGCAGAGGTAAGCTTGCACCTAGACCAACTAGCATCTCGAATCAATGGGATTTCTGATTAGCCATCTTCAATTATACAAATGAAGATGCTGAAACCCTTTTCTTCGCCCGATTTGTCCTTTTTTGAGTATCAGTTAAAACTGGTGACTTTCCATCAGCAGAGGTCCGGACTCGTAGGGTAAAGCCATTTGACCGGTACAAGAAGACTTACTGCCTCCACGGGACGACCAACGGGCAACGAATGCTACAGCGAGATATTTGGTCGAGCATCTTGAGCTTGTTCAGGGGAACGCTCGTTCTCTTGGGCCTGCGTATGATTCACGACCTTGGGTCTTGCGACAGTATGTATTCGGCCAAAGTAAGCGACGAATATCCCTTCCCTCCCACCCAAAAATTTCCAATCTCCCATCCGGTGGGACGACCCGTGCCTGGCTGGGGGCCCACTAGAAAAACTAGCTCAGTCTCGAACGGAGTATCCGGGGTGTCCTGTCAAACTCTCGGATTAATCCTGCCTTTGCTGTGTAATGCCGATCTCTGCACAGCCCAACCTTCCCTTTCTCCGCTACTTTCGTTGCTGGCAATGTCCCTCATTTCTCCTCAACTCTTTCTCAATTGTCAAACTTCTTTCTAAACAGATTCTCCATGATCTAAAGGATATGGCCTCATCCAACCTCACCACCGTTTCCAGCCACTTATACTCTTGTGGTCCAATGTGAACAAAATATTCCATAATTTTATTGTTCGAAAAAATAATGGGATTCCCCTACTAAACCAAACCGTGACTAGTGTACACCTCCACTGGCTGGGCACCGCTCTTGGCCAAAGTCTCTTGCACGGTACCTAATTTTTTGGGACCATCCCTAGAACCTTTTTCATGAACGTTCAACACACGAATAAAATCGATATAAAAGAAGACAGTTTTTCTCTTTGAATGGATTCTTAACTTTCGGAGAAGGCTGTTGCTCTAACCCCTCCTCGACTGTGTTGAGTGTATTTCAAAACAGATTAAGAAATATTTTTCGCACAAATAGACCACTTGGCGCTACAGTCCAAGGCACACCGTGCACCTAGGCCTCAACAAACAAGCCTCTCCAAGTTGATCGATTTCTGAAAATCTGCCTTCAGTTTCGCACGCCAAGTTAGCTGAGGTCCTTCTCCACCAGGCTGGGCCACCTTAAACCTGGACGTTCTCTGTTTCGATGTCCCACATTCGGAGCGGAGCTGAGTTATCCCCACTCTCTACATGACCCGGCCACCTTAGACGTTGGATACGTAGACGACTCCTGGCTGGACTCATGTCGCCGTACAGTCTGTATTTTTTTTGTGGTCTCCTCCAAATGCCGTCAACGCAAACAGGACCAAAGATCGCATGCAGAAGTTTCCCCTCGATGAGCGCAAGCACATGGACAATCTGAAAAGCGGATGAAGTTCTGAACTACCTCGAAGTTACAGCTGCCCATTGGAAGCTCTACCCAAGACATCGGTGTTGGATGTGCTTTCTTGAAGATAGCATATCCTGCGCTTGGCCCTCGTTTACCCCTAGACCCCTTCCGTCTCAATGTCCCTACATTTCTGGAAGTGTCATAAGGCCTTCTGGAAGATCGTGCTTTCAGTGTTGGCGTGTGAGTCATGCATGAGTCACACGCCAACACTGAGTTGTCATATGCTGCTGTCATTACGGCCCTTTGAAATCGACCTACTGAACAAACAGGTTTTCATCGATTTCGTCCCACAAAGGTCATAAGTTACAAAACGTATCGCCAGAAAGAGGAGGAATGTGCATCAATGCATGGGAACGGCGAACGAATTTTGATAGAAGTTAACTCAAGAGACAACGTATCAAATGCCAAAATTCATTCCAGCCTCGTGCTCCAAATCGTGAGCTAAGGGGCTTATAGCATATGTCTAAGCTGAAAGACACGAGCGGGAAAGTGATCTCTCCGCATCGGTATGGCAAAGTTGCTCACACGATTGACTTCGCTTATTAATTGGTGGGCAGCGACAAACGAGGAGAGTGAAACTAAGCTAAGACTACCTCCATCTCTTGATTAACGAACCCAAGCATGCTGCTTTCGATCATCAAGACCAAGTTGTCCACCTTCCGCGATCTATTGGTTTTGTACCGGGCGCCATTGACGGCAACGTTGTTCTCAGGGTCATCTTTGAAAAAATACAGTTCAATGGTTACACCGGACCATTAACCAATCCAAACAGGGGTTGTCCCCGTGAACTGGCAGTAATTGTGTTCTCTGAGGGTGCTCACCCGACCGAATTTGTCACTATGGCTTGAATTGCTTTCTCAGCAGGTCGATTATGGCAGCCACACAATGGTCGCTGAGCACGAATTTCGACTGTAAAACTGAATAAATTGGGGTTACCCCTTTCCAATACTTAACGCTGTCACAAGCAACCGAAAATTCGATCCCCATGCGCTTGACATCTTAGCCAGAGGACTGAACACGTGTGAGATAACGTGACGTGCCGCGACGTGTGAAATAATCCAAACATAACTCACAACTATTCCCAAAGAGCAGACGGCAATATTCAATCAACTGCACGCTTTCAAGAAATAAATAAAAGCTAGACGCCATCCAGCCAGGTATCCATTTGTCCGCATGGGCCACAAGCCACAACTCATTCCTTTCATCAATCTAAATGTCTAACCATTCCTGTGTCGTAAAAAATGAGCTCCAACCAGACGACGTCTTCCTTATCGACCACAGATCCAGCCGAGCGACCTACCGATCCTAACCAATTACTTCCATTTCATCAATTGAAACGCCGTTTAGTCGTCCTTTTCAATAACGATAGCTTCGCCTATCTGCACCGGGGGATGCTCCCCGCCCGCCTCTCGTGAATATCGATTCAAATCTAGACGTACTCCCACTGCGCTTACACTGAACTGAATAGACAGCAACCGTAAGGAAGAGGAAAATATGAAAAGGCAGACCAAAATGGAGGTAAAAAAAAACGACCCGAGTTGAGACGAAAATTTATTATCCTCCTTTTCCTCTTGACTGGGTTTCAATTTGTGCCGCTTCTTCACACCCGCTTAAAGCTAAACTATGTCGAAGCAAGGAGGTCCTTGGAACACGCCGCATAAATGGCACGACTGCAAGGACACAGCGCCAAGAGGAAGAGGAAGTTAGTATAAGAAGCCCGCCCGATACGCCTCCCCGTGCAACTGCAGTTTATCATGGCTGGAATTTCTTGTTATCCTTTAAGGTATTGAAATTCATTGTAGGCTCTGCGAGTCGCTTAACTTGACTTCGCCGGGAACTATTCTAAAACTATGCACTGAGCAGAGACGAGTTATATTCAAAGTTTCGTTCCAACAATACAGCACCAGCAGGAGCTGGAGAGGTTACCGGCCACCGTCTCATAGCCCTGCATGGATAACACGAAAAGATAATAAAGGAGCCAACTTAACTCTTCCTCGTCCTCGCGGCATAATTAAAATCGCAAATGCCATGCAAAATAAAAAAAAAATTGAAAAGAAAAACAGAAATTTGAATATCAGGGACCAGACTATTTCTGAGGATTCGCGGACTAGCCGAGCCAGTCAGTCAGCGCCTTGCGGCAGAATAAATTGTTCGCGTGGTTTAGCTCGGGAGGGCCACTGATTTCCTTTCATTTTCTTGCTTATTTCTTTGCCTTTTTTCTTGTGTATAATGAAATTGCATTCTCGATTCTTGGAAATTCTTAAGCCACAGCCCGAGTAGGACGAGTAATACTCGGATGCCGGCATGGTCGTGGTGTATTCTCGAGAACAGACGGATTTCCTATTCCTCCACACCATGCCGCGGGGCGAATTACTGCGCCCGGACTCCCGGCAGGGAGTTTGTGGGAAAGTTGATAAAGGACTTCTGCTGAGAGAGAGGGAGAGAGAGCAATGAATTCTAATTTTCACTTCTTCGGAGGTGGGGATGGCAAGGTGGGAGGGTGCCCCGGTTTATACGTATCCATCCTTTAATGAAATTCGGCTTCATTCGAATGCTGGTAATGGGGAGCGATGAGGGCCAGGATGCGGGTTAGAGAGGACAGCTGTTCTTGGACATTTTAATTTACGGACTGTATTCCTCAATAATGAATATCTATTCATTGCTGTCGTAGTGCAGAGCGGACTATTATGAAGATTCGTGGTAAGGTGTGGTCCGCTCGTGAATTTCTTTAAGATGAAGGATGACTGTGTCTTTGGGATAAATGGCAAAGTTCTTGCCTCGACTGAGGGGAAACACAGTTTGGAGCGCTGTATTTGCTTGGTACCCGCGAGTACACGATTATTTGAAATCCGATATAGGACGAGCCTTTTGGAAGACCATTGATAAACGTTGATTGCACGCTCAACACTCCAGTCTTTTGGTCTAAATTTCAGTCCTACGATGTATTTGGTGTAACAGTCTCGTTTAAGCTCTGAACTGAACTCAACTTGGTGTTAAGGGCAAAGGACAGTATTATGAATCAGCTTCAGTTCACAACAAATCATCTCAGAGCTATACTCTTGTTTCAGAGCTGATTAGATAATCATCATCATCTTTTCACCATCATGCGCCACTTAAGGGGTCGCCGGGGTAATCCACGCACGAGAGGTCTCACTGATTAGATCCCAAATTGAAAATGCAACCAAATTAGTAACCAATTAAGCTTTTCCTGACACCTAGTCGCTGATAACCCTGTCCTTCTAAGCAAGTGGATTCTTGGTATTAACTCTGTTCATCGCCGAAAAGCTTCTTAAAGCCTTGCAGAAAATCTTTCAAAATCAACTTCAGATTTCACTGTGAAGGGACGGGACGCATTAAACCGAAAATTTGAACTCGGTTTAAGGTCCGTTCAGCTGGACCATTAGGATTCAAGCCTAAACCGCGAAACTGGGTATGGGACTAGCAAAGTACCGAGACTGCAACCTTGGGGTACACCTTCACAAAGTGACGACCGTTTTTTAATGCGTGTATGAAGCAGCTTGAGCACAGTAAGGCACGATAAAATCAACGCCATGGTGACGACGGACAGGTTTCTCGCACTTGACTCTGACTCTGAGTCAAGTGGCTGTTTTCTGGACCACGGGTGTCAGCCTTAGAGGTTGCATTGATCGATGTCTTGCAAATTCATTATTCTACAATATTGGACAACCAATATTCGCATATTGTGGTGCCCGTGGCGTGATGTGGGTATGTGCGTCGAAACTGGAGCGCGCCCGATTTCCGGCCCTTACCACCATAAATAGCATTTATTTTTACGAGTCACTGACAATGCTCAACGGGTACAACTGTGTAGCCCTGCACGGGCTGTAGAGATATGCCGCTATAGTTGGAGCAATCTTTTTTGTCCCCCTTCTTGAAAACTAGGACAATCACCCCAGTGTGCTGATCGGCAGGTGTCTCACCACGTTCCCAGTCCACTTTAATGACACGAGATAGCCATAAAACTTCCTCATTACCCATTGCCTTAAGCATTTATGGCCGGATTTCATACACACCAGCGATCCTCCACCACTACGCTCCGCCCCACTCAAGACTACAAGTCTGCCATCCTCAGTGCTCTGTTCGGGATTAAGCAGCTCCTGCTGGCTCCATCTGCGTGAGATGCCCACCGCACGCAAATGGCCCACCTCACGCCCATTGGAAAGCAACGCATTTTTGGATTTGACTCCTTCGGTTTGCCAGAACACCTTTTTCGCAGATTTATGGTCGCTCTCCAACTTTTCGCCGAATCAATTCCAAGACTGGTCTTAAGCTGATCGCGTGGCCCATTGGCAAGTTCTTCACACCTCAGTGTACCGGTCACGAGAAGCAGAGTCCTCCAAGAGAATCCAGTCTCTGCGGGTCTTCTTCTTCTCTCTGATGGCTTCTTGAACTCCGGCCGTTTTAAACCCCGCTACCCGCCTCCACTCCAAACCGATTCAGTCCAAGAACATCCCGTGCAGAGGCAATGACAGCTGTCGAAAGCAGTCGCCATTCTTCCTCTATACGCGATGGAGCAGTTGGAAGTCAGGAAATTTTCTGTAGTATCTCCCATCGTATGAGTGTAACCACTCTTGGTTCCCGCCTTGGGAGGGGAGGTACTTTATCAGTGAGATACACCATGTGATGATCAGTTGACAGTTCAGCCCCTCTCATCACAAGAACATCACAAGCCATCCGTTTCACACACGATGGCACCACAAAGATATCAACGACTTCTGTTGAAGACTATCACGGTACCATGTGTGTTTATGGATGCTTTGCGTGGAAAGAAGGTGTTCATTATGGACATGCCATTTGCACAGCAAAGGTCCAACAACTTCCGTTCCTCCCAATCGCACTCTTCCATGTCGTTACATCCACACCCACGTGGGCATTGAAATCACCAATCAGGATATAGGAAGCCATTTACCTTTTCCAGGGCAGCATCAACTTCATCCAGGAATGTCGCGAACTCTGACTCTAGATTTGGTGCATACGCCTGCACTAGAGGCGAAGTAGACCTTTCAAGCTTGGTTCAAGGTTTAAGATCTCGACTCTCCCTACTAATGGTATCCACTCCAATACCCTGCCTGCCAACCTGGGACTTGTGAGTATCCCAACTCCCGCCTATGCAGACATCTGCATAAAGCAAGGCTTAGCAAGACAATAAGACAATATTTAATAAGGTAGTAATCATAAACTAATAGCCTATCCCTCAAAGAAGAATCGGAATCGGCAACAACACCCTAATTGGCAACTTTTGTGTCCATTGCGACATCTGAAGCGGAGATGCATTTTATGACACCGCAAACGAAACCTAACCTACTTGGCCTCTCGCACAATACATGCATTGCAAGGGAAATCGCTTGAAAATGCCGAAAATGCACGACATTGCTCCATTCTGACGGCTCATTCTCCCATGCTTAGCACAACCAATAGAGAATACTTTAAGCTTTCAGAAAAAGATAGTTTCCGGTTGGAGCCTCTCGGGGAACTTTTGTTACAGCCCGTCAAACATTGAAATGGCCCTCCAAAAGGTGGCTTTACTTAAAAGCCTCGCATACAAAGTTGGTAATCAATATGAAGAAACTGGTGATGCAGTTTAAAGGCCAAATGTATGCCCTTTAAAAGCAGTCTTCAACGTAAACTTCCAAGTATCTAACTTTAGGAAATATGCCATGTCAAAGTTGTTTGACAAATGCGTCCAAGCTTGTGAATTGCAAAGTCCCAACTTTGCGGTAACGGTACAGCCAAACGGATCCTCAAGAAAAATATGTCACTGCGGGTATTTCTTTCTTCCAAGGAGCGGTCGCGCGTTTATACTCCACACACCGTTACATCGTTACCCGCGCACAATGTTCCAGCAAATGATGAAAATAATTCAAAATCAACACAAAATTATTCGGCGTCCATGCTTGTATACTTTCCAGAGCTTATTTCAGGTGAGTGTGTAAGAAATTGACAGCGACTTCTCGCGTTGATGACATCGTCCTTGATATTTACTGCATGGGCACTTTTGCGACTAAGAGCCCTCGTCGATGTTATTACTCCAACCTTCTCATCACCCAAGCCAACGACTGATTCTCGAACACAACGAAAACTGTACAGATTGATACAAAGTCGGTGGCCACTTACTGCGCTCCCACGTCAGATGTAACGCCGTTTTAAAATCAAATGTCACAACTTACAAATCGAGCTGTCAGCAGTCAAATGTCACGACGACGACGGGAAATCACATCAAAAGCTGCTCTCTTGCCACGAGTTCACTCGAATCTCGGGCAGCAAAATTGAATTCGGTACGTGGCAGCATTTATTGATCAGTAAATGCAAAACGAAAATACAATTTTCTTGATTTATCCCTTCAAGAGTTGGCAGCGTTGGCAACGTTATGCGCGCAACTTTACGAGTTCAACTTCAGTTAACGACTCTCGTAAACTTTCAACAATTGCGCTCGCATCCGATATTGTCTCCCAGCGAGGGGCTTTTCTACAAAATGCAAAATCGCCCGTAAACAGGGAACACCCTTGCTCACCACGACGACGGCGATGGCGACGACGAAGGCGGCCCAATTAAGTCTGTCACCTTGTTCGAGTGTTAACGCCGCGCTAGCCCGTATGGAGTGTTCTTCGGTGGCGGACGGTGAAAGAGCGGAAAATTATTAATTATAGTTTCATTGAGGTTTTTTAGGGCTTAAGATTTATGTCTCACTCGTCGCGGAAATCACCCCCGGCTCCGGGCTCCTCCCGCTTTACGACTCAGTGAGTTCCGATTTTTCTGAGACATTCCAATCCTCCGCTCGCAGATCCACAGGGTTATGCCGGCGATAAACGTGAAACGGATGTTAACGAGTTGGAAACCCACAAATATTCCCCCCGCCTCCGTCGCTGCGGCTAGAACGTCATCGTCGCTGGAAGACGTTCGCTTTATGGTTTTGAACTACCAGACGTTATATTCAGACTTAAGTAATTTGCTCCATCAAATCCGGATTTGAGGGGTTGCACGTGTCTGCGTTACAAAGCCGAAGCCCTGGAAAGTAATTTTCAACTATTGCCAGGTCGCTCGTTGCACAGATCTCATTCGAAATGGAAACGCTCACTGCTTTGACGGCAACCTGAAAAGGATAATTGCTTGCTTATGGTTATCTCTTTGAGGGCTCTCAGTCGGGCGTGCCGGTCGGGCGGTAGGCGCATGTGGTAAATGTGTTGTTATCTTTTGTCTGGTGCCTGGCTCCATCAGAGTTTATGTAACCAGGCAAGGCGAGGTGGGTGGGTGCATAATTTCCATGAGAGTTTTCATTAACCTTGTTGCTAACAAAGTCAAAAAGGATTACTTCCCTGTCATGTGCCGTTCCGTGCCCCCTACCCCCCAGTCGATGGCATCGTCAAATAAAGACGAGCAAGCAAAAGAGAAGGAGGGGTAGGCGTGTGTCAACATGTATTACATCCGAGATGGCTTTGTCTCACCGTGAGTGCGTACAAGACGGCGGCGTAAAGGTGGGTGAATTGGCGATACTAACTGGAACGACGGTGGTGTTCGACGGTGCTTTCGATTATTTCAATTCAATTGGCTCCGGGATGGGCTTGTGAACGTGACAGAATTGTAAATTTGCTTGCGGACCAACTTTGTGGGGCAGAATGAGTAGGTGTTGGGATAATCTGATCGGTTCTTGAGGGTGTTCGAGTTGACAAGAGCCAATGAATCATGGTCGCACTAGAAAGGCTCATTGTGGCTTTTGTCACTTCGAAACTAATCAAGTTGCGCGGACAACAGCGTCTCAAAGGCGTCATGCCAGGATTCAAAAAGTCAAGAGAAGAGAAACGAGGCCTCCTTGGAGAATACTTGACACAATCATAAGCAATACGTCGAGAATGATCAGGCCATTCTTAGATCCGGTGCGTTCTATAACCTCTCACCTCTCCAACAAGGCTCAGTCAAATAATAGACATCTCGACTGGACACTGACTAGTCGGGGACCATGCTGCACCGGACTGATATCGGACAATATGTCAAGAATGATCAGTCCGTTCTTAGATCCCGTGCGTTCTATAACCTCTCACCTCTCCAACAAGGTTCAGTCAAATAATGGACATTTTAACTGGACACTGACTAGTCGGGGACCATGCTGGACCGGACTGATTTCATTTTATAGTGAATGCACCGAACACAATATTGTTGATGGTCCACCAGCATTCCGTAGTCGGTCGTTGGTTTTATCCGCCCAACCATTGGCGCTGGTGACATGATTCGGTGACATGAAAGGAAATGTTGAAAGGGAGGCTCAAGTCAGGTCCACCACGGACTGTAGCAAGTCAGGGTGGTTTGAACATTACCAGGATACTCACTTGTCACGCTCGCTACCCTTGGGGAGGTCTGGAACTTAGCGATGGCTGCCTTCCATCATTGACGAGCCTATTCACACTGCTTCCAAGAGCAAGTTTTCTTGCGTCCGCGATTCCTTGATATTTTCTTGGAGTTTCGGCGTTCCCCTTCTCGGCATCGAAGCCGCTCTTAGCTGGAGCAGTGGTGTGCATGAGCATCATGTCGACCAGTGGACGAATTTTTGGCTTCCGGACTACCTTCACATCTTGGTACAGCCCGTAGAATTTGCCCTTCCTCCATTGGTCTTCCACGCTCTGGAGGAGGCACACCTCACACTTAGGATGAGGGCGAAGAACAACGATTCAAGCGCCCTGATGGTCATGAAGAAATCTGCAACAGGGCCCATTTCGGGCCAACTCTGTCTGCAAGAAGACAATACCATGTCCTTTATGACTCAGTTTGCGATGCACTCGGGCCTCAACAAACGTCCCTCTCCAGCGATCTCTGGCCAGATACCAGAGATGGAGAATGCCTCAAGCTAGTTTCGGTCCTTGCCCACTTCAGTGCTCCACCTTAATGAATGCCTCCTCTGTCTGTTGTTGTCACAACGATTCGCAGCAGACCGGGTTCTAAGTTGGATCCGTCTACACTTGGCTAGGTTCACATACAATCCACACAGTTCGTGCTTGAACACTGAATCGCAAGCAGAGGAAGAGACCAAGAACTTCTTCACACGCTTCTGCGATAGTCCATCCCTCTAGGATGTACAGAAGGGCTGAGCTTGATCACTCGGGGGACGGCTCTATTACACAATTGCCTCTGGAACGTTCGATCTCGGTTCTAATGTTGTTCTGCTTACTGCGGACCCGCGGTTGACCAAGTTCCTGACAACCTCGAATACATAGCTGGTGTTCAGTCCAAGACGTGCATTTTGTGGCACAGGGATTGAAACCACAATGATAGCGTAGCGACGCACCAACCACGATTAAGATGAACTCCCAAAAAATACTTCCCATCTCATCCGTCTTTTTGTCCCCGCCCACTAAACCCCCTTTTTGCAATTTCGACAGACGCTTTTAAAATCCCATCACTACCCACGACTCGTTTAAACAGAGCCAGCTACAGAAGGCCATCAGTTATGGCGAACAAAAAAGTCTGTCTGTTTTCCTTCCACAAACATCCTTTTCAAAACCCCTATCCACCCACAAAACCCGACTGCTGTGCACGATCAAATAATGAAAAAATTAACGCAATTATTCGTGTACACCCTACACAATTGGGGTTCATCCAACCAGCCGGACCCGCATATCCGGCCAATGACGGAGGTTGGGAATTTCACTTCCGCCAAGCGCCAAGCGCTCTTTCTACTGCCACTGCGACTCAGACAACTAAGCAGGCACTCACTGCACTTGGGAGCAGTCATTTGTGAAATCCATCCCTGCCCCCGCACCCCCCATCCATGACCAAAATATGAAAGAATGAAAAAAACAGTCCGGAACGACGGACAGGAGGGAAAAAATATCTGTTTTCAGGATAAACGAGCTCGGAATGACTGCTGCTCTTTGACCGGCTAGTGGTGCTTTCAGAAAAGTTAAAATAATGTGTACTCGGTCGCTTGCTCGCTTCCTGTGAGCTATTGTCGAACAAAGTACAAACATGTGCACATGTGTGAGTGCACTCTGCGAATGCAGTCCCGCACAACAGCGTCGAAAGTGTAAAAACCAGGCAGAGCCTATCTGCAACAATCGGAAAGGAAAAACTGGGTTAAATAGGACCCCATCTTGTAGTCGGGCGCTGGAACAAAGATGAACGGTTGAAATGAATTCATAACCCACGGCAACGCCCAACATGAAAATTCATAATCCCCGCGAGGAGAAATGAAAACAACCGATGGCGCTGGGGGGCGGGTATTCAACAGAGAAGGGCGCGAGGAAGAGGTTCACTCCATCGAGAGATCATATCACATCCGCAACTGGCAGTGAATGTACGCAACACATTTGGACATTCGCCGAAGCGGAGCAGACCCACAGAAACAATAATAAAATTCAATGTTGCACACATTTATCACACGAAAGGATAAGCACACGTACTGTGTGACGAAGGGACGTCCTTTAAGTGCAGTTCCAGTGCTGACGCTCATGATGATGGGAATAATGAGAGTCTGCATAAATGCGAGGGATACACTTCGCATAAATATCATCTGCAGGTCACATCTGGTTTTGGGACGGTTGGATGTGCATGCTTCACAGCCTCCTTGTTCTGAGCTATTCGCAGTTAATCAACACATTGCCGCCCCCAAAAGGTGGAAGTGGGTGCCTTGTGTGGGTGGTCACATTTGGCACAGTTAGTGGAAAACAGTTTCGGGCTATATGAATTTACGGACGGGTCCTTGCATCAGCAGAATGTCCAGAGTTGGCTGCAATAAAACCAGAACACGAGTCTAAGACCAACACGAACAGTAAATTTATTAAAGCACAACTTTTCCTCGGCGTTGTACTAAAGAGACAGTCTTGCAGACAGGCGGTCGGAAGGAGGCGAGACGCTTGATCGTCACAGCAGAGTATTTTGCTGTAAAATTCGCACAATTCGAATCGTCTATCATGGCACTTCCCTGCGTCCTGTCCTGTGTTGCATTCGTTGCGTGTGGGATATTTTCACTCACGCCGGATCATCACTCAAGAGGTGTCATTTCGAATCAACGAACAAGCGCAACATGGTTAGGGGAGGTTTTAGAATTTACCACAACGTAACCAGGGTCTTTGCCAAGATTGGACGTATCACGGCTTACTAAGGAGACATCCAAATTGACAAGCAAATACAAGATTCTCACGAATTTCACTTAAGTACAAGTGCTAAGCATCCGCGGGCTGCTCCGTCAGGGTTACTTAACTCTCATTACTACCAGAACAACCAACAAGAGGTAGCAGTTTGAAGTAACACTGGAACATTTTTATAACAAAGTGGATACGTAGACAGCATTGTTAAGTACAAACCCAGATGTCATACTGAACGGCGCGGCCACAGCGTTGCTAAGATGGCCACTTTGTTGCCATTTCTTGTCACTGTTCAACGAACAAGATTGTATAACAATCACCATTTCCCCAACTGAGGCTGTATTTCTAGCAGTTTCTGCAGTACACCGCTGCTGTCGATTCCATATTCAACACAGTTCCAATGAAAAATCACTCGAATGCTGTGAACTGCACCAATCTCAGTTCCCTAAATTTAGCACTCAATCAAGTATTGTTTCACTGCACTTGTGGCATAAGACACGGTCCACAACTGTTCACTTGCAGGTCATACCACAAAAATTGAAGAGGCAATAAATATGTCTTGTCATTCTTTCTCATCACAGAGCAAATCTGTTGACAGGATTGCTACCATCTCTTTCGGGTCCTGATTAGACAACGTCTCCGCCTGGACAAATTCAGTTTCGCGCTCGTACAGTTGTAGTAAAAGTCGACAAACACAAGCACGTTGCCCAAATGACGTACCCTACCAGCTCCTCAGTCAAGACAAATCTGTTGGCAGGACACTTTGCTAACGCCTCTTGCATGGACAAGTTCACTTTCCCTCTTGTACAATTGTGTGAAAACTTGACAAACACAAGCACGCTGGCGCAGTTGATGTTGTCAGTCAATAGTTGTGAAGAGGTATTCTGGCCTAACTATTCCGCAGGGTGACCTCTTTCCAAGCATGCGTTGAAGAGTATTTTTCCAACCCGTCCTAAAACCAGGCGGTCCTACCCCACCGATAGCAGTTGTGTTGTGCGTTTGGTGCTGTTATGTATAAACATTTAATCACCCCCTGCAACTGGACAGAAAATATCATCCCAATGGCAGCTGGCCGTTGACAGCTCAACCATGCCCCGAAACACAAAATTCCACCTCCTACTGCCCTCCCCTATTCAGGGACTCACAAATGATACGCATTCTCTGAATGTGTCCAATTTCAGCCGATGAACAGAATTTCATATGATTTTCTGTCTCATTGACATGTGAGTTCGCGGTATGGTCTTGATCCGCGGCAGGCAACAAATGACACGTCCCGTGTACTTCCACCGCGAACCGAATCCTATAAATGCATCTAACTCAATGCACGGCGAATAAAATGCGCTTGTAACAGTGATGACAAAAAGCGATGATGCTGCAGGCTGTCAAACTTCAATGTCCTGTCAGTGGCATGCCTTTGAAGGATTTTGTTTTTTTCATTGATTATCTGTCCAACGGGAAATAGCGCACGAAAATTGAAACGAAATGAAATACTTTTTCAATTTAAATAAAAAATTGCCGACAGATGACTTCTGTTTTAAGCGCAAAATGTATCGATATCCTCACTCAAAGCAGGCTGATATCGGCATCCACGGATGACGAGTAGATAGATACTCACATCCGTTTGTGAAAATTCCAATGTCAGATGTGGTGTGGAATTCTGATTCCATGCAATCCCATGGTGTGCATGATTATGCGGGTGATTCATGGTCGGTGGCGGGAAGTGATGACGAGCCAAATATCTAAATTTGTTCAGTTCCACTTTCCAGACTGAGAGTAAATCAACAACTGCTGAGGAGACGCCTATGATATCCAAAGAGTAGGCTTGTGCGTCGACATAGGATGTCTGAGATTCAAGATTACAGCAACTTTTACAATTCAACGCTTTCCACCTACCTGCAGCTCTGTCTTATAGAAGCCTCTCAAACATCGCCGTTCTCAGTCTGCATGAAAGGTCACCTCCATTTTTGAGTTAATTATAGGACGCTCAACATGGGTTATACTGTTAGGAGCTTAGCCTAGTTCCATCTGTCACTGTTGGGCTACACAGAGGCGTGTCTTGCACCTTCGGTCCTACGGGCACAATATAAAGTGCGCGACTCCGCGCCAGAGGGAGTAGTGAGGACTAACAAGATCTCCTGCCTTCAGGCTTATACCACGAGGGCCATTTACTTCTTAGACACGCCCAGAGTTCTTTTTCAGGTTCGAAATGCGTTCATGTCCAAATGCAGAGCGCCAGTCGTATCTGAAACCCCTTTGTGCACTTTGTGTAGCAGCACTCGGTTTCGGTGTACCTTAACACTGAGCTGGATCATAATGACACAATCATGAGCCTATGGTGGTCGTGCGCTGCGGCATGGTTGTCCTGGCGAAAAGGCTTTGCCTGAAGGCTGAGACTCAGTTTCAGGAAATGAAACTGTGCGCTTGTATGCGCTCGATAGCTTTAGCTAACTACTTTGGCCAAACTCCCGGTGGCAACATGGGCTTCTTAGCAGAGACTGAATCCTGGAAACAATTTCAAACACTTAGTAAGGTTTGTTCCCTTTGTCGTCCCATTAACCAGGTGGCAGCGTCATTAGATTTGAAATGAAGACAAATTGTCGTGATAAACTCCAACACCTCCGCCCTCTGGTGTCCCTCTACACAAGTGAACGCTAATTGGGTTTAAATGGGGGCTACCACGACGCTCCCTAAAGGGGGCCAACCGCTTGGTCAGACTTTAGGTGCTCCTGATCTCAGATGGTGCTTGAGCGTAAAACTTGCCACCAACCTCACACTGGAGAAGAAACTCAACCAACTTGGCCCTCTAAAGTCGAGGCAGCTGGCTAAAGATCGTGCCAACTGGAGAGGCTGGCTGGGTGAGTCGTAGGTAAACTACAAGCTGCAGCGGCAATAGAAGAAGAAAAGGAAGGAGCTTCGCAAAGGAAGAATGGTTGTTCTCAGTTGGCTGTCATAGCTTGCAGGCCTAGCAATCTTGAGAGCAAAAGTGACTTCCGTCCAGGATTTCTTAATGACAAGCATGCCCTGTAGAAAGCAGGCATCCTTAACCAGGACTCATACTGCAGCAACCGAGCGATAATGAGACAAGGGAACAGAGGTTGTCATCGTTCAACGAAGCGGACATAAAAAGAGAAGGGTCTCAAGCACCTGGCGTCTCCCTGATAGCTCCGCTTCTCGCAGTCAGCCAGAAGTTCCTAGCCCAACCTGGAGAGGCTTATGACCAATTACAGTCCGGATTGTGCCGCAATGGGTAAGACGAATCTGGACTGAAAATCTCAATCCACGTTTGGCGCGAAGACCAAGAAGGAGGAGAATAACCCGGCCTCAGCTGAATTCCAAACCCCGTCATTTTAAGACACTCAACAAATAAACGCCGACTCCTCATTGAAATGCTGCCCTATTGCCCTCGACGCCATTTCACGGCACCCTCCTTGTCATCACTAGAGCCACTAAAAGTCTCCCAAGTATCACCCACATCCGATTCCAGCACTATCACCACGCAACATTGAGATTCGCTTATGAAGTGTGCTTACATTTTGACGGCAGTAAAGGCTTGATTAGTCTCCTTGGTGAATAGGTGAAATAAAATCCGTGTCCCCCTTCAGTGAGAAGCACTTGATTCTCGCTTTAACGCGAGACATAACATTTCATTAACCTGCCGACCCGTGTTCGGGATCCCTCCCGTGAAGTAATTGAAAGCAGTTTTCTTGATTCATCCGAAAGAGAGAGACCGAGAGAGAGAGAGTCCCATTGTTCGCCTTTTACAACCCGTTCGCTGGGCGAGTGCACGATTTAAACGAGTGGTACACCGGTCCTCCAAAAGGGGGTCGCAGTATATTTCATGAGTCATGTAATCATAGAAGTAGTAAACACGATATGAAATGGCGGTAATAAAAGCCCTTCATCCCCGTTCGTGCAGTGTCATTTTGCAGCGATGACATGCAATCGGAACTCAACGAACTCCGTCATGGAACGGCATGATATTCAACCAAGGGCGTACTCCTTTCGAGGAGCAAGAGTTCATGGCGCAGGTTGTACTCATAACTGAACGGATGGTGTAAAATGACACGGAATATACTTTCTTGTTCGATGGAAGCGGTTTGGGGCTTCCATGCCTGGGGCAGATGAGGACAAGCTCACTCAGGTTGTGCGGCATCGTCTGGATATTAAATAAAGCGTGTGACTTGATTGAGGGTCGACCTCTGGATGGTGAATTGTAGACGACGCTGGGAGAAGATAATCTCGTGATTGAGGAATTGAGAAATACGCTGTGGCTCGCCAGTCGATATGATTGTGGCTGTCCTTGCTTCCACTTGTTACCAAAGTCTCCTTCAGTCGCATCGTTTAGGTGAGCAGTTTATGATGTCTTCGGGGGAAGAGTTGGGGAGGGGATTTGATTGGACCATGTTCGTCCATTGTACTACCCACAGTCAGCATACGTCCGCCGATAGTGGACGTAGTGGACGCAAATGTTTACTGGACCAGATTTTAAAACCAGATAAAGCGCTTTCACTCGGGTTCGAACTGGGGACCCCACTAACCAAGGGCAGGCACTTAACCAACCGCGTCACCCAGTCGCCCGAGGTCGTTAGTCGTTTGGACAGGAGTAGGAGCACAGCTGAAAATCTGGAGATTCTGGGTTAGATGAGAGATTTTCGACTGAAAATGTTGTGCAAACCATAGAAGCCGAGGATGTCAGTTATCCTAGCTTTCACGGCTTCTCAATCGAAGGCAGCTGTCTCTGTCATCCTCTGAATTAATTCGATATTCTCCTCTTACAATGGCAGCTCTCCCTACACTCCTTTGAGTTGAAATGCTGCTGCCGGGGACTTGTATTCGTTACTAAGTAACGAAACGTTACTCCCCAATAAACATCTTTACAGTCACAGTTACGGCACTTGTCTAATTGGTGGCCTCTTGTTGTAGCTCTTCATTCTACAGTCTGTTGTGAACGTGGAGGGCAATCAGCATGTATTTTGTGCCATTTGTCGGTATTATCATCAAGTTTGAGTCTAGTCCTTGGTGTGCGGATCTCTTGTGAGTGTCACAAATGCATCGAGAATTGTTGCTTTCTCACAATTTGGCTGGCTCCTTTTAAACAATTTCCAAAGAAAGTAACGACAGTAACGACATTTTCGTACCGCATAATCAGGCGGGTGCACTCAACCCAACGCGACTCTCTGTATCTCATTCAGTTAAAGAGGCAAGCACAATTTACCTTGTAATATCTTAATCACGTAATCCGCCCCTCAGACTGAGGGGAAACTTCACAAAGAGTCCTCTCGAACAGTCACGCATGAAGTAAATTACAATCCATCTAACGACACTGGTAATCTCACTTTAAAGTTCAACACATTTCACCTCGTAATCCTCGAGGAACTTTTCGTTTTCAATTTTTACGGCAACACACTTTCGGGGCGAACTTTGCTGTGCTGCGCTTTCGTTTTCAAATTTCACACTCCAAGTGGTTTCACATTTCCAAAGGTAATGCCCGTTGAGAGCGAGTTCCGCGTTCGTAGCGAGGCAAACTTTTATTTCACGGCATGTGTTTTTGAGCCAGCCGCTCACTACATTCTCGTTCGATTCGCTTACTTTGACTTTGGCATCTGAAATTCGTTTATGATCAACCACAGGGGAAGCCGCCACATGTCGAGGGTTTGCAAGTTCATTTAGCGAGGATGATGTTATATCCTTCTTGTTGTTTCTTTTTTTCCTCCTCGTTTTTGTTGCCACGCACGAACGAATTTAGGGGAATCGAATAGATATGTCTCTCCTCGCCTAGTCCTTCCGTGTGAAATGTCCTTGAGTGCGCCATGAGAGGGTCTTATTTGTGTCGATTCTAACTCGTGACAAGGTGGGCCTTTGACTTTGCCAAGGAATATGTGAACTTCGGAGAGTGCAGATGTTTGGGGTGTATCAGCAAGATGGTTGGGTAGTTTGTGTGAATGGAAGAATATTTTCTGCGACATATGTTTGGAATTAGTTGCGCATGTGTTATGGGTGTGCACCTGAAGAGACTTCGACTCCAAGCCATTGGGGTGACTCAACAGAGAATGCACGCATTTGGGATAGCAAGCGGAGAAGGACATTACCCAAACAGATGTGCGGACATTGGAGACAGGCCGCGAGAGGCCGTGCTAGATGGAGAGCTTTGTCGAATGGGGTACTGTACCACACACACTGTAGCCCCACACAAAGAAGGAGAATACCTAACGACTGTATCAGGCTGTTGTACATCATGAACCTTTGGAAGGATCGTGTCGTTTTCTATTCTTGTGTGAGTTGGACAGGAGCCAGGCGCCTGTAGAACAAGGGCCTGATGCAAGATACTCAAATTGTGTGGCCACTCACAACCTTTTAACTCCAATGAGCACTCATTGAACGCTTAGTGAAGAATGTGAAACAAAACCAAATAGACGACATTCTTCGACAACAGCTGAAACACACACCCCCTGAGCATCATGAAGCTGACCCCCTCGAACCTACGACGGGGAAATCCCCAGCTAGTATTGTCGGAGGACTACGACTCAGATGTGTTCAAATCATGCCATTTTACGGCCCATTTCTGGATGAAATGCATGAAATATGTTTGGTGTGGATTTTGGATTCGTCATCGGACCATATTTCTATGGCCACTCCCGCATCTTCAACTGCGAGCGCTATAGGTCGATGACTACCACCATCTTTTGGCTGCTGATATGGACAAAACGACATATGGTCTCAACTGGACGGAGCCACGTGCCACACAGCTCACTCCACATTGGAAACTCTACACGAGGGATTCGAGGCCATGATCATCTGGAACTGGCCACCGAGATCGTTCAATTTGATCCTCTTTAGGCTTTTCTCGAGGGGTTTTTCGGAGTCGCAGGTCTATGCCCATAAGCCACACTCTACAGCGGCCCTTAAAGCCAATCCCACGAGCAGGCCATTGGTAAAATTTAGCCTGACTTATGCGCCAGAATGAGATTTCGGATGCGCGGAACAATGAAGACGCGAACATGTGTTTTCAATCGCACGACTATTCAGCAGCAAAACGTAGAACACACAAGTTTCAATGTGAACACGCTCACAAGACCACGGACAATCGCATCGATTGAATATCGATGTCAGCGACGCGATTGTCGCAAGTTAAAATGAATCATACGTACTGTCGAGAGTACACACACTTGCGATTGAAAAATCGTTGTACCAACGAGATGTGGGTATGCATGCACTTGCGATTTTCTATCGGATCATAACTTAGTCGCAAAAAATGAGACATATTATTTTATACATGGATGCACGCATATGCGACGCAGGGATTGAAAAAACGCAACCAACTCCATTTTATACACTTTTTTCACGTGGATTTGTATGAAACATAGCACACTTGCGACTCAAGAAGTATACAAGTTGTTGGTATAAAAATGGATTCCACGTGGAAGTATGCATTGTGTTGTTGCTCTTTTGGTGAAATCTAAAATAGGCGTGAAAACTATTAGGTCCGTCCCTCTATAATTCGTCGCATGGTTACCATTCGCCGAATCGAACACTAGTTCCATTTTCTTCTAGTTCCAATTTGTCAATTTGACAAGATCTTAATTTAGAAATCCTAAGTTCAAGGTAACCATAGATTAGATTGAACTTCGTCGATTCGACGACTGTGTTCGACCTGCGACTGAATAATCGCACGACAGAAAACCACAAGTGCGTGCATAGTTCATATTTTTGCGACCACGATTTTTCTGTCGTTGTGATGATAGAACGCATGTACGCTCATAGCCTTAGTTGAATGTAAAGAACTCAACTATGGCTTAACATTTGAAGACATCCCTTGTCGAACTCACTTACTTTTTTGCTTCACTGACCAGCTATCCCTGAAAAGTTGCAGCCAAGGCTGAAGCTGCATACAATCCATGCCGCCTTCCGTGAGACCTCAACGATCACTTGGTCTTTATATCGACTTTGGGTCTCTCTTCCCTTCTTGGACCATGAGCCATGGATTCATAGACTGCTTAGTTATAGTAGTTTTCTTCATGCATGTGCTCCATGAGACCAAGCATATAAGTTCATAAAGCCCTTCGGATTACATCCACCAAAATAGCAACGGTCGCCGAGAGGAAATCTACGTTGATTCCCTAAGATAGCACATGTGGTGTTCTCAGAGGAAGGAAGGCCTCTTAACTGCTCGTACCTCTATGAATTGTAGCTGGGGGACGTCATATTTTGTCCGCATTGTTCCTCGACAGTTTATACACATTTGGTTTTGCATCACATGTTCCTTGACACCAGCCCGTTTTCCAATCGCCAGCAAGGCTTCTATCGCTATGTCGACAAATTTGTCGACATTCTGCCTACCAAAATGTCAACTTCTTCGTGTCTTCTGCATTGCTGTAGAAGCCTTGGATTCCAGAAGCCACTGATTGACTGACTATGCGACTGAGTGAACTATAGATCCTTCTGTGTATACAGCTGCCCGTCGCCTTGTCTTGTGCTCACCAGTTTCGATTGAAGAATCACAAGCCAACGCCACCGCGACCATCTTTGAAGAGCTATCACCGTCGTCCACTTGGTTGACGCACTTGTAATTAATTTCTTTCACTTAAAAATTACGCTTTCGACTTTTCCATCATAGCAAATATCGACTTCGACTGTAGCACGGAATGGCGTAACTTACCACCAAGTCGACCCGAACAGTATTTTCCTTGACCAAACCCAGTTAGCCACTAAGTCTGGAACACCTTGAATATGAAGACATTTGAACTATTTTACGCTTACCCATGAGTAGGGGGATTTTGCTTACGACGAACGCACTCGAATAGCAATTTGTTCAAGCAAGAACTTAAATCTCCTCCAGTCCATTCCTGGCGATGCTTGCGAGATAAACACGCACTTTACACCATGACTCAATGAACATAAACTTTAGTAGCTGTGAGCCACATCGGCAATCTTGTAGACAATTGCCTAAATTGAATTTCCCTCCTCTGGTGCAGAGCGCGGACAAAGCTGAGTAATGCTTTGCGTGTGACTGAGTCAAGGCAAATTTTACCGCACGTGGCGTTTAATGTGTTCAATTTGGTTTGTAAGACATCGCTTTTTCATATTTTAAAATGCATAAGCGAAGGAGGTGATTTGATTGTGATTTCTTCAACATCATACATGAGAAGATCGTGCGAAGCTCAAATGCCAACACCAGAGGCACGTTCAACTGCTTGCCTACGCGGACGACATTGACGTGATTGGACGAACACAGCGAGCTGTCAATGAGGCTTTAGCTAGCATTGAAGCGGAAGCGGCTAAAATGGGTTTGGCAGTTAATCAGGGCAAAACAAAGTACATGCAGCAGAAACTTTGATGTAGTCAAGGACTTCGTCTACCTTGGCTCTGCAGTAAACAGGGACAATAACACCAGTACCGAGATCAAGCGCAGAATTACTCTTGCCAATCGCTGTTTCTTTGGGCTCAAGAGGCAATTGAGTAACAGAGCCATCTCTCGAAACACCAAGTTGACATTATATAACACCCTAATCATCCCCGTCCTGCTCTATGGCGCAGAGACATGGACGCTATTGAAAGCGGATGAAGAAGCTCTTGGTCTTTTTGAGAGAAAAGTTCTGCGTGCGATATTTGGTCCTGTTTGTATTGATGGCGTCTGGAGAAGGAGATTCAACCACGAACTGTACGGGCTGTACAGCGGCATGCACCTAGTTAAGCGTCTTCGGATCCAACGCTTAAGATGGCTGGGTCACGTAGAGCGGATTGACACCACAGCTCCGGCCCGAAGAGTCTTCGATTCCGAGCCTTTGGGACAACGCATAAGAGGTCCTCCTAGAACAAGATGGCGCACACAAGTGGAGAAGGACCTCAACCAACTTGGTGTGCACAACTGGAGGCAGCTGGCGAAAGATCGTGCTGGCTGGAGAGGCTTGTTGGTTGAGGCCCAGGTCCACCCCGGACTGTAGCGCCAAACAAAGAAGAAGAAGAAGCGGAGGAGGACCTGCAGTCTATTGTGAAATGTAACTAGTTGCATCTGGCAATAAAGGCCGCGAGGTTTCATCAGTCTTCTCCAGATACATTCTCGGGGGCGGGAAACCTCGCGGTTTCTGATAAGCCTAGCTGCAGCCCCCTGGAATTCATCCGTTCGGGGGAGGTTGTCAAACCGAACAAGCCTATAGCAGAAACGAACTTTTACCTCTCTTGCCCCTTAAAATGTTTGACAACCAGAAAATGTTCTCAAACGAGGAATGAAGTATGATAGAGATGCCCTACTTCTTTCCCTCTAGTTTCTTAAAATTTTCCAAAGCCAAATTGACCAATCGGAGAAAGGCATTCACATTATTTCGTGAATATACATCAAAAGTTCACGAACAACTGTCAAAAAGGTTCTCAAATTCTTCGATGGGCTTGAGGGCAATCAGCTGTGAAGTTGACCATCTTTATTGTACTTCATTTCCGTCTATAGAGTGAATTTCAAGCTATTTGTTCTCATTTTGGTGTTAATTTTCTCATTTTATCTCTTTCTCTATTCTGGTGAGAACTCACGCTACTATTTCCTGCCAACAGGGAGCTGTTCTGGCGGTCATTTAAAAATTGGTTTGTTTCGACGGGCACTTGTAAATTGTGAGCGAGTCACTCCAAAATTGAGAGCGGAACCACTTCCGCTCCCACGTCCTATTGAGGTTTTAGTAAAAGCTCATAAGTTGTATTTCTTATCCTGCGGCTCCGACCGCAAATTTGCTATTGCCGTCGCTTTTTGAAATGAATTTAAATAAAAGACAAGAATGCATCCATATTTTTTCAGGTTTAAGCTCTGAGGCTACCTGTATCGCTCCTTGTTGCAATCACAAGAGGTATAGGGCCTTAACTGCGTCTAGTTGGTTAACTTATGCAAGCAACTTCGTCCACTATGGATAGCAGCAATAATTTAGATTGGTGGCTACAGCACATGCACACCCTGTTATTGCATGGCATGAGGTTACCATTTTTAGTGAATTTGACGATCATCGGCATCGGAAAGTTAATTACTTCTCCGGCTCTTCTAGAGAAGTCAGTGCCTCAGCCGAAGCTGGTGGCTACACTCAGAAGGGGTCTTCGTCAAGTGATTTGATGGTCTCCAGTGCCTCGCGCTACTCGCAATTCGGAACCCTTCTTCTTCATTGAGTGGTGCTGCAGTCCGGGATTGCCATGGGCCTCAACAAACACGCCTCTCCATCTAGAGTAATCTCTGCCTCCAGTTGCACGCTCAAAGTGACTTGTATCGAAATGTCGACTGCCGATGTTTTCCATTGTAGCCGACTCACAGTCATGGAAATTCGTGGGCATTATCGAAATTAAAGCTCCCCTGAGTGGATTGTTGCCGTCCCACTTTTCAAATTATCATCACATCCTCGACAATCCCTTGACGATACCATCTCCATCTGGCGCACGCATAAGTGCGTTCCTGACAGCACAGCCCGCGGCGCCCCTCGCCGCGGTGTGCACACGAAGACGGTGGGAACCGACTGTGAACAGCTTAAATGAAAATGAACACTTTTTCGCCTCAACACCTGCTGTAATTGATTTTGTGATGATTTGAACATTAAGCCTAATCGGTTTTTTTTTTTTTTCACAAAAATTTCAGAAGCGTGGTTGAAGTGGTTGGTTTTGAGTTGATTTTGATAAATTGCCCACGAGGTGGCAGTGGCGTTGATGCGTGAGAAATTCGTTAAAGGACGTATTCTGCACTTCATTTGGAGGAAAGCGAAACTTGCGAGGACTTAAGGGGAGCCTTGTTGGGGACAAAGCGCACTGACACCTGCCATAGGCGGACCCCAGCGGGGACAGGGACAAAGTCTGTCCACTTTACAGTGCTATTGTGGATATAAGGATTCACCGTGTCATTAGGAACCAATGAGAGGTTGTGGCTGGCTAGACCTAAATCTGCATAAAACAAGGACAAGAGGTGCTTCCGATGAATTTAGTCAGTTGCATGTCTCCTGAAGTCTGAATGCAAGATCCTTTCTCGAATGGGGCTACAATTCGGGATGCACCTTCCGAATCCATCGCGGCTTATCAACCGCTCTCCATGTCCTCTCTCCCTCATCAGTTCATCACAATCAGTCACTTTAAGGAGCCATGAATCATCGGATGTTGCTGCTGCTCGAGGGTGGTGTCTTGGGGCGAAGTGAATAAATGTCAGAAGAGAAAAACAACACTCATCGTCTAAACATAGAACGGCTTAATTAATAGATGGACACACACCAGATGATTGCAAGTACACGCTCATTCCCTTCGAATGACAACACGTTGACGGCTGCTCGTAGTCTTATCGTATTCCGGAAAGTGATAACTCAGATTCATAACAGAAACGTCAAATTGCTGTGAACAGTTGTCTAGTACTGTGACATGGCCACTTCAGCCGAACAACATGCGATAGCTATTTATACACCAGCTGCCGCTCCGATAAGACCCCACTCAACGTATGGCAGGGACTTGGAGTGTTTATCACTCGCACAAATGATTTATTTGGCACTTTTCTCCACTCGCTCCTCCGAGACGGCAAGATTGATATGCGAAGAGAAACCTACAATTAGACACACGCCCCGACACGAGGAGAGATCCAAATGTCTCGTACCCATCTGAAGTGCCTATCCTCGACCGTTGCCATCTCGAGTGCACCCAGCTCGCTCGAGAGCTGTGTTTCGAAGCATTGTGTGGCACTTGTTCTTGGCAGCATCGGGTGCTGCGGTTGCATACAATTAATTCCGAGTTCAGTGTGCGGGCTACGGGCGAAGGAACAATGGGAAGACAACAATGGGAAGATCGACGTTCCGGTGGGTGGATACGGGCTTGCGTTGCACTTAAACGGGTATCAATATCGACAGAGTAAACATTGCCGCAGGTGACATTAACGAGGACACAAAGCGGTCACAAACTACCGAGTGGCATACCACTTAGAGCACTGTATCCTCTGATTTATCACGGATTCAGTTGCCTATTACTTAATTAGCCATCGACTGGCATTTCATTCGACCGACTGCGTGTGCACAGAGAAGAAAAGTCGTGAAGGGATGGAACCATCATAATGAGACAGGGCAGCATAACAACATGTTGCCCAAGCACAAACGGACCACCGCGGCAGAGTTAAAGGGATAAGCAGCAATCCAGTTCGCACACAAACCATACATCTTCCAGTTCTCGATTTTCTTTTGTGCTCTCCTTCGCAACCCGCCTCACCACTCACCAGACGAATGCGCGTTCTGCTCTATGCAGGTTTTTAATTAATCTGATGTGATGTGGTCGCTGCTGCTGGTGCGGTCTAGCAGTGGTGCGAGGAGGGCGATATCTGTTTGAAGATGTTCTCCCCGGCAAACTATCTGACAGCTCTCCTCATTAGAGCCCTTAATCAAATCACAAAGTGGACGCTCATCATGATGGATTAAAGTAATCAGATAACGTGACTTGGGATTGCCATACTCTCGGACAAGCCTAAGTTTATTGAGTGTTGCCAATGATTTCCGACGCTTCTGGGAGGGAATTCGTTTGTCAGTGGCTTCGACGAAAATCGATTAGTTGGCGGTGGAATGTAAGTGGAACTGTGTGTAGACATCTTCCGGCAATAAGCCTTGTTCATGTCGTTGGGTATTTAGTTTAGCTACGTGGTGTTTGATTGCGGGGATGGGGGAGAGACATTATCGAGGCACCTACATAGTTGATTACCATTTTTGTCAGACAGTAGGTGTGGGCAATGATGAATCTTCAAACTTTCCATTTGGTTCACTCGATTGAATTCGCACTTGAATTTATGAATTTACAGGCCTCAGGAGGGGGGCATTCATTTAGGGACTGTCAAACAGCTCTGATTTGTGTTGAGGGCTGGGGCACATTTCAAAGGGTTGACTTATATTTTGAAAGGAAGTCTCTTGTACAAGGTGCATTTTGGTTCGGTGGAATATTGCTCGTAGTCATGTGAAAGTTAAGACGTAATCAAACTTAAGTCAACTTAAGTAATCGAGGGTGTACACAGAAATCATACTGTAATCATAATAAACATACAGTTTCGTTAAGTTTCGTTCAATTTTGCAATTGGAGGTATATACAGAAATCATTCTGTGTTCATAACAATTATACAGTTTCGTTAAATTTTGTTCAATTTTGCAACTGAAGGTAAGCACAGAAATCAGGGTTTCGTTAAGTTTCGTTCAATTTTGTTCAATTTTGCAACTGAAGGTATGCACAGAAATCAGGGTTTCGTTAAGTTTCGTTCAATTTTGTTCAATTTTGCAGCTGAAAGTATGCACAGCAATCAGGGTTTCGTTAAGTTTCGTTCAATTATGCAACTGAAGGTATGCGGTTGGATCCAATACTCAAACCTTTCCCTCATAACGCCACGCACTATTGCCTGAGTATCAGACATGTTCAATCGCTGCTACTGCTCCAACATTGGTGATTGGTTCAGTTTCTGCTCATTTGTGCTCCAAAGATATGATTACAAGACAAATCTGTAAAATATCGGGATCGACATTTGGTTATTGTCTAACCTTTGCTTTTATTCATGAATGTCTTGAGTTCAAGCACCTTAAGCGGTGACGATGCTTCATACGCTGCTTCTCATTAATCTGCTCATTATACATGTGTACTAGATGTACATTTACTCACCCAGGCAAACATCCACAACACTAGTAATGGCAACCCTTATCGGCGTAGGTATATCGACCTAAGCTTGTGTCACAACGGAACTAGAAGCAACGTGCAATATCGAAGAACGATCGACGAGACGTCGATCGCTATTGTTTCTGGCAAAATTCCAACCCCTCGACACTCACGTAGAGAGCGATTCATTTCGCTTCCACATGAGAAAGGAAAAGTTAACGAAACTTAACGAAACCGGAAGTATGGGTTGATTATGTGGATTTTTTGAGGTTCATCCGGGTTGGTGTTTTTACAAAAGAATTCAATTTGTGTTCGAGCCGGTCCTTCGTGATTCTCTCTGCTCCAGCAGACGATTTATGGAATACACTCAAAAAACGCTAAATGTCTATCTGGTACATTTTTCGGGACCGTTGATGGTTGAGGGAACCAGCACGGTCTACTGAGTGTTTTTAAGGATTAGTCCTCCTGGGATTTGGAAATCACCCATAAGAGCACATCATCCGACGCGTCTGTAGTATATTCCATCCGACAAAACAAGAAAATTGCCGGACACCACTGACCCATGCTCAGAGAATACAATTTTCCACAGCAAGCTCCTCAAAAATCGATGTTCGCGGTCAGCATAAATCTCCACTCGGGGTGCAACGGCGATATACGCGAGTAGTTGCTGTAAAAGCTAAGCTCAAAGTACGATGGACAGGAGCACCGTCCACTCAGAATTGAGCTGTGTAGAACCGGTGAAGCGGTGACGATGATGCCTTTTGACAACCCTTCAACCATTTCCAGGCCAGCGCTTCGGCATTTACGAGAGCTGCACTGTCGCCTCGTATTTTCATTGGTTGCCTCCTAAAATCCCTTTGCCTGTACATTGCGTGTTGGGTGTTCTGCCTTATCTGGAACGTTCCGTTCAAATTCATCCGACCGCTGTGACCGTTGAATCTGGCTCTTAGTGTTCGCAATTTTGAATTTAATGTTTGGAAATATTCAGTTTTTAGATAAACCTTATATGCGAAGGCAGTTGAGTAGTAAGGCCCTATCCCGAATAACTGAGGAGATCCTATATAAGACCTTGATTATTCCAGTCGTCCTTAACGTCGCTGAAGCATGGACACTATCTAAAGCGGAGGAGGATATCCTCGGTCGTTTCGACAGAAAAATTCTTGGGAAAATATACGGTCCGTATGCGTTGATGAACTCTAGAGGTGAAGATTCAACGACGAACTATACGAGCTGTACAGCGACCTGGTAAAAAAAAACTGCGCATCAGACGCTAAAGGTGGCTATGACATGTAGAGCCTGCTTCGATTCCAACGCAGTAGAGGAAGACCTCGCTTTAGGTGCCGCGCACAGTTTGAAGAGGACCTCTCCCGGCTTTCTAGTGCGCAACTGGAGGGTGTTAGCTAAGGACCGTGCTAGCCGGAGAGGCTTGGTGGTTGAGACCTAGGTGCACGTCGAACTGTAGCGCCACTTAGATCGCTTTAAAATTGGGACAAGTGATTGATATTCGGACACAACCCCATCCGACAGTCAACCTCCAGCTGTAACCAATTGTGGAGCTATTGAACTCTAATCTGCAGGACTGGATATCAACTTCAATTCATCGTTGCACAACATACGAAAAAAAACATACCACCCAAAGGTGGAACGAAACTTAACACCTTTCAACCACCTCAAGTGTCGTGTCTGAACAGCGCCTACCTCCTCTTTTTCTGCAAATACATTCGTCCCCAACATCTCATCGCACATATCCCCACTCTGCCGCATATCTTTGGAGGGGGAAATAATGAGCAAAAAAGCACACTTCAGTATTCGTAAATGCCTTCCTTAGCTTTGCACACTTAATTATATCCCAAGCCAAACCAAGCCCCTTTCATTCCTCTAATCCATCCATCCGCCACACCTAGTCGGGCACAATCGACTTCGCCCCGCTTCGCTTCACAGAATCAATTAGAAGTCTCTTCATCCTCAGTGTTCCCCCAAGTTAAGTTCATACCTGCGAAATTCTTCTCTTCTTCCATCTCCTTACACATCCGTGCACATACACACACTGCCTCCCGAATGTGTGTGTGGAGTACGCCCCACTAGTCATTTCAACTTGTGAAGATTATCGCAGAATTGTGATGCATTAGTGGGTATGCTTGCGAGCAATGTACACTTCCCGTGCTGCGAGGGAGAATATAAGTAGATACTCGTCTCTCATACACCCATCCACTCGTACAGCGTATAAGGTCAAAATGGTCTCCATCCGCATCATCGTTGTCGTTGTCGTTGTCGTCGTCTTTGGAAAATTCGGTGGGAAGAACTTCAGCATCTTCTCATCCACTTGGTGTGTCCCAGCCACCGCATTAGGTTGGCTTATCCTTTTAAGTTCAGGAAAGGCGCTATAACTCCTGCATACTGATTTATCCTCTAATCTCTCTGTAGGATATAAATTCACTTGAAATCGATTGTCGTGGTTCAGGGGGATAAGCTCATGGAACGGTGCCATGATGTTAGTTATGAGAGGTCAAATTGCGTGCGAATGAAAACCACTTGCGTGGTGGATTATTTGTTTGAGGTCAAGGAGCACTTGCGTCCACTTTACTGGCGACAGTAGATTTTGGTTGTTCCTGTTTCTTTCCATGAGATGTTTGATTTCGTTCGCTTGCCATTTGAAAAGCAATTTCTTATGGAACTGCGGGCAGAGCAGGCTTTGCATTTAAGATGTGTTGACGTCAACCAACTGATACGATCGGACGAAAATAAGCCAAACAGAAGATGACTAGAAATACATCTAAATGAGGCGGTTAATGTAAATCTGCATCATCTTCTGTGACCGGCATGTTCCACTAAAGGGGTCTCGCAGTCAAGGCACAAGAGAGATTTCCACGCCACTCGACCCTCTTCATCGACTAACGCACCTGGGGCTACGCCTAAGCGCAACCAGGCTGGTTTGGACTTGATCAAGCGGTCGTCTTAAATTATGAAGTCGCTTTGAACAATTGGGACGATGTGACAATGCGGACATCCGTTCCACCCGAGGCCTACTCCTTTCCATTTGAGGAAGCAGCTCAATATTAAGTTACTCGCACACAACAAAAGGGGATCGTCAGCTGTAAATTTGGCCACAAAGATATCACCGTCTCGGGTTAAATGATCGAGGACTAAGAGCACTCCCTTGAGGTACTCCATCTTGAGAAATCCACACTCAACACCTCACATCTTGCTTGTAAGATAATCTCTCGCCTGTGAATTTTGTTTTGGTGTCTTCACAGTTTCCATAAATATTGCGATGAGTTTATTAGGCGTATACGTAACATTTCCCATCTCGACGTGGGGCAGTTTTATGAGTTGGCTAGTAAAGCCACGGTGGCGTATATGTAAAATTTCGCATCTAGACGAGGAGGCTGTCTTGACCATTGTCCGTTTTTGGACAGGCACTCTTTGAAAAAAGCGTTTGTTGTGAGGACCAGCATGGCCAACTGGGCACGCACTACTTTAGATTTCCTGTCCCATACCCAGAAAAGCTGAAAATAAGTTGTTCAGAATTGACTCCTCTCCACTACATGCAAGTCCCAAACGAAAACCACTTGGACATTAAAGGGTTATGAGATATCTGCTCTTGAGAAGGTGGGCATAAGTTAGACGTGTAAAATAATATTGTCTCAACTGCCCCAAGTAAAATCAGAAATGGCTGACCGAGACAAAGTCTGAGACTGTCTTCAAATACATGTCTTCTTATACATTAACTGAGTCAACTATGTGCTCTTCTAGGCGTTGGCAGGTTAGACGTGTAAGTAAAAAAATACTGTTTCAACTGCCCTGAGTATAATCAACTGATTCAAATATGTGCTCCTCTAGACATTGCCAGGTCCACTCAAAGTTTCTGCTTCAAACAGCAGTTCCACGCGGATTGGTCCGTGAAAGGCTTAGCCCCAGGGGATAGTGCACAGTGATTCCTTTGTATGCAGACTGTGGAAAACCAGGCTTCTTACTTTTGTCAATGACTGGATGGCGCGGTTGATTAAGTGCCTGCCCTTGGTTACTGCCCGGTTCGAATCCCAGTGAAAACAAAGTTAAGACGCTTTTACCTGGTTTTGAAATCAGGCCCAGTCACCATTTGCTGTTGGGATAAAATTAACGGTACTGTCACTGCAGTGGTCGATCGGTGGTATTAGGCCGACGTGGATATCAGAATAGACCAATATGGTCTAAGTGTGCGGGTGGATTCACCAGCAGTTCTCTTCCCTACCCTACCATGCGCTACTTTTGTCAAGTATTAGAGAAGCTGTAGCGAGTGCGTTTGCCCTAACGGCCCGAAGTCACCACTACGTCTTGAACAGCCTAGTCTTTTTAACGTACTGCTTCCACACTTGAGTGCCACGACGGAAGACAACCTGAGATATTTCCCTTTCTCCATTTCCGATTGATGTAGTCCACGACTCATACCTCCGCCAACAAAGTGCATTAAACTACAATTGCAGTGACCGCCGGTAAATGTGCCCTTGATTACTAGTCAGATTTGTGTATCAATCTTATCAACCTTCTGCTTCTCACCGTGGATTTTCAAGCCTGTCACTTGAGTGATGGATCAGTGGTAGTAGTCTGGCTGTGGGTATCAGAATGGACCAACATAGTCTAAGTGTGCCGCTGAATTCAGTAGTAAAGCGTCTTCCCTGCCCTATCCTATCAGGCTTCTCTGAGTTTCTTCTCAAAAGTGCCTCATCGAACAGATTCTTTAACATCTTGCCCTCTGCAACTTGGATTTGCTTCAGTGGCGAGAGCCCACTCCGCCGGAGTGAGTAGCTGTGGATGGCATGACGTGGTACATGAGTGCCTATGTCACCGTCTTCATTAAGTCTACATAAAGTCTAAATAACCGATCCAACATACCTACCATCTGTCTATCCAAAATTGTCAGCACCACAATGCCACCTGGACAGGCATGTTGGTTGAGGCTGATGCTCGACTGCAATTTCATACGAAGATGAAGAAGGGGACATGTTAAGTCGACTTGGAGTTTGTGTACACCACCAGCTCATCCATTCTGCATTCAGCACCCAATTTAAAACATAGCTGCAGCTTTCTGAGCGGGTTATTCTTGCTAAATGGTCACAGTCAAACAGATACGACTAAACATCGTTAACACTCTGGGCAATGCAACGATTTTCCATCATTTTACTGCATTTCATAACTGAACACCTTTAAAGGAAACACCCTTTACTCAAGCTATCTGAGTGAGTTTTAGAATTGAGGGAATCAGGGTGTCTTGCACGTGACTACAGTCGCAATATGAGGGCGCGACGCGCCGAGAGGCCATAAAATGACTCCGGCGACTATTTTATATGAAGCATATTTCTTTCACACGTAAGCAATAAACTCAACAATAATTATAAGAAAATGCAACTAAATGACTTCACCACTCCTCCTTAAAATTAGCAGCGATTTCGGACAATTCCGACTTTGTTTTTTTGCCCCTGACACTTTTTTGTACGACTTTATCAAATTGTTCAACGGCAACACTGGTTTGAATGTCAAAAAGGTACTAATACGTATTCTATATGAAATGTTGATCGTTGCTATTATTCGCTTGTTAATCCCTCTTCCGCTTGAAAAGGTTTGGAAAGCACCATGTTTTCCAGTTTTCTTTTACAGCAGCCACCTCTGAGTACCTCTTCTCTCTCTCCCCTCACCACATGCATCTCTCTCTCTCTATCTGTCCCTCTCTCTCGAATTATCATTCATCTCTCTTCAGCACTACACTCAAACCAGGGTTGCCGCTGAAAAGTTACAGAAAGTCACACAAAAAGTGTCTCGGAACAAAAAGAGTCGCAATTGCTCGAAATCGCTACTAATTTTAAGGTCTTGCCACGCTTAGGAGGGGTGCAGTCATTTAGTTGCTTTTTCCTTTAAGTTTATTGCTTATGAGAAACTTAACGAAGCGCTTCGTGCGTCGTGGCCTCAAAAAAGTGCCAAATTACGACTAAAGTCGCATAGTGGCAACCTTGGCTCAGACTCAATCAGGAACTTCGACTACCACCAGCTGGACCACAAGTGTTCGAAACTTCCAAACGTTCTCCTTCCACTCCACCATCATCGTTAAACTGGTTACGAATGCCGCATCATTCGGATGACATACTCGTAATTCATCATGTCGTCGCCGCACCGTATCGCTTATCATTTTAATTGGCATCACTGTGTCAACCCGCTCACCCCTCCTCCTTGTGCTGTGGACTGTGAAATGAATTCTCAAATTAAGAACAACAACATGTTTGCTTGTCATTCGGTTTCGAGAATCTGTCCATAATGACTGCAAATGATATCACGGGTTTATTTTATCGAAATCTGCTTTCAACCGACAGCCGACAACCAACGGCACAGGACTCCCTATGATGGAGGGCAAAAACAAACAAAAGCACACTCGTACCCCGGCTACGTGCAGTGTTATTAGATTTCCTTCTCTGATATCCTTTCGGAAGAGGAGCCTTCTCCTTCGGCTCCTCCCTGATGGTGTGTGGGGGGGGAGTACATTTCGTTTGGAGACATACACTCCTTGCGGGAAATGTATTCGCATGAGGGTATGCTGTGAAATTAGATTTGATAAAGAGGTTTCTATGACGTTTTGGATTCCCGGACTTTTTTTTCTGCCTTCTCTCATTTTGTTATAATAAGCTTCGGTTGTGCTGAGGGCTTAGAGACGGAGATTCAGAAGAAGGAGAGTGAGTGAAGCGATGTCATTGAGTACGAAGGTAATTTGAAGGATTTTCTCTTGCCTTGAGCTCCGAGGGTGTAACGTGTGTAGAGAGACGCGCCTTGAGACCCCCTCTCACAGGGAGTCCAGATCAAATTTTAAAAAGGGAACAGTTCCTCGTCGCCCGGGGGGAATGCATGAAATATATTGACTTCTCTTTGGTGTACTCGCATGCACAACCGAATAAATGTAAGGATACAACACGAAGACTGATACGTGTTCGAGATTGCCTTGGTATCACATGTCCGACTGACGACGAGAGCGGCTGGGACGGGTTTATTGTCGGTAATAGAGCAAATGCAGATCAATCACGGCGACTCGGAACGTTGCACCTGACATATGAAGTTGTGGGAAGGTGCACATGTGCGTGGTGTGTATGCAAATCAGATGTACTTGGCTGGGCATGCACCTGACTCGGTGATGGAGATTATGGAAGTCAAGGAGAGTCCTTATAGCCTCGGAAGGGCGTTCTTAACTGAAACCGAAGACATCCACTTGTGTCAATCTGCTGTATACCGGATGTTTGTTCTAAATGGAGTGGACAGAGAGGCATGCATTCCACAGGTTTGTGCTTCGTCATGTTCATCCAACAATAAGGTTGGTCCAACAGAGCGAATGGTTTTCATCTAAATTGTGATCTCACTCGACACGACACTACTATTCGGTTCAACCGTCTTGCTTTAAATGGCACTTGTGCAACTGCAGCACTTGTTGTGAAGGGAAATGAGAAACTCGTTGTTATGCCAGACACACCACCGATCACGACTTAAGCAGTTTGTCTGTGCCACTGGCGAAAAATATCCCATGTTCAGATTTCCGATTCAATTGCATTCACCTTCAAATTGAAATGAGGTTGCCCACGATATCACCACACACCGCGGCAAAATCGCGCCACAAACCATGCTTCCGTCGCCATCTCGCTCCCAACTCACGTGGTTTCAGAAGGAACCCCCGGAGCGAAGTTATTTCCTGCAAATTCTACAGTCCTCTCTAAAATTCGAGTGTGAACGCAGCATGCATGAAATCCCTGAAGGAAATCATGCACATCCCACTCTTGGATCGACGACGTTCAGATTCCTTCAGACCTCGTCGAACGCGTAAATACTTACGTCAGCGTATCTTATTTGAAATTTTAAGCACGCTGTAACAAGCGAAAGAAAACTTTTCCGCAGCAAACAAGGAAGTTCCAAGTTAACCAGCATCTAGACCAGACAACAACCTCACCCTCAGCCACCTCAGGACTGTTGGGCGGACTCGGAAACCAATATTCCGATCGAAATATGAAATCTTTTGTTCAAGCGAAAAAACACAAGTCTTTGTCTACGAGGTTCTGGCGGAGTGCTGCATCCTTGAGACTAATTGCAATGGATGGACGGCAGGGATGGATGGACGCGATGCCGGCTCATCTTTCGGGCGGGAAAAAATGGGAGTGCATTAAGGAGAGAACACTGTTTTTGATGTCGATTCAGGTTGGTGGCATGATTTACATTGTTTAAGTCTTCCGAAGATGGCGATGACGCAAAACTTCCTAAGGACGTCACTTGTTTTTGGATTGCTCGATGGCGTATGTACCGTGGAAGGGAGTGCGAATCGTGGAACGGAGTGCAAGATTTTGTGAAATTGTGTAAGGTTGTAACAAGATTTGGAGAATGCTGATTAATTGCCTCAATTTATGATGTGGTGGTGAGAACTTCACATTTTTTCTAGTAAAAACCCACAATCCTGACCCTGGATTTTTTAGCTATATGAAGACTGCAGCCAAACATCAAAAACTGAAATCGGTAAACATCAAATACTGAAATCAATCTCCAGGTCGTGATGGTGTACCACCCATATTCCTT
Source organism: Eristalis tenax (assembly GCA_905231855.2). Classification (NCBI taxonomy): domain Eukaryota; kingdom Metazoa; phylum Arthropoda; class Insecta; order Diptera; family Syrphidae; genus Eristalis; species Eristalis tenax. The sequence goes on from HG993127.1 coordinate 25,374,565, forward strand.
AAAAGTGCATAAACTCGCGCTCAGAACCGCTTTCTATGCTCTTGCGCCTTTCGCTCCATCAATCCGCGTTCCCCTTAGCGTGGAAAGTTGCCTTCATCTTCCCCATTCACAAAGAAGGCGTAAAGAGTGAAATCGCTAAACTATCTCTTCCATCCCCAAACTCCTTGAATCAATCGTGTATGACTCTTTGTACTTCTATTGTAAACCCATATTTTGCCCACGCCAAAATGGATTCAACTTTGAAGCACTGGTACGAAATGGACGTAGTTCCCACAGTCTTCAGCAAAGCCCTTGAAAAATCAATCACCAAATAACTGTTTCAAGCTAAATGCCCTTGGTTTCTCGCCACATATCATCGCATGGCTTAAATCGCACCTTGAGGACCGCCCCTACAGAGTGCTCTTCAGACACTCTATTCCGACCCCTTAGTAGCCTCATCGGACGTTCCTCAAGGCTGCCATCTCGGCCCTCTGCTCTTTGTCTTATCCATTAACGATGTTGACTTTGACATTAAAAACTGTATTTTATCTATTTACGCAGAATATCTAACTCAACCGACTCACGGGCTCTCCAAAACGACCTTGACGCTTTCTTCACTTGGTGTGACCATAAGTCTATTCAAGTAAATGCCAGTCCATCACTTTTTCTCCCCCTCCTCCCAGAACTTACTTCCTCCGAGCCATAGCCTCTTTTATTCGTGACCGAGGAATCATATGTGACAGGGAGCTGAAATTCCAATATGATTCTACGACCCAATGCTTCCCTAGTCTCCATAAAACGCTGGTCAAAAGAATTCTCAAACCCCTACGTTACGTTAAATCCCTTTAGATCAATTATGTCAGACCGCTCCTATAACACGCCAGTCAAATCCGGTCTCCACACTACGATAATCACTCAAACCGTACAGAAGCTGTCCAACGTAGACTCCCACGTTTTGCATTACGCGGTCTTCCGTGGTCCGATAGCCTTGCTTCACCACCCCGTATAGGTCGCCGACAGCTGATCGATAAGAAACCGTCGGTAAGTAGCTGACATCCTATTCCTGTACGAGGTCTTAACAGGAACAATTGACTCGCCCGCCCCTCTGGAAATGATTCCACTAAACTCTAACGCCCGTCGCCATGGGCCTGTTCCTCTTTTTCGACCTCCCCTCCATCGCATCAACTGGGGGCTGTGTGAACCCATCGAAGAATGTTGCGAACATATCTCAAAACCCTCTCGTTTTTCACTCTTCCATTCAGTCCATTAGAAATTCCTTGTTCACGTCTTCACAACTATCCCTTCCTCCTTCATATAAGATGCAAGTTACCTTAAGTAAGCTTTTAGTCCAATTGCTAGTTTTTTTAAATTTATGCTTGTACTAAGCTAAGCACATCCGACCAGCTTTTCTCTCTAAGAATGTAAAGAGGATACACGAGAATGCTTGGGAATACGCCAAACAGATCTGCAGACGTCTTACGATGGAGTTCGTCGAGGTGAACTCTGGAGTGCCTGGGTCATTCAGTCTCTATGCACTAACTGCAGCAGTTGTCTTCGGTTTAACGGTGCTACGTCACCCCCTTTCAAAGGGGGCGTTGGACTTCGCCAAGGGTCCGTCTTGGCACCTCTTCTTTTTGTTGTATAAATATATGTCCTGTCCTAAATATATGGACTGGCCGTTTCAGCGCACCTGAGGCGAGGAATATTTGACATTCGAAGAGTTGAGGAAAATTCGTCTTCCTTTTGCAGAATCCTTAGTTGTCCTCACATCCTCCCAGGCACTCCAGTGTGCCCTCAAAAGCTTAGTGACCATTTGGGCAAATGCTGGGATGAAGATGGTTGACGTGGACAATTCCGAGATTTTAGTTACTTCCAGAACGGCTGCTGCAATACACTCAACATGTCACTGGAGACCCATTGAGGTAAGTGGAGACGTTTAAGAACCTCAGGGTTCTCTTGAGTTCTGCCCTAGTGATGGAAGGAGTTATGCCAAGCTTTCCTCTAGGATTGAACAAGCTGGTTCAAGGAGTTTAGAGATCTTGACATCAGGACGGCCGAGCTTGGTGCTTGGGTTTCAACTAGGTATTTATTCCAACTCTCACCCATGGCCATTCAATTTGTGGAGTGGCCGAATAATTAGATCGCGGATACAAGCTGTTGTGAGATTAACTAGACATGATATCGTGGAAAATACGGCATCACACGAGGAACTGAAAGTTATCCTTCGATGGTTTGGTTACATATCACGAGTGTCCCATCATATCGATTTCCGAAACGTGCCGTGAATGCGATTACATCGCAGACCCAAGATTAGATGGTTGGGTCGAGTTCAAAAGCCCGTCTGGCTGCGCTTGGGAATAACTCTTGGTAAGTCGCGTTCGTGCTTTGCCCTCGCGACCTCTTAAGTGGATCATGCGGGCCACTCGTTGCACGACTGAATCCTTTTTCGGCTCATTGGACCTGTGTACTGCGGGATAAGTGCATCTCCACCAGCCAGCCAAAGGCAGATCCTTATTGATGAGGGTTCGGTACTGACTGTAGCAAATGTTAGTGAGTAATCCACATCACCTCTTCACCAGAGGGAAATAGAAACATCTTAAGGAACAGCTTTAAGTGCACCAACTCAACCATTTTGTGAGAGATTATGCTGCTGTTGAGTTATAGTGACTGTCGCGTTCAGGAACACAATCCGCTTCGACAGTGATCTGAGACCATTGTGCTGTCATTTCTAGATTGGAGGGTTCCAAGAGCCAGTGTCGTTGTGGGTTGGTGCGTTGGTCGTTTTGCACTTGAGTCTACTCTACCCACGATCGATTGACGGTACGAGTGAAAATACTTTTCACAGGCCCACCTCTCCCTGAACAATGTAAAACTATCCAAAATAAGCTTCTCAAATTGGCTGCTCTGTAGGTCAATTCTCTCCTGAGAGAACTATAGCACGCACAACGCGAGTGTTTGTTGAAAAGCCAGGCCTAGGCCCCCTACGGGCTGTTGCTCCGCCTATATCTATTATATTATCACTCTGTAGCAGTATGTTAGTATTTCAAAACTATACAGAATGCGAACCAACAACAACCCTTGGAAGTTATCGCGTTGCTTGGTGGAGTGGGTTGGTGCGTTGCTCACTCTTTCGTGCAGATCCTGTGTTCAAATCTGGCAGGAGGTATTATTCTTGGTTTTTTTTTTATGCAACACCACTTTCTTTTTGTTTTGCCTGAATAAATATTTCGTATTCTGTTTTCCGAAGCATTCCATTGCCCATGAATATAATGCGATGAAAATTCATATGTTCACATATGGCAGCGTTCACATATGGCTATTCTGCTAGTATTATTGTATAATTATTATATGCTGACCACTTGACTGCCATTTTAGTTCCCATTTGATGTCTGTTACGCTTGACGGTTGTTTACGTTACCTACGATGTCCCAGACTTCAATTGCCGACATATCTGAATTCAGTTATCGCCACTTTTGCAGGTAATGCACGTGTTGGAGGTAATCACGGGTCGTCTCCTCTTCTTCATTAACTCTACAACTCGAACAGAAGACCTGACAGGGGGGCACATACAGTTTCTTGATCAGATTAGAATAATCACCATTAAAAACTTACCGAAACTTAAACTAAACACTTCTCCTTCAGGCCATCGAGTTCGTCTCTAAAGTCTTGTTGACAGTAAACACGAGGTGCTTCCGTTTGCCTATCGCAGGCTTATTGCCCTTCTGGGTGCAGGAAGTAAGCTCAATGTATGATTCCCCTTAACTTATGAGTGAGCATTAAGTTAAATAAAAGAAATTATAAAAACAGGCTCAAATGATGTCAAAAACTGCATTTCCCTCTTCTTTCTTTTCGACTCTGCATTGGTTTGGTATCTTTTAAGCAAGTAGTTGGCCATCTTCTGCTTTAAAGCCGATTCACTTGCGTTGTCTTTCAGCCATTTGTCGGTGCAAACCTCCGACGCTATGCTTGACATTTGAGAGAAAGTTCAAGGCTGTGGCCGGCGTGGTGTGGGTACATGCGTCGACACACCCGCCGAAGGTACGTGAATCAGAGTCCTGGAGAAATCTTAGACTTCGTCGTTGCGCCGTCGTAAATCAGAATCTGGGAGGAATCTTAGAGCTCGTCGTTTAACCCCTTCATCGAATATAAGACCAAATATCTCTCAAAGCGTCAGTTCTCTAGTTCTGGCTATCTGGTCTGTACTGCAAGATTGGCAGGACATGAGTTTAGTGGATCATGGTATCGGTTCGTCGACGGAGGAGGTTTGATCCATGCTGATTGGACACACCGAAGCACCGGTACGAGATACAATTTCTATGCGATCTGCCTTAACCAGCAGTTGGCCTCATCTGTCCGAGGGTGGATCAACAAGTGCAGTTGGGTTGAAATCAGGTGGCGTTGCTGCCGGACGTTGCATTTAACGACGCGAGCATGATATATCCACCTTACAGCTTCCATTCAAGGTTTCAAATATCTCACAGCGAGACCCTTGTCTCCGTTTCTATTCACTGGCTTTGCAGCCAGTCTAGTCTCTTGCCGTCTGGAACAACTGCCATCAGCTGACAGTGGGGCGCATAGGCGCCCGACGAAATTATTCTCATAGTGGGGGGGGGGGGGGGGCAGACACATTTTTTCCTCTTCTCTTTTACAAAAAAAATTCTGTCGTAGTAAGAAATTAATACAAAATATTGATGTGATCCCAGAGCCAGGGGTCCAAGTGCCCCTCCTTGCCCGGCTGGGGGCGCCTATGGTGGTGTATTTTCACAGGGCCCACCCCCTGTCGGAATTGCTCTCTTTCGACACCATTTCTCTAACCAGCCCGCAATCAAACCAAATTCCATCAAATCTGAAAAAATTAACAATCAAAAGTTTAAGCAATTTGAACCAATTTAAAGACAATTTCCATTTCATTCTTCTTTCAGGTATGTGACTCTGAAAAGCTTCCCCCTAGTAGGCATCAACATTTGGGTAAGTTCAAAAGTTGCACAACCTCTTGTCCGGCCATCCAATCGAAATTAATGCGACCCACGGCCTCATCGAAGACTACAGTAACTATTCGGGACGGAATCTCGGTCAAGAGGAGGACTTCTTCCCGCATCGAACGAAAATCAGGAGAATTGCTCAATCATTTGTGAAATGTTGGGGTTGCTTCGTGTCTTCCGCACGAGAGGACTTTAATAAATCGAATCGAATCGAATCGAAACAGCAGATGCATACGGTAGCAGGCGAATTAAATTTGATTTCGACATTCAAAAATTGATGATGTCCTTAACCGGGGAATGAAATGCTCGTCTCCTCCGCACACACTCACACACTGAGCTCTCCACTCGTTGGTAGAATTGATTTGCAATGGATCTCCTTATGAAGATTGAATGGAGCGTATGTGTGGCCGAGAATGCTGCCCCAATCAATTTCTCGGGTTCAAGCAAAACATCACGTAGCTCCGTATCCTTCTTGCGATTCCCTTTGTCCTTTTCGCCATACCCATGAAGTAGTAGTAAAACATTTTATAGCAACTATTGTCATTCCGACAACCTGTGCGTGAATATGGGGCACTTCGGTATTCATGAACCCTAATTTGATGGGGCTACGATGATGATGATGATGGCCATAGCGATGGTTGGGTGGATGATGGAGACTGCCAGCCAGCCAAGAGGCAGCCCGTGGTATCTAGGCGTTTGTGACATGTCCGGTGGATGGCAGCGCTCCGAGTGTGTGTATTTAGGAGGGGAAACATTTTTGCAACGATATCGTAGCCCCTTTCTCTGCGAGTATTTGCAGTCGTGTAATATTGATTGTGTTGAGGCAAGGAATGTGTCCCCAAAATGAAATTATACCCTGCTGCTTGGCACAGACACAAAGCGCCACAGAGACACAGATGAATGATTGTGTTTGAGTTCGCCCAAGGGTGGCGGTTGCGAGACGATTACATTTCCGTTGAGTTACAAATGGGGAGGCTTTGAGGATACGAATTGTGTCATTTGTTTTGGGGGCGTTATTGTTCGTTCAGAGAGAAGCACTCTTGAATATTTGCACGAGGATGTTTGGCTCGGGGACCCCTGGCGATGGTATTTTGTTTGAAAAAGGATACATTTACTCGATTCAAGTGATACTCGGGAGCACCTGCTGCTATGGCTAGGGCTTAAATTAGACTGTGGATTCGGGGGGAATGTGATGGCACTCGAGGACGTTCTCTGGAAGACTGCTCAGAAAAAAGGATGAATGACAGATGGTTCTTTGAACACTTGTAAGAGGCATCAATGCGATTGGGCGGAATGCCGGACCTATCAAGGCGGCTTTGGCAGAAGCTCAGACTGTGCATGGGTCGAGGGCACACGCAATTAATTTGGGTGGAGCAGTTTCGTAAGTGGCTGCCTGCCAGCCGTCCAGAAGCTCGGACTGTGCATGAATCGAGGGAATAACACGAATCTGCCCTTGGTTAGTGGGGTCCCCGGTTCGAATCCCCGTGAAAGCAACGTTTCTTAAGTGCCTGCCTGCTCCCCGGACTGTGCATGAGTCGAGGGAATAACACGAAATTAGTCGTTTAAGTGCCTGCCCTTGGTTAGTGGGGTCCACGGTTCGAATCCCCGTGAAAGCAAATTTGCTTAAGTGCCTGCCTGCCCGCCGGCTTTGGTAGACGCTCGGACTGTTCATGACTCGAGGCAATAACACGAAATTAGTTGCTTAAGTGCCTGCCCTTGGTTAGTGGGGTCCCCGGTTCAAATCCCCTTTCAAATCTGGTCCCATTTTCCGCTGGGATCAAATTAGCGGCTCTATCTCTCAATCATCTGGAAACTAGCAGCCCGTCCAACCTAACTACCTTTCCAGTGCGATAGTACAGCCTGTCTGCCCCTGAAATCATTCGAGTCGCAGGAGCGAGCTGGAGAGGGGCCCAGACAGGACGATAATCGCTTCTTCAGCAGCACTCGAGTTGCTCGTCGTAGGTCACCAGGCCAAGAGATTTCTGTCGACTGGAAACAGCGAAGAGAGCTTGGAAAGCATGAAGTCGACTAAGGCGATGCATCGGGAATTCACCAGAGGCTCTCTACCAATCTGCATTCCCTGCTGTTCTAAGAAACAACATGTTCAGCCGTTTATTTTAAATATTGTAGCCTGCTCAAATGGTTAGGCTTGAGCATAACTCCAGATGAGTTATCCTCAATGGCAGAGGATCGAGTTGCCTGGAGATTTTTCGTGCGTGGTTTACCCCCGCGGCCCCTTTAATGGAGCATGCAGGTCAGACGATGATAAAGATGTGGTCTGCTTGTGCAATAATTTGTTTTCCCGGAATCCAAGAGAAGTGTTGGACGTAAATAAGGCTGTCATCGGTAAGACTCAAGTCATGTCTCTTCAATTCACTGAAAGACACTTTGTGACTACATCGGTGGTGATAATTAATTATGTGTTAAGTGATTGTCGTTTAGCCTAAACGTTTAGGCCGTCCACAGGAGGTCGTTACGTCAGAAGGCGTCGAAAGAATACAATTAAAGTTCATGTGGTTTCTGTAGCTGGAACCATCTCAACTGAGCGTCTTACACCATATTTTACACGAGTGTTTGCTTGTCAAAAATCTGTGAGAGGAGTGTAGGGCGATATTCTGTTTCGATCCGCCACCCCATCGCATATACTCTCCAGACATACCCCCAGCGACTGTTGTCCTGCTTCCAGACCTAAACGAATGGCTAGGCGGTAAGAAATTCGGATTGAATCCAGAAGTCATCACTGAAACCAGAAATTCGAAAATACTTCTGATCTAGTCATCCTGGTCAAATAATTGCAAACCAAAAATAGAACGTATAAAAATGGCTTCCAGCAACAACCGGGGCACTACTCAACTCCCACTCCGACCACAGCACAAGCATGTTCGGGAAACTCGAGAAGAATTCCCTTGTTTTTTGTTGTGACATCATCCCTACTCGAAGCACGCCTTCGGAGTGCCAAGCACTCTTTTTGTGTCCGAATTACAAGTCCTTACTGCATGATGCCATGCAATTTTTGTTTCCACTCTTCGGAGACTACCGTGTTCAGAAGGCGGTATTGTCCAAATACTTCTGGCAAAATCGCCGAGAGCTGGTGCGACTTCAGTTTCATGGAAAATCAAATGCAGCGGCAACACGGCAGCACGGCAACAACCACTTCAACTCAATTACAGTCCACTGTTAACTTTTTAATGCCAAAGTGCAGCCGGAAGGGCTGACGTGTAGTCCTTTCAGCATCGTCGACCTCGTTTGCTTTTTTTTTTTTTTTGTTGTTTCAAAAACCACCCACTCCCCGAAGACGTGGTGTACATAGACACCGACGTACGGACCCCCATTCTTCTCGGGAGGGGCCCTATGACGTGGCTAGAGGTGTTCCTCTAGAAAACACTAGACCGCCTTAATTGCATTGCTTTGGTTGCCATACAAAATGTCAGGCAGCATTCCCCAGCGGGGTTTATGTGTGTAGCATTCCATTTGGCCGTGACGACGATGAGAGCAAGCCAAGCAGCACGGATTCATCTTCAAACACTTCGCACAGTGATGCTTGAAGTGTGCACCTCGGGTGGATGGTGTAGATACAAAACTGTGGCAGTGGCAGTGTCGGTGCCGGTGGTGGGGTCGAAGCAACAAATCTGAAATCTTATACTTGCCGGCGTCCCAGTTCGCTTCATTTACGTGAACATGAGGCGATGGCTTTCATTTGCGAAAGCGAATGAGGGGAAATCTATCATAAGCTCCTGACCAGGCTCACTGGGGAGTTTTTCGTTCGGATGAGGGAAGCGAAAAAGGAGTCAGAAGAACACGTATTCCCCTACACACATATGCCTTTGATGTCATAACTCGTTTGAAGTATTTAATTTCCTTTTACGGGGGTTCTGAGCGGGCTTGTGTTAAGTTCAACGCTTCTGTGGTGCCCGTTGGTGCGCAAATGCTTTAAGTGAAAATGAATATGGAATAAGCGCCTAATGCAAGAGCACTGTTTAGACATGTACGCAGGATCAATGTGGAACATTTGATGCCTCAATTTCAGATCGATTGTGATGAAAACGATCTAGAGGGCGTTACAGCCCGCTTTGTCGTCACTGTGGATGGCATGAATGACATGACACATGGCGCCTGTGTCCAGGAACTCATTAAAAACCTCATATAGTTGACAGGCGGCTATGTTTTGGTAGGGAGCCTGTAGCAGGTGGTCTGGAGAATGTAAGAAGGGCTCCATGTGTCCCTCCTCCTCTTACAAAAACGATTTGCGACTGGCTTAACACCGCTCCTGTCCAGGGTACTGTCTGATTGCCATTTTGGACCGCGCTAATCGGCACGAAATGAATCGTCAAGTCGACGCTAAGGCAAAACCTGGAGAGAACTGATGAGTATCTGATCGGAACACACCATCTTGTAAGAGTGTGGTCTCTGACGCTGACGTGTCGTTAGTTGCCGTAATCCAGTGGCGACAATACGGATCCCTTGAGAGGATACAGCGGCACGGACACGACAACACATATAAAGCGATTAAGATCAACGGGAGAAAAACAGCAGCAGCCGCACTCGCAGTAGCAGTCACACAGTTGAACGACGCGTTGTGAAGCATAGTTTGTAAACGCAAATAATTAAATAACGAGTTACTATAAAAGTTGAAGCTGAAGTTTTTCATTATTTTACAATCTTTCTTTTCATCGAGTTTTAAGCCGTATGCGACAGCCTTAAACGCAAGGAAATAATCGATGCGAAGACTGACTTGGGGCCCGTAGTATTAAACCGACCAATCGGTTTGTGGAGCGCTATAACGCATACGCGATGCAAAGTGAAGCTCTATTCTAGGATTACCGAGCTGTTTGAAACCTGCAGCGTCTTTCGTGTCATTTGATTTCTTCAATCTGGTAGAGGAGACGAGGGCTTGCAGGACAGCTTTGAACACGGAAGGCACTTCGTCACACACACCTTCTTCAAGTCAGATCTCGCCGAGTGGTGAATGCTTACACGGCGACTGAAGAATTGGCGGAACGAGCTGGTCTCAAGGTTAATGAGGAAATATTAAGTACGTGTTGTCGGTTAAAAAAAAAAAACAGAACACTGGCTAGGACACGTGACTATCGTCGTATTTCAAGGTAGTTTGTCTACTTCCGGGCTAACATGAAACCCAGAAAAAAAAAAAGGCCAGAACAATAGCGCCGTGACTTTCGACAGCTACTTCGGTCTACTCCACAAATGCCGATCTAGAGGAGAAATGACGATCAATCGTCCTTGCCAACCGGTGGCACTCGTGTTTGTTGAAACAACTGGGCTCAAAACTCCTCACTTGAAGGACTAAAACCATGGCCTTCAAATGCTCTGAAGCCGAAATCTAGACTACAAGCGAAACAGCTGAGTCCATCCTTGGGTTACAAAAGATATCCACTAAACGACCGAAGAAAACAATTAATTTTATTGTTTCATACCGAAGAACCGTCTTAAAAAAGGACGTTTCCAATTTGGTCAGTGCGTGCTTAACAGAGTAACCTGGACTCTTGCTAACTTAACTTCTGCAAGACCCTCTGGGGGAGCATTTTTCTGAACTGGTTTCTTTCGCTGAGATTGCTTGACTGTAGGTGTCTGAGATGTGCACACCATCGTTGTCTCACGGGTGGAGGGTTATGTTGGCCTCAAAGGTTGAAATTTGAGGAGCTTGTTTCTGACAATCATGGTCATAAATTTGGGATATGAGGGGCCGTGGAATTTTGTCCTTTTCGTCGGATTGAATTCAGCCCTTCTCCGATTAGACGCCGCATACAACATCAACAGAAGAAGTAGCTGCGGAATGGTCAGGCCCCGCCTAAGCTCAACCATCACCTCAAACATTTACAACATTTATGTGCCTTTCCACGGCTGTACAAGAATGGTGTAGTGCCACAGGAAATGCTGTTTCCCAGGAATGAATTGAAGCTTTAAGCGATGTCAGCCCCATTTACTGCCAAACGTTTCGAATTTTTTAGAATTCAAAATCAGTTCCCGAGCACTTTCGCTCCTAAGAATTTTCAAATAAATTCAAATTCCGACACAGGCGTCCTTAGCGTCCCCTCCTCCTCAAGCACAAACAGCGTAAGGATCCGCCGCTCGGAATGGTTTCCATAGCTACAGCCATTGTCGTTTGATGTCAGAGGGGCGCCATGAAATTACGTAAGTCTTAATTAAAAGCATCGTTTAATTGAATCACTTTGGGCGAGTGCCAGTGCACGGTCGGCGAAGGGTTAAACGGAGAAGGAAAGCGATGAAATTTGATCAAATTATGAAAGCGAATTGATGTGAGCCATCTGAAGACGGCGACGTCATAGTTAATGGCGAATGCTCTTGAATGTTTGCACACCTCAGACACATGTACAGACACTTCCAACGCGCCGCGCCGCCACCTGGGCACTCAGGAAACCTTCGACTTTTCCAGTGATTTATATCCGCACATGCAGAGCGCCTTGAAACTCTCGGGTATGACGTCAAGTTATTCCGTCATATCGACCAGGGCTGTAATAAATTCACGGATGTGTGTTTTATACGGAAAAGGAAAGTATTAATTCCCGGCTTGCATCGGCCCGTCCCCCAACCAGCGGCAGCTGCCGACCGTTATCAGTTTCGGGTAATTGATTAGCATCTAATTTACCACCTTGCCACCGACATTGGACGGGCACATGCCGTATTGGCTTCGACCTAAGCCCGTAAGGAGATCAAATCAATTTGCATGAGATTTGAGCAGACCCCTGGGTTAAATGCGAACTTGACACAATACTGGTGTTGCCATTTGCAGCCACCGAGCTGTAAGTAGGCGTCTTATCTGGCTTAGCGCATTAGCATACGATGGTGACACGGACGTTGACAACGGCTGCACTGCTTCCCGCCGTGTTCGAGTGTCTTGCACAAGCCCGTGCGGACAAGGACACGCACTTGTGCATGAGTGCACATGTAACTTGATTGAAAAAAGTGTTCAATTCCGTTTTATGAGGCAAAGTTACCCCTCATCGTTGCTGTATAAAAGCTGAATCACCGGATATTTGTGGGTAATTAAATTGGCTTTTAATAACCGTGAATGTGAGTGCTAAGCAATTTAATTTCTCTCTTTTTTTGCAGTGATCCCCCGCGAAGCTCTTATCCCGAAGTACTCATTTCAGCCCGATATGGGTGATAATTGCGATTTAATTGGCGGGTTTCGCATTCGGATGCATTTATTGTTTACGCAATTAAACGGTCTATCGCAGTGTGGGTCTGTAACCACACGCTTTCTGGATGAGTTGCTGGTACGTGCCCGCCGCGGGGAAGAGTCTTGAACTTTTAACGAGCGAATTCATTTTACGCCCCTCTGCCCCCATCTTACTTGCGATAAAATGCAAAACAGGAATTTTTAGTGATTTGCTATAAGAGACGACGATAAAAGAGAATTGAATAAGTTAAGGACGCGTCGGTGCTAGGCTTCGGAAGAGGCGCTTAACTGGGTACATGACAGTGAAGTGTTGTTTTGCGGATGCGGCTTAAAGGTGGTTATTTTTGCTGTAATCCGTTTCGCATCAGAAGATGACTCCCAAGGGGACTTCTCGGTCAGTTTTTGGTTGTTTGACTGGTTGACGTGAAAGGCCGAGAAGCACCCATCGACCCAAGGCGAACAGTTACACCCGTTTCTTCTTTTTAACACTCCAAGGTAAGTTATTCCCCCTCAGATTGGGCACGCCATCGCATCTGCAGTCGTTCCTTTGGCGGTTATCTTCCCCGTTTAAACTCAGTGACAGAGGTCTATTCCTGATCATTATTGTAAACAAACGGCTCCTGACAAGATGCTCAGACTGAATCACTTCAAATCAAACCCACGTATGGCAAGTATGATGACAATTAATTTTTCAGAAGGTGGCCATATGCGTTGATAGCCAGCCGGTCATCACAGCTATCATCAGCATCATCTTCTGATCATGATGCATGATCCCTAAATCATCAGGAGTTATGCCCAAGCGTATCTAGGCTAGTTTGTGGACTTGGTCCAACCATCTCATCCTAGGTCTGCAAGCGGTCACCTTCCTGATGGAATCGCATTCACCACTTGCCTCGGAAGAATGAAGGGGATATTCGTGCCTCGTGACCAAACCACCCAAGCATAGCCCTCTCCCTTTGAAGAAGCAGCTGCTCAATGTTGAGGTCCTGGGGCACAGCTGTGTTTCTCACCCTATCCCGGCGAGTAATTCCCTCAACAGCACGGAGAAATCTCGACTCAGCAGATTGTATTCGCGATCTTATTCCTTGGGAGATGGCATCGGTGAGGGTTGGAATAAATACGGAGTTGGCATTGATCTTAGAAACCAAGCTCGGCCTGCCTGATCACAGATCTACCAAGCTTTTTCAAATTTTACCCAGCTAGACCAATCCTAAAGGAAAGCTCAGCATTACACCCTCCATCACTCGTGAAAAAGACCCCGAGACACTCTAACTTCTCTACCTGCTTCAAAAGGACCCCACTAGTTCTGGAGATGAGCATAACCTCTTGTCCAAGTTAACCGTTATCCCAGCATTAGCACATACGGCCACAAACCGATCAAGTGTTCGCTGGAGTACCGACTGGGAGGATGTGAGGATAACAACTATTGCCGTGTTTACCCCATATTCTAAGTTTGTACAGGAATGGCGGAGTAAGCCTGAGTCCCTATGACGACCGCTAAAAATGGCTCATATTTGGGAAAGAAACGAGAAGGCCGATCGACTGGCTAGGCAGGGATCTGTCCTTCAGTGCTCGCATACAGAGGAGGTGCACATCCCACTACGAACAGTCGTCGCATGTATCTCTACGCACTTCCTTAGAAAAGGAAATTTTAGATGGACCAGGCTGACAAACAACACCCGCAAAAATATGGTCTGAGTACAAGTGATCTAAAACAAAATATATATCCCCACCTACGAATCCGTCATTATATGAATCTTGCTAGAGCTAGACAGCGAACGCTTTTAGTCCCTTCTACAACTCACGTGACGATATCTCCACTGCACTACTGGGGGTTATTTTAAACGTCACCATCCGAATGCATCTTCGTAGGTGCGGAAGCTGTATACTTCTCTAGACGTGTGTCTGTGGGGATACTTGAGGAACCTTTGCCAAGATCTCTGACCCAAGGCGACTACTCTCCATCGACAGCTCCGAATGACTTGCTACAAGCGGATTAACTTAAAGGCCACGCTGGACCTACCGTCGAAGCATACTATGAAGCTAAACTTACATGCCAACTGACAGGGCCATGGCCATGTCTCAACTCACTAGGATTGTACCCTTACGGCCGTGGCTCACTTAGACTACCATGGGACTTTTTGTCACCAAAACCATCCGGATTCCTTAAGGAAGATGTTTTTCAACTCTACATCACACACGGCTTCCAGCTCTGCAAAGAATTACTGCTGGGCCTTGGATAGATTCAATTTCCTCATGTCTGCAGCTTCTGCAAAAGTCGTTATGTGGTGACTGGTTACGCAGTGGGTGATAAGGGTTCCGACTAGCGTTCTCACTTCCTTGCTACTAAAGCTGATCAGTGATGTCGATCGAGTCACTAACAATGATCAGAGAGTAGTCTAGAAAAAGCATCCCACACAAGGTCTCTACGAAATATTGCGACTAACGCCGAATGAGTAGCGGTGTTGGTTGGCGAGTCGACTCTTATGCTGCCAGAGCCAGGTTCGATCCTCAAATTGAACACTTTTTATAGATCATGGCACCAGCTCTCTCGAGCCACTGACAATACTCAAAGAGTATTCGTGCCTATTAGATCCTTCCCAAGCTTCGCCGTTCGGGATCGGTATAAAAATGTAGGTCCCATCCATTCTTGGTTAAAACAGGTTAGGACGCGAGTGGTTACTCTAGAAGCTAGGCCCAGGTCTGTCTCTGACTTTCGCGCAGCCCATACTATTCTTATGTATTATAAGATCGACTAGCCAACTGCTGTCTGTAGTGGTCCACGCGCTTACTCACTATGCAGTGGTCCGGGGGCCATGATCCATTGGGAGGATCATCAAATGATCAAATGATAGTACTTCTCAAGTCATCCAGAGAACGTCCGCGTCTAAGTTGAAGCAGACAAGTGGTGAAGGACCTAGTAGTAAATTGATCCAGGAAGTCAGATGTCGCGCACAAGTTAATTCCCTGGGGGCCAGCTTTAGTCCAGCCAGTAGGCTTTCAGAGTCACCTGTTGACATCTTCTTCCTGAGAAAGTCGAGTGTAACCATTTCCACCAAGCCATGGCTAGATTTCTCAATTGCCCTGGTTGATCGACTAGCCAACTAGTACAATGATTACGAGGCAATACTGTATTTTCACACACCCCGGAAACTAGACAATATGTCCCGCTCGGATAAGAGGCTACATCTCCAGCCATCCACGTGTTGAACTTTAAAATCTTCAAAGTGCGGAAATTTCGTACATCCATAGATTTGTTTCCAAACCCCGTGACACACACAACACTTGTTGCCATCCTTTATGAGGTAATTGGAAACAACTCAAGCCAATCAGGCAATTATTGCGTTTGAAAAACTCCGCATTGATTGAGCCCTTCACAATGTTCATTTAATTGTTTAATAAACGCTGCGGCTATTTGATTTCCATTCAGTGTGCTTGCAACAGCCCTCGGTTACATTTTAATATAATGCCACTTGTCTGACGCCCGCTGCTAATTAAACCATACGCCCGCAGAAAATCATTTTCAATGCGCCCGTCTACCTCACTCGCGAGAAAAAAATTAAAGTCATTTCGAACCAATAATCGTCCCAGTTGGCAGATGTTACGCCTCCCACAGAGTCAGAAATCAATTACCTTCGCATTGTGTACACAAGGCCCGTCCAAATGGAAATGATGTTAAAAATACCGCCAACACCACCAAAAATACGTTACCCGTACCCAAAAATATAAGAGAGATGAATATTTATAGCGCTTCAAAAAACAATTTGACTCGCTGGGAGTGCGGTGCAGAGTTGGGGTGCTCGTGTTAAGCGTCGTCTTCCTCGTCATCGTCATTTTCAAAGAAATCATTTGAACAGATTTATTGTTCAAAATTCAGAGAGTTCACAGACCAATGTTGGCATTAAACGGACGCAATCGCCAAACAAATGCGTTGCCCTAGAGATGTTTCATTCTTCGGCCGGCTACATGTGTTCGGAGCGAAGTAACATTCAAAGATGAGTAAATTTCTGAACGATTATGTTTGCGGATTGTTTATAACGTTTATGCTTTAATAGACCGCCAGGCATATAAAGTCGTAAACGACGCACAGATTGGCGCATTAAGTGAAACGTTTTAGGGCCGCTTGGGAAATGCGGCACCGTCCCGCGGAGATATAGCAATACTTTATTGTTTTTTGAAGGTTCTTACTTAATTGTTTATGCTGGTTTTTTGGGCAATGCTGGCCTTCCAAATGGTGCAAGGTGCCCTTAAGAATGTTGCGTTCAAAGGAAAAGGATGCGCGCTATTGACTACTGGAAAATATAAATCTTACATGACGAGGAGGCATTGATGGAGGCATTAATTTCCACATTGGCGAAATCTATAGAAAGGGGAGTAGCTTATCGCTCATGACAGGTGGCCACCTGCCATCCAGTCACCTTCCTACTAGAAAACATCTTCTAATGCCTGAAGCGATTGTCTCTACTAATCGGTCTTATTTATTTTATTTATGTAACAAAAATTGTAAACAATAACATATTATTGGGTATATAACTTATTTCAAAATGTTAACGTTTATTTCAGAAAAACATGTGAAATAGTATTATTCAAAGTACTGCCCATCTGAAGCTATGACTTTCCCATCATTCTGGCAATTTGTGGATCCCATTCCAAAAGAACTGCGCCGGCTTGGTAGTCAGAAGGGGCAAGGTCTGGGCTATAAGGTGGGTGTGGTAAAGCTCCCCATCCACTGTTTTCCAAATAGTTCTTAACGGGAATAGAAACGTGGGACCGAGCGTTGTCATGATGGAAAATTATTGTCTCGTGTCTGGTCGCATATTCCGGGCGTTTTTCGGCTACCGCTCTCTTCGAACGGATTAATTGTGTTCGATAGCGTTTTCCAATGATGGATTCACAAGGTTTTAGCAGCTCACAATACCGCACACCTTCTGATACCACCAAATACAGAGCATTACCTTCGCGCCATGGAAATTCGGCTTTGCCGTTGGTTGGCCGGCCACTTTTGGTACGTTCGCTCAGCTAGCGCATGTTCACCATAGACTTCCACCAAAATACGATGACTTTCGGCAGCAGCAAAAAAACTTTTTTAGGCACAAAGTTCGACATATTTGAGTAAAAAAAATTATTGTTGTTTACGCTTTAAATGAATGCCATATAGTAGCTTTCCAACGCATGTTCCAATGGAATAATACAAGTTACGTCATCTCTTAGCAAACCGAACTAAGTTATAAACCCAATAATGTTAAATTGTATACAATAACATCTTATTTATTTTTTTCTAATTAATTAACATATACAGTCTCTTTCGTATAAAATTTCCCATGCACAATGTGAGTAAATAAACCGAATAGTTTCACGGTTAAAACAAAGTTTATTCAATCATTTTCACTTAAACTTAGATTTATATAAACAAAGTTAAAATAAAGAAACAATTTCATAGTTTATTATTCACTTTTGGAAGAACACACTCTTCTCACAATTCATGACACCCCGTCACTTTTTATCATCTGTCATATGCTTCATATGTCAACTTTCCACACGTCACTGTGACAATCATTTCGAGTGGCGGGAAATTCAAATTTAAGAAGTTACCGTCAATTTTTGTCATGCAAACATATTAGGCAATAGATTTTAATTTTTTCAAGATTTTTTAGTAGCTTTTCTTCCATCGATTTCCACTCCCCCTCTGCCTTTTATGATGAACAATATTAATTCCAAATGTTTGACCTGTTTGCTCGTTCCTTGTTTGAGGGTTCTGCTGTATGGGAGAGGGACCACCTCATAAGGCATTCAAAGCAATCAAATAAAGCTGCATTTTTTGTTTGATTTTGATTAGTTTTCTTGTACACATTTGTGCTACTCAAAATAGCTTCAATATTTCATTTAAATTTTAGTAGCCAATTTAATGGAACGAATTTTCTCGTTCTCTTGCAGCCTCATTTGAAATTCACTATTTCGTTGCTCATCTTCTTCCAATTTAAGGGAATGCATCTTATTCCAATATAATCGAACGCTTTTTCTGTTCTTTTTTTCTTTTCTTTGCTTGAACTTATCAGCTCCTGTGGGGCTCTTTCCTCTCGAAGGAGAAGTCCCTTAGAGGCTTCACTTCTGCTTCACCTTCCTCTGGTACAGTCCATGCCATAAAGGCAATGTCACCGCGACCTGAAGAGATCTATTGCATCGAAGGGTTGGAGTAAATTCAAAGGAAGTACAACCTCTCTTATGAAATGTACTAAGAAGTGAGTATCCTCTTATGGAAAATACGTTTCTTAAAACAGAGTGGAGGCGCGAATTTACATAAATTGAGCTTGGATGCCTTATCGACTTGAAGGCAAAAGCCGAAATTGCAGAAGCTTGTCTTGGCACTGTTTGTTTTGTTAAGGCATAAATTCAGATCGCAGCAATCCTTGTTGGGGCAGACAATCTGTTTTTCTCGTTTGTTAATCAGCGCTAAAGTTGCTGTCCAGTTTTTAAGGGCATTACAATACGTCTCAAGACTCCGAGCCAGCCCTAGCGAGCTCATCTCCGGATTCGCCGCTTGAAATCCCCTTGTGTCCAGGGACACAGCCGAGCTTCAGTTGGTTGTGTCTGGCAGGAGATTGCAGTGCGCCGTAGCAACATGTGACCATTTGGAGTACATTATGTTGGACGATAAGGCCTTAAGTGCTGCCTGACTATCTGAAAAGACTTGGGTTTTAGAGCCTTTAACCTCTTGAGGAGATTGTGTCTAGCGCGGAAGGACCCTACCCAATGGGTACATAAACCCTTGTGTTGGGTCTAAAGACTCCATCCAATACTCCAGAGTCAATCTTTGATCCGTCTATGAACCATACCAGACTTCTGTTCAAACACCCATGGCATAATTCTCACAATCCGATACTTCAACATCGAAAAACTTGCCGCAAACAATGCTTTCTGACCATAATATCCGTCCGTCCGGATTGTACTCAGTATCCTAAGGTGGCCCGATAAGTCGTCTAGTTTGTGCATTTAATAAATTTTCGTCAGGTAAGATATCCCCTTATGAAGATTGGTCAGGGATTTGGCTCAAATATAGATTCTGGGTTGCTGCGAGGCTGTTGCCCATGGCACCTGTTACGTCAAGACATGTAATTCTTTGGAACTGCTCCCACTTGCTTGCCTTTGTCTGTCGAAGAGTTTTAGGCCACCAAATGATCGTCATCATTGTGTACAGCTAATGTATAGTTTTGGGAGAGAGACCAAAAGTCGTGCCTTATAGACGGCTGCTTTAGTAGCATGCTTTATACCAGACTTTCGTGGATTCCAGTTAAGTTTAGTGTCCACAATTACTACAAGACATTCGCATTCGCTGGACTAGATTAGAGTGGTGTTGTTGAATACTATGGGTTCAAGGTTGACTCACATCCTCCTTCAGAAGAACACTGGAACGATTTATTTATGGTCCTTCTGTGCTGAACCTTTCCACGACTTACAGTAGTACACATTTCATGACACAGCACAGCCATTAGCATATGGTGGAATGACTTGTGACCACAACACGGGGGCCCTTGTCGACGCCCTGTAGCCGCGGTTAAAGAAACCGACACTCCACCAGAAGAGAAAATGAATAAACGTCCTGTCGAGCATGGCCCTGATCCATCGGTTGGTCACTCTTGTGATGGAGTCGTTGCCAGCGTTCTGGAAACACCCTCAATATCGAGGATGCACAAAGGCACCCTTTAGCAGATATAACTTTCCAATGTGTAAACCGACATCATTTTTAGATGGTTAGGCAAGTCTTTTCCTTGACGAGATAGATTTACCTTCCTGCTCTTTCCAAACATAGTAAAGTCTGTACTTGACTGAGGATGGATTCATTTCCCTCTTACATACCATAGATCCAACTCCTCAGGAAGACTCTTAAAGGACACCTGTTGTGAATCAATTATTCACAGTCCACTCAGAATTTGAACGTACCCACGCAAGTATGCTCTTATCCTTCCACACATTCGGCGTGGGATACAAGCACATGCACAATCCCATACCACTTTCTACTTGAAAATAAAATATAGAACGAGATGAAAAAAACACCAAATTGTTTAATAAATTATCACCGGGAGATGCTCCAAGCCACAGAGTTCCTGTTTGCTGATGTGTGGCGGTTGCACACTCTTTTTGTTTCCGAACTGCCAAGGGGTTGGAAATTAAAATGTTCCATGTTAAAATTCTACGAGAACTTCTACGGGAGTTGTTGAATGTGTAATAACGATGAAATTCCAAATTTCGTGATATGGAAATTTCCGAAACCCCGAGGGGAAGCGGTTTCTCTGCAGCTGGTAAATCTGTACCTCTACGTGTCCATGGTGTCCCTCAAAGACCACAAATCACATACGAATTGTATTTGGTTTTACTCTAATTCAACCAAGGTATTTACTCCGCCATCAGGTAAACATCGGTAGAAGCGTACGACCAACGTAGAAAATCTTGTTAAAGTTGTTAGGCTTTTGAACACGTGGGCAGATCTTAATGAAATTTGAAGCATAGTACAATCGGGGTGCGAAAAATTTATATTTTTTAGTTCAATTTAAAAACGCTTGTTTTAAATAATTTAGCTACAAGGGGCCTTCAATATATTCTCGGTAATATATTCTCGGTTTCCAATATATTCTAGGAAAAAGTCAAAAAACTATTCATGAAGAGATGATGGCTGTTTACCAGGGTTCCGCACCTTCATTATCTACTGTGCAAAAGTGGTCAAGTGAGTTCAAGAGAGGCAGAGAGAGCATTGAAGACGACCCCGGCCTGGCGCCCCGGCTACTGCTTGTACGGGAGAAAGCATCAAAGAAGTCGGAAAACTTGTTCTTGAGGATGCCCGAATAAAGGTGAAAATGATGGCAGAGATCACCAAGCTTTCAATTGGTACCATTCACACCATTCTTCATGACCATCTTAACCTTTCAAAGGTCAGTGCAAGGTCGGTGCCACGCATGCTGTAGAGAGCTTTTGGAGATGTGTTGTGAGAACGCGGACGGTGTTATGGATCGAATTGACGAAACATGGGTCCACCACTATGACCCTGAAAGCAAACAAGAGTCCATGCTGTGGCATAAAAAAGGAACAGACCCCCCGAAGAAGTTCAAAGTCACTCCGTCTGCCGGGAAGCTCATGGCCACAGTTTTTTGGGACTCAAAGGGATTCTTGCTCATTGAGTACAAAAAAACAGGTGAAACCATCAACGCCACATCCTACGCTTCCACTTTGCATAATTTGCGGGAGGAAATTAAAAAGAAAAGACGGGGTAAACTCGCAGCGGGTTTGTTGCTTCTTCATGACAACGCTCCTGTTCACACGGCGCGAGTTTCCAAGGCTGCTGCACGAGATTGTGGTTTCGAAAAAATCCAACACCTTCCTGTTTCCGGATTTGAAAAAATGTCTTCGTGGAAAAAATTTTCGGTTGATGAAGAACCCAAATCGGCAATAAATGGGTATTTTGCAGAGAAAGAGGAAATTTATTTTTTTGAGGGTTTAAAAAAGCTTATCTCAAGATGTAACAAATGCATTGATGTTAGGGGAGATTATATTGAAAAATACAAACAATTTAAATTGAATTCGCATTTTCCTACATATCGATACCGAGAATATATTGAACGCCCCTCGTAGTCTAGTTGCCTCTTATCGGATGGTTGCTGCAAAAGTGACAGATGGGACTCGTGATCGGACTCAAGACTCAACTTCTTCCTTTCATATCGTTAAGTTCGGCTCTCCACAGTCCGGTGGCGCTGTCGTCGGGTTGTTAGTGGCTCAATCGAAGCAGACTAGGGTTGGTACAACATCAATTTTTATATCTTTTTTTTTTTTTACGAAGAGATCTCGTGGCACATGTAGATCATTTCAAATTCCATTACGATCGGTACGCAGGTTCTTTATTTCCGCGCTCCTGTTCGCCATGACGTAATGGGTTTGTGCGTCGACTGCTACGCAACTGAACTTCGCTGCCAGGGTTCGATTCCCGGTACATGCAAAATCATCCCCTTCTCTGTCGAGTCACTGACAATGCTGCAAGAGTATAATGTAGCGAGGTCTGGCCAGACCTATTCCATTGATTCTAGGGGTTGTTAAAGCATTAAACATTATGAACGCTGTCAGGAAAAAGCTGCACAATTAATAAGGAAAAAAATGGGTTTCGAAAATGGAACAGGCCCGGCCAGGCCAACTTATAGACAGACAGGGTAGTGGACAATCGTTTATTGCTGTGTTTTGTCGGGGCAAAAAACTTGGCTTTATTTAACTTCACTAACCTACCATGAAACATAGAAACCATCACAACTCTGTCCGTAACTGTACGGACACGTGCACCAGGACGTGTATGATTTGTATATGCTTAGCCGTGGTGCCTAGTCGAATGTTCCTTATTCGACAAAATCACTATTCATGGCATATTGATTTCCAAGCCATTCCATCTAGAGCGGGCACAATAGATGTTAGAGGTCGCAGTGCATGTGCTTTACACACACTCGCACCCTCTTCAGATCGTTTAAGAAGCTGCATCTACTAAACGATGGTGAATGGCGAACAGATGTCTGACCAAACAAATTACAATTGAAGCCTTTACCCTACTCCGCAGGCGATCAAATCAACCAAAATCAACTGCAAATATCTTAATTGTATTTTTGTACGTGTTTACTAGCGACGGGAGTCTATTTTTAAATCGAAATGACACTTTAATGACAACACTGAAGTGTAACGTGCTCTTTATGGATCATCTTCGTGTCAACATGTGCGGAGCATCCATCCCTCCCACATTGGTTCCTTTATGACAGAAATAAAACCAAAAAAACGCTCGCTGACCTTCACACACTCCACTTAGATCGTTTTCAGATACACACATTTCAGATGTTACCGTGTGAAGTTCGCAAAATGTTTGTTTACCACTTGAGGACATGTTTGCAGAGACATCCGGCACGCTCTTACCTCGAAGTTTCGTTCGGCCGCACTTTGTTTACCCGTTTTGGCGTGATAAGAAAAACAAATTCTTCACACGAAAACAGCATGTGAATCCAAACAAAACCCGCAGCGGTAACTGATGTCATTATTCGAAAACAAAATTGGGCAGAGTGCTGCTGTGAGAATATGCCAACCATCTCCAAAATGTCTGTGGACTCCCCCACGTCGATACTCCGATGGTCCTTGGTGCGCGTTCAGTCTGTCAATAACCGACAATGATCTGTCGCCGCACCTGGCCGAGTGGGGGATGAGCGCGACGGCGATAGGAAAATGCTCTCCATCAGCGCATAAAACCGATGACCTTATATTTATTTCTGACAACACCTTCACCCGCAAAAGCTAACACCTCACGACCAGGCAAGCACACAAGTTAACATGTGTATGCAGTCACAATGTAATGAATTATCCCCGAAATGGCTGACGTCAGATGGTCCCCTCCTCGGTGCCGTCACTGACAGATGTAAGATAAATAGATGCGGGACACGAATTTTCCACAGCGGCGACGTAAAGATACAAAATGTGAAAAGCAACATAGAGGAGGACGGACAGCAGCACAAATGGAGGCGCGAACAGAATTAGCATCGGACTTGGAACACCCAATTCCGCCTCCTCCATCCAAGCCCATGCAGAGAGTGTGTGTGTGTGATGTGTTTTTTTTTTAATTTTCATTTTCAATATGATTTTCAAATGTCTTCGGCAACCGTCTGATTAAAGTCCCATCCGCCGTTTGATGAGAAATTCAGTCAGAACGCTGGATACTCGGGAAATTGGACGTGGACGTGTGGTGTGTATCTTGTTGTGACGGAGTGATGATATTCAATGGTTCACGCGATAATTACTCGGAAAATTTTCGAAGAAATTTCCACAGTTTCTCGCAGAGATTAAGTAAATCAACGTGTGCAATGGTGCG
This sequence comes from Eristalis tenax, assembly GCA_905231855.2. Lineage (NCBI taxonomy): Eukaryota > Metazoa > Arthropoda > Insecta > Diptera > Syrphidae > Eristalis > Eristalis tenax. The sequence goes on from HG993127.1 coordinate 25,398,560, forward strand.
GGATAGTTTACTCGAATGCTGAGGTCTACTTTGATTGATGGAAATAGTTAATCGCTGTTCGCGGTGTAAACACATTTTTTGATTTGATATTTAACAAGCTCTTCATCGGCCAACCGCCGTAGACAATTTTTCAAGGAAAACACAAGTGAGTGGTGCTCTGTTGCTTAACTGTTGATCGACCGCCATTGTGCAGCTCTGTGCTTCTCCCTAACCCATTTGATTTTTGCTTGTCTAACCGCTCTGCATGCTAGTGTAAATTGCGTGTAATCCGAATAGAATCCGCTTTGTTTGCAAATATTTTTAGAGTCACACACCTAAAAAGTGTCTAAGTGTCTCTGCGCTGTGGTATGCTGTGGGCTATTTTCGGCCACACTGCGTCGTCGCCGGGGGTGGGGTTGCTTTTAGTTCGGTTTTTCGGAAAATTCTTTGGCAATGAACTCAGAAAAAAGAGCTACGGCTTTGATGGGGAACACAGGTGAGAAGAAGCCTTTCCCAAAACCCATGTCATCTTTACAGGGGCTTACTTCGATGCGTTGCATTTGAGTCTCCTTGGGATGGCAGTGCTTACATATGCGTGCTGCCAGTATTCCGCTCAGTCCCATGTGCACACGTACTTGCGTTGCTGCGCGTCCTATTTGCGCCGATGTGGAACAAGTTATTTTACATTTATGTGCAGCTGTTTGAAGAATATTCTTACCCGAATTTGCCACCTAACTTGTGCTCACAATGACATCAAATGAAGAATGGAAGAAAAGTGCTTCATGAACATTTAATCGCAAATATTTCGTATAGTTATGGATTTATATTAGTTTCCACGATTCACTTCACGCGTGAGTTTGTGCAACATAGTATAATTTACACGCTATTTCCAACTACTCACGGGTACACGTGAGTTTGTGAAACATAGTATAATTTACACGCTATTTCCAACTGCTCACGGGTACACGTGAGTTTGTGCAACATAGTATAATTTACACGCTGATTCCAACTGCTCACGGGTACACGTGAATTTGTGCAACATAGCATAATTCACACGCTGTTTCCAACTGCTCACGGGTACACGTGAGTTTGTGCAACATAGTATAATTTACACGCTGATTCCAGACCTCTCGTGTCATTTAAGTGGCCTGGGAACGTGGTGAGACACCTGGCGATTGGCAAACTGGGGTGAATGTCCCACTTTTCAAGAAGGGGGACAAAATAGATTGCTCCAACTACAGGAGCATATCTCTCTTAAGTCTCCCCGGAAAAGTCGACGCTATGGTGTTGGAAGCGCGTTCTAGAGCTATGATCGGATTTTTAAATTAAAGTGGAAATTAAAAAAAAAAAAAACAAATTAAAATTTTTGAAAGTAAATTCTAAAATCAATCTTGTAGAAACTGAAACATTTTCCCAAAAAAAACCGTTCACGTTGCTGATGTATTTCGGCAAAGCGATGAACAACTTCAAGGAGGTCCATCAATCGATAAAAGGGCCCAGTCCCAATCAAACCGCTCGCACAGCCGTGACGGCGAACAAAAGAAAAATCAATGCCTGCTAAATATTTCACAAAAACTTGCCCCGATTTTGTAATAAGTCCCTTATCCGGCGGTGGAGCCGTCTTTTGAATAAATTGATGCCTTCCTTATTCATTCATTCCCTTTGATGAATCCGGTTAATGGCAGCACGGGTGAAATTTGCCGGGACAAGAAAAGAAACAAATTTTAAGACATCATCTCGTTGATCCCCTTTGCATACACAAGCCACCCTCCCCCACCGTGATAAGTTGAAGTCTTCTTTTATCGAACCGAAGAACAAATGCACAAATGTTCAATAAGTTTGCCTAACACCGGCGCGGCGGAGTCCAGGTTAATACGGGAAACTTACACATCCCATCAAAAGGAACATCGACAACAGTCGCCTTGATGGTGCGCCTTACCGATTCATACGGTGTGTGCGTACAAGTGGATTTGTGTACATGAGTTGCCGCACAGGACGGCACTGTGGCAACATCTTGCATATGGGCATAATCCCTTTGGACCCCAGATGGGATAAATCATCAAATAAAAGATACTTGGTATTTCTTTGCAGCTTTACCCTGCCCAGGCCCACTGCTGGTGTGCGGCTGTACGTAAGGACCATCAACCTGGAATGCCTCTTGTGCGTGTGTGTCGAGGGCATGTCTACGGAGATGGAGATCTGGAAACATGCGTTCGGCTTATACAGCAAATCTCTCTGCCTAGGATGGCATTGTTTGTGTATCTGGTTCACAATGTACGACGCAGATCCTCGTAGATATATCTAAGGTTTCGGATTGATTGTGTCCACAGTGGGGTTGAGTAACGTTCGTTCGTCTCACCCTCAAGCAGAGGGAATTTCTGATGAGAAATTTAATTGAAAAGGCTGCGATAAATACAAGGAGATACACAAAATTTTAATAAGTCACCTTAATTGGGGCTCCCGGATTAGATTCATTCGTATGAAAGGAGAATAGCTAATTCCTGGATGTGGTTAAGACACTGTCCCATGGGAGGACCCCAATCATTCCTCAAAATCGATCAAAGCCACCACAATGTCGTCTCATTCAATGCCATGTCGCCTTTGCAGCTTCATCTGTGTAGATTCACGGATAACCATCGCACTCACGCATCCCTGGCCGAGATGTGTGCGTGCACACATAAAACACGCATTCGGCGTGCGTGTGTAGACGCTGAGTACTCCTCGAAATTGAATGGCACCGAAAACTATCTATTAGTCCCTAAAGCCCCATAGTCCCGTCCGAACACACCCACTCGGAGCTTATTCAGCGTTTTTCGTAAGCTTCCTCTGGCCAGTGACTAGGCTGCCCGGATGTGCCGATGGGTGTGTGTATCCCTTTCACTGCCCTTAAAGCTGACCAATGATATTGACATGTTTCGTACTTCAATTACATTGTGCACTTGCCTCACAAAATAGATTGACTCATTGCTGCTGAGTGTGTGGAGTGTGCTTCGATGTAAAGAATGTATCTGGCACGTGACACTCGGAGGGCTGGTGGAGTGCGGAGTACGGCTATATATTTCGGCAAAGGACGTGTATGCTGCGTAATGAGCAGTAAATGTGACGATGTACGCCATGTGCGGAAGGGATTATGGGATTTGTGTATCAAATGATTTGTGTCTGGGCATTGAGCGAGGAGCGGTGGCGTTTTGAGTTAATTAAATTATGACTTAAGTGCGATTGTTTAATTGAGTGTGTTTACAGTTGTTTCAGCGGGGGCGCAACGTAATGCTATTCACAAGTCTACTTCGAAGTTGGCCTTGGTGGCTGTGGCATTGTATTGATCCGATACAATGTGGTCCCCGAGAACGATGTGGTCAGTTTGAGAGCAGAGACGAGGGGTAGTCCTACATTACTTACACTCGCTCGGTCAAAACCAACAACATCCTTGGCACTCAGACGTGACAGACCAAAAATGAAGCAGCACCTGCGTTGAGACCAGCCATGGTGTAGTGGATGTGCGCGTTTATTCCTAGACTATGTTCAAAACCCCACTTTAAGTAGTTTTAGAAATTTTCAGTCATTGTCAGTGACAGAAGGAGCGAGAATCTGTGAAGAGTTATCTGTGAAGGATGCCTCTCGTGATTGTTGCCTCTTTCATTCTGTATTGGCCGCGACAAATGAGATATAAAAAGAAGAGGATTTTCAGACGAATCTCTATTTAAAGCCAATATATGACCATCGTCTCAACATGGCGAACCTATTGCCGATGTCGAGTAGGGTACGGAAGGGGGCTGCAAGTGATTTCACCAGCACACTAAGCCCATGTAGGTCCATTGTGATACCCACAGACAGATCCCAACGGCAAATAGTGACTGGACCAGATTTGAAAACCTGATAAAACGTATTGACTTTGCTTTGACTGGGATTCGAACCGGGCAGTGACCACGGGCAAGCACTTAATCGACTGCACCCTCCAGTTGAGTAAGAAGGGATGACCGTCAAAGGAAAGGAATACGACTCTAGTGGGAGACCTGACTTACGATTCAGTTTCAATCAAAAAAAAAAAACAAACACTTTCCGGAACGGCTCAACTTGAAGAGATGCAAGCCAAGGTGATCCACGTCCGAAGACCTCAACGGCCTTGCAGTGACAACGTTGCTCAGGCCTGTCGGGATGATCCACGTCCGAAGACCACAGCGGCCTTGTAGTGAAGACGTTGCTCAGGTCTGTCGAGGTGATCCACGTCCGAAGACCACAACGGCCTTGTAGTGAAGACGTTGCTCAGGTCTGTCGAGGTGATCCATAAGGTCTGCATAAGGAAAGTGAGCAGAGGACACCTCAGGGAGGAGTAGGTTGAAGGATGGGGATCGTCTTCTGGGGAAAATCCCGTTCAATGCCTAGAGAGCAGCTCAGTCTTGCTAGTTAACAACTGGATTTGGGCCCGAAGGCTGAACGACAACAGGAGGAAGACAGTTCATGTGTGCTGCACCCTGTGCTGTTGCTGCACCCTGCGTGCAAGCAGTCAATTAAAAAACAAAATTTTGTACATTTGCAATGCTTTTATTTACACACCGAATCTGCACACGCGACCATACTTGGCGACTCTTTTAGAGCGAATGCCTCAACTCACATTTTTCTATACATCCAAGCATGGGTGTTTACAGGGATACCCCTCCATCCTCTTCATCCTCTCGACTTGTTGCGTAACCCCATGCAGACTATTCAGCCCTGGGAATCAGAGAAGCGGATTTTGCCATTTAAAAGAGCCATTTAAAAGAGACAACAGCGCAGACAGCTTAAGAACATAAGACCGACCGGGAACAATGACAGGAGTAGGCTTCGTGGTTGGGAGATTTTCTAGCAATCCCGTATGCGCTCACGCTGCTCAGCTTCATAAAGAATAACCTAGAAGACGAGCCAGTTCTCTCTGACTTGGCCTAAGTATTGAACCTTCAACAGTGACTATGTAGCCGATGCTGGGCAAGAAGAGCTCAACACAGCAGGGTAGTAGGAATCCTTACCGGGAACTGTGCACTGTGACTGAACATACCGCACAATAACTTCTACAGACTCTGCAGAGATGGGCAAGAATCTATACAACATCGCTAGGGAATGTCTAGCCCTAGCAAGGAACACACATCTTCATAGAGTCTGTGTTGAACTGAAAAACGCCTTAAGATTCACGCATGAATCTGGCTCGTTTTAGGAATACAGTAGGTCTCACGGTAGTTTAACTCTCCCTAGCATGGGCACAATGGATCCAACGCGTTGATCTAAGTGAGCCATGGTCACAAGGCCGTCAGTACCACCCTTTCCTTGCCTAATTACCTGAAAGCAGACTCTCTCGAAGAAAGTAGTTGCCGCTGATGATGCTTTTGAACACGAAGTCACTGGAATGGTTGTTCTTCGCGTGGACCTGAGACCCATCCAACGGGCATATCGCTTGTATCAAGACCTTTTGCTAGTCCTTTCCAGTTTTGTTTGATTGACCTCTTCGCTTGTTTATGCCACGCTGATCGTCCATTTAATGTGCCGCGTTTACCCTCAGGCTCGAAGTCGTCAGTTCTTCGAAACGAACGTACCATAGCCTGTCGCAACGACTAGACTTTCTGTCTGCTTTCGATGGCACTCACGCCTCTGTGCGGAAGAGCATGGCTTGCCTGACAGCCTAATATAAAATTGGTGGCGCTACAGCCCGTAGAGGGCTAGGGCCTAGCTTGGGAGTGTAAAGAATCTACAGATTTATGCCGACTCCTAACGGCCAATTTGAGCAGCTTCTTCTAGACAGTGGTTGATCTTTGAGCATTGTCAGTGAACCGAAAGAGGTGGGGCCGTGAAAAGCAGTTTTGCTCGTACCGGGAGTCAAACCTGCGTAAAGGCGGCTCAAGAGGGTGGGGGTCAACGCCACGGTCGGCAGTCTGCTCCTTGGAAAAAATGTCAGAAGTTCCTGGACACTGGAATGCAGTTTATTTTAGAAGCACGCCGAATTATTACGCGACTCCTAGTCGATTAGTTCCTCTCCGTGCTTGAGCTTGAGTCATTCGCATCAAAACTTGCTCAATCAGCACGCAATTATGCACGCAATTATAAGAAAAGATGATTTCAAAAATCCGTCCGGTCCGGGTGAGCCACGGTGTCTCATTAAGGCAAATTGTTAGCAGTGATTGAAGAACGACGGGAAGAATATTTGCATTTAATTCTCTTAAGAACGTAATTATACATTTTTCTGCTGCTTTACATTCCATAAATTTTAAAAAAGTCGTTACGCGAGTTGTTGGGTTTGATATTTATGCAAATCGCTTGCGGCTACCCAGCTTCATTAGTCATTTTCTGTTGGGTCTTGATTCGATGAGCAAACCACTCGAAGTGAACTTGAAATTCTGAAATTTGATTAGAGGGCTGCTTACACGTCAGCGGGTGGAGGTGGAATACGGAAAGCAGGCATCGATCGATAAGTCAGCAGTTATTGGACCCATCCTCTGACGGTTTGGTTTTTAATGATGCCCCAACAAACAACTAGCTCGCGATTTCTGGCTAGCTGCCTCCAGTTTCGAACGCCAAGTTTGTTGAGGTCCTGCTCCGGGCGTCTTCTGTTGGTCTTACAGGATCGGAGTCGTAGACTCTTCGTGCTGGAGTTGAGTTTTCATACACAGCAACTTTTTTTGAGGACCTGCTCCACCTGGCTGCGCCACCTTCGGGCCTCTTCTGTTGGTCTTACACGATCGGAGTCGTAGACTCTTCGTGCTAGAGCTGAGTTGTCCTTACACAGCCACCATAGGCGTTGCCGTTGGTTTGAGGCGTCCCCGGCACGAATCGAAGTGAATGCAAACTGGACACGCATTATCCGGTTTTCAAAACTGGTCCAGGCTGGACTATATAGGGGTCGATCGGTTGGTGTCTGACAGTGGGTATCACAACGGACCAAAAATGATCTAAGTGCGTTGGTGAATTGATGGAGTGTCTAGCAGTGGAGTGTCTCAACGCCTTACTTTCGTACACTTGGCGTTGGATCCTTAGAAGCCTGACTAGTCCCATGTTGCTGTACAGTTCCCGATTGAGTCATTTGCTGGGAAATACCGTCAACGGCAACATGACCAAATATTGATTGCAGAATAGCAAGGGCTGCTTCAGTTGCTCTTGAGATTGTCCATGCTTCTGCGCCACAGAGCGTGACAGAGGTGATCGAGCTTGTTACAATGTTAGCTTGGTCCATCGAGAGAAAGCTCGATCACTCGATTGCACATAGAAACACCGGTTGGCAAGAGTTACAGAAATTATCAGATCTCAGTACTGTTGTTGTACGTAGGAGCCGATGTAGACGAAGTCTTTGACTATCTCGAAATTATTGTATGACTCCGTCTGAGACGTCGATGTTGTATGTCCTTTCATCACCGCTACACCCCTTTTTGCGGCTTCCTTCTCAATGCCAGCAAATGCGTCATTGGCTGCTTGATGTGTTCTGTTAATCACGTCAATGCAATCCGCGTATGCTAGCAGTTGCACGGAGTTCTGGAAGATCGTCACCCTGTATAACGTCGCGAGATTGGCAGGAATGGCTCATCGAAGACATGACAATGCACAGCTCTTCTAAATGCGCGCTCCTGTTTCTTGTGGAGCGGGGGAACTAAAATAAGTTTTCACTCGACGCGCATGCCTTCCTCTGGCCTTATCCTATAGAAGCAGACGAACAGGTGCATGCATCCAGCTGCCTTCAAATTTAAGCGGACCTCACCACACCGCACTGGATGACCCTTCACGGGTTGGCATAGGTTTGAAAGACGTCACTCTTGATAGTGCTATCCTGACCTCGTCCAGATTGGGGGGACGGAATTCTCGTCAATCATCGTCCAGGTTGAGTGGAACATTCTGCCATTTTAGCAACTTGGTCTTGTTCAACTGCAACACTTCCACTAACGGCAGTCGTGTCTTCCGAAGAGCGTGCTCCTCGTTGTTGGACAGGCCTTTAGACATCCGCAACAGAGACGATCTCCTTTTGCCGGTAGTATGCTCAGTCGTCACCTACTCCTAATTTACACAAATATTGTGGTAAGTTTTCACAATGTTAGCCTCTCCACCGATTGTTCGACGATTTCTAAATGCCTAAGCCTAAACTGAACATATTCTGTGCCCATTGGCAGTTCGGTTTGATACACGTCGTTGAAATCGGAATGGCCATTCCGGAGCAGGCATTGGGTGATCCTTTACATAAACTTAAAGTGAATTAATCGCTGCCATGCCGAGGGGGTTGGCCTAGGTTTGAAAAAAAATTCCCTCTCTTGTCACAGGACAATCCTTCTAACCAAAGAAGGGCATTAACTGTGTGCCACAGCCGAGGATGAATTTTTGTTCTCGCCGCGTCATGGCATGCATAAGCAAACCAGCAGAATCTCGAAAACAGACAGAAATTGCCCAAGCCATCTACAAAGCGTTTGGCGATTCCATAAAATACAGATTTTCTTTGAAAAACACACGCATTTTCCATCAGCGGCTCTCATAAACAAAATATGAAGGTTCGCTAAGATTGATTTGGCCGCAGTTCATTAATTCTACGTCTCACAAGTCGTTCCGGCTAATTTCAGATCCCGCCAGAACATGCCCCTAACAAAATGTGTGCTCTAATCCCGACTAATTTACGAAGAAAAAGAACAAACATGCTTACGCAAACGCTTGAGTTAACCTATCACATCGGCATGGTGTACCTATAAATTTAGATCAACCTCAGAAATATAAACACTAACCCATCCCACACAATTTGATGATACACAGTCTGATGAGAATCTCCCTGCAGATACAGATACATTCACACGCGACACAGATGACAAGCACTCGGCCAGCAAATCGCGCATATGTTCGAGAGAAGCTAACCAACGGTCGTTTGATAGTGCCAGCGCCATCTAAGGCATGTAAGAATCGCATCTCGGTCGTGCCAGACGTAGCGATCATCATCGAAGATTACGATCAAATACAGGCGAGGACAAACACTGGAACGCCCACCGCAGCTGCAACCGACAGCGGATCCATAAATATAAATCTTGCCAAAGTGGCGAAAAAGAAAAACTTTTGGAAGAACCATGATAACTATGATTATGGCGATGACTATGGGGACGGTCTGGACGTTTATGATTTCGATGACGACGACTTCGGGTACTACTATGACGACGAATCGAGTGGGGACTCGGACTCGAGCTGGAGTTCACGGTATGGTATACGGATTGCTCAGATGGGGCGCAGGCGGTTCTGAATTAATATTGAACCAAGAAATCCCTTTCACGGCTGTGTCGGTATTCGGTTTTTAACGCCAAGTGGAGTAGGTCGTAAACAATAAGGTTCCTCAACGACAGAACAAACACACAGCCTGACCACACAAGAACGATATGAAAAGACTTTTAATGAAACAGCGACGGTTCATGGCATAGAATGCATTCCGCCTGTATTTTGAAGCCACGTTCATGCCATTTTTTACAGAGTCTCAGCTTCGCCGGTAATACTTCAAGCCGTTCGATGATTCGGTTCGATATGTGCGGCTTTATGCCGGCAATAGACTCTCCATGGTGGTTTGATTGTTGGCGGAGTCTAAGGACTTCACATAGGCCAAGAGAAAGTGGTGTCAAGTCGCACGATTGAATTGATGAACTCCAAACTCCTTTTTCACATCTTCGAGCCTTGCGTTGTCGCTTGTACCGACTTTATCTAGTTCTGCCCACAGAAAGTTGGTTGAAATTTGTCTACGCCGAAAAGTGGTGCCTCCTCCGAGGTGCTATGACGTCGCCACATCATAAACCACAATCTTTATGAATGCACAGGTGCTTGTGGATTGTGTTCGCTCCAATAATGGCAATTTTGCTTGTTGACATAGCCGCTGAACCAAAAATAGACCTCGTCCAAGCAAGGTGTGAGTTGCGATCCGTCTAAGTGTACATTTCTCTAGTTCTTCACACAATAAAGTTCGCAATGCGAGCGTGTAGCCAATCCGATCAAATTGTGTGAAAAAAAGCAATTAAGCCGCAAAAATGTGATAAATTCAATATTCATCGATCGTGCATTCGTGACTCAGATGAGTTTGGCGAAGTTTCAGGAAATGTAAGCGATGAGCTAGATCCTAGAGCGACTGATGATGATCTGGAAGAACGTGGATTCTTCACTAAGTCAATAACTCTGATACCAGATCGCTCTTGGATTGCCCAAAGAATTTTGACATTGGTGCTTTTTTCTTGGTCCGACAAACCCTAAGCTTGGTACTCGTACAGTGAAGGAATGAACTTTGTTTTGGGCAACGTGGAGAAAGTGAGTTGCGTGTGTTAATGAAACAATAGATGGCTAACAAAATAGCGTGGAGACTCTGCCCCTTGCATGGAATGGTTCATAAGTGGTTCACCGAGTCTCGTTGCAGCCGTCCGAGCAGAAATGTGCAGACGCACCCGACACGACCAAATAACGTCGAAACGGATAAAAGTGGCAAAATACACGGTATTGTACACGGTCAATGTGAGAACGATGCTTGAAGAGGCAGTTAACCACAAGATGGGTGCCGCGATTACTGATGGTGGACCAAAAACAAATCCGGGAGATTTTTTTCGCCATTTTTAATTTTTTCAAGTGAATCTGTCTATTTTTTCGTAACCACAGCACCAGAAATGATGGAACAATCAAAACAGTGGCCCTTGGAAAGCGAACGTGCTTATAAATATCAAACATTTGGAGAGCTTGAAAAATCGTATTTTCTGGAAGGGTCCGTTGAAATTAAATATATAATCCGAGGTCACTGACTTATCGAGCAGCCTTCAAACATATCGGTCTTCGGTAACCAAACCGTCAAATGTGCTAATTAAAATATTGCAGCCTCATCTGATCTGAGGCTCAGATAGGCGAGTTTGGAGGAGGGACCTGCCATACGGCCACGCTTTCATACTTAAATGTTGGACAGCAGCCCAGGACGGGCTACATGCCCTCCATTTACGTTTCCCAGACCGGGAACAATGGTGCAGCTGGTTGCATCAGAAGCGGTATTTTATGAACTATTCGAAAAGTCCCTGGCACTAAGAGACTACTGCAGCATTGTTCAGTCTGAAGTGGCTGCTATAGACGAGCCGCTGAGAGAATACAATCTAACCACCAAATAGATCCCTATTTTTCCGACAGCCAAGCGGCAATAAAAACCATAGCATCGGACATCTTTACGTGGAGATCCCCGGGGGAAGATACTGACCCCATGTTGGGACCCAGGGCATACTGGCATCCAAGAAAACGAAAAAACGGACAGCCTTGCTGGGAGAAGGGTACCGATGTACCCGCCTAGCTTTCGCTTAAGCGAGCTTCAACAACAATTTGACAGCATGCCCTGAATAGAGTGTTTGAATTCTGGAGACAAATGGAGCAACTGCTTCAACCAGACTTGTAATTTGTCAATTACTGACTTGCATATAACGAGCAACTTATTTTTTAAGCCTGTAAGGGGTACTTTCGCGTGCGATAGCACTCACAACACGAATGGTTGCTGTCGAAGCTGTGTTCAGAATCGCCACGAACCTTAGCGCCATCTATGAGTACCTGCTGTGTTAAGCTTAGCCATCAACCAATCTGCAGAAAAGGCGGGGCTTTGTGAAACTACACGCCCGATTTGCTTACTGAACACATTCACGACTTAGTTTCGACTGATAACAGCGACATTTTGGCAAGACTCTGGCAGGACTCATCGTTTCGAAACCGGGGCAGTATTGAGCAACTAAAGAAAAATGCGTGTCCATAGGCATTCGCCACGAAATTCGATCGGTTTTCACAAGAAATTAGCTCTCGGGTGACCTACAGCCTTGATTTTTCCATAATTCTCTCGTTTAATGTATTTAATTTCGTTTTCCCATTACTTGCAGTCGGAGCGTAATTTGTTCACCTTCAAGCATAATCTCCGGGACGACTGCACGAGCAGATCTCTTCCGGGTCCGGTCCAGGGCCCATAAATCGAAGCAAACACACTTGCGTCAACAGAGTTTTCCAATTAGCTGTCCAATTTTCGAGAGACCTTCGCCATTTAATTTCACATTATCCCAATGTGTCCCTCACACACGGGAGATCCCGGCCCACATACACCTTGTGTGTGCTTCAAGCAAACTCAGAACTGTCTGCTGCTTGACACCGCTCATCCACGTAAAAATTAAAATGTGAAATATCCCACCCCCATCGAGCAGCCTCGTCACATTAGTCAAAGCCCAAATTTGATCGCTCAAAGAGCACATCAGCCTTAGTCCTCAGGTACGGCGCCTCCCCTGGTGCGGGTGGCTCGTGCCTTCCAAGATATCCTGGGTGTAATGATTGGCTTTGGCTCAGTACACACCGGACCAACTCAGACGAGAACGACGTGCGAGTTTCGCTGAATATGCGGAACGTGCGAATCATTTTAATGCTGTTGGGTGGGCGAGTGAGTGAGCGTCGGGCCTCGAGAACGTCGGGTATGTACAGTTGTCACTTAACAATGAAATTTAACCCCAACACAAGCTCACTCATAAATATGCAAGCAACAGCAGTTCGCCCCGCCCCAGCATCGTGTGCGAGTGAAACTGAAAATTTGGTTATTTTCATTACGAAAGTCAACAGTTTCACAGAGAGAGAGTCCTTTGCACAGTCCTCGGCAGACGGCACGGGCTGTGTTATTGATTCGCAGGTTCTTGTTGATTGCACATCAGCACCATCAAGGAACGGTCTGTGTACACAGCGCACACTGGAAGGACAACCAACTTTCGAATCGTAAATCCATTTTAACGCTTATTGGGTTTGAATAATCGAAATTTGAGGGCGTGAGGCTGGGGTGGTGTTTAGACGCACACTCGGCGTCTGCGACGTTACCGAGTGCACACAGCGTGCTTATCAATGTCATGCATGAATTCAGCACAAATCGGAAACAAATCAAACTCCGGCCGCACGGCAAATTAAAGACAAAGTAATGGATGCGAGACGTCGTTATGTAAGTGAGATGGTTTATGCTCGTACTGCAGCTCAGTGGAATTAAAGCAAACGTCTTTCTTTCGTTTAGAGGATCACCTACTTCATGCAATCATGATAATTTCATTGGAGCTCAAACTGGAATCGGTAGGACGCGCGTATAGTTGGCATCCAAAATTGAATAGAATGTCCTCAACTTTGAGGAGCTGCTTCTTCGAACGGAGAGGGCTATGCTTCATTAGGGGGCACGAATGTGCCCTTCATCCCGACTTTCGAGTCGGGCGTTGAATGCGATTCCCTCAGGTAGGCGACAGCTTTGCAGACCCATGACGAGATGCTTGGAGCAAGTCATTAAACTCGCCTGGTTACGCTTGGGCATAACTCCTGATGAGTTAGAGTCGATGGCGGATGATTGAGTTGCCTGGAGATCTCTCGTGCGTAGCTCACTCCCGGTACCCCTTTTATTGGGGCATGCGCGTCAGAAGATGATGATGATGTCGTCATTGAGAGCGAATCTAGAAGCGACTTCAACGGCAGAAAGTACTTGCCAACAAAGAGTCAGTAATTCTCTGTTTGTATTTTCCAAAATTCCGAGTCAAGCGCTGTACCACCTCAGTGCATGTCGTCGGGTAGAAGGGGATCGTGTCCCGTTCTGTGCTCCTAGTGGTTAAAGAAAAAATGTCAACGTATTTCGTGTTCTTATTCGCGCTCTGCTGTGCGAGTGCTCCAGCCACTGTGGACGGTAATCGGAAGGAAATCGCCGAAGGCACACCAATCCAGAGCATGGCCCAGTTCCCGCACCATGTCACCATTCGAAGGATCCAGAAGACACGCAAATACTATTGTGCTGGGTCGATATTGAACCCCTTTTGGATCTTGACGTCAAACGAATGTGTCAAAAAATTCCCCAAATTCGAGTTGATCTTCAACCGCACCGATCTCAACGACACGCAATCGACCTCGTTCTCGATCAACGTCCGATACAGGACATGCATAACGAAGGATCTGGTGTGCTCATCGACTGGCCGGAAAATCCAACTCTGGTGGGGATAATTGTATTTAACCAAGTCAATAATGTGGACAGACTGGTTTGCCTTAAATTTACGGCATTGATACCGTGGATTATATCCGTGGTTAACAATGGCAACGCTTAGTTTCCTTTCCAAACTCTAAGCTTGGTTGAAATAAATACTGTAACAGGCAAATATGTGGTTAATTTTAACTATTAGATATTCTAATTTTCTGATGATTCTCAAGTTGAGGCAATGAACGGCAGGAGGCCTTGTTGCCTTTTTAGCCAGCACTGGACAGATTGTGGACGATCATCAACAAGAAAGCTATCCCCCCTTATTCCGTCACCAAACCAAAGAATATGTGTCGTTCTGCCAAATTTTTCTTAGTCACTTTATGTGACATCTGTCACTCGCACGACGATCGTGCGTATTCCCGCAGTCATATTTCACGAGAGAGTGAGATAGAATGGTGACGCCAAAAGACGTCGGATAAATATGTAAGTTTGAGCCCAAGTTGTTCCAATCACACCCAAAAATCCATTCTTTCTAAGAAAACCAAAGGCTTGCGTTGCCGATTTAAAGCGATTTAAAAAATTATTTGAACGGAAAATTGTGTTTTGCAATTGAGATTACAACTAGACCTACAGACTAAAGTTTAGGGTGTTGGCTCAATAATAGGGGCCCAACTTTTACTTCTTCCAACTTTTTGTCGGTTTACTGCTTATTTTTTATGTCCTACAATGGCTGGTGCTTACATCGGTTTGTTGAAGACCGTGTGTCCATGGTGGTCCTTTTGGGATGGTCTGGTGGTGTGGTAGCCGATTTAGCCTCGATGGTGATTGCTATCGCTGCTCTGTTAGAATGCATGCAGCTCGTTGTTCGACGTCGTTGGAAGGTTCTGCTCGTTTAGCAGATTTAAAAGCGTTGTCCGGGGATTGTGCTTCTCAGTTCCTGATTTCCTCGTCAGGATGGTTGTTGATTTCTGGTAGCCGCCTTCTAAACAGTATCACCATGTACTGCTGCAGGGGGATGATGCGTGCTTGGTCGTATAGCCTATTGTTGCTGTGGTGCCGATGACGGTCCTTGTCGTGAGTCCGAGCGGCGATCTTCGTCCTTAGAGATGGTGTACCATATTGGGTTCGTATAAGCTGCCTGTATAGCAGCAGTTCTGTCCTCTGGCTTAATCCATTCTGCTTGCCTATCAGGGGATAGATACGATGGAAGCCTAGGTTGGCCTTCTTGAGGGTCACTTGCGAATGACTGTTGAACTGCAACCTTTCCGAGCAGTTAACGCCAAGATACTTGACCCTTTCGTTTGTTGACGTTAGGGAGCACGGCATTTTTCTGCTGATCTGCATCCACATCTGGATGGTCTCCTTAAGCACATAAGTACCGATTTCCCAGCATTGATACGACTACCCCATTTGGTGTAGAAATTTGTTCACTGTTTTGATTTCCATCTGTGGTGACGTCAAACTGGCATAAGTCAGCGAGTCATCTGTCATCAGTCTTATAGACAGCAGTTCATTCCGGCGGTTGGATGTGGTTGATCTGCCGTGTAGCCACGGTCCCAGCTTCGATCCTTGTGCAACTCCCGCCTTGGTGCTCCGCTCTGTTGACTTGCTGCCTTCAATTGAGCCGGAGAATCTTATGGAATGCAGAAAGCTATAAGTTATTCTGATTAGGTTGGAGGGGAAGCCCATCGTGGTGGAACTTCATTAGAGGATGAATCGTTCAACGTCTTTCCCGAAATCCGTACTGAATATCCGGAACGGTGTTTAGGTCGGTAGACCAACGCCTTAGTTTTCGCACTACCAGGTTCTCCAGAATCTTGCTGCGTGTCCTGAATCACTGGCAGCGTTCCTCTCTTTTGTTATTGCGCCAATTTTTACTATTATCCACTTGCTAGGAAAGTAGCAATTGTTGATACAATTGTTCATGATTATTGTGTAAGGTATCATCACTGTTTGTGGCAATCGCTTCTGGACGCCCCAGCTGCTTTCCTCGTTGGGCTACGTTGAATAATTCCCGCAATTTCTTCGGCCGTTGTG
Source organism: Eristalis tenax (assembly GCA_905231855.2). NCBI lineage: Eukaryota > Metazoa > Arthropoda > Insecta > Diptera > Syrphidae > Eristalis > Eristalis tenax. The sequence goes on from HG993127.1 coordinate 25,414,518, forward strand.
AGGTCATCGTCTCCTATCGGGTCGTCTGCTGGGTTGGTTTCACTGAAGATGGTGTCTGCTGCGGCTGAGTTCTCAAGTGCATTGACGTAGGTGTTGACCTCTGTGTTGGTCGGGCGGTGATAGTTGAAAGTTGCCTTCGAAAAAGGGTGAAAAGTTTTCTGCTTTCTCTGCCGGCGTGTTTGCGTCTCCTTCGCTTGTTGTTTTTTGGCAGCTTCTTCCTCTTACCGATGATTTGGTGGGTTTGTCAGAATGTGTCGGGTCCTGGCTGTATCTTGCCGAACATGTACCGCGTTTGTACCGAGTTCCGAAACATGATGTTCGTGCAGTTCAACTCACTGAGAACAGATTATTGGTCGCTGCCCTGTGTGTTCAGCTTCCGGTGGTGTATTCGCTGGAGTCTTTTCCTCAGCCTTTGCCTGTGGTGATAAAGGCTTTGGATAAGTACGGATAAGGGACTATACCTGTGTCTGCTTGTCCTGGACCTTTTCTGCTGGTCCAAGGCGTTGTTGATTGAGTCCATCAATTGCTGTTTCAATCTCCGTATTGGTGAGGTTCCTTATTACTGGCGACCAGTATGTCTTCTTGTAGCTTACCTACATCCAGCTGAGTAGCTTGACGAAGTCCCCTTCTGGTCGGCCCCCCTCTTGACCGCCTCGTGATCGGAATCACTAGTAAGCGTCTCGCAGGAATAGTTCTGGATATCCGGTAGGATGTTTACCAGGCTTGAGGTAGCCAGAAATAAATCCAGTTTCGATGGTGTCCTTGGGTAGGTGGGCTTGCATTGCCCTTTTTCGTGGGCTGTTATTGGAATGTAATCCATCACATACGAGCACCTATTTATCCGAGTTCTGAACCAAAGACATCCACGAATTATAAAAATTATCAGATGCAACAACCGAATTGGAATTGGAATCCCACTTGAAGACACAGACTAGCTGAATTTTCTTGGGAAGAGAATCTGATTGGTTTTCCGTCAACTCACTTGAATTCAGAAATACAGATTTTGATGTGAAGTGACAAAAAAATGCGAGCCGAGAATTTGTCAACTCCAAGAGAATCCAAGAGAATAAGGGTGGATAAAACTTGTGGCACACAATCCACACACAATCCATAATCTCAGCAAAGACCCGTTTTCATAAAGCCCAAGCAGGGTTGCCGCTATGCGACCTTAGTCGTAATTTTGACCCTTTTTGAGCGGAGTCCCAAGAGACCATGAAAGAGAGACTATTTTATATGCAACGTACTTCTTCCACGCAGAACGCAGTTAAGTTTCTCATAAGCAAAAATCTCTGCACTTATTATAAGAAAATGCAATTAAAAGACTGCACTAGTCCTAAGCATGATAAATCCTTTAAATCGGTAGCGATTTCGTACAAATGCGATTTTTGTTGTCCCGAGGCACTTCAATTTGAGACTTTCGCTATGCCCTCATCGTCGTCCATCCTCTGTAAAGGCATCTGTAAGGCATCTTTCAAAAGTGACCAGGTTCACCTTTATTCGCGCATGAATTGGATGGATTATGTTGCATGCCCCTTTAATCAATTGCATCTCCATTGATTTAACCTGACCTTGAAACGCATTCCATTGCCCCCCATTCACAACTGACGGAATACAAAATACAATCCTCGCATGAATGAAAATTCCATTTTCATGAGTATCAAGCCTCTTGTCGGCCTCCAAATGCAGGGAATGTGCAATTCAGCTTCATAAAGCATTTGCAGAGAATTCACAGAATTCCCTGCATGTGCATTCCCCATCCGCAGGTGCCTATTTTGAATCCGGAAAATGTATCCACGAGTGCCAATCCCCGAGAGACGGAATCTCACGTCGTGCCGCTGCTGGACTGCACTAGAAAGTGAGCTGAATTGAATTCAGACTTAGTTGGCGTCTTGGGAATTCCTTTTCACCCCAGTCCTCCCATTAAATCCCACCATCCTGCCAAACGGATACAGAGCGAAGCAAGAGAGATGGAGCGTGGAAACGATTCTATATCCTACCAGCTGCCTCAGTTTGCGATGCCAAATCCGAGCACCAACTGCGATGGCGATTTTTGCAAATTCAAAGCTGCAACACGGGGATACAACCAGCTCCCCACAGCCCTGGCTGAACTCATTTATCACTTTAATGGCATCAACAGGTTAACTCCACAGTCCACTCTGGCAGATGGTTGCGCTGGGCTAGAAATGGCTTCATGATGTTGTGTGCACGGCGACGGGCGTGCAGACGAAGTAGAAACCGCTGGAAAGTACTTGCTTTATTTATGAGACAGAAGTCCGCTGTCGCAGCGCAACGTTGGGCTCCCCTGCGTGTGCATGGACACTTGCAAAATTTGCAAGCTGTCAATATTTCTACAACGCAAAGATTGGCTCAGTAAGCACATAGATGAAGATACATTCTGTTTGGCGCCGTCTGGCTACCATGCATCTAATCCTCTCCTCCTAGTTCACAGCGAGACGGACTAAAAACGAAAAATGTCTCTATTGGCTGCCTCCATCGGTGTATATACGTTGTTGCGAGCATGAATGGCACACCTATCGGCTCCACTGAATCCCCAGTCAGCATATATAAATCGTCATACCAGCCCGTGTGTCATTAATGACGCGATAAACATTCACTGCCTACATTGGAAACCCATGATAATCGCATAAAATATGCTGGCTTCAGTCAGAATGGCTGCAGGCCATTCAGATCAAAACCAGAAAGAGGCGAGACAATTACTTGATAGTAAGGATCACTTTCGAAACCTCAGAAGGGAACGGAACGCGAGACTTGATTCGCGTACCCATTCCTGTTTTATTGACTCGAAAGGCAGAGCTGAAAAGTTGGAATGTTTAACACAGTTTTCGTTTATCTGATATCCACTCGATCCGCGATTGTAACTCATCAGGTGTTATGTTCAAGCGCAACCAGGCGCGTTTTTGACTTGGTTCGACCATCTCGTCCTAGGTCACCAAGCGGGTGCTTACATGATTCGCATATAGGCACGCCTCGGAAGTCGTGATTGACATCGAAGCAAAGCCCCTTCCGTTCGAAGAAGTAGTTGCTCAACACTGAGTGAATCCCATAAAAACCAGAAGGAATCTCATTCGGCAGCTTGCACTCGCGATCTTATTCTTTCGGCAATCAACCAAATTTCATGAAGGAGCTTATCTTGGCCTTACACCAGCTCGGCTGTGCTGGTGTCATGCAGTTTAGCACAACTGCTACAGTTTGCTTAAAGAGACAGAATGGGCGTCACAAGAGGACCGTCACTCGTGCTGTACTCTCCATTATCTCGAAGATTTCGGGTGCCTTTTGCAAATGTACTCGAGTCCCACTCTTAGCATAAAAAGCTGCTCGGCTGTACTTCTTCCGAGAAGAGAGCCGGCCATGCTTATCCTGAACGCGAATTTGAGTCTGAATTTCAGGCCTTCGGAAGATTTTTCGGAACATGAATGAATTGTCCTAAGTCCCTCAGCCTCAAATGGGCAAGATCGTAAAATGGGTCGGATCAAGGTGATTTTTTTTTCCTTGTAAACATGGGTAAATGAAGTTTATGTTTAAACTTTACACGGGGTCTCCACTGCACATGAACCATGCCCTGTTCATCAAGATGATTTAAAAAAAAATCTAGTGGAGGCACAAAAATCCATGCCCAAACCGACATCGTGTCGGGAAATCTTGATTTTTACGACGTGGCATGAGCTCTGTTCAAACGTTGGACATGAGATTTTTTTTTTCATGAATGGGGTGGTGAATATTGAGAGTAAATGGTGTTAGTGAGTATCATTGCTTGGCATTATTTGTAGTCAGATCCACTGAGATCCAGTGGTTGCTTGCCCGCTTCTTGGTGTTTCCACTCTCGCAGCCAACGGTCAAGTGAAGCGACATGGCATATCTTGGCCACGAAAGAAAAGATCGCGGGTGTGTGTTCAGATTGCGGTTGTGATGTTAGTGGAGAAGGTGTGTTAATGTAAACATTTTACCTGCAACGACCAAGAGACAAACAAAAGGTCACCGTTTTTATTATTTTTCACTTCAAAAGCATAAGAATAAAATATTAACTACTTACGGTAAAATTATGGCGCCTGATTCTAAATTTGTTTCTTAAAAAATTAGAGAAATTGTTTTTTCTGGCATTGTTAAAGACTGAATACAGAAATGTAAAGGCCCCCATACACACGACACTTGTATCGGTGTGCTAAAGTGTGTCCTGTGTGTGGGCTAGTCCGCTCACCGATTTTACGGTATGACTTAACTGAAAAGATTTTCCTTTCTTTTGGCGGTGGTAATAAAAGTGTGATGTGTGTGGTCTCGATCGCTAAGGAGTGGCGAGCTCTGATATTGTAAAGTGGTAATAGGGAGTTTTATTTTTGTTTTTGCTATATGAGCGTTTATTATGCAAAATTATTATGTGTGAACACAAGTGTCATGTGTATGGGGCACTTAAAGCAGATTAGGATAGAACAATAGTTCCCAAAATATTTAACAAAAAAAATACAGTTTTGACCAGAAATGAAGTATGATAGAGATGCCCAACTTGTACCTCTCTTGCCCCTTAAAATTTTCGACAACCATTTTTTGTATCGTTTTCTAAAGCCAAATTGACCAATCAGAGAACGGCATTCACGTTATTTCGTGAATGACTGTTAAAAATTCATGAATAACTGTCAAATAGCCTCTCAAATTCGTTGATGGACTGTGGAGCAATCAGCTGTGAAGTTGGGCATCTCTCTAATACTTCATTTCTGGTTTGGACTATGGGCCAAAACATGACATTGCACAGTGGACAACCACGCCAAAATACGCACACAAGTTTCCTAATTCTCCAAAACGCCTGCTCAATGCACTCTACAGGTTAGTGGAGTCCCATTGAAGCAGGTGGATAAGTTTAAGTACCTCGGGGTATTTTTCACGAGTGATGGAAGGAGTAACAATTTTGAAACAGCTTCGTAGATCTGTAATCTGGAAGGCCGAGCCATGTTATCGGTTTTCAACTCAGTGTTGGTTTCAACTCCCACCTATGGTCATACAATTTAGGTAATGACCAAAGGAATAAGATCGCGGATATAATCTGCTGAGATGAGATTTCTTCGTGCTGTGGGGGGAGTTACTCGCCGGGATAGGGTGAGAAACACGGCAGTGTGCGAGGAACTCAACATTGAAGGGCTGATTTTTCGAACGAAAAGGACTATGCTTCGGTAGATTGGTTACATGACACGAATGTCCCGAGGCAGGGTGAATGCGATTCCATCAGGTATGCGACAGCTTTGCAGACCCATGACGAGATGCTTGGAGCAAGTCATTAAACTCGCCTGGTTACGCTTGAGCATAACTCCTGATGAGTTAGAGTCGATGGCGGAGGATCGAGTTGCCTGGAAATCTCTCGTGCGTGGCTTACCCCGGCGACCCTTTTAGTGGAGCATGCGATTGATGATGATGATGTTTTCAAGCCCGTGGTTCTCTTCTCATTATGAACTAAACATTTTGAACATTCCACTTTGTTTGCAAAATGTCTTGATGGAGTCGTGGATAAATAGTTGCTTCGTAGCGAATCGATCCTAGGCACCCAGCGCACCTACCAAATATGCCACGGCGACCACTTCTGCACAATATTTTCTGCATTTGTCAGGTTTGATAAACCAGCGTCATGGTTTATCAATCAAAATCTTAGGGACCTTTTTTGGGTTTATAAGACCGTCTTTTCGACCAGACAACTTTCCGACCCCCTTCGTAAACTACCAAACCGAAATGACATAAGATTTAAAAATAATAGAAGCAGGCCCAGCATTACGGGTAAGTTTTTTCCAGTTAAATGAATGTGCCACAAGCTCCTTTGTTAGGCTCCTCCTTTTCTGTGATGAAACATAAGGCTTTGAAATAACTCTCAAATAACGAACATTTTTTTCAAATAAATGCTCTAGTTCACCTCATTATGTCGGCGGATAAGACTTTCAGCCGTTCGAAGCCCCTCTCATGTATTCACAGACACTGCAACAAGCAACAAGCTGTCAAAATAAATTCATGTGCAAGACACGATGAAGGTGCATATCGCAGCTAAGTGATTCGTTAGTAGGACTGTGTGCCGCTATAGGATCAGCTGTACAACTGCGAACGATTTAGTTGACTATGAGACGACGCGAAGATATATTAGGACGTTCCAAACTAACTTGACGCTCATTTCATTTCATCCTTGACAATGGCCTTCCAATCACCTTCTAGCCTGCATGACTGCGGTCACTATTCTCGCGTAATATTCCCGCAACAACGCTCCCTATCGACATTCGTAAACAGCGCAGCGCAGATGGCAAGAGTCCAAAACAAAAAACCTCATGAGGAATTTATGTTCCGATTTAATTAATCACAACAATGAATGCAAGCGTTTTACTCAAACAGTCAGTTTTACAAAAGAAATCAAAGTGCCACAAAAGTGTACCCCAACTGCAATCAGATCGATATGAGTTCCAACCGAGTGAGAGCGCCGAGTGGGTGGGATCATTCGCACACTCGACCGTGTGTTAATTACATGTCTGACGTAGTTGAGTACTGATTTTTAATTACATCAAAAAGCAAATAAAACGAATCGCAATAAACAAAAGCGTTCAGCACACACAAACAACACAGAATCGGGCAAATGTGGAAGTTTAATTCAATTACAGACGGCGCAAGATGAAGAGAGGCGGCTTGCAGCGTAATTTCCATGTTTCAGGCAGGAGCTTCTCTTCCTTCACTTGCTTTCGGGGACCAGGACCAGAGAATGAAAGAGGAGCTCGCACGGAGACTGGTGGCTGGTGTCAGCGATTCCTTGTCCATGTGATGAAAGGGATGTCGTTGATTCCCGGGACAGAGCACTGGATACGTACGAAGAGTATGCATGTGTAGCCTTTCTGTAACTCGACGGCGAAGATTGAAGAGGTGGCCTGTGCTAAGCATTGGCTTCAGTCCAAATTCCCGACCGCTCCACGTCGACGATGCAAATTCACGAGGAAATGGAATTTAATTAAGCGATATCCAATGGGACAGGAGGTACACAGTGCCCGGTGCCTTGCTACGAAGAGGATTCCTTCGCTCCATCTCGGGGTCTCGTTGCACTACTTGTTGCTGCCACCAAGCATCTAAACGGCGTCGCTATCTCTGGGACTCGTTAGTCTTCGCCGTAGATTTTGCATGACTTTTCCCTCTTTTCGTCTTTTTTGTTTTTGGTTTTTCGGATGAATTGAGGTCATGATTATGGGAGCGATTAGTCTGCTAATTCTGCTCGAGTATTTTGAGATAATGTCAGACCGAGTGGTCCCTAGCTCCTCACTCGTCGGGCGGGTTCTTGCGGCGGGCCCGAGCGATATACAACGTGCCAATCACTTTGTAGTACCTTGTCGACAGACGAACGAGATTGATGCTGTGAGATTGGCAAGCGCGTTCGTTCGATCACCGTTGGACAGCACAGGCCTCGTGTTAGATAAATGGGAAAGTTTTCTGCAGACTTTGTGTAATTGCCTGAAGGTCAGATAAGGTAAATTGAAACAGAAATGAGGTTGAGAGATAAGAATAAATTGTTAAGACTATTTGTGGGAATCATTACGTGTACTGAGTACATGCAAGGGTGCGGGGATGCGTAGTCTCAATTCATACACTCAACTGTCCTCTATGTTGGCAGTGGCTGTTGGACAGACTGTGGAAGTGACCCACATACTTCACCTTGACCGACGCTTGCCTTGGAAAACCGCGCAAGAATATTTGTGGTTTCCCAATGAGGTGACACTTGGCTGAATCAACTCTAAAAGGGTTTTTTTTAAACGACTGAATGGCGCAGTTGGTTAGCGGCAGACGGCAATGCCATGCTTCCATATGACCTTGTACATTTTTTGCAATTTTAAAGATAATTGCATAATCATAGTAAATCAGTCGAAACGGGTTTTCACGGTCTGGTGATCTGTCTTTCCCTCAAACGCAAATAATACACTCTCGCGGCATTCGTAGACATCGAGGGGACATTCAACCACATCGCACCAAAGTCGATACTACTTGCACTTAACGATCTCTTGACCCGAAAGACCCTCGTGACTTTTATCCACCTGCAGAAAAACGTTCTCTTAGAGAAGCGAAGTCGTGCGGCGAAGTCGAGCGGCTAAGAGAGGAACACCTCAAGGTGGAGCACTCTCTACCATTCTCTAAAACATTGCAGTCAAGGAAGTGCTGCCTATATTAGAAGTGGTGTCAATAGAGTGTTCACCAGATATTCATCCATACCGTTCCAGGAACCCACCAGTTTCTGAATCTCGCAACGTGGGCTAAAAACTGCGGTCTGAGGATGACTTTCACTCTTCACCCTGGGCTATAAAAGCATCCTCCAAAATTAGAGCCCAAGTGGAAAATGTCCGTCAGCAAACTAGGTTGAATATCGACCATTCAAGAGCAAGTCAAAAAAGTCAGTTTGCAACAAGGCCTTTGGTTTGCAAATGGAGACCGTCTTTTCACCTCGATAACAAGGCCAATTCTGATGTATGGAGCGCTCTTGATGAAGAGTCCTACAAATAGATTGATGCCAAATGTATGACCTTAAACCGACTGTAGCCACTGTCATTAACGTGCTAAGACTCAGTCCGCTGCACTAAACATATTTCTTATCCTTTCTGCGCTGGACTTATTCGGAGGAATGATATGTTGTTGCCCAGAGTGCAGTCAGAATTAAAGCACTGTGATTATGGACCGAACTCGGCACAATTCTTTACAAGTTCGACTTCATCCCTCGTGGCAATGACTGCCAATCTTTGAGACGATTGGCTCATGATGGCTTCTCCACCCATTCCCTCTAGATCGGAGTGTAAGTCTAGCCGTTGGCTTATGCAAATGACATCGACAGTGTCAAACATTGGTACGTTGTGTGGTATAAGCGTTTACGACTATTGAAGAATGGACGAAATGAGGTCATGTTTGATGAGCAGCACACCAACTAGGACTAAACATCACCAACGACATCTTGTAGAGGAGCTCGTCCACTTCGGGGCCTAGTGGAGATCCGACACATAATCAGCCTTGACCTCTGCTGCAACTTCGGTTTGTCCAAACATCTCCTCACTCAGAGGACAAAAACGTGTTTTTTGAAACTCTTAATTCCCAAATCTGGACGGTAAGTAAAACAGAAGAGCTGATTCTCAGTCCCTTCGTGTGAAGAATGTTGGTCCGTCTGGCGACCGTCAACGATTGATGGCAGCATTTGCTCAGACTGCAGCAGCTCAGTCGGTGGAGCATGATACTCTTAATCTCAGGGTATTGGGGATCGAGTCTCTCATTGGGCGCCAGTTGTAGATGAGTTGACTCTCAGTCCCTTCGTGTGATGAATGTTAGTCCGACTGGCGACCGTCAACGATTGATGGCAGCAATTGCTCAGACTACGGCAGCTCAGTGAGTGGAACAAGACACCTTTAATCTCAAGGTCTTGGGATCGAGTCACTCATTGGGCGCCAGTTGTAGGCGATTACAATGCGTTGATGATTGATATTTCATCTTAATACAACAGCACACAAAGTCGGTGGTTTTAGCAGCTCACCTACGACCACGAATACTACATTCATTAGTTCTACATTTCCACCAAACCGCAAACATACGGGATCATCGTGATTGTGCACTGGGTTTCTTATTTTGTCTAACCAAGTACTTTACTCCAATTTCATATTTTTGTTAAAATAAATATTTGAATTGTTTATTGTAATTTTATGCTTGTTCTTTGTTTATCGCTCTCGCTATCAATCGTTGGTGCATTTGTGGTTTGATCGGTGAAATTGTCCTGCTCTGTGGTTCTAAATCTTATCGGCGCGAATAACTTGTCCGCTTGCTAGTTTACTATCGGACTCCGGACCGTATAAACAAGACAGAGAGGTAGACAAATCTCGGGTTTTGCTCATGGAAGTCATGTTGACTGAGGACGTGTCACAAGCCCCTCTTACCCACAGCTTTGAGTTCCAACCTCCTACACATTCATTGTGTACTCTCGTCTTATGTGTTGTCTTATCTTCCAGACGTTTCGCTCTTGATCTGTTTTGTAGTCTAAGCCAAACTTCAGTTGATGGCTCCATCAATAATGACCCAACGGCTATTGTATGGAATCCGCATTTTTTCTCCTCTTTCTGAAGCCCAGATTCGCCTTCACCATTTGCTCTGTTTATGGGCGCTTAAAATAGCACGAAGATCAACTTTGCAAGGCCCTAAAATTAGATAAAAGAAGACAGTGTGTCAGATGCTAATTATGCAAACCACGTTTTGTTTCGCCGAGATCTGCATAATCCGACGCGTGAGATGTAACAAATTATTCTAGATAGCGAATTTAATGCCTCCGCACATTCAGTTCGTGCCCCTGAGACAGATGTTCGGAATAATTTATTTCGATTGGACTGTCTGTCGACGGGGGTTTGCCTGTGCGTTCAACACACCGACTACGCATTAGTGCGGTGGCTGCTCTAACGACAAGAATCGAACCCGAATTATATCCATTCCAAGGTACTGTACTAGGTGCTGAGAGAAATTAATTTCCCACCGTTCGGTACGTATTTCGATTCAGAAATCAATTCACATTAAGTGTATGTGGCGCTGCTATCGGAATCGTTTGGGAAAACAACAAATCACATTACATTAATCTTTACTCAAATGCCTGCTTGTTTATCTTTTCATTACTACATAATCGTTTTTTTGTATCTTTTCATTTGCAGTGCGTGCAAGCTTGGAGATAGAGATCGAGCCGATAGGCTTGCACGACCACGAATGTCACTACTGGGGAAACCATTAAACTATAATCGTGGCTCACGACGTGATGCCCGTTATAGACGGCTACAAAGCCGCATCTATAACTTTCTAGAACGCCCCAGAGGAGTACCTGCAATTTTATATCACGTTATGCTGTAAGTACACTTCATTTTTCTTCATTTTTTGTTTACAAAGCTGATTTTATTGAAATAAATCTGCCATCACGTTTCGCCCAAAACAAAGGAGGGGAGCGCAAAAAAAGGCAATAATTAAGAAAAATGTTTTCAAAGTTTTGATCATCAATGGAGACTCATTAATTAATTTCATCGTCCTGCTGGGAGGAGGATATTTAATCGATTTTTGAACTGTGATATCCCCGCAGTTCACACAAAAGGAACAGCCAGACCGTGGCCCGTGGCCTGAAGTGAAACTGAAAGCTTCTTCGTTGACGATGAATATAATTAATGTTTCCACTATCCGAGGTTCGCTTTTAATTCTTGACAGGTAGTTGGTGAAGTGAAACTTTTTAAATTTCCTTTTGTTGTGCCAAGCCACAGGACGCGTCAGGACGTAGCGCGGAATAATATTAATAGAAGCATTATTTTTTGTCAGCTTCACTTATTCATTTATAATCGTTTGAATTGAATCATTAGCACTGGCTTAATGTTGAAGCTGTCACCACGGTAGGGTGGGGAAGGCAGGAGTGTGGCAAGGACATGCAGAAGACTACGTGGATTTTATCACTGGCATTTGTATTTATAAGAGAAATATTTCGAATGCAGTTATGTTTGTTGCAGTTTTGACGGCAGTTTTTCTAAAGAATCAAGTTTGTCCTCAACACATGAAGGGGCTAAGCATGAGCTTAAAATAACACGAAAATACCAAATTTCTTAAGTGTCCCATACACAGAACACCGACGTGTCGCTTTCCGCCACACACGTCACGCAGGTAGCTACAGTATGTAGTTCCTCGTTTGGCTTTGACGACCATGGAACAGCGCTATGAGCTTAGGGGGCGATCGAAATATTGCATGATGCGCATCAATGATGATCTGTTTAAGCCTCCTGCTTTTTGTGAACTAGTTACAAAATTAATGTGAAAGCGAGTAAATCGCTTGGATTGCGAGAAAAATAGCACAATAATGGCGCCTCATTCTCATATTTTTTATGAAAGTGAGCAAACTGGCCCACATACATCACACTTTTAGGAACATGCACTCAAAAAATGAGAAGATTTTGTTCACACAGTCTGGCATTTCAAGCTTCCAGATGGTAAAGAAAGTTGTAAGAAAGAGTAGAGTCTAGAGGCGTGAGTCCCTATGGCCCCTACGTTCTAAGATTCGACCTACTCATTCTGAGTAGCGATTGCTTAGGGCACAGTTGTGTAGTAACTAGGTGACCTGTGCCAGTTGGTCATCAGCAAATTACTTGACCAGATGTTTCGAGCTTCAGTAGAAGTTTTACTGTGGCGATGGGCTTGCATGGTAGATCACCATCCGTGAAGAGAACGGAATTGCTAGATCCCATTTCTAGCGAGTTCGTCCGCCTCGCAATCCGCCCAAATGTCACAGTATCCCGGCATCCAAATAAGATGGCCATCTCGCAGCTAATGGATGTCATTATCCTCTGACAAGCATACTCCACTAAAGGGGTCGCGGATGTAAGCCGCACGAAAGATCTCCATGCTACTCGATCCTCCGCCATCGACTCATCAGGAGTAACCAGGCGAGTCTTTGGACTTGGTCCAGCCACCTCGTCGTGTGTCCTGCTACCTGATTCAACACCACGTCGCGTGCCACGAATGTCCCCACCTTCCAGACTTCCCAAGCTAAGGAATATCCTGAAATTGAATGTGACTGAATTCAGAGATTTGATCACTGCCTGGCTGTCAGAAGCGAAGACGATATCTCTACTATTACATAGCTGTTTAGGCAGCACAGAGCTTCCTTGACCGCTATATGTTTGAAAAAGGAAAATAGTTGGATGCTTATATCCTTAGAATAGACGGCAGCACCCACAGCTGCATCCATACTCGATCCATCTGTGGAGACTCGCAGAGGACCGTCAAGCGTCTGGTGTTCAGAATCACAGTAAGATCTGGGAGCGGATGCTGGTTTCGGAGCTCTTCTCGAAGAGGAGTTTAGGTGTTGTGAGGTCAGTATCAGGCGCGTGAAATTCTCCGATGAGCAAAAGTTGAGGCAAACAGTGATACAATGTCACAAGGGTAGCAACAACTTTAGACACAACTTCAATTCCCACCCTCATTTGCAATGACCTCCCAGCTGTCAGCCCTTTAGACAAAGCTGATCTGCTTATGACGCATTTTTCAGCCAGCTCTACTTGAGAAGGTTGATTTCACCATGGGACGGATCCATTTTCGCACTCGCCGCGTGAGAGTTCTTAAAGATCTCGAGTGCGCAAACCGGCTGGCCAGCATGGTATTTCCCCCAGTCTTCTGAAGATGTGTTCTTGTTCGCTGACAAAACCACAGCGTAAGCATTTGTATCTGTCCTACTCTTTAGGTGTCTTTCCAAGCAGGTGGATAACATCTATTGTCCAACCCATCTAAGTCACACACCTCGTTCCGACCCATAGCACTTACGACCCCTCTTCCTAACTTCATGGAAACGCTGATAAATCGCCAGCTTATGAAATGTCTTGACACCCACTCAAAAAATGGGAAGATTTTGTGCGCGCAGTGTGGCATTTGAAGTACTGCGCTTCCATACGTCTTTTTCTATGGGAGACGATAGCACTGCGTCGTTGTGAGGATGCTTCTTAATGACCGGCAGTACGGTTTACGCAGCAACAGGTCCACTGGTGATCTGATAGCTGATCTCACCAAAAAGTGGAACCAATCTTTGCGCAATGCAGGCGAAAGCAATACCGTTGCGCTTGATATTTCTGAGGCATCTGACAGAGTTTGGCATCAAGCCCTCTTGCCGAAAAAGAGTGTCTATGTTGTCGATGAATCTCTTATTCTATGGATTGATTGCCGAACTCTTCAATTCAAGTTGCGTTGGATGGGTCCAAGTCTGATATACATCAAATTAATGCTGGTGTCCCTCAAGGCTCTGTCCTACCTACCACACTCTTTCTCATTTTTATAAATCACCCCTTGTCTGCTACTTCTAATCCAATCCATTCCTTAGCTGATGACAGCACTCACAGCTTTTCGTATTCGTTCCAAGGGTCACGACCACGCCCTTCGGGAGAAGAGTTGACTGGGGAAAGAACTGCCGAGTGGAATTCAATGCTTCAAAGCCTAGCTGTCTGCTGACACTCAATCGAACCCTTGATAGTTCGCTTGAGTGACACGCCCTTCGGGAGCAGAGTTGGAGAGGGAGCGTAAGTTGAGCTCATTGATTGGAGATACAACAGCCGAGTGGAATTCAAAGCTTCAAAGCCTCAATGCTATCTGCTGTCGCTCAAGCGGAACGAGCCAATATCTAGAAATGGCGCGTCTGTCGATGAAACCGGAAAACTTCCATCAGTAGTATGTGTATCAACACAACATATAGTTGGAACGATCACATATTTCAGATCGCCAAAAATACTGCGAAATGTTTAGGTTTCCTAAACCGATGCCATCCACTCTGACTTGGCTTAAATTTATAAGCTTATGCCTGGTCTGGTGCCCCCAACACCACTCTGCACCTTCTAGATAGGATCCAAAAGCGAGCGATAAGACTTATAGGAGACAACAATATCGCGAAGTCATTAGACTCGATCGAACATAGACGTACAGTCTCTTCAAGTGGGCTACCCAACTGCATTCCTCCTCTCCATAAATTCACCCGCAATACTCGTCTCGCCAGCAATGCCCCTCAGTTTACCCTACAGCCTACGTTCAGCCGTCAATTAAATTTAGAGATTCATTCTTCAGCCACGCCACACGACTATGGAATGCTCTTCCCAGCCAGCATTTCCCACAGACTACAATCCGCAGATATGTAAGACCAATGCAGACAGGTACCTCCTCTTCCTTTCTCCATCTATAACTTCGGCCCGTTCTGTGTCTTGACCTCGGACACTAAGGCCAGTCTAAACCACAGTCTAAACCGTCGATTATCTCTGAGTGTCCAGACCAAAGTTCTTTTCACATATGCAGCGACTGCAGCACGATCGCCGTACTAACTATTGCCTGTGGGAGATTGATCGGTGGGAGATTGAGGAGTTTGGACAGAGTTGCAGAGCGGGTTGTCCTTAGTGCTCCGGCTTGCAACGTCTTTAAACTAATGGCGCTCAAAACTTACGCCAACCATACTGCACTCAGAACAGTCATTAATGTCCCATTCTGCCACCAGTTCCGCGCTCACCATGTCCAGCCGGGCCTCAAAAACAACTTGTCTTCGAATGGAGTCCTCTATTCAACTAAGTCAGGGGGGCTTCCGCGTCACAGAAGCGGTGCAGAAATCGTATCAGCTTTCGAGTGAGTGTTCACAAATTACTCCTGTTTTTTGTCTTGTTAATCCCAGCGGTGGTTATCGGAAATGTGTAACGCATGCCTGAGTAAGAGTGTGTTTGTGTGGAAAACTTTCGAAATGTCATAATTTGAGCGTATGCAAGCATGGCACGATTTGGTGCGACGATATCGTGTCAAAAACGGCCAAAGCGGCCTCTGATCTTCACTCATACGGCAGCGATATTATAATAATAATATGGGTGGCGCTACAGCCCGTTGAGGGCCAGGGCTTAGCTTCTCAGCAACCACTCGTGCTGTGCGTGCTATTGTTCTCCCACGAGTGGAAGGGACCTACAGTTTTATGCCGACTTCGAACGGCCAAGTCTGAGAAGCTTTTTTCTAGACAGTTAGTACTCTTTGAGCATTGTCAGTGACTTCAGCGACGTGGAGCCATGAAAATTATTTTTGGTCGTGCCGGCCGGTAATCGAACCCAGGAAATTATTTTTGCTCGTGCGGTAATCGAACCCAGGAATCGAGTTTTCGTCGCTTAGGGGTCGACGCACATACCCACAACGCCACGGCAGCGATATCATCAGCTCATGTTTTTGGCCTGCCACAGGGGAGAGTCTTCGCATCACATTCCGCAGGACGATGTAGGTTTTGCGGTGATTTTTCAGTCTCTCATACATATTTGAGATCTTCCCAGTCTGCACTCTTTAGAAGTCGTCCATGTGATCAAGTTCATTGCGAAAATAAAATCGACAATCTTGTTGGTCTAGCGGTCAAATGTTCTTCAGCACAGCCGATGGTCTTGTCATAAATGATAACAAGGCGAGCATGACCGGGAATTGAACAGCCTCTCTGTGACAATCCGGAGTACCACTACTGTCACAATTGGCCGTTTTTGACGTTGTTCAGGTACGAGTTGGTTTTTCAGCCCCAATGGCTGACTGCTTTCAGGAGCACAGCACAAATTTCAGAGAAATGAAATTAAAATTCTATTTCAACCGATTAAGAGCACCGTGCACGCGCATTGTGCAGACATAAAGTATCCGACTCCCTCGTGTGGGAACTATTTACACACATACACGATTTCCTGTTCGTGATTAATAATGCACAAAACAAATAGAAAGTCAGTCCTTTTTATAATTTGTTCGTCCCCAGGGAAGCATTCAAACTTTGCCATCGATTAATTCCGACTAAACGCACGCATACACATAATAGAACGCCTGCATCACAGTCCTGCTCCCAAAGGACCAGCCCGCGGACAGTGCCCAGCCCCCAGCGACAAATGACAATTACGAGCTTTTATGTCCAATCCATCGACGTTGTACTTCATGGCTTTACTGGGATGGCGGCAGTTCAACTAATTTACCCACCATAAAAACAAGTTGAGCTTAATTACTGTCGGCTCAATTTATGTTAACTGCGACCGAACAGCAATGATTCTGTGGGGACACTTCACCGTGAGCCCATTAGGGATAGGAAAATCTCTAAATAGAGATGCAACACGGAAAGAAGGAGCATTTGACAGCAGTTGATGTGGTGGGGGACACGTTGCCTCAGGACACTCAAACCGCCGCGGGGATGTACGATAAGTTCGATTAAATGGGTATATTGACGATTTTTTTTTTGTTCTTTTCCAATCGGGTACGAGCTCGCCCATTTGCGTCCACATGCAGTGCAGTGTGGCTTGTAGGTGAAAGTGTCGGTGCTTAAAGCCGTTGGTGCCATCGGTTTGTGGAACGAAGCCATTAAGGACAAACATTTTGAATCCTGTCGAATCAATTTTATGTAAAGTTGAGTGGGGATGCGGCAGGAACCGTCTCAGGCAGTTTGCCTGTTGCCATCCGCAACATCCATTCCAAGCACTGAATGCCATCCAGTGGGGGGATTAACGGACGCAATTATGTTCAGTTCGAGTAGCATTTGGTGGTATTAGAGCGGATTACTGCATGCGCTTGTTCAATGTTTCTACTCGGGACCGTGTGTGGGTGAATAGCTCATCATCATCTCGACCACTATCGTCGCTCAGCGAGTATTAAGCGGCGCTTCATAGACTTTAGTTGGTCGTTCAACGATACATCAGCAAACAACGCGGGTCATTTTCTGGTATGCAGGCTTGCAAGAGACAATTTTGCAGGTCTCCTCATCTCACCCGGCAGTAATTTGATTGCTGTTGGGGGTGTTATGCTGCACACACCTTTTGCCGTTCGAGTTCTATACGAGGTCGGTATGGGATTCGGCGTTAACTTCCACGGTTTAACCGACTGACAGCACTACTGATGTCTAACAGACTTCTTCGGTACAAAAGCGGTACATATCAGCTTCAGCTGCCGAAGAAGAGGACCGTTTTGAGTCCTCCTCAGACCCTTCTTCTTTGTGTGACGCTACCGGGGAGCGCTGGGTCTTAACCAACAAGACTCTCGAGTTTTAGCGATCCCTGGCCGGCTGCCTAAACTGTGGCGCAGGCGGAGTTGATTGAGGCCGTTCTCCACTAGTATGCACAACCTTAGTGCGTCATTTGTTTCGTTATTGGAGTCGACGCATTTACCCACTACGCCATTTCCGCCCCCCTGTCACGTTGTTCCACGGGCTGGAATTCGAGATCTCCTCCAAACGGAGCCAAGTTGTCCATGCGGAGCCTAAGCCATGGCCCAGTCACCCTAGACCTTGAATCCGTAGCCTTGGGGGTGGACACATATACAACGTTCCGAAGGCATCTTGAGGAAGAGAAGGATTTCTAGAGGAGATGTCTAAGTGCACGCCGTTTAGAGACTGATTGAAGACTGAACCGAGGAAGGTCGGTAGTGTTAAGTCGCTAAACCGTGCACGTCCCCCTGTGAGAAGACGTCGTCTCACAGGACGTGGTGTGATTCAAACGCAATGGCGGGGAATAGTGCATATGCCTACAAGTACAGCCAGTACTAAAGCTGACGCTGTTCAACTGAGCCACATCTCAGAGCATGAACTGGAGTGCGAAGTACCCCTTGAGCAGATTGATAAGGGGTCTACTGGAAAATAAGTGAAAGTGGCGAAGATTAATGAGCTTTTGAGGTTTCATCTAGAGTTGTGCTAAATAGTTCCAATAGCGGAACGAACATGGATAAAGCAGAGTATATAGTATATAGCAGAGGTAATGGAAAGATAATGCTTCAAATGTTGGAGCCGGACGTGTGTTAATTCCAGTTCCACTCTCAATCCTTGTCAGTAAAATATGTAATACAAGCACAATACGCCCATGTAACTCACATCAAAATTTCTAGTAGTACTAGAGGGGTATTCCTCCAACACCGCACATGTCCGAATATGTGCGGATTATATTTTCAGTCTGACATGTCCATGCACGCATATGTTCCTTTTCATTTCATACACATCTCTGCGAACTGGGAACTATTTAGATGAAATGAACATGTTTAATTGAATTATGCGGAACGATCGGAAATAGTTCCGACAGTGGACATGGTTCCAGGAACTATACAGGTCCGGAACGACCCAACTCTAGTTTCTTCTTCCCACGGCTTTGATCACGTGTCTTTTCGTGACAACAGGAAAAGCTGCAGTATCCTATTAAACGTAAAAAGGACTGGACATTTGAGGACCGACTACACACCTGACTTTTATTCGATTCGCTTATGTGTTCGATTATTCGAATTTTTTGATCAAATTTGTCGGGCCCAATTATTTAGGATAATCGACGCTCTATCGTATATCCAAATGTCATTAGCTGTCAATTGTGAATTGGTCGACACAACAGCAGCCATTTATTGACAGGAGATAATAGTGTTGAGAACACCAGAGAAGAGAGAGAAAATGAGGCCTCACTGTAGTGGCTGTACACAGTGTACACCTGGTAAAAAAGAGAGAGAGATACTGATAGAGAGGGGGTTGGAGGGGAAGGGGAAGAAAGAGAGAGAGTGAGAGGGAGAGAGAGAGAGGGAGAGAGAGAGAAAGAAGGAGAGAGAGAGAAGGAGAGAGAGAAGGAGAGAGAGAGAGAGAGAGAGAGAGAGAGAGAAAGAGAGAGAGAGAGAGAGAGAGAATGAAGACTAACCAGACTATGTGACTTTGGGTAATCCTACAAAAAAAGGCTCCGTCGAGATCCGGTCAAAGCTTGGCGTTTCCTGAAAGCTTGTACCAATACCAACCATTCCTACAATTTTATTGACATCTGTGGACAACTATGGAAATAAGGCCATAAAACCCAGGATATCAGCCATAAAGACATATATACAGTGTATTGGTGGACGTTAGTAATACGAACAGTTAACAAACTTTGCGCCGGAAGTGGAAACGAGTCTTTATCGAATTCGTGACCTATTTGCACGGGACCTCATGAATGAGTACCTCATGAATGTGTCTATATCTTCTTCATGAAAGGAGATCACATCACAAATACTGACGATGAATGACGCATTAACCCTGAAACCATTGAGACTATCACAAGATGTGGACTTTTTCCACTTTTTGGCCATTCAGCCCCACTGTGCGGTATTGCGACGGTTACAAAAACGGAAAAGGTCCTCTTTTGCCATGAAAAATGCCATGCATTCAACACACAACAAGTGCATCCCACCACAATTCCGCCATATTCCTCTCGAATTTAAAATTCCACAAATGCATGCATATTACAGCCAGGAACACCCCTTCCGAGGAGTGTCCGCTTAGCGAGCTAGCCATTCGGTCACACTGCATCTCATTTGCGAGTCCAGCAACAATCGACTGAATATTAATTTACTTACTTTACAGATTAGTTCCACTCACAGGTCATCATCACAAATGCAAATTGTTCACAGCGTATATACCGCGCAAGCCATCCGCCGCCTCAGTGGATCTAATTTGAGCATTGTGCAAAACTAGTTCATGCTTTTGTTGCAGTTCCATCAACTGCATGTTCGAAATTGGAAAAAAAATACGGAGGGAAACGGAGGAATTACCACGCCACATCATCGACCAGACAAAATTTGCAGCAGCAAAAATATTGTGAACAACAAAAGAGCATGGAAATTGCTCGGATGCAGATGAAAGGTATGAAATTGCCTTTCAACGGGAACATCCAGCAACAGCAGCGGCAGCCAACAACACTTCCTTCCGGGTAGGCAAACTACCAATGACTCCCACTGCAGTTGAACGCCATCGTCCGTGACCCATCACCCTCGCCGAGATTAAAACACTCCAATCCCCTGTGTAGCCGCATGTGTACAGAATATCTGCTGGCTTACAACTGAAACCGGATACGGACGTTGGTTATCAAATAGATATTATTTCCGGCTCTGTAAAAGTCCATTCGCCCCATTCCCATTTTCAATCCAATGAAATGGATATTCACCCGAAGGTGGGTGGGTACAGCGATTGGCCAAATATTTGGAATGCATTACCAGGTCCTCCTGCCCAGAGCGGTGTCGATGGTTTTTCAGTACTTGGCACCGGGCACATACGCCGAAATGTCGGCGATTTGTGAGCAAGATGAACAAGATCCTGTTCTAAGGAATTGATTCCTTACGAGTCTGTGCCTGACCACCCTCTTCCTTCCTCTTGCAGCTTCGTGTGGCGGCCACTGGCCTCGGGTTCATGCATGGGACCGCGAGCAGCGTCCTTAAACAGTGGCGGTTGACTGCATTGCGCACAACGAAGGTAATTTGTGTAAATTTGCGTTTAAGTGAAAAGGATGCCCGATTTCCGTGGCTAACTCCATCTCATTTCCGGCGCAAATAATCGCCCGATGAAGCGCGGCCCATTGAGTGCCACTGGTGGGGCGGCGTGCAGAGCTGCGTGACGCGGCCTTAATAACTTGTTTTCCATTTATGTTCTTCAATATCTCCGGGATATTGATATGGTAATGCGATTGAGGGGGGAGTAGCTGCGGCATAACCTTGCCCATTGATTGTATTTCATTGGTCGAGTTGGGAAGCAGGGTTAATGGGGCGCCATGGCGAGGAAGCCGTGCGTGTGTGAGAGCGAATCCAACGTGCAGAGGCGTTCAAGTGGAATTTGAATGTGCGCCTCGGTTGAATTTATTCAGGCGTTAGCATTTTTCCTTTGTCATAATTGGATTTCTCCTGATAAATGAAACGTCAGCAGAGACAGTCAGGTGGGACTGGGGGAGAGCGGTGGAACTCTCTGAAACGGGGGCTACTTAAATAATTTAAAATGACTTGGCTTTATGTGCGAACCCGGTGATGCTCTGGATTGAGGAGGCGATTCGTGGGAGTCAGTGGGTTAGAAGTGAAAATGGAAGGATTCCTGTTTGAACTGATCAAGCGAGTGTTGTAAAATGTGGTTGCTTCTAATCGGCGGACGGTGGGTATGATGTTTACTGTCTTGGAGTATGTCCCGACTGCAGTAACCATGAAGTCGAGCGAAATTTGATAACTTGTCGTCCACGGTAGAGTTCCTCCGCCATGTCCTTCGGCTATGCAAGTTAACGTTCTGATCAGTGCAGCTCCTCAAACATTAATTACTGGGTGACCAGACGAAAACGATAGAGAAAGAAACTGGCATAAATCAACTAGGGTGTGAGATATAAAACGCACTCTGGCCTTATTTTGAATTCATGTCATTTAGTGTAGATTAGCACATCACTCCGAAAGCCGCCTGCCTTTGCTTTGACGAGTCAGTTATTGCGGCAAAAGCGTCCCGAATGTTGGCCTCGAACTCGTCAAAAGCGGTTGTATTGCTATCGTAGACCAAGGACATAGTCCCAGAGAATAACTGTCTGTGGCCAATTAATGACCGCTCGCTTGATTAAGACGTCGCATGTAGCGCCGTCTTGTTGCACCCACTGCTCGGAAAAATAGAGTTCTGTCAATAGGAAGTCGGTTGAAACATCATATCGATGTCTCCTTCCTCATTTCGAACCAAATAAGGTCCGATGATGCCGAATACTTGTGGATGCTCTGATGCTTGGCGAGCACTTGTGGATTGTGTCCGAACCACACCAGTAAATGGCATCGGCTGACATGATGATTGTTTGGCCAAAATCCGAGTCTCCGGCCAGTATTCCCGGCACACAATCAGCGAACTCACGCAGTTGTTTACGGTCGTTCGGTTTCAGTTCTTACGTCATAAGCGGGAGTTGACTCACTGGCGATGCCCCACTCGACACTGGCCGGTACAGTGTCTATGTTCTCCACATTTCGCATCAATCTCTGACAGGTCGGTGACTTAAGGTCCACAAGAGTGTACTCACGTACCATCCTTTCCACAGTTCTACGAACTGCTTGCACACTGATGTCTTGATGACTGACATGAGAACTTCCAAGCATCCCTTGCGAGGTAGGTATTGCGAGTGAATTCATAGAGAGGAGGAAAGCACGCTCACGTAAGACTGTTAAAGAAGTCGCAATCGTCAAGAATGGAACAGCGCCACAAGAGAAATGGGACATGCTAGGCGTTAAACTCAAGCTTTGGACGAAAACAAGTCTTAAAACGTGAAGCCCGTAGGCAGGTATGCGATTCCCCGTTTTATGCCGACTCCGGACGACGAAGTCGGGGGGGAAGCTTTTTCTAGACGGGGATACTCTTTGTCAGTGAACCGAAAGATAGGTGGAGCCGTGAAGTGTAAAGGCGTCTAAATTCACGGATTGAAGCCACGGCGCTTCACGTAGTGGAACTTTAAGTGTCCCATACACAGCACACTTGCGCATGCACTTGTATCGGAGTTCTAAAGTGTGTCCTGTAAGTGGGGTAGTCCGCCCACCGCTTTTGGTATGCCGCACTGTGTGAGTAAAATGAAAATGTTTTATTTTTCAATGTGCTCTTCAATGTGCCGATGGACACACAAAGTGCGCTCAGAAGCGTGCTGTGTATGGGCAGGTTTTCAGTCACTTACGCTACCATTCCAAGCTTTCAGCCGACGGTTAGGGTCTCGAATTCAAAAGGCTGACAGCTCCGTAGAGGTAACTGAAAGGGGTCATTATTTTATTATTCAGCTCCTCCATGTGTCCATGAATATCCGTGAAATTGATGTCTTAGCTTCGATACACCAAACAAGGACCGTGTTTGTGTTTGGCCGTCCACAACAACTTATCGACTAAGTCATAAATATTAAGAATACGCCTTCATGCCGCCCCTTAAACAGGATACCTGTATTTCCCTTGGACCGGAAGCGGAAGCCGTCCATTGACATTACCATTAGCAGTCAATTGTTTCAGAGATTCGCCGTGGAATGATTGAATGCGCACCAAAACAGTCCGATTCCCTTGCGAGACCCCATAGGACACTTCGCTCCCGAGTTGCACCGCGCCGACTTCCTGTAGTCATACAAATTCCAGCGTCGCCTTGGTTTTGATAGCCCGTCAGACTGCGAAAGGGCGAACATGGTGGATGAAAAGTTTTCCGGAAACTTTTGCTTTTTCGATTCTCTTCCGTAAGTCAGTGCTTTATCGAGTGCCATGGCAAAGTGGGTAAACTTGTTCGTTTTACCTTCTTTCCACGAAATTTCTTGGCTTGTTGGTGAAGCTATTAAAAAGTTTTTAATTTACTTTATTCAGCCTTTAGATGGTTGAGAGCAGACGCAAGGCCCCCGCACCACGGCAGCGGTTGTCAAAGGATAATTATGTACAAATTGATGGGTGCTTGAGATTTGATTTCTTGGCTATTTGTTCGGCAAATACCTTAGTGCTGAGTGCAAATAGATTTGACATGGTTGGGTATTGCCCAAACCGGCTGTGGGCTTGGGTCGGATTGATTGGAAGTTTTGCTGCTCTTTTGATTTCAGGGGGCGGGCGTGGGCAAGTTTCGGAAAGTTGGGAATATTTAAGTGGAAAATGCTAATCGCCTCGAGGGGTGTTCGAGGTCTGATTTTAGCACTTCTCTCTTTCAAAGGGACTGCTGTCAGTGACGTTGAAAGTGATTGTAGCAGTAAACAAGTTCACAGTTGAGTAAAAGGTTCACAGAGCTGGGGGCTCAAAAAAGTTTCCGCTACTGTCGAGCGCATGGGGACTCAGTGAGTGGATCTGGATTCCAGCTCAAAGAGTGGCATGGTTCTTAATTCTAGCTGACAACGGGAGCCGTAAGGGCGGATGATTATCTGCACCCTGATCTGAAGAAACGACGAGACTGTGAAGCGTAATTGCCAGCATCTTAATGTTCTCCACAACTGCCAAAGGGGCCGTTTTTTAACTCAAAAAGACAGAGAATTCAACTCCCACCCCGGCTCTGCCTAATCCGCAGCACACAACACTGGCGACAGCCATCCCCCGTGTCCAACAGAATTCAATTAAGCAAAAGATTTATAGCTCTTGTTATCACAGCATTGGCGCTGCTGTCGATTTGCGTATAGTGACCTTCCGCAGCACACTCCGTCCCCATCGCCGTCATTAGTCACATTTGAGCGAAATGAGTGTATTCAAAGTATGCCTCACTTTTAGTTTTGCTAAAAGGAACCTCTCGCATAGTTTGCCTGCTGGAAAATTGATTTTTTACTCGCCACTTATTGGCATTCATCTCCCAGCTCCCATCGCCGCCGAGTGTAATCAATCACAATTCATAACAGCAAAATAAATTTTTCGTTCGTTTTCCTGCAACGATTTCGTGCAATTTTGCCGAACCGTATGAACTGTGTGCGTTCCCGACCATCGAACCTTTTGTCCAAACAGGCGGCTTCCACTGGTGCTCCAATCGAATTGATTTGAATAAAAGAGGACTGCCAAAATCTACTCGGAAAAACTCTTCCAAAGTGCTTTACATCGGTTGATTGTTAAATCAAATGTTCAGCGGGCATGGCCCATGGAGGGAAACACAAGAGGCGACCCCCTGCTGAGCAAAGCATTCGAATTCGTGTCCGCTTCAATGGTTTCCAACATTTTCCACTTTGCTTGCTGTCACTTGCAAGGACCAACACTGGATTGCCATGAATTATCATGTTTCGTTGACATGACCGAGGACCGACTGGCCGAGTTCTGGGGGAGATGTGATCACTTATTCACTAAATCATGCAAACGTCGCGTCGCCTTGTGGGGGGGGGCACAAGTTTTGGCGTACTGTCAAGGAGTCTTTGTGGGACTTGACAGAGTTGTCACAACAAAGCGACGCACTCGATAAAAACGAGAGGAAAAAAATAAACAGATCAAACCAAATCCAGGTTGATGGAGGGGCGGTCATTGTTTGCGGGTAATTCAGTGAAACGAGACAGAAGAGTGCAGGCACACAGCGGAACGTATGTGAATTGAAAAAGTTTTGTTCGTTGGACGAGAAGTTTTCACTTGGATGCTGGGAAGTTTCCACACTTCACGTGCAGATTTTCGATTCACAAACTGACCGCAACCAATTATTGTTCAACAGTTCCCAGTGGAATCCTTGAGGAAGGAAGTTTTAGCAGGAATCTGTTCGGCGAAGACGAGGTTTTTGAGATCAGATTAAGACAGAGTGGTATGGAATTTAGGTACTTTTTGCACTCTTAAAAAAAGGGACTGCAGTAAGGTCACCGAGGAGCCAGGTTACAGAGCCTAAGTGGAGCAAAGTTATGCTTTAAATGCTAGTCACCCTAACTATCTAGTTCCGGCATTTCTATGTGTCTGCAGAGTAGGGTACAAAGGTCGCAGAAGTTGGTTGTCAGAGGAACTCGAAGTGCAAAGTAGGGCAAGGAAGGGCTGCGGTCTACTGAATTGATTTGAAGATTTTGGGGTGTGAGTCACATAGCACTGCGACCACATTTGATCTATCCAAAAAATTGACATATCATAAGTAAGTGAGGAGCAAGTATATCACATAAAGAACATGAGATTTTCAGATAGCACATCACGTGGTCAATTTAGTGTCCACTTATCAAAAAATGGATGTGTTTGGTTTTTTGAACTACTGCAAGCAATGAACCGAGGGGCTTAATTCGAGTTTTTGAGATATCCTCACATTTCAAGTACAGCAACAACTAATTGCTTTAGAAAACTACACGCATGACCTTTTTTTCTTTCTGTCCTGTTTGAATAAAATATAAATTAAAACGCAGAGCACCTGCATATATGGTGTGCACTTACTTTTGACCCTGACTGTAGCTTCTCAGCAACCACTCGTGGCTGGCGACTCCGAACGGCCAAAATGGGAAGCTCCTTCTAGACAGTTATACTCATTGAGGATTGTCCGCGGCTCGAAATGGGTTGCCCCGTGAATTATGACAGTTGGTAAATGCAGGGTGAACCTGGTACCCTGTGTCTAGGAGACGACGCACCAAACCACTTTTTCAGCTGGGCGACGACCCACCAGTAGACTATGATTTGTTTATCTCGGACGTCAGGGCTGCGGGATATGGCCCTGATAGTGTGTTCCTTTTAATGTGATCCTATTGGTTATGTTGTATCTGCTTGCTGTGGGATTTGGACACTTGACTCCATGGTGCTCCATGGTATCCTTTGATTGTCCACAGTGTCTAGAGTTTTCTGGGCTCCACGATTATAGGTCATAAGAGCATAGGAAGTAGCCGGCTTGTTTGGGTTCAGAGGCTCATTGGTTCGTCTGGGACCCTCATGCATTTCTTGGAGTGTGACATCCCCTCCTCATCGCTCCAGAATTCGATGCTTCCATTTATTTGCCCATTTGTTTATTTGTTCCTGCACGTCAGTGTTGGTGATTTCATGGAGAGGCGAAGGTCCAATATAGTGTGTTTCGGCCCCCTTTGCTTGGATATCCGCCTTTTCAGTCCCCTCATGTGAATTTCAACCAGTTTTTCTCTGCCAGCGTATTTAGTATCTTATGACGTTCCCAAACAGCCCTTTACCTTCCAATACCCGCGTCAAAGGTGCACTCGCGCATGGTCTCTTGGACCGAAACTCAAGAGCCTGGAATTTCTCGTCTGCTTCCAATATTTTGATGGAATTTGTTTTAATCAGTAGAGTTGTTGTATTTAGCAAATAAATGACAGTCTTTTAACAAGCCTCTTAAATTGCCTCCTAATTCCGGTCTCAGAGACCAATGCGCGGGTATAGGAAGGTTAATACCACTGTTTATGCAAAGTCCTGCTTCATTTATGGCGAAGAGTTCAGCCTGGGCAGATAGGGAAGATAGGGGGAGGTGCATGTTACATCCTACAATGCCTGCTCCTACTCTTCTCTCCGACTTTGACCCGTCTGTGCACCAACTTTGGGCGTCATCAGTCATCCAAAGAGGGCTACTAGCCCATTCTTCTCTTCCAGGTGGAATGATTTTGTATTGTTTGTTGAATTCTAGGACCGGTGTCATGAGCTCGCTGACGTTAGTTCGTTAATGGGGTCGACCTTACTAAGGTTCTCTAGGTGTCCCCTTAGATTGCCTGCTTCGAAGTTATATATTCCTACATGGGCTACAGCTTGTCTCGCAGCCTTTGCCTGAACAGCAATATGTAGTTGAGGTAGGCTTAATGACATTTTCAAACCTGCAGTTGGAGAGGTTGACATCGCCGTTGTGCAAATGCACGCTTTACGCTTTTATTGCTGGTCTATATTTGTTCACATTTCTTCCACTGTTGGCTTAACCATTTGGTTGTATATCCATAAGTTAAGTTTTTTCCCACAAGCTGTTTTAGGGACCAGAGAGCTTTAGGAGTTTGCTTGCATGTGCTATTACCGTGTGCGTTCCATGAGAGTTATTGATCAAATGTGAACCATAAAAATGTTAGCTCTTCCTTTAGCATAGCTCGTGATTCTCAGAGATTCTTTGATTTTCAGAGTCTGAATCCTGTTTGTGCCTTTTCTAGTGAAGCGGACAATGTTGGTCTTGTTTGGGATTTATAGACAGACTTTGGAGATGGTGCGAGTACCATCTCCAAGCCAAGCTTAAAGCCATTTGCATGAGATTAACAACGACGTTTCATGCTTCCCACACGCTATGACGTCTCATTGATCTGCGTAACAGAAGGTTGTAAAGCCATTTGCATTCAGTACAACTAGTAGATCATCCACCAGGATTGACCATAGGAAAGACCATAGAGCACCCCCTGCGGTCTATCTCTGAGTTTGCTTCTCTTCTTGATAAACATTGTGCTTCGCATGCCGCTGAAACAGAGAAGGAAGATGGACTCTCACGACTTCACTTAAGGCTTTGCTGCCAGCGAGCTTTCACAAGCTGATAATAAGAAAGAAGTTAATATCGTCAGCCTAGTATTAAACGTCAAGAAGACATAGAAGCGGCCTGGTCCCACTGCTCAAGACAAGAAACTGCTGGAGAACGACTTGCACGAGTCAGTAATGCAAAGCACAGTTCCCCATTGACTGGCTTGTGATCAGTAGCGCTCTTTATTAAGGTTTGGAAAAGGAGGTTTTACTAAAGGTACCCTGGCTTCAAAATAGTGAGGTCAATCTTGTTACCGACCAGCAGACTTCCTGACAGGAAACGAAGAAATCCCATAAAATATCACATGAAGCAGTCAGAAGATTTACAGAGCTGCAGACGTAGAGTGATTGCCATCCGAACTGTTCAAAGGTGGTTGCAGTGTTGTGTCACGGAGCATGACCAAAATCATCTTTGCCGTGTGTCATGCCATGCTTTTCACCTCGAATCCAGTCAGATCCTCTGTAAACACCACTCACCGACATGTATTCGAAAGCAGAGGAAAATGAGCTGGGGTCCTGCTAACTGAGTTACTTTTGATCTGGCCCGCAGAACGTCTGTAGATCAAATAGTGACGCTTGGACATGTCCTAAAAATATGCGCACCCCATCTCAGGCCATTCGATGTGAAGGCCTTAGCGACGATCCCGGAGAATTGCAGAACCGTGAAGATCCGCGCAAGAATTGCTCAGACTAAAACCTTTCGATTGGTGTTTAGTGCCTCCTTAATACAAAATTCGGACAGACGAAGAAAGACGTTGCCTTCTAATCTGGAAGGCAGCGATCCATCGACTACACACGTTGAGACCTCGAGCACTAATATTCCGTCGAAGAGGGTCACCGAATCACCAAGCCTTCGTTCAAGACAGAGAAGACGACCAAGAATCCTAGTGATTGTCACCTACTTGGTCATGGTGACTGCTAGGAAACTTCCCCGACCATCTGTGGAGGAAATGGCAGACTCAGAGACTTAGTGGCTTTACAAGTGCAAGTCCTAACAGAATACACAGCCACTTCCCTCATAGTGCTGAAAGTTAAACAGTGATAGGGGGACTGCCAGTTGAATGCACTGTAGATGGAAGCGGAAAAAATCGATGGCAAGGAAATGAATGAACGCGTCAGCGTACGTGATGGCTTAAGTCTGCCTGGGACAACAGTATCACCGATGGAAGACGAAGGTGGTTCAAAGATTGCCTTGCTTTCCCTGTCTGTGCAAATACCTCTATACTGTCTCGGCCAACGTCTGTCTGAATTAATTCACAAACGAAGACAAATTGATCGACTATCAGGCCGCCTCCATGGTGGATCCCCGCTTGTGCTGCGGCCATCCCACGACTTTGTTTTATTCATCAAGCCTGCCAACGAAATGTCCCAGACCTTCTGCTGAGGATTGACACGAATCCGTTAAGATCTCATCGGAATTTTGAGCTTTGCCGTCTAATTTTGTCATTTCATGACATATGCAATTTCATGACCCGACCACCGTCCGATGGTATTTAAATCCAACCCCAGACTTGAAGAGCTCCACCAACTTCATATATTTACAAGGATGTACGTGCTTATGAGAGGGCTCTAAACCAGGAACAAAAGCAACCATCACATCCTCGAATTTACCTCCTCTCTGCATAACGAGAGTGCTAAACTCATACAGAAACCCTTTCCGCTGGCAGAAAACATATTTTTTTTACTGCTTGCTGAAATAAAACCCTTCTCCGCCTTTTATGTGGTGTACCTAATTTAAGGCGTAAACTTAAGACAAAGCGCAGACAAACAAAAAAAAGACCGAAAAAAATGTCAATTTAATGCAACGTCCTTTATTTACCAAGCCCTTTGGCACGTAATCACAGTCCTTTCAGAAGCCTAATGCGGGCCGTACTCACATCTAGCAGACTCAGTTGTAGAGCTCTTTTCACCTCTCGGCGACCTTTGAGCAAACGTGCTCGTTTCTGGTTTGCAAATGATACCAGTTAGTGCCACTTCACCATCCCCATGCCATTGCTGAATGAATGTCCCCCCCACACTCAGTGGATCCCTGCGCCTGCAACAGGATGCTTAATTATGTTTTATGTTCAGTGCCTCTTCAAAGTGAAATTAAATTAAATCGTAAATCTTTTTGTTCTTGTTTCAGTTTTTTTATGGTGTTCACGTGCCTGGCCTTAAGCGTGTTCTCCACAATCGAAGACTACGAAGAGGAAGCGTTATACATACTTTTTAGAATGGAGATATTAGTAGTAATCTGGTTTATCCTAGAATTCTTTTTCCGGTAAGTACCCAGCTCATTCTCTCGTCCTTAAGTTGATTGTGTTCTTAGACTAATGTGTGCCCTTCCTGCAAACAAACACTACACGAATCGACGCAAACTCACGCACCTCCATCACACTATCGGCATCCGCATCGCAGGAAATGTATCATTTTGCATATCTCACACCATAAACACCAGGCTCGGGTGAGCGAGATCGACGTACCGTACGTGCTCCACTCACATCGTATGCTCTACGCCAGTGTGCCACCATTCACTCGGTGGAATGCATGTCGTTCGGAGTATCCTTTGCGTGGCCGCGATCCACGGATAAAAACCCACCGAACGAAGCGGGAAAATAATTATTGAATATGATGTCACGCGATGGGGAGTTTGACTTTTTAATTACCGGCAGCGGCGCACCGACCACCAGCAACACGCCAAGCCCGGGCTTCATGCTGTGATTTCTGCTGCACTTGAACGTAATGCAGTATCGCATGCAACGTGTGTACGTCACAGCGGGCGAGAAGCGAGAACAAGTTACTTGCAACTGCCGCATCGATGCAGGGTTACTGAACTTCGGCTTGTGCAGCTCGCCGATTGACAGCGGCGGCAGTTAAGGAAGCAATTATGCGGCAAAAAGCCGCATTGAGTCGTGAAGTCGCTGCCTGATTTCTATCGGAATGGGTTAAGTTTTCAGTCGGTTTTAAGTCAAATCTTACATGCTATGGCTATTAGCTGACTTGCGGGCAAGCACTCACCAGTGTGTGATTGGGTAATTGTTGTTGCCACGGAATGAAGTTGTTCACGGGTGATTAAGGAATTCTTTCTGGTCAGTATTCTTCAATTACCTCTAATGGAATGGCTGGCGGCAATTACGAGTGACGTATGAAATGCAATGCCTAATGGTGTTCCCGCGCGGAGCACGCATTTATCGATTAACGCACCTTCTTCAGATCATTCATTGCGTGGTTGCAGAAGGAAGAGTGAATCAAATTAGATTTCGAACACAATTTGATTTAAATTTTGAATTCAAATGGAATATAACGTGACTGCTGAACGCGCTTCTGATAAGGTAATGTTCGACAACTTCTCGACACATTCCGTGCTACAACTCGGCGGTAACTTAACGAACAAGCGCTTCCAAAGCGGTACGAGTTCGTGGATTGTACACCATATTTTGCAAAGCCCCACAACGTGGAAATGTCACAGTGGACGTGGCCAGATCAAAAGGGCTGGCGTGGTTGAGTTCTCTCCTTCAGATGTCATCATAGCTACAGGACCAATGATCGCACGAAGAACTGTACTCCCGAAGAGACCACGGGCTTCATCATTTGCCTTTAAGATTGTTCATGCTGGCATTGAGGCCAGCAAGACTGGGATAATCAATGTTTTGAGTAAAGTCAGCTTGATGTGACGAACTTGTCACTCGTCCAGACATCTACCCAAAGTCACACTGATCCCTCAAAAAAGTGTTCTATTCCCACACTGAGCCCAAAGGAACTGCGTTTGGCGAGAGTTTCTCTGCCTCTCTGCTGATGTTGGTCCTTAGACAAATCCTTGATCCAATGTGGTGTGCAGTCCACGACGTCGTCCCTTCTTTAAAGCAAAATCTACTTCTACTTTTTCCGGAACTCGATTTGGATGACCCCACGCGTACATGTGACCATCGAGTTATGTATGGCCAAGTGGGTCGACGCTTTTGACACCAATCCTGTGGGCTGCGTTCGATTTCAGACAGTATTCTCTAGTCACCCAGAGAGCACAACTTCCGCCCAACTTCCCCTTTTCTTTCCCCCGCAGGTCCCTTAAAAGTTGATGTAGGGCCACACCTGAGTGTAGCAGGAGTATTTGCAAAGTTCCCTTAAGCACTCACAAGTGAATCTTAGAGTGCCAAAAAGTACGAACTAAGCAACTCCAAGCACTCTCGTTGATTGCCGAATCTTTACTCGCAAGGCATTCCAGACCAGCATCTCCGAACTACCACAGTCAACGTGATCGCCCCGGCTAAGCCTCAATTTTACGTATCAAACATATCAAATCGCAAATGCCACCAGACCTGCGAAAAAAAATCTCTCCATCGGACAACTCGTCCACGCCCCAAATGACACTAGCAATGCACCTTACCTGTGGTCGGCAGACAATTAAGCGAGCAGAAATAATCCGAGTATCCGTTAAATAACAGTCAAATAAATAAATAAACAGTTCCATGCTTGCACGCCAATACTGCACTCAGGCACACAACCCACCAAGCAAACGCAAAAAAAATTGACACCGGATAGAACTAAAATAGACCACAGTCATTAGAAGGTATCTCTTGTTTCACATTTTAATAAATCTAACATTAACATGCAACCCTCCGGTTTTCCATTGGCATTCACAGCAAAGGGGTCGTTTCGTTTCTATTGGAACAACTCCATCGCCGAACAAACACGAAAGCTCCCCTCGTAGAGTGGAATACATAAAAAAAAAACAGGACACTCTCAATTTATTCCTATTGTCCGTCCACCCACCACAGAATTCTGTTTGCATACTCGTACACCGTCCATTTCTACCGGAAGTGAATTCGATTCGGCACATTCCCGCTTCCATTTCGGAAGGAGTCTTTTTTTTTCTCCTTTTTTCCGGCACATCGCCATTCGTATAATCCTATTCGTACATCACCAGTGGTACGTGCAAAAAAATTCGGGCGAAATTACATTTTCAGTTCCTCTGGTTTGCTAGTGTGTCAACGCTTCTCTAGTGACTCGAGGGGCTTTTGGCTCGCGTCTATCCTAGCCTCTGTGCACTTCTGCTGCAGTTTCCGCAGCTGAATCGGATTACACACGAATCTGAGGGGGATTTGGGCGTGCGTCTAATATCGATGTCGAGGTGGTTTTTCATGTATTCATGTAAGTGACTTGAAAATATCAATTGTGTGGTTACTGTGGTTTTGTGAAAGACTCTTGTGGGATATCTGTTTTCCTTAGCTCGCGAATTGAAATCGTTTCACTGTGAATTTGATGTGTCTTACTTTCAAAAGTTCCCGCATGGCGGATTATACATTGTGTTCGGTGTGCCGCTTGGAGTTTGAACGTCGTTTAAGTCGGAGCCCTTATTTGCTACCCAACGGCCATGTGAAACACTAGGGTTGCCAAAGTTTAAGGTGATTTATAATGGTTGTTGTTGAATTTGAATGGTAGTTGTATCAGGGCCTGAAAAAACAGTGCCTGCCATTTTTTTGAACATAATATCGTGTACATTTTTCCCCAGTTTTGAAGTGTTCTGAATCACGGGCAAGGGAAACAAACAAAACAAACACACTAAGTCGCTGGTCTTCCGCAGACTAACATCATCGTGCTCATCATCCATGGCACTTGAAAAAACATAACGTAACAGAACGGAGAATGATGGGATGTGAAAGGCAAGCTGTAAGCTTGACTATTTGACAAAGATATAGTTTTGGGGAAATGTGTGTACGTTGCGACACAACTCCCGCGACTACATCGTAAAAGATCCATTCCGCAGGTTAAATTGAATCACTGCTTCGAGTGTTACGACCGGTTTTGGTCAATTCCGCGAGTAAGATTGACCTCAAAGTCACGGATCGTAGATTTGTCAAACAATTTTGAAGAGAAGTAACATTTCACCATGAGGCCAGTGACGAAGTCCTGGCGTTGTGGGTTGGTTCGTCGACCGCTAAGGGCTTTAAGCCTACGTTGCCTAGCTTCGATTCCCGGCTTGAGCCAAACAAATGTTCACAGCTCCAGCTCTTTCGAGTCACTAAATGCTCTAAGAGTAAAATTGCCTAGAAAAGGCTCCCAATTGGCCATAGTTCGTATGGTCACAAGCGCATATTCGGTGGAGAGTGTTGACTGTTGACGTTTGATGTTTACCAGCTTGAGGGGCATGGGTGTTGCGGTAGGCAAGTACAGAGAACGGCGTCTTACCATCCCGTTTTTTTTTTGCAACCAAATGGATTGCCACTTGATCCACGTCTTCTTCTCTTCTTCACAATAGAAAAGTGGAAGTAAAGATTGATTCGAATGTTTTTCAATTCATTTCGAAAAGATAAGCAATTTTTGTTACTTTGAGCAGCGTACAGCACGACAAACAAAAAGGTGACTCATATTCGCACAAATGCGGAACGACGTTCAAATAAAATGCGATCAAATAACACACATATCACTTTTAAAGGGCTGACGATTTGTCGCTACGATTTGCTTGACAACCGTGGTTGATGGGCCAAATCGTCAATGTGAACGTCCGTTAAAACCAAACCGCAGGCTTGTTGTGCAAAATATTTTGGCATTTCAACTCGTGTGAACACATTTTGTACAACTTCAGTACATTTTTCATTTCTGACTGGGATTTTAGTGAGTGCTCATCGGCGGAATGAAAGATGACATCAATTGTGAAAAAATGTATTGCCTCCATTGTTTTTAATTGTTGGGTCTATAGCTTAATTAAATTATTTCAAAATTTGAACGTTTATTTAAGAAAAACCTGAACAATAGTACCATCTGAAGCTATGACTTTTTCCCATCTTTCTGGCAATTTGTGGATCCCATCGCAAGAGAACTGCGCCGGCTTTTGATAATCTGTTGTGAACCTTATTTCAGTGAGGGCGTTCTGCATCGACCGGAACAAATGGTAGTCAGAAGGAGCAAGGTCTGGGCTATATGGCGGGTGGGGTAAAACTTCCCATCCACTGTTTTCCAAATAGTTATTTACCGGGAAAGGAACGTGGAGCCGAGCGTTGTCATGATGGAGAATTATTGCCTCGTGTCTGGTCGCATATTCCGGCCGTTTTTCTGCTACTTCTCTCTTAGAACAGATTAATTGTGTTCGGTAGCGATGTCCATTGATGGTTTCACCCGGTTTCAGCAGCTCATGATACAGCACACCCTTCTGATCCCACCAAATACAGAGCATTACCTTCGTGCCACGGATATTCCGCCACTGTTGGCACTTTAGCTCAGCTAGCGCATGTTCACCATAAACTTCCACCAAAATACGATGACTTTCGTCAGCAGTTTTCTTCATAAGTAATAGAAGAAGTAATGAAGAAGAACTCACCGCAAAAACACTTTTCAGGCACAAAGTTCGACATATTTGAGTGAAAAAAAAAATGATTGTTGTTTACCCTTCAAATGAATGACATATACTGAAATGACGCACAATGACAGTAGCATTCCAACGCATGTTCCATTGGAATAATACAAGTTACGCCATCTCTTAGCAAACCGCACGAATTAAGTTGTATACCCAATATATAGAAAATTTCCCCAGGAAGGGGAAATAAAGAGTGAATAATGTAAGATTAAAGTGCTAATGGAATGATTTTATTGGATATTGCGGATTTAGAAATACTGGTGGTAAATCTGAGAAAGTTTTTCCTATTGGCAAGTATCTTAGAAATGCAGACAAACGTTCATGCGATGTAATGGCGTCTCTTTAAATAGTTGCCTTTCATTTGATGAGTGGGCTTATTCTCCTCAATATCTCTCCATACGTCCGTGCATCCATACGCAAATATTTGCGAAAATCATCGGGAGAATTTTCGTTTAATTCTGTTAACAGCATCACGGCAAAAAGACAAATTATTTCTTTGCTTTATCCAGGGTTTCGACTAAACTTGCTTTTTCGGCTTTGCTTTGGTCAGCAGAGAGCAGTGCGCGTTCCGCCATTATATGCAAGCCCTTCGAGGTTTCTCTCAAAACTGAAGTCTGCCAACATATTTTGCGTGTGAACGCTAAGCAGCAATTAGCCGGCAAGGAAATCGTCGCGACAAATTGTTGAGTGTGAACGCCGCTTATCTCTCTATGACTTTGTATACTGCAGAAATGAAGTGAATGATAGGCATGTCCAACTTCACAGCTGATTGACCCCCAGTCCATCGACGAATTTCAGAGACTTTTTGACAGTTATTCATACATTTTTGACTGGCTTTAGAAAAACGATATACAAAATGGCTGTCAAAAATTTTAAGGGGCAAGAGGGGTAGAAGTTGTGCCTTTCTATCATACTTGACTTCTGGTATGCTTTTTTTTGCTGCCCTGAAGAATGCGTTTGGCTCCTGGTGAGGTGTAGAAAATGACAGAAGTGGAATTTCGAGGTTATGGTCGTACCCAGGTTAGGTAGATAGGCAGACGAACGTGGGCCACGTCTGACTTAGGTTCTGTTGGACCCATTGTATTTTCCGTTGGGGCTTAGTTAGTATGTTCCACAGCCATCCTGAAATAAGATTTTAGTAAAATTGTTGTTAGATCCTGGAGGTCTTGCAAAAAATTATCTCCCCGTGTTCTTTATCTCATCTAGCCGAGACTGGAGCAGTGGCAAAGGCAGTGAAGAGTATCCTCATTTTCTTCATCGTCACCGCTGAAGCCGTGTGTTAGTATCATTTTCCTTTCATGGGACTTCAGGTGACTTGTTCAAGTTTCAACTGCCATCGCTAGCAACTGTTTGTTGCTCTGAAGGAGTTTGTCGATTTTTGGGCTAGCATCCGAATGATCTCGCTGGGGGGTTAGAGAGTTTCACGTTCTGTTTGCCAACTCTACGATTGTGTCATCCATTATTTTTTTTCTCGACATCCGCAAGATATGCTTTCATCCACAGGGCTTCCAATGAGCGTCAATCGATCCCTTGAGTACGATGTCTACAAGATCTTCAAAAGATCGTAATCGTTTCTTTATCTGCTGTTCATCACTCTAAGATTTCGTTGCATTTTCTTCATCTTCTTCTCCTTCAAACCCTCATGTGCTCATAACTGACAACCGTAGCACTCACGGATTGGTTAAATGTTTTGAATTTGTCTGTTGAATGTGAAGAAGTCTGTCGCAAAACACTGAAACTCTCCACAAACGTATACTTGCCCCACTGATCTAGCTTTCTTCCTTTCATCTCCGAAATCAAACATATTTTCCATTTTCAAAAAATAATAAAAAAAAGAAAGAAAAAAAAGTTAAGCAATTCATCTCCATTGAAGTTCACATGTTTCATGCATTATCCGAATGTAAGTATGTGGATTCAATAAGCATTTGCAACGCCGCCGCCTCGCCACCAGAAAGCAACGCCAATACATTTACCAAACCGAAGGTAAGTTGATACATCAAACTCCACTTCCGCCAGGGATTTGCATTCGATACGACAGTCCTTCTTTCTCATTTTCAAAACGTTTCAACGGGTCCCGTGCATGGGATCCGAATACATTGGCAAATTGGCATGGCAATACCCCGCCCCCACCCACCCCCGCTGCACTTGAAACAAATTCATATCGCTTTCAAACTCTTTCACTTATCTACAGTCCATTTTTGCGCAGTAGAAGAGCATGTCACTCGCACTGGTGACTCCGAGCTAATATTCACAACAATACACAACGAGACAAATACAAACACGAATCCTCGAGCCAAGTCGTCCGTAAAAGTCGCCAATATCGTTTCAGATGCGAGCGCTGGCACAGCAACTTCAATAATAATAACTCCCTGGGGAACATTGCCTGGAAACTCTGGAATTTCTGCTTCGAAATAAAATTCAATTTCAGCTCCATCATGTCAGACACTTAACAAATGTCCTTTTTATTATTCTCGGTGAGATTGTTAAATCTGTGTGTACAAAGGGGCTTGTAGCGGCGAAATTGAGATTTTATTTATTCAGCAAGGCCTTCGCCATGAGGAATGCCCGAGTTGTAGTTTAAATATTCAAAAGTATTGTTGTATCATTGTTAGTGGCCCCTTAGTCCTTATGCTTTGCCTAATTCCCCCTTCTCCACCCCAACGCTGTGCAGTGCGAATGTGGAATTTTCAATTCCTCGTTCTGGTCGTAAAGAGAATTTTAATCCTGTCGGTTCATTTACTTCATTGTGTGCTACTTCAATTTATTGATGCTATTTTAGCTTCTTATTTAGTACCAATCCAAGGACTGTCTCTCTTCGGGTTCCTTGTGCAGGGATGCATTACGCCAGAGCTCTTCTTCAGAAAAGCAAGGAACGCATGTGGATCCTGAGACCGTGTTCAAGAGCGTTCAGGAGTTAATAATTAAATTTGTCGGTGAAGTTATGACTTTTGGAGTTCTGACCCTCCCCCGAGAGCTGTTTGAGTCATTGGGCCGTTTGGGAATTCGTACTGCAGCTTCTCCTGAGCCAAAGAGTGTTTATTTGTGGACTGGAATGGTTATTTGAGTGAGAATCTGAAAATCCATGCCACTCGTGTGGAAAAATGCGTCGGCTTCTACGCTGAAGATTCGATGGACAATCCCTATCCGATCCGAGCCCTCATTTCACGGTTCCACAACCGGCAATGTTAAACGACCAAGCTTGTCTAGAAAATTCTCTTTAAACTTTGCCATACGAAATCGACATAAGTCCCCTTCACCCGTGAGAGCACACACACATCACCAAAGGTTGATGTACACGCTAGTCCCAGAACCAGGACTGTATTGCTACTCTTGCTCGTCTTAAGCACCGTAATCCATTTTTTGTTGCGAAAGTATGCAACAAACAATGCTACGTTCCCACCGAACCGAAACACCGAGGTCCGGATGAACGTTTACTGAACCCTCAATAGGCCGCTGCCACCGAGTTCGAAGTGGTTTCGCTCTCAATTTTCAAGTCACTCGCTCCCAATTTTTAAATGGCCGCCAGAGCAGTTGTCTCTTGACAGGAAACATTAGTGTGAGAACACCAGAAAACAGAAAGTGATAAAATGAACAGAAAAACGAGCAAAATAAACTGAAATTCACGCTGTACCATTTTTCGGTTTGACAACCTCCCAAGAACGGTTGATTTCAACTACTAACGAAATGTATGGCGGAACCTGGTAGGTTCGGAGAAAATTGATGAAGCTTAGCGGTTTCGTTGGGTTCGTTGGGAACGTAACATACGACGCGTTTATGGGTTAGAACCCATATCGATCGAATTTGTGTTTCATAAATGGAGTGCAACATATTTCGTATGCCCTCCAAGTGTGTGTGTGTCTCTCCAGGATTCGACTCTGACAAGAGGATAACCGATGCCCTTTGAAGGAATAACTTGGCCACAACTTGTTGAGTATTCCTTTTCAATGCGTTATGTACAAAAACACGATCTTTCTCATAGCCATACAAATGTAAGCACAGCGGCGGCGAATCACACGATCTTGGTGGTTGTGGCCAGTTCACATGACCCAAACTTGTAATACAGCCAAAGCAGCCTTCAAGGGAGTTTACATCACCAAAACTTGCAATACAGTCTAAAAGGGTCGTATTTTGTGGTGTAGACACTGCCCGGCAGATCCCATGGAATTCGCTACCACATCCGCCCGTCGAAGTGGTCCGGTGAACATTTTTGAACAGTCATGGTTGCAGCTCACTCCGATGATGTTTGGACCAATGACGCCTTGTGGCACTGCAGCCCACAATGGTCCAGAGCGTGCCATTTGGTCTCTCACAAGTGGAGAGGACCCACAGTTTTATGCCGACTGACCAAGTTTTTCAAAGCTTTTTCTAGGCATTGAATCCAATGCTGTGTGAGTTTTTATTTCCTGATATGCGACATTTTGCTTTGTGACCAGATGCACCACTAGGAGTAAAAAATTAAGCACGTAGCTGGAAAGATCACATTTTTAAATTCAGCCATCCGAAGGTAGATGTTTAATTTTGGTTTGTCGCCAGGTGCACCAGCAACGAGTGAAACATGAACCTTGTCCCTTTGAAATGTTGACTTAAAACGTAAGCTAAGCCTCGTACCTTCTACACATTCCATTCATCAGCAGTCCACAATTATTGATCGGGGTCAACTACAGCTGTGCTCGCTGTAAAATCCAAATCCTTGGATCTTCTTCTTACACCACGTCACCATTATGTTCTGAGGAGCATGCATTTCGATGATGGCCGTACCATACGACGTCTGTAAGAGCGCCTTCTTCTTGCCTGTGTGGTGCTACAGTCAGGGCTGGACTTGTGCTTTAACCATCAAGTCTCTCAAGCCGATTATTTGATAGCTGCCACTATGTAGTTTAATGAGGCACTGAGGTGTTCACCAACGTTAACGCAGGCAGCCACTGTAACGTTGGCCCACGGGCTTGAGGCTCAACGAAATGTTTCACAAACATATTGCTAGCCGTAATGAGCATATGCACTCATAGCCAGATGTCAGAAATTCCTACCGTGTTTGTTTTATTTTTTGCGAACAAGACAATGTCTCATGTTTTCTGTTCGTTTAAATATGCGTGTATACACGAAATATCAGCTGGCATAGTTTCCCTTTTTTTCGCTGATGTGGGTAGCGATTCAGAGCGCACTTACTCATACTTAACGAAGCATTGGTGTGGTTTGTGTACACAATGTGTCATCTGCCAAATGCGCTCATGCTTTACGAAATGATCGCAATAGTTCATGGGCGACAGTAAAGGTTGCCCCATACGCGTAGGTATGTTCGTTCACTCACCCATGCGCGTTTGACACCAGCTCATGTTTCCTCATGCGCGTTATAGTTGGGTATGGCCTTTAAGGTGAAAGCAAATCTATTCAAATATTTGGTTTGTATTTTGTTCTGCGTTTGGACCGGTCTCATCACCACTCCCTACATTGACACTCCCCACACAGGATTAGATCCCTCTGAGCGATTGCACGGATTATTCTGGCTCTGAGGACACTGGCTGTTCGTGGCGCGAATTTTGGCATAGACCTGTGACCCCAAATCGCATGATCTGGGTTCCCACTCTGCGTCCCCTCTAAACACGCACAAAGTTCTCATACGGAGTCTCTATTGTGGCATCGGTTACCCCGTGGTTGAGGCCTTGTCTTGTGCAACATTGAAATTGATACAGTCAAGCAGAAGCGAGTGTTCATCAATTCCAACTGAAGTCGTTGCTCTAGCTTTTGATGTGAATTGGATTGGGTTAGGGCCACTGCCTCAAGTCTGTCATAGATCCCTGGTTGAGGCCACACTGCTCTCCAGTCCTTAGCGCCTTGAGTCTTATTTGTTGTATCATTCTGCACTACAGCCACACAGTTGGTCTATAGGACCTAATAATGTATCGGTCAGTACCCCTCAGCTATATAGCACTTGCCTCTTCTTAGAGCTTCGTGACGAGGTACTAACGAGTTGTGTCATCCTCCTCCGCATCATCGCTACATGCCGCAAGAGCTATACCAGACAAGTTCTGAGTGAACTGATTCATTCCTTACCTCATCCCCATCAAGTCCCTAGAAATGGTTTCAAATTTAGAAAACAACCAACATCTCGGGAGTGTCAAAGTGGACTTGTCTGAGCGCTTCACAAAGCTATCCGCACATTAGCGACTCGGCAGTCAACTCATTAAAAGGTTTTTGTTTAATATTTCATAAAGGCACTCCTCCAACAAAGTGTCTTGGACATAAACTTCATTGAAACACTGTGGAAGCACACCATTTGGCGACAGAACGTCAGCCCTCCACGCCTGGTGACAACCTCAGGCACCCCAGAAAAGAGAAGCATCATTCGGCCTGCACGTTAATCAGTTCATTTTCAAGATCCAACCGCAAGGCACGACGAACAAGCTTCAAACTGAACGGCTGTGCAGTTCATAAAGTTTGGGTATCATATTTTTTTCGCCGTGTTTTATTGCAGCCAAGGGAAGCGAGGTTTAATTAAATTTCGGTTGACCAACGCAAACCCACCGCCCGCATGGTCGCGAGTAGTAAACTAAAATTCCATATTTACCTGACCCAAAAATGCAGGCAGCGCCAACAGTTTCTCAGCCAATGCCCACCGGCCAGTGTTCATTTTTCCATTCACTCCACGGCGAACTGCAAAACTGCGTCATTATGCCGCAAATTGATTCTCTTCCGCTTTGTTTTTCTTCCGTTTATGATCTTTGTTCTTCCACACTGGCCACTGCGAAAACAAGGGGCAGGGGCTGTGTGTCTGTTTTTTCTCCCCTTCCTCAGAAACAATGAATTTTACCTGTGATAGCCATTGTCCAAGAGCACAGCAATGCCAACTGCGGCTGAGATTACCTACCCACTGAACCGGTGCCAGCCCCATCAAAGTCAACGCGGACAATACCCACGCCGCGAGCGCCAAGAGTCACTAGCACAATC
This sequence comes from Eristalis tenax, assembly GCA_905231855.2. Classification (NCBI taxonomy): domain Eukaryota; kingdom Metazoa; phylum Arthropoda; class Insecta; order Diptera; family Syrphidae; genus Eristalis; species Eristalis tenax. Next base: position 25,456,933 of record HG993127.1, read on the forward strand.
ATGATAACCGGATGTTAGTCCTTTGTAATCCTGGTGATCCGAAATTCTTCTTCCTTTTTTTTCTGCCTTCACACACGTACAGAGACGACCCCATTCCATGGGGTGCTCTGCTGCCGGTCTGGTGCTTGAGGTGTGCTCAGCCGAGAGCGAGGGAGACACCCTGCCATGCACCACGGCTGGTGGTGTGCAGCATTCAGCATTCCGCATGTCTCCCCACTCAGTGCGTCTTGCTTTGATTCGATTGTGTGCGGTGGGGCGGCCTGGATGTAGTTTCGACTTTTACCTTCCGCAGAGGAAGGATGCATCGACTGCCTCGTTCGATGTGCACTGTATTTGTGAGCCTCCGCCTTCACGCGCGACATTTTATGAAATTTTCCACGTGAAACTTGATTATAGCCATTTCTTGTGTTGTTTTTTGTTCGCTCCGGCGTGTGGGTGTGAAGTTTTCTAACAGCGTGGTTATGCAGGAGTTCCTCTCTTTCTCCCGCAAGCCAAAGCAATCTGCATGTGCATTTAAATAATTGGAATATATTAGTTCATCCCGCTTTTTTTCATTTTGTTCGTAAATTGCTGTTCGTGCTAGTGCTTGATTTTGTCCGTGTGGCTGTGTGCTTCTCATTAGTGATTCAACAACACCTCCGCTTCAGGTCGGTTATTTAACGAAATCCGCTTTGACACAATCTAACGAAAACCAAAACAAAAGAGAGTAACAAAAACCTGAAACACAATTAAACACATAAATCAGGACATTCGAGCAAGGTTCGCTAATCAAAAATATTTCCTTTCTTCTTTTCTCTGTTTGCATTTCAGACTGTGGTCGTCAGGATGTCGGTCGCGATATCAAGGCTCCGTTGGTCGATTAAAGTTTCTAAAGCGACCGTTTTGTATTATAGGTAAGTTTTGTACAGCAGCACGGACGATGTCCGATTTACTCACTCTCACTTTACTTGCAGATGTAGTTACAATAGTGGCGTCGTTAGTAGTATTAGGTATGGGAACAGCTGGTCAAGTGTTTGCAGCAAGCGCGTTACGTGGCCTTAGATTTTTCCAAATTTTAAGAATGGTTCGCATGGATCGTCGTGGTGGAACATGGAAACTATTGGGAAGCGTCGTCTATGCGCATAGACAAGTAAGTACATTCAGTCTCAAAAGTCTCTATAGTTGTAAGTTGTAAGGAACTTAAGTGTATTGTGTTTGGTTATCCGATGTCGATCCATGAATAAACTCGGAATCAATACAAAATACGTTTTCACAGTGGACACAGTAGGGGTTTAACTGAAGCCACCGATTGCCATGGCTTAAGTGTCACTCCAGGGAGTGCATGATCGCCCTTCATGTGTGAAATGTTAACAAATTTACGGACTGGATTACTTCAAGGCACTTTTAGACGACGAGAATTTTAAGCAAGCGCTATAGCGCCGACTAACAAAACCCAACTAGAAGAGGAACTACTGGACTTCACGGGACAAACACAAAAAACGTCTTGGACAAGTACTCCTCAGACAGAAAAGGATGAAATCGGGAATCGTTATCCGAAACAAATACTTAAGATAACATCGGAAAAAAGAAAATTGAGGAAAAAGTAATAACAATCAAGATACCCGATGTACAAGTCGCAAATAAACACGCTTACGGAAATGTTGTTTCCCCCTTTAAGTTGGTGTTGAGATAGAAATCCTTGCGAAGCGTCGCGCAGGGGCCCATTGGAACTGTCCTACATGCCTTATTTTTCTTACACCACGCGATTTTTTTCTGCCAGTTTTGGACGAAATTCAATCAAATACCGAATTTTTGGGAAGAAGGCTTGAAAAATATAATTTACAAAGCTCACATTACAATCCCTTAGGATGAAGCCGACGACTGTCTCGAATGCTTGCCTACTTCTCCACAGTAGACGTGCACTTACATTTTAGATTTTTTTTAGTATTATATTAATATTTCTTAATATTTTTTAATATTTACATTTTTTTTAATATTCGGCCAAATTTGTGTCCGTTATGTGGTGCCTTCTGATCAATAAAAATTAATTGGCCTGATTGCTTATGTCTCAAGAAGTCTGTTTGTGGACAGGTTGGAGAGCAAAGAGATAGAATACAAGGCCTCGCCTAGCGGAGCCTAGCTTCCGACTATGAAGACAAATACTGATTTTCGTAATAGTTGGTAAATAAATTATCTTCGACTCCTGCCCTTAAGCACTTGAGAGGCTAGTTGAATGGCTACCTTATCATTCTACTTATAATAGGGTTGCCATGCCTGCCTAGGACAAAATCCCGGACTTTGCAGGACATCAATACACCTAGTCGCAAAAGTCCACATACGATCTCAAACAATAATGTTTTTATTGCCTTTCTTTTGAGTTCTTCCTCCTTAGTTGGGGTGCCGTGGCAAGTGAAACAATTTAAGCTTGTTCATAAATATAACAATAGAAAACAAATTTTTCGATTTTCAGAAAGGTTTACTTTCCCTTACGTCGAGAGAATATTCAAGAAATTCCACATCGTATGCAAACTTTTGTGACTAGATGTATCTTAAAAAAGGGGATAAAATTAAAACAAAACCTAGGTAAATGAACTCAAACAAAATAGCAGTTTGACGTTTAGAGGGTTGACACATGGGAGTCAAACTAAGATCTGCTTCTATCAGATTGTGTTTCCTATCAGATTTGTATTTGCTCTTATTCTTTTAAATTCATTTTCCTTACAAGTTCTTGTTAGAGGAGAAAACAAGTGAATTTGATAAAAGGTTGTAGGGCGCTCGCTTTGTCATACATAATCTCCAACACATGGCAACCCTAACTTTTATATATTAAGAGATAGTTCAAGGTCATTAGGAGATAGTACACCGCATTCATTCGGAACAGCCGGCATACAAAACGACATATGTTTGCATGTCAACAACCCGGCACTTCCAGTACCAAGCTGGTGTCAAACCAGACTGATTGAGGACAACACATAACCTACATACTCTTCTAAACTTCCCATTCGGATATTTGCCCACTTGCCACCAATTAATTTATCACATCGAATGCAATCAAAATGTTTCTCAAAATGACATAAATCATGCTTTTTTAGACCTCAGAATATTTAATCGTTTTGTTTCGCAATTGGCTGAGTTAATTAATGTTTTAAGGCACAATAAAATACACTTAGTCAATTTTTAATGTGTGCCCTCGCTGGCAGTGTATTTGGAGTGCATTTTTTAATTCCCCACCTATCATGGTTAACCGTAAATAAATATAAATAGTGAAGCACTTCATGGGATAAATACCGTCTAGGCGTTTCAAAATTAATTAATTTATCGCATCGATTTCGATTTCCAAACGCTTGCACAAGTCCTGTGATTTAAATTTGTGGTTATGAAAACAAATCATACAAGAGCTTTCTTAAATTTTAATTTCTGATAATGCTTAGTTTTAAATGGCTAGTAATTTTACAATAGGACACGAGGGGTAAAATAGAATACTTTATGACGTACCGTGGGAGTTGGTTTTAAAATTTCACTAGTGCAAGTGTAGAAGTTTTAGGTTGCATCAGAAATGTCGTGATCACACAGAATCAGTTGAATTATATTTGTGTTGAGTACACGTCGTAGTTTCCTACGCGTAATGGGGCCCATACACGACACAGACACGTCGCTGCAGGCCAATATATTCTGTTGTTGTGCACATGTCTGCGCAGACTGCCTGTGTCGTGTGGATTGATGTCGCGTCCTTCCAGATACCGTCTGTTAGATTTCCACATTTTTGGAATTTTGCATAGTCAGCAAGTACTGTCTTTATCGTGTATGGTAAACTTTGCACAGACCAGTGGCAATTTTGGATCGAGTTTTTGGAAATTTTGGAAAAAGTTGTAACGCTCCTTGATCTAAATTCTTGGACCAATGACTATGGCGGCACAAGTAGTGGCTGTCAGTTGTCCGACCCGACGACCGCAACGAAAGGATACAAACAAAATCCTATGCAGAGAGGTGTTTGCACAGATTTAAGGTTTGCAGCGACGTATCTGTGTCGTGTATGGGTCCTATAACTACCGCTTTGGCGTTTTTGAATAAATGTGTCAAGATGACTAGATGTACTCAACCGTGGATATTTTTCTTATACACTTCATTAAGATCGTTAAAAAATTATTTCCGTAGCTATTAGTTTCTTGCGCTGCCTAAGTGAAGAAGTTAGTTGCTGCGTATGTCGTAGCGTTCGCAGTGCATGTGTTGCAAATGTTGCCTTTGCCTCGTACGAGATTCAAAAATCCATCATACCTACTGAAAGAATAAAGCCGATTTCGAGTTTTTCGATGTCGAATATTACAACTTAATGTTCCTTGTTGTGCACTAAGCAAAGACTTTTGCAAATAAATCCGACCTTCCTCTGCCGCGCGCATACCGACGCCTATCAACGCCAGACCGCGCTAACGCGTCGCTTTGACATAACATTCTCGTAAACTCGATAAAACGCGTGCCGACGCCTATCAACACCCGACCGCACTAACGCGACATTGTGGTCTTTAATTGAGCAGCTGAACCTGCAAAGAGGATTATTCGATTTGACGAACATACAAATGCGGCGGGAAATTCAACATTTCGCTGGGATCCATCATTTCAGAATGCAGAAAATGTACGGCAAAATGCTGGTCATTTGGGCTGCAATGTTGAAACTAGCCGAAATGTTGGATTTAGGTGCGGTGTATGAAATAATCTATAAAATAAATAAAATTCGCTTAAACATCGTCTAATCTTGATATGATGGTAACTTTTATTGCGGCTTTGTTCTCAGAAGAGATTCGAGGTTATTGAATCACCACAGCTTCAAGTTTGTAAGGAATAAATAATAACAAATAAAATGCTTAAGTCTCTCTGACGACGCACAGCCTTAACCGCTTGGCAAGAGGCGTAAATTAATTTTTCGAAATACCATATCCAAGTGGAAATGAATTGAGGTAGGCCATAACTTCCAATTCGACAAATATTCTTTCTGTGAGCACCATTCGCATGCTTTATCACATTTCTTTCGAGTAGTTAACTTGGATCTTCAAATTTATAAACTTGACGTTAAGTGAAAATGTATTCGACTGAAAGCCCGTTTAAATTGTAAGTCTAGCTTGGAGTGTCACTAGAGAGTTGTTAAGTTAAGTTAGGTTTTAATTTTAAGATTTATTAAATGAGAAAAAATAAATTAAAAACAAACGATTATTTCAAAATAAATACGTTAATTCTAATTATTAAGCGAAAACATTCTCATTACTCTTCTCTTCCTCAAACAAATACACATCATAATTCACTGTTAACGCATTGCCTTAAATCTATTTCAGGAACTGATAACAACTATGTACATAGGATTCCTAGGCCTTATATTCGCTTCCTTTCTCGTGTACCTCATGGAAAAGGATGTCAACAAAAAATTTAATAATTTTGCTCAGGCCCTTTGGTGGGGTGTTGTAAGTACAAAACCAAGCACACTCTCCCTCATTCATTTAAACCTCGTTCGTTTTCGTTTTTTTCTTCATGCACAGATAACTCTTTGCACAGTCGGGTACGGCGATATGGTACCCGAAACGTGGCAAGGAAAGCTAATAGCCTCGTTTTGTGCTCTTCTAGGTATATCGTTTTTTGCACTTCCCGCGGTAAGTAAATATTATTCTTCCTTTGTTTTTTTTTTGTCTTTTTGCTTTAATTATTCCTTTGACTAGTTTGAGTGAAAATGAATTTTGTGAAAAATTCTCTAGGCGAGTCTAGGAAGTCCTGGGAGAATTGAGAATTTCTATATTTACAAAATTTATTTAATTTTCTTTTGTGAAGAATTCTGAGGTGTTTACAATTCGTTACAAAGAATGAGAAATGCGAGATTTGTTGAATGCAAACAATGACAACCTTATTTGTCATGACCTGAATTGTTATTGGTCCAGTCGATTACAGTGAAATGACATTGGCGAGGATCTAAGCACGGATCGTATGACCGAGAGTCATTCGTGTATTTATGTGTCAGATGTTTGCTAGGCTATGTAGCTTCGATTTGAAAGAAGAGTACGGGCGGTTGAACGGCTCTGTCCGTCGGAAGTTGTGGTGCATGTCTCTTCAGTGATGAACCGCCCAATTATCGTACCTCTAACTTGCTCCGAGTAAAAAGAAAGAAGGGAAAAGATGGACAATGAGGAGGGTAGGTGGATAGAGGAGGGAGGGAGAGATAGAGAAGGTAAAAATGGAAGAAGAAGTGGAATGGTTGCCACCTACGCCCTTTCCAGCCCATTGCTCAACAAAAGATGATAGGCCGGAAGAGGTTTCCTTCAGAAGAGGAACCCAACACAAAGTCTAATCATTTGCGTATAAAATCCGAGTGTGCTTTAAGTTATTGCCTCAGTCCAGCTCTTATGTCAAGCAACATTGCCGTTGATGTTTTGGGAAATAGCCTCTTTTAAAGAATGAGCTTTTTTCGGAAATCTTAACAAGCGGACATCTTGCGGGAGGCTTCGTCTTAAAGGAAAAGATCACGTTTATTATATTATGTTACAGATAGTCTTTCTCACTCTTAATTCAAATAAAAATTTTAAAAAGTTTCCATTGTGAATGGAAAGCGAAATCGTTCAAAATGTCCTTTTCAGAAGTTCTTATGGTTTCGGTTCTTAAAAGCTAACTTTGCACGACATTTCGACGGATATTGCAATAACTCGGCCATAATTCGAAGCACTTATATGTCTGTTTTCAAAACATCAAGAGTTTGCGGACTTTGTGTGTTAGCTCGTACTTTGGATAGCCCCACTCATCGGTATCTTCGATATGAGGGCAAGAAATTCGGTCAACATTTGTCTTTTGCGATGAAAATTGACTCAGACATTTGTTTGTCTTCGAATCACCGATTGACTCTGACATTGACGGTTTCAACGCAAAAGCAAATGTTGATGCGTCATCCACACGTTGATGTTCTAGCACCCATCCGGCGTGTGATTTGGGCGCAGTCTATCACAAAATAATTAGGCGGCATAGGGATGTACATTCTTTCAACAAAAACTAAAATCGGATGCGACTCCAAGAAAAAAGTCTTAAATACAGACTTCTAAACAATTAGTTGAGCATATCGCAAAACCAGAGACACATCGAGTCAGAAACCATAAATCTAACGAATTTTATATGACAAAAGTAAGTAAATTCACACGTCAATCAAGTGGCGGAATCTGCCAAGACACGGATCAGTAAAGCCTGGCTGCTTGAGCCATCTTAAGGGTGACTTGCGTCGAAAGCTTTTGCAAGCCACATCTAAAAGGGTCGCATGTCGCTGATGTAAATTTCGTTAGATTTTTGGTCCATGACTCGGTGTGTCTGGCGTCTGAAGCTTTTTTTTGAAGTACTTTATTAATTTCTTTAGAAAATTGCATTTAAGGCTTTGTTTCTTTGGAGTCCCCTTTGAATTTAATTTTTGCTGAGAACACAGACATATTAATGCTGACTGATTCCACGTGGGAAGCCTTGGTCCCATGTCTTCAATTTTTGAGACAGTTGAAATTTATGATAGTTAGCTTAGGTGAAGTACCTGGTTTTAGTCAGACCTACCCCATGAACCAGTTGGTGACTTTTACAAAGGTCGCTAACACTTTAATGCGGCTTAGTTCGGACGAGTTATGGAAGAAGTAGTTTTAATGTTCTGAGGAAGGGGGGCTGCTACTGAATTCACCAGCACAGATAGACCATGTTTGGTCCATTGCGGTACCCACTGTCAGACTACTACCATTGATGTTCCACTCCACTGATAGAGTCGTTAATTTGATCACAACGACAAATGGTGACTGGACCAGATAAAAGCGTATTAACTTAGCTTTCACTGGAATTTGAACCGAGGACCCTTCTAACCAAAGGCAGGCACTTAACAACTGCACTATCCAGTGGGTTAAATATATTTAGAGAATAGAGGGCGCTGCTAGTGAAGATGAACGCATCTTCTTCGATGTTCATTCAGCAACTGCTGCAGTCTTACTGCTGAAACGCGTTGGTGTGCGTTTTATCAAGTTTCCGAGAACGTTGTGTCAGAACGCGAAATACAATTTCCCTAGGAAAGTGAATTACTCATCATCATCTGACCCACATGATCCACCCGCAAAAACCACGCACGAGAGATCTCCAGGCAACTCGATCCTCCGCCATCGACTCTAACTCACCAGGAGTTATGCCCAAGCGTAACCAGGCGAGTTTTGGATTTGGTCCAACCACCTCGTCCTGGGTCTGCCAAGCTGTCGCCTACCTGATGGAAACGCATTCAACACTACGTGGCCAAGCCACCGACGCATAGTCCTTTCCTTTCGAGGAAGCAGCTGCTCAATGTTGAGTTCCTCGCGCACTTCTATGCTTCTCATCTCCAAAGAGACTCTGAAATTCGTCAAGGAACTGTGAAGTTGGTCATCATTCAAATGTCAAAGACCGAACCGACCGCTCGAACGCGTCGTTTCGTTCTTGGTGTTACGAATTTCTTCGAAAGTGAATGTAGGCCGTCTACTAAAATGATCCAGTGAAGTATAGTGGCTATGGCTGCCACGGCGTCGTGGGTCTGTGCGTCGACTCATACACATTTGTACCTAGTACCTAAGCGCCCAGGTTCGATTCCCGGTGCGAGCCAAATGCATTTTACAGCCCCACGTCTCTCGAGTCACTGACACTGCTCAAGGCAAAAATGAAGTATTATAGAGACAGCCAGCTTCTACCACTCTCGCTCCTTAAGATTTTTGACAACCAGTTTTTATATCGCCTTCTAAAGCTTAATAGCCAAAGCGGAGAACAGCATTCACGTTATTTCGTGAATAACTGTCAGAAAGCCTCTAAAATTCGTCGATGGGCTAGGGGTCAGTCAGAGGTCTCTACAATATTTTATTTCTGGCTCAAAGAGTAAAACTGTCTAGAAAAAGTTTCTCTAATTGGCCGTTAGGAGTTGGCATAAAGCGTCAAAAAGTCCCTTCCACTCGTGATAGAACAATAGTACGCACAACACGAGTACTTGCTGACAAGCTAGGCCCTGGCCCTCTACGGGCTGTAGCGCCAATTCCGCCTATTCCGAAGGGACTCAGATGAGACCACAGCTCAGTACAGAGAACTGCAGTCTAAGAACACCCTGTGGCCATTTAGGGTTGAGAGTAAGCCATAGTTGTCTCGTAATGAGGACCATTTATGATTAGTGGAATTAATCAATCACATCAGGAAGTGTTTTGTAAGCTATGGCCCTTCCTACCGTCTTTGCTGACCTCCCGTTTCACAGTGTCCAGTCTACACACGAGATCGTTGCTGAAATAGAATGCGAGTTGTTGCAGTTCTGGGAAGTCTTCATCACATTGTCCTTGCGAGAGGATCAACCTCCTCGTTCACTAGATTTCCCGGTGAAATCGAATGATTTAGACTGTCACACGACATCTGTAACAAAGCCAGTCGCATCGTTTCATCGAAAGCGAATTCAGCATTTTCGTGCCAAGGGTTCACAATATTGACAAATCCAGCGATGGAATTCTACATTGTAGCCTTAAGCTCAACACACAAACACTCTCGAAGGACAGATCGGTTCGACAGGGTTGTCAAATTCGAACCACGATCAACAAGCCTCTTTGTCTCTCGACCCGCATGACATGTCATTTATTTTTGTGCCAACATTTTGAGCCAGCAGCGAAATACTCCTAACCACCCACAAATACATGCACATGGCAGAGAAACCGCTTGGACTCACACGATTTAAGCCACTCAAAGAGCCCCGCCAATAGCGCACAGAGATAAAAAGAAAAACATTAGAATTTGCTTACAGCCATGGTAACAAAGTTACTCATTCCATTCAGTGCTTAATGGATGCAGAATGACCTGCACACTGCTGTGCACCAGGTATAGAGCTTGAGTGTCATTCATTCGCTTGAATCAACTATTTTAAAACCAGCATCCACCGCACGGTAATCCACGGAGTACCTGCACTCTATGCGAGCGTCCTCGGCTAACCACAGCCGCTGTGTACTTGTGTGTTTGTAGTTTAGATGGACAAATGAATAAAAAAACGCAAATCTAGGGAAGACAAAAGCATACAGAGCTAAGCCGCAGATTTACTCATTCAACCGTGAGCTGCAGTCAAGGGTGGCGGCAATAAGGTTGCCTCCCACCCAGATGCAAGCATCTGAAGAGGATATAATGTCAACTGAATACATGGTTACCGTCCACAAAAGAATCCGCATGCGGGGCATCATCTCGCCAGCTGAGTATGTGCGCCTGCAATGCAGACCCTTCAGTGCCCCACACACAAGCACCCAGTTTCGCCAGTAGTCACGAAGCAGTCCCCTTTATTAAGAGTGGTCATCCTCTTATCCTTATCCTTTCCCACAAAGCTAGTAATAATCGAAGGACCCTACTGTCTGTGCGGCGCTGACTGGGGAATTAGTTGACGATGAATGCCGTGGCCAGGCAACCGCAGAATTAATAATAATAGCCAAGATTTTACAACGCATCTCACTGCTCGTCCTCCACATTTGTGTGTGCAGCACTCTTGGCCTCGTGCATGCATGCTCATGCTATCTCCCGGTAGATGGGGGATGATCTTGGCACCCGCCATTCCGGGGTTTTGTTTTCTTAACAAGCATAACGATAGTTAGCAACGCCACAGAGCACACTCGACGGAGACCCCTTCAAAGGACCGTCACTCGTTGCCAGTGTACTCCAAGTGCTGTTGCATTGTTTATATTTTGTTAGGCTCGTACTTCGAGCACTCCTGTACGGCATGTGTGGCGTGTGTGCTGTTGAGGGATGAGAAGAGAGTTTTCTAGTTACGAGTAACGAAGGATATTCATGAAGATGGTAATGTTGTTGTACCTGCAGCTATTTCGGTGAGAATTTGTGTGTCGACCTATGCACGAGTGCCGCTTTGTTGACACAGAAATTAATCGTTGTAGGGTGTGAACTAATTGGACAGTGTTCGTCTGAGTCTGTGGAGTGGTGGGTGCTAGAAAAGAATGAACTAACGAGTCAGAAGGGCACACTTCCCCACATGAGAGTACAATTAATGTTTACTTTTGACTGAACATGACTCTGTTGGTCCTCGTTCCATAAGGAGAGTAAGTGTGCAGCTAACCCTCTGATAAACTCATATTTTGTGGAATGAGGTGGGCCCCAGTAGTTTGGTCTTCAAAGTGCGCACTTTATCTCTCGCCTGGCTTTCAATTGATGCCCTGAGGTTCCTGAGGGGCAACGTGCTCAACGAACGACATCATCTTCCGCTCCGAAAAGTCGAAGCTGCACTCAAATGTTTGTCCGACACATAAACTAAGAGGCTTCTAATTCGGAAAGTATACATGCATTGGGTCAACCACAAACATTGAATTGATACACCGACTCGTAGAGCGTGTGCATCATGCACCATTTGGGCTGACTGTTCCGTTGAGTCACACTTCGTTGACAATGCTAGAGGCGTGTCGTAGCAATTACTGGTGACGGCTTTCATAACAAGTTGGAAGACAACCTTGCGCCCGAATTGCTCTTCCAACGCGACACTTCCACATCCCACACTCGCTTTTTGTTTTTGAAACTCTTTGGGCTGCCGCCTGATGTTTTGGTTTGAAAATTTGTTCCAACGAGTACGGCGAGTCCATATTTACATTTACACGAGAGCCCCGGAATAGTTTCAGCCGTCATTTCTGTGAATGGAGCCTCTCCACGCACCCCAAGTTCACACACCATCGACTGGATGGCCGCTAGCCATACATCTTCCGGCGTATATCTTTCTGCCTTAGATTATTGGAGGGGCTGCAATTTGTCAACCTTCCCACCAGAGACATGGGACCTAACTGAATTGGTTACGACGGGATGGCGCAGTTGGTTAAGTACCTGCCTCTGGTTAGTGGGGTCCGCGGTTGGAATCCCAGTGAAAGCAAAGTTAATACGCTTTTTTTCTGGTTTTAAGTCTAGTCCAGTCACTATTTGCCGTTGGGATCAAATTAACGGCATTATCACTGGAGTGGTCGATCGGTGATTGTAGCCTGACTGTGGTTACCACAATGGACCAAGTTCGCTGGTAGATTCACTAGCAAGCTCTTTTCCTACCCCTACTGATCCCGGCGATCACCACGAGAAGGTATTAGTTGCACAGCCACGATTCTCAAACAGATACTGGGCACGTGCACCTGCAATTTCCTGTCCGAAAACATGGCCGATTGCGAGAAGAATTAAGGAGACCCCACAAAAACAAAGGCAAACAGGGTCGATTCGTAGATGGTCTGAGTCAGGGTGCAGAAACTCCATCAGTTGTATGCCCAAGGCATCGTTCTGTTGGAACCACATGTCATTCGGATTCATGTAATCCAATTAGGGACTGAGGATAATGGTGATGCCACTTTCGCAGACGAGACCAATGATGCCACCTGTACACTATCCACACGAAACAGTGGCTTTACGGGGATTAATTTATTTTGTGTGGATTAGCTTGTGGTTGACATAAGCGCTAATCCAAGCTTGAACCTCGTCGCTGAAGATTTGTTGCTGAAACAGGAGTGCTCTTCCAGCTGCTCTCGAACACGAGTAGGAAACAAGAGACTGGGCGCTGTCTGTGAATATAACAATGTCAAGTAAATGTCAACAAGTGGATGAGCGGAGCTCTGCTTCGGAGGCAACTTGATTCTGCTTGATTCGTAATCAGTGAAACCTTACTTAACGTAGGAATAACGATCATGTAAAGGAAGCACAATGCGGAAGTGGTTCAGAACTCATGCCATGTGGTATACGAAAGCACAAGACTGATTGCTGTGGAAGATAGGCACTCGTCCATCAGGGACTGTCGCGTCACCAATATTATACTATTGGCGTGGCTTCGACGACATTGTCCAAAATTACCATGCCAACAATAGAGACATCAACTGACAGAATATCTTACTCAGGTGACATTGACGATTCGCTTCGTCCGAGCAGTCACATCAAAATCACCCTTCAGACTTCTGTAGAATCGTGCCTCTGCTGTGGGTCTGTGCATTTTGTCTCCTCAGGAACGATTTTGCCGAAATCCGTGAGTTTGTTACCGAACTTGATGCAGCAGTGATCATTCTCCAAAGTGATCCAGACTAGTTTGACGCGAATCGGAAAACTATACATCGTCTCGATGCCTATGCCTCGTTAAACTGAAATCTACACTGAATCTAATTAGGTGTCTGTATATTTCTTCTTGAAGTCCGGGCGTAGTCAGCTTACTACGTGGGAAGTAAATTCCTCCTGCTAACCGCAAGATTTGAAACTACCCTCAAGCGAAATTTACCCAAAATCCAGCACTCCGACAAACACAGCGACTTCTCTAATTAGTCCCATAACGAGAAATTACCCAAAACCACTCAATCACAAGAGATTTCATCAAAACCCATGATAAATGGGTTAACGAATACCTCAGACTAGACACACTATGTGGTTCTGGTAACGAAACAACACATCACAGCTAAGCACCTGAATAACGTGCACAACAGCACACAAGGGAATAGTTTCGGCTTAGAAACTACACAACCACTTACAGGCGGCGGATAGAATAAAAATATTCATCGCAGCAAACGCCGCACCATTGAGTTTGAGAATGCGCCCCCAGACGAAGGCCCTCAGCCGAACCCAACCTCAAAGAAATTCTAATTAAATTCCATATCATACATAAATTACTGCACGAATTCGGTGCTCTATAAGAAAATTACATAATGAACCACAAATACTCGAGCACTTGATGTGTAGGTACATATATGTATGTTTGCATTCTCCATCCGCAGGGTATTCTTGGAAGCGGTTTTGCGTTAAAAGTTCAACAGCAACAGCGTCAAAAGCATATGATACGACGACGCCAGCCAGCGGCCACGTTAATTCAATCCCTATGGAGATGCTATGCTGCGGATGAACATTCTGTATCTGTGGCTACGTGGAAGATCCATCAAGTGCCATTACCAAGTCCACCACCATCGTAAGTATTTGATTTTGTGCTCCACTAACTGAATACATTTGAAAGAACCGTTTTTGCGTTTTGGTATGTCTTAATTTGTACTTACCTGATTTTTACCTTGTTTTTCTCGACTCCTCCTCATGACTTGGATGAGGCAAACGAGCATATACGAGTATATGATATGACAGGGATATGTATTTTCTTTTTCTGTATCATATTTATTTTTTTCAATTTTATTTAATAATTCAAAAATAAAAGAAAAAATATAAAATTAATTAAGTACCTCCCCTTCCCCGATGACAAGTGATGAAAATGGTTGTATGTAATCGATGTGTATCTTTGCTGTCCATAACAATGAGTATTTTATAGATATTTCTAGACATAACTGGTTTTTCTATGTTTATTTTTGTTTTCGTTTTTTTTTTTTTTTTTTTTTGTTTTTGGTACCTTTAGTACGTATGTATAAACAGAGACTAATTTAACGAAAACAAAAGGATATCTTCTAATGGAAATTTATTTTAATTGACTTGTATATGTGTCTTCTTTTAGTTCTGAATACTGGGATAGATTGTTAAAAAATTTAAGTGAATATAGGTAAATGAGGGTAACACTTTTGATTTTTTATTTTCCTTCTTATTTTCCTTCCTTTGATTTAAAGTTTGTTTTGATTTTCTCCCATGGGTTTTCTGTTAATTTTCTTATCCACATTAACTTGATTAGTGTCCCGAAATTTCATGAAATTTGTTACCATGATATTTTCTTCGCTTTTATGGTGTCCATGTTCTTCAATTTTATGCTTATATAAAATCATAAAATGAAACGTATTTGTTCGATATTTTCTCCCCCCGTTTTGTTACCCCAGAAGTTGTAATGTTGATTTGTTTAATTCATTCATAGCATATATGCTAGCCTTATGTATGACGGCATTGAAATCAATTTGTTGCGCATTTTCACATTTGTTTGTTGTTCAATGATTGAGGATAAATAATTAAGTGCAGCCAGTTTTGTTTTGATATATTTTTTTTTTTGTAATTTTCGTTTCGATTTTGTGTTTGAGTAATTGTCTTTGAGTCATTTTTTACGTTCTACGAGTCACAAATAATCAGAGTCAGCAGTCCAGTAAGAGGGCTTACTCTCAGTTTTACACTTAAGACTATGTCCTCGATGTATCCAGGCACACGTTTTACCTGCAGTCAACTAAGTGCCCGTTTATTGAAATTCCTTAAGAACTTATGTTTGAATGAACTTAAAATGCAATCTCCCTTCTTGTTCAAATTTCCAGTATCTGGTTGGAATAAATCGCCTGGTTTCTGTTTCGAAAAATGTCAAACTCTCAATTCTGCATAGTTCTTGAGGGACGGACCTAGTATATTGTATGAAAGATCGACAGATGCTTCGATGCCACTACGGCTGGTGTGGCAGATCTTCCAGCCATGCGCTTAGACGTCTTCTTTGGTTACATGGGGAATATGAGAGCGGACCTTGTTGTACATCCATGTCTTGACCAGTCAAATGTTGGGGCATAATGGAATAAATTTATTCCGGTTGAACAAAACATTATTTTTCAAATGATTAAAAACCTTAGAATTGATTAAGCCCATTCGCATCTGTTGCGAAGCAGATGTCCCACAAAATGGTCATAAAGGGCCAACATTTGTTTGCTAGAAATTCGTTTAAGGTAAGTCTTCTGAACAGATAAAGACAAGAGAGGGTTAAGAGCCTACTCAAAGAATAAGATTTACTAATTAAACAATTCTGGCTAAGGAAGATTTTATCAACGTTTTAATAGATGGCCAAACTTAAGTAAATGCCTCCCACGGAAGAGAAAATTTCCGAACAATAATAAATTTTTAAAATGCACTATCCATCTATCAAAAGGTATAATTAATAGATAGGAAAAAAAAGTGTTTAACCATAAGACTCCCAGCCATGCCGAGAGGCAATTGCTTACTGTTCGAGGATAAGATATATTTTTTCTAAGTCAGATACGAATGTTGCTTATGGAGCATTATGATGTAATGAAATTTTGTATTTTCACATATTCCTTACTTAAGGCGGGACTTTTTTTACTGGTAAGGATTTGGTAAGGTTAGGTACCCACTATTCTACTTTCATGATCTCCTTTTCGCGTAAGCTCTTATTTCTTTCGCTGTAAATCTCTAATTTAATTTAAAAATATCGAAGGCTTCGCGTAGTTAGAAAGTTAATTCACTTAAATTCATAGCAATCAGTTCTATATTATACTCTTTTAAAAAATTACAATTAACAACATGATTTTTTTTTTTCAAAATATTTCAAACAGCGAATCCATATTTTCATACATTTGAGAATTTTAATAGTCACTTCTGTTTTTTTTTTTTTATTATTTATTAAACAAGTTTCCTAAATTCGAGATTATATCTTGGTATTTTTTGTTTTCCTTTATTTAAATCGAAATACTACACATGAGTGGATTTGTGTGATTGAGCTCATTTCAAATTTTGTTTGAACATACGTATGGGATAAGGACTTCAACCACGATCGAATTTCTTGAGAACTCATCCATTTGAGTCGCCTTCATCGTTGTTTCCTCCCAAAGAACAGCGAACGTTTGGGATAAGCCCAGTCATTTAAGTGTGTCGTGTCTTGTAACCTTCAAATAGCCAACTCCGCCGATTTTAATGTCCGCATAGAGATTTATCTTTTCAAATACTGGTGAATTCTCAGCCGTGAATTCGTGGTCCGCGACCAGCACTCTGGGTCATGTTTTTAGTCCAACAAGTCGCAAAAATTGTTTAAGCGTAATTAAACCAGATTTTGTGGATAACAAAGTCGATGATTGAATTATTAACTCATGGATTTTTTGTTGATAAAAATTGGATTTTTATGCTACTCTACATCTCATCATAAGGCCATACGTTCCTGAGTAATGCTAGTTGCAACCCATTGTGGCCTTCCGATGATACTTCACATCCACACCATTTAATGATTTAAATAATGGCTGGTCAATAATGTTATGGCATGGGTAGTAGATCTCCATCCGGAAGGAGCGTAGACTTCGAAGCAAAGCACCTTCCAGCGAAATCGTCTGCTTTAAAAATCTCTGGGATGCCACAGCATAAGCCGTACAAAAATACAGTCTCGAAGAGGATAATTTAATAGATATTTAAAGCTGCTTGGTGTTCTCAACAGACGAACATATCTCTAGCCGATATTACATCGGTTTTTAGACAGCACAGATATTTCTTTATTGGTATAGTCACTTCCTGAAAGACGCTACGCCTTGTTAAACTCATGCTTCTACCAAACCATTCATGTGTTTTTTTCGACGAATTAACGTCTTTTCATTGGTTCAATTTTTAGTTTTAAAATTTAAGCCAACTGAATTGTATTTTTATTTTCCCTTTTGTATAGCAAACTATTTTCAATTTCCTTAACAGTCTATTGGAACATTTTACGTCTTAACCAGTATTGCAGTAAAAACACTTTGATCAAAGCATTTACTTTCACAGTAACTCTTAAAACTCTTTTTTCCTTTTCACACTTTATATTCACTAAACTTCCACGTCTCCTCCTCTTCTCCATATCTCTATCAATCTGTAAGCTTTGAATTCAAAAAGAATATCTCTTAACCCAATAAATGATAAGAAAATAAAAAAAAACAACAAAATACAATAAATTTTAACGATTTACCATCATAAAGTCAATGCTTTCTATTTGTTCATAAATATAAGCTTTCGGGGCCAAAAGATATACCTTCTGGCTCGGCGGTATCCATCCGGTGCCGAAAGGTTGGTTAAATCCTCCTCTTAGCCAATTTTCATTTCAATTCAATTGTTTTGTTCTTCCAATTAATATAGACTATATACGCATTTTGAATAATGAATTGTTCTTAAATTAAAAAAAAAATAATAATTGTTTTTCTTTTTGTTTTAAAAGCAAAACTACTTCAAAGTACTCAGAGAAATATATCCGAATGCTCTTTTTAATTTTTTTTTCTTTTCATTTTCATTTTGACTTCCCTGCGTTGTGTTTTAGTACTTCTGTCGTACTGCTGCTCGTTGAATTCATTAATGTGTACCGTAAATAAAATTAATGAGAATTAAATAAACATGTCTAATCGTTGTCTATGGGGTTAAGCATTAAAAGTAAAGAATATAACTTGGAGTGACTGTGGTATACAAACGTAGAGAGTGTGATCATTGTTTCGTATATCTATAGAAATAAATATTTATTGCCTACATTTTCCCATATTTTTCTATACTGAATGTTCCCTCTGTTTATTGGAAGTAACCAAGCAAGAGACTGCTGAGCCTCAAAATATTATCTTTAACAAATCAACAAGCAATGCCCTGTTTACTTGACGCTATGAATGCAGCCTCTTGCTTGGTCGCTCCCCGATCATGCCTTTAAATTGTTGTTCGTATGTACATGAAACCGTAAACACAATTAATATACTTTTCAAATCTATCTAACAACAGCTAACGAAATCAGCTTGTTTTCACAAAAAAAAATCATTTATTTATACATGTAACTTTTGTAAGCAATTGATGATTATGACGTTTCTGAACACATTTCGCTTTTTGGAATTGGCTCAGTTCTCCGAACATTTTTGCGTTTGCTAATTTTGTTTCTTTTCCAAACGAAACCTCCCAACACACATTTCGATTAAGTGTCATGCACATTTCTCTTCTATGTCACACACATATCCAATCCATTGAAATGAAATCCATTGTTTATTTTCTTCTGTCAAAATTCCTTCATAGGTAATTTAAACATGAATTAGTTTCCTCGGTTAGTTTTTGAGTACATTTCTGTTGTTTGGTAAAGCGATAATGTAACAATATCCTTGAGTTCATCTTTTTTTTGTTTGTGTTTATTTTAAACAAATTAAATCATATTAATAATTTGATGATAATATAGGACAACAGAGACTGATTGAAATGTTTTTCTCTTTCTTGTTTTTTTCTTTGTTTATATTTTTTGTACAATTCTCTCTATTTTTGCTGGTTAATTTGCCTAAAATCAACTGAATGAACGCCTTCTCCAAAATATGAATTGAAATTGAAACCTAACATCTAAACCCATGTAAACCAAAAAAATATATCAAATAACATCTGCACGCTTACGAAATGGCTGTAACACAACACCTAATGATAAATGATATTCACACACAAAAACCTTCAACTTTGCGTAACAAATTACACATCGAAACAATTTCATACAAACACACACGATTAAACACAAACAAAAATAACAAATAATAAACACCAATTAGTTCAAAATTGGAACCACCCGAGAAGATAGCATCAACGTCGAGCGCAATGTAAGTTTAATTATTAGAGATGCTACACTAGAGTTAATTCTTTTTGTCCTGGCTAATGCGATTGATTCAAATTGAAACAATGAATACTGTTTTAGTTTCAGAGTAGCAATATGTTTACTTCAATCCGTTGTGTTTCCGTTCGATCTCTTAGAGATTTGATCAGTTTATTCGTTAATTCGTTATTATTTTGTACGATTCTTAGAACGTTGTCAGCTTTTTTACTTGTTGAAACATAAAGGTTGTCCCATGCATTGCCGGACTTTAGATACACAATTTGATTTGATTTTTTTGTTTTTTGTATGTGCTTACATGAGTTGTTTGAGTTTCGTTCATGATGGTCATTTAGTGCAGCACTTTGGCTTTCAGATTTTATTAAGCTTAGTTCACAGATTCAATCATTGTTGCGCTCACAAAATCTTGGCACAAAAAATATGTTTATCGTATGTCTGCTCCAAACAGCGTCGACAATTACAGTCAGTCTTTCAAAGAATGAACAACTCACACTAATTCGCGTTGACTCTCCTCAAACCGAATGCATTTTCACCGAAATACGCTTCAGTGTGGAATAAATTCCTGGTGAAGTATTTTTCCTTCTCATCGGGCCAGTGGCTTAACTAAATGAATTTGATAAATGATGTCTGGAAGCAGCATGTTTTCGTTGTTGAACTAGGAATAAATCGAGTTATGCAGGATGTCGAAAATTGAATTTACACAAAAGGCATTTATGATTAAGACTTCAAGAACTGTTTTATATTAGTGCTTAGAATTTGCCATTGCACAGTGCAAGATCATTCAACAGTCCGCTAGGGCACGATTCAAGTGTGTTTCGATTACTTTCGCCACATTTTGGGCATAACGCGTGTTTGCGTGCTGTGTTCCATCTTGAATAAATCATCAAGGAAATGCTTCTTGCAATGAAGCCTATAAAAGTGGGGCTGTGTGAGACACCGCACCTCGTCCACTTTTCCGATTTGAGGTCAAAAACGCGTGAAAAGCCGGGCCTCATTATTCTGAAAAATCTCTTTTATTTGGAAACAATGTTTTTTCTGAATAAACGAGTCTTCCGAATTAAAGGGATTTTATGGTAGTTATTCCATGCTTCGAATAACCCTTCCAAAAAATATAATTTCTGAAATTCTGCAAAATAATCATTCGCTTGTGGACATCAAACGTCGAACATCACTGCTTTGATTGTTCGTCTATTTCTGGTTGCTGGTGATGCATCCAGGATTCACCAACTATTGAGAAAACCCTGCGGTTTTAGCTCCCTCACTCCTCACGAAAGACCTTGATATGCAAATTGTGTCCCAGTTGGCGCAGTTGGTTGAGTGCCTGCCCTTGGTTGGTGGGGTCTCCGGCTCGAACCCCAGTGCTTTCACTTGTTGGTCACAAAGCTAATACGCTTTTATCTGACTTGCAACTCCGGCAAACTATCACTGGAGTAGTCGATCAGTGGTAGTTGTAGACTAATCACAATGGACCAGTGTACTGGTGAATTCACTAGCAGCCCCTTCCCTACCTTAACTAGCTATCACACGGACCTTGACCCGTCGATCGTCTGTCGACCATTTCTGAACGTCCTGGGCAATCAGCAGCTCGTATGCAGCAAGGAAATTCTGTTAAGCTACTGTGCACCATTGCATCCGAAGGAACATGTTTTTAACGATGATTTGTTGTTAGTCTGCGGTCTCTTTAATGGTCCATTAGAAGTGCATTATCAAAATGCGAAGCTTCCTTTTACCTTTTTTCCAAAAGATAACAGAGAGAAGGCAGTATATTCAACGCGTGCGTCATCATGTATCAAAGGCACGACCTTTATGAATGCCTGTCGAACAGACCAATGAGACCATCAGTCCAAATTGCACACCACACAGTTGCATTGTGCAGATCCAATGGACTGTGCTTTTGTTTGTTGCCGTATCCTCCCTAGAGTGAAAAAATACAGCATCATCGCTGAAAAGAAAATATGTGAAATGTGAAATTCTATCCAAAGCAATTCGTGGTCAGTTGGCTTCAAATGTTAAATCAATTGATTTTTATGGGTTATGTTAATCAAAATGCAAAATATCACATGTTAGTGCCTCGTAAGAGAGGCCCAAATGCTATGCTCTCAGTGAAATAGATGGATTTGGCCAGAGAGCCAGAGTCTGCAAATCTTCCTTTACTAGGACGGATAGGGCCTAACATATCTGCAATGGCGGTTTCTTCTTGCGGATGGATTGACACACATTGATCGTCCTCTCCAGATAGATAACCACCTCCAGCTGTGCACACCAAGCAGAATACCATGCTCTACTATCCAAGAACCTTCGAGTTCAAGGCAGTATTTCTAAGTGTTTTATTTGAATAAACTTTTTTGCCGATTGTACCTAACTACTGCAGATTCACATTTTTGTAGCAACTTTCACTTGATTTTGAAACGATCCATATTTTGGCTGGATTTTAAGTCCGGACCACGAAATGGAAGACCATGTATGCGTGAGTGCAATGGACACTTCGAATTGGGAAAATGCCTCAAATATGAACTTAGAGTGGAACTGAAAATTCCAGGAGTAGGTACATGCGTTGTTCAGTAGCAAAGCAATGCCGTTGAACATACTATTCCACAAGACGTCATCGTACACGTACAAAAATGTGTTAATCCGGCATTTGACATGAAATAAATAAACTCCTAAAACGTCCGAAGGTGTTTGCAATTTAAACCAATTTTTTATAGCGTATTCCGTATTTTTAAAATCGTAAACAACGTTTCATTTATACCTAGGATACATACCATAGTTTTTGTATATCTATAAATGTGTGTAGTGCATGCTTCATTCGTGTAAATGTATGTAATTATGAATCTGTCGCATGCATTGTTTGCTTTTGATGTTCGAGCATGGTTTGTTGAACTAAAAACCAAACCTTTTTCGTTTGTTATTTTTTTCTCTAATTTTATAAATAAGTATATTTCATTTCTTAAATATAAATCTATTTACAAACAAATCTATATTTTCATATCATACCTGTAAACTTTCTACAAACTATCAAACTTTTATTGATGTTAACACCTCCTCACGACAAACTGCTAATTGATTTTAGCAAAAATACCCTTCTGTTGCTAATTTTGTTTTATTTGTCAAATTAATGGTTCTGAAATTGGCTAACAGAAAACATATACATAGTTTTTTTTACAAATATTTTTAATATTTAATGTCAAATGAATAAACCATCTAAATTAAATCTTAAAAAATATGTATAACAACTTTATGTATTGTTTTTAATTCTAGGTTAATTATACATTTTTTGTTTACAAAAAAAATAATAATCTGTTACTTATTGATTTTGTTTTTTGCTTTTTTTGTTTCTTTTTGCTTATTTTTTACGCTTAACTTTGCGTTGTACAAAAAAAAAATAAACACTTCTCTCCGAATTCATAATTTATGTTGAAAAAAATAAAAAAATTGCCAAATTTTTTGTAAAACTCATTGAATAATTGGTGCCATCCGTTGTGAATAACTTATAAACTTCGTTTTGGGAACGCATTCCTGTATACATAAATCTCAACCAAAAAACAACCTAATCACAAACGCACACACAATCATTAAAAAAAAATATATTCTTTCACAAAATTTAAATATTTCTATCTCGAATGAACTCATATTATGAAGTTATCGTACAAATCGTATATCGCTGATTAGGCGGGCGTCTTCTAGTTTCAAACACAACGCATCATTTGTGGCGCGACTGCCAACGATAAGGCGGCATAAAAGTCAATCACTACACTCACCAGGGAATGCCAACAAGCCGCTAGGACCAACGAGAACGCAGCGATGTCCGAGGACGATGGGGGAAATTAATGCGTCGGCAGAGAATTTGGGTGAGTTCTGTTTGTTTATGGTAAATTTGCTTTAGTTTTTTTTTTTTTCTTTCTTTTGGTTTGTATTTTTTTTTCTGTTGTTGAATGTAAAAATATCGTTGAAGTGTTGTCTTTGTCTTTTCTTTTTCTCTCCGAAACAACTCAAGTGAATCCTGTCGTTATTAATTATGTTTGCATTGGAGGATTGTTGTTATTTTTTGTATCTGAATCAGAATGTCCATTTGGTGGATGTTTAAGGGCTTTTTTATTCTTTTTATTAAGTTAACTGCCGCCCCTTTCATACGTTTTCGCTCTCCCCTTATGTCATTTGGAAGGGATCATTTTAAACTTCAGATAATTTTATTATGATGCCGTGACTCAGTAAACGAAGGAGCTTAACCCTAGAAAGACGGCATGCGGGGGAATTTGACCAATTTTGAAGCCTAGCGTTTTATCTGTAATCAGTCAAATGCGGTGATTGTAGTGAGAAATAAAAAACTAAAACGTAATGAGTAATTCATTTGATTAAATTTAATTAATATGATTAAATATGATTAAATTTTAGTTTAAATATGTGTTCACTGATTGATAAGCAAATGATCCCTGCCGTCTTTCTAGTGTAAACGAGCACTTTTATTGACAAACTGACTTTTTACCAATTATACCCTACGACTGGTAAATGAAAGATCTGTCATAATTTTTTTCATTTTTTTCAAATGATTTTGTTTAAAATCGAGTTAAAAAATTGTAACCTCGTTTGGCTTCGATCGGTTGCTTGATGAGAACACATATCTTCCGCATCCACATCTGAGATTCGAGGTCGACAATATTCGCTTATAACTGAGCACAGCGATGAGGATTGACGTTGACAGCTGAACATTCCTCAGACTCGCAGAAGCATGAACATATTTCACCATCGGACCAATTGGTTTGCTTTTTCTGGATGCACAGGTGTTTGTTGACATATTTCCTGGAGCTTCATGATATTGTGATCAAATTGGTCACAAAAAATATGATTCTGAAGCACTCAATCGGCGCAAGAGCAAGCTGCAGCTTCAATTCTAGAGTGAATTAAATTTCACAAAGGTATAGTCGCGAATCCAAGTGTTTAATACGACATAATGCGTTAGGCACAAACGCTGTGTGCTATAATTTTCCTTCTTTTGTGGTACTCCATTCGGTGTTGAATCCGGTTGCGCTTTTTCAACTATTTGAATGGCATCAGTTGTAGCCAGCTGATCCTTCTTGTTACAAGCCCCGTTCCGTGCAGAGGATATGCAGAGAATCCACGTGGTATCACAATGGATTAACACTGCAGTCAGACACTTAAGCCAAATCAACGGATGGGGGTTCCGTAAAAATTAACATTTGTGTTTCGAAATGTAGTCAAATGTATTTAATGACCTCTGAGTCCAATCAATATCCCATGTGGCAGTTTCTGTTCAATTGAGCATATCTTAAGATGAAACTCGTTTTACTATAGACACATCGCAACATAGTCCATCTTTGTAGGCGCATGAGAGAAGGCTCGGCGTTGTAATCCATGACTTCTGCAGAAGCCGTTTATATAAAGGGGAAACTGGACACGCTCATTATGTCCCTATATCCTTGCTGGACGTCAGAATTTTGGAGTCTTCTTCTTTGATGGTCTCCACGATTTACGTCCATCGATTGGTCTTTATTCTTTTCAGAAAAATGAACCTAGTAGTGTAATTTTGTTTTCCTTACTTTTGCAGTGAAGTATTCTTGTTTTTCCTTATCTGATTCAAAATATCCATCCCACGTAAAATTAAGGGCCAGCTTTCAGAAGCCCATCCACAGTCAACATAAGCCTCCAGTGCAGGATCTAAATTACGCTACCTTCACTTTATTTGCCCCCGACTCGGCGACAGCATGCATGTTAACTTTGTTATTGGAATTCGCTATGTTCACTCCAATCACTCCTCTCCCAGCCGCTCTCCCATAACACCCATTTTCTTTCAATGAGTTTGTATAATTTGCCATTTTCAAAATTTGATGTGTTTGTTGAAAATATTTAATAATAAGTATATTTGTGTATTTTAGTAGAAAATTGTGATGAGCAACTTGCATTATTTGTTACATATCTGTTGTGTTTGAATTTAAACCGAAGAACAAGCCGCGTATGCAGTGAATTTGGATTATTTTTTTTATGAATAAACGTGATTTACTTTTGTTGGTTTCCAAATATTCATTCCCATCGAATACGATGTGAGGACAAGTAAATAAAAAAATAAAAACAAAAACAAGAAAGAAAATACATATATTAATGTTTAATATTCGCTCGCTCGATGTTGTAAATCTGTTACTTTGTTATCATTTTAAATTGATGTCATTGAGTTCAGTTTTTCTTTTGATTTGATTTCTTTCGAAATTTGTATGAGTTTTCTTCTTTGTTTTTAATTCTTGTCATTAAATTTGTAAATTTTGCAGTCAATTTAGCGACTAAAGTAAAACAAAAAACTTAAATTTAAAGTAAAATTAAAATAAAACATTTTTGGGAACGTGTTGTTTTTTTGGTTGGCTTCCCTGTTATTTTTCCTTTGTTTTAAACTCATACATTACAGAAGTCACAAATAATGGAAGACCTATGAATCCAAGTTTAAGTGAAGATTCTGTTGCAGAAACGGCCATTTCGAAGAAGAACTCTGATGGTAAGTGTGCGAGAAATACGTCGATGTTGACTATGCGCTGAGTAAGAGTTTTCAATGTTTTCAACTAATTAACTGAATATTTAGATACAAACTCGGTGTTCATGTCTCATGCATGGACACACATATGCATGAATTAATTTGGAAATGTTTAGACTTTTTTTTAGTATTTTTCTAACACCTCTGAGGGGGAAAATAACATTAATATTGCATGCATACTTTACGGTGTTTCCTCTTCATTATTTTATCATTTCACTGGGTTATTAGAAAACACGATTGCCTCGGGATATGGGAGACGAAAGTCTTTTTGCGGAAAGACCCTTTAAGGAAATATTCGTTTTGAGAATGACAGACATCTCCCATATACCATATTTTTTAACTTAAAACACAACCAACACAGATGACTAATCTTAGACTATGAAAGTTGTATCCCTTTGGAAACCTAAAACTTGCACGGAAACCTACTGTCACGCCTTAGCATAGCCTTGTGAGTATCGAGCTGACACCTCACGGGGAATACACCCCAAAAGCTGCGTAGTGTACCTCAATTAACATCTCAGTTGTATGAATGTAATATTTTCCAAACGAGTCTAAATTTAAGGTATTCAAAACAAAACTCACGATATTTTTACTAAAAACACTGTGTAAAAAATAAAATCCGTACACACCACCATCGCTTTTCTAAATCGGCTAATCGCGAAGTCACCGTCTTAGATTACATGAATTTCCAATCATCATCGCTGCCGCAGAGTCCAGAGGGAGCGAACAGTCGAAAGCATAGTGCCGTCAGCGATATCTCCTACAGAAGCGATTACAGTGCGGCCGCAAATGCGAATGGTACATATCTAACGGTCACTGGTGCATCAGCATTGCCAGTTATGTTATGCGGACTGTTGCAGGGAGAATTTCTGACAGCTTCGGAGAATGCACAGTCAAGGAAGGTGTATCATAGATCACAATACAACATAACGCCGACAGATAACATCAAGATGGGCAGTGCGTAAACAATTTACACTCTCTAAATATTTCACAAAACAAATTTTTATTGTTTAACTTAAATGTTGTCGTCTGTATACATATACATATATTTGTCTAATGAAATTCGGTGGCGGAATAGTTCTGATTTGATTGTGGTCATCAGAAGATGCAATAATTTGGAACTAATTTAAATTAAATTGTATGTACATATCCTGTTCACGAACTCATGTCTATATTGCGACTAATTTAAGCTTCAGTGCGTCGTGCATGCAAATCAAGTAATTGAGAGATGTTGTGAAAGGTTTCGTTTTACGAGCATTTGGAGAATGGATGTCAGTTGCTGTGCTTAAGATAATCTAGCTAGGGACGTCGTCCTCATTTATTTTTAATTTTAAATAAATAAATTAGTTAATTTTTAAAATGAATTCATAATAAATACCACTACAACCTCACAAGAGTGTGGTGCGTGGCAAATTGTGACCATCAGAGGAAGCACAAAGCAGGTCACAAAGGAACATTTTGCTTGCTGGTGCTTAAAGTTAAAATTAAAATAGAAGAAGTAAAAAAAACAAAATTTTAAATAATAAAGCGAAAAATTAAATAAAAAAGAGAATTTGAATTAGAGAAAAAAAGTAGGACAATTTGACAAAAACTTATAAGAAACTTAATTTCATTACATTAAGTAATCAAGTATTCACGGGGAGGATTTAAAGGTACTTGAGGAATTAAAAGTAATTAGAAGGAATTAAAAAGAAAATACTTGAGGAATCGAAAGTAACTGAAAAGTACGTGTGTACTTAGATCATATGCAAAGTACTTATTAAGGAATTGCAAGCAATGAGTCCAACTACCAACTGGTACTTGATTCTTTTTATGAACAAGTTCCACGGAATTGTACTTGTACTTATCCATGCTTTTTTCTAGTTGCTTTAGTCTAGTCGCCATCGATGCTTGAAACTTCAGACTCTCTTCCTTTGCGAATTTATTTTGGGAAAGAAAAACGCACAAATGACACATTTAAGGATGAAGCCAGAAATGAAGTATGATAGAGACGCCAAACTTCTACCTCTCATGCCCCTTTTTGACAACCCTATATCGTTTTTTTTTAATACTTCGTATCTGGTTGAAGCGATAAACGAAGGCAACTTTGTGCGCTTTCGATGCAACCTGCGTCTAGCTTCTATAGCAACCTCTCTATGCACCATTTCTATGATAAGTGGCGGAGAACTGCGATTGTATGCTCACATCGAACGACGGAGTTTAAGACCCTTTTTCCATACAAAAGTTACCCCTTGAGCATGGGGGGTATTTCTTGAGTCGAGGAATAACTTTGAAATGAAATGCTTTCTTTCTCGAAATTCAGATAATTTTTAATGTAGCCTCCTATTTGGGGCACAATCATTTCATCAAATCTTACGAAGTGCCGTTCCAGCACCCTTTCAAAAAACACGTGATTTCTCGAAATCTGCTAAATGGACATGTCTTGATTCTTTCTTCGTTCCTGGTCTATCCAGGATTCATAAAATGTTACTAAATGCCGCAAAAAATTCACTGGAAGCAGGATCGAAGTGTTCCAAATTCGGTTTATGATCCACAGTCTTGGGCGCTCAGCGCCGTTAGTAGTTGTTCAGCAAATCATTTCTGGACCATTCCATAAGAGGGAGTCTGTCGTCAGTCTTTTTAATTATTTCGCACCGCAAAAAATAGTGCTTTATAAAAACACGAAACTCAGCTTTTTCCATTTTGAACGAACCCAACAAACAAAAGAATTTCCGATCGCTGGAAAAAGTCCAGTGTTTGAAAGATCTTTTTGATGTTTTGTGTACATCCCGAAAGAAATAAGGATGTCTGAACGTCAGATGCATCTAAACAAGTCGGACGCAGTCCTTCATATGCACTAGAAATAAGGAAGCAAAAAGTATGTACAAGAATATCACTAGATCGAAAGGATTTGGGGACGATTATACATGGCGATTATATCATGCAGCATTTCCAGGTTCGTAGGTCAATCTGCTTTAAGGTCGTAAACTTCTCGATGTAAGCTTGTGTTATGAAGTAGTGTATTATTGACTTGTTTGTTTTCGCACTAAATTTTATTAATAATCGCTCAGGAAAAAATTGATTTAATCAGAAATCGACTTCTAAATTTGGATGTGTACACAATTTTGAACTCCATTGCGTAACTTTATTACTTTAGATGACCCTACAGTTCGGGGTAGACGTGGACCTCAACCAACAAGCGTCTCCAACCAGGTCGATCTTTAGCTAGCTGCCTGTTAAGGTCCTTTCCCACTTGCGTGCGCCACCTGTGTCTGGGTCTTGCTCTACTGGGGTGGATTATAAGACTTTCCGGGCCGGAGCATTGGTTTCCATCAGCTCTAGATGACCTAGCCATCTCAATCGTCGAAGACTTTCCGGAACGGAGCATAGGCTTCCATCCGCTCTACATGACCTACCCATCTAAATCTTCAAAGATTTTCCGATCTTCACTCTTCTCGCTAAGTCGATGTCTCTAAACAGCACGCACAGTTGGTCGTTGCATTTCCTCCTCCACAATGCAGACCGAAAATCACCCGAAGAATTTTGCTCTCAAAGCAATCAAGAGCACCTTCGTCCGCTTTTGACAAACTACATGCCTCCACACAGTACATCTCTTAAGCATGAGTAAACTTTGTAATGTTCGAATTGAATAAACAGATAAAACTTAATGCCATCGATAAGAATGCAATGTTCACATATTTACATTAATTATAAAAGAATGCATTGCAGTTGGGAGACAATAAATAATAAATGGACGTTGACTTTTATCCACATTTACGTCAAAACGCAACAACCTTATTTTCCCATATCGAAATACAACGCTCGTGTTTGACAAGTCAAATGTTCTCAAATACAATTTACAAGAAAAAAAAAACGAAATTAGTAGATATTATGCCCATTCTGACGTAACTAATGATTTACATGTATCCACTTAAAATGTCAAAGACAGACGCGCCGCGAACGGGCCTTGGCGATGTGGATCTATAAATCAGATTCAGAATATAATGCTATTCCCAATTTGGGTGTGGCCGCCAACGACTGAATATGTTCAGCATAGTTGGAATTTGAGAATGTGTGATTTACCACAAAGAGTCGGCCCAAAACTGATCAGCGAAAGAAAGGCGAGACCACAATAAAAAAAACTGGAATTAAGTAGTAAAGTTTATTAGTGGTTCATCACCTTTAGGAAATTACTTGATTTGGATGATTTAAGTCGCAAAAATTGGCTCAATGGTGCTCATAAAATAAATTAAACGCAAACAAAATCCAGTCTTGTTTATATCTTCCACTATTACGCCATCTATGGTTTTCATGTATAGTTTAATTTTAATGTATAGATTAAGACAATTTTTAAAATCATAGGAAAGCCACGTCTTCACACAATGTATAGAAGCTAGGACGTTGTTACAAATGTTTGTACTATCGTATCTGTATGTATCACAATGCGCTAACATTATGGGTTCCTTTAATCATATCGAATTGTGAATATATATACGCTAACATTATCGAAGCCGTAACATTAAGCTATAATCATGAATTGTGAACATTTTTTGAAAGGTATACGTACAACCATATCGTGTTTGATTCCCGTATTCGTATAGTGTACATATTTGCTCGCCATCAAAGTATGTCCTTTAAATATATTCTATTTTATAATTTAAATAAATGTATGTTTAATTTTGTTTGCCTATCTATCAGTTGCCTGTATCACACGCCAGATTTATTTACACATTTGCATGCTTTGATTTTATACTAACAGCATGATCGGGTTGGAGTGGAGTTTGCATGGTTTACTTAAACCTACATCACATAATTTATTTACTTCTACATTTGAACACAATCCGTTTTCTAACAGTTTTTTAATGAAATTTCTTATTAATTTTTGCTGAGATTAATTGAATATTTTAATCAAAACTAGATGAAGATGACGAGCCCCGCTGTGTTCAGTTAACAAACCAACATAAAACTGCGATACGTTTTATTAGGAAGGTAAGTAAAATTTTTGCTTTCACTCACTTTTGTATACTTATCTCGTTTGTACACGGATATCCAAGTGCTGGGGAAAGTGTTTTACTGAATCGATGTCAATTATGAAAAATACCGAAATTTAAAATTAAATAATGTTAAAAATATTTACGTTTTCATTTAAATCTAAAAAGCCATTTTTATTCAAGGAGATCTGGAAATATACACGAATTTATAATACTCTCAAAGATTTCCCTTGCATGGCCTTGACAGGCTCAAGTGAAAATAAACACATGCGCACGACTGTTGTCCGACCTAATCTCTTAGTTAAAAAAAAATAATCCTTTTTATTAGTTGGGAGATAATTTTTGAGTAAGGCGTGATACGCATGAACGACTGGATGGCGCAGTTGGTTAAGTGCCCGGTTCGAATCCCAAGGAAAGCAAAGTCAAAATGCTTTTATCGGGTTTTCAAAACTGGCCCAGAAACCATTTGCCGTTGGGATCAAATTATCTCTCGCTCTATGACTAGAGTGGTCGATCAGTGGTAGAAGTCTGACCGGGGGTTGCTGCCTGGCAGTACAATGGACACAGTCGTTATGCCTGAGTGATCCAGTATTGTATTGAATAGTATATATAGCTAGTCTCGCTCCAGTCTAACGTCTTCAGATAAACTCCATATTAATAATAAAACAGATTCAAATTTCAATGCGATTTATTTGAATGGAATCGAAATGAATAGGGATCCATATGATAAGCAATGTTTTTCTTCTTGTTTTTCCGCTGAAAAACAAACGATTACGATTTACCAACACGAGAACAGTCAACGTACAGCTGACCATGCGAAAAACAGGGAAATTCGAGATTAATTAAACAGAGTTCGAGCGACTGGCATTTCGATTCATTGATTGCCATCGCAAAAAATCGATCGAACGGGGAACTGATCTTGAAATCGAATGGAAGATCAGTTGACATGATCGGAATTCGTGGAATAAGAACTTCCTCTCCTTTGAATTTGCCTGTGATGATCGTCGTTTGAATCACATTGTTCAATCAGATTCTTTTGGCTGTAAATTATGCGGCGAAGTTCCCGGCACGTCAACCGAATTCAAAAATTCCGTCGGATAGTTGGTCGCTTTGTCTTCGTCAGTCACCTTATGTACGGATTTGCGATTAGACTTTGAATAATGAAATTCAAGCTATCGACGTCCTTATGCTTCGCTGATCGATTGATACTTTGATGCAAACAGAATACGATGGAATTGGAATCCAAGATCAATTGGCTTACACACGACATACAACGAACATATATCAACGCAGCCAATACCTTTGTAAGCGATTGCGGAATCGTATTCGAAAGCAGCACCTTTCAAGTGTACATTTACGACTGCTCTTCTTCTAGTAACATTTGTCGAACTTGAGGTTATAATGGTGCAGCTCAAACCTGTGCAATATGGGCAGGTCTCCATTCCATTTTCTCCTTCACGTTCCTCCTGCTTTTGATTATCATGGACATTTGGACTAATTTGTAAACGACATGTACGTCGTCCTGGATTTGATCGCCTAATAGGAAGCAGACTATGATCACCACAGTCTGTTCCACAGTCTAATTTTTTTCTCGATTTTTCCAATTTCCGGCGGGTTTTCCTAAAACTTTCTTTCGTAAAACCCTTCTCCTGGCAATTATTACTGATCAAAAATTTGAGCCAAATCGGTCCAGCTGTAAATTTTCCA
Source organism: Eristalis tenax (assembly GCA_905231855.2). NCBI lineage: Eukaryota > Metazoa > Arthropoda > Insecta > Diptera > Syrphidae > Eristalis > Eristalis tenax. The sequence goes on from HG993127.1 coordinate 25,489,352, forward strand.
CACCATTTTTATGTACATAGATATGGGTGGCGCTACAGCCTAGGGTCTAGCTTCTTAGCAACGACTCGTGTTGTCCGTGCTATTATTCCATCATAAGTGAATGGGACCTACAGTTGTATGCCGATTCCGAATGGCCGAGTTTGAGAAGCTTTTGGTGTTTAATAAGAGACACGTTGCAAAGTTATCCTTCATTTTCTAAATATTCGTACTCATTCAGATAGACTGCTAGATTTCGGGCTAATCATGCCCTGTTGGCTTGTATATCATTTGTCACATTATGAGCTCCTACACAATTGGTCCATGATTCAAATCCTGAAAAAACGCGAATGACAATGACCCAGGACACAAGTCTCACGTGGTACTCAAATTTCACACACTCTTGAGAGAACAATAGCACACATAACACGAGTGGTTGCTGTGGAAACTAATGACAATGGCAACAAATACTGTTTCGATATTTCCAAAGAATCTATTTTTGCTCCGGGTGAAAGCATTTATATATGTCACTGTGCCCACATTGATGTCCTTGGAAAACGACATGATTCCATAAAAATGACGCAAACATTTCTCCATATTTGAAGGGTTTTCAAATTGGGATGTGACAACTTTGAACTTGAACTCACCCTTCATCCAATGACCAGACTGTCATGCCAAACATTCATTGAACCTCACGATGGAACAACGTTTAGAAATAATTGAATTTTATTACATAAGTACCAAAATTACAAGTACAATTGCCAGTCGTGGCAATTCTCGTCTCAGTAGCCATTCAATTCATAGTCTCAAGAATGTGTGTCCAATTTTTTGTTTGTTCGAAATGCCATGAATATTGCTGCCGTTTAAGCGTTCGTCGCAAGCGTCATTCTCATCGAATTGATCATCGCCAGACCACAACACACTTTCGAATTTTGCGAAGGTAACTTTGGCACTATTCTCATTAAGCGAAAGCATGACTGGAACTCAAGCCACACGATCATATGAAGCGACGTACGTTCGCGGATTGGACTCGAGAAATTTTGGAAATAAGTTGCCCAATTTCATCGCAAAATCATCTTCAGTTAAAAACGCACTTTTGGCTAAACGGCTTTGTTGACAAACGAAACATGCTTAATTGATCAGGCGGAAACCATCACGTGCTTCAAGTAAGTCCACTTAAAACGGCGTTATAAGAGGAGCTCATAGCCAACACTGAAAGTCAGTTTCCGTCAAAATGTGTGACCGAGTCGTCGAAAATTGGATTTAAAGAAATAGCTGGCATCGGTCTTTTCCTTTAAATCCAATTTTCGACGACTCGGCCACATTTTGACGAAATCGTTTGCATTTTACTTAAACAAATTGCCATGCTCTTATTAGAAAATCCGATGCAACGGATAAACGAGAAAAACTCGCCCCACCTCGGATTGACCTAGAAGCCCTACATTTTATAAAAATTTGACCGTCTTCTAAAACAACCACTCAACCAACTTTCAGGCGAAATTTAGAAGCCTCCTGAGCCTTGTCAGTTACTTTATAGAAGCCGCAAATTTTTCAATTTGTTGGTGTCCCAAAAGAAATATTGGTCCCTAGCATGGGAGCCGACTCACTGTATCACTTCCCAACACTGACCAAAATTCCGATGCAACAGATAAAGCAAAAATGTCTTGCTAAACACTATTTTATTTTCATCTGGGTCTGGATTTCATTGTCGTGTAGTAATGTCTACGGATATGAATTTTGGTGATTTTTACTAAGTCGATTTATATGGCTTATAGATTACGTAACCATGTGTTGCTTGAAGAAGAAAACAATCTTCCGTGTACTCCAGAGCTGCACTCAACAAGCTTTTTATAAAGAAGATTGTATACATATTTAATGATTATTAAATGCCACGTCAAAACGGCAAAGTAAATGTAATATTTTTTATCGGATGCATCTTAAGTTCACGTCACTTCATATGAAACTTGCAAAATAAAATATCTGTGTGTCTACTTTTCAACTCAAATTGAAGAACTTAATAATTGACATCGATTCATGAATAAAAACAAAAAAATAGCCAAGCGAATATATTTTAAGTTTGAATGAAAGAAATAAAACTTATAAAAAAACATACTTATAAAAAGATCAAATCAATTATTGATATTAATTTTCAAATATTTTAAACAGATGAAGTATTTTGTAGCACGACGTAAATTTAAGGAGGCACTTAAACCATACGATGTTAAAGATGTTATGGAACAATATGCAGCCGGGCATGTTGATTTACTCGGCCGAGTGAAAAATGTTCAAACTAGGTACACACATTTACCAAACCAAAAACTCATCCCAACCAAAAAAAAAAATGAAGAACACAAAAATCCTTAGAAAACAAACAAATGAGTATCTAGCTATTCGTTAACAAAACATTTTTTACAAAAAAAAAAAATAAACAAAACTCAAAACAAACAAAAACAAAACCCAATAAGAGAGTAACTAACAAATAAAACATTTTAAAAACACTCCTACTTTAACACTCGTATATGTTTGAATCTTTTGTCTACTCGTACAACATTGTGCATCATCAGAAATCACTTGAAAAATATATATCAAATAAAAAGTCATGAGTCTATTTACTTTCTTCTATATTTCATCATCAGCATATGTGTATATGTATTCTCGATGATTGCAAAATAGATTCATTTTCCCTCCTATCTCTTTCCTATAAAACAAAAAATATATAAATACGGACATTCACATATACTAGTTTAAAAATCTGGAAAACTTGTATGTAACTACTCTATTTTTTTTTTTTTTTAAACTGCTTACCTATTTTTTTTTTCTTTCACCTTTGCTTCCCAAGATTAATTTTTATAGGAAAACAAATAGGAATGGGAATCAGAGTATCCAAAATTAGACTGAGTGCCAAAAATTCAAAATTGAAACAGTTTCATAGCCCCGAGTCATTTAAAATTGTCCTTCATTTGTGTTCACATTGGAAACTCCCTGTTATGTTATGTTCCTTTCGTTTGGCGGTTTCTTTGCTTTCTTTGAAGACACCTCATCTAGGAGAAATATAATGCCTACGTAATGAGTAAAATCCAAACATCCCTACCGCATACTTTATTCTATACGAATCAAATTTTCATGTTCGATACTTCACTTGACCTAATGGAGTATGTAGGTTTGTATTTCAAGGATAATGGTTTTAATCGTACTCTAAATTAGTCTTTTAAATTGTTTTATCAAAAGCTTACGTGCAGAAAAATATCCGGCCTAAATCGACACTTGAGATACATATTAATGAATCGTCCATTGTTTTGAGCGCGGCCATTGTTTTGAGATAATCATTTGAAACATCGAACAATTGAAAACCAACAAATATTAACATCTATGTACAATGAAACACAGCATCAGTCTTTAGACATTCAATCGTAGTTTGCTTAGTCTTTAATTTAATAATCCTTGCATTCAACTGTTTTTTTTTTTATCAAGTACACCTTTTTCACTTAATAAAAAATAAATTTTTTTTTTTATTTTTAAAATTAAAACCAATATCCTTATTCAACGCCGACACTTAAATATTGCTTCAATCATGTGAATTTCACTGTAAGGCCATCAAAATTCGAAAAATCTTCACAAATCTCAAAAGGAAAACGTCCTATGAACCATATTTTTTTTTTTCAAAACAAAATAAATCGCTGCAAAGTATTTCGTCGTTTGATCTAAATTATTGCCAATAAATGACGTATATTATAAGTAGAAGCGACGAGCAATAATGTCGCACCATCACGTTCATAATGATTTGAAAAATAAGTATTCACTTTCATATATGGAAAATATTTTTAAAATTCATTTTAAAGCTCAAATACTTTGTGGCACGTAAACAATTTCGTGAGGCACTTAAACCATACGATGTTAAAGATGTTATAGAACAATATTCTTCTGGTCATGCGGATCTCCTTAATCGGGTCAGGAATTTGCAATTTAGGTGAGATACGGATGCTTCCTGTACCAACTAATTTTCTTAAAAATAATAGAATTCAAACTATACGATAAGAGTTCAATAATAAAATTATTTTTTTTTTCGTTTCGTTTTTTTTATTAATATATATATACTCGTAAATAGTTTTAATTTGTTCAAGTATATGTACATTTATACAACGTTTTGTTCATATAAATATAAATGTTTTTTTTTTGTTCTTGGTATAAGAAAATTCACTGAATTTTTCGTTCATTTTGGTTCATCAACAGAAAGAATTTAATACAAACATAAATGTTGTAAAAATGCTTTGTTTTTTTGTGTCATTCCCAATTGTGATAGGTTCACATACTTGTTGAAATAAAATTATAAAATGTTTATGTGTGCTTCACGAACTAAGAGGATAGGAGATAGAAGAACAGGAATTTTTAGTATCCATTCATTCAGGCGAACAATGAAAGTTTTACCAACGCTCTTAGGTTTCCCGCAAGGTTCATCATTTGTTCACCATTTCAACAAGTAGTCTAACTCATGCCATACATCAGTGAACCGCAAAGCGGCAGGGACTCAAACATCAACATAACATCTCTGTCCCTGGTTCGAATTCATCATTTCTAATTGTTCAGAATCATCCGCCATCAGGTTGTGAGGGCAACAAAATGACAAAACGTCCTTCCCTTGTCTATATGCACTTAGAAAGCTAATCATTTTGTCGTTAGGCTAGACATCATTTTGTAAATAAACGCAGGTAGATAGTGACACCAGTTAGGCTGCTACTTACATGACTTAACTTCGATCACAATTCTATGCAAATGTCCAGATTTTTCACATGTAAAGTATTCTCAATGAATTCCTTTGATAGCACACTTTGTCTTTTGATTGTCAATCAACTTTCAACTCCGCTTGTTTCTCTACACCAAGTCACATTCCTGCCTGGCACATAGTTTTCCTTTTATTTTTCACATATTTCTTCACATTTCTTTCATAATTAACTAACTGAAACAGTTGTTAACACACGACTTGTAACTCTTAATTTTTTTCTAATACACCACAGACTAACGCTTCACATTTAACCAAAATATTGCATGGCTATGATCAAAATCATCGTAGAATCCGATTCATGTTTACTCATCTAAAACAACATTTCAGCTTTATTTAAGTTGTTCTCTTGAGTGTATAATCAATTTTTGATAATCAATATTTTATTCTTTGTGCATTTGAATTTTACTCGAATTAAATAGACTGGACCAGATACTCGGAAAACAAGGATCAAAAGCAAAAGACGTGTATGCGTCTAAAATTAGTCTAGCATCTCGCGTAGTTAAGGTCGAAAGACAAGTAAGAATGCCTAGAAATAAACGCACTTTTCCGGAGCCTGAAATTATGCAACTAAATGTGACTTCTGTTTTGCACAGGATCATCCATTTTGTGGCTGCGAAAGTAAACGGAGAACAAACACAATTATTCTTTGGGTTTCGATGAGATTTTTACATCGAAATATTGCTTGGCTCTTGCCGTTATGAATGGAATGTAACATCATTCTAATTTCCCCACAGAGAGTTCTTGCAGGAATCGATTGTGATCGAAATACTTTCGATGACTTTTCAACACAAGTCGGGCAATAACTCACATCATTAGTTCACGGATAGACATGATTGCCACAAAATCTAATTAAACGGCGATAAATCACACGATTTTGGTGGCCCGTTCACATCGACGAAACATGGAATGTGTCATCCAGGAATTTAAGCCAAAGCACGGGTCTTGTTGTCTGAGGCAACGTCTTGTTGAAACTACATGACTCCCACGCTCATGTCTTTGGGTCTAACAAGTTCAGTTAACATTTAGCTACAGCGATGAGAAAATTGATCGTCCAAATCCTGATGTTCCAAGGGCGTGTTTCTACGTACATTCTGGTCATCTGCAGCTTCAAATGTGGGATGAGTCCAACTGCAGAAGGGTGTGGATGAAATCCTAAAACATAAAATAGGCCACAATGCGCCACTGGACAAGTGCAAATGATGTATTCGCCATGAAATCTTCTTCAACACTTTCAGCAACTCCAGCTGAGAGAGCCGTTTTCGATGACTGATAGGCACTAGACCTTATATATCAGCGCCTTCTTGTGTGATAATACAGTCCCGGTGGACCTTTTCCTCAAACAACAAACCTCTCCATTGGCTAGTTGCACCCTCAGGAGGTCCTTTTCCACTAGTGTGTGTTGTCTTATACGATATCATCCTCCGTTTTATTGCCCCACAGTCCAAGTCAAAGCCAAACTCTTCTCATGGACCTTATTTTACTTTAACTTACTTATCACATAATCGCTATTTCCTTAGTGAATTTTCACAATTAGTACCCGATTCATATATTGAAATGGCCGACCTTAAGCCAATCATTTCCGGTCTCAGATGACAGTTCCATCTGACTTATGCAACTGAAACAGGGCTGTCAAGTGCGGACCACAAAATGGATGACCTTCCATCTTCAAATGATTTGCATTCGAAACAAAGTCTGCAAGAGTTGCCTAATTTCGTGCTCTCTGAGAAACACTCGAATCCCCTCTCTAATTCCACACATTTTCTCCTACATTTCCCCAGGTAGCTGATATAGAAGAAAAATTAGATATTTTAATTAAAGCCTACATGCAGGACCGCGAACGGTTCTTAGCTCTTCCATTAGTTTCCCAAGTTCAACATTCCAGTAATTCTAACAATAATCAAAATCCCCCCGGCAGTGGTGGCGGCGAGGGGCCCGACGGCAGTGGCTCTGTGGCAGACAACGGCCGGCCGAGCACAGGTGCTGGTGCTGGTGCCAGCAGTAGTTCAATAATAACCGGTGCAGCAAATCTCGGTGCGGTGGCCGCCCCACATGGCGGTGCAATTAAGGTAAGTCTTAATCATAGTTGCTTCAATCCTATAACACTGTGACTAAAATGTCCATTAGCTAAAACCAATTCTGATTGAAAAACAGTTTTCGGAGCCAAGCTCACCAATCGCCAAGCAATATGAGCAGGGTGTGCCGCGTCGACCGCCAATGCATCGGGGCTACTCTGATTTAAACAGTCGTATTAAGAAACGTGTTACTTTAAGGTAAGCCACATATGTTTGAGCTGCAAGTGTTCAGAAATGCTTGACATTTGTATTCTGTTTTGCTGTTTCAGTTCGATACCACCACAGTATGCTGACCCGAGCTCAATGCAGTCCGGCGTTAACGATGATGTCGTGATAGTTGTTCCCGATCTAGATACGGATCCCATTGACTCTGTTCTGGTCGCTCGTTTACCACCAGACCATGATGTGTGCCTTGAGGGTGACGCCGATCTAGACCCCAGCAGTCCGAAAACTATTACCGAAAGTTCAAGTAAGCACACCTAATCCAAAATTCAATGCATTTTGAACTTGAATCGCTCTAGTGTTATTTTTATTTTGTGCAAAATAAAAACCACACAGAATATTGATATTTTATAGTTTTTAAGAAGTAAACGCTTTCTTTTATATGCGCCTACGGTTACCGAATCTTTTTTGTTTTTGTACTCGTACAACACAAACGTTCGTACTGACAACACCTTTAAACATTATCACTTAAATACAATACATTTACATATAATGAACGAAAAAAAAATACACGCACCCACACACAATCATTAACAGCAAAATATTTATATGTTTATTTATTTTAATAACACACGCCTTCTTCAATTTACTAACCTAATTACAGCATCGTATGATGGATACTCGTCGACAACGTCCTTATAGCAACGAAAGGACATTCAATGCAGCCACAATTATATTTCAATCTGGGATGGTACTAGCTATCAAGCGTATCACTATGAGGATGATCAAACCACACTCATTTAAATGCAAAAACCGATAGCCCTTACGTGTATTTCACTTCAAATTTCATTATAAATAGTTTTATGCGTCCCAATTTATGACGGCAAACCTTAACCTAAACCAAAAACTACAAACATCCTTGAATAATTATAGACAAAATATAAAACATAGACAAAGAATTTATCGAATGAAACGCAACGAATCGATGCAATGAATTTAATTTCGCTTTCATTTGGCTGCATTGAATACAATTTAAAAGTCCTTAGTGCAATTAGAAAATCCGTCCTAATATAAGAATATAGTGAGTTTCTGCTGTTTTATTGTGCCATAATATATATGTATAAATATATTCTTTTTTTTCCTATAAGCAACTTTATAATTTTAAAAGCGATTTATGCCAGTTTGTGATCTTAATGTCCACATGTTACGTGTTACAAAAAAAATGAAATTAAATCTAAATGAAATTTACTTTGCTATGACAGTGTGTTGTATCTTCTTTTCCACCCCATTTTATCTACTTCCTTTCTATACAGCTGTATACTCTTTGTGTTGTTTTTTTTTACTTTTAAACGGTTTGAATATGATTGGCCTCGAATTTGATTGTTTACACTTTACGTAATATTTTCTAACATCTTCATTTCTCATTCTGTGTGTTTATTTGTGTGTTTTGTGTTGTAATTGTGATCGATATTTGTGTACCGTTTATGTATTGGCATTCACATAAGCTCCTCAGCTGATCGGCATTGAGTGAGTGGAAAATCCTTGATAGCTACTATGCGTGCTTGGACGTGACAGATTTTGTCGTCTTTTATGTTTTGTATTTTATTAAACTTCATCTTGCAGCATGGCGTCCGATAGTGCAGTGGTCTGCAAGTGGAGGTGTTGGTTTTGGCGGTGTTGACCAGATAGACCGTGTATGATTACAGGTGTCCAATTTCTGCATTCTCTGGTTTATCTGTAGAAAGAGCTCCAGTTTCTAATGGCACCGAGGCTATGTCCGTGCCCATTCTGTCTAGTACGTCTGGTTCGCAGTTTTCCTGCAGATTCCATTTGATATCCAGTTCAAATGCTTTAAAATCGTTAAGATCTTGAACACGGTAGTTCTGCGGTGGAATTGGCAATGGCGGTATATGACCCGCGTACTTTTGATCAATTAAATCTCGCTCTGAATAATGCCATCGAAAAGAATATAACGCGTCGTGGCAACAAATTCCAATGCCATTTGGTGCGCGTATGGATTTCCGGTGTATTTGGAATCTTATGTGTATTATGCGCCCTTTGGAATACTGGAACGCGTATTTTTCGCTTTCGTTTTTTATTGATTCATATTCTATGAAAAATGTATACAAAAGGATATGAGTGCTAACTACAGTACGTAGGGGACAGCAACCACTAGTATTGTGCTGTCAGAGGGGACCCACAATTTTCTGACGACTCTGAACAGCCAATTTGGGAAGCTGTGACTCAAAAAAGTGGCGGGCGTGGCGTTTTGGGTATGTGCGTCGACCCCTACGCTACTGAACCTCGCTGCCTGGGATCGGTTCCAAAAATAATTTTTACCGTCCCACCTCTTTCGAGTCCTTTGACTTTACTTGTTTTTAATATTTTTGATTTCAGTATACCTTGACTGTAGTTTTGTCGGATATATTATTATTCAACGTAAATACATAAAAATAACGCAAATTTAATTGTCACGTGAAGAAGAAGAAATCCGATAACCAACTATCGCAAATCACTTTACCCGATACCGAAAATTATATTTAATAATTTATTAGAAATGAAATGTTATTCGTATCTAGTTGTTTAAGAAATAAGATGCCTTTATTGTTGCCAGAGCTTCGGTATAAATAATGGCGCCCAACATAGTCGCAAGTTTGAATCACTACGATTCACATTTCTAGGACAACCGACAGACTCTAGCACCTAGTCATTTTGTCGAACATGTGCGCATATAGTGGCAATGAATCTCTTCATGAATGAACTAGAAATTGCCTTTCGAACCGTGATCCACCAAACAAACTCTTGTGTTCGTCAAGACTTCCGAACCCTGAAAGAAAATACAACTTAAGCACAATGATTTCCGATCTTGACAGCATAAAGAGGGTAAGAATTCTGTCTCCTATCATTCAAGCTAACCCCTCTATGAGTGTCCCTTGTGTCCATGAAACCGTCAGACCACGCTTCGCATTTTTGAGCTCGCCGAGGATGCTGCAAATCTTTGCCCATGCCCACCTTCAGCTTGGGTATAGCTTGAGATAGAGTACCATAGCCGGTTTCAGGCATTCAGCGGTTCTTCTTAGGGTTGGAGTTGATCAACTTCGGAGTTGGTAGTGGTAGGTCCCGTCCACTCGTGAGAGAACAATATCACGCACAACACTACTGGTTGCTGAGAACCTGGCCCTCTACGGGCTTTAGCGCCACCCATATTTTCCTATATAATATTAATGATTCACTAAAAACATGGCACTAATTGAGAGCGAAGATCTTCCGTTGCTACCCCTGCCGGCTGCGTTATGGAGGGCAGCACACATGACGACTATGCACAGTTGTATTGCTTTCACCAATCAAGTCAGCAATCGCTAATTGAATTGATGCCAGCGTATAAGATGTGCAAATTTGTACACACTTGTGATTGCATTACTCAGCGACCTTGGTATTTTATTTTATTATGGAATTTATTTTGCGTTTGAATTCAAGAACGAGCAGGCAACTACAATAATGAAAGATAGAGTTAAATCTCTGATTTTCTCCTTTAACTTCTGCTATGTCTGTAAATTGAGAAAATGAAGAGTTGATAAACTCACGAGCTGTAAGTTGAAAGTTGAAACTATACAATTTGTGTGAATGAAAGCAAATCCACAAGTTTAAAAGAAAAATCCCAAAGTTGTGTTTAACTTTTGATGAACAAAGTGACCCTTAATATATTTGTTCAGAATACTGGCATGTCCAGGCTCAGACCCTCCTTAATAAGTTGGAAGTAAGTGTTGGTAAAGTCCTGTCATGATGATAGCATCGCGGAGCAAACCTTTCAAATGATTGCCTCGATTCGGCCAGCAACATGGTTTTGGATGGTTTCGGTCCCTATTTCACAAATACCTAGACCAATGTTGCTCTTGACTGCCTGCATCATGTCTGACTGGAGTTGTGGGTGCTATAGTTCTTGCTCGAGTGGAAGGGTACTGAAGTTTTATGTAGACTCCAAAGGAGAAAAGTTGTTACTGTCGGCGACTAGAATGAGTTGGGACCGAAAGAGATGGGACCGAAAGGGATGGGACAACATAGAGACATAGTAATACAACACCACGGCCGCCACGATCTCTAAGGGAACAGCACAAAATTCACTTGGTGTGGACGTTCTACGTTACGTTGTCGCAAAGGTTCTTAGTCTTAGAATCTTCGGGCCGAATCTGAATTGTCCATGCGCTCTACACGGCCCAACATGCCCTTCACTTCGTTAAATCATCGACCGACCTCAGAACTTTTCTCTCGAAGAGACCGCGCCAAACCTCTGCGCCATCCAGCTGGGTTGATAAATGGCTTATATAAAGTTAACACGATCCCTCGACCGACGGCTCTGTTACTCGATTGCCCCCTGACACCAAAAAAAACAACTGTTAGCAAGCTTCATCAAATAGCCATCGAAAATAACACGTGTCACGCATCAAATCACTTAAAACCACAACAAGAACATAAGCTTTCCAGCACAAAATTACTTGACTCAAGGAAAAATGCACAAACTAGTCAAAAATGCAAATAAACATTTTATCACCTGAACAACATGAATTATGTATGTGTCTGGGCGCAGATTAATTGGGCACTTTATAGCGTTTACCAATTCAAATGAAACGGCAAACCTGTGCGGTTAATTGCCCCATTAGTCCTCATTAGGCAAAACGAAACCAATTATTCTCCTCATAAAAGAATGTAAATATGTGTCAGCGTTCCATGTCAACAATACCGATCACAATCTCACTTAGTCAGCTTATAAATATTTGCAGTGTATTTTGTTTCGTTTACTTTTATTTATTGTTTCTGTGCTAAATGTCAAACTACACATAAAAATCGAGATCATTAAACGCATTGGTCCCTTAAATCCAGATTTAAATACACACCTAGAGATATAGACAAACTAAACAATCATCCAAGGATGTAAACTTACATTGAATATAATATGTATGATAAATCACCGCTAAAAGAGCAATATTTTGTGTCAATGTCACCATCACTGTATGAAGTAATACCGCTGCGAGCAACCAAAAACACTTTCCTTTTTTTCAAAGTATTTATTTGTCATGGGCTTTTCAGTTGGTTTGTGTTCTTTCATATTTTTTTTTCCAAAACAAACATATGTCTTTGTGTTGTTATATAAACTTATAAACGATGCCCCCCTCCCCATCAATGGCTGTTGCGGAATGACAACTGTGAATTAAATGTTGTTATATTTTTTTCATTAAATGTACTTGAATATACAAATTTATCATACGCATATATACTTGTTGATCGGACACTATATTGATGGTCGTTTTTGTATGCAATTTTTGTAATTTAACCTCATTGCAGTTATCATTATGGATGAAGAAGTCGAAGATCTCGAGGAAGAGGATCTCGACTGTGAGGGGGAAATGGATCCAGAGTCCCCACCATGGGATGTCTACGGGGAGGGTGATATCGACGGCGATGCAGATGGCGAGGTTGATGAGTCAACTGAAGATACTGCCTTATTACGTACTGCAGCTAGAACTGCAATAATAGTCACTCCCATCAGTCCGGTGAGGGCGTGTTTCAAACGTGGCATTTGACAAATTTTATATACATTTTCTCTATTTTCTCTCCGCTCTCTTCTGCAGGTTAGCTCTGCCCATGACTTAGCACGCCTTGAAATCGATGGTAAAAATGGGAACGCACCCAGCGAGAGTGGTAGGTCATCGAAGTCAATGGACCTCTTGCGTCCCGACTCAAGTTCACCAACAACAAGACTGCTTCCGTCGTCTAACAACTCAGTGGACATCTGAGAATGGTTTTGCATTCAGCCGTCTGCATTTGGATTCAGTTTTCTGTTACCGCTCTAATGACTTACAGTCCAACCACAAGCAACACTTGGACAAATCAATCAGAAACTCTGATCATGACAAACTTGCACACGACAGAACATGGAATACGAACTAAATGAAGAACGTGCACATCAAATTCAAACTCAACAGATGTGAAATCCATACGAATGGCTGAATATGACACTAACAACAAAATCAAATCAAATTTATTGTGTAAAATACGTATAGGAGCCCTAGATTAGTGAAGCTTAATGAACAACAAAAATATATCTTATAGCTGTAAATATTATACTTGTATAAAGCAAACACATTATAAACTACGATAAGGTACTACAAAAATAATCATAATCGTAGAAAAGACCAAGACATTGATTATATTACCTTTAAAATAGGCAAATGAATATTTCTGTTATCTATTTTCTATTTTCAACTAAAAGCACAAATCAACAAAATATAACTTTGTTATTAACAATTAAAAATACATACAATTATATGAAACAAAAATATACGTTTTATTCGTCCTGTTAAGTTTCAAAAAATTCTATAGAGTGCTTGTTAAACTTAGACAGCTAAAACGACATTACGGATAGTTGATTAATTTCTTTTTTCTCATTTAGACGAGGATTCAAACTAAGCATAAGAATTAGGCTTTCCGAATCGGGATTTGAAACTAAGCATTTGTAAATAGATACATACTCGTACATGATATCGGATCGTTCAAAAAGTAGTTTCGAAATTCGCATAGCTAACCTATCATCACTACTCATAAATGTAACAAAAAGAACATGAAAAAAAACTCTGACAATAAGAAATTAAAAAAGAAACACTAAATTATGTAATCGTATGAAGCTAGACTTAACTAAATAACTCAGAACTCAGAAGAGAAATGTCTCAAGGCCAAGATATTTGCCTTGATTCGGGAATTCTACCTTTTTTTCCTTTCAAATAGTTTACTCATTCAGAAATTCGTTTGTTGAAAATGGTGACTCCGTCATGCAGAGACCGTTAAGCCCCTTTTGTTCTAGTTATGTGCATACCACATGGAGAGAATATTACAATACTCCACCAACAAGCGGTAGCCACCATTGCGGCTGAGGCGCTTCTACACTGCTCCAACTCAAACCCGAGCGTCCATTGTTGCGTTGCCTCATGGGCTCGAAGACGCCAGTTGTCAATGCGCTGTAAACAGCCCTATCCATGGAACTGCTGCTGTACAGCTCACATAGCCCGTGATTGAAACATCTCCTCAAGGGAAACAGTGTCACAAATTTCACGCAGAACTTGTCTTTGGAAGACACTGCTGCTTTTGAGTCCAGTTGTTTGCAAGATGCCTCCATTGCTCATCGGTCCAACGAAAGCGCGTTTGGCAAGAGTTATCCTGTGTTTGTTGTACTCACCGCGGAGTCGAGCAAGTCCTTATGACCCCAAAGATATATCTGTCATTTTTAATGCTTTGTCCACTATGCTTTCTCAATGACAGCATGAACATACATGCTTCGATTTAACCTCGTTCTTCGCTAGACTCATTTTAGCCGCTTTCATACCATAACTAGTTGGGGCAACGATTCAATATTTCTTGGCTAATACCGAGAGAGGACATGAGAACTTAAAATCCCGCTCCTACCTTTTCCTCTTTTTACAATCTTACCACAGAAGATATTGCGGATTGCTTTTTGCAAATTTGTCAGCTAAGAACGAATTGGCCGACCACCTTAGACTGCTCATCAGTGCGTACACGACTTTTCGAATCTGGAAGCATGTTCCAAAGGTTAGTGCTGATTCCATCAACTGCAATGTTGAATATGACACAAATTGATTCTTGTTATTACAGATTATTGCTAAACATGTAAAGCTAACCAATTTTTAGTTCTTGACGAGGTCACTTCGCGGGGTATAATATTTAATCAGCACGTTTCCTTGTCATGTATTGAATTGCCATAGAGATTTATTATGTCTTTAAGGCTGCCCATACACAGCTGTAACTTCTGTCGGTGGGCTGAGGTGTCTCATATTTGTGCATAGTCCGCCCACATTCAAATAAAACATCAGTCGCTTTCCGATCGTTAAGGTGATGTGCACTGAGAGAATAAGGACTTCTGAATGTTTCCATTATCTGAGAGGTTTACATGGCTCATTGAGCTGTTACATCACTACTCATCGGAGTCAAATGAAGATTTCATTTATATTATAGTCGTGTCGTAGAAAGAAATGTTCACACCAAGGCTAGTGACTGTGATGACAGACTGACTCAGCTGTGACCTACTTAGATCCTGATTGGATCCATTGTGCTATCAGTTTCCGGATACACCGCTTCCACTCTATTCAAAAGACTAAATAGCACCTGAGAAGTACTGTACTGGTGGTGTCTAAACTGGTGGTGAAAGGGTAGATGGATTGTGGCCAATTTGTTTTCTTGTGGCCAATTTCTCTTTCTTCTAGACTGTTGAATGAATGGTTTTCTGAAGTGCTTTCCTTGTTCTTGCAAGGGCTGGACAGGTGCCAATATAGTGTAGAGTAGTTTATTCTTCATCTTCCAAAGTTCAAACCAAAGGCCACCCAAAGGCCATCCCCAAAACGCTTAACATTCTCCACGACAATTTGAAAGAATTTCGACGTATGATTCCAACAAGAAATCCTACACAAGATTTGAAGTTCATGCGAGACTCTAGATTTGCACAAGAATTTTTTGCGGCGCTAAAACATTTTAAGTCTACAATCAATTCGACATCTCTCTCTCTCCCTATGCGTTGTAGCATTTTTTACAAGATATACAGTCTGTCCAGTAATTGTTTCGACATAATAAAAAATTCAAAATTGCATTTGAAATTTTTTACAAAAATGCTGTGGTTCAAATATTTGTTGATTAAAATGCCATTGTCTTGTAATTAATCTTTAACACAAATTCAATAAAAAGAGCTGCATCAAAAAAAGTAAAGAAATCGACATTAAAGCATTGTTTTTTTAAAGACCCAAGCTGCAGTTTTGAATTTTGTTTACTATTGTAACGCTTCTGTTGCGGCGCATACAAAACTGCAACAGTGACCGTCAAGGGGACACTGACCGATAATCGATCGAAGCGCGATCACTGTGAACAAAATAAAGGACATTAACCTGAACCGTCCGTGTTTCATTTCGTGGTACAATAATTATAATTACTATTATTGTTTACACTTCAAATGAATGACATATACTTAAATGACGCACAGTGACAGTAGCTTTCCAACGCATGTTCCAATGGAATAATACAAGTTACGCCATCTCTTAGCAAACCGCACGAATTAAGTTATAGACCCAATACAATAACTGGACAGACGGTAGGTAGTTTTCTTTGAAAAAACCCAAGTCAGTGCTCCCATCATTTATTTTTTGTAGTACATATACATCCATACCTAATTTCGAACCGGATGTAAAGAATCTGTTTTTGAAAAAAAGGCATCATAAAACACAAGTGTCTATCAATGTACAACCCGTAGACAGTTTGACATCCGGTAAATGACAGTCACGAGGTGTAACCCGTTTTGTTGCTACAAATCGCTTAAAATCGTGAACCCTTCTAATTAATTGTAATACCATTTACTGCTTTAATGGGAGCCGTTTTATTGCTACATCCGAAGCTCAAATCCTTTTTTGCTATTAATCAACAACGCAATAGAATTGATTTTATTACGCCCGTAATAACTCAAAGCCATGCATAAACATTTTTCGAGGCTGCAAAAAAGCGCTTCATTCAGACTTATTTTTTATTGAATAAGGAGTGCTCATAACGCAATTCGTAATGCTGTTAAATTTGCGCCATGAAAAGTAATGAACACATAAACAGGAACAAAAACACATGCCTATTCTGATGTCGAGACGAGGCTACGCACAGGTTGTTCAAACACATGACACGGGAAAAATCGTAAAAATGTAATAAATATTTTCTATTGCTCGCACTCTGAATATCAGAGTTTGGAATTTTTCTCAGTTGGCTGTCTTGGTCTTCTTTTGACTTATTTCCTTTGTAAAAGGTTGGGAAACCTTGTGTGATTTATTTCTGAGCTATGTACAAGAGTATGAAAGATGCTTAGTCCTGATCTCAAAATAAGAGCACTTGGGCTTAGTGGACGTATCGCATTAATCAATCTGGATGACGGAGCATTCGTTTTTACTATCACCATTTTTGCTGAAGTTTCTTTTACTGTTTTCACACCGACTCACTATCGATGAGTGAGAAGTCTTAGTCGGTCTTGTAATACTATAAGTTCACTCCCCAATAATGTGCCTCACCTTCCTTTCCATTCCAATTCAATCCACATAAATGAGAACGTTTTCGTCAAACTGTCCCAAGTCTTAGTAAAAAAAAAACTGTTTCTTGTAAATTTTTTTTTTTTTTTGGTCTGTAGTAATATTTTCACCCTAAAGTTAATTAACGCAAATAAATATGAAAACTCGAGATTTTTAATCGTCTAAGTAGCATACGAAATTGTTCAAAATATAGAGTATTTATATATGATATGTGACAAGAGAGATAGTATACATAAATCAATAAAACTAACTACTACCTTAAGCAGTTATAGAGAAATCAATCGGAAAGAATTAAAATAGTTTATATAAAATTTTAAATAGTTGTGCGCTTGTATATTGATTAGTACATTATATTACGAATGTCAGAACAAATAGAATAGTTAAACATTTTTATAAATCTTTTTGCAGACAAGTAGATTATTTAACAAAAAAAATTAAAAAAAAAGAAAATGGTAAATTCGATAATTCGCTTACGTAAATGTTTGATTTATATTCGTTTCTAATTTTTTGGTCATTGGTTTGCTATGTTTTTTTATAATTACAAATACTGGTTGAAAAAGACATAATTTAAGACTCACGTTTCAGCTTTAGTTACATTTTGTTCTTCTTTTATTATTTTTCGTTCAATAAATGGCATATTTCATTTGAATTATTTTATTTGTTTCATGGCACAATAGGTACATCTATAATTAATCACTTGGTTACGTTGGTCATGGGGAGAGGTGGACCTGGGCCTTAAACAAAAATATCTCGCTAGCACACCCAGTTAGTTGAGGTCCATCCCCACTTGTTGGCGTCGTATTCTGCACGGTCGCTCGGAGCCGAAGTCTTTTCGTCGAGTCGTCCATGATCTAGATGTACCTTGACATGGAATCTGTAGATAAACCTCTTGCTATACAGCCCGAAAAAGTCGCTGCTTTCAGCCAATCACTTCAAGAGTGGGCATCTACAAAAACGGGCTCCTAGTTTGGCCTGTGATTTTTACACGATTCTCAGCATAACCTTGTCGAAGCATGCACATGACACCTCGTAGCCTATTTCTTACGTCGATGGTCTTACTGACTTCGTCACCGATCTTGATGGAGTATCAAGAAATCTCCAACGTCATCCTGCACAACCTGGGGACTTATCAGCTGGTCCAATTGTGTCCAATAAATGAAGACTATAGCATGTGGTCATGTTGCACATACGCAAGGTGGTCTTGCCATGTTTTTCCATTCATGCTCATCTCTAAGGGAGATCTGGCAGTTAGTCTTAATTTGCTCACAGAATCGCTTTTCTCACTCTTCTGTGCAAATGGCTATCAAACTTACTGTGCAACGAGCTACTCAGATACTTGATGAATGTATTCTGATTCAAAAATGTTATTCAATTCAGTGTCGGCGTTCCTTAAACCGAAATTAATTTCAAAAATTAGGGGTAATGACGCATGCTCGGTGATAGTTTATCTCTGTCAATTAATGGCGTTTAGTTATCCAAACTGCAGTGTCAGCAGATTTATACACTGTCCATCTTCCTTGGCTGCTCGTGACTATTTGGTGAATTGTATCTAGTTGACGTATTGGCAATGAAAGTCAGTGCATGGGTGCCTTCAAGAATTCAGTTCAAGTGCGCTGCAGCAGCGGCAGTCCATTTTCCAATTTGTTTAGGCTTGCCCTCAATATGACTTGGTCTACAGCTGTCAACTGAATAAAGGCACAGGAGGTTGCTCAAAGAGTGAAAACCGATTCCAAAAATGACAACGCAAGTCACATTACACGTGCAAGTCTTCACCAGCATTGTTTAAGTTGGAATATTTCAGCAGGCACAAAATTAGAACAAGATTAGAATTCTTGAAAACCCCCTTTTGCCTACCTTGAAGAGCGCTACAAACTGAGGTAGAACTGGTTTTTATATTTCCAATAATTCTTCTTACTGGGATGGCGCTACGAGGAGAGATTTTCCTACACCAAGGTATATCTTTTGTAAGGAATTTTTCGTCTTAAGACAATAATTCAATTAGATACATAGGTGCGTTGCAATTGTTTCTGAAACGCACTTAACGTTATTGAAATAAAGTCGAGGGCTACCTCTAAATGTTTGTTCCATAATGTGCCACCTATCTTGTCGTTCATTGTGATGGGACATTGAGTGCGTAAATGCCAAATTTTGGGAAGTTTTGCAAGACTGTAAGAATTGTTAGTTAAACGAGAAGACTGGCGCCTTAAATATGAAAGATATCTGTGGCCATTCACAAGTCTGTGAACATCGCCACAACGCCAGACAAGGAAAAAATCTACAAATACTAGCTCCTTTCCAGAAATGGATATCAGATGCCTGAATTATTATATGTACTTGTCAAATCACCTTTCACTTACCTTTGATTTAAATACTTTCTGCATCTATGACAGATCAACGTCTTTCGTTATTTTGTTTGTTTAGAAAAAAAATACACAAAACAATAATAATAAATTAATTTAAACGCTTTTTACAAAAACGCAATTCGCTTAAATATTCAAATAAATAATAATAAAATGAGATAGTTTCTACTAAGCAGAAACCCATATAATCAAATATATAAATTAAAATATACCCGTCTTATTTAAAATATGCTTAAATTTAGAAGATTCAAAGAAAAACCAAAAAAAGAATATATAACATAAACGGGAAAATATTAGCGTCCAATCCTTATTTTCGTCTAAGTTTTATCGTTTCTTTCTTTCGATATCGAAACAAAGACATTGATTTAAAGTTTAATACAAATTATTATAATTATGAAAATGATAACCTTCAAGGGATCACAAAATGGTACAAGAGCTTTACAAAAAATAAATATATAAATATATATATATTTAAAATGAGATATATATATGAATATATATATAAATAGATTATAGTGTTAGTTCAGACAGAAATAAATAACTTTAACAGATCATAAGATTTTTAAGGGCATGTACATATATACATAATGTAAGAAAACACGCGACTACTTTAAAAACAACAACCTTTACGAGTAAAACTTTCAATTTGTAAATTATACCAAATAACTATGAGATAAGATAGCGTGTAGGATATTTCAGTCGATTCGTTTTGCAGTGTATACGTTCAAAAGTACTCGCTTCTCTTCATGCATTTGCAGTCAACAGGAATACTGGTATTTTACGTAAATCACTCGAAAAAATTAAGTCTTCCACCACAGCTCTCTTTTATTCTTGGACAGCGGCAGTTAGCTCTGGACTGTAAGATGTGCTTCACAAGTATTTATAGTTGCATCACTCGCATATGCAGGCCCCGACGCGGTGCACGCAATACTTTGGAAATAAACTCTCGAGTGGCACGCATTTCGTTGAGCTTCTATATCAAATCAAACAGTCAATCTGTGCTCCAATGACAGGAAATTAACTTAATTGTTCCTTTTTATAATTTGGGTACTTAGACAGCAAATTGAATTTTATCAAAAAAAAAAAAAAAACCCATTCGCATGAAATGCACATAAACAAACTCTGAAAACAAAATGCAGGCGATAGACCGCTTCAAGCGCACCTAGCCAACCGCTTGTTGTAGCCTGCCGCGCATTTAAGCCTTATTTAGCTTGCACACGAGTAGCACTTCACAAAGAGAGATAAATGAGATTACATCAGTTTAGACAAGAAACCAAAAAAAAACATCTCCGACCGAGGCGATTAAAGAACGAGACGATTCGAAATTAATTATTCATTTATTTAACAAAAATTCTCATTTGCTTTATTGCGATAGAAAATAAACACGTGCACAAATGTGTGTGTATGTCTGTACGTAGCATATAAGGGATATATTAATGGTGAACGCGTTATCGAATTTTCAAACTAACATTAGTGAGCAGATTTAATGCTTAATGCTGTATATTCGTGTAATTAAATTACATTTAAATGAGTTGCTTCAAGTGAATTAAACAGAAATTGAACCTAGGATTTTATTAAACTAATAATTAGCTTAGAAAAAAGGTGAACAATTGTAGAAAAGAATTCAATTTTATTAATAAAAAAACAAAATATCTAAATTTTTAATATAAAAAAACGAACGAACGAGTGTTTGATTTAAAAACAAAATTACTATAAAATGGTGGTTCAGAAGATTTTTCCTCTTCACTGAATGGACGACCATGGTGTAAGCGGGTTT
The DNA here is from genome assembly GCA_905231855.2 of Eristalis tenax. Taxonomy (NCBI): domain Eukaryota; kingdom Metazoa; phylum Arthropoda; class Insecta; order Diptera; family Syrphidae; genus Eristalis; species Eristalis tenax. Next base: position 25,510,594 of record HG993127.1, read on the forward strand.
CAGTGCTTATTGCAACTACCACATGTCGTCATGCATTTTGGATAGTGACCGAAGGAACATGATCACGAATAAAGATTAGATTTCTTCGTGGTACGAGGGGCGTTCAATATATTCTCGGTATCGGGGTGAAGCTGTGGTATTTTGCAGAGAAAGAGGAAATTTATTTTTTTTAGGGTTTAAACAAGCTTATCTCAAGATGTTACAAATGCATTGATGTTAGGGGAGATTATATTGAAAAATAAAAACAATTTCGATGAATGAATTCGCATTTTCCTTCATATCGATACCGAGAATATATTGAACGCCCCTCGTATTGTGGGAGTAAGTATGAGAGGATCTCAACGTTACGCGAACGGAGAGGACTAGGCTTTGATGGTTCATCACTATCACGGTTTCATTAAAGTGGCGACAGCTTGGCAGGCGCAGGACGAGGTGTTTGGATCAAGTCAAAAATGGCGACGATGCAATGGAGGATGATCGAGCGCCCTGAAGATCTCTCTTTGGGTAATGACCGAACGACAATAAAATTAAACTTTTTTTTAAGGATCATCTACATCATGTTGGGTTTATCGGATACGAATGCCAACTGATGAAAGGATATCGCATAACTTTTTCTAACTTCGCGTCGATTTGACTGGGTGCTCAAAGTCCTGCAGATGGCCCGCAATGACTTTCCGGACAGCCACAGTGTCCAGAAACTCATGTCGGTATGGGCAGCTGTCCAACATTGACTTTCTGGACAGCCACAGTGTCCAGAAACTCATGTCGGTATGGGCAGCTGGCCCTCAATGACTTTCTGGACAGCCACAGTGTCCACAAACTCATGTCGGTATGGACAGCTGGCCAATATTGACTTTCCGGACAGCCACAGTGTCCAGAAACTCATGTCGGTATGGGCAGCTGGCCCACAATGGCTTTGCGGGCAGACCCAATGTCCAGAAACTCATGCGGGCAGCTGGCCCTCAATGACTTTATGGACAGACACAGTGTCCAGAAATTCATGTCGGTATGGGCAGCTGGCCAACATTGACTTTCTGGACAGCCACAGTGTCCAGAAACTCATGTCGGTATGGACAGCTGGCCAATATTAACTTTCTGGACAGCCACAGTGTCCAGAAACTCATGTCGGTATGGGCAGCTTGTCAACATTGACTTTCTGGACAGCCACAGTGTCCAGAAACTCATGTCTGTATGGGCAGCTGGCCAATATTGACTTTCTGGACAGCCACAGTGTCCAGAAACTCATGTCGGTATGGGCAGCTGGCCAACATTGACTTTCTGGACAGCCACAGTGTCCAGAAACTCATGTCGGTATGGGCAGCTGGCCAACATTGACAGCCACAGTGTCCAGAAACTCATGTCGGTATGGACAGCTGGCCAACATTGACAGCCACAGTGTCCAGAAACTCATGTCGGTATGGACAGCTGGCCAATATTGACTTTCCGGACAGCCACAGTGTCCAGAAACTCATGTCGGTATGGGCAGCTGTCCCACAATGACTTTCCGGGCAGCCACAGTGTCCAGAAACTCATGTCGGTATGGACAGCTGACCCTCAATAACTTTTTGGACAGCCACAGTGTCCAGAAATTCATGTCGGTATGGGCAGCTGGCCCGCAATGGCTTTCTGGGAAGCCACAGTGTCCAGAAACTCATGTCGGTATGGGCAGCTGGCCAACATTGACTTTCTGGACAGCCACAGTGTCCAGAAACTCATGTCGGTATGGGCAGCTGGCCCGCAATGGCTTTCTGGAAAGCCACAGTGTCCAGAAACTCATGTCGGTATGGGCAGCTGGCCAACATTGACTTTCTGGACAGCCACAGTGTCCAGAAACTCATGTCTGTATGGGCAGCTGGCCCGCAATGGCTTTCTGGAAAGCCACAGTGTCCAGAAACTCATGTCGGTATGGCAGCTGGCCAACATTGACTTTCTGGACTGCCACAGTGTCCAGAAACTCATGTCGGTATGGACAGCTGGCCAATATTGACTTTCTGGACAGCCACAGTGTCCAGAAACTCATGTCGGTATGGGCAGCTGGCCCACAATGGCTTTGCGGGCAGACCCAATGTCCAGAAACTCATGTCGGTATGGGCAGCTGGTCAACATTGACTTTCTGGACAGCCACAGTGTCCAGAAACTCATGTCGGTATGGACAGCTGGTCAACATTGACTTTCTGGACAGCCACAGTGTCCAGAAACTCATGTCGTTATGGGCAGCAATGACTTTCTCTACAGCCACACAAGCTTCAAGAAAAAGGGGCATAAAAACCAAGTCCGGTGCAAGACAGCTTGAAGGTTAGCAGTGTGCCCAGGAACTATGGAAGACAGCTTTTGCTCAAACTAAGACTCTCCACGTCGCTGGGCTGGTAAGTCACAATTCAAAAGGCGTCAACGCAAATAGCAACTGTCACTTGAATGCATTTCTCCGGTCAAACATATTGCACATAAATGATTTCCATTTAGATATCATTTATTTTCGATAGCCATCTGAGCAGTTTGCAGCAGAAATGTGTAATGACCATGCGTCACCACGGGATTCCCTATGTGCACACTGCTTTGTTCCGCTAATTTAAAATGATCCGCATCATTCCATCCATTTGGAAGTTACTCTCAACACAATAAAAGACTGCAGGGAATGCAATGCAAACAATTTATTTATTTTACTTCAAATTGACTCCATGGCCTCCTTTTTTGTCTCCTCTAATAATGACTGTGTGCGATTGCCTCCGTTACCAAATAAGAGCCATGGTAATTCCGTCTATCAGCCAGAAGCTGAAAAGAATGAAATATTTATCTCCAACCAATCTTGAACTCAAGCTAGAAATCACTCATCCTCCTGGGGTTAAGCTTCTCATCAAAATAAATGCACAGTCCATGCAGATGAAGTCGTGACGAACAAGATCCTGTAGTGCGGTGTCCACTTCGGACCACGGACTGAAAGAAATCATCAATATGCTGCGAGTTAGGTCAGTGCATTGTACTCTCTACTGATACTTACAGCTATAATTCACAATGCACGACGAACTTCATGCAGAGCCCCCTCTAACATCAGTGCTGCAAAAGACAATGCCAAGTTAGTCGCCCCCAGGTTAACATGCAAATATCCCGTCACATCTAGACTAGACTATTGTGTAAAATGGAAGCAACAGGTGTGCGTTACCGCGTCGCCGGGCGTCGCACGGGCTTTGCAACAGAGCAGCCTCCCCCAAGTGCCGCACGGAAAATGAAACAAACAAACGAACACGAATCAACAGAAGAGAACAGAAATAACAAATAAGAAACGGGGGCAAATAAAGAAACAAACTCATTGTGTGTATAAACAAAATCTTATATGTATTTCGTCAATTAACTGATACATTCCAAAAAGAAAACATTTACAATAAACCTACGGTAAAACGAAAGAGAACGAAAACGAAACGAAATCATCTGCTCAATACTCAATAATCGATGCTCAATAAAAACAAGAAGAAGCCACGTCTCCCGTCTTATCATTTACTTATTCAGATACACAGTTAATTAGTTAACAATAATTACAAGCCTATTCGTATATGCATATACCAAAACATGAAATTTCATCAATTTTACAGCAATTAAGTTAGTTTCTAATACTAAACCACTAACAGGAGACGGTAATTAGAATATTTTGCTGGATAGAATGTAGATTGTACAAAATGTGGAAGAAAAGAAAAAAAAAACAAAATAAATTGCAATTAATTTTCGCCATCGCACTTCGGAAATATTTTGAAATAAATTTACATGATCGGATCCGGTCCTTGACCGTCCAGATCGGAGACTTGACTCTGGTAGTGGAGAGCGTCTTGGTAAGCCTTCTTGACGGCCTTGCGTTCGGCCGGTTTGCGGGACTCGACCAGTTTGTTCTGGTCGAGTTCTTTGTCTATGCCTAGGATTTCGAGTTTCGCTTCGGGCAGCCATTGCCACGTGCGCTTCGCGTCGAAGAAGAGCACAAGGAATACCTCTTCGTTGCCGTAGTTCTTGCGCAATGCCAGGACTTCGGGAGGCGGAGCGGGTAGGGGGACACCGTTATAAACGAATCCCTTCGGAGTTTTTGGATCAAGGATCAGTGCTGGGTACCAGGGATAGCCGCGACATTTGGCCCAGACTAGCTGCAAGGGTTCTAATGGAGGCTTGACCGGCTCCTCTGGGGTCACGGGAATCGGCGTTGGGTTTCTTCGCAGGTGGTTGGAGTTCTTGGACGGCGGCATGTTGTCCGAGGGATGGTGGTGGTGATTGGTGTTGGGCTGAGAGTTCGATTCCGAATCGCAGACACTGGCCATCTCCTCGTCCTCGTCGTCCTCTTCGGACGTCGAGTCGTACTCGGAGCCGGACCCACTGACCCCGAAGTCGGAACAGCTGCTGCATGGGCTGCCGGAAATATCACTGAGGTCGCTGTCGTCGCTCTCCGAGTTCTCGCCTGCGGCGTTCGCCCGGTAGACGCGAAAACTGTCGGGCATGCTTTCGAGGATGTTCTCCCTCGACTGGGTGTTCTTCGCGGGACTCATGGAAATGCTTCGCAAACGGTCGTTTGAGACGCGCTTATTCTTCACCATGCGCTTTGGGGATTTGATTCCGTCGATCATCATCGGCATGTCGCTGGATTCCTCTTTGAGCGATGAGATTTCTGGGCGCTTCATAGCTGCCTGCGCCTTCCGAGTGAGAAGCACAGCCGTTCTAGAGGGGAACATATGGCGTCATTCGGGAGCTTAGGAGGAGAGAATGGGGGATGAACTTACCTTCGATTGACTCCGGCGGGGGACGCGCTGTTTGTTGCGGCTTTCAGAGGACTGCAGGGCGGCGTCTGCGCCGGCAGTGGACCTTTCGGAGGAATCGGTTCATCCTCGTCCATGTCCTCGCCATCGGTTTGAGAGTGTGCGCCCGTGGAGTATCTCTGCAACGTGAGGATCACATTAGACCATGTAAGGGTGGGGAGAGGAACATGCTTACCGCTGCGGTCCTGGCCTTCGCCATGGCCTTTCGCATTCGCGCGATCTCCACTCGGATTTGTTTGATTTTCTTCGTCCGATGTATGGGATTCTTCAGCACCTGCGACTTGTCGGCCAGAATCAGCATCTTCTGGATGACGTCCTCTGTGGGCTGGAGTTTCAGAAGCACCTTGAGTTCCTCCTCCACTTCGATGGCGACACAGTCGTCACTCTTGATAGCGTCCACAATGCCTTCCTTCTGCAGTTCCTCACGGATCGTCTGGAACAGCGGCCCACCCTGGTCTCGCATGCGAATGCCCGCTCTGTAGAACACCGTGTCCTTGTTATTGTACGCGAGGCAATTCTTGATCATCAAGTCGAAGTCGGACTCCATCTGATCCAGCGACATGTACTGGCCGGAGTAGAGCTTCTGTCGCATCGTCCCCAAGTCCATTGGTTCCTGAACGATGTCCAGATAGTCCGGCACCTCGTCCGTGTCCACCGGCTCGCGGAATATGTCCGCCGTGTCCTTTGTCTCCAGCGTCTCGAGAATCTTTCGCATCGCAGTCTCGAGGGGATTTATCTGCAGCATCACTACTTGCTCGCATATCTTGACGTACTGCGCCTTGAGCTTCTCTCGCTTGCGCACCAGCTCGCAGAGGAGGCGCGCACGTTCCAGGTCTTGGCGAAGGCATTGCCAGTATTTCAGCTGTTTGTACAGTTCTGTTGTGTTTGGTGAACCTGAACGGTGCAAAAACGGAGTTAGAGTGACTCGAGTGTCATCAGAATGCGTGCTTACCTTCAATGCCGTTTCGTGTCAGTCCATGACTCTGCCCCTGGCTTTGCAAACGCCGCAGCAGTGGCACTCCGTTCCTGTACTGCCGCTTCAGCGTCCAGTAGGCGATGAGTTTATCAATGAACTGCGACTTCTTCTGCATCGTCACCAGACTCGAGATCTCCTGGATACGGTCCGGCGGTATGGTCGGAATCAACACCACCGGGGCAGTTGAGCGCTTCTTGGCCAGCACCTTGCGGGCCTCCTTCATCTTGTGTCGGGTGTCCTCCTCCTCGTTCTGCTTTGCCCTCCCCTCGGGCGGTGTGTGCGCGTGGCAGTAGGCGTACTTCTGCACAGTCACAGGGACCGACTCGCTGCCGCCGTCCTTTACAGTGTCCATATGCATGTAGAGACCTGCCTGCTGGGCGCAGGTGACGTGGAAGGCGGCGTAGCAACTGTTTCGCTGACACTGAATGCAGGCACCTATCCCCTTCTCCTTGCAGACGTAGCACGTGAGTCGCCACCTCGCTTGGGGGATGGTTTCAATTGAATCTGAAATTACGTGGACTTATCTCAATCCGAGTGCAAGCGGAGATGACAATCGAACTCACCAATGGGCTCCAGGAACACTGTGTTCGCGAAGCGAACCTCCGGAATCCAAAGCGCGCACACGACATGTGCCCAAAGGCCTCGATCAGTTTGTTTGAACGCTCCGCCAGTGTTCGGGCAGAGTACACATCGCACTGGCGTACTGGGAGATTGAAGGCACCGCCGGCACAGCCATTGGCCCTCCGGAATGTAGGGAACACCGTAGCAGTCCTGGTGGACAGCCAAGTTGCACATGTCGCAGAACAGTATCACGTTTGTGTTCTGGCACTCGCCGTCCATGCAGATGCAGCACACTGCATCGTCATCCACTTCAATGCCAGGTGTTCCGTTAGCCGCCGCCTGCAATGGACAAAACAACACAGTTTTGAAAGACTTGATCCAACAGGAAATGAAAGCAAAAATCGATTGTTTGACCAATCGGCCAGTGCGACTTACCTGAAAGTACGATTCTTTTTCGAGTCTGTCCATTAGGAGCTCCAGTGTATCAATATTCACGGGGTTCAGTCCCAACTCATCGCGCTCCTCGTTGATCATTAGCAACCACATGGTGTCCTCCTCGTCCACGTCGTACTCAACCTCTCCGTCCAGCTCCTCTGCGGACTTTTCGATGAACCGGATGTAGGCATTCGGTCGCATTGGAGCATCCGAAATTAAATAGTTTTCGATTTTTTTGAACGAAGCCTCCGGCAGCTTAACCTCCGGTTCAATCACGTCCGGAGTCGCAATGATGCAGCTTGTGCTCAGCAATTCCTCATATTCCTCATCTGTGATCGTCGGCAGCGGCTCGTCTACCGATACTTTGATGCTCTTCCCATCGATGTCGTACTGCACGCAATTTTCCGACTCCAAGAAGTTGACACCCTCTTTTGGGGACGAGGCAGTTTCCTTCGGAGTTTGTGGAGAGGCTTGCAATCGACTGCGACCTCGTTTTTTATTGGGCGCCGCTACCGGTGTGGTCGGCTGTGGATTGTCGTGATCATAGTTGATCAAATGATACTGCAATCCAACCACAGACTTGTACGATTTGTCGCATTTGTCCACAGGACAAGCGTACGGGGGATTTGGTTGCGATTGTTTGATATTCTTGCAGTATTCAACCGCATCGAAGTCTAGACCCATTGTGTGTTTGACCGAATGTTAGCTTAAGGCGCTATACTGAATTATATCATAATAATTTATGTGAAAACTGTTGATAAATGTGAAATGTACACAGGAAAACTTTGTAAACGAAATATCCGAGTGGTAATAAATGGCGCAAATATGACAGCTGTTGCTCGTTTGTCGCTTTTCGGCTGTCAGTATGACATGTGACAAATAAAATGATTCTGATTGTACAGCGGCTCATGGTGAAATGATGGTAATGCAGTTAGAGAAAGTTTTAATTTATTCTTTTTTTATATTATTTAATTTCTTGAATACTAACACACGATGCATGACATAGACTCGATGATAGTGTAAATAAAAATAAAAATGTCGCTGTGGAAAAGCGCTTTGCGCGTTAATAATTAAGCATACTTCTGCTGTCGGTAATGTCTGATGCTGATTCACACGACGTGGATGTGTTCGTGAATGGTGGCAGCGCTATGAGAGCAACCAAACAAATCTTTCGTAAAACATTTTTAACTGTCTTTTTTTAATTTTGGCAATGAATTGAACATTAAAGCAAAATTATGAACACAAAGCTTAGTTGGTAGTGGATATAAATCTAGCTTGTACCGCCATTGTCCCCTTTCTTTATTCCATCAAACATCGCAGAATTCGCTTGAGAACAAAACTCTTGTCAACCAAGACGAACGATACACACAAACGTGATGGACTCGCCATATTTTCATCAAGCGAATCATGTACTTGTCTTGAGCAACCAAGGGTTCTGTCAAGCAGTATCTGATTTGTTTTCTGTTTCCTTATCAGCTTTTGTCAGCAGAGGGTCAGTGGAAAAAAATATACTCTCAGGGGTCACTCGAACATTCAGTAAAGTTGGGCTATTTACGGAATTCTTCTTATCTGTAGTAAAACCCGAGTACTGTGACGTAAAACGAGTGAACTGGAACACATTTTCGTACCGAGTTGGCAGAGAAAAATGTTTTTCATTCACAAATCTTGACAGATGTCAAATGCACTGACAAGGTAAAGCAAATCGAAGGTGATGTAAATATTGACGGACGAAAGGAACTGACTTTTGGCAGGAGAAAGACTTTCGTTGACCATGAAAACGCTACTGACTTCGAGTTGTCTAAAAATATTCATGGATCATATGTCTTTGGGGGAATTAAAAACTCAACGAAACTGATCGAAGCTATTTCTATTTACATTACTGCAAGAGTGTATAATTTGTTAAGTTTACTTCCGTTCATTCTGGTTGGGCTTCAACAATTCCAATCTGATTGACGAACGTAATCTATTCTTTTGTAATGCGAAGCTAATTTTGGAGTCAACAAAATTATCTATTTCGAAGTAACATCTTCTTTACTTGGGCTTTCAATAAAGCCTGACACAATGCACATGCACCGTTGGTGCTACCGTCGCGGTTGTCTTCCAAAACAGCAATATGAGGACAATGACCAAAATACTACGTCGTTTGTGTGGCAACACAAAAGAGAACTCTGCTGGACTGCTTTTGCATTATTCTCGAATTTGAATCCTGTAGCATGGCTGAAATGTGTAATAAATGTAATACGTAATGCACATATTTTAAGTAGAGTCGAGTTCAAATTCTCAATTCAATCCGACGTAGAATGAACAAACGGCTGACTTCGAAAACAATGGTACGAAAATAACCCTCTCATACAGTGTTCGAAAACGTGCTTTGTGACGTCGATAATCTAGTGCAAATAACAGGTTTCAGAATAGCAGGAATAAATGAACGCGATTCGAACGAGCGCAGGGGTTCCTTTGTCTGTTGTATTTTAGAACTGGAGTGATTCTTTAATTATATCCTTGCCACTTTCTACGCACTTTAATTCGATGAAAAAAAGCAAAATAGCAAAGTACGCAGCTCAGAAAAGTCGAGTCTAACATCGATTTACCAACTTTCGCCATGGCACGGCATGCGAAGCTATTGTCCAAAATTAAAACAACTTGTCTTGCACTTACATTGACCAAGAATGTCTACCAATTACTTCAGTGCATAGTGGTGATCTCCAAACAAAACGAGGGGCCCCATAAGAGCATGGATTTAAACAGTAATTTTTGTATTCAATGTCTTCAACCGGTCACTGCGAGATTTGCTTGCAATACCGGTTTTGAGAATTACATACGAGCGTCAATTTTTGAATGCGCTGAAGGAGAACGAGCGGCAGGTGTGATAATTGAAATGTGAACAAACCTAACTGTTGAGATGCGGGTATCACCGAGCTGGAGATATTAATATCGCGATGGCTCCGTCTGCCACAGCGCTGCTTAAATTAAAAGAGGGTCAACCCTGTCGACTGAATTCATGGAAACCCCGCGGTGCACCGTGAGAAGAATGTCCTTATTGTCTCTGTAATAAATGTGCCTAAAATGAGCGCATTATGCCTCACGACCTCCAGAATGTGATGCAATGAAACATGCACATTTCACTCCGATTTGGAGTGGATTTTCAGGACTCACCCATTATCGTCCAATTAATGTCATCTCTATCTACGTACTATAATCCTTCATTCCAACATTACTGGCAACGGGCACTATGCTATTTTTTAATTTGAGTGACGCTTCAGTCAGGGGTGGGCCTTCCACCTGGGCCTAGTTTCTACGTTGTGCGTGCTGCGAGTATTTATTTTACTTTACTCGAATGGAGATGTCCGTTTAAGAACATATTTCTCGCCAGTTATTCTCTCCGGGCATTGTCGGGGACTTGTTGGAGGTGGAACCTTGAATTGTGAATGATCTGAAATTGATCTGAAACTCAAAGCATCAATTCACTACGCGACGATGGCCACTAAATAAATAAGGTAACATCACAGTACAACTCCTGCAGCAAATCTCTTCGCCAGCATCTGTTCTTCGTTTCCTTCCGTAACAACAATGTGTCCTTGGCAAATAATTCTCGAGGACTTATGAGAAGTTTCGAGCAGGAAGTTAACATTAAGTCATTGGCCGTGCACTCATTGGCATGTCACCACTTCAACCAACGAGTTTGGAGTTATGGAGCACAATTTATTTGCAACTCTTATGTCGAGTGTAAAGTTTGGTTGAAGGGGTGAACAAGGAAACATGGAGAATGTTTAGTTTCACACATGAGGGCACACAAATACGACCAGAGAACGATTGAAATTCGGAATAAATGTCGAGTGTTTATCTAGCGTGCGCTTGAATATTGACTGGATAGACAAGACCCATTGATTGCATCGATGCGAGCCTGTTCGTAGTTGAGTGTTACCCTCTAGGCCATACGGAGGAAATACAGCAACAGAAGTGAAGCATTATGGAGACAGCCAACTTCTAGCTCTCTTCCCTCTTAAAATTCTTGAAAACCATTTTTTATATCGTTTTCTAAAACCAAAAGTGGCCAAATATCGATGGCACGAAGGTAATGCTCTGTATTTGGTGGGATCAGAAGGTGTGCTGCTAAAACCGGGTGAAACCATCAATGGACAACGCCACCGAATACAATTAATCCCTTTGAAGAGAGCAGTAGGCGAAAAACGCCCGGAATATGCGACCAGACACGGGACAATAATTTTCATCATGACAACGCTCGGCACCACGTTGCTGTTCCGGTTAAGAACTATTTGGAAAACAGTGGATGGGAAGTTTTACCCCACCCGCCTTATAGCCCAGACCTTGCCCCTTCTGATTACCATTTGTTGCGGTCGATGCAGAACGCCCTCACTGGAATACGGTTCACATCAGGAAGAATATCAAAAATTGGCTAGTTCTAGGGATGGGATCCACAAATTGCCAGAAAGGTGGGAAAAAGTCATAGCTTCAGATGGGCAATACTTTGAATAATGCTATTGTACATGTTTTTCTTAAATAAACGCACGAATTAAGTTATAGATCAAATAGATTCCGAAGAAAATCAGTGAAAGATTTGCAAAAAGAGTGGTTTTCCTATTCAATTTCTAAGAGATACCACATACGACGTTAACGCTGGCCTCAGAAATGAAATGAACAGCTTCTCAGCTCTCTATGTTTCCTCCCATCTATGTTTACATTTTTCAGCGGTCACATCTTGGTAATTTTGTATACCTACAAAGTTTCTTTGGAAATTGAGTTGCGAGAGCGGTTAAAGAGCCAGGGAATGGCATAATGAGGAAGAATTACAAAACGTGGTTGAATCTGCACTTTGGGTAGTAAATGTGGTCGATTTGAAAATTTCGCAAAAATAGAAATAGATCTACCTAATGATGGGACTGGAGTAATGAGTGACTGCAGCAATTTCACTTTCAACCCGAAATCGAGTTCAAATGGACTAATTTGAACTCGAGTAGAACAACCGATTTCAGTGCAAAAGTTCAAAATCGCGTCACTGTCTGTAAGAAAAAAGGCTATTTACGTAGGTTCTGTTTCCATTGTCTAAAATGGCTTAGTAATTGTATTAATTTGTCCAAATAGAAGTGAGTGGCAAGATGTATTTAGCTTTGAAAATGAGTGAGAAGAAATTAGCTGCTTGGCTTTGATAAGTTTGATAAGTAAGTCGAAAGGGTCAAGTTGTTTGCAAAGGTACAAATGCACAAAAGCATCCGAAATACCTTCATTTTAATTTTACACATACAAAGTCAATATTCAAAAATCAAGGATGAAGGTGGAAAGGGCGATGCTAAGGAATCTTTGGTTGATTAAGCACCACCACCAGGGCTTACAAAACGACATTTTCAACAGCTTTCGCTGTCATCACTCTCAAGACGCTTTTCCAAACGTCTATGTCTATTTTGTATTGTCTAATAAGATTAGTGGGCTTTAAATTTTGTAGTACAATAATGTGTTCTGCGCCTTTTACTCGATTTTAGTTCCAATGATTTGTCGTAAACTCGAGTAGGACTGGATTATTTTCTGGAAACGACACGAGTTACTCGAGTGAAATAAAATCACTCGAGTCACATCAGTGAATCGACCACAATTGTGGTAATGTCCCAAAACTGCTTAAGAGGAGACAACATGAGGGGACAATATTTGAAAAGGGCCCTACCGACCTTAGCAAGCAGGTAAATAGGAGAATGAAGTAATATGTGTAAACAAGCATGAGGTGTGACAGTTTGACAAAGACAAGTCCATAGATGCTATATTGTTTCGGAGGAATGTGTAGCGACATGTTGCGACACATAAATCGTGCATTTGCAACAAATTGTATGGTTTTTCGATGTATTTACTTTCCTTTGTATGTAGTTTAAAAATGCCTTTGATCACTGCATTTTCCTCTTTAAAAAACATTCCGTGCTGCTGTGGGAATTACTTGCCGAGATAGGGTGAGAAACATGAGAGTGCGCTAGGAACTCAGCATTGAGGAGCTCTTCTTCGAACGGAGAGGGCTATGCTTCGGTGGTTTGGTCAAGTGGCACGAATGTCCCCTTCATCACGACTTCCGAGGCGTTGAATGCGACTGCATCAGGAAGGCGAACGCTTGGCAGGCCCAGGAAGAGAGGGTTGGACCAAGTCCAAAAACTCGCTTGGATACGCTTGGGATTAGCTCCTGATGAGTTAGAGTCAATGGCGGAGGAACGAGTTGCCTGGAGATATCTCGTGCATGGTTTACCCCCGCGGTGGAACATGCGTGTCAGAAGATGATGATGAAAAATTCCATTTTAATAAAAACTTAATACAAAACGTTGGAGGCATCTCAGGGCCCCTGCGGGCGCCTATGTGCCCAGAAATGAGGTGTAAACCGAGTATAGTCTCATTGGTCACGGTCGCTTGGTGGGTTGGTGTGTCGACCCCTACGCACTTGAGTCTACGCAGCCCAGGCTCGATTCCGAGCAAAGCCGTTAGGAGTCGCCTTGAAACTGTAAGTCCCTTCCAATCGTGAGAGAATAATAGCACGCACAACACGAGTAGTTGCTGACAAACTAGGCCCTGGCCCTCTGACTGTAGCGAGACCCATATTATTATACTCTCGTTTAACTTAAACTACAAATAGAGCTCAGTTCAAAGCCCAAACGAAACCGAAAAACTCGCTGAAACCAAAAACTTCAGCTGTGAGACTGGGCATAAGTTGTTCAAATACACATATTCGCACAAGTCACCTTTTCTGTAAAAGTAAAATAAGAACACAAGAGAGCACTCAATTAAACCACTCATCTCACAGTCATAAGGAATCTACCGAAAATGATTAACCATTTAATTTTCAAATTAACATTCATCTGGCGGCAAATGCCGTACGTAAGTGAACAACTAGCACACAGCCACTAAACGGCTCCACGATTTGAATTAATCACGGAACCACACACGAAACTTCAACCGAAAAACACACAAAACCAAATCCATGGCAATGCGTTGACCAAACATTCCCTCCAGCACCGCCGCACCGTGATCCGCACAACACACACTTATCGGACTGTGTGCATGTGCGTACAGATGCGGGCGCCACATTTCGTCCATTGTTTGGATCAATTAAACAAGACCACAACAAGGCCCGTTTCGGCACTTCGACTGGACAAGCCACGCGGATTGAATGGAGTTGTCTGAGACATCAAGTGCTTGATTGTATTTGAAGCAATTGTGACAGCGATCGTTTAGGAAACCTGTTTGGATGTCAGGAAGCCTCAAACGTCGTGAATTGGCTATAATTCTTCAGTTCGGCGCTGCAGAATTAGATAAAAGTGTTTCGCTGAATTTGAATTGAGCAATTTGCATACACTGCGCATGTGTGTGCCTGGCGTCTCACCGTTTCCACGAACTGAGTCGGTTTTCAGATAATTTTTGCATATTTCGTTCACCAACTGGACTGGATCGGTTGAATGAAACTCGTTGAACTTGCTTCGCACCCCAGAGCTCTCTCTAGCTCTAGCTTTTGCAAGTATTCTGATGCCTTGGTGGAGCATGTGAGACCCTTATCTACTCCAGTAGCGTTCTGTTCACTATCGGATGATCTTACGTTTGCGTGGTTAAGTTTCTGATAAGACACTCGATACGTGATTACAACGCGGGGTCTGTGATCTTTCTGACTGACTGCCTGAGGGTCGAACGACTACGAGGGGATACAACAGGTCCTTCGTTAGAACAGACCGAATATGAGGAGCATTTTGAGCTACGGAGTCACTGAGCAGGATCAGGGACGTCCCGTTTCAATCACATACGTCAATCCGAACTGCAGCTTATCGTCGACAGATTGCTTGCATTCAGTTTGTCATAATTTACTGTATGAATCAATTAATAATTCCTGAATTTGGTGTGATTGTGGAAAGTTGCTGCGAATATTGTGGTTCGGCAGGAGGCATGTTTTTCTTACTTTGTGCAGCTTATCCTCGACAGATTCATGAACGACCGACTTTGATGTGTGTACTACAATTCTTTTGTGGAACTACAGTCCGGGGACCTAGACCTCAAAGAACAAGCCTCTGCAGCTAGTGCGAGCTTTGGCTTGCCGCCCCCATCTATCCGTCTTCACGTGTACGCCTCACAGTGAATATAGTAATCACATGCCACTGCGACCACGACAGGTATATTGTGACCCCTTTCTTGATCTCTTAGCGATATTGAGAAATTTGATAACCACTCTAGATGGAACGTCTTGATTTTGTTCCTTGTATTATATCTGCTTGATGTGAGATTTGGTCACCGGAAGAGTAGGTGACCATAGTACCCCTTGAATGTCCGCTGTGTACGCAAGTTTCTGCGCTGCTGCGTCCCATTTTGTGCAGGTGATAGTTTCATAATAAGTGGGTTGTAAGTGCGCAAGATAATACCCTTAGGTCATAGGTTGTATGGCCTTATGCATGGAGTGTGTAAGTCTCTCCTGGTTGAGTTGGATGCGGGAGTTACTTGTGTGTTCCATGACGATCACTGGGAGAGGTCAGATATGGAGAGCATGAGCCACGTCTCACTTAAGTAGGTGAACTCAATGTGTTGCCGAAGGGACAGACACCTCCGATTTCAAAGTGAAAACTGAATTTTCGAAACTTGTATTTTTCTTGTTCACATGCACAGATAAACGCTTGAACATTTCACCACGCGTAAATCGAGAACCTTTGTTTGACTATGCTGACCACGCACATGTGCGAGTGGATGTGAGACTTGCTCTTTGAGAATTCTTAGCACTAAGTGGTGCTGAAAAACCACAGCTCTGAAAGTTGAATGTTGACTTGCATTTAGAACCACCGTGAGGCGGCGTTCGGGAACAATATCCATTCTATGATATTCGAGAGCTTCCGGGAAGTGTTTGTTTGCTAGGGTCTGTTGCCTTGCCCTGGGAAGCGCGGGCAGGAGCAAATGAAGTGAGTCAAGGATTCCGGTTCTGTCGTGGTATTCCAACTACGGCTGTGTGTGTTTTCAGTGCCCTCAGAGACTCTGGCTATGTGTTCCTGGCCATTGCACATTTAGTTAACCGTTGACCACCTAAGGTCATATAGATGTTTGCACAATATAATAAATTATAAGATTGAAATGGGTGGCGTTACAGCCCCTAGATGATGGGTTTAACTTTTACAGTAATCACTCGCGTTGTACATAGGTACTTGGTTTACTCGTATTTGCCTTCTGTAAATAATAATAATAATAATATGGGTGGCGCTGCAGCACGTATACGGCCGGGGCCTAGCTTCTCAGCAATCACGCGTGTTGTGAGTGATGTTGTTCCCTCACGATTGGACGGGACCTTTGACCAACTGCTCAATGGATCTTGGCAATTTCTTATTGGCATGACTGACGGCTAGACCAACCGAAAGACACATTTAATAAATATACAATTTCGATTAACGTTTTTAATTTAAGCTACGAAAAATAAAAAAAAAAAATAAAAATTCTGCAGAGTGAACTTAATTAACAATTTTGACAATATTTTCTAAATTTTTTCAAACTGCTGAAATCTTTTTTGAAGAATGTTCTAATTTTTGTGATCAAATCCTGCAAAATTGAATTTGCTAAATCTGGTAACGCTGCCCGCAGTTTTCTGTCGACTCCGAATGACCAACTGGAGAAGCATTTTCTAGACAGTTATACTCTTTGATCACTGTCAGTGACTCGAGGTGGGGCCGTGAAAATTATTTTGCTCGCATTGAACCTAGACAACGTAGGCTCCAGTGCATAGGGGTCGAAGCAGCAAACCTCAACGCCACGGCCGCCCACAATATGGTTCGCTTTGTGGAAGATTAAAGTAAGTCTCCTCCAAACTCCTTTTTCACAAAGGGGACCAAATAGAATTCGAAGGATTTTTCTCTCGAGCGACCGACGCCATACAGCAGGACTGTGATTATAAAGGTGAAGTCCGAGAAAGGACTTTATTTTTCAATTGCCGCCTCAGCCTATAGACAAAGCAGTTGGCCAGGGTTATCCCTCGCTTTATCTCCGTGGTGACGTCATTTCCGGGGCTTATTGCCGAGCCTAAGTAGACAAAGTCCTTGAATTCATCGGCGCTGTATCTGTCTATTGTGACACTTTGTTGATGGACCTTTTTGTGGACAGCATGTACTTTGCTTACCCTCGTGCACGGCAAGACCCAACATAGCCGCTGCTCTCTCGATGCTCGCAAGTGCCCCACTTGGCTGTCAGTGAGCTGAGTTCTTCTGATGATGTCAATGTCATCGCCCTATGCGAGCAGTTGGACAGACTTGTGAAAAATCGTGCCTCTGGGGTTGACGCATGAGTTACACACGATCTTCTCGAGGATTATGCTAAAAAAAAAACTTCAAACTAATAAAATGCCCACATGGCCTTCTCCTGAATACTCTGGTTTGAAGATCAGCAACGTGACTATTTATCTGCGTTTAAGTACACACATACTTTCAAAGATATGTTCAATCTATTCACTCACGGAAATAACTCCCCAAAAGGAGGATGAAATAACCCCCCAGTACTCGTAGTTCGCCTCACTTATCAACAGACACAAAAATATTCCGCATAACATGTGGACCTTCACGATAGTCCCATCGCCTGGATGGACTAAGCCGCCTCGTGGTTTATTCAACTTCTCCCAACCGATTATAAACTGTAAACTTTTTATTTTTTATTTCTTTTTTTTTTGTGAATAAATTTTCATAATCTCGCCGAACAGTACGCACATGGATTGATTTGGAAGAAAGAAATTGAATTCTGGTTATCAACGGTTATCAGGCAACAAAAGCGTTGCGATTTTTTACACAAACACTCGCACACTGGCATGGTCATCTACACACCGACGTCGTCGTCGGTCGGTCGGCGGGGTGGTGTGTAGCTAAAGCTGCAGACTTCTAAGTATCAGCTTAAGCACATTGCGCCTTTATTTTGAAAAGGTTATCTCTCGGCGTTTAATGGCCGAGCTTGTCTGTAAACGTTAATCGGGCATTCGAGGGAGATGCGAGTGCTTCTAATTGATTAAGCATGAAATTACTTGATAAATATTTTTCGTTTTCGCTTAGATTTAATACTTTTTTAACTTCTCTGTATCTCGTGTTTATCTCGATGTCAATGCACTGACATACTGACTGATGCGTCATTTGCAATTTTTGTGATATGTTAGGTTTTCTAGACGTGTACTGAAGGAATATGGGCGGAAATGGGAGCATCGAGACGTACTGTCGAAACTGAATTTCGTTGTTACCATGACAAGTACCATGGATTGGTCCATGCTCCACCTAGACACCACTTGTGTAGGATGGTGTCTGTCACTATCCAGCTTTTCGTAGGCATGTCAGCCGCTTTGCTTGCATAAATTCATTTAATTTGTGGAGACTACTCATCTTTTTGGGGTGGAGAAGGTCAGTACTCTTTAATTTAGAGTACGATTACAAGTCAGGGAATGGCCTCCGGAGGGGCCGTTGTCTTGATTGGTCGAACACAGCGAGCCGTCGATGAAGCGTTTGCTGTCATTGAAACCGAGGCGGCCAAATGGGTTTAGCGGTGAGCGAGGGTAAAACGAAGTACATGCAAGGACGCTGAAAACCGACCACTCTGCCAGAACGTCACCATAGGCAGTTATAACTTCGAGATAGTGAAGGACTTCGCCTCGGCTCCGCGGCGATCCGCGCAGTATTAGTACCGAGGTCAAATGCAGAATAGCTCTTGATAACCGCTGATTCTATGGGTTCAAGAAGGAATTGAGTAATAGGGCCCGGCCCTCTTTCGGACCTTGATCCCGTCTTGCTCTAGGCATGGGCTATATAAAAAGCGGATGAAGAGACTCTTGGTCTTTTCGAGAGGAAAGTTCTGCGCGCTATCTGTTTGCGTTGACGGTTTTTTTGGAGAAGGTTCAACCATCAACTGTATGGGCTGTACAGCGACATGAGCCTAGCCAGGCGTCTACGAATGCAACGCCTAACATGGTTAGGCCATGTAGAGCGTATGGACAACTTAGCTCCGGCCCGAAGAATCTTCGACTATGAGCCTGTGAGACAACGCAGTAGAGGACGCTCTCGCAGAAGGTGGCGCACACAAGTTTAGGGAGACCTCAGCTGTTTGGTGTGAAACTGCAAACACCTGGCGAGAGATCTGGACGCTTGGAGAGGCATGTTGAGTGAGGCCAATGACCACCCCGGACTGTAGAGCCCTAAGAAGAAGAAGAACAACAACGATTTATCCGATACGTCAATTGCAGTTTCATCTGCGAATGCTATACTGAAATTGTTTTTGAGAGCTCTTAACAACTCATTTGTGATACTATAAATAAAACTGGACAGAGTTTGGACCCTTGTGGAACACTGTTATATATTTCTTCTACATTATTTTGTTTATCCAGGATTTTGAGGGTAAATTGCACCACGATTTTGCACCTCTATTCATACCTTCATAGCTCCCCTCCCATGCTTTTCGGAGTCGTGTTGAGGGTGATATGCTCCTGTTGCGTGAAGGTGGAGGAGATCCTAGAGTATTCTCTCCAAACCAGTTTCCTTTAGGCATCTGAGAATGAGAGCTTGTTCTAGTGACTTCAATTCTTCCTCACATAAGCAAGTGGCTCACATAATCCCAGTATATGTTGTGGCATTTCATAAGATTTTTCGCAGAATCTGCAGAGACCTTCTGATACATACATTTCTTGGTCTTTTTTAAGCCCAATGCATTGTTCCAGGCATCAGCCCGGATCATTCATTCTAGTTTCCCCGAACTCTTATCTGAGGACGTGATCTCCTACAGCGCAGAATGGTTCGGGACCTATAAAAGGTTCCGATCCGATATTTCTTAGCGAGGGAGTCCGCCATTTCATTGTCGTCTATTCCTGTATGGCCAGGTATGCAGTATGCGTTCGTGCGGTCGGGCTCTGACGTTTTAAGTAGATACACGTAAATCCATTAAGCACAAGTTGCAATACAGCGGTCGCGCTTTGTTAGTTGTTAGAAACAATTTTTATTTATTTAATAACAAATAATTGCTTGTAGGGTTATTATGAGTAGTAATTTGCATTTTAAATGGATTTTATACCATTTTACGTGTGAAACGCGCGAAGTTTTATTGTGATTTGGAAAAGTGAGGGAGCCGCTCTTTGGCATAACATTCTCGTAAAATCGATAAAACGTGTACGCATATTAAAGCCGGAACACGCGACCGCCCTAGAGCGCATATATGTTTTGGCCTTTCAGCTTTAAAGGTTACATTTTTACGTTTATATTATTTATATTTATATATAAAAAATGGTGTAAAAAAAGTATAGTATTTCATCAACTGAGAAAGACTGGACCGATTTGGCTAAATTTGTTTTCCTGTTGTTCGTAATTGCCGGGAAGGTTTGAGCAAACTAGCCGGAAATGTCGGGAAATGGAAAAAATCGAGAGAGAAATAAAATCAAAATTACACTAGTTATGTAGAACATTACGTTCAATTGCAAAATTCAAAGCGGTATTTATCAATTCAAAAAATATCAGAAAATCAGAGGTTATCCAATTTAATTGTGGGCATTCATTGCGAAATATTCATTCCGTAAGTTTTCTTAAAGAGAACATTCTTTTGAATATGTTTAGTGAGAAAAGACTTTGTTGTTTGCTTGACTAATGCCTCTTATTTGGCGATCAAACCTTGTTCGAAGTACACTTCGTGCAATAATTAGTCAGAATTTCTCTGATAATCAAACGCAAGAGAACGCAAGAGCCCATATTGCACAGGTTCGAGCTGCAAAATCACAACCTCAAATTCGACAGAATGTTCCTAGACGAAGATCAGTCGTAAATGCAGACTTGTATGACGCCGCTTTCGAATACGATTCCTCAATCGCCTGCAAAGATATTGGCTATAGGTTCATTGTCTGTTGTATGCAAGCAGTGCAGTGCATTGGTGTTTCAATCGGCCAGCGAAGCATGAGGACGTCGATAGCTTAAATTTCATTATTCAAAGCCAAATCGTGGGAGACCTGCATTCGTACAAATCCGTTAATAAGGTGACCGACGAGGATGAAGTGACCAACTATCCGACGGAATTTTTAAATTCGATTGATGTGCCAGGAACTTCGCCGCATAATTAACAGCCGAAGGGGCGATCTACCGTATCATGTTGAGGAATCTGAATCGTTCGAAATTGAGCAACGGTACGCGGCTATCCGTCAAGAATCTGATGAACAATGTGATTCAAGCGACGATCTTCAAAGGAGAGAAAGTAATTATCGCACGAATTCCGATTATTCCAACTGATCTTTCATTCCAATACGAGCGGATTTAGTTCCCCCTTCGATTGGCTTTGGTCTGAAGTCTGAAGTCTGAGGGATTAATCTCGAATTTCCCTGTTTTTCGCACTGTAAGCTGTACGTTAACTGTTTTCTTTTTATTCATTTTTATTTCTTTTTTAATTAATTTCACTTACATTCTACACAAAAGTGCTTAAAACTAGCTTAACAATCTTAACAAAAGTTCTTACATCTAGATTACTGATCCTATACGGGTACTCTAAGCTATCCAACTCTTGATTTGCCTCTCAGCTTAAACTGTTAAAATTTTTTGTTTTAATGGACAATACTTTATTGTTTTGTTTTGTCTGACCAAGAAAATTAAAAAAAAACTTGGCTTGTATGTTATCTGTTCGGCTGTTGTGTGCAAACCGTGTTCGTTGTTTGTTTTTCCGCCGATTTCGATTCCATTCACGTTGAAATTTGATTGATTCGCATCTCCGGGTCCGCTAGTTTTGAATAAAATACATATTTTTTACATAAGGGTTCTTTTGGTGTTAAATTACATTTTAAAGGAATGAATTTTTTGCATTGCTTTCCTCCATGATGTGATGAAATGTGATCAAGAAGTTTTATTTTCGCTCTGATCTGAATGTGTGCAAAGAAGACATGTGAAAAAAATTACCTCCTGTTAAGTCTTTAATCATTGGTAGCTGGCTTTTGAGAGACAACTTTCACTCCATGACTATATTGGTTAGATAATTTATTTTCCGTCAATACTCTCCAAAAAAGCAGCTATACTCGTAGATGTTTTTCTAAAAACAGAGCCGGTAATTCTAAAAAATAATTGCAACCGAAGTCAATTAAACCAAATAATCACGCATTCAAATTGTAGCTGCAAGCCAAAAACAAACATGCCTGCACTTTCCCTTAGAAGCCTTTTCTTCTTCTTCACGAATACAAAGGTATCATCGCGCATACACATATCTATACACAATACCGTGTGGTATCATCTTTCGAACATCAATTTTGATGAATACGAGATTTACATACCTCAGTTTCTGTGGCTAACAAAAGAGCACTCCTTGATAAACAAACGCCAGCATCGCCAGCGCCTACTACACAGCACAATCGGACCCTCCATTGTGCACTGAAAAACGTAAACAAACGTAAACCAGCCCATGTCAAACCAGTTATTGTGTGTATGTATCCGAGAGCAAAACAATGTGCAGCCCCAATAAAAACGGAATCAAGATAGGTAAGATCAACAAATGGATATCAAGACCGCAGTCGTAGGTGCTCAAAAGAAATTCAAGACTATTTAACATATTTCAATATGAACGAGCCCGCATACATGCACGAGTGTACACACCGCACCACTGGATGTGTACGGGCGCGAGCAACAAAGCATCCGTATCTCACCAACATTTGACCAGCTCGTGCTTTTATCTCTGCAACGCAATTAATTCAATCCCAATGAACCAACCTGAAGCCTCATCGCAGCTAGATGAGACGCTTCCATCTGTGCGCTCCATGTGAAAACAAGAAATAATCAAGTCAAACCATTAATCCATCCAGGAAGGCGAAAAGTGCCACTGCGACTCGGTTGAATTCCCCACCATCACCAATCGTTTGTGATTACAGGCCAAGTACTCGCACTCCGGCCAACTGATAATTCGTTGATCTTTCATTCGCGACAACATCACAGCACAGCGCAGAGCAACTCAACTCAACTCAAACACTTGACGCTCTTTCTGCGCCTCTATCCACCGGGCGGCACGCTCTCTCGCTCTCTCCTTGTCTTCGGCTCTCCGCTTTGTTCTCTCCGCAATAAACAATAATTATAGACGAATCAAAACTGATAAGCACTGTCAGAGTGTACTCGTTGTAGAGCTGTGACCGAAAACCAAAAACCAGCTCTCTGCATTCTACCCAACGTCGGTAGCTGTCAGTTATAGCTCGGACCCTGGTTTGGTACGACGACGACGACTACGACGAGCCGATCACAAATCCGAGAGTCTTAGACTACGTACAGCAGACCAAAACAAAACCCAAAGTTGTTCAGTTTAATGTAAGAAAAAAAAAAGCAGAAAAAAACATAGCATCGCGATATACTCAAGGGATCGAAGCTATAGACTCTCGTTGCACTTTGAAATCGTACTGTACTTCATTTGGGGATATTAGAGGCCGACCGATCGGACAAAGAGACTGCCCCTCCGCCTCCTTGCGCCCCGACACTGTGGACGCAGTTCTTCGGTTCTTGACTTCTTTGTTGTGATCATGTAATGATTGTGTTCGAGTGATAAAACCTGATTCCGCGTGTGTGATGCGAGAGCAGCAGTACGATTGTGATATTAAATTCTTTTGTTTTGAAACTCGAGAGGCGAACAGCTCGAATCTAAGTCAAGGTGTGCGGTGTTAGTGTGCGTGACAGCGGGCAGTGAAAAGAAGGTGCACTCAGGAAGAAAGTATCACTGACGGACGGAGAAATCATGGCGACAAATCCGCTGCCATTCGATCCGCCAACGTATGAAGATGCAACGGCGTTAGGCAGCAAGAAAGCAGACAGCGCCACCACCATCGAATGCGGTGCTATGCCAAAGGACGATGTCAAGAAGACGCAGAGCTTCATGGAACCCGTTTACAAATTGGTCGGGATAAACGCACAGCCATCAACCAAAGAGCTAGGAACACTAATCTGTGAGTAAACTTATCGCAAAGTGTTTGTGTTTTGTTTTGCTTGTTGTATTGTGACACGGATGACAGCGATTTGCATTCGGTGCTAAAAAGTGACTCCGACTGTTCGTGGAGAATTTCGCAAATTGATTAACGGGTAATCTGTTGCGGACAAGTGAATTGCGCCGTGGACGTGTAGTTCAATTCAATGTCAAGTAGATTGTGCTGCACCCGGGGTCTTGGAAGTGTTTTGCAATTGATTCGAGATGCGATAAAGATGACCGGGTGGGATTGATGCAGCTTCGAAGGGGGCTTACTCTCTAATCTTGGAATTCAACTGGTCCTGGGATCTTCACAGTTTACTGCTGACTGACGTGTGTTTCAAATTGTAAAGCTGCATTTTGTTGACAGACTTTTTTCCGCAATCAATAGGCACTCAGTGAAATTCTTCTGCGTTCGGCAGTGACCAAGCCTTTGGGGTTATTTCGGTACATACCCTCAGACTGGAGCGGGAATTGGAGTGACCTAGTTCGGATGAAGTTGAGACAAGGACTTCGGCAAATCCACAAAGTTCCAGTATCCGAATAAGAGAAGCTGCTTATCATTACCCGAACTACCCGGTTCCCAACATGTCCACCTACTCGAATACCTGGGTAGTGCCATTACCCGAGTCGCACTGTTTGACAGGCTGGAGATAGATAAGTTCGCGAGTATGATGAATTTGGCGATTCAACTGCCATGTTCTACTTCGTTTCCTTCCTCTAGCAGCACAGGCCGACTGCCAATCTTACCCTTTGCTAGATTGCCTGCTTAATCTTTCGATTCGGCGGTACCTGCCGGAGTCAGGTGCTGAGCTCGTTGTCAATCGGTGCATTCAAATCAACAATTCTTCTATTCCCCAGGTCACTTACCAGATTGCAGGGATTCGAGAAGTTGTTGCCTTAAAACATTTCCCGTCGATATGTACAGCCAAGCCATTTGTACGCGCGATTGATAACGAGCCAAAACAGCTCAAGGTATCCGCATAACATTGACGTGTGTCTCAGTAGCAATTGTATGGTTTTCAGATTAAATTGAACACGCATTCATGTTGGCCCACACATTTTTGTTCCGAAAACATGACCGTGAAGAGAACATTTTGAAACTTTCAGATAACAACTTTTGGTCTGAGAACTGGGACGCGCAGAAGTGGTCTCGTTTTAATGGATTAGGGAGGCTTTCAGGGTCAGGGTCCCATGGGGCACTGTTTGTTTTGAACGCGAAAATATTTCTTGATCGAGAAAAAAGGATACATTTTGGGAGACACTGTGAGATTGTTACTCATTAAAAAACAGATCGCTTTATGCTCATACTACACCTAAGTCAAAGAGCAGTGGATTTGTATTTAAAGATTGAATTTGTAAAGGTGTCGCTGGTCTCCACTAAAATACCTCAATTTCATGGGAGTTGGATTTATCGTCCACTCTTCCACTAACCACTTCAACGCCGGTATTATGACGTTATTCTGACGTACGCAAGTCTTATTCTTACTGAAGATGGTGAGGCATAGTCACCCATTGATGTTAAACTATCAGCAGCTGACACTGGCTGACATGTCGGTTGCTCCGAACTGACATTTGATCCATCTCAATAAACAGAAAGGTCAAATTTCCAAAGACTTTGAATGCGTTTTCCCTATTCGTTTGTTGAGGAACACCAGTTTGAGTTCTAGAATAAAATAATGCCACAGAGACAAAACCTTCGGTTTGTCGGTGACACTTCAGACCGATGTGGAAATAGGCTTAGCTCCTGCATTAACCAGTCGTGTTGTGCGTGCTATTGTGGGGCAGACTTAACATTTTATGTCGACCCCGAAAGGCGAAGTTTGAGAAGCTTTGGAGCGCTGCCAGTCACTCGAAGGGTTTCGGAGCCTTGAAATATGAAAGTCAGGGCTTGAAAATAGAGACGACGTCCACAACGCCCGATGCTAATAGAACAGAGTTTCATTTATAAACGATTTTCTTTATTCTTTCTTTTTTTTTTGTGGTGCTGGCCTTGACTATCGCATAGGTTTCAAAGCAGAAATCTTCTTCAGCCTTACAACTGCCTTACATCCATCCAACAACCCTTATTGAAAACGAAATTTTGTGTGAGCACCACAAGCGACATATATACGCTCAAGCCGCTCGACTTCATTCATAGACCATATCAGAATCGTTAATCAGACAGTATTTCTGCACCCTCCCCTTTCAGGCTTTCTGAGCTTAATGATTTCTTTCGCATGAAACTAAAGTCGAACTTAGTTCATTTTTGAAATGAGGGGTATTAAGCACACTAGAGCCATGATCTATGTACAACAAACCAATCAATGTTTGCTCTTTAGATGCGCAATTCCTTGGAAATCATTTAACGATTTGAGATTACATCTAGACTTACAAACTAAAGGTTAGGGTGTTGGCTCAATAATAGGGACCCAACTGATGTACTTCAACTAATTTATTGTTTATTATTATTATTGTCGGTTTATTGTTTATTTTTGATGTCCTACAATGGCCGATGCTTACATGGGGTTGTTCAAGTCTGTGTTTCCATGGTGGTCCTTTTAGGATGGGGTGGTGATATGGTAGCCGACTTAGCCTCGATGGTGATTGCTATCGCTGCTCTGGTAGAATCCATGCAGCTCGATGTTCGACGTCGTTGGAGAGCAGAGCTTTCAGCAGATTTAACGCGTTGAGGTAGCGTTGTGCGGGGATTGTGTTTCACAGGTTCCTGATTTCCTCGATAGGATGGTTGTTGATGTCTAGTAGCTGCTTTCTGAACAGTGTCACCTTGTACTGTTGCAGGGGGATGTGGTGCCTTGTTGCTGTGGTGCCTTTGACTGTCCCTGTCGAAGGTGAGTCTGGTACATATTTCTTTCGAAAATTGTGACCTTCGCCATGCTGGTCTTAGATGTGGTGTGCCATAGTGCGAAGCCGTATGTTAAGATCGGCCGTATAAGCTGCTTGGATAGCAGCATGGCTTAATCCATTTTGCTTGCGCATAAAGGGATAGATGCGATGGAAGCCTAGGTTGGCTTTCTTTAAGGTCAGTTTCGAATGACTGTTGAACTTCACACTTTCCGTGAAATGAATGCCAAGATACTCGACACTTTCGTTTGCTGATATTTCTGTACCGTAAATTTTTTCTAATCTAGATTCTATTCTAGATTCTAAATCTAGATTTTTGCCAAATTTCGTAGAGAACGCAACTATTTCTGGGAATGTATGCAAAACCCTGCCACCAACAGTCATTTACGTACGTAATAAGCGATTGATATAATACAAGCTGCTGAGATGCAATTTCTACGGGCTGTTGTGGGAATTGCTTGCCGGCATCGGGTGAGGAAAACAGCAGTGCGCGAGGAACTCAACATTGAGGAGCTGCTTCTTCGAAAGGAAAGGGCTATGCTACAGTGGTGTGGTACGTGGTGGGCGTTGAATGCGATTCCATCCGGTTGGCGACCGCTTGCCACACCCATGACGAGGTGGTTGGACCAAGTCCAAAAACTCGCCTCGTTAAGCTGGAGCATAACTCCTGATGAGTTAGAGTCGATGGCGGAGGATCGAGTTGCCTGGAGATCTCTCGTGCGAGATTTACCTCCGCGATCCCTTTAGTGGAGCATGCGGATCAGTAGATCAGGAGATGATGGTGATGACAGATTGATTTCTCTCCCACCTAAGTTAGGAAAATTGAGTAAAACCTAGAGAAGTGGTTATTATGGCCACAGTGTGTCAGTTCTGAATTCGGTTGTGTGTGTGCATCCGAGATTGCTATAGCCTTTCCAAGCTCTGAGTTGGCTTTCGGAAAAATATCGTTTCGTTTGTTTCGTAGGACACTATGACACCCAGCAAAGAGTTAACGTATTTGTCAATGATTCCAATGTTTGCATAGCCTGTTCCAATGTTGGCATAGCCTATGACAACTTTCGAAGTTTGGAAGAAGGTCGAGGTTCTGAATGCCGTTTGGGTTTCAAATTAAATTGCGGTCAGTTAAATTTTGGTCTTTCAGAGCTTTATCACGACCAGCATAAAGCAGATGTGCCCCTGCACTCTGTGCTCGCACTCGTTTGCGAGAGCCTTTAGTGTATAAGCCCATTTCCTCCTCATCCACTCCCATCTGTCCATGAACCGTAATCTTATTGAACCCGCTCAAAGATAAGCTTTCTTTCTCTCAACTGACAAACACCAGCATTATGATCAAACAGTCTTTAATTCCCTTTGATTCATTGAAGGTTCATTGAACATCAACACTTTAGCAAGTAATTGCTCAAAACCAGTTTAGCCATCATTGCAGCTTGGCCGACTTCTCCAATGACCCACAAAGCTGCTTTTGCAAACAAAGCGCATTCAAGTTCACAGCGCAAAAACTCTGCCGAATAAAAATTGACAGCTGCTTCCCTCAAGCAAAACACACTTACAATGTGAGTAACAGAGGCCAATAAAAAAAGGCAGTTACTTCGATAAGATAGCGGGCTGTTGAAAAACTAAGGCATCTAGAGATTATCAGCCTCGAATCTATTGACAAGCTTCTGAACTATTCTGATTAAATATTATTTTTAGACAAACAACCGTATCGGCACGTTTAAGTTGGCAAATTCCAAACACAATTAGTTCCGATTGAGTGGGTGGACGAAAGCAGGAAAACCACACACACACACCTCTGGTCTCTGAAGACTTTTCAAGTAAATCGAGATGCTCCAATGGGTAAACAGGCAAACAACCTGCAACTTTGACTGAAGCAGAAGCCGCAAACAAAAGACCCCAATCGCGATCAAAGTTCCACACACACATGCAAATAACAATATTTTAATATTTACACTTGTCATTCTCGCTCGCCTTTGTTCGAGCACACACGGTATACGTCAATTCGATGGTTTAACTGCCCAACGCACACCCATACCCTTCTGGATACTGTGTGGGGCGTGATAACGTGTTCCGGAAAGAATGCAACACCTGTTTGGGCGAGCATAAAATCTGCAAACTTGGTACTGAATGGTTTGTCTCGTTTATCTAGGCCGATCGATGACCTGAGTTGATCGTGCAATGCTGGTCCATCGACCAACCTTGGCTTGTAGGTGCCGCAGTATCTCATCTCCTTCAGAGGGGCGATAAGGCGTGAGGCAGTCCAAGGCTGTCTGAACCTAGCCCTCAAGGTGCATTGGTGAGTTCCAGAAAGACGCGAAGCACGACTTTTAATGAACTCTGCAGCGGCGTCAAATGGGGCGACATTAAATATTTGTTTCCGATTTAAATAAAGCTCCGTTCGTTGTTTCGCTGTTATTGAGTTCGCCGTGGTGATAAGAGTAATCGGCTTCTTGACATAAACAGTGTCATTATTGATAAGTTTATTATACTCCAGCTAGTGCTGTTACCTACCCCAAAAAGAACACGCACCGACAAACTCGCTGGATGATGGTGTTGAAATTGGATGAAACAAAAAAGCCTACACGGTGCTCGACAGCTTCCATTCATTGTTACTAGGGGCTTAAAATGGGAATACATTCTGGATGCTAATGAACTCAACTCGTTCTCGCATGATGACATGGGCGGTTTTCGAGTTCGAGAACATTGTACGAGTATTTCGTTTTCGAATTGAGTTCAGATTTGAATCGTGGCTAATCTGTCGAAAGTGCAAAGTAATTGACATTTAAGTGATTCGCTTCCTATGTGCGCTTATCGCTTACGGGGGATACGTAGAATGGATGAGAGATAAGCAGCCCCAAGCTTTAACTAGCAGTTTTTGTGTGCTTAAATGTATGATTTGCTGAACTATCTGATCGCTGTGGACGCGTGTTGCACCACATCCTGTCGAACGCGTACCGAGATCGACGTTTGATTACATTTCGCTGGCTTAGGGAAACGGTCGTATCAGTCAGAATTTGTTCTGCCACCAGTTTCAATTTAACTTATTTGAGTCCCAGAGTGATTTACACTTTTTGCCCATTCATGCGGGATTCGTTTCTCTACGCTGAGAAGTATTTTTTATTTAATCTAAGAAAGCCTGTACGTTTATAGGCCCGCATGGTTCATTCACTCCTGTATGGAGTCCCGATTTGGTTGACTGAGCTCGACCAAGACATCAGCTGCAGAGCACTCGAGAGCGTGCAACCGATGGCATATGTATGTATTAAAGCGGGGCGTTGAAAACAACCCCATTTGTAGCTCTGAACCTGCAATTCATGTTCGGTCAATAATCGACAGACAGTAGCCAGTACGGCATCAGACTGAAATTGCTTGGAACGAACACCGTTCAGGAGATTCTACCATTCTTGGCAGATATAGAAGAAGACAACGATCTTCAGATTCGCCCAGATCATAATCAAAGTGTGAAGACCAGACGGAAGGACGGTCCTTTGCCACTCTTGACATTCCAATGAATTGCGCAGCCAAAGAACTCGGTGGAAAGCTCACTGGTTTCATACTCTTTCCGGATGGCGATCCGCCATCCATGCCAATAGCTACCGGAAAGCAACTGGCACTGGTCAGCTGGCAAATATGCCACATAACGAAAGGATCATTGCCTATTCTCGATATACAGCGTTCGTACAGCTGGATAAGAATGGGTAGGCCGAATCTCTGAACCACTATCGGCGTCATAACCTGGCACGGGGCAATTGGAACTCACGGCTCTAGATTAGGCTTGCAATGACTTCTGTAAAAGCCGCAGAGACGAGGAGGAGAAAGAAACTCTGTGCAGTTGCGCTGCCCTCTCCTTCCGAAGAAGAGGTGACCTGGCGCCTACCATTCAAACTACTTGGCTCAAGCGTTGATGGCGGTCGTCTTCTTCGTTTTATCACAATCACCAACTGAATGGGATCACTAAGAACCGCCTTTGTTCTTGTGTCAGAAAGATACGATTTCGTACAAAAAAAATACTCCTACGACAATTTTTGTGATTGGTTGACTCATTTTTGTTTGCGGCCACGTCAAAGCTGGAAGTCAAAGAGAGCGTCAGCATTAGCCAGCTAAACCAACAGCCTAGGAGCCGCATTGACGAAGAAACTGCTGTGCGTGGTAACCAAAACGCTGATACTCAACCAAACAACCATTTCTACGCAGCCAGTGGTCGGCCGGCTTAAATTTTTGAGTGAGTTGCACCTCACATGAGTGCAGATGAAAAAACGCCCCCAAATGCTGGCTGAGAGCGGATATTCTTCAACATCCGCAACAGAGCTAGGAAAGGTTTCCTTTTTTTGGAATATTGGCTGCAGTACTCTCAATAATACCCGCAAGTAAGTCTTCAAAATGTTAACACATTCAGCGATTGTTGATCGGTCAGGCAATGGGATTCCTATCCCTGTTCTGCCTTTTATTGAACTCATTGCTGCCAACGACTCAATGAAACGAACGCGCGTGTACGTGTCCCCTTTCCTTGTTCTTCCTTTCATTGGACTCATTGCTGCACGTAACGCAAGGAACTACACGCACGTGACACTCCCACAGCGGAATGTGGCTGACGCCCTCTTGAAAGCTGTTAAAGCGGAGATTACGCTTCCGATTACAAACGAACAGCTCTCAAAACCTGAGACGGAATAAAAACCAACAAAGATCACATTAAATCCCACTTTATTCATTCACACATCGAACGAGTGCACATATTTACTTATTGCAAACACACCTTTGCTTGGAATTACAAGCCCCACTTTTACGCCACGTTGCCAAGCAATGCGCGGAACAAGCGCAGGAATTGCAGCCAACGTTGAGGAGACTCCCCAGATTACAGGCGCCGCGTTTTCTTCGTATTATGGGATCTCTGTTGACTTTGAATGGATCGATTTGTTTCAGTTCCTGGCGCTCCGATGCTTGCACTGTCGAAGCGACGACACAGGCAGCTACGAAAAACGCAACTATCACGATTGTGTACCGCATTTGTGTGCACTTTAGTTAACTCACTTGCCAAATGAAATAAGCGCCAAAAACAACGTCAGTCTTATAGCGGCTGAGACGGTGATGAGTTCTAGGCGGTGGGGAAGTCCGAGATGGGAAAAAGCACCGATTGCGTGTTGTTGCGGCGGGACGACTTTGTAAACAACGTAGTGTGCTGTTGCTGGGGCAAGATAAGAGTCTTCTTAGATGTTTTACAATGCATATGTTGGCAGAAGATATAGGAAACAACTCGCAGACAAAGACTCCTTGAACGTGGGGTTTGTTGACACCTCTCTGGGGGACAATGAAGACAGCTTTAGGTCTTTAACCTTGTTCTCTTCTTTTCAGGGCATCCATGTGCTCAACTTTTACGATCATGCAGAAGCCTGTAAGCTAGGCTTCTTTTTTAAAAGGCTGTCTTTCTGTTCAGAATTTTTGGCACGTTCTTGTAGGAACTCTCGGTTTCATCACATGACGCTGAAGACATCGTCATAATTTGACTGCCGGCACAGGTTGCACAAGAGAAGATGAAGCCTCAATAATTCATTCCTCCACAGATTAATTTTTATCGAAATCTCTTAACACTTTGTTTTATAACCCCTCCCAAACGGCCTGTTGGACGTGCTTCTTTATGCGCTTACTCACATAACGGGGTGATTTATTTATCGAAGCAATTTTATCTGACTAATCATTTTATGGGAAATAAATCTGCAAAGAAGATGAACATGTCGCTGAACTTATCGCAAACATAAACGTCTGCGCTTTCTTAATTAACAAGAGGAGAGCACAAAACGGAACGCGGTTCATAGTCAAATTATGGGGAAATTGATTTAAAATAACCCACTTTTGGCATAAAAATAAAGCAGCAATAAAGTGAATATATGACTACCACTCGTGCATTTAAATCGAATGTACATTGTGCTGCTCTTGTTCGAAAACAAAAGCGATAAGCTCGGCATGGTCGCGCTGAGATAACGCACATTTCATCGTCCTGTGTCTTGGTTCAAGTGAAACCGCAAACATTTAAGAAAACAATTGCACTGTAAGCTCAAAGTTCAACTATTGTCTGACGAAATGGAGGGAAAATAAAACTCTTATCGTGAATCATTAAAATGTATTTTTACTCAAATTGAATGTACTTTCAACAACAACACTCAAGACTCATAGGACTCGCTACCAGACTTGCAATGTGACGAGGAAACAAGAAACATTGAAGCGTATATTCAATTATGGATAAGATAAGGCGTCAGAATATTGATTAACTGCTCATTGTCAGATACTTGCAAGCATTGCTGGACTCTGATTTTGCGTTAATTCTCCTGAATTCACATTCGTGGTTGTTGTTGTTTTTTTGTTTCTTTTTGAACCGCTTTGGTCTAGCACAGCATAATTGCCAAGCATTACTGATCTGCAATAATACACATTTTTCAAGCCAATCTGAACCATGTTTGGAAGCCAAATAATCAGTCTTTAACGAGGCCACAATGATTTTGTCAAAACGAACTGTGTACGTAATTCCCTAACTCTTTGTGACCACTTGACAGAATGGATGTTTCTTGTAGGTAATGTTCCTTTCCAAGAGTAAGCAATTCTCCTTCTTTTGTTGGCTCGGACGTTGCGGTCTCAGCCAACAAGCCTCGCCAGCTGGCACGATCTAGCCAGTTACAAGTCTGTCTCTACGTGTGTGCGCCATCGATTTAGTGGGGTCCTCTATTGCGTTGTCCCACTGGTGTGGAGTCGAAGACGCTTCGACTGTAGTAGTGTTGCGACCGTATACGCCCATATCTTTGTATAGTCTGCAGTTCAATCTTCTCCTCCAGAGGAAACCCTTTTCTCTCGAAGAGACAAAAGGCTACTTTATCTGCTCTTGACATTGCCCATGGCCAGGAAGACAAAGTGCTTGGCTATCTCAGACGTATTTTCTTTTTTGAAAAGCCAGCCTTTCAGTTGTGGTGAATATCAATCCAATCAGTGCTCAACAAGAACAGATTTTGTCAACAGCTTCCCTTGTCCATTGACGAATTTGAGCGACTTTTTACCCACGAAGTCTTGAAAATAGAATTCTATGATGGGTACTCTTGGTCCGATAGCACGTTATAAAAATGTTCTCTACCTTAGTCCATGAAATATTAACGTTCATAATCAGTCTCTTACACAACCTTATTGCCGGTATTATTGCATAAGATTGCATCGTTTTTCGTAAATAAATAAATAAACAACCAGTTTTAAGGGGCCTGAAAGTCGTCGGCGAGTTCTTAAAAAGACACTTGACTGTATAACACAGGCATATATATGAACCAAAATTCGAATCACAAAGTCGGTTACAGCGCATATTAATCGCGTGGAGAGATCTGCCATAATATGGGGATTTCTGGTAGCTTCCAAAGTGGTCAATTTATTGTATTCACTGTTCCAAAATGGATGATATTCGTTACTTGAACGATTAAGTAAGAGTAACTCGCTTGAAAATTGTTTGCAAGCAAAGATCAAAAGGGCCATTTATGGGTGATCTAAATTTAGGTAAGTTTTCGGCGTGTGACCCACCGCACAGTGTTTCGCTTTGTATGGGAGCCGATCTGAAAGAAATTTGCAACATAGTACATGTGCCACGAGATATTTTCGTGGTTAATGATCGCCACAACTTGGTAATACACCCATTGCCATTTTTGCAGCTTAGGTCAACGTATTATTACACTTAAAAGGCTCTTGCAGCCAAATGAATTTCAAAACTAAAAGAAAGAGTATCCCTTCACTTGGTATTTCTTCCGCTTTTTCTCTTAGTCGTGTCACCCAAAAATATGGCTCACTTTGACAAATTTGTATTCTCTTAGTCACTCCATGTGACATTTGTCACATGCACGACGATTGTGTCACATTTCATGAGAAAGTGAAATAGAATGCGGGAGATTTTGTTGCTTGCATTTTTGTGGGTGACGAATTGAATTGATCTATATGTTGCCAGCTTGTTGCATTTTTTTCGGAAGAGAATTTGATTAGATTTTTGTCACCTCATTCGAATTGAAGATTTTGATGTGAGGTGGAAGGCAAGAATTTCTCACCTCGCCTAAGAGAATAAAGGGGATTATACTTCAACCTAAGGGAGAAATAAAACTTTCAATAACAACATGATTCACTGATATTCAACTTCTCGATATCTCTGCTGCCCCTTGATCAGTAGTCAGCGGTGAAGTTAAATGTCGACAAAAGCGTCTCAATTCGACGGGCATGTGCCATCAAAATCATGTTCTGAAAGCTGTAATATCAACGGCATCATACGAATTCTTGAATACTTAAAAAAACAGGTGGGTGACTAGTACCCGTGTATTTAACTTCCTTCAAGATCAAGAATCAAAAGGTTTTGAATAAAGAAGACTTCACTTCGGATTTTGAGTCTTTTTTGGACAAAGCAATTCCAAAAATGTTCCTTGTCCAAATGTCCTTTGTGGTGCATTTTACAAACAGTACCACATTTCCAATCATTAAATTGATTGTCTGTCTCCGGTTGTGCACAACAACCTCGTTTCATCTGCACTTGTGTGCTCCACCTTAGATACTGGCGTTATCTGTGTCCTGTGCCTCGGAACAGACGAGCCTCTTAATGGCCTCTTGAGAAAAAAAAGGTGATTGTAAAGAATTTGTCTGCTTTAAATCTCGGTACTAACGCCATTCGTAATGTTTTATTATGAGCCGAGGTAGACGAAGACTGAAACAACCTCAAAAGTATATCTGCCTATAATGACATTGTGGCTAAGACGTTGTGTGGCCGTTCTTGAAGACTCGATATACATCGTATTGGCCGCATTCATAGATAAACCCATCTTGGTTGCCTCCGATTAAATGTCAGAAGACGCTTCAATGGCGGTTCGTTCCACAACTGTGTTCTACCAATCTTTCTCTGATTCGAATGTTTTGCCTCTTGGGTGTGCGACTGAGATCTGCGCTATGTTCTCAAAAGTGATCTTGAAAAAGTTCCATGACCCTGACTACCCAGAAGCTTTATTAGCCCATCGTGACCCTTTTTTAGAAACCTTGATGCTGTGTGTCCTTTCTTGAGGACGTCACTTTCTTTCTTGAAGGCATTCAGTTTAAGCGTGAGAACTAAAAATGGTTGTCAAGAAATTATATATAATACATAATATGGGTGGCACTTCCGCCTATAAAGGGCCGGATCCCAGCTGCTCAGCAACAAAAAAAAAATGGTCGCCCCCAAATAATTTTTTTTTATTTAAGGTAGGACTTGCTCACCTCAAATTGTGAGAGCAGGCCGCTTTCTGTGGGAAGGGCTTGGATACATCCGGTGTCAGAAATCCTGCCATTGACCCTAAGAGACAGGGGTCATAAACCTTACCACGAAACTATTCCAACGTCAAGACCTGGTCTGAGAGCCGAATATATTAGAGTGGCTCTGAAAGAAGTGAGCCTCAAGTTTTCTGCTGCCTGGAGGTCTGGAGGCCGCAGTTGGCCCATTGACAGTGTTGCGACTTTGCCAAAAAAAACTTGGAGAAATTTCAAATCTACCAAGTTTACTACCAAGAATGTATGAGCTACCAATAATCTCAAGTCATTACCATCGATAAGGAGAGATGAGTCCTGGTACTCTCCCACTCCTCCGTCGAGGGCGGACGGCTCCCAAATACCACCACTTGGAGGTTAGAGGAGGACTTCATGTTCTAACTGCACACGCCTTAACCTCCATCCATCAGACGTAGTATTAACGCCTCGAAATCATAGCCCTAAGTCATAAACTATTGCCCAGAACATTTTTATTTCTCGTACTTATACTGAAAGCGCATAATTACTTTTTTTATTTTATTTCACAGCACTGGGCATTATGCTACTCTTATTCATCATAAGCATAACGGGATGCTTCATCATGTGGTTCACGGAATACTATGACAATTCATACACCTCTGTAAGTAAAAATGTTGTTATTTGTGTATCTAACTGCGTACATCTAAGCTAAGGTTAATCA
Organism: Eristalis tenax; assembly: GCA_905231855.2. Taxonomy (NCBI): domain Eukaryota; kingdom Metazoa; phylum Arthropoda; class Insecta; order Diptera; family Syrphidae; genus Eristalis; species Eristalis tenax. The sequence continues at coordinate 25,547,087 of HG993127.1, forward strand.
GAGAATCTGCTTAAAGAAACCAAGATCCTTGTCTGTATTTTAATTTGGTGGATGAGGGTTGAGTGTGCTTGTTAAGCTTGATGTCTAAAATCTGAATCATATGCAATACATGCGTGGTTACTGGATTGAGCCTTGACATGTTCAAGGCTTAAACGAAACTGTGAAACCGAATAAATCGTTGAAACGAAGTTTAAACCATGAGTGGAGGTTCAACTTGCACTTTGCCAAACTGGGCAGTACAATAGCTTATAATTTATGAATACATTTTTGCTGCAATCAGATCTACAGACCCATCTCAATCAGTTGTACAAAGTTCAAACATTTACCGCTGTCATCACGTACAGAAGTCTACCGGGGTTGCCGCTGAACATTTTAAAATTTTTCCAAAAAAATGGCACAGCATCAAATTGAAATAAATAATCTGCCAAGCAGACACATTCGTATATTTCGTTTAACAATACAAGGTGGGATGATGAAGGTGTTATTTAGACCTTCATCATCTGTGTAATGGACAGACGAAAAATATCAACGGCAACCCTGGGCCGCACTCGTTTTTGTAAACACGCATACCATTTCATTCGCTTCTGACACAGCTCGTTGTACAGGATGTTGTTGCGATGAAAAAAGCGCAATGACCGTCTCGGCTTTAGTGGCGGTGCTTTAAGCAGTCGGTCTATTTTCTGCTGACTCAGCCTGTCGAATGATTGCGTCGAGCTGGTTGGCTTGTCAGTGTAGACTAAGGAATTGACGTATACCTAGAGAACCGCATTATCGCGGTGGCCAATTGATAAACGCTTGTAGTCAGGTTACCCAGCTATAGCCAAATCATAACTTCAAGCATTGCGCCGCTTGCATGGCAGTTAGCACCGTTTCGTAGGAACCACATCTCGGATATATCGATACTCTTGAGCTCTGGCCATAGAAAGACGTTGCACACTGCATAGCTGAGGCCATCGGTGTGTGCTTGTGCATTTCGAAAGAAATAAGGTCCCATGTCATAAAACGCCCCAAACTGTCAATATTCGCGGATGTGTGGATAATAATGGCAATTATGCTTGTTCACACAACATGACTTTCTCCGGTCAGTTTCTCTGGTCAGTTTTTTCCAGCGATACCACAACCTTGTGTATGGTCGCCCCCAATTAAATTCTTGCGTCAGTAAAATCGTGTGCGGATGTATCCCCAAATCCAGACGAAACAAGCCGGTTTGACTCTCTGCCCATGCCCAAATCAATTTCGAGCTTCTTCGATACTGGGCTTCGACACAGACGGCATACTGCGCTTTATTCATTTATCACCAATCTCTGGTGGGTGCCTTAAGATCCATAGAGTGTGCGCACGCTCAAACTTGTGGACGGTGCGACGAATTGCCCGTAAACTGCAGCCACGATTACGACCGTGCTTATTTACAACTAGATATTTCTTAATAACTTCGGCACATTCGAAAAGCGTGAAAAATTGTGTGCGTAATCCAACAGCAAGCCTTACTGCATGTTTTGACGATCGGATGTCATTGGTATCTTTGACAGCTGTCAAAATATAACAATATCAAAATATAACAATGTAGAACGGCTTAATTCTAGAATTTCAATTCGTATAGACCGCCTCCTCTGACCGCAATTCTCGTTATCTTCCATTTCAAGAAATTAATTATAGCAAATAACTCAGACGCTGCCAAATACTGGGTGAATCCCCCGGTAGACACTTACCTCAAAGTGCATATCTTCAACTACACCAACATTGACCGGTATCTAGCTGGGAAGGATGACAAAATAAAAGTCGAAGACCTGGGTCCGTACACCTACCAGGAGCACACAACCAAAGTGAATGTCAAATTCAACTTGAACAACACGGTCACGTACAATGTAAGTGGATGCATTCCCCGTTTCGTGTGCTTTCTTCAACGTCTCTCCACCTTAGGATCATCGATCGTACAAGTTCCTGCCGGAGAAATCGAAAGGGAACCGATTCGATGACATCGTCGTTCCCAATGTCCCCCTGATGTCCGCCTCGGTCACCGTCGACAAGATGCCATTCTTCCCGAAACTCGCAGCTGCAAATGCGATCAAACTTATCAACCTGGACGCCTTCCTGAAGGTGCCAATTGACGACTTCATCTGGGGCTACTCGGACAAGCTGATCAACACACTCAGAACCATAATGCCGGACTTGAAGCCGAAATTCGGCATGCTCATGAACGTAAGTGAAGTCGGGGTATGTTTTGGTGGAGATAATTGATAAGTCCGATTCTCTTTTTGCAGCGCAATGGAACAAGTCCTGACACACTGCAGATCCACACGGGAGTGGATGACATTCAGAAGTTGGGTGTCATCAGCCAGTTCAATGGCATGGATCAACTCAACTTCTGGCGCGACGACGAGTGCAACCGCATCGACGGATCGGACGCTTCGCAGTTCCCACCCCATCTGATGGAGAATAAGCAGCCGCTGTATGTGTTCACCCAGGCCCTGTGCCGCAAGCTGCCGCTGCACTTCGAGGAAGAGGTGACCATTATGAATGACATCGACGTTTGGAGGTACCGCACTCCGATGAACGTGTTCGCCAATCCGGACGAAAACCCCGAGAACACGTGCTATTGCGACGCGAGCTCAGTGAAGTGCCTGCCAAGTGGAATATTCAATGGCAGCCAGTGCTACCAAGCGCCCATTTATCCATCGTTCCCGCACTTCTTCTCCGGAGATCCAGCCATCTATGAAAAGTTCGAGGGAATCCAACCCGATGGCGAGAAACACCGCACATTTGCGGACATCCATCCGAGGTTGGCCTTTCCCGTGGATGGGGCGTCCAGGATTCAAATTAACATCGCCCTCCACAAGGGACAGTTGCTGCAAAGTATGTTCCGGCGCACTTGAACCTCAATTTGGTGAACTTACAAGAATTTCTCTTCCCTAGCTAAACTCCAGCGAATGGATGACGGGCAAATCCTTCCCGTGCTGTGGATCGAAATCACCTCCGGAGAGTTGAGTGACGAGCTGCGTACGCTGCTCTATCAGAGCACCTTCATTGCCAATGCCATTCAGGTCATCCTGAAGTACGGCACCCTGCTGACGTGCGTGGTGTCATTCGGCCTCATCGTGGCTGGAATCTACTACCTAGGACGAATGCGTGAGGAACAACTTAAGGCTGAAGCCAGAGACAGATCTGAATTGGAGGAACTAAATAAGACTAAGCCTGATCATGTGCCTGAATAAATAAATTACATACCGTAGGATATACATTTGCCCGCTTATACTCTTCCGATGAACGGAATCATGCGATCATGTGGAGGCATTCAGAGCGATATTTAACAAAACACTGTCATACTACTTAAGGTACATGAATCCTTGTCACATCACTGCCAGCTGCCGTAAATGTCGGGAGTTGGTGCTTTTATGTTGGTTCACGGATCAAAACTCGATCATTATTCGCATTCTTCGTAAAACCCTGCCACAGCAAGGCTGCTGAACGTCCACGGTTGTCCTCGTTCCCCGCAGAAATCTGAACAAGCCACCACCTGATCGCATGCTAAACCCTTTATCATTCTGCATCTATTGTCCTAGAAATAGATGAAAATATAATCTTCATATTCGTACATGATATACGCATGTACGCAGTTAGGCGTGTAAGTATTAATTGTTAAGCGTTTGATTTGAGCGGCAGGCATTGAAATGCCGAGATGTAAATAATTGTTATTATTTCTTTTTTTACCAAACATCACTTCAAAGTCGGAAAAAGAATGAATATATTTTTTTTTATTTTTATATGAAGACCTTAGGAATTGAGTTACCTGTGAGATGTTTTTTTAGACATCTGCTTTTCATTCGAGATATAAGTGCATTTTGTAGTTGTAGTACTAGCTAATCTAAAACTGATGATATATTTTATAAAATGAAACAAATAAAAATAAATACATAACTGCTGTGTTTTATCAGTTGCTTGGGTCTTGCAGTGCAGTAAGTGCACTTACTTCTATTGCGTCTATGACTTAATTCGTGCGGTTTGCTAAGAGATGGCGTACCTTGTATTATTCCATTGGAACATGCGTTGGAAAGCTACTGTCATTGTGCGTCATTTCAGTATATGTTATTCATTTGAAGCGTAACAACAATCATTTTTTTTCACTCAAATATGTCGAACTTTGTGCCTCAAAAAGTGTTTTTGCGGGGAGTTCTTCTTCATTACTTTAATATGAAGAAAACTGCTGCCGAAAGTCACCGTATTTTGGTGGAAGTTTATGGTGAACATGCGCTAGCTGAGCGAACGTGCTTAAAGTGGTTTTCCCGATTTAAAAGTGGTGATTTTGGCTTGGAAGACGATGAAAGTTTGACAATGAAGAACGGGAAGCATTACTCTACAAAGGTTGCTTCCAAACTCAAGAAGAGCTCGCAGAATCTTTGGGTGACTCTCAAGCAGCCATTTCAAAACGTTTAAAAGCAGCTGTATACATTCGAAAGCAATGAAATTGGATTCCACATGAACTCAAGCCGAGATACGTCGAAAGGCGGTATTACATGTCCGAAATGCCGCTGGAACGCCGCAAAAGGAGGTCATTTTTGCATCGGATTGTTACTGGTGATGAAAAATGGATCCATTACGACAACCCCAAGCACAAAAAATCATATGTGAAACCCGGCCAACCAGGCAAATCAATGGCAAAGCCGAATATCCATGGCGCGAAGGTAATGCTCCGTAATTGGTGGGGTCAGAAGGGTGTGCTGCTAAAACCGGGTGAAACCATCAATGGACAACGCCACCGAACACAATTAATCCGTTTGAAGAGAGCAGTAGCCGAAAAACGCCCGGAATATGCGACCGGACGCGAGGCAATAGTTTTCCATTATGTCAACGCTCGGCCCCACGTTGCTGTTCCGGTAAAGAACTATTTGGAAAACAGTGGATGGGAAGCCATATAGTGCAGACCTTGCCCCTTCTGACTACCATTCGTTCCGGTCGATGCAGAACGCCCTCACTGAAATACGGTTCACATCAGGAAGAATATCAGAAATTGGCTCGATTCATTCTGGGCGGCCAAGCCGGCACCGTTCTTTTGGGGTGGGATCCACAAATTGCAAGAAAGATGGATCATAGCTTCAGATGGGCAATACTTTGAATAATCCTATCGTACATGTTTTTCGTTAAAGAAACGTTCAAATTTAAAAAAAAAAAAATTTAGTTATGATTGAATTTAGTTATGGACCCAATATAAAAGGGAAATCAGATTCGATGTCAATGCAGTCGACTGTCATCGACTGTCATCGACAATCATCGAAAGTCGCAGACTCACCAAAGTTAGGAAGAAGGCTCTATCCCTCCGAAGAGGTTTATTCCTCATAATCTAAAGAGATCAGCGCACGCTGGAAACAGCAGCTGGGGAAAGGACAGAGAACAAACGGGGTTATTATGCACAAATTCCCTCGGGACTTTTTATCTAATCGTGAGACCCCCATATTGTGAACAATGTTCGAAAGGAAAAGGAAAAGGCCCTCCTTATTGTGAAGGGCTTCCCGCTGAGCTATCGAGCACAAATGGCCCAATTTTGAAACGGCTTGAACGATCTGGAATCAGATCAGACTTGGTGTCAAGCCAAGTTGGCGGTTTTCAATTCAGTATTCGACGAAATAAGATCGCAAATGCAAACTTCCGAGATGAGATTTCTGTGCGCTGTTGTGGTAGTAACACTCCGTGATCGGATAAGAAACGCGGCAGCACTGCTTCCTCAAAGGGAAAGAGCATATTTTGATGGTTTGGACACATGGCACGAGGTCCACGACGTGCCTTGAATGCGAATCCATCGGGTAGCCTACCACTTGCGTACGTAGGACGAGGCTGCTGGACCAAGTCCAAAAACTCGCCTGATTGGGCTTGAGCATATATCCTCGTGAGTTACAGTCGATGGTGTAGAATCCAGTGGCCTGGAGATCTCTCGTGTGTGCTGTGCCCAGCGACCCACCCATCGTACGGATCAGTGAAGATGAGATGAGACGGCTTTTGTCATTCGAGTGAAATCTGCTTACCCCAGTTTCGATAAACACACACAGCACCTTCGTATCAAAAACGACTATAATCTGACTACAAACAGGCATTCAACAGCTGTACAACAATCAGATGGATTAATTAGTTCGATAATGAAAGTGTGTTCATATCAAAGCGAAACCATTGTTGAGCATGTCGATAGCATGGTGACCGATCTTAACTATTTTTTTCTAGATCATGCTGGAGTGTGGAGTTCTTCAGAGTTAGGGACTTCATTGAAGTTGCTTAGCAACTGAAGGACTTGATGTTTAATTTGACAAAGAATGCCAGATATTCGCAGGAAAACAATAACTCTACAGTGTGTGACGTTGTTCAATCCCGCCAAGGGCCAGTTAATTTTAGCTAAAGTTGGTTAAAGTTAACACTGCGGACGGTCGTCTCCTTTCACATCGAATAACAGACTTTGATGGTTCACAATTTCGAAGCTAAGGCAAACAAAGTGGGTCTCATTTTAAAAACAACAAAAGCAACAACAAAGCTGACACCGGTACCAAACTGAATATGGCGGGACAGGAAGTCGATAAAGTTACCGCCATTTGTGTTGATGTTTGGTCTCTAAACGCGGAGGTACCGAACTGGATGTGTGCAGCAGAGTCGGGGAAGGATATACCAGCGTTCGGCAATGTTGCAATGTTATCAGCTTGAGAACTAAGGTGCGACTGTTTCGTTTCGGGAGGAGTGTGAGCTGCTCCAATGTGGAGTCACTGCTTCTGCATACATGCGACAGCATTACCACATGAAAAATTAAATCTTTCCTTAACAAATGTTTACGAATCATCCGTGGGCCTTTTTGTCCGATCTGTATCTCAATCGAACAATTGTCCATGAGAAGGGGTCAAGAACACATCACTATACGAAGGAGTGGGTAATGGATTGGACGAAAGAAAATGTCTGTGATAGAGGATTCGACGGCCCGAAGACAACTCCTAGGCAAACGAAGGAATCAAGTTCTTTGAGAAAGAGCTTGAGAGAGCTCCGGTGCGCAGGTGTGCCCCCGAGGGGTTAAAGGACACAAGTATACGAAATAATTGAAATATAAATAAAAATGTACTAAAATGGAACAAGAGAGACAACGAAACTGCAGATGTTGGATCAAAATGAAGACCCACAATTCATCATGCCGTTGCAGTAAAACCAGAAGAACCCCATCTCAGAAGTTCTCATAGGTCCAGCACCCCAATCTCTCAGAGCCATATACCGGCAGAATAGATCATCATGGTTCCGTCAATGAACACATTTGATATCCACAACAAGATTAATTGCGGTTTTGACAATTGTTATTCACCGTCTATGTCCACTGATGTCATAAGTAAGCCTTTGTTGCCATATCAGGCAAATAAACTCGGTGAATATCCGATAAGATATTTCGCCTGAATTAAATATAAAAATAAACGATTACGATTACCAAAGTTGTCTAACATCTATCTAACAGAAGTACTCGTATCATTGGAACGCGATAACACCCAGCAAAGATTGCCGCTCTAGTTTGCAAGTTAGCTAAAAATTGATTGAACCATCTCATGGAAAATTCCACATGCTCTCTGTATTTTGAGACCAGCGGAAGAAGTCCATTCTGGACACGCTACTTCCTGTCATCGAGACGAACTTGTATTGAGTCCGCCGAAGACTTGGTAGTCTACTTGCTTCTTCCTAAACCAGGAGGCTCCGATTTGGAAGCCATTATAGTTCGATGAGCTAAATGTTAGCAAGTCAGTTAAGGTGACGGATTTTGCCTTCCCGAGCACATCCACGTCTTGCTGCAGCTTGACGAGTTCACGTTTATGTCGTCTCCTTTTTTCACTACCCTTGTAGACAAGACCATATATCCTTTCTTTTGAAGCCACGAAGAATGAGCTCTGCTGTTCAACATTCGGGTGCACATAGCAGAACTGGCAAAATAAGAGTTATAAGAATGTAAATACGGGTGGCGTCACTATGTCTACAACAACCACTCATGTGGTGCGGGATACTGTACTCGCAAGAGTGGATGAGACCTACGGGCTTATGCTGATCCCGACCGCCAAAGCTCGAGAATCTTTCTAGACGTGACATGAATACTCTTTGAATATTGTCAGTGACTCGAAAGGCGTGAAGTCGTGAATTATGGAAGTTGCTAAATTGGAGGACCGAACCTAGTAGGCAACTCCCGCCGTAGGTCCTTCGAGTCAGGAGTTTTGAAAGATGAGATGAAACGAGTCTACACTAAATGTCAACTGTGGGGCTCAAGTTGTGACCCAACTGTGCGAGCCAAGTTGCTTAGATAAACCAATATAACCAAGAGATGAGTCTACACTAAATGTCAACTGTCTCACGACAAAGACTTTGACTACATCTGAATTGTCTTTTTCGATAGTGACGTCTTCTTCAAAGTGATGACCGATCGAGAGATTAATTATACAACTTTGTGTTGTCTTAATTTTCCCTAAAGATCTCAACTCAACAAATGCCTATAAGGTCTGGTCTGAGGGCATGTCTTCAGCTACCTCCGCATTCCTTAAGACCAGCTTGTTTGGCCCGAACTTTAGTCGGCGCGAATGCTTCTACAACGGCCCGATGGGAACACTCGCGATGTCCATGTTTTCTGCTATCTCCACCCTCTGCACTATCTTTTCCAGTACAAGAAGAAATCGCACTATTGCTCATATCCATAGCGGAACCTCCATACGAACCGAACAAACTCAGAAATCGCATCGAATAGTTCCTCGATGAAAGCTGTCGTAAGTGGCCTTGAAATCGATCAAAGATGCCGATCACTTGTCCTTTTCAGGTTTGTGTGAGTCCAACTTGGTCTAAACGCATCACGAGCTATGCGAAAGAGGGTGGTATGAGCGCTTTGAGCAGGTGGGGCTGATCGTGGCGCTGTAACTTCGGCCCATTAATAATTTGCAGCGAAAGTGCTTATAGCATTGCATATCCTTAGGCACCGCTGTAACTCCACGTTGGTTGTTGTCCCCGATCGTGTTGGCGTTAAGTAGAAACTGGCTCGATAAGTGCGAACGATGCACTATTTTTCAAGAGGTTTTTTTGAATTTAAAAGTGCATACATAAGTGCAGGCAAATGCTTGTATGCACCACAGATTAAGTATTCGGTACACAATCTCGTGACTTACAATTCTTTAGCGTTGCCTCTGCAGTTGAAGTGCTGCTCCATCGCATGCACAGGTAGTTCCCCAGTATAACCATTTTGTTCATAATTACACAAATATGATTTTTATACATGCATATGCATTAACTGTAATTCGCTTATGCGGAAGACTTGTGCGGTTCGGTTGTAAGTGCAGCGTCGTAAATGCAGAAACAACACGACCTTGCACACTTTGCAAAAGTGAAAAGATCCAATTTACAGTGCCGCACTGAGTACACGTTTGCGAGTGTTCGAGTGCTCTTTGTGAATCATGACACATGCATCAACTGGCTGTATCTGTAGGTGTACAAGTGATCTTCGCCTATTCCGCAAGATGTGATCTCGTTAAATTGTAATTAAAGACGAAGATAAGGTTCACCAAAGGTCAAGTATTAAGTTTAAATGAAAAACATTTCTCTGTGTGCAGTGAAACTGAAATCGTCAATGTCATCGTCGCAAGCCATGAGAGCTTCTAATTACAAAACAAAAATCGGCTTAAACTGAGTGTACGACACATCAACGAGCAACAACTCAATTATGTCGATCGCAAAATGTTGCAACATCGTATTCGACACCAGCCAGCATAGACATCAGACAGAACCTCGATCGGTGAGCTTTTGCCAATACATCGGTGAATAGAGCTAGATGTTTAGAGAAAAGAAAAAAACAAAAAAACAACGATCTTACTAATGAACGAATACTGCACACAGTTTAAGCGCTACCGCTGAACCCACTATTAAGGTGTGCGACGCGGCACGGGTCTTTCGCGAACAAACTTTTCCCTCTAAGCCAAGTCGAGGCTTGTACCGTAGTCCGCTGTCGTTGCCGGTCGCAGTCTTGATCGTCAATACAATCCGAACGGTTGGTTGATTTCTTTTAATTCTTACCTCCAAGTCAGAGTGTGAAGGAAACTGAAAAACAACGAAGAAATTCTCGTATTCACATTTGGATTTGCTTCTCTGGATGCAGTTGACTGTCGATGTTGATATCTCACATTCGCACTCTCGCTCGTTTGTAGATATTTCATTTCGAAATTGATCTGTATTTTTCTGCGATTGCTCTTAATAACTCCCCGAGGCGCTTTATTCCGAATTTCTTTTTCGTCTACAAATTGCGTTCGTACGTCCTAAATTAGATTGCAAAAGAATAGCCTATCGCTGGTGCTTTTTGGTGATTGTTCGGGGGAGCGCGTTTTGATTTTGTGTTTGGCGAATTACCGTTGCCGCGTATCGCGCTCTAGGCCAAAGTGGTATCTATTTAATTGAACTCTTGCAAGAGAATGAGTTAATTTTTATCTCACTTCCTGTGTGTCCGATCGATTAGCTGGTCTCCACTTGCTTTAATTCATATCGTCCCTGTCTCTTTATTCATCATTTCAACCTATTTTAGGGAACTCGGTGATTGTGGTGAAGTTCGTCTGAAGTGAACACAAAAAAAAATAATTCCAAAAAATAAAATTCAAATCTTGTCTTCTTTTCGGAGAGTCGCCGTTTCGTCTTCTAGAGGTAAGTTGACTGAACTTCGATACATTTCTGATAAAAGCATTGCGAAACACAAGAAAAATATAATTAATTCGAATCCATATGCAATTAGCTTTCTCTCACATATTTTTAATTCAGTGAATTTTTTTCGGATTTTTTGTTAGTTTTTATTGGTCTTCGTTGGAAGATTTGCTATCGTCTCACTCATTTAGTTAATCGTTGAAAAGATTTACTGTGATTTTTGTGATAATTTCGTCTCACTGCGTGTGTATCTTAGCCATGAGGTAGGCATGCGAGAGCGAGTGTGTACTCGTTAGTGCGCTATGTGACCTTAATAGCCATGCGAGGGCATTAAATATGAATTAAAATATCATTTGTTGTTGTTGGCATTTGCATTAAGCCATCACGGACAGGCAGAAACTTACAAGTTAATTTCGCAAACGTTGTGTGTAAAGTTCTCCTCGCTGCAGTTAAATTCGATTAGTCCGAGTGCAATAGTTGCATGTGTGGATTGGGAAAATTACTTAATCGATGCTATTACGCGGGATATACCTTTTGCAATTTTCTATTTCATTGTTTTGCTGCTGCAATTTCTCAATCACCTGAACGCGACGTAACCGATTTTTTGATTGATCCTCGATAAACACTGGATCATTGCCCCATTACATCAACCACTTATCCCTAAGCACTGAGCAAATAATCAATTTAGTATCGTGTGTTACCTTTCACATCATTTTTCAAATGTATGGCAATGTGAGAACATGCACACTCCTTGGCTAGTTAGTGCTTACTGCGTGAAATCTTCGATCGGGACCACAAACTCTGGCGAATGGAAATAAGGTTCTTCTTCCATCTCTGCTATAGTTCCATCGACACATCGTGCTGCTGGAGGAAGTTGTCTGAGCATCGTGCATCATTTTATTCAAAATTGCGGTTGCCACCCGGCTATCAACTCTACACACACTTGATTGTGACACACTTGAATTGAGGCATTCCGTGCTCCATGTCCGAGCCAGTCAAGGGTTGTTAAAAGCTGCAGCAAGGGAGTGTTTCGTCTGCTGTAATTCTCTTCCAGTTTGAAAGAGGACACACTCAAGTTGTGTTCGTGATAATGTGCACTGGCTCCCAATCAAAGCGGACCTATTCCTCGCGATTCATAGTCTGATTCTTCAGAATTTTCTTCAATCAACCTCTCGAAACATAACATTTTGAATTGCTATATTTTAGCTATTACTTCACCAAAAAAAAAAAATCGACGTCTATGCAAAGAGAATTTGCAAGAGAATTTTCGTCCTAAAGCCTATTCCGCTTAAATTGGGGAAATGTTTAACGAATCGCTAAAATTTGATGTAACAGAAATTGAGTCTAAGTTGGGTCTAAGTTGCAAACGTTATCGTTTTTCAATTGAACATTCATCACTCACTCGTGTTCTGTTTAGTTGGCAACGCTAATTTCGAAAGTTGAGAGTGCTCGCTTCCCACTCAAGTGAATTTCTTTCAAATTTATTTCTGATGCAATAGAAATTAATCAAAATGTGCGATAAGTTGCTAAGTGATTAGTGGGGGGCCAGGTCGTCTCTCTTGCACGCCAAGCACAACACCAAGCGTGCATCTTTCCCTAGAGATAAGCTCTTTTAAGTGGAAGAAGTCGGTACAGTTTCGAGGGGAAAAGGCCTGCAAAACACTTCATATGCGCATTTTAAAAATGATGGACTTACGTCGATCAAGACCACAGAAAGTTATACGAAAGGAAACACACGATAATGGCATTCATTTGCATTTTGAAGAGTCATAGTCGGAGTGTTAAAAGTCTCCAAAATCTTGTGTGGTTGTGGGGGGAATCATAATTTTGTGGAAGCGACTGGTTTTAGGAGTGCGAGATGCACTGCACTCTGCTTGAACTAGAACTTGGCATAACTCTTGGCATCCCTTAAGCTGTCTAAATGATGCGGCCGTGCATGCATAGCACACATATTATGTTTCTGTTCTTGACTTTCGAGATGGCAGCACGAAGATCAGTGTGTGCATGTAAAACGAACACCATCAAGGCGTGTGTGCGAAGTAGGGTAAGTGGATGTGTTGTCCCGCTTGTACAGGTAAAATTGAGGATTATTTCACTAACGGAAAATAGTCACACGTCTACTCGTTACCAAGTCTGATCTGTTACTGCTTAGTGTACCATTAAGTTACATCTTATGTGCAGAAGTGGAGACTTTTCGGATACTAACCGATACTTAAGCAGATTATTAATTATTGCATGCACGTTACGAACAGAGACGTACAAAAGCAAATTTGACTACACACTCAAACATAGCCACATGTGGTTTTGTTTTCCGAGTTAAAGTCAAATTTCTCATAAACCTCTGTCACACTTCAGAATACGGGCGATCTATCCACCATATTCCATCGTTAAGACTCACAGCTGATTAGCTGCTCAGCGACATAAGAATAGCCAGGCGTCTAGTGATCCAACGCCTAGGATGTGACTCTAACTCCGAGTCTTAGGATGTCCTCATTCAAGGTGGGGCAGAACAATTAAGAGGGATCTCAACAAATGTTGAGGCGCAGACATTTCGGCACTAAGTCTCGATACTAATACGAGACAAAAAAACGGACACTTTAGCGACAATAGGAATCGGAGCTGGGAGAATCTCTAGTAACCCCGATGTGTATTCGTCGCTTAGCCCCACAAACAAAAACTTGACAAAACTCTGGATAGTGCCCGAACTCGTTTCGTCTGCGTATGGGTGCAACAGCAAGGGCTCTGTGGCTGATGCTAAGCAAAAAGAGATCGTCATCATTGACCGACTTTAGTCGTAAGGCGGCACGCAATCTAAAAGGGGTCCTTACCGGCCTCTGTGACGTTGGTGCCAATGCAACACGTCTGAAGATACCGCATAATGAGGGCACAGAATCCTTCCAACATCTGCTCTGCGAATGCCCAGTCCTAGCAGAGGAGAGGAGGCGGTTCCTAGCGAAGCACTTCTTCCTACAGCATGAGGAATTAAGCAGTGTTGAACTAAAACCCTCTTACAATTCTTATATAAATCGGGATGGCTTTCAGATCAAAAGTAGGTCTCACGGTAGTACACTGAGGTAGGTATGAACGACACAAAGGACCCAACAAGTTGGTCAAAGTGAGCCACAGCCATAAAATAAAAATATTCTGCTATAGTACTCGTCATTTTTTTAATCTTTTTTTTTTTCTCAGAGCCTAGCGTCAAAGCCTTGATTCTGTTCATTGCCGCGTAAAAACAAGTCGAACAAGAACTTAATTAAACCGGTCTCAAGTTGCATAGATCCCCTATCGGTGCAATTTGTCACTCCCCTTTCTATTTGCCAGAACCGCAAGCGCGTCTAGTCCATTCTGCGATAGTCTCCGTCTACGGGCTTAGGTACAAAAAGTGCAACCGATTGCTTAATCTGTCTCGCAGCAATTAAATCTAAAACGACAACACTTAGCCTGAATGCAGTGAACTTAATTCATGATTTATCCGCAGACAGTGTAATTTCAAGGCTCCCATTCAAAATTTCACAATTCACTTCGCTTAACCAAAAAATTAACTTGTGCCATTATTAGTCTGCTCCACCTGCGTAGACACGACAAAACCATTGTCTTAAGCAGTTCACTATAAAATGGCATTCAATCCAGAGTATCTCCCTGTAGTCGGCTTTTATTGCAAGACCTTGCCAAGATGTTGTCTTGCATGGAGATCAGTGCAAAAGAAAAAAAAGAGAATGGACGACGTGATGTTTTGCAATTTCAATTACAGTCATTCGGATAGTTTCCGCTTAGAAAACGAACACAAGACACGATACAAGTGGGTATCAGTGTTCTTCCTCTTCATCTTCGTCTGTGATCTTCAGCTTGCCTGGCTTGCAGATCTTTCATGGTCAGAGAAAAGAAACCCTACAATGCTGCATCCCATGCCGTGTGACCTAGTGGCTTAGATAGACTCAGAGAAACTTCTACACCTCTTGAGACTGACAGCACAGAGCCCATTTCGTGAATGTCTTTGGGACTCCCTTTTAGAGGATCGATGTTCAAATGATCGATCATCAATGCAATTCAAATAAATCATGTCGGAAAATATGTTCGACATTGGCTGTTTAAGGAAATAAATCTATTAACAAAACGACGAAGAGGTCAGCCTATCAAGCCATTGTTTACGATGGCCATGGGGCGACAAGTGGATTTTGTTTGGCGTGAGACGTGGTGTCCATATGAATTCTTGATTTTGTGGAATTCGTTCGTTCATTGACTGTTCGGAGTGACATTGAAAAAACAAAAAATATATAATTTTAAGCCCCCTTTGAGGCCTACGATTATGTTGGTCACATACTAACCATGCCCGCACGGGAGGAACAAATCCGCACAAACCAGCGTCGCGCCGTGATGTCGATTGCGAAGTCGTGCTTGATTGCTATCTGTAACGTTGTTTGTGGGCCTATAATTTATAGTGGAAGGTGATTTTAGTTTGCGCTGTCAGCCATCGACATCTTCTTTTGAATGAAAAATGATTTCTGATGAAAACGATATAATTAAATTATGATAGCATTGACATTTTATGTGGCATTCAGGTGGAGCGGATGTTTTGTTGAACTCGTGTTTTATTCGCACACGCAGAGCAGTCTCCTTCCTTTGTGCATGAACTGTAAGATGTATGTGCTTCCAAAGGAGGACCCTATTTTCTGTCGAAAGTTGATGGATGCTCAGCTGGATTGAGCTCGCTTCTATTTTAGTTTCCGCTCCGATTTTCCGGCGAAACGTAAGTGATAAGAAACAGCAACACTGGTCGACCTGGACTAAGGTGACCACACATAAATTCGAATGTGACGGCCGTTGCTTATCAAATCTCGAGCTCGAGCTGTCTCCGAAATGGGTTTAATTATTATTTATGCCTGCATAGTAGATATACGGTGCTATTATACGCCGTTCGAAATCGATAAATTATTCAATGGGAAAGAATATCCGTGGGAAAACAGATGAAACCAGGGAGAGGCCTTGAATGGATCTCGTCAAATATGAATTCACACATGTGCAGACGGAGAAGTCAGAACTAAGAACAAATCTTTCTTCTGGTTCCGTCATCAAAAGGGAACCTTGACAATTTCTGTCTGTCGGTCAGTCACCCTTTTTAAGCTCTGAATTCGATATGGGATGACCTTTATTTCAATTAACAACAATTCGCATGCGGTTGGTGCGATTATTCCAAAGCTCTTGGGTGGAGAATATAATTTTTTGACATTTTCCGGTACGGGACCTTCGGAATGCAGCCGGCACCCGATGAGATTTGTCAGTTTAGTGCATGGGCAGGGTAAGGAAGGGGGCTGCTAGTGAATTTACCGGCACACGTAGACCATGTTGGTACATCGCGATACCCACGGTCAGACTACTACCACTGATTGACCACTCCAGTGATTGACCATCGACAAATGGTGACTGGAGCAGACTTGAAAACCAGAAAAATCGCATTAACTTGGCTCTCACTGTGATTTGACCCGGGGATCCCTCTAACCAAGGACAGGCACTTAACCAGTTGCGCCATCTAGTCGTCAGGTTAGTGTATGGTTACGACTTAAAGAGTTTGTAGAAGAAGTTTAAAAAAAGTTTGACCAGCAGATTCAGTGCAGTGTACTGCATAATTGACTATTCATTTAAAAGATAATGAAGAACTCGTCTCATGGTCGGCTGATCGCCCCGTTAACATAATCCATAGACTGCATTGGCGATGCTTTAAATATCGCCCACAATTCATGTCCAGTCTCTCTTTTGGTAATAAAATGTGGCGAAGTAAACAACTCCTACCGCCCGTCAAAATGTGTACCGCCCTTTCCCCACATCTTGTTTGCGTTAAGAAACCTTAACGAACGTAAATAAATTCTCGATATTTATACAAAAAGCATAATTTTGTACACACGTAGCCGTGGTAAATTTACCACTAGACAAGCACTTTTCTGGTGAACAATGGGTCGCGACTGACAAGGGCGGATCAACTTTATCTGCTAGCCTAAATATGCAGTCACTTGTGTTGAATTCAGGTCACGCGACTTGCACCTCTTTGGAAAAAAAAAACCAGTCGATCTGTGGACATTCCCTGAGCCCTCAGCATTTAATCATTTGTCAAAACTCGGTCGCTTATTGTGTTACAGAACGTATTCAAATAGCCACCAAACTCGATCAAGACAGGCTCCAGCCCATCTACAAATAACTCAATTGGGTTTGCGACAACAATAGCCACTTGATTTTGGTCTTTCCTAATCTTTCAACGGAAAAACATTCTTCCAGCCATCTGAACTCGATTGACTACATAGTCCATAGTTGACCACCTCATTCATGTGCCTGTCGTGCCAAGACCAAAAATTAACATGAAATCCATAAGCAAGCGAACGGCACAACATCGACTTGCCCAAAATGTTGGCCGTGGCGGGTCGAGTGTTTTCGTCGTCTAACCACGACGGTGAAATGTATCCGTCCACCATTCGATTTCACTGGCCGCTTCGACGACTCGACGACATGAGAGTAAACATTGATGAAATGCTAAATTTGAAGGTAAGCTTTTCCAATGGAAAGTTCATAATCAAATAATTTAACGACCGTGCAAGCAGCACAGCAGCGCGCCATTCGAAATAAAAACATTTGCCAAGTGACCTAAAGACACGCACGCACGTGTGCACACTAATGACAATTTCATTGGAGTTCTGACGCAGCCTAGAATACACGAAAAGACCGCCGTCTCAAGCATGAAAAACCAGTTTAATGCTGTGTGCGATGAGAGAAACAGCAACTAACGAGCTATTGACAGAAAAGAGAGTGTGAATGCTTTGATTGACTTGATTGGACGCGAACGTCTCGTCGGAGGAGTGGTGGCGATCTGTGATCTGGCCTGTTGATTATCTCGAAAAATTGCAAATTTCTTAGACAAATCTGTGCGGGCTTTCTTCAGTGTCTTGCGACAGACCCCGACGGAGACACAAGTTTGAGGAAAGTTTGCGACAAAATTTCGTCACCGAAGTGGTAAGAGTAACCGAGAAGTTCAAGGTGATGTTATCTGCAATGAATTAAACATCTGTACGTCTGCCGTGTGTACGCGTGTGCATTGCAATTTCTCTCACGTATTGTTATGTGCATAGCAGACGTCACGATATTTCTTGACAATCCCTGTGGTACTTACTCACTGTGGTGGTGGTCGATTCATCCGTTGGTTATTTATCGATTTGAATTTGCTTTATGGGCTTGAATGGCTTTTGATTTGTATTCTGGAAGAAGTGGCCGGCAGGGCTGGTTTGGGTAATACCAAAGGTAGCAAATGCTAATGCAGTGAGTGAGATCAGGAAAATGTTGTGACCCTTGATTCAGTGACTGTCAATGCACAGCCTAGACCAAGGAGTCCAGAAGAAGTACATTTTAAGCAGGAGTTGTGTTTGCAAAGTGATCATTTAGAAAGGAATCAAATTCGTGGCGATAGACTCGAGATCCAGAGATGTTGACGATGAGAAAAATGTTATTGGGCCTCGCGAGGCAGTGTAAAGTTCTTCGTACCTCCAGGCTTCGCGAGTGGGATTTGATAAGTCGGTGACTTTCTGAACATCCCGCGCAAACGGTCAGGTTAGGTTAGGTGTTGGAAATCACTTTCACTCGGAGGCCTAAGGGCCCGTTGTGAATCTCTTCATTTGTGGAGAACACATTCTGTTAAGCCTGTCCTGGGTCACGTGATGGCTTAAACCACCATGTGCTCTTTACGACTATTAGAAGAAGTCCGTAGTCTCTGTGAATAATCTTTGGCTAGGCGAAGCTAGACGTCGATTCTGGAGAGCTGGGCAGTGACAGAGCAGATGGTGGACCGTTTCTGTCTCTTCGCTGGATTCTGCATTGTATTTCCGGAGCTTTGCTCCGATGGGGCAGCGTCCTGTGATCACTTCCCGCCCAGTAAATTCAAATGCAACACTGCTCTGCAAAACAACTGTCATCTGTTAATAGACTACTGTCATTAGTGTCTGCGTAAAACTAAACCATCACGAATAACTTGACTCTGCACCATCAATTTCAATTGTTCACTGAGTTCCGTTGTGATCCAGTACAAGTGACAACGAACGTCCTTCTTTTGGGCCTCAATCAAACAAATACCTTTCGAGTAAGCGCGATCTCTGTTAAGCTGCCTCAAATTGGTTGAGGTACTTTTCCACTTGTGTGCGCCAACTTACACGCGGGCGTCCACTGCTGCCTTGTTCTCAATGCGATTCAACACAGAGGGTCTCATTTAGTTCCTGGGGCGAATCATACATCTGGACGTACAACTTCACCCGGTAGCAGCGACGCTTTAGCCCTGGTCTGCAGGAAAACGCCCAGCTCCACGAAGTTTACTGGGAACTATTCGGCAATTGATGGTATCGGCACCGTACCAGTATTCTTGCGATCTTGACGGGTCACTGAGTACGCGTACTGGAACAGTATGGGATTGGTGCGATCCCCAGAAAAAGAAACTCACGTGAAGTCCACTCGGGGGGAGCAGGTGAAGCATGGGGTCTCACTTAACGTGGGCAACTAATGACACAAAGTTGCTGAGCTCCTTCTCGTCCAAGAAGAGTTGAATCAGCAAGCCTGTGGTCCATAAGCCTGTGGTCATCGGTGAACAGCCTGAATGTCTGCCTCTTGCAATGCCGATGTTCGGCTTGGGAATGTCCTCAAGGGTGATCTGCAAAAATACACCATAGTTAGGGATGCTAAGTGGGTGCATTATGAGCAAACTTACCTTAGCTACATTATCGCCGGATCGAGTCTGCAGCGCGACATCGGCGGCATTGTATCGCTCCGTGAGGAAACTCTCGGGAACTTCAAGAGCGGCCTTGCCGTTGTCCCGTGTTGTGAAAACTGGCACCAATGTTGTCGTTGGAAGAGCAATTTCAAAGCTTTCAGATTGTTGTTCATTGTTGAAGTCTTGATGTCTCCGACGACGTGCACTAAACTGATGTCGACCCACCGAATGCGTTCCATATTTATACGAAGGGTGGCCTCTGCAAATGGCATTTCCACAGAAGGGAATAACTGACAGCAAATGATATGCCACTCGATAGTAACGTAGAGATGATAAATAGTCTGAATATGAGGATTCCTTGTGATAAGACCTCACTCGTCGCAAACATGCGTGTTGTTTCCCAAACATGGCTGTGGCTTGATATCACTGAATTCACTTGTGTCTCATGGCAGTGGAGTGAAATGGAGAATAACAAATTGAAGCATCAAAAACGCACGCACGTCTTGCGTGTTTAATCGACACAAGCCTATACAGGACTCTTCTCTTACCACCCTTTAATGCTGTCGCCTATACGATCATAACTAATCCCTGGAACGCTCGAAATCATTCTCTTTTGTGTTGTCTCGGGTCGGAATAGGCCATGTAGAGAGCAAGAAGTACACTGCTCCAGTCCGAAGAATCTTCGACTCTGCACCAATGAGCCATCGCAATAGAGCACGCTCATGAAACGGATTGCTCACAAAGGTGTGTGCAACTGGAGGCAGCTGGCTAAGGATCGTGCCATTGGGCGCTTATGTGCTTATTAGGTGGTGCCCAGGTCATCCCCGGGCAGTGATGCCAGCCGAACAAGGGCAACGGAATCGGCAAGGTGGTGCTTAGTAGTCTACACGTTCTAAATAGTCACACTATCTTTCGCTAGATCCATGTGGAGACGTTACGCAGCTACGAGCGATATAGCTCCCTGCTGAATCGTTTCGGAGATATCCACACAATACACAAACCCAGCATCGCATGAAACAATTTTATCATCCCCAAGCTCTAAAGCGAGGGACGGACCTTTAGCTGAGACTGAACTGCCTAGCCCGATGTCACAATAGGTCCAGGAGGACTTAAGTGAGACCTGGCTTACGCCCGTCTACCCATCTTCCAATCAAATATTCCAAATAATGGTGAATCAACACAGGCTCCTTCTCCGAAAGTCGCCGACGATGTTGCCGCTGTCACAGCCTTATCGGCTACAACCTCAAAATATCAGCGGCGTCTCTAAGTCAGCTGCTGACACTGATCATGGATTGCGACGACTTTTGAAAGTACAATAAGTCAAGGGACAAATTCACACTGGAGCGCAACAAGATAAATGAGTCCGTGAATGTATGATGTACAAAAAGCCAACGAAGTATAGCTTGGGTGATTGGATCGGCCAACGAAAGCTCTGTCACTTAAGAATAAGTTCCACTGACGAGGACGAGGATGATGGCGAGTGAACAAGACCTGCAGTCCTAGAGCACTTTGACAAGCCCTGTCCTGCACAATCGATTAGGTTTAATCACCTGTCAGGCCCGGTTTGATATTGCTCCATCACGACTAGAAAACAGCCAACTTCTACCTCTCTTAAAATTTTTGACAACCATTTTTATACCTTTTCTAAGCCAGATTGACCAATCAGGCATTCATGATATTCCGTGAAAAAATCTCAAAAAACATGAATAACTGACAAAAAGCCCCTTAAATTCGTCAATAAACTCGGACTGCGAAGTTGGCCATCTCTACAATACTTCTTTTCTGACCACGACCAAACGAGAAGTAAGACATTCGACGACATCAGTGCATGTAGGCACAACTGATCTCACAGCTGTTTGCAAGTTTTTCGGGTCTTCCTAAACACAAGCGATCAACTTCTTCTTCGAAACAACTCCTTTTTATGCTGGAACGTGGCCATTGATTCACACACTCTGCAGTCGTTCACCGTGCAGTGAATACGGTTAATCGGATCCATTATGATTAATCAACGTTTCCTCTCGGATATGAGCAGCACTTAGTGCAACGATTCGAAACTTCCTCAAAATCACGTCGCCGATGCGATTCATGTGATTCATATTCTCAGCGAGACTACACTGCCTGCACGAAGGCACAGCGAAATCATGTCTATTGGAATAATATCAGTAATCAGTAATTCCCGGGAAAATCATACGATTCGAACGAGATTATTACAGACATAGTGCATCGGCAGTAAATGAACCATAACACGACGGATCGCAAAACCTGTGGACTTGCCATGCAGCCTAAACAAACGTGCACCCCTTGCGTTAAGTAGAGTGTACTTGTCGAAGTGCACAATCCACCTCTTAAGTGGAACGACAAACTGTTGCGCAAACGCAGAACTGCATCGAAGCATTCAGTCCTCGAGCATGTGCAACAATTCAGCTCTTCTAGGCGATGATAAACGCGAGCGAAAGTGACAGGAAATAAATTTGTCTGCTGCCGAAACAATGCGCCCTCTGCGGTTCCACTAATTGACAAGATAAATTGGCAACAAATCACAACTCCGCCTGAGATGATCACCCCAAGTGTTTACGCAACAGACACAAAAGAAGGCTTTAGATCTTGCGAAAAGTTTCGTAACCGAATTCGGACAACGGACAAATGCCTCCCATTCTTTGATTTGAAAACTGCTTGTGTTGACGTACTTCCGGTCGTGGGGTGGATTAGACGACTCTTCTGTTGTCCAATTGATGACAAGACTGATACGGTTTGAATTTTCGAAATGGCGTTTTAATTAGTTTCCCAGTCGGCGATTGTTGAAATTCAATGGCCTGCGATTCGTTCGTGGATCCAACAGCGAATGAAAATGAAAATGGCTTTGGAGCTCTATCCATCATGTCGCGCGTGTGTGTACAAGCACGAAATTGGACAATTTCGGGAGGCAAAGAGTTGCGAACTCACTTGTGAATGGATTCCATTCATTTCTGACAAAAGAGACGAATTCAATTGTAAATCTTTTTTCGGCTGATATCGTTTCGAAACGTGTTTCTACGCGTAGCTTACATAACCGCCGCTTTTGTGGGCAATTTGGCGAGCGCACTTTGTGTGCCATTAAGACGTGGCAGGGAGAATGTGGTGTACACTTCGAAGGCCACAGAGTGTCACCGATTTTAATTGTTGACATATTGCTCCGTCCCCTGTCACCTACATGCATTCGCAGTCGCAGCGTACCGCAGAGTTTGATTGCTTCACAAATCACGGTAATTATCCGGAATACGCACGCGATTAATTTGGGAGAAATCTGAGAAATATTCTAGTAGGGCCTTGAAACAGTGGATGGTCATGAACCGTAACAACTGGGGCACATAATTCAGTGTCTGACGGCGAAACCAGTTCACCTTCCTTTTGAATTTCGACAAAAGAGAAATGAATGAAGAACGGTCGACGACGCTCTGACTTGGTGGCTTGCAAAATTACATGTTCCGGCGTTTATTTCTTTTCTTGGTCATGTTACTTTCGTTCCTCTGGGTTCTGTGGACGTCGAAGCGTGGCGTATGCACTTTTACAACACCTCTCGCACAGCCCTCGAGTCAATCACAATGTTCGGAAGGTAAAACTGCGGTGGGGCAATCCAAAATAATAGCAAAACGCTGATGGAGAGATAAGGTCACGTCAACAGGTAGACGGGCATTAGGAGCAGGGAAGAACTTCTGTTTAGAATGGTGCCTCAGTTGGTTGTGTCACTTATTCTTGAGGAATGTCAAGGCCTGCCATCTTATAAATCTGAAGGGACAGAGCTATGCTTTTAAAAATCCTTGAAGAAATACCCTCCCGGTGGTACATTACCGTCACAGACTGGGGCAATTGCGCAGGTAGTGAGGCAGTCCAATTTCACATACAAGCAGACCACAGATTGTGACCACAACTACCAACGCCATGAAGTAGTTTGTTGGTTTCTGCACTGTTGTTGCTGTTCCAAAGCGTCTGAGTAATCTCGCAACTGGTTAGCCGACCTTCTGTTCACCGGCCAACTCCAAGTCGTCCAGCTTTTCCTCGGCAGTATATATCTGCCCCCTTAATGGTACTCGTATGTTAATCATATATTTCATTGCCGATTATGTTCTCGTCGTGGGATTTGAGCCGTCTTCTTCGCACTTGAACCTATGGGGTCTAGGTTCGATTGCCGGCGCTATAAACAATTTCCATGAATCCACGTCTACTCCTTTCGAGGCACTGATAATGTTCAAAGAGTATAAATGTCTAAAAAATGCTACAATTTGGCACGGTTTCCATGCCGCGGTGAATAATCAGCCAAAACATCATCTCCAAGTGAACTTCTTGAATGCGTGATGCCACTGGCTTCCATTCCAAGACTGTGGAGTGAGACTACAGGGGGCGCCTACGATTAAAATAGGCAACAGAAGAGGACTACTACAGTAGCAGCTGTGACCTAGGGTAGAGGGGTGGCACACTCGTCTTGGATTCAATGACCGACACGAGTATATTCATATCACAAGTCTCTTTCTCTCTCTCAAAAAAAAAAAAATCGTGCAGGACTTACATGTCAACACTAGAGGCACTATCTTCCAGAAGTCCGCATAACTGTCGGCATACGCGGATGACATCGACGAACACAGCGAGCCGTCAATGAGTCATTTGCGGGCAGTGAGACGGCGTCTGGCGGTGAATGAGGACAAAACGAAGTATATCCTTCCACAAAAAAAGACATAAACCACCGACGTCTTGGACAGAGCGTCACAATGGGCAGCTATAACTTAGAGGTAGTCAAGGACTTCGTATACCTTGGCTCCCAAGTAAATTGGACGAACGTGGTCAGTACCGAGATCGCAAGGTAACACTTGGCAAACGCTGTTTCGACGAGCTCAAGGGGCAATTGTAATAGAGTCACCTCTCGAAGGACCAAGCTTTTATATAAGACCTTGATCATCCCACTCCTGCTATATGGTGCGGAGGCATGAACAAAAGCAGATGAGAAAGTCCTTCTCTGGAGAAGAAACGTGCTGCGTGTGATCTTTGGTATTTTTTACGTTTAGGGTGTTTTCGAAAAAAGGGAGTCCTTGGTCTTCCCCAGAGAAAAGTTCTGCGTGTGATCTTTGGTATTGTTTATGTTTACTCTCTTTTGAGGAGAAGATTCAACCACGAACTGCGACTTGACCCTACCCACGTCTAAGGTGGTTGGGCCATGTAGAGCGCATTGCCAACACAGCTCCGGCCCTCAGAGTCTTCGACTCCGAACTCGTGGGACAACGTAGCAGTGGGCGCCGACATTTAAGGTGGCGCACATAGTGGGAGAAGGACCTAAACCAATTTGGTGTGCTACTCTAGTCAGAGATCGTGCTCGCTGGAGAGGCTTTTTGGTTGAGGACCAGGTCCAGCCCCGACTGTAGCGCCAAATAAAGAAGAATGTCTCTCCAAGAATCAGACATAGTACCAGTCACTTATAAAATTCATTGAATAGTCTCTTGGACCATTTTAGTTGTTACCAAAATTCCCGCATCGTTAGAAAGCATGCCAACTACCCATTTCCATTATCTTGCGTATGGTATAGAAGAGGACCAAGACCACTTCCATGTGGCTCTCCAGCTTTTATGGCTTTCAATTCAGAGTATTCGTCCAAAGGAAAAAACAAGAATTGGTCATGAAAAATTGAAATGCAAAAAAAGATGCGTCGACTCCAACACTCTAACACTCCAACTCAGTCCCCAAATTGACAAAGTTTCATTATTCACGTCTCCACCAGCTTATCAGGCTTCGCAGTTCGGTCTCGGCAAAAACTGTAGGTCCACTCCTGAGAGAACAATAGTCGCTGCTGTAAGAGCTATCCCCGGGTCCACCTCGCACAGTAGCGCCGTTTTAATTTCCTCACAACAATATCACAGCACATACAATTACAAGACAAAACGAAGCGTTCATTTCTGAACTTCGTCTCGACGCAGCATTCAATTTCACTTTCCTTTCTAGAAAGCAAGCAAAAATGCGTGTTTACATTTCGTTGTTTTACTTAAGATCTTTGTCAGCAGCATATGACGAATACCCACTGTAATTCAAAATCATTTGCAAATAACCAAAGTTCATACAAATCAGTTCCAGGCCATTGTCTATCGATTCGCAATTATTCGTGACGTGCATGCACACTCCTCCGATTCCAACGTACGGAGGAGTAAACGAGCGAATTTTTGGCCCACCTGTCCAACCTCTTTAAAGCGAATAATTCGAATTGAGCTCAAGACTCTTTTTGCGGTATGCGGTGACACACACTCAGTGCGCTGGCCATGAGGTTACTGTTGTAGCGTCTCCATAGCTGTTGCTGGTCGATAATGTTTTCTTGAACCTTTCACTTGTTTGATTTATTGCAGTGCTGTTTTGTAACGCAGATAATAGAAATTCTTTAATTTATGCAACACCTCGTTCGATATTGACTGCAGTGACTGTCGCGCGTCCTGTTTGTGCTGGAACATCCTCTGGAAAGACGAATGTTTTTGCGCGGCTTAAGGTCCATTATTGTGCTTCAACGAGGTTTGCTATTTTGATGCAGTGAAGTGCTTAGAAGATAAAAATTGGGTTTAGAAAATTAGGATGTTTTTTTTTTTTAATTTATGCTGTGCAAGTAAGTGAACTGAATAATTGCCAAGCATTAAAAGTATGTACCATGTGCACGCGGTCATAAAGGATGTTCAATTTTAGAAAATAATGATAAGCTTGAAGAGTGTCACCTGAAGGTATTCACTGGTGTTGATGAGGATGGACAGTACACGCATTCTGGCGTAACCCGAAAATAAAATGCAAACTTAGAGAGGAACAAGATAGAGACGGCGAGCAACACAGGTCGTTCCTGGAGACCGAAAATGCGATCGAAATGCGAACTTTGCTTGAAATGATCAAAATATACGTTCGTACACATTCATTATTCTTCCAGCCTTCCATGACATTATGTTATAATTTTCAAGGGATTGTTAATACCCTTACGTGCAAATAGTTGCATTCAGTTTATTCATAGTCTCCTGAGTCCTGACTACTTTGAAAAGGAGAGATTTCTTTTTGTGTCGTAACAAAAGCGACTCGCAGATTTCCAGGGGCTTCCAGCCAAATATGTATTGGGTCTATAACTTAATTCATGGTTTGCTAAGAGATGGCGTAACTTGTATTAGTCCATTGGAACATGAGTTGGAGAGCTACTGTCATTGTACGTCATGTCAGTATATGTCATTCATTTGAAGCGAACCTTGTGCCTGAAAAAATGTTTTTTTGCGGGGACACGACCCACACGACACACGACGCCACAAAAGAAAGTCATTCTTGCATCGTATTGTTACTGGTGATGAAAAATGGATCCATTACGACAACCCCAAGAGCAAAAAATCATATGTGAAACCCGGCCAACCAGCCAAGTCAACGGCAAAGCCTAATAGGTAATTCTCGCGCGAAGGTAATGCTCTGTATTTGGTGGGATCAGAAAGGTGTGCTGCTAAAACCGGGTGAAACCATCAATTGACAACGCCACCGAACACAATTAATCTGTTTGCAGAGAGCCGTAGACGAAAAACGCCAGGAATATGCGACCAGACCCAATAACTTTCATTATTTACGAAAAGTTTACGAAAACCAACACGTTACCAGAAAAAAGCTCGAAAAAATTAATTGTAAGAAGAATTTAATTAACTTGATATTAAGAAACTTCTCTTTACGGACACCCCTCTATAAGGACACCTCTCATTACTGACAAAACGTCATGGCCCCGCCATGGAGAAACTCGTGTGTTTTAATCCCTTCAGCATGATGATCCCGGTGATGTCTATAGAGAAGCCTCACTATATTCATAACTTCAGTTCAGCTCTCTTACATGGATGGACACGCCCAGTCGATGAATTTGCCACAAGCTTTTAAGCGCTAGAAGATATTACCAGGATTCGTTATGAATCCGACATTTTTCGAAAATGTTCAATGTGCCGCAGATATTGGCGAGAATTGGTAGTAAAACCGGCTTGTATGCCGTGACGGCAGGCGGCATGACACTGTCACCCCAACCCACTATCCCGCAAGAGAGTCGAGCTATCAATCTTCGTCTCCCTTATGTTCGTGCGAGCGTGTAAAATACACCCTCGGTAGCATTGACATAGATGTTTTACATCTGCCGGCCGTAACGTGACGGTCCTTCTCTCCTATCTCAAACTATAGGTACATGGCCCGATTCACGCATATTTTTTATTATTTGTGTTTACCCACCTCGGAACTATGTCTACCCTTACTGGAAAGCGAATACAATGTCTCCTTGGTCGTGATCGTCAAGAGAAAGCTGAAAGCACTGGCGTAAGGGCCTACTTGTATTCGAAAATTATATCAATCCATAGAGAAAGGTAAAAGCTCACCATGTGATTGCATAATTAAGTCCCTATTGCATATGCACCATCAACAGTCGCCAATCTCTAGTTCGTAGCAATCACATGATTCCGTAACTTTGCAAATTAAAGAAATAAAAAAATATGTAAGCTACAAGTAATTCGGTTTCCACATGATAGACCCCTTCAGCAGCCAGGGTATCGAATCATCAGTGTGCCATTTTGGACGCGAATTAATCACATCAAGTGATTATTCATAAGCCTCTGACCAAACGGCGAAAACCCATCGGCAGATTTGGACATCGGCTAGCAGCGTACGAGTATGACAACACCGATTTATGACAGAATCAGTTGCGGACTTCGTCAAACCATTCGGGCTGTCCTTTGCAGTGCTGAAGTGCGTCAAGCGCAAAGCTGTGCGCC
The DNA here is from genome assembly GCA_905231855.2 of Eristalis tenax. Taxonomy (NCBI): domain Eukaryota; kingdom Metazoa; phylum Arthropoda; class Insecta; order Diptera; family Syrphidae; genus Eristalis; species Eristalis tenax. The sequence goes on from HG993127.1 coordinate 25,575,242, forward strand.
GCCTTCGATGAATTTAAATCGAATTTTTAGGCAAATCCAACTGATTCTCAGTGTGATTTGCAGCGGAGTCATTCGCAATTGCTGGGGTTGTGTCTGCGCTGTGCCATTAAGCGAATAATTTTATTTATTGCTTGACGGGGTCGAATTGAAATAAGGAAAATTAATTACGCTCCGCAGTGGAAGCTTTTTTGTTGATGATGTGATGCTTTGGAGGGGGAGCGGAAGTTAATTAAAACACAAATGGTGAGAGTGTGTTCCTTTTCTTTGGATTGTTTTGAACAGTTTTGATTCTTTTTCCTTTCGAACAAAGTTCACTCAATGGCCCGTGTTGTTGAAATTGATTGTTATTGAGCGGCTATAAACTGTTTAATTGCTTGGAGTCTCGTTTCATTAGAGTGTGTGGGATTATTGATTTATTGCTGATTTGACGAGAGGTGTTACGCAATTTTCTATTGACACATGTTGCTGTTGATTGGCAAGGGCGACAGTGATTGAAGGTGTTGAATTAGAGCAAGTGCAGTGCTCACGTCGAATGTCAACAAACTCTGCTATGTGCTCTTGTCTGAGGAGGCCTAGAGAGCCAACTTATTGTATAGCGCTTACACGACAGCGGACGCGGTTTTGATGACTAAAATCATAGCTCCCGGATTCACCAAGGATGGCATTCAGGTTTAGACCAGGCTTTGACCTTCCATGGGTCGGTGGCCTGAGTAGAGAGAGAGGAAATAGTTTGAATGTCTGGATGTTTATGGAACTCTAACACCTGAACAGTGGCGGTCCGTTCGACAGCTAATGTCTTAATTTAGGACATAGACCACTTCCGTGAAGTTTTACTATACGTGGTAAAGGAGGTGGTAAGTAGTAACGGAGGTCGACGTGAAAAGCTCGAATAACACTTTGGATGAAGTTGAGCCTAGTTCGTAGACCATCTAGCACGAGAAGGTCTCGGTTTTGCTATCAACAACTGAAGATGGCTACAGTCTTCTACCGGTTTCGTACTACACCACGCATTTCGCATTGTATCCACGATCGCCAATCAAACATCAACAGGAACTTATTTTCGGGGTACATAGCAAGCGTGAGACTAGTCTAGCATGCTGACTGCCGTAAGTGGCTTAGCCATCTACGACCAAAACAGCACCAACGCGACCTTGTACTACGAGCACTATCAGACTAGAGCACAGAAATTGACGAGAAACTTCATCAACTTGGCGTGTGAAACTGAAGTCAACGTGCTAAAAATGGTGCTTCCTCGTGAGGGTTGTGGATTCGATCCCAGCTGCATTTAAGGAGGCAGTGTCACCAAATACGGAGAGTTTCAGTGTATACTGGTGACTCGCACGTTAAAGGTGAGTGACTTGAGAACATCAAATGAAGTACAGCTCTGAGCGGCACTGCGACAAAATCAGGAATATTTACGAGTTCGACGCTTGACTCGCAACTAAACTGTCTCGCATGTGACTACCGACTAGATGTTTACGTAATTCTTTGGGAATGCTGCTTGTCATATTTCAGAGTTGTCCACGACAAGGAGCTGTGGTGTTGCGGAAAAAGGAGATGCGATGGGCGGAAGCACTGTGACAAATTTGTATTCAGTTAGTCACATAAAGTGACTCAGACGGTACAATTTTGTCACACGACTAAGAGAATAAGGGGGATTATGACTGGCATGCGGACAAGGGTTACGAACACTCTTGATGCTTATGGACCGTGGCGGCGTAGTGGGATAGGAAAAGCATTCCATATTATTACAAAAAAACTCCAAACGTACCTAAACACTCGAAAGCAGACTAAGGGGTGAATCGGCAAGCTTTCCCGACGAGACTAGGATTGTGGGTGAATTTGTGGAGGTGTAACATACAGAAACAAGACTCAGGGCTAGCATTATAGTTGGAATATTCACGCACTCAGTATTCATTTAAATAGGCTCCGCGTCACCCCATCTCCTGACCGGCTACAGTCACTCTCTCGTTGCAGTCGCGTATCCTCATTGATGCTCTCAGCAGTCCACTCTCTCCCCTTCTTAAGGAGTTCTACCTTAGGTTAGGTTGGGTGCAGAGGGCAGTCACACCTCGGCCAAAGTAGGCTCATAATGATACCACGGATTGAATCCCCCTAACAATTAAATCCAGTTGATGCTTGTGACAAAGCATTTAGCTGGCTAATGCTGACACTCTATAGCGCATTGAGGTTGTTGAAGAGTACTACCTTAAGATTGATGGCATGCATCAGTTCAAGACGTTCTACAGTTCGCGCATTCATGCCGATTACTCAAATAATATTCATAATTTCTCGGTTTTTTGAAATGCGGAGAAGACACTCATATTGGCTAGCTTACTTCAATATCGTTCGTTCGCAAAAGAGATAATCAACTTCGCAATGCTGCTGTATACCTGTTCGAGGTAGAGCCCAAGAACTCGAATGATACATTTTTTGACTGTTCCAAAAGCTCGGAGACAAGACTATTTCCATTGACTAAGCTCACTCTTCTCATACATCGTGGGTAGGTCTAAAGGGGAACTATATGAGAAAGCCGCTATTCCTGGGAGTTATGGCACATAACTGGTAGTAATCATTGGGATGCTAGTCTTCATTAGAAACTTTATTCTGGCACCACGGTTGGTCAGAAGACAAATAGATTTAAGCCTCGCCAGAGCAGTTGGTAGTGGTTCATGTCTATAATCACGGGAATAACAATTAAGATTATACCAGCATGCCATGCATTCCATGGCCGACTAAAGTCCCTATTACTGTGCGACTCAAAGTCGAGTTCCACAGCAACCGCGTGCAGCGACGCTAACAGGAGCAACAGAGCTTAGATCAGCCTCGCACTTATCCAAACTGGAGGAAGTGTCCTTTAAACATTAACTAAATTGATACTTGGGTGTCGATTCAGGCAATGGCTGGTCCGGCGCAATGGACCTCGTTGCTTAGTAGTTTCAGCATGAAACCAGTTTATTCTTCTTAAAAGAAAATAATATTTCTGGTAACAAAGTGTTAAGGCATGAGATCGACTCACAGTTTAATTGTTTGCTTTTGCAGTATTTTGTGTAAGAGTCAAGACCAGACTCAAGTTAGGGGCGGATGTACTTACGTACTTACTTATCAGGCCTTCATTCCTTGGAAGCTCTGAGCCTCCGATCTCTATCGGCTCTGGGCACACTGCTCGCAGTCATCAAGACAAAGTTGTCTTGTGAAAGTTCGGGCTTCTTCATCTTTTTCCTTTCGAGGGCACCAAGAGGTCTGCTATTTTTTTCTGGTCCATATACGAGTAGCATGCCTGAAAGACTACCAGTCCTTTCTACAGTCCAGGCGATTTGAGCTCAGTTGTTTCGACAAACCGAAGTAGCACAGGTTGCAATTCCACTTCGGATGTCCACTAAGATGTCGTTTGTGGAGATAACGTCTACCCCGAGATATACTCCTTTGCTACCTCAAAGTTGTGCCGGTCGATCGTGATGTTTTGTCCCAGTCAGTGCGTGACGGAACGGGTCTTGCTCGACAGGATATATTTAGCTTTCTCCTCATTGACCTCAAGACCACCTCTCTGTGTCTGCCGCGTGAAAGCTTCCACCGCGGCACGTTAGGAACGCCCGACGAAGGGGCGGATACAGACCATGTTGAATAAATCTAGAGTCATGATGGAGAACATGTGTATCGTGAGTACGAGTACGCCAATATCAATCTTTGCACTTTATGTCAATAATAAAATGGCCACCACAGCAATCAAACAAATCAAGCAAGAAGCATTAAATTCTTGATTATTATAAGGAAACACACACGATGTTGTACCCCCCCTACACCATTGGCATTTATCGCAAGACTGTCTGCCTAAAGTTCAAGAACGCAGAACGCGAATCAATCGTACTCCATCATGCTCGACTCTTCATTCTATTCGAATTCTGATCACCTATTCAAACAAGTGCTAAACTAGCCTTAAGTTAATCGGCCATTCATCGTGCCCCACATAGAACAACTTTCTAAAAATCCCATCACTCACAGCAAAATGCGTATACGCCTCTGTGAACTGACTCGGAAAGTCCTCACATTTGCCCACACCGAGCTGTGCATCTTCAGTTCTTCACACCACTTATTGCGAAACCCAGCCTGTCGTTGTATAATGGAGGATATGTGGTCTTGTAGAAGATAAGTGACTTCGCTGAATAGCATGGTAATTGAGCGGGAAATCAAACTACTCACAAACTCACATATATCTAGTTTTTGTGCGAAGATTAAGCAATCGCTGGTAGATTTCGCGAGTCGGTGTTGTGCACAGCCACAGGACCTGTTAGACCAGTGCAGCCTGCAGCCTAGGGTGCAGTGCTACAACTCTTGCTTTCAGCTGTGGCTCTCGATTTTGTTCGCATCGACCGGATAATAGGCGATCGACTGGCCACTACACTCGCAGTTGTGCAACTATTGGCATTCATAGAGACGTTGGCGCTGCAGCCTAATCACGGCTGCCAACGAAACTTGTTTCGGGTGAGTGTGTGCGAAATTGAAATTGTGCCAGGAACTGGCCACTTTTCAAGCTGCTGCACGTTCCAATCTGCGGACTGGCTAAAAATACTTCTCGTTGTTTAGACTGCATTGGCATGTTGCGGTTGCGTAATCCGTGCACAAATTCATGCTCGATTTGAATTCGTGTCGTTGGCGCGGACCTGTATTTTTCGGGTTTGGCTAAAATGAATACATTTTTGCTTGACACATTGTTGGTTTCGAGTAAAATATGCTTTGAAGCCATTATGATAATTATGAGCGAGTGTGAGCGTGCATAAGATGCCGAGCGATAATCACTTCAAAGGTGACTTAAATGTCAACCATTTCCCATTCAAAGGTTTCGAAAGTCAGCATCCTGCTCGCTACGGGAGAAACGCAACTTGTCACGTAATTGCTGGTGATTCAACCTAACCGTCTGTAATTGATTTCTGGACCGATAGACGAGTTGGATTACGTGGCGCCGGAAATATTTGCTAAACAGTCAATCTAATTTAGATGCAAAATGTTGTCGCTATGCCAGGTTGTGGTTATCATCGTGTTAAGGTAAGCTCTCGATTAAGCGTCTAATTAATTATGAATCTGGTCTCCAAATCTGAGACACTAAATGGAATCTCAATAGGCGGTGCAAATTAAAGATATTGCTGATGTGTTTTGTTACGGATATTCTAAGCTCTCGCTGTTTGTTTGTCGAAAAGGTCCACTTAAAAGCCGCGCTGTTTGAGATCTTACTTTACCAGCCGTGGCGTTGTCGCGTGTCGGAATTCAATTCCCGACCCGACTAACAATTGTATAGTATGTTCTCACTAGACTCAACTTTACCACTAGACTAGGCACTACGATTGAAAAGACAACGAAATGTCTTTTCGTCGACATTGTATGCGCAGTAAATCACTGAACTTACTTTTTGAATGAAAACACAACCTGCCAGAGGTCTGCAAGTTAACTGGGATAATGGTGAGATATCTGCTACTTCACTGGCATAATGGTTTAAAAATCTGCTAGTCTTGTTGGCAGCAACTGTCATAATTTGTTATAATTCACAATTTCATTGAAATTGAGGCAATTTCGAAATAAGTTCGTTGTATGGGTAATTCGGCAGTTTCGATCGTTATTTCGAGGGAAATTTCCGAAATTACTCAATTTCGACATAATATACACGGCACCACCTCTGGAGTCACGGACAATTATCAGACACTCCTGCCTGCTTGCAGTCATCAAGACCAAGCAGTTATTCTTTCATTGTCTCTTTAAACCGGCTTGGTTTGGCCTTCTTATCAAACGGGTATTACAGACAATAGGTCTTTGAGCATTGGTCTTCTGGCGTTTGATATGGCAGAAGTAGTATGTGCCAGTGCTCCGTGCTTACAACTAGGCTGTAAGCCACCGGACACTGACCCATAGGCATCCACGCTTTCGGCAAATTCTTCCTTAGCGACCTCTCCAATATCGCTAACCAAAATATATTGACCATAATCAAATTCCTAAACTCCACAGGCTCGGTTTAGCCTACCCTAACAAGAAACGTCTACGATGTGTGGTATCAAAACGGGGCGCAAGTGCGATACTTGTATCCATTTTCGGGTAACCACTTAAACCACAACCAACCAACTATACAAATGTACTCAACGGTTCCTTTCCTACCTAGAGCCAGGAGCCGGTGGTCTCTTCTTCTTCATTCATCTTCTTCGACGATATCAGGACTGACGATATCCGACACCAGAAATCAGCTCTGCCATTCTTGATGCCATCCAGCCTTAAAGCTCAACTATAATGCGCATGAGTGTACATGAGCTGGCGTCAGACTTTAACGAAGTGTTTCGTCATGTTCATTTTTGTTTTTGTGAAAAAGACAATTTCTCATGTTTTTATATGAAATGTAATTCAACATAAGCTAATTTCTCCATTACCAGTTCGTTTGCGTGTATACACGAATTTTCAGTTGATTTGCCCATCTCTCATATTTTCCCTTTCAATTGTCAAATTCGCGGAGGGCGAATCGGAGCGCACTAACTCATGCTAACGAAACATTTGTGTGGCTTGTGCACACAATATGCCAGCTGCCTACATTCACATATGCTTAACGAAATGTTCGCAATCGTTTGTGTACGACATTATAGGCTGCTTCATACGGGTGGGTACATTCGTTCACTCACCCATGAGCATTTGACAATAACTCATGATTCCTCATGTCAACAGAGCGGAGCACCAAGGCGGGAGTTGCACAAGGATCAAAGTTGGGACCGTGGCTTTTCAACATCTACACGGCAGGTCAACCACACCCAATTGACACCGTAAAATGCAGTCTATTTGCAGATGACTCGCTGACTTATGCCAGCTCGAAGTCACCACAGACAGCGGCGCAAAGGGTCGAAATCCAAACGTAGAACAAATTTGGGGGGTATTCGTATCAATGCTGGGAAACCATACACCATACTTGGAGCCATACAGAGGTGGATGCAGATCAGAAGCCAATTGTCGAAGCATACAGGTAGTGCTTCATAACGGTTCAGAAATATCAACAAACGAAAGTGTCAAGTATCTTGGTGTTAACTTCGCGGAAGTGTTGAAGTTCAACAGTAATTCGAAACTGACCCTTAAGAAGGCCTACCTAGGCTTCCACCGCATCTATCCCTTGATGCGCAAGCACAATGGATTAAGCCAGAGCACAAAACTGCTGCTATCCAAGCAGCTTATACGGCCGATCTTAACCTACGGCTTCCCAATCTGGCACACCATCTCTAAGACCAGCATATCGAAGCTTGCAATTATCGAAATAAATATGTACCGGACTCACCATCTACAGGGACCGTCAAAGGCAACAATGCACCACATCCCCCTGCAACAGTACATGGTGACACTGTTCAGAAAGCAGCTACTAGACATCAACAACCATCCTATCGAGGAAATCAGGAACCTGTGAAATACAATCGCCGGACAGCGCTACAGCGAGCAGAACTGTCCAACGACGTCGAACAACGAGCTGCATGGATAGCAATCACCCTCGAGGCTAAATCGGCTACCACATCACCACCCTATCCCAAAAGGACCACCATGGACACACGGACTTGAACAACCCGATGTAAGCACCAGTCATTGTAGGAAAAAAACAATAAACCGACAGTTTAAATTAAACAAAGTACATCAGTTGGGCCCCTATTGTTGAGCCAACAGCCTAAGCTTTGGTTTGTAAGTCTAGTTGTAAGCTCAATTCTAAAAATAATTCTGTTCAAGTAAATTTTCAAATCGCTTTTAAATCGCATGCTCCCTCAGGCGCATTATAGTTGCGGCTTTATGCAGCTTAATTTCGTCCTTCCACAGAGGAGTGTAGAAGTTGCTTTGACATGCCGAAGAAGCAAGGGGGATTCTTCGTCGGATCTCGCCAAGGATGTCATTTGTTGGGTTCGCCTTTGCCCCGAGGTAGGCACTTAAAAAGTGTGCCCCCCTCAGAAGAGTGACTGCCCACAAGAGTGACATTGGTTCATTTTGGAAGGTGTCCCCGCATATTTGAGGGAACATTTTCAATTTTGTGTATAAAAGAAAAAAATGCTCACTGCTTCCAAAGATTTCACTTAAATCGTATTGCCTTGAAATGGAAAACAAAATAAAATGTATGTTCATACGTACATAGATGGAGGGCGGCACTTACTTTGGATGGCTTTCCTAGAAATTGCCTCAATTCTCCTGCCCTCTAGGGTCTAGGTAAGAGATCGAGATCGACTGGTCGTACCTGATAAGTGCCCAGTAGTTTTTAATAGTCACCAAGATCCGTGTAAACACTCCGAGGAATGGAATTTGTTCTGTAATTAATGTTTATTGCGCGTTTGAAGAGAAACGCCTTTTGTTTACTATTTGTTTTTCTGTAGATACTGCTGCTTTTGAAAGTAAATTTAATTAACATTTACCATTTCTGTTCGCTCATTTCAGGAACCAAATAGCCATCGAAATGAATCTCAATCTCAAAGGTCAAGGACTGCGCTTGTGTAAGTACGCTTTGAACTCGACTATAAACCGTTTATTATTCGATGACAGATAAGTTTTGAGTGAAGGCGGGACCCTAATTAATAAAAATTATGGTTGGCAATTTTTTGAACACCGAGTGACTGTTTAAACTGAGTGAAGTGTGACTGTTTTTACCTGCGCGTCAGATTCGACTTGTTCGCTGTTTTATGTACTCCACTTCTGTAAGTGTAAATGAGCATCGGAAAGCAAACAGGATTTTGATGGCAGTCACATCTGACGTAAACATAAAGATTTAACGTCCAGTTAGTGATCACATAGATTAGCAAGGTCACCCTTTATATTCGAAAACTGGGTAAAACAAGATAATCGGTGATGAACACATTCATTCCTTTTCGCGAACTTCCTGAACACAGACATCGCCCATCATCCGTATCAGCAGGCACCGCCCGACTCCTCTGAATTGCCATTAGACATGCAAATTTAATCCGCTGAACTCGGATCTTGCATGCGGCGTTATGATGATACGAAGAGCAGTCGATGGCATCACGGAAAGAATTACCGAATCGAGTTTCTATATTTATTCATGACTTTTTTTTGATTAGATGCTGGTGAAGCACTTGGAAGTGGTTTCCGAAGACGAGAGTCGTCTTGTTAACACGATTTCATATCGCATGCAGGAAACGTTCAGAGATGCTGAACTGAGATTGCTTTGAGTCACGTACCTATTTGAATGTGATTTGAACTCGAGATGTGCTTCGTGAAACTTCCAATAATCGACTGAGTTGTGGCTTTCGTGGCACAAGCGAGGTACCTTAGGATTTCAATTGATCCACTGGACCACCAAGAGAAGTTTCTTGCTCTTGCCGGAAATATGCTCCATGAACCTTCTTTTCTAATTCCCTCCATTTTCACTTGCTGAAAGCATATGATTGACGACAAAGCTAAACGAAGCTGCGAATTCATTTCAACCGACAGGGGTTTTTTTTTGCTAATAAGTACTAATTTTTGTACGCATTTTCTTCCTGAGTTGCCATGAGGCATGAAGACTAGAATAGAAACTGCAAATTTCCGGATGGTTTAATCGGCGCGAAAGTATTTCGCGTAACCTTCGATTTCGTTGAAATCAATTTACACGATCAAGAGTGTCTAATGGACTTGGCAAATAAGAGAAAAAAGTGTTCAATATGCGTCTGGGACATTTCAAAATTGGTGGGAAATGTATGTGTGACGACTGAAGAAGTGCCTGCCCTTGGTTAGTGGAGATCGAGTCCCAGTGAAAGTTAATACGTTTTTAACTGGTCTTCAAACCTGGTTCCAGCCATTGGGAAGGTATATCTATCATTGGTCAATCAGTCATAACTAACTAGAGTACTTCGCCAATGCCTCGATGGTTCGATCGATTTAGCATACAATGACATGCAGTATTACGTGACCACCCCTGTCTAGCCACCGCCAGTGTACAGACTGTAACAACAAACAAAACACTCTCAAAGTTAATCACGCTTAGTTAGCATAGAACCGTGAGACTCGTCCGACATCAAGACCACAAGTTACGTAAACGTTCTGAAACGAGCGCGATAATAAATGTGTCCTTTGACAAAAATGAATGACAACATATACTCATGGAATTGAACACACAGCACCTAGTGGAAGGAACCGACTTCGAAGCCGACTCCGAACAGTCAATTAGAAAAAACTAGACATCAAGACTCTACAAAATGAGTCAGATTAAAAGAGACACTCAATCACAACTAGTATGCAAATGCAAATACAAACAAGATAAGTTGCTCCGACTCCCAAGGGGGTCTTCAAATGACTGACTCAACTTCCATACAATTTGGTTTAAAACATCTGCAAGACATTAGAATAAAAATAGGACACTGTTAGAAACAAGTGAACACATGGGGGAAAGTACAAATTAGGACGTAAAAGGACAGCAAAAGAAGCAGGAAACTACAAGACGTGATTGACAATTACACGAACAAAATAATGAAGTCTGAACAAATAAAGACTAGTGAGTTGAGGCTTGTGTAGTTCACGAACAAACTAGTTCCAAGAACAGCTCCGACAAGTGAACTATGTGAACTAGTTCACAATGTCACTTTATTTTACCTCATTTAGGGCCGTTCGCTGATCATCATCATCATCTTCTTCTGACCCGCATGCTCCACTTAAGTAGGGTAAACCACGCAGGAGAGATCTGATGAAGTAGTGACCAAACCAACCGTTCGCTGATACTAAACTTAAATCTGCTTCATAGCCGAGTTGCACTTAAACCTTATGTTCAACTTATCTCACATTCAGTTGCTCGTAAATATTTAAGTCGGTCTAGCTATGATAAATATTTTTCTAAATGCAACCAACTTCACTTCGATGCTAAATGTCGAATTCGGCATAAGGTGTGTAAATGAGAATTTTATTGGCCTTTTGGATGGAACAGTGGATGGGAAGTTTTACCCCACCCGCCTTATAGCCCAGACCTTGCCCCTTCTGACTACCATTTGTTCCGGTCGATGCAGAACGCCCTCACTGAAATACGGTTCACATCAGAGCAGAATATCAAAAATTGGCTTGATGTATTCTTGGCTGCCAACCGGGCGCAGTTCTTTTGGGATGGGATCCACAAACTGCCAGAAAGATGGGAAAAAGTCATAGCTTCATATGGGCAATACTTTGAATAATCCTATTATGAAAAATCCATGCAAATATTCATTTTGTAAAAATATCTGTCACTTCACTTCCCCATTATCTTCAGGAAATTCGTACGCCAGACTTTATTTTCAAATTCAGTATTCCTCTCATACAAATGCCTCCAAGATTTTATGCCACTCTCAGAATTAAAGTACAACTTATGATCCAGTATTTCTTCCACTTCGTTTGAGTTATACTTAGCGCAAGTTATGATATATTTTTCGAACCGATAAGTCCATCTTACCTTGTTAAGTGAAACTCAAATCGCTAAGTTGAGTATCAGGAAACGGGCATTAGTTCAGTAGTTCACTAAACTCAGGTATATCTTACTCTGCTCAGGAGGGACAACCGAACTAAATAGAACTGAATTGAGCACTTTGCCCACTTTTTGTGTTTTTGGACATTAGGCTGTTGAGCATCAGGGTTGATTTTGTTTGACTTGTGTGTGGGCATTGTTCACGTCAGGGTTGTTTCTGCCTACCGCAGTACAAGAACATCGGTAGAGATGAGGCGAATATATTAGTATTCCTTAAGGTATTGCTAATATTTTTACATATGACGAGTAATATGAATATATCAGATATTACTCAGATATCACTTCGTCCGCTCATGGAGATTAAGGCAAAGGGGATCGCAAACTTATAAAAATCGTGCATAAAAGGTCTCCAGTGCATAAGCGGCTAATGTTTCTCGAGCTCCAAATTCACGAATTCTTTGGGAATCTGACTCCGTGAAGTACGGTTCTTGACGCGGTTTTTTACACGATGAATGGATGAACTATTAAAGAGATTTCTTTCTTGTTAAGCTTTGCTTAAGCCCGTATCACACTATGTTTTTTTCTCACATTTTTGCTACATTAAATCACATGTTTGCAGAGGAGACAGCAATTATTTTGCAGAGTACCATACACTGTCCGTGTTCAAGATAATTGTTAATGTATATTATCTGTACCATGGTCTGTATGTGTTTTGTTTTCAAACAGAGAAAATGGAAGAAATGCCAAGACAAGCTGCTAGCGACTGAATAATGTAGATGGGTTAGAATTGACCATCAATTGTGTTGACTTGTTCCAGTTTATGAGGCTAGTGCTACGCACACTCTTGGCAATTTCATATGTGAATTTTTCTCACTGATATCTTCGCAGTGCTCCATACATTTGACTGAATGGGTCCACTCTTGAGCTTCAATTAAATTTCCACAACTCCTAAATCAAGTTGAAGTGTCAGTGTGTCTAGTCTAGATCGCCATTTCGACAAAACTTCGTCACAATACACTGAACCCTACTCGCTGAATTTCCTAAAAGTACACATCACAACGATGAGACTCAACTCGACGATGCACTTCAACAGGCGAACAATAGTGGAATTTTGTTCCGTATTTAATCAATGATTCACTTGGACACAACTCATGCCTACACCGCTCAAACGATGTCGTGGGATTAGAGTTCAAAGTCATTAACCTCTACAAATGCAGTCCCCTGATTCAGAGCTTAACGTGTGAATAATTATACTAATCGCAGCCACTTGCAACATCAGGTGCATGCTAATTCAAAAGGGTTTCCAACCACTTTCCAATGACTGCAGCTACTTTGATTACAAATGCTAGCAAGCGTTAGCACGTTTGCATGAACACACGCCAGGCACCCAAGTAGCAAGATCCCATATAAGTTTCATCAAGACTGCTGCCCACAGCCGCCAAACGACACACACCCAACTGGCGTTGTCTGGGGGGAATCAACTGTCGTACACTTTGAACTGCAGTCGCTTCGGAGAGCATCAAACAAGTTTCTGATTGTCTTAATGGCACGAATCAATACGAGATCAATTTTGAGTTAAATACACGTTTGGCAAATGTTCGTTAATGCGTCAAGGGAAACGTCTATAATGGATGCAATGATAATTGTGCTGTTGGTGATAATTTACTGGCGGCACGTATGCAAGTCTCAGTGATTGTGAGACTTTGAGTGGAATCGGACGGAATAGAGAAAGTTTTTCTTCTTTTTTCTTCAAGAAAAAAATTATGTGAAAATCTAGAGTACTTCAACATGGGAGGATGCCTTATGTTGGCCAAAAGATTTTCTGCTGGTGATCATAAGTGTCCTCAATCACCCATAATCTCTTCGTCGTGTCACATGTCACTGTGACAAAATTTGTATTCCATTAAACACTTAAATGTCACATAAAGTGGCTAAGACAGTACACATTTGTCACAGTGACATGTGCCACGACTAAGAGAATGGTGGGGAATATTGGCATCGGTAAACAAATGATAGGTTCCATTTATATTGCACCGTGCCTAGGTTCACTTTTTCAAATTTCGTTGCATACTGGTAGGCTGGCGAAAAGCTTTTCCTCAAAGCTATGTGTATGGCAACGCCAAGACAGGATCGCTGCATATTCTTAGGAACTCGGATTGTGGTTACAAACAAATTGTTTTCGTCTTCAGAGATTTGGTTTGTCTTCGAAATCAATCTGCTGCCCGTCAACTAGTCAAATAACCGATGCGATTCCTCATCAGAGCCTAATGCCACTGCGCAAGCAAGATGGACATCGATTGTCTAAGTCTCACCTTCATTGCAAAATGCTCTGAGATCTTGCCATTTTGAGTGGAATGTAAGATCATATTGGGAACATTCAACTCCACGGGAGTTCTTACAGAATATTCGGATGAAGACCATCGTTAATGATTCGGTGCATAAACGCGAAAAATCATACGATCTTGTCCTATGACGTCGCCATAGATCTACTTGCACTTTTCGCAGAGCTTTATTTTCCCGGGAATATACGATGAGGGCAAGAGAAGCTGAGGGCTGGATCCACAGCGTCGAGGACAATAGATGCTTTTCCAGGAGCAGGAACCATGAAAGGAGACCGTGTTCATGCGCAAAGTTTATTGACATCAAAATCAGTTAATTTCAAGTTTTTTTTTTCGGATAATTCTGACGAGCACAGGGCCAGAGGAATTCACTGAAGTTATAAGCCAAATTGATAGGTCTAGATCTTCTTCTTTCACTAAGCTTAGCATCTCGATGATGGACAGACCATTTCCAGCGTCTTCTTTGTTCTTGTGTGGTACAGCAGCTCGGGTTGGATCTGGACTTCAACCAACAAGCCTCTGCAGCTAGCGTGATCTTTGGTTAACTGCATCCAGCTGTGCGCCAAACTTTAGAGCTTTACTTGTGTGCGCCAAATTAATAGAGCGGGAGTACTGTTGCGGCTTGCAGGCTTGGACTTAGTTTCCTGATTGTTCGTTGCTACTTTTCACAACTAAAGTGGTGTACACCATCACCATCATGTGGCAAATAATTAAAAATGACATAAATACTCTCTGATGACAGTTCGTTTTGTGTATGTGATAGAGGAGTGTCAAATCCCGACTTCGAATTGGACACTGGTTCTTCATAGAAAAATCTTGTCCGCCAGAGTAAGCAACTCAATTTTCGGACTCGTTGAGACCCAGTGCTTCGGGTTGATGAATGAACACATTTGTGTTTCAATAAGAGGTGTTATCTTCCCTTCCTTCTGCAAAAACAAAATTTGCTATACTCAACGGACTTATTCTTCAACTTCTAACTAGTGTTCACGGCAAACTGGATTGCGGTCCATTTGGCTAATGCGGTGATCGACTGAATCATTCGAGATCATTCTTCTTATAATAATTCTAGTGCCGCAACGCAACGTAGGATGCTGTCACACTCAAGTGGAGAAGAACCTCAACCAACTCGGTGGTGCCAACTGGCCAGACATCACGCAGAGGCTTGTTGGTTGAAACCATGTCCAACCTGGATTGTAGGACGACACAAAGAAGAACAGTAGTTGGCGCCTACCTTCAACACACACCACTCTTGCTATGCGTGCCCATGAGTGGAGGGGCACACCTTGCACCTACACACCTTGCCACGTGATCTTGCAGCTGTTGGAGTGTAAATAAATAAGTCCAATGTGTAATGTATTACAATTTACAAGAAAAACTTTGACACCTACAACGAATCCACGTTGCCGACCTATGCCCAACAACCATCGGTTTGTTTTCACAAAATACTCTCCCCATCGGACGCCAATTTATTCAAATGCCATTCATTCTATTTTCAACATTCGCATTTTATTGCCGTTTCAATGACAGTTGTTAAACTGCTTCATCATTCAACTGCCTCCGCATAAGTACGTCCCATAAAATTCAGTTAAAGCCCCGAAAAGGGACATCAGATTATGCGGAGAATATTTGATTGCGGCACTAAGTGAGCAGCAAAAACGAGTGTAATTACTCTAGGTTAAGCAAACCTTCAGCCTCTAGCCATGGCTGGCTGTTGAATTGCTCAACAAATTAATCTCCTCGGCTATTAGCTGCATTAATGTACTCACATTTCCACAGCCGCCCCGCCGGGATTGCCCCAAGACTCCAGCAGAACCTCTGTCCGCAATTAAACCATCAATTTGGATGTCTATCTGTTCTCAGCTGACAATTATGATTTGTTTTTGGCATTGAATGTGCGACCACGTCCAATGAGCGCAGATGCGGCTGCGACATTTATAGGGAAAGCAAATTGTTTCCTCCGCCTGTAATTGATGTTTCAGTATTTCGTTAATTACGCGAGCTAGGCATTCGAGCCGTATTGGAACTGATGCTCGCGCAGTCAGCATAAACGTCCAGCAAACGGATGGATTCAACTAGCATTGCCCGCGCATGAATGCTCTTGTGAAACAGTCGTGAATCCACAAAGTTCGCGCCATTTTGAACTCTCTTGTTCAGTCCGTGGCTGAGGCACGCAGTCCATCAAATCTCAGCCATTGTTCTGACATAATGGCATATCCATTGTTCATCGTCGTTTCATGCGATTGGCATCCTTCAATGAGGTCCTTCACTTGACCCTCCCCGCATGCTCATTCTTGTGTTTGTGTCTGACGGAGTGGTGTCGCTTCGAACTGCCGCGCCGTGTATGAAATTTCAATTAACTCCGTTTTGTTGACGATGACAAAGAAAGCTATGACTGACTAAGGTGATAACAGTAATGTCACTAGCACGCTATGCTTTGTGCGGCGCATTCACGGCGGCGGCGCGGCGATGTAGTAAAAACCCCGGAAAGCAAATATGGCCGAGTACATGGGTTAACACGGACACACACTCACGTCTTCACACACTCGCACATGACGCAAGTGATGGCACTCACTAATATATAATGCCTACCGGATTCTTTGACGCGTGCAGCGAATTCTAATTGGTTTCTAATCTCGAAGTCGATATGGAAAAATACATTTTCGATTTCAATGTGACGGAAGGGTGTGTGGCTGTTGTAAGCGAACAGGGTGCCAATGATGGGAATTCCAAAGGCAAATGCCTTCTAAAGGCAGATGGAGGAATTTTGCATACGGTGATAAATCCTAAATTAATAAGTCAAAAGAGGTGGCAGATGTGTTGGGTTAGTGCGGACGACTTTCGGCGCCAACGTCGGGTATTCATTGCTAAGGTGTGTCGATTCCTACGCTGGTAGTTCAGCTTTCCATCCCCGGCAAGAGCAGCTTTTATAATTCACGGAGTAATCGAGTCTCTGCAAGACTGTACTTGTCTGGAACTGCCTTTTCAAACATCGCCGTACAGTGCAAGCTGAAGGTTTCGCTTCTCTCTGGGCCTAGGTTCAACCGCCGATAGAGCCAACTGTCATAATTCGTACTTACATAGTTTACAAATTCGTACCCAGACAAGGACTGAGCTTGACCTATAGCTGCCTTCCACAGCGTCATGCGAGCGCGATAACTGGGTGCTTATACCGTCGGTGTTCCACTCCTTCTCAAACCAGGAGGGTCGGATTCGAAGACCGTCTTTGCTGGAGCATCGATGACCATGCTCTCTATGTGGCCAAGCATCGTTGACCACGCTCTCGATGTGGCCAAGCATCGATGACTATGCTCTCGATGTGGCCAAGCCAGTGCAGGCAATGGATTTTTGCCTCCCGGACTACATACACTTCTTGGTTCGCGGTTATGTCTTCTCCTCCATTCACCTTCCTCGCAGACGGAACCATGTTTCCGTCAGTTACCTCTTCTGTTTTTCTTACCGTCCTGCAGACCCTCGGCCAGTGGGTCATCATTATTTCGGGAGAGATCCAGTCAAAGTCTTACCCCTGGACAGACGACTGGATGGTGCAGTTGGTTAGATAGCTGCCCTTTGTTAGTGGGGTCCCTGGTTGGAACTCGGTCCAGTCACCGCTTGCCGTTGGGATTAAATTAGCTGTCACTGGAGTGGTCGAGCAGTGGTAGTAGACTGATTGTGGGCATCACAATGAAACAACACGGTCTAAGGTCTTAGCCCCCTTCCCTACCCTACCTACCCCTGCACAGTTTGAAGACGACTCGCAGACGACAATATTTTTCAGTATCATCCAAGCAATTGCCTGCATTGCCTGTGTCGTGCCTTCACTTAAAATGTTGATAAGTCATCTTCACACCTGATAAAGCAATCACCCGCACAAAACAAGAATCTGGTACACTTTGGACTGCTATGAGTGACCCAAAGAGCTTCCCAGGAAGCATGCCAATATCATGTAGCTCTCTGAAATTTTGTTATTTCTAAGACTTCGCGGTTGCGGGTTGCTGCTCATGTGTACATAACCTCTCCTCTAAGCCTTGGACCTCTCTTGTCATGTAGTTCACAGACCCACTCTGCCGATGAGTCACATAGGATGCGAGTACCTCGGATTGAATGCTGAGGTCTCTTCTGTTATATCTCTTAGAGTATACAGGGTCCTTGAGTGTGTTCACTGTGCGTGGGATATTTCGGCAATGCCTTAGCTTCCGATTGCAGGTTTTCTAGGTGGCTTTACAACTCTGCTCCTGCAGCCACTTGCCGTATCGCCACACCTCTATCTACAAATATTGACTCCTGCACCAATTCGCCGTTGAAGCAATTCTTCCTGAAACCCAGTTTGGCCCTCTTCGCTACTCAGTTTTCACTTAAATCTTACAGAGTCTCAGTTGATTGGTCTGAAGTCGTCGTAGACAGATTCAGGATCTGTACTGCCTCTGAGTCTGAATAACAATTCAGGATATTTGTGTCCCTTGATAACTGCTGTCTCCTAGCAGCAGTGTGTCTGGTTACAATGCCTGACACGACCTCCCCTCTTAATTCGTCCCCAGACAGTATAAGACCCTCACACCTTTAATTGGGATTGAAGAAAGCGGAGAGCGATTGATAGAGACCTGTCTTGATCTAGTACTTGACAAATTTGATAATCCCTCGAGATGGAATGTGCTGATAGTTTATTCCTGTTAGTGTTGTTATGTTACATCTGCTCGACGAGTAGGTGTGCACATAGTTTACTTTGGCCGTCCGCACTGTCTATAGTTTCCTGGGCTGCTGTGACCAGAGCCGGACCGAGCCAAATGAGCGCCCTATGTTTGGCGCCCCTTCTTAATTTAAACATAAGTCGCTTCCAGACTACACAAGAGGAAGACTTTCCATTCGTGTCACAAATGTGCAAATGTCCATCATCTCAAAAAAATACATAAACTCGGTTCTCCGTTCATATGGAATCATATGAGCTCAGAATGCGCCCCTAAAGGCTTGGCGCCCTGTGCATTTGCACATCCTGCACATATGCCGGGTGCGGCCCTGGAAGTTCCCGATTTCGTCCAGGATGAAAAGTGACCAGTAATTGCCCCACATTATATCCTCTCAGCTTGGTCGGTTTTAAGACCTCCTTGGTTCTCCGGAGTAGGCTAAATCCACAGATATAAAACCAGACCCAACAGAACGTGTTCTTGCCCCGCTTTTTTGCTCGTGGGTCTACCTCATGGTTTGCATGTTCTTGTGGCCATATTAGTTTTAACCCACTTTTCTTTGCCACGACATGTTGATTGTTTTGTGGCTCTCCTAGACAACCCTAGAATGACCAGTGAAGCTGGCTGGTATAAAAGCACATGTGATTTCTTCCGAAGCCAGCCCTGGTACACCACGGGCTGTACCGCCACTCATATTATTTTGTTTGATGACAACAGAGACGTTGTCTAAAGCATAATTCATCGTTGAACATCGCACAACATCGCCCACCTTGTCATCCGCATAGAAATTTCTTAGAAAAATACAAAAACAAAAAACCCTTGTGAAACCAAACAAAAAGAAACTCACAAAATTTGTTTATCATCACCAGTTGACGACTTGTGAAATATATCGATTTGTATGCCATGAGTGTGCGATTCAGTATTTGCGACATTCATAACCGCGCCACAGGCATGCAAGACCGCAGAGACCTGTGGAAGCGTCCCGCGAACAAGCACGAACGCGATATTGTGATTTTGGGATGTGTTAGATCGATAAGAAGCCCGTTGTGCAGATTTATTTTTCAACGCATTCACTTATGAGTATGCTAATTAAACTAAGTATGTGCTGATGTTTACACACAAATGCGAATACCTTGCCATAAGTGGTTGTGTTTGCAAATAGGTGTACAAAAAAGCAGACGCCCTGAAATACATAAATGTGATTGATGAGATCGTGCCAGAGAGTGTTTATGATGAAATTATATTCATTTCGGTTTTAAGTAAATGAATATAAATAGTTTCATTACAAATTTAAAGCAACTCACTTTAAACAAACCAAGCAAGTGATCAACGCCCATTGCCCATGTGCATGTGCTTATTGAGAATGTTGCAAGACTAGAGTTCCGTGTTCACGAATATTGGTATTCGAGGGTACGACTGCCAATGATCCGACCTACAACCGGAACTGTGTGGAAGCACTTGTCAAAAAAGCCTACAGTGAGCATCAAGAGTGCATATAGGTGTTCTAGATACAAAAGAAAGCTGTTGAATGCAGTTTTCTAAAAATATGAGAATAAAAAAATGAGAATATCTCAAAAACTATGGCACACAGTGTGTTATCTTGCGAATCTAGCGGATTCCTGCGGTGCTTGGTATCGATGTACTATCGACATACTACGGGTTTTCCTTTTTCGGAAATAGTATAAATTTGATTCTATGAAGGTTTTAGGACCTATAAATATATGTGATCAGACATAGGGGGCATATAACCCACCTCATGCACATGGCTCTAACTAAAAGACCACTGGACCGATTATGTTCAAATCTTCACCAACGTATGTTCAAAGGCAGTAGAACATTCAAACCATGGTCTCCAACCCATTGACACAAACGCCTCCCAAGACATTTTGATGAAACTGACACATTTTACGTCCATCCTCACCATCACCCTTTTGTAAGTAAAACGCAAATAAAAGATTAGAAATTTCCCTTGATTTACGCTAATCTTTTTTAATCTGAAACTAGTCGCTCATCATAGTCAGAATGATGAGAGTCCTTAAGCTAAGGACTCCCGAAGAATTTCCACCAAGTAGCAGCTTACAGGAAGAGCAATACTTTCATACTTCGGCTCAATAAATACGGAACCGAGGACAGTAAAAATCGGTTAAGGACATCTGTATTTGAATTTTGTCTTCAAGACTTTCGGCTGACATGCTCTCGGAACCACCTGTACTCCTTATAGCTGGCTTCTTGACCTCTTCGGACAGCTGCCCTAGTGGTAATATGCAAGCTTGCGATATTAAAAAAATTAAAATTACTTCTGACCATTCCGAAAAACTTTTCAAAATGAAAGGCTTAATTCTCTGAGGGCGTGGAAAGCAAGGATATGAGAATAATAAGTCTTAAAAATGGAACTCATTTTAGCAATTAGCCTCTCATAACCCCCTCATAACCCGAACAATGAACAAAATGTAACCCTTAATGTGGAGAAGGCTTAATTTTACGAGTACCACCGTCGGCCTGTTAAAGAATCACCCTTTTCCAACGTTGCAAAAAAGGAGCCTAATAGATTTTGTAAAAAAATATACACCAGATTTGGAAATGGAAAACAAATTCTTAGCACCACTGTAGGTCTGCCTAAAGACAATTACCCTTTGTTGCATTAAAGGAGCTTGTAAAACAATTTGCACCAAATGTGGAATTTTTTTTTAGCACCACTGTAGGTCTCCTTAGAGACAATTACCCTTTCATAATGTTGCAGTAAAGGGGCCTTATAACCCCAGCAAAAAAAAACTTGACGCTGGATGTAAAAATAGATGGAAAACTTCACCGCACGAGCAAGGGGTAGGTCTGTTAAAAAAAATGTATGGGCTGTGCAGCTGAGGGCAGAAAGTCAAAACGGATTCTGAAAGGGAACATCCAGAAGAACATGTTAAACCCTATCTTCCGGTGGGTACATTCGGGTACATTTTTGAAAGTCACAATGTACAAGAAAACTGATAAGATTTAGGCCTTCAATCCAAACGATAAAAACTCCCACTTTCTGAGATCGTACAAGGGTCAACTTAAAATATTCTTCAAAAAACAAAACAGACAAGAAATTCAAAAAAAAGTTAGAAGAATAGCGTTGCTACTTACTTCATATGAACACATTTGACTCACGTAATGCAACTGATGTTTTACATTTCTCTTGCTGTTTGTGATGTCACATTCTTTGGTCACAGTTTATATGGCTTTTATAAATAACACAAAATAACACACTGTGCGTCGCTTGTATCGAAGACCTTGCGTGTAGTCGAGGCAGGTAAACCCTTGGATATCCTGCTAATGGGATCGAAAAGCTGGTTTCGTGTTAAACCTTTTCTACATTAAGCAACTTCTGCTGCAGAGATGATGGAGGAGGAGATATTCGTCTTTCTAGTGGCAGACCTCCTGTCCATTGCAGTTGTGCTCTCAAGTCACGGATACTACTTTATTTTCACGCACACTTGTTACGAGTATAGAGCAACGCAATGATAATAGGCGGGGGTAATCAGCTTCGCTTAGCTCACACATATTCACAGACGCCTGGCGGCGAAAAGGTTATAAAAAACGCTGTCAGATGAATTTGAGGGGCAAGAAACGTAGAAGTGGCACATCTCATCTTCCATTATCTCTGCACCGAACCGAAACAGCGAGGTCCAGATGAACTTCTACTGAAACCTCAAGAGGCCGTTAGCCACCGAGTTCGAAGTGGTTCCGCTCTCAATTTTCAAATGGCCGCCAGAACAGCTGTCTGCAAATAATAGTGTGAGAACACCAGAAAAAAGTAAGAACACCAAAATGACCAAAATAAGAGTAAGACGGATGAATTCAAGGGGGTCAACAACGGAAAATGTATGGCAGACCCTGGTAGCTTGGGGGGAAATCGATGAAATCCCGCGGTTTCGTTCGGCCCCTCCCCAAACAACACGGAATTAAATTCACTTGTAGCTGCGTCATTTCGAATTCATTGATGCGTTTCGATTCAAATGCACGCCGTGAAGCTATTCATTTCATTAACATGAGCCTCTTGGACGCCTCAACAGCATCTTCCTGAAACCAAATGAAAAAGAAAATAATGAATTAAAATAAAAGTAAACGCCAGAGTCTGCGCCTGCGGATGTATTCCAACATCTCTTGTGTGTGTATATGCAACAGAACCAGTTGCAAATGGTTGCCCAACGCGATATCGCGCAACCGACTTTAGGTTGCACGCTGCACACAGATGCAGTGAATATAATAATCCCGCGGTTACACCGATGCAGCGGTGCTGCGCAAGATAAGTCGATTTTCTGGTTTTGCTGAGAGAGATACTGAATTCTAGGCAGTCTAGCCACACTAAGGCACCCGCGATGCGCGACACATGGTTCGTACGATCTTGTGTGTGCTGAGACGAGAGTGTTTCTTCCTTTTTGTGTGTGGCTTGTATTTCGTCAGATCACGAGAGTGTTATGACGGCGCACAGGATTGGGAAACATATTCGTTGCGTGAGAAGATTGGTTGGGCGGCTACAAGGCTGAAAGGACCATCATTTACCATGGCACTGATTCCCGTCTTGGACGACGATAGGAAGTTGTGGTTGATGTCATGCCAACTCAAGCTCCTACCCGCCAATCCGGACTTGGAGAAACGCTGTTCACTTGGGAATTGTGAGGCAACACTGTGATGAATTATCGCCCTTTGAATGATTAGAGCCACGGTACGAAGAGAAACGTATTTCCCATTCCACCTAATCACCGTCAAATACCAAGTTCAATCGAGCTTAACGACCGACAGACATTGCGTGCACCTTTCCCATTACATTGTCTAAGGTCCGAAAACAAATCCACCGCCACCACAGCAGCGAACAACTCCGAAACAGACCTCTCAATGGGGTCCGCTGACAAAAGCGTCTTTTGCTGTCGCCGCTCTGTTGCTACACTGAGTGACCCACTAAGTCGGCTGAGGTTAACAGTTTGTGACGCGCGTTCGAGATGACATTGACTGTACCCCAAGATGGCATATATTCGTCAGACTAATTCACCGACGACCAAAGCGTGTGCCTCAGCCGACAGGTTAGCCGACATTTTTGTTTGAGTTTAATCATTTAATTGCACCTTGTGACGGTGATGAGCTTCGCGTGCAAGTAGTAGTCCGACCTTGACTTGTATGATAGTGTTCATATTTTGTTCGCTTTACTTTGAGATAGACGTTTGAGTTTAATAATCCACGGCAGGAATAGGGGGTAGTGTAGCAATGCGTACACTTGCTGTATTGTGCAACAGAATGTGTGGCATTCGTTTTGGTGGACAACATTTTAATTACGCCACTCAGAAGAGCCATGACCGCCCTAGAGGTGAGTGGATGAGATGACTTTAATTGTGTCGTTTACAAATCTTCTGACGTCTGGAATGATATTGCTGAAGGTTGGGTGTGATTTATTAAGCGGTTGGTATTGTCGATTCGGTGATGCTGTTGTAGCTTGGTGCTTTGATAGGCCTTATTAACGCACGCCTTTTAAGTGAAGACATCGAGTTAAGGGGATTTCATAAAACAGTCGTCCATGAAAACGTGCTGTCGATATCACATTTTTAGGAAGACCCTTCAAATGCGTGTGCAATTTCTTCTTCACGGATTCTCTCGGGAAGTTATGACTGACTCAGGGACAGCTCGCGGAAACTTCGTCTAGCCCCTCTATTGCGCGTGCCCTTATACTCACCAAACAAACACCTTTTCAATATTCCAAGATCTCTACCAGTCTGCTCAACTACACGCTTATCCATTGAATGGTCATTGTGCCAGGATCGAGGAGCCTGATCCTCGTCATATCCATTTGCTTTTTAAGTGCTTCGAATTGTATCTTAGGTGAGACCAGATTACGCTCGAGGAGTTGTCTGCAGAGGGCTCCTGATGCCAGTTAGGTGAAGTGGTTGTTCGGATGGAACCCAAATAGCACTATGTGCTATTTTATCGCGGCAACTCGGTTTCCTTATTTATAAAGTGTGTTTTTGAGATGCACCTAAATCGAAACGGATGCATTTAAGAAAGACATTAGTCCCCGCATATCCCTGGCAGAGATCTCTTCAAGTGAGTTGACGAAGGGTATATCAAGAGCTCAATGTCTGGCTCTGGCAGGAGCTGAAATGTTTTAAGGTCTTCCTCTCAGATATGTTGTTGTAACTGAGACAATGTGTGGCAATACATCGGTCAGCGTCGAAGTATTATTTTTATTCGCGTGGTACCGCCCTACGGGGTGGACCTCGATCAACAACCCTCCGGAGTCAGATCTGTTCACACATAAGAAGTAGTAGCTCTTGACCGGGTAATAGCTTCGAAAATTACCCGAATACCAAGGTAATGCGATTTATACCTGAGTTGGCAGGTAGCCAGAACTGTTCGACTACCGGATACCCGTCTCTAGTTCACTACATTTAGAAATATTGACCCAAAACCATACTGGTACCCTTTATGTTGGTTCCCGGGTAATTCCCGGGAATGCGGGTACCCGGGTGGCTTACCGGGTATTCGGGTATCAAGCTCTCTAATAAGGAGTGCTCGATAATCCTATCAACCGGCCTTATCCTGCAATGACACCATCTTCAGCTGAGATATGTTTTGAAGGCAAATAGCAACATTTACTCCGCTTCGACTTCTGACACTTTAGATGTGGAAGACATTTCGATTATTATACTCCTGCTTCGCAACGGGTACAATAATCTACGAGTACAATAATCTTAGTAATATAAGAACTGGTCAACCAGAATTCCTTCTTAGAGAAACTCGTAAGCTTGTCTTTTGCGAACCTTGATGGACGGAAGACAGACGGGGTTATAGTAATCTACTCGAAATACCTCACATATCCTTTTGATTACAGACTACTTCTGGAGAGGATATTTCATCTATTCCGACCGCGGGGCTGTGGAAAATGCTTCGAGTGCAGCCACTTCCCTGAACCGGCCGTCCGTCTCTGAATAAGATGTGGACAAGTATTTCAGCATTCACCACGAGACATTGTGTCATTCCAGGACATTTCGAAGTCGACTCTGCGCCGACTCATCCCACCATCAATGCCTCCCGTGACAGCAAATCAGATTTTACAAATGGAGTCTACTCTAGCCAACATTATTGAAGTTATAAAGGGACACTGCTGCCTTGGTACAAAAGCCTTCATCATAGGCAGGCACAACAATGATAACAAATTGCTGTGACGAGAAAGAAGAAATCGTTACACACATATCCATATCCTCTGTTCCTGCATCACCTTCTGTACTCGACAAAAATCTCACTTAAGATACCACATAACTCTTTTGACATCGTAGGCTAGAGTCAATAGGCAACAGCTTTTCGGACAACAAGTAACCTGGTCCACGTGGTAGGACAACGGGTCCTGGTAGGTGACACTGCTCCATGCAGCCAGCCAGGGGTTGAGCTCTGAAGATCCCAAGAGTTAATCACAACTCCGAAGAACACTACCCCCATGCACTCTTGTCGGCATTCTTTCTTTGTCCTTTTTGTTGCTCACCCTTTGTTTTTACTGCTTGAACAGTTTTGACGAATTTGAGACACAGGAATTTGAGAGTCACGAATTTTTGAAATTTCATCATGAAGTCATGTAAACTGTCACGTAATTGAAAACTCTGCCAAAAAGAGACGGCTGTCTGTATACTATTTTATTTCTGAAACCAAGCAAGTACAGTGACACTTCTATAAAGCGGACAGCAGCGGGACGATCATGATTGTCGATTTTGTAGGGGTGTCCATTCTGAAGGGGTTGAAATACACGAATATCATCATGCCGGGACCATGACGAATCGTCCGTAAAGAGAGGTGTCCCCTATAGAGTGGTGTCCGTAAAGAGAAGTTTCACCACAAATGAACCATCGAGCGTGCATACAGGTCTAAAGCCCAGGCAGAACGAATAATTTAACAATTCACCTTCGTGTGCCTCTAGACCATAACCGACAAGTTTAAAGAGTTTGAATTTATAGCCAACTTAAGTGGATCAAAAGGCAATTGTGGATATCTGAGAACCATTTTGCCTGAACACAGCATCTTTTGGGTTCATTGCAACCGCAATTAGTGGACGTTGTGGGCTCAGTTACATATGAGGCTAAGTGGCGTAGCCCACAAAACCCGTGTTAGACCCTCAGAGCTCTCTTAATTTCAATTTTTGGGAATTACGCCACTTTTGCACTGATAGCATCATTATTCGGAACATTCTCCTTGCTATTCTCATACTCAGTTGAGGAGAATTTTATGACTGGCGCTTTGGCAAACTGTGGTCGCCGTGGCGTTGTGGGTATGTGCGTCGACCCCTACGCAAGTGAAGCTTTCTCACTGGTTACGATTCCCGGCTGGTACGACTGTCTAGAAAAAGGAGGCGGCATAAAACTGCCCCACTGTAGTTCCACGAGTGGTTGCTGAGAAGCTAGGGCTGTAGCGTCACTTAAAAAAACTCACTCGGAAACACCCCTTCTTGTCTTAGGAAAGACACAGTGGCGAATAACACTATATTCAGTCTTAAGGTTTGTCATTTTTACACCCTCGATTTGGCCCAATTATGTCTTCCTCTACAAGCCGTAGAATCAGTACTTGCCTCTGCTTACCCTGGCGTGCAGCTGACCAGGATTTTGGAATTCCTGGCAAGATCAATGGGTGAAGTGGTGTGTGCACGTAACTGTCCGCACCAATGTCTGATTCATACTGCACTCGATTTCCCCCAAGATCTACCCAACAAAGCGCACAATCGTGTCGAATGTTATCCTAGAAAGAAAGGACAGACACTTGTCAGGTACAAATAAATGAAAGCGACACTCACGGAAAATGGAAGTGCATAAAACCTTAAAAATGCATCCAAATTGCCCATCTGACGACCTTCAGTCGATTTATCGATGGAATGTCATTATATTTTCTGCCTGTCATCGTTTGAAAACAAAGCACTCAATCCTCCTCCGCCGCCCATATCGTCAGCGGCACGCAACTTATCAAGTCCATTTATAATTTCCTCAAATAACTTCACTACCTAAATCACTTACACGGTGCCACCTTGCTCCCTTCCACCCTCCCTCCCGCCCCCTCGAACACGTCGGATTGTACATCCGATTCACGTGTATTCAAATTTAGAAATCTCACTTCGCCTCCTCGCACAACGGCAGCTCTCCAAAAAAACAACAAAAATAAAGGAGTACACAACAGAAGATGCAAAACCTCTGACAAAGACTTGAATAACTGATCAAACAACAAAAGCGAACTCCAAAGAAAAGAGTGATAACAAATCCAAAAGGTATCCAACCAACTGGATACAATTGTGGCCTGTCCACACAGAAATACTGGCCAAGCTAGGTTTAATCCACGGTGTGTGCGTGTAGCTAAAAGCAAGACACACCAAGAGAGAGAGAGAAAAAGATAGTAACACTACGAAGTTAGTACTAAGGTATCAGAAGTGTGCGCAACCACGATCCACGAACAAGACAATCCGAACGCTCGTGTTGAGATTTCTTTGCCATCAGTTACACCGAGAGACGTCGACGCGAGCGTTTCAAGTGCGAAGATACACCGTCGTTTCCTTGATCTTTTCCGTTTTTTTTTTCTGTGCTTGGATGTAAGAAGATTTCTGCATTTTAATTTTTGTGTGTACCTCGCGTATGTGCTCAGGAAGCCTGACCTCCCGTAATTATTGCCTGCATGCAAATATTTTGTCTACTTCGCGGAGACTGTAAGCGGATCGAGTGGAAAACAGTTTGAGTGGATTCCAGATCCATTCTCATTCTCAGGTATTCCATCAGGAGATGCACGCATTCATTCATGTCACTTCGCTTTTGTTTTCGTTGGTGAATTTAGTTTGAAAAAAAAAAACACAACAAAACTCCTTGTTTATGTTGTGTGTGTGCGTGTGTGTGCTGACAGTCACAAGTGTGTCCCGTAAAAAGTGAAATTTCCCGGTGCCAGCGACCACATCCTGCGGTGAGAGGTGGCGAGCGCACGAAAGCCAACCGAGCAGCGGCGGACGACGGAAAGAGAATTAAACCAAAACATGTGCAGAATTTAAGTACAAGACTGGGGCCGGGCCAATGTCGATTGAGATAAATGAGTTGAGCCGTTGTTTTGTGTACTTTTGAGAAAGTGTTTTTGTCGGGAAGAGAAATTTCATTTCTGTTTTGTGTAACACGGAAATCGATGCATGCTGCAATTAGTTTTCCTTGCAACTATGTCACCGCTTGCGTTTCTAATGCTCGCCTGCGACGTGATCGGCATGCTGGTGTGCTGAAAAGACAATCTTTACCGATGTCTAGCAACATACCGATATGTTTCCGCATTTTTTGTATGTTTCAGCATGTAGATCAGGTTCAGAATTTTGTTGGAAATTTAAATTCGAACGCGCCCGGGTTGGATGGTATAGATGTCATTAGACTTTCAAGTGAATTTCAGGGTCGTACGGTGCGGAGTGTGTTTGAGGATGTCCGGGACACAGTTTACCGCGGCAGCAAGGCTATCTGAAAGCCAGCCCCACCTTGGACTGATGTGAAAGTCCGATGTACTCGCCTCTCCATTCAACCACTCAGATGTGATCATTGGCAGCTGTCCAAAAGGCACATGCTGAGAACGGCAAAACACTATGAAAACCCACTACAGTACAACTTTAATGGTGGGTTAGAAGCCAATTAACCATGTACAGTTGATCTTTTGAGGCCTGCGCACTATGGCACCGCAATTACGAGACAACCCCGCCACAAATGGGCCGCCGTTTTATATGTTTTCGTTTTGCTTTGAAGGCTCTTGGGGAACCGTGTTCTGTGCGCCAGTCTGTCAGTTAGCAAAAATTGTTTCATCGAAAAGGTGCCTTTGATTTCCATTAACGAAAACGACCGCAGCCATGCGATCTTTAACCTCGCCTAAGTGAGGGTCTCCTCTTGGCGAATGGAGTTGGCAATAAAATGTCCATAAATTCGCTTCTCATCTCGCAACATTACCTTTTGCTAGTGTCAAGGAGAAGAAAAAGAAAACCCTGGACTCTAAAAATATATCCCCCAGCGACTGGTTGAAATCAAGCAGCCTGTTTCCAATCAGTTTATCAACACAACAGCCATGCCCAAGGTCATCCAACCCGCCACACTCGTCTGGTTATTATGCGAGTACACCTAGGAGCCGAAGAACACTTCTCTTACTCGTATTTCTAAGCGAAGATCGTCTTGGGATGGTGGGCAACGCCTATATAGCATTCTTGGGTGTTTGGGTTTTTGTTTTGCTTCATTTGTTTTCCTTCTTTTAAATCTATGGCTTCTCTCGAAACTGGTTTAGATCTTATGAACGTGAGCCATTCTGGGCGAGCAGATGACGAACAATATTTTTTAGGTGTTTTTTTTTTGGTATTCATAGGTTCATCGTTTTCTCGTTGGGTTTAAATGCTTTTCGTTTCCGTTGAGTTTGAGGTGAAATCACAAACAAATACGGTTGGGATGGAGTACGCATCGCGGTGCTGGGCTGCGAGGAGCGGTTAAGGAGATTTATGTATCCAGCGCATGTGGGTGAGATGAATTTGACAAGCATCTCCGAAAACTGGGATCGGTTTGAGGATTGGTTAGACGATGGGTGTTGGATTGGTATGACGCGGGTTCTTGGAGTATTTTCATTGCACGGAAGTAGGTGTTTGAATTTGTTGTTCTTCCAAAAAAGGTCTTCCATGCAAGTGCTAACTTTGTGGCAACCGTACGACGCTGTTCAGAGTTTGTAGAATCCAAGTGAAGATTAATGTAGGATTCCAAAGCTCTTCTTGCTTTCGATTCTCTGGTTGGTTAAATTCGGGCAACTCCGTTCTGTATAACAGTTCTATCATAGTGGACGAAGATTTTACATGTGGTTGAAGGCCGACATCTGTTATGTGTTAACAATCTCTAGAAGCTCAGGAGGAAAATAAATTCCTTAAATGGCGCCCGGTACTTTTCCTTTTTGTTCTTGAACAAGACCAAGCACAGACTTGATTCTGACATCAATTGACTACACTTTTGGAAAGATTTGTTGCCTTTGTTCATCAAATTCCTTATCGCAGCTAAGTACATAGTCCTCCTCCCAAGGTCTCACCTCATGTGATCTTCAGTGACTCGCATGGTCCACTAAAGGGGTTACGGGGCAAAGCACGCACGGCAGATCTCCAGGCCACTCGATCAGCCGCCATCGACTCCAACTCATCAGGAGTTATGCGCAACCCGTCGAGTTTTAGAAAAATTCACTAAAGGGGTCGCAGGGGGCAAGGCACGCACGGCAGATCTTCAGGTCACTCGATCGGCTGCCATCGACTGCAACTCATGAGGAGTTATCCTCAACCAGCCGAGTTTTTGAACCTAGTCTAACCACCTCGGAAAAGGTAATTTTCGACTCTTTTTGACACATTTCGCCCAATATCACGGATAAAAATTGACGAATCTTAGTTTTTAAAATGGTAGAACCACAATTTTTTGCATGTCTTCCACGTCCATGTCATTGTTTCGAGGGCAAAAGTGTTTACTGCATGTCTGGTTATGGCGAAGGGCATTGGCGATGACGTTCACAAGTTCATTGTTTTCGAGGGCGTATGAACCAATGGCACCACGGGACCACTTTCTGCAACACAAAGTGCAGGGATCTTGTCGACAGTCACAAATGGACTTTCCCTTGCCCATATCCTCCTTCTCCTTGTGTGTACTTAAGTTCGGAATTGGGCGTAATAAGTCTTAACCTTGCCCTTTGACTAGCCACCAGTTGCGCCCATCAAATTTGTGTGGGTCCTTCTCCACTTGAGTGTGTCAAATTTCACACTCCCGTCCTCGGTTGTAATGTCCCACAGGAGCGAACTCACAGACAGTCTCTTGGACATGTTTGCTTTAAACAGTTAGTGCGTACCTACCACAGCCCATCAAATTAGTGTGGGTCCTTCTCCACTTGAGTGTGTCAAATTTCACACTCCCGTCCTCGGTTGTAATGTCCCACAGGAGCGAACTCGCAGCCAGTCTCTTGGACATGTTTGCTTTAAACAGTTAGTACGTACCTACCACAGAGTCTCTATTCTTGTAGCACGTCAATACAATTTTAATATTTTCCACTAAACATTTGCCGTCTTGAATGCCAGTTCGATTTGGTGTATGTGCTTGAAGGGCGAATGCAAATAAGGACATCTAGTTGGACAACCCGGTATGCCGCAAGGAGGTTCTGCTGTTCAGATGTTCCTGATGCTACATCATTTCAAAAGGTCTCAAAAGTCTCTCCTGGCCGATTTTGATGAACGAGTAACTTCTGCTGCGTCTATACAACATCCCAGAACCATAATAGATCGCACATTGGTTTCGCCTTAGAAGCTTGGAACGCGTTAAGTTACCAATGTCCAACATTTTAAGGTCGGCATTCAATACGAATTTTTTTAAGATGCCACTCGGCTCTTCGGCCTTTCGAGGCTCTTCAACTAGAACAGACAAGATTGTCGTTACTTGCTCGACATTCGGAGGCCCGCCAACACATTGTGGATTTTGTAAATTTGCTGTAATTATTCAACAAGGTTTCCATATACTTTCTAGAACAAGAGCATAGACCTATCTCATGCAAAAGACTCTCCTATTACATTCACTACACCACGAAGCACACACTAAATGGGGCTACGATTCACAACCAGCTTCCTCCAGAAATGAATGTGTTCAGAAATGTCAAACAAGTGGTCTAAGACCCCTTTAAGCTGGAAGCGACAGCACAGTGGACCCAAATCGAGGTCTAAGTGGGCCGTGTTCATCAGACATCACTTCGTGTCCAGAACTGTCGCCATGTAAACTGAAAAGAGACTAATTGGTAGTAATTGGACGTAGCATCCGTTTATTGCTGAGAAAATCCTTTATTTCTCATACTTTCACAAATGAACACCAATGTATGTGTATCCTATTCCAAGGGAAATCAAACCGCAGTTAATGGTCACGCGAGATCATCATGCTCTTCGTCTTTCCGTTTCTCGCACCTGAGCACACTACCACGTTAACCCATTATAATATTTTGCATCTCCTCAAGCGCAATTAACTTGATTATTGCGTCTTTGAAACTCGTTTAATCTCAGCTACCTCAGCTGGGGCTACTTCAAATTCAAGGTTTCCCTTGCGATAGTTCAAGGCTTGCGAACCCATCGAATCATCTCGAAGAGCGTATACATGAATACATCAAACATCAGCAATTTTGTTTGCGATGTGATGGATGAACAGAAACGTGAATAAAACTATCGGTGATTAGACGCATTTTTAATAAAAGCGACTGGAGGTTACGTTGGTGCTTTGACGCACAAACGGCTCAAAACAATTTGCGTTTTGTACTCAGAACATTGACTAATGGATCTGTATAATGGAATTAATTTCCCCATTGTCTCTGGTACAGCGTGTCAAGGAGCCTGCTTAGTCATCGACGTCTGCCTACCGATCGGGAAAAACAAATGATTACAAATATCAGCCGCTAACAGTGGCTTCTGCACGCCTCTTTGAAATTCATTAGAAGCTTTTGGTATTTCCCATTTACATCACGGCTTGTGCTTCCAAGAACATTTTCGCCGATATCGAAGATTTCTCAATTTACCTCAGGTGTTTACCCTTCAATCACTCGAGAGCCATTCATTTGGCATATCAATTAGACAAACAGACTCGATTATGTCGTGAGTCTGTGTTGACACTTCACTCGATTCATAGGGGGCTGTAAAAATGCCTATTTGAGTTGGGAGGAGAGTTCGTATGAACCTCCATGTATGAGTGTTGATGCTGATCTCTGCGTCTGCGATGGTTACGGTCAGGCAATATTTATCTAAGGGCCCAACCACAATTTTGTTAATAAATAGACTCGGCTTCTCTCCGAACGCAACGGAAAAAGCTATGCCAAATTTCAATGTGCACATAATTGCTTCCGGGAACTTAACCAAAACTTAGTTTCAAATAAAATTGAAGTGCAGAAGTACCATCAACGCCAACTGTCATTTACTTACTTAAAGAGCTTCTCATTTCGCTCCCACTTAAGTGAGAAAAAATTAACGAAACTTAACGAAAGTGAGAGAAGTGATTGAACTGAATTTTAATACTTTTCACAGAGCATAATTTCTGTGTTCTCGCTCGATTGCTTAAGTTGACCTGGGTTTCCCTATGTCCATTATGGTCAGCCATCGATTTCAGGCAGAAAGTTTCGTCCTCTTAAGCTCCGCTACCCCACAGCTTATTAAGACTATTCGATCTTAGAGATCCGCATTTACGGGTACCCAGTGGAGACTCTCCCTATTTAGCTGACAAGTGCCGAAGTTTGGATATCCCACGCTGCGGCCCTAATAGCCACCTAGCTATCAAAGTGAATAGAAAGCGATTTTTTGGTTACGAAGCCGTCTTTTCTTTCTTTTCTAGCCAAAAGACAGTCGGACAAGTGGTCTAAAAGCCCATGGATCTACAACCTAGACTGTAAATGGACCATGTTTCACTGACCCCGGCAGGCACTAAAACCTAACCAAGGATTCTCGTGAGGTCATTGAAATTAAACCAAATTGAAGCCATTTTCCAAGGCACAAACTATCGTTAACATTCGAGGGACATCGTTAATGGTCGGACGTTTTACGTAATTTCCTGTGTACAATTCAGGCCCTAAAAATATGTGTCTCCATTTACGTTGGCGCGAAATGCACGACCTGTTGTGCTACTCACAACATGTGATATGTAGAGTAATTTTCTCATGTACTTGAAGTCAATTCAACGAATAGGAAGAAAATGTTCCAATTGCCTTGGAACATAATCCGAATAGCGCCAGCATGTGTTGCAACCATTGCAATTCAGGCAAGAAATTAATTTACTTGTCTTCATAATTAAAACAAGCAAGACCTTGTCAACGCACAAGAAAACAACTTGGGATATGGCAAGACATTCCAAACAGACATTCCCTGTCAAGCGACGCAACTCAACTTTTTGTTCTTTCCACTCGCTCACAGGCAGCTTCAAGAGTACCTACGCGAAATATGCGGATTCCCTTGACATTAATAATCGCCAACACACTGACTGATCAAACCACTTCACGTGTTCCCATACGAGCCACGAACTCTATTCGGAAAAGAAAGGTGCACTTATTATCACAGGCGAGTGCAACTGCTAGGCAAGAGACAATTTAACAATTTCCTACTCTTGACCTTAACCGAAATATTGTATAACAAATTGATAATTACGTGCAGCGTTGAATACTTGATGTGAAAGCAAAACGAGCTGTGTAGTGTCGTCATGTAAAAATTAGATTAGTCAATCGGATTCGATATTGGCTGCTGATTGAGTTGATTGTGTTTGCATGAAGCAACGGACAGCTCGATTTATGTTCAGTCTCGAAATGTTGTCACATATTTTCTTTCAAAAACAAATTTGATAATGTATTCGGTGTCTTTGAAATATATCAATGTGCTTTAAATATCGAGATATTATCTGAAACGCAGTCGTTGTGCTACGCAATAACAGCTTTTGGTGACATATCGAGTACCTTGTCAGATGAAGCCGAGAGTGGGAAGGTGACTGTTGGGAGTTTACATGGTATTTGACTGAGCGAGAAGAAAGCTGACTGGTTGGGGGAAGGAAGCAAAATCGACAAGTGGGATTTATGTATGGTCTGCCTGAACTACAAGAATAGATGGTGCGCCAACTTCTTCTTTGGGGATAGATCGCAAGCAACAAACCTTTCCAAGTAGCTGGATTAAAGAGAGAAAGGATCAATCGGAATTGTCTTCACAATTTAAGCTTGCAACAGAACTAAACCAACGTAAACCGTAAACATTGTTCAAAGTTGCTTCGGAGAACTTAGGCAAGGTTACAATACAAACTGTCACTTTCGTACTTATTGAAGGCTCCGATTTTGCTCCCACTTTATATAGCTAAAGATAGCGAAACTTAACGAAACTTAACGAAACTTAGCGAAATTTAACGAAACTTAACGAAACTTAAGGGAACTTAACGGCACTTGACGAAACTGAGTAAAGTGGTTTTTATGGACACAGTGCAGTAGTATTATATATTTACACGATTGTTAGACATGACTTACGAGTAGGCAGTCGCGTTTGAGTACTTCACCTTCCAGTTACATCTCAGGGCACAGCATTTGTCAAGCCTCCTCGCAAGCCGTTCGTAAGTTCTTAAGTCTCCCTACGTCCATGGTAATGAAGTCTCATTAATATCGCGTACAAGATATCCATCCACGAGTGTAGGTGAATTATCAACAATCTGATACTGTCCTTCTCCTTCTCAAGCGGCTTCAGGCCACGGAGTATGTAGGTCTCCCCACTGCTGCAAATACTATAAAAGGTGTGAAATGCAAGGGAATTCCACTACTCTCTTACACAATGTCGACATGGACTAGGGTTACAAATGACCGAAGTTGGGTATCTCTGTCCTCCATTACCTCTAGTCAATTGACGCAGTATGATGATGGAGAGTCGTCGTCATCAACAGCAACTTATAATTATTGGCAAACAGACTTATGCAAGGCGAAGTGCAGCGGTGTGTCTTCTTCAACATCATTCTGGAGAAGTTCACAGGTCAACACTGAAGTTATGGTCTTGAGAAAATCCATTCCTCGATGTGATTGGTCGAACGCACGGAGTCACTGTGACTTTAGATCGCAATGAGCGAGAACCTACATGAGGCAAGAACGGGTCTTACGGTGAATAAGGGCACAAGGATACATGTGCTGTCTTGTAGACGGACAAAGAGGACACACCAAATATACGCAACGCGCTACTTCCTATACCTTTGCTCCTCGGCAGGTAGTACAAGTACGTCCGTCCGTACTTCCGTACTCCTCAGAGCGGTAATCCATGGTGTCTGCTAGAGCCAAGGCTGCCTTCTATTGCTGGCGATCCCGGGACGTGGTCCGTCATCAAGACCAACCGCGCATTTTCGTGGCACAGCAGGTGGGGATTTCCAAAAGAGATTAGAGATGGATCTATACCAAACTACGAGGCCGTGAGAGTTGCATAAATTCCAGTGCTTGTGCTAAATTATACAAATGCCAATGTCTTGCCAGGCCAGATATGACAAAACTTTAAGCTTACCATCACGAATTGGGGCTACACGTGCATATATCGTCAGCCTCAACTTCGACAGCCGGTTACCACACGAGCTGACAGACTCTTAGAAAGCGTTTGAGCCGATTTGTGTGACTCATCGTTTGGTGACACAATTAAATGCGAATGATATCAATTAAATATGAATCAGATTTCCAGCTAACATTCCGCAGACATATCTGCATTAGTCCAAGCCGATACAAGGAAAAGAAAATGATGAAGTAAGTCAGAGTTCACTGCAAGTGCTTCCCCCTAGAACCAGAACTTGGCAACCTTGACATTTCCCTCTGCGGTTCTACGAGCACTTGACTTGTTAACCGTCAATATACCATTTTATCCATCAGATTATTGTAAATTGAATGCATTTTGCAAATCGAATGGCAAACAAAGCGTGCAAGGTGCACCGCGCACCGTGTACTTAACCAACAGAAAAACTGGATGTTGACAACAAATTGCTAGTGTTAATCACTTATCGTTAACGACACTTACAAGATCTATTCAAGATAGAAGAGAAAAAAACCAAACAACGGCAGCCTTTTGTTGTTTCGTGAAACTGCAGCTTACTTCCTGCAAATAATTGCATCATTCAATCATCCGAAGGGCTCTTCGAGGCAGAGTTGTGTCACACATGCGAGTGAGTGAACGTGGTTAGTTGCATGAGATCGCCTGTCTGAGTGTGTGATCAACAGAACAAACAAATTTCGAAAGCCGGCGACTTTGAAAAGCAAGTGGTATGAGTGCTTGTAATTATTGTTGAATCTAGCGGTGATTTTTTCTCTTGGTACAGAGAGTGGAGTGCGCTTTATTTGGGGGCTTACATGGCGTTTTGGAAAACCCGCAAATTTAAGCAGATTAACAATCTTACAATGCTAACAGGCTTAGGTGTGGTAAGGCGAGTCGTTATGTCGGCATTAGAGTTTACTCACATAGGTCCTGATAGACGCATTGTCATGTCCAAAAGGAAAAAAGTATGTCGTAGCCGCATTTGCACCTGAGCCATGCTCAGCTTGACCGATGAGTTAATAAGTCTTTCAGGTGTACACGTTTAAAGTGAGCAATGAACACGGCTGCTTAACAAAATTAACTTGAACGCATCCAATCAACCGTGAATTTTGTATACACACAGGAGTGGCATTGCTGATTATTTGATAAGAATTCAGTCGTAGGTTTGCCATATGTTCAATGTTGGTGGAGATGAGAAGCTGCAGCAGCTAGCTTCAATTGTTACAAAGTACGGCGCAAGGGCAGTTCCAGAGGTCTGTGTCGAGTAGGAGGATGACGGCGAGATTGGGGTCACTACTCGTCAGATCGTTGTCTCTTGTCCTCTCGCCTGTGCATCGCTTATAGAGCTAACCCTGCATGGAGAGGTGGACATGGAGGGAGACCGTGGATAGACTGCTTAAATTTAAGAAGGAGACTCGAACCCTAAGCCCGGACTGCGCCTTTCCGTAAGCGTTGGCTTCATCCACTGCCATGCTTGGGATGGGTCAAAATCGGAAGGGTTCTGTCAAGTTCATAAGCTACTTCATTGCAAGCCGGTGTGACGGATGTCCAAGATATGTAGGAATTCCGCCCGACCGCATGCGGGCTTGACTCTAGATAGTCATAAGCTGTCGGAAATCAGCTCTCGACAAGAGTGCGATGATATTTGCAACATTGAAGAAATCAAGAGAAGGATGTGTGTACTTTCAGGAATAAAGTTTTTTGTAATCTAATCTGAGGCATAAGTCTGAAAATTTGACCTCAACACTGCATTTTTTTTCATAATTTGCGCATGCACAAGGGATTGTTAATCCGAAAATAGGCTTAAGGGTAAACTGATGAGCATTCCCGGCGAGACAGGTATTGCGGGTGAATTCGTGGAGAGGAGGAATGCAGTTGGCAAGCTCAACTGAGCATCCTTTGTTAAAATAGCGATAAAATACGGATAGAAACGAGACGGTACTTCGACGTTCGAGCGAATCTAATGCCTCTACAATATTGTTGTCTATAGTTGTTGTCTATAAGATTTATCGCTCGCTTTTGGATTCTATCTAGTAGGCATGCAGTCATCTACGTGGAATCTGGACAGCCAGCTGAGTCCGTCGAAGCCCAACCTCTCCTGGTTCCATTGATAGTTTGAAAATACTTGCATGGCCCGGCGACAGGGGTCAGTCTTAGAGATAGGTTCGTGCTTGTTATGCAGCATCAACAATGACTTTCTAAAATAGGCGCTTTTCAATTGCCTCCTTCTAGCTTTAGATGTGAACGTCGCCTACCAGTAGTGGCCTCTTAGAGTAAGTTCGTAGCCTAGGCTGGGACATTGTCTACACGATGCGGGTTCCCTGCCGATATCGGATGTAAATTTGATGATTTTATGAAGTCATCAAAGAAATCGAGGTCCCCAATGCCTGAGGTGTGGATCTTGACAATTAAGTCGTGAACTTCAACCCACAGAAGCGGCATTACTGTCCGACCGACAATCACTTCGCGTTCATATCCTCTCCGAGTCTTCCTCAATTGGGTTGCATTAATCATACAGCAATATCATTCATATCTGATCTCCGCAAGCAGTAAGCTGCAACATGTCACCGCGGTCAACCCATGCCGCGAGAGAGGCATTTCTTCTTCGACGACAACCACCAGCGATGCATTCCCGAGGTAAAACGCAGGTATTTAACCGCGGATGGAGTCAGTGTGACGAACAAGTGTGTCACTGGAATGAACAGCAACAGCGACAACACCAATTCTCACCGCAAACAAACAAACCAATAAGCAACATGCATTTGAGACCACAGCACACAGCTCATTGAGGTCGATGCGTTTACAAAGGAAAAACTAAAAATTGAAAGAAAAATGAAAGAGCGTACAATGCTTTCATGAGGCGATGTCGCTGCACGTTTTATATAACTCAAGATGCATGCTCGCCATGTTTCCTTTTCTTCTTTCAAATAATTTCAAACTAAAAAGCGATTCACCAGACTGCTCGCGGAGAAAACTCAGCGCCGCTGTGAGAGGCAATTATTTATCTTCAGATGTTCATAGATCTTTGGTTCGTTCGCTTATTCGATTTGTTCGGCTTGGTTGGAGTTTTAGAATGTTGATTTTACCCTCATTATCGTGCTGCTCGCTCACACACACACTCTCGCCCGTTGAATGTTTTCTGATTTTCATGCCAAACGAGAGGAAAAAAAGTGAGATTTTTAATTGCTTTTTTAATTCAATGCCTTCGTGCTAAAGGGCACATGGTATGTCACTCTTAACAGCCAGGGTTGAAAGTTCAGCACTGACTTTGGATTGTAACAACTCAACAAACCGAACTGAAGCAATTTCACAAATGAGTCAGCTAATGCACACAGCAACTGAAGGTACTGCCTCACTGATGGAGTACAACGGAAGTGTTTGCTGAATCAGTGTAGTCGGATGTGTTTCACTTTCAGCAGTTCAGTTTTTGAAGCTCTTTAACCCTTCCAAGCAGTAATGGGTGTCTTGATCCCGAGAATAGACGTTTACGCAGACGATCTTCTTCCATTCCCTCTTCTGGGCAAAAAGCGTGTTTATGGATTTTTGTGTATCAAATCTGGTGACATTGGCAGCTTGCCAAGCAATTGTCCGATTCGTGAATACTTTATCGTGTTGACCGCCGAGGTACGACAGAGCAGACAGTGTAGCACTTTCTTTTTCGCAGACGACAGTATGAAACTGACTTCTGACGGAGTTCCTCTCGGAAATAAATGCGCAAGGAGGCATTCTTCCTCAATTTGCCTTGATTTCTCCGATGATGTTTCGTCCCGTGTGCTCGGTTGTGAACAGCTGAAACCCTTCTCCAACTGGGAATGTGAGAAAAATAAAGCATTCCCCGGACAATGGTAACTAATTCGCCTTTTTCAATGAATTTGGTGTCGTGGTAGTCGATTGAGTTTGGTCATTGCCTGCCTGCGTAGCAGCAGTAGCGCATTGATGTGGCATCGTCCGGCGGCCGATATGCGAATTCACCCTTTCATCGCAGGATACACATTCTGACGTGTGAGGCGACTCGTTTCTTCAAGTTTAAATAGTCATCGATATTTGCATATGGAGCACACCACTACTCCAGGATCCCACTTAATGCTCTGTTAACTGTCCACTTGTTCTGCTCAGCTTAACACACAACCGATGGACTGCGTACTCCGCGGAGTTCATTGAATTGGGGACAGCACGCTACAGAATAACTCTTGCTGATCACTATGTCCTGGGGTTCAAGAGGCAATTGAGAGCCCCCCCGGCTGTTGAAAGACCAAGCTGTTGGGGTTGATGACAAGAGGAGCTGACTCTTCAACCACAATCCATTTGATAGGATAGGTATGAGAATAGCCAGCCATCAAGGGATCCAATGCCTAAGGGATTGGCAACATACTGTGCACATGGACCACATGGATCAGCCATGTTGCCTTGGTTCACTGGCTGGGGACTACGGAGAACGTCTATTGATTCAGCGTCCTTCTACACACCACAACAAAAGTACGAACTTTTTCCTCTAAATCAGAAATAACCTTTGGTTTACTCTGACTGAGAAATTCTGGACAGCTTCATAAGTCCACACTTGACATAACTGACATCACTTCGACTAGATCTGGCTACAATCTGTAAAACGAAAATGCCGGAAGGTCAGGGCCTAGCTTCTCAGTAACTACTCGTGTTGTGTGTGCCTTTCTCCTACCACAAGTGGAAGGGACCTACAGTTGTATGCCGACTCCGAACGGCCAATTTGAGAAGCCTTTTCTAGACACTCAGACTCATTAAGCATTGTCAGTGACTCGAAAGAGCTGGGGCCGTGAAAAGTATTTTGCTCGTACCTGGAATCGAACCTGGGTAGGCTCAAGTGCGTGGGGATCGACGCAATAACACACAACTCCACGGCCGCCACTTAAAAACAATGCTCCACTAAAATTGCCAATTGTCTTCCTGTTCTTAAGCAATTCAGTCTTTATTCTGGCACGTCTAGGAATGCGCATCAATTTACTCTAGACCTCGATTTCGGACGGAGCCAGAATTCTGTCTTTTGTCGTACTACACATTCATCAGCTTAGCTTTTCCCTCCCACAAGACTGTTTAATGATTCAAAGCCAGTCGTCGCTGTGGTATCTCCCTGCACGCTCTTTCCTATCTGTTGAGCGCCCATCAGTGTTTCAAAGGTACCACCATGTCTCTAATATGAAGGACCAACCGACCGATCCATCATCGAATGAGAATTTGTATCATTTCCCTTGCGCTACTGACGCCACATTTCACGTTTGAGAATGATTTCACTAGCTGCCGCGATCATGTGCGCTATCGAATTCAATTTTGTGCCAGCTAATTGCCGTTCAAATATGTTATTTGGATTTCATTAGCACTCATATCAGGCGTCCGAGGTGTACGAACACCCTCTTCTAAGAAAAACAAATTTACAATTCAATTCGACGAGTGTTGTGTCATATTTCTTTCTTCGGCGCAGCAACAGATGATATCAGAAAGACAGTTTTTGTGCTTAGCCTTAAGAGTAGCGAATTTTCAGGGAACTGAGAACTTTGGCAGCTTAACTTTCTCAACGAAACCAGCTGGATGCACACTTTCTCAAGGCGATTGCGTGCCTGAATTAAATCTAAATAAATCTCACATCGAACTGAAGCAAATTTGTCTCTATTCCGCTGTAAACCTTTGAACAGCGAACCACATTGTCCTTTGAACTCAGCAAGCTGCAATTCAAATAATACAGGCGGCAAGTGTCTCACAGCACAACTGCGCACTCGACGCGGACGACATTCATCTGGTAATTAACAATCATGTCTAATTACATCAATGCGGAGCAAATATATTTCAGTATCTTGACGGTGATAAATTTAATCGCTTGCAATTATAAACATTTTATTTTTTATTATCCACAAGGAGTCGCATGTCAGTGTCGAGAGCAAAAAGCTGGTTTTTCTCTTAGCTGTGCTGCGAGCAACAAGAATTCATATTTACCAAAGTCAGCACTGTTACGTGTTCAGCTCTGTGCTAGAACTGAGATTCAGTCATCTTTGAAAGCCCTTAAAGTGCGGTCAACCAACGACTCAACTCATCTGCCACATCTCAGTACTGATCCCAACAAAGCGGACACTTTGATGCACTGCTACACACACGCGCACACGGAGAGTGCAGAATTAGTAAAATCCATTCGTGCTTAAAAAATAATTCCAGCAAAAGGGGCGAAAGTGAAAGTGAAGTGATATATCGTGTAATGCAAGAGAGTAGTCGGTCTTCTATTGTCTTTCCCCATTCCCGAGCCAAACAAATATCGAATTGTGATTTAAATAATTTCTTCCAGGCTATTTTTTGATTGCTGAGCAAATCAACAAACTAAAGTACATGTCAAGATTTAGATTGTAAATTAAATAAGTAAACAAAAAACACACACAATGCACGGCCAAAGAAATAAACTTTGCACGAAGCTGTCCAGTACATTCTTGAGAAAGTGGTGTAAGTATGATTTATAGTTGTTAAGTTTTTCTTTCACTTTTCTGAATAGATGAGCAAATTTATGTAAATTTACGTGCATTTGGGAAATTTCCGGAATAAATAATGTGAAATAGCGCCCGTATTTTGGCACATCTCTGTGATGTGTCACACGTCACACCTTCACAACTGCCTCACTAGAGCACGATGAGTCACAAATTGTAAGGTTTTGGTATTCTGAGCAAGGCCTCACAGCTTGTGACCACCACCAGAACCATCGAAATTGTGATGTTCTCTGGAGCACATCACAAGTAGAGACAAAAGCATTTTGCTTTTCATTTTCCACGATGTGAAGTCCTCTCAAAGAAAAAGAAAAAGCGAGCGACGCGAGCGAGACGAACAAATTTCTGACATGAAGACGAATTCACCACACCATGGTAACTAGTCTTGTGTGTTTTCTTGCTAGCTTTTTGCCAGGATACCAACTAAAGGGCCCGTACACGACACAGATTGCCGCAGACCAATGCATTTTGTTGTGCAGACCGTCTGTGTTGCATGTATTCATGTCGCATGTTTGCAGCGGCGGTCTGCGTCTGCAACGAGGTGTCTGTGTCGTGTAAGGTGAACTTTGCACGGACCAGCAGGAAAATTCATATCGTAAACATGAATAAAAACACGGATAGATAATTTCTGATCGAGTTTTTGGAAAATTATAAAAAAAATGTACCACCCCTTAGTCCAAATTTCCCGACCGACCCGACGACCACGACGACATGATACAAACTAAAGTCTGTGCGGATTGTCTGCACCGTGTGCGGCAAAGGGATGCACAGGCATGGGACTTGGGACCTATTAGTGGACTCTTGACAAAACATCACAAACATTCATGAGACCACAACCAGTAAAGGAGCTGACCAGCGATGTCTTCACAGCAAAATGGAAATGTTTTATCATAGATTAGATTTCGTAAACTTCTGCGCCACATCTACTGGGCACTTTCTGCATGAATGAAGCATCATCCTCATCTTCTGACCCATGTGCTATACCAAAGGGTTCGCGGGGGTAAACCACGCACGAGAGATCTCCAGGCAACTCGATCCTCCGCCTCATCAGGACTTATGCCGGAGCGTAACCAGGCGAGTTTTTGGACTTGGTCCAATCTTCTTGTCCTCGGTCCGCCAAGCGGTCGCCTACCTGATGGAATCGCATTCAACGCCCGCCTCGGAAGTCGTGATGAAGGGGACATTCGTGCCACTTGACCAAACCGACGAAGCACAGCCCTCTCCGTTCGAAGAAGCAGGTCCTCAATGTTGAGTTCCTCGGGCACTGCCATGTTTCTCACCCTACCCCGGCGAGTAGTTCTTACAACAGCACGGAGAAATCTTATCTCAGCAGATTGTATTCGCGATTTTAGTTTTCGGTCATTGCCCAAATTTCAAGACCCTAGGTGAGAGTTGGAACAAATA
This sequence comes from Eristalis tenax, assembly GCA_905231855.2. NCBI lineage: Eukaryota > Metazoa > Arthropoda > Insecta > Diptera > Syrphidae > Eristalis > Eristalis tenax. The sequence continues at coordinate 25,619,611 of HG993127.1, forward strand.
CTGAGTTAAAAACCGCTAACTTTGCTTTAACACCAAGCTCGGCCTTTCTGACTACAGATCGACCAAGCTTTTTGAGGATTGACGCAACAGCTTGGTAGATCTGTAATCAAGAAAGCCGAGCATGTATTTCTAAAATGCTTAGGATACGTAAAAATGGGTCCATACGAGCGTGTCCATTTAAATATTGGGTCATCGAACTAGGGGTGTACATTTGAATAAATACAAAATCGCAACATTTTCAAGAATTCGAAAAAAAAAACACATTAAAACTACAAGGTCTGATGATAGTTGTGGAATCAACTTTGAGTCGCCTTTTCGCACAATTGCAGAGCCCACGGGAAAGCAATGCCCTGAGGCCGCTCCGACTGATGTTGAGAAAAATCTAAAATTACGGAATGTCGCCAAGATCACTTTATTAACGACTGTTTTCCAAGCTCTTAAAATGCTCAATTCATTCCGGCTGAGCAGCCGCTGTAACCCAGTTAAAGGGCTTGCAACCGAATTCAGACCCACGAATATGTGCGGCAGCACATGGTGTCATGTAAGACCTTCATTACATGTTATTTAATTTTGTTCATTTATTAATATTTATCGCTTTATGAATTCCACAAAACATTTTTGATAGTTTTGAAAGAACTTTAGTGATCGTCGACCATCTTCTTTTAGCCATTTTCCAGAGGCCAATCAGATTTTACGAATAGCACGCATCATACGCATCATACGAATAGCACAAGCATTCCATTCAGAGAAAACCGTGTTCCTTAACCCTAGTCCTCACACACATTTTTTTAGCGTGCTCCACACACTGGGATACCAGACACCGCACGTACAAGTATTAAAAATCATGTCATATGTATTTTTTTTTTTTTTTTGTTTAATTCATATTTTTCTTAATCAAAACAAAATTCAATACGATTAATTACATAAGATAAAAAAATGCTAGAAAAAAAGAACATAATTTCAAAATTAGGTTACAGAAAATCACAAAAAAGTAAAAAATTCTTTTTCAAAAGCTTTCACTCTTGGTTTATATTATTTTGTCGAAAATAACTTAAAGAGAAAATATTTCACAAAAATATAATGTAAGCGCAAATTCCAAACTGGGTGTTTATCATACCCGAGGTAAATCTTTGAAGAACGACTAAACAAGTTAAGCAAATCTAAGAAGTGAACACCATCGGATGCTACTGGAGAGAGCATACAGAACATGGCATGGCATGCTTAGGAGCATTTTTTAACAGGACCCTGGCAGTTTTAAAGTCTGTGTGGGGTATCTTATACCCCAGTGTGTGGTTCATGGGTTAAAATGGCTTAGATAAACTGCATTTTCAACGAATTACAAATGCCGCGGTTTTATGTTGATTTTCCTATAAGCAAGTAAAATTAAGTAAAATATATTTATGATTTAAATGCCGATATTTTTTTATTTCTATACTCTTCATGAATTATGCGATTATGAGTGGACCATCCGTCTTTGGTATTCAACGACACTAGGTGATATACACAAGTTTCAAAAATAGGACAGTTCTCCTTCATAGCCTCAGTAATTGTGCCCTAATTTGTCTTTAATCGCCGAATGGCAAAGGCGCGTTGGTGCGTTCGGTCTTTGGTAGGCGTTGCTACGCGTTTTATCGAGCTTACGGGAAAATTGTGTAAAAAAGCGGCACGCTCAGTTTCCCATTTCTTTGCGTTTGACCTATTTAAAGGTTCTGAAAGACAATTCCCTGTTTGACTGGGGTAACTCCACCTAGAAATTTGTGCTCGCGCTAACGATATTACGAACTTGTTATGTAGTCGTTTTCGGTATCTGAAGAGTTTTCAGATTTTGTCCATTAATCAGACAATTTTTATAACTCTTAAAAAATAAGTCGCTTTGTGTGAGATGCGGCACTGCTTTTTTGATTCCACATATGCTTCATATCCACATTTTCCATTTGTGGCCGACAATATTCGGCTGTCATTTGTCGACCTCTTTAAGCGGTAATACAGCTGGTGATCAGCATTTTCAGTCAGGATTTGAGAATACTATCCACAAGTAAATGCCCTTCTTGTTGAGCAAGGGTAATACGAATAATCCCTTTCCTCAATCGACTCAAACAGCAACAGAATCCAGCCTTTTAAGTGAAAGATTGTGTGGCCAGGGATTGGGTCAATGAGTTTACGAGCAAAGTCTTTGGATCGCGAAAGGGTAAGGTCGTTGGCTTGCTCGTGGTTGAATTTGAATTGAGATTTCAACTTCTGGAGATAAACCATCACATTTCTCTGTAATTCTAAACCCTCTGCTCTGAGCTTGAGAGCCTTTATCAAGTGTGACGTCCGATCGGTGATCAAATAGTCTTTTGCCTACTTTTAACGCCAAACGTAAAACTCCAGGGAGACGTTGCCTTGAAAATTGTTGTTGCTCTGACTGGCATCACACCCTAGAGTCTAGACCTTCAACGCAGAAGTCGTCGCACCCCACGACAAAAAATGTAGCTTCTAACCATTTAAACCTCTAATCACTTCCGTGAACAACAAACAAATCGATATAAACTAATTCAAACGATTTACACAATCTCCCCTGGAACCCGTCTCACGACTTGTTAAATCAATATAATCACATGTATAATTGATATGGCACCCGAATGTGGCCACATTCACGGTTTTCTGCTTTACGTCATGTAATCAATTTGAATTAACTCAAAGCTCGCAAGGGCCACCAGCAAAATCCAACACAAATTTATACAGTTTTCCTGAAATCGTTAAAATAGTTAAAACACTGGAAATCCTACAAGTAACCAGTTTTTAATTGACACGCATTTGCATACTCGACGCATTGTCTTGCGCAAGCGCGTAACACTCATTGGGCATATCCAGTTAATTGCTTACTTCATTTTTCTGTTTCTATAAGCCAGAAAGTAATTACGTGCCGAAAACTTTTCACGCATGAGCAGCAATTACTCTTGGAAAATACAAAACAGAAATGCAAGTTATCATTGTACTTTCGGTGAGAAGTGAAGAGGTTATTTCGGATGCTTAACATTTGCTTTTCTTATGCTTAGTCAAGCAATCATTGGTTTCATTTGAAGATTATGTCTTCATGAGCTGCTTGACGAATAGGGCGATTATGAAGTGTGTACAGCGTTTGAGGCGAACAATTATGCATTTGGCGTGGAGACTTAGACGCCGTCGTTGGTAGGTAGTAAATAGCTTAAATTAGTTTACGTCGACTGTGGTTGCTCAGCAAATGGCGGAAGTGCTGAATTGTTTCAATTTTTAAAAGCCGACTTAATTAGAAATCGGAGCTTCAAAAGTGGTCTGCCTGCCGTAGTATGCTGAAGGTCAGCTTAGTTTGTAAAAATGGCATTTCAAGTGCTTTGCAAATACTCGCAAAACGCTCGATATGTGCAAACATTCTTTTATAACCTAACAAGCTTGGGTTTTGTACTGTCCCCTGATTGGTCCTACCTCCAATAGCAATGTACATATGTCGGTTGTGGTCCATTATGGTCGGGCCTTAAGTCTTGTGAAATGAAGTACGAGTGAGGAACAAGCTCAGGCACTGAATGCCAAGCAAATACGATCCTGGAAAGGCAGACAGGCTTATAGATCGCTAAACGAAATACCCACTGAGAAATAATCATCGTCGCTCAGCGATAAATTAAAAAAATTAATGTTGAATTGATTGCGAAACACCGTCGCTTCGTGTCGCTGAGCAACTTTGTTCATTTCAGAGAACTACGTTGCCACCAGAAATCAACTGCAACGAGATGACAGTAAGATGGAGAAGTTTTTGACAGCTCATAATGAACCTCAACGTATTGACTTCAGTTCTGTACACGTGAGCCGCATCTTGCGAACTCCGAACTGCGAGTTTTGCTAACTCTGACACTTCATCCACATGGAATATTTTTTAGTATAGTTTCTATTTTTCTTGAATTCTATGTATTTGCATGGAAAGAGATACCATCTACATACGGTTTTAATGGCATGGTTGGCGTCACAGCTTGTAGACGACCAGGGCCAAGCTTATGCAACAACCACTCGCGTTATCCGGGCTATTGTCCCTGATGAGTGGAAGGGATCATCAGCTTTATGTCGACTCCGAACGACCGAAGGCAGGAACATTTTTTAGCTCTGTCAGCTCCTCGAAGGAGTTGGCTCCATGAAAATTCTTTATCGTGGCGGAAATCGAACCTGTGGTGTTTGTCTAGGAGTCGGCTTACATACCCACAATGCCGCGGCGGCCACACAAGGAGTCTATGTATTCGTGCCTCAATCGATCTTGTAAAATCTTTCAGTGGATTGTAGATCTCTGGGGTGTCTTGTCTTAATCCTGCTCAGGAATTAATCACAGTCCACAGCTCATTTTGTCATCGCCACGATTTGATGGCCCAAACAATTTCTGTCCACATGCCCACCTAATTGGTCCCCTCAATCTCGGAGCACACCCATTTATCGACTAAATGCCAGTAAATAAAGACTACTTACAGCAGCATTGAAAGTATTTCTTAGCAATCCACCACTAATTAGCGATCCAATCTCATCAGTCATCATCGAATTCGTACTTTTCAAGTTCACCCCGACGACGAGTTACACTTTATGTCATAAATTCATTGAATTCAAGCGTTCACACACAATTAGCACATAATCCGTGAGAATACCTTCTCACGCAAGGCAGTCAAAAATGTTACACTTCCCCCCCAGCAATCTCAGCAGATTCACTTGTTAGAAAGAATATGTGCCCACACATAACAACCACGCTTCGCACTCAATTGATCCAAAAGCCATCTCAGCCAAGGTTACACAAGCACGCGTTCCCACACGATCTTAAGCTCCCATCGTACATTTGATTTTATGTACACACACGTCTGTCGGCTCCCTTGGCTTATTTTTGTTTAGCTGAGCGTATGACTTCCTCATTTCGCTTCGACCTTAGGTGACGGTTTATGCCTTTACTGTCGAGAAGTGTTCAAATACATTGGTTTTTGAAGCACAACAGAAATTGCAAAAACCTAATAATTTCCGTCGCTCGCCTCTGTTTTATTTTCTTTCACAAAATCACATGGCCTATTATGTCACCCTTATGTGTGGGCATTCAAAGCGCATTTACGGTGTAGATGTTGGCGCATGGGCACGCGTTGTACGGCAGGGGGTTACCCGTACTTATGCAGATGAGGCGGTGAAATAACCCAACCAGCTCTGCATGGACAGGGGAAAACAAGACTGATGCTTGTGCAATTTGAAACTGAATCAGTTTGTGGTTTAAACAGAAGACACGATCTCTGCCGCTAAGGTTTCATTCACTCTCGCCTTCAAGGCTCTACGTTCCCACTGTGGGACCAGTTTCAACTTCTGGAAATCATATCCAAAAAGGCGACGTAAATCTGCAGAAATTATAGATTTTACGGAGTCACTACTTTGACCTGGTTTTCTTTTCACACTCGCTTTGGCTAACCGAATAAAACTTTTACTTTGCGACGTCAACAGAAGTGAGTCTCTGCTTGCGTAACGATGGGCTTCACCTCTTCCTCGCGCTCTGTCATCTTGCTTATTGAAAACAGAAATGATGGGATTCCAGTTGAAGACTCATGCGAAAAGGGTGGCATGGATCCTGTTTTACATTGTCGATGGCGATCGTAAGCTGTCGTGCTCTCAGTGGTTGACCTCCAAGACGCTTGCTGTTTTTTTTTTAAATTGCATTTAATGCTGTCACATAAGGCAGGACTCAAAGGAAGAGTTAACTAGGATTTCCAATTGTTTGGAGTGAAAGGAAAGGAGCAATATTCAACAAAAGAAATCACCGACTCCATGAAAGCCATTTCGAACTAGTTTTTCATTTCAAACTAAAATAATAAGTGGACTTAAATTACAGTAGAATTTGGTTGTAACGACCTCTCATGGGAGACGAATTTCCCGTCGTTACAAGCGGATGTCGCCATATCCCAATGAAATAGACGTTATTCATTATTGAATGGGAAACCAAACTTTAGCTTTTAACTTCGTTGGCATCATTAACATCATCTTCTGACCCGCGTGCTAAAGGGGTCGTGGGGATAGATCACACACGAGAGATCTCCAGGCAACTTGATCCTCGGCCATAGACTCTAATCATCAGGAGTTTTGCCCATATAACATCGTTGTTATAACCGAAATGTGGTTAGAGCCGCGTTCACTATAAGCGAACTCTAGTGTATATTCGAAGTTGTTGGCTTACCAAAGGGGTCCCAACGGATACTTTTCAATTTTATTCTACTTCTACAGCCCACGTCAATGTGCTTTTGTCACACCGGGTTGTTCAGATCCGGAAGTCGATGGGTATATGGGTGGTAGCCGATGATATCTCTGTCTTCCATCTTGATCCCACATGATCCACTGAAAGGATCGACGGCAGAGCACTCGCAGATTGACTTTACCCGATCAGGAGGAGGCGCGAGTTTTTGAAATAGGTCCGCCCTGGGTCTACCAAGCGGTCGCCTACCTGACAGAATCGCATTCAATACACATCTCGGAAGTCTGATGATGGGGACATTCGTACCCTTCAAGTCAAGGGGTAATACAAGTTTTTAGAGTTTGAACAAAAACACTAAAATCTTAAATTGCAATTTTGTGATACACACCATCCTCTTTATGGACTTAAAGTCGACTTTACGTATGCATATGTGAAGCGACAAGTTACATGGCAACAGTGGTTGTTTAAAACTGACTCATCATCAGCACCAGCAAGGCATTAAATTTGGATTCAACTTCAATTCAAGCAATCTTAAGTGAGTGCTATGAACTTCATATATTTAAGCATTATTTTAAATGTTGACCTTTCAAGCTTTAAGATCCCGACTCTCCTTCCTATTGGTATCTGCTCTATATACCCTGCCCGCCAATCCCTGACTTGTAAGTATCCTCACTCCCGTCTGTGCAGATATTTGAGGTGCAACTCCCGTCAGGAAGAGTTTCCACCCGTCCAAAAGGTCGACAGTTCTAGATCCCCTTTGCTTCGTCGGAGCCAAATGATACCAATGGCAGCCTTCTCAACTAGCTCGAGATCCTTTCCTGTAAGCCATGAGACGTTCCATACGCCTATCCCAATTCGATGCCGATTGCTCTCCGCACGCAATTGTTTGTGCATGGCGTGACTTCCCCCCACCCCATAGCAGCTCACGAGGCCACTGCTGGGTTGCTCGTAGTTCCTTCGAGCTAAGCCCGACCGGCTGCCAAGCGGGACAGACCGGCCACCAGACGCTCGCATACTGCCATCATTCATGCTCCAAATGGGGCCCTGGCACACCAGGGTAAACAATGTCCGAGGGCAATCGTCCCAATCGCAAAGTCTTCTGATGAACCAGTCTCAAATAAAGAGATTACAGTAGCTTCGTATCACTCTCTCCATTTAATCGGTTCTGGAATTTGACGAAAAATCAGTCAACGTCGCCTTCGTATAACATTTTGTCAACTGACTAAACGGTCTTTCCAAGACGGATTACTGAACCCTTCTATTTCAACTACTATTTGAACATAGGTCCATTTGAGCTCATGTTTAGTACAAATGTTTGTACCCCTAAAATCGCGTACTTGAGTTACGGGAAAAACGAGTAGTTCACCCGAACACATTTGGGCACATTTCGATCTCCATCATGGATCTACCTTCCTTCAATCCATCAAATAATGCCATGAATGATGTACAGTGAAGTTTAACATCGAAACCTGCCAATTATTTGTGAAAAATTTACCTCAAAGTCAGTAACTTCTCATTCATTTGACGACAGAGTCTTGTCGATTTGTTGGTGGGAGAGGATTGGACTTGTTTCTCCACCACAACTTACCTTGATTTATCGGAACGATACTGAAAATATTTAACCCGCGAAATTAAGTACGAACGATGCATTTACATATTCTTGCGTCGTATTTTCTGAACTTAAATAAATAAATATGCACATATCCAGGTTCAATAACGCTTGTATGCAAATCACCACTGCTTCTGATTGAACTTGTTTGAGGCTTAAATTTGGTGGCTTCATCCAAACCTACGAATGGTCAGATGGAATTTTTGATTTTTTTTTTTTTCATTTGAAAACTGGTAAAACGTGTATCAAAATTATAACAAATTGATATCAAATATCGAACAAATGCTGGTTTCTCTAGTTTTCAACAGAGTGATGATGCGGTTTTTTGAGTTTTTTTGGCTCAAATTTTGAAATGGAGACCTTATAAAATACTTTTGATGGCATTTTTAAATAAATTGTTGTAGACCTGAGCAGTTAATCAGCAGCAATTAATTGCTGCAGTCTTTTGAGTAATTTAATTAGAGTTGAGAGTCGACAGACTAATAGAGTAGCAAGAACACACTCTTTCGAGACGACGTTCTCTTTTGAGAAAATACCGAGATTTGGAAAGCTTCTGTTAAAATTGTGAAAGTGCCCTTTTCGATAGTACATAAATTAACCTACAAAGAGATCGAAGAAGGGGGCAGCTGAATCCGATTTGGGGACAGTGATTTTTTATTTGATAAATAATTTCTGAATAAAAAAACACAAGATGATAAAAAAATGTTTGTCGGCATTTAGAAGAAATACATCGGCGATATAATCCACCAAACTACAGCATATTCCAGCAGCAGACTGGGACCGTCCTTGATAATAACATTGCATCAGGCCTCATTGATGGGTACTTTACAATACAATGCAAAAGTCAACCCTCAGTGATAAAGGCTACCTTATCTGAAATCGCAAATTTGGTGATTTTGGCCATTAGCAAAGCACCAAGGTGGAAATGTGCTTAATGGCTTAGGATAATGTTGCTCGATAAATCAGCATCCACTTGTTGGTACTCAACAATCCATTCAACGAATTCTCTTTGCTGTGCTTCAGATGAAATGTTTAAGGAGACACACATATTTTATTAGCGAGTATACGCTACAAAGAGCTGCCTAAGATTTGTGATTCCTGTCAGCGACGCTGAATGCTAACCCTAAACCAACAGCTTTCAAATTGTCTTTCTTCAGAGTTGCCAGCAATTTACAGTACAAATTGTCTCTGCAAATTCAAATATTGCGTCGATTTTAAACAGCCTTTAGTTCTCAACAGCAGCCAGTCAGCGACAGTCTGCGAACCAATTTTCATGTTTGCAGCAAATTTGTGTTGGGATGCAGATTACCGTGATTCATATTTTTAAACATTTTTAAAACTATAAAAATTAAAAAATTGCATTTAGCCCATAAATTACCTTAGTTCAAATTTTTTAATATCTTTTTCAAAATTATAAAAATTAACAAATTGTAAGTTACAAGTTAGTATACAAATTACTTAGCTCATATTTTTCAAATTATACAAAATTTTAAAAAATTACAACAAATTGTTAGCAATGTTTTAAATTAAAAATTAAAGCTTATGAAACGGTAACCAGCTTAAATTATTAATTTTATTCCATTTATTAATTTATTTCAAAATTAGAAATGGATCATTCTGAATACACTTTAAATAAAAAAAAGCTGTATAGAAATAGTGAATATTGTTTATTTGCATATAGACCTCAAAACAATGCTAAGAGGTCTTATTAAACTTTGTAAAAGTCACACAATCGACTGCTTAAAAAAAATTACCACAAAAAATTTCAAGTCCTCCGATTAAACTTAGTTTGAACGTCTCTGAAGCCACTTCTATTGGAGCTCTCTTTCATAGAATCGCGTTCGTCGCACTAGGAATTCATCTTCAAAATCCTCGAGCGACGAATGAAAATGTCTCAACAAGTGCCGGATTCAAGCCCAAGGCTATCGGAATTCGCCGCAAATAAATATTCTATACAGTTTCAACGGAGAGTTTTATTACCTCGACTTTGAAATCGCATTGATGACTGCCTTAATCCACCTTGTCGCGACCATTAGCAGATGACTCGAATTTGTGGTGAGCCGCATCTGTCAGTAGCTTGACCAACACCCATTAAATGCACGCTTTATACTTTCGAAACAAGTCTGCTGGCAGTCGGTCAGCCTTGAACTGTCTACGACGACAAGTAAATGCAGTGACTGCAGCCGATGCAAAGTCAGGCGAAATGTCTACACGAAGGCCATTCGCCAAAAAATCAGCACCCAAAACAAACGATTCTACGCATTATTTCTGCCAGTATTCATTTGCATTGCTGACGTAGCTACGTATTTGGAAGCACTCACAAAATCTAACTGACATACGTGCCTCACATAAGCAAGCTCAAGCTCATTCATCAAGTTCATTAAAGACGTCACCAGCACAAGTGCACAAAAAGCAGCGAGTTTCAATTTGAAATATCGAGACACGAACAAAAAAATCCGTCGGAATTTTAAGTACATAGCACATTTAATTTGCACAGCAATCATTTTCGGTTAACCACAATTGTCAATCGAATTAAGGTGCATTGTCTAATTAAGATGTATTTTCTTTGTCTTTACAGGGATCACAATAGCGTTTGCAGTATGCCTCATCATTCTCGGAATTCTAGTCGCCTGCGGATTTTCATCGCTGATCAGATACGTCATCGACCATCAAGTAGCACTGAGGCCAGGCGGCCAGACTTACGGTTGGTGGTCCAAGCCTCCAGTTGAACCCAGGATGTCGGTTTATGTTTACAACGTTACAAATGCCGATGAATTCCTGAGCAATGGCTCAAAACCGGTTCTGGATGAATTGGGTCCATACGTATACGTGTAAGTCACTTCTTTTCTAGATTTAAGCATTTTTTTATTCAAATTTCGAATTGGAAGACAGTCTGACACGTGTATCCGCTCTTGCCAGTCGGATGTTGAAAATTGGATCTCAACTTCAAGTTCGAGTTAGCTCGCCAGACTGGCAGTTGACGGGATAATTAAAGCCATTGTGAGTTGCTTAGGATTAGGAGCAGAGATCGCATGTCTGGCGATGACAACAGCTGCAGCCTTTGAGTGAATGGCAACAAATTAAGGCTCGTCGGTGTCCCAATTTGAATGAATTGTGATCGCGATGCCTTGTGGATAACAAAATTCTATTCAGCTCGTATTGCATGCGGACGGACACGGCTGATCGGCTGAACCAGCAGAAGACCTCCAATCAGCCATCGATTATCCCCACATTCACATACGGACCGTGATTAAAATCAATTTTTCACAGTTATCAAAATCTCTGTATTTTCAATACATACATAATTCAATAGGAAACGCCGACCGAATGACTTTGTTGAAAAAGAGATTTTCCCTCGCTGCAAGGTTTTTCCTACACACATCAATTGCTCACGGTCCACGAAAGTCTACAAGCCGGTTCGCATTCATTTAGTTCTGCCAGTCGCTTGCTGCATCGGCTTATATCAATTAGGCGGTGACTTTGCTTCTATTTTCGATACATCACGCCACAGTGCTCTCGTCTGGAATCGCTTAAGACCAAGTTTTGTGTGAAATTATCGTGATTCAAGTGAAAGTGAAAATGAAAATAAAAGCAGCCAGACGGTGATAAATAAACGACGCACGATTGTGTAAACAAATGAATGAAAACGAATTCGATAAAACCATCGAGGTCGTATGTTTACTCTTTGGCAACCTGTTTTGCTGTTGACGAAGCTGAAGGGAATCAATTATGATGGGCGATGATGGTGATGCGCTTGTGTATGGTGGCTCGACTTTGTTGCTTTTTGCGAATGATGCGCATGATTTCGGAACTCTCTGGAACACAATAACGTGGCTTTGTATTGACTTCCTCTGAGCAAGGTTGAGAATGCCTTGGTCGAGTGCGTGGGAGGCTCTGGGATGGCTGAAATGACACATCCCAGAAACAGCTACAAAACCTTCAAATAAGGAGGGAGGGACAAATTCCTGAACATCGTGACATACCCTAGCACAGTATGGTTCCACGACCATGGTTGCGGTCGATGAGCGAGATGAAGCCACTTTGAATAGTGGTGATCATGGTCCCCACTCAATCTGGACGACATTTTTATCCTCCATCGAAAACACATTCAAATAGAAACCTCAAGACAGTAGTCGAATAAACCTCCTAGTCCTGACAGACTGTTCTCTCAAATTTTGACAGAAGCTGAATCTGGGTGGTGCACCAATTATGTGGCTGATCTCTAAAAAGACTGCCCGACGAGTATAATTTCAGAATCATGTGTACGATCATCAAGAAAGGAAACCACTTCGAATGCACTAACTATCAAGCGACGCAGTCCGCTTTTCGAGATCGCCTGAAGGCGTTTATCGACAATCTGATCCGACTCAATGCCCTCTCAGTGCGACACACTTGATCATCACACTGCGTTAAGTCCTGCAATGAAGAATTACACCCACCCACAGAGAACTGCTGTATATCTTCATTTCTGGCTTAGCCATTCCCACCAATCGCATCACGTTTTATTGGACGACTGTGGAGAATCCCCGCTGCTCTACCAACGTCGGTATCGATCTTACATATATTATATATTTTTGCATGAATCCTTGGTGGACATGTCTTGAGTGGGGGAAAATTCACTTAGGGCACAACCAAAATGGACGTACGAGAAGTTGAGTTAAGTGCCGACATCAAGCTAATACACAGAAATATACTCTGACCCGAATAAACACTTTCGTTAAGTTTCGTTAAGTTTCGTCCACTTTTGCTAACTGCAGCAAAATCAATTACCATGCACGCCATGTACGTAAACACATCTCGTGAACGATGCCTACTTTCCGTTCGATTATGACCTAGGCTCAAGTCATTTATCCTGCATATTGCTTGTCAACCATCTGCTGGCAACATAACCAGAGATGTTTACACTTCCCTGACCGACAGGCTTTTCTTGTCACATGCCTGCAATTCGCTAACCACCGCCACAACCAGAAATGTATGCTCTTAAGTTCGTTATAGCACGACTCCGTCAACACACCCGTCACAGCCAATCCGCACTAATTCCTTCCATAAACAACCGTCAAAGCATGGACACAGACTGTGCCAGAGTGTGTGCCTATCTGCATGATATCTTTCACGTATTACTCAATTCGAAGCACTGCGGACAGCACAGACAAGCTTGCAAAATATATCGCCATTTGCAGCCGATTGTGATAGCTTTTTCCTGTAACCCAATGATCTTTATATGGCTCTCGTGTCACACGGTCTCTCAAATATGCCCAGTGAATGTTCCATATTAAAGCGAAACGTAAGCGAGTGTCTTACTTCCTCTCCAATGTACATGCTTCTTACACCTGCTTCTTGAACACACTCGTGCATTTCGAGCTTGTTATTGTGCCGATTTAGTACCACCAGCTCGCCGAGAGAAAGTTATTCATTACATCAACACGAACGACATAGCAAAACGAGTTTGCATCGACTATGCGCAAGTATTTAGCGCAACGCTTTTATCGTCTGTGCGTTATATTTATGCGATTTGCGACTTGCGACAAAAGAAGAAGAAACAAAACGGAAAGACTATGAAAGTTGCGCGCTGTATCTAGAGCTCGAATCCAAATTTGTCCCGAGTGACCACGAATGGTGTTGCCATCGCAGCGGTTTGCGAGCCTTTCTCTTGGTGTTTTCATGCCCAGATGGAGCACTAATTATGCAACTGAATGCACACACTGTGCGAAGATCATAAGCGCCACGCATCTGAGAGATTGCAATTGGCATCGAAACCCTGTTCAACCGGATCGGATAAGTGCTACCCCCCACACACCCACTTAGCCAGAGTGGAGCACTCTCGAAGACGCCAAGACTGCACGCCAGATAGCGCCGAACCGCGCGAGACAGTTAAATTAATTTCGTGGTCGTTTCTCGATGATTTTCAGCCCTCTTGTTGTTTGCTCAAAACGAAAACGAAACGAAATTCGAATGATAAATTGAGTATATCGATGCGAACAGGTGGCAATGACAACGAATACAAATGAGGCGGTGGCGAGGGGAGAGCAGACGCATCTGGCAATGACTCGTGCGATACGGTGTGGGTGATCGCCGTCCAATGGGCTATCGCAGCGCAGCAACGGCGGCTGCGCCAGCGTTTGAAAAGAAAAAGAAATCGTGACCACGACTTAACCCGATGGCACGGCTCGCAGAGTGAAGACAAACACGCGGGCCCGTCCCGGTTAATTTGTGCGCCATTATGCTTCAGAAAATGTGTTTATGCAATGACACTTGCAATAAAAATGAAGAGGAAAACCCAAAAAGAAAGACTGAGAGTGGGTGGGAGGGGGTAGAGCTGTGTTGAGAAACACTTGGTCTGGATGGGAACCGGTTGCAATATGAGCACTTCTCACTTCTTGTGCACGCACAGACTGTCGCTTCAGCTTTGTTTCGGTGAGTCACTTGTTGGCGATAAGTGGGGCAGCTTTTTTGTGAATGTGGACAAGCGACGCAGCGTTGGCAAGGTCAAGGTGTTGCCGATGCTGAAGGAGAAATTTTGTTCCGCGGGATCAATGGACATTTTCTACAGCTAGAGGCGTCTACAGCAGTCGTGCGCAGGTCCCATCAAGTAAACAAACTCATGAGGAGGTGTTCGGGGCGAGATGGGGGAATTAGTGGAATCCTTAATTGTCCATCTGCGACTACCTATACTTCGCTGGACAATGTCAACTCAGAGACTTCTCTCAAAATGGCCGACAATTGACGTTAATAAAACTCAACTTTCTCACTATTACTGTTCTCTGCCTTGGCTGCGGCATTCTTGCCCGAAAGTGGAAGGAAGGTGATGGGTAGGCATAGGAGTACACAATTGTCCATTTCTTGAGGAATTAGATGAGCAATCAAATGTCCTCCTCAAGTGGCTGCCAGTACTTCATGACATAAAGGCAATTGCGAAGCAAATGTGCACGACCTCAACTCCCTCGGTATTCTTCTCCGTTCCACCGTCTAAAGGTAAGACAAACCATCGGAAATCGGAAGTCAAATTGCTTCCACAAGACTTTAGAAGTTCAATTTGTCCACGTAGTCGAAGCAAGCCTTGGATAGGAGTAGGAGACTATGCAATTCTTCTTGGGACTTCACGTAATAACATTTGTAGAAGATGCTGCCCTCGCTAAACGTAGGACATTCACAAGGGTGCGGTACAGTGAAGTAATGCCCAGCAAAATCAAACCTAATTCACACCTAGGCGCTTCATTCTTCCATAATTATAGCGAACTGAACCTATCTGTAAGCTGTAAGCTAGTGCATCCGCATTGTATCACAATCAGCCTAGAATGGCTCAAGTGTGACCACTTTCTGTAGTCAGCCATGTTGCTGGCTTCAAAGCTTTCTCGAAAAGAATGCAGTTCTTTATGTGCCTCCGATGTTGCCTACGTCCCTCGTTCGTCGACTGGGGAGATCAGAAGATTGTATAAAATCGGCGAAGTCCTTCAGAGGTTCTATTTCTTAATTGTCTCCTCGGGCTAAGGAGTTCTTGGAGATATTTAGTCGAAGTTCATAACTCGAAGCTGCAGTTAAAAGCATCGGTGTAACGGGTAAAACCAAATTCCGTGTGCAGTCTATTGGCTGACCACTGCAACTAACCGACGATTTATACACACACGATATTCCCAAAATTGTCGTCAAACCTGTCGTGCTTGACCTCCTTCTCTGAAGGAGTGCGAGTCTGAAACACTCAAATTTGCTTTGTTCTCGAAAAGGGCTTGAACATTGAACGACTCCCTGCACACTTCAGCACCTAAACACCTTCAAAGTGGTATTCCAGTTCCGCGTATTTGCTCGCTGTTCAACTCGAACCCTTCGACTAATCATATTCCGCCAACTTGTTTTCGTGTGTTTTTCCGTCGCTGCTCAAATCAGCATAATTCGCTTGAGTCACTTTTCGAACTTCTGCCAGCAGTTTCGATTATGCAACCAGCTCCAGCGAAAATGTGCATTGAATCAACATTGATTAGGTAACGCGAAAGCCGAGACCAATTAACAGGCGATCGTTCAGAGTTTTTGTTTTCCACTCGTTATTGTTCGGCTGCCCCTGCGACCATTTTTAATCGTCTCTTTGTATAATTTCAGTCAATCATGGGAAAAAGTGAACATCATTCAAAATCGCAACGGCACCCTCAGTTACAACATGAAGAAGGTGTATATCTTCCGCGAAGATCTGTCAGCCGGATCGGAAGATGACGTCGTCATTGTGCCCAATATTCCCATGTTGAGTGCAACATCGCAGAGTAAGCACGCTGCTAGGTGAGTCGAATTTTCACACACTGCCAGCCAAATGGATTGAATATGCTTGCCTTGTGTTTCGTAGGTTCTTGCGATTGGCCATGGCGAGCATCATGGACATCTTGAAGATCAAGCCATTCGTCGAGGTGTCGGTGGGACAACTTCTGTGGGGCTACGAGGATCCTCTGCTGAAGTTGGCCAAGGATGTCGTGCCCAAGGAGCAGAAGCTGCCGTATGAGGAGTTCGGCTTGATGTACGGCAAGAATAGCACTTCACCTGTGAGTAACCCGTGACATGTCTCCCGCTTGAGTGTGTTTTAATTGAGTTTGTGTTTAGGACCGTGTGACGATCTTCACCGGGGTAAAGGACATCACGAAATACGGTATCATTGACAAGTACAACGGACACTCACACTTGCCGCACTGGGTTGGCGACGACTGCAACCGACTGAACGGCACTGACGGATCGATCTTCCCACCCCATCTGACACCAAATCGTACTCTGCACATTTACGACAAGGATCTTTGCCGTCTCCTACCGTTGGTCTTCCAAAAGGAGGTCAAGACTAAGGGTGGTGTCAAGGGATACCGGTTCACTCCACCGGAGTCTGTGTTCGCCGACGTTGAGAGTCATCCCGAGAACATGTGCTACTGCCCGGCGGGTGAGGGTTCCTGTGCTCCAAATGGATTGTTCAATGTCTCGTTGTGTCAATATGGTAAGTGTGTTTCTTTTCGTTTCTTTTTTTAAACTGACATGACGTGGTACTGACGTCTGTTCATCCATACTCCTCTGCCGAAATGTCGTCAATTGAGTGATACGTGCAATGTTGTCACACGTGTAATGTTGTCACGCGTGTAATGTTGTCACACGTGTAATGTTGTCACACGTGTAAAGTTGTCACACGTGTAAAGTTGTCACACGTGTAATGTTGCCACACGTGTAATGTTGCCACACGTGTAATGTTGCCACACGTGTAATGTTGCCACACGTGTAATGTTGTGGTTCATCGACACAAACGAAGTCGTCAAGTCTCACGATCTAGCGGGTCAATTCATTCACTCGATTAAGAGTGGCAAGAGCGCGAAAAACGTTTTTCGCAGAGCACGAAATTTGAGAACAAAATGTAATAATTTGGAAGCGTTGTTTGTATTTAGGTGGTGCTACGCCGAAATGGCAATGCTCACTAATCATGGTTGACTATGGCACGACCAATGCAAGAGCTTTCAAAAACAGAACCCTCACAAGCCAAACAGCGAACAAATCGCCCATTACGTGCTATTCACGGGCGAAAATTAAAACGAATTTTACAGCGTTGTTACGGTTGGCTTCATGTAGTCGATTACGTAACGATTATTGGCCAAACCTATATTCGTAGGCTTAGTGGAAGGAAATTAACAGCCACTTAGCGAGCTCGCAACCACTAGCCGTTTTTGTAGGCGTTAATTTTTTGCACAGAAACGAATGGCTAAACTTTGAATGTTCGCACGGCGACTGAGGACGGGCGGAATAAATCAACATTCAAATGCTGATCGCAGCGTCGTTTTTAGCTTTATTCTTATTCGTCCATTCGTCAACTCTCCTGATTGCCCCCTTGAGCACAATATCCTCAAGGACAAGGACAAGGAGATGCCTTGGCTGGGACCAAGCATTCTCTAACTCTACCTCATCCACAAATTCCAGTCTCGTGTCATAGCGCTGCACTTTCTGAGCAACCCATACTCCCGGTGACAAGAACAGTCATGCAGCGATCTTTTCGCATTCGTAGTCGGTGTTAACGATGGCAGAAGCTGCTGGTGATGTGGCTTTTTACTTAAGTGCAGTGTGTGCATGCAACTCGTGCACTCGAGAGGTCCAATTTGCGCTGACTATTGGGTACAGATCAAGCTGATCGATGCCACGCTTTACGTTGCCTTTGACGACAGTCAGTAGGTCATCGCACAAGAGGAAGTGGGTTTACCAGTTCACGTATCCTCTGTGAGAGATAACAAGGCCCTCAAAACGCTAGTGCGGAATGTACATAGTGTCATCTGCTGTGTGCCAAATAGCATCGTCCTGTTGCAACCAGATGTCGTTCACCCCATTTGGGAAAGACGAAATTTAGTATCATCGACTGGTACGGCTCTCCATTGATGTGATGGCAACGCAATCGTTGGTTTCGATGACTTACAGTGCTATTAAGACGCCTGCCAATTTCTGGATCTCCTATGAATTGGGATCTTCCGACATGCGGGGGGTTTTCTTGGGCAAAAATTGGCCCCTTCCTGAAATTTTTTTCTGCTTTTACTGAACTTAGCTTCCATCTGCTTCGGATTATAGTTAGCACGCGGTGTTGGTCATGGTCGTTTTGCCTCAGCTCCTGTGTCAGTTGAATCTTCTACAAGCGTAGACCCATGTTTCGCGGCAAAATTCGTGATTCCTGAGCGAAGCGAAAGTTGAGTTCGCGCCACGGAGATGACAAGAACGAGTTATCCTGCATGAGTCTCCATGAGAATTTCTCAATGAATGTAAGCCACAATAGAGCCTGTAACAGCCTGTCACTTGACATGGTGTTTCATTCCATTCTGACAAGGTAGTTTGATCGATGACATTTCCATATCGGGCACTCGGCCATAATTTAACTGACTTCTTACTAAAGGGGCTTGCAAGAGGAGTCAAGGAGGTGGACGAGGCCAGCTCACATCACTGCAACTCGTTTAGGAATTTCGTTCTCACCATGAAACCGAAATGGACATGCCTGCACCTTAATCGAACATGTTATAAGATATTTCATTTATTTACAGGGTGACCAGATAAGTAGATCTTGGGCTCGAGCTCGCCTAAAGTTGTTGGCTTGTTCGCGTAGACTATGAACTGAACGTTGCTCCAGACAAAATGATGGAATGCTGTCAAGTCGCAAGATCGCGGGGGCCAATTGATAAGCTCGCCGTGAGATGACCCAGTTGTCAAATTTCTCCTTCAGCACCCAGTGCGTTGCGTCGCTTGATTAACATCACTGGGTCCCATAATGCCTTCGTTCCATAATCCACACCAAAAAGTCCGCCTTTGTAGATGCTTGGTGGAGCACTTGTGTTCGCCACAATATAGGCAACGTGTGTGTCCACTTTTGGCGTCTATACTTTTCAGATTGACAGAGCATGATAGTAGATCTGATTCGCTCTCGCGACGAAAATTATCAGAAATTGCATTGGCCGCATCCCTCTAATCAGTCTGTTATAATTTTAAACTCACAATCAGCTCATTAAGTACATGAATTCACTGAAGTGATATCTCTCGGTGAATTGAAAGCAATGTTACCCCTGGCGCTTATCGCTCCAAACAGACTACCAGTGATCCACCGAACACAACGGCAGAACGTACTTGCCAACAACGTACCCGCAGTACTGTCTGGATTTTCCAACACTCCGAGTCAAGCGCTGTTCCCCCTCAGGTCACAGTCGGGTGGCTTAAAAGTGGATCGTGTCGCGTTCCGTGCTCTTAGTGGGTAACGCAGAGAATGTCGAAGTGTATCGTGTTCCTATTCGCGCTCTGCTGTGCAGCCACTAGAGTTGATGCCCAAGATGGAGTTGTCAAAGGCACACCAATCCAGAGCATGGTCCAGTTCCCCCACCATGTCACCATTCAAACGACCAGCGGGGATAGCAAATACTACTGCTCTGGGTCGATATTGAACCCCTGGTGGGTCCTGACGGTAAAAAGCTGCGTAAATAACAACTTCAACTACGAGTTGATCTTCAACCGCACCAGTCTCGAGTACACGCAATGGAATTCGTTCTCGATCAACGTGGACAACAGTGGAGTGTATGCGAGCCCGGACAAGTATGCCGCACTCTTCAAGCTGCCCATTCATCTCACGTTCTCCGAACACATTCAACCGGTTTCATTGGTTAGCAATGGCGACTTGCACTTGACTAATCGAATCATAACGACTTCGGGCAAGGTCTATGGTGCATCATACATCGGGTACTCCAGCGCCAAAATTACTAGAGTGCTTAGCACAAACCTTAGCGGAATTGTTATATTGAATTTAGAGCCAAACAAAATGCCCTGCATGCAAAACGGAGGAGCCGGTGTGCTCATCGGCTGGCCAGAAGATCCAACTCTGATAGGGTTAACCTCATACCATCATACCTGCGAATACAAAAAAGGGGACGAGCTGATTGTCTATAAAATTGCGGACATGATGCCGTGGATTATATCAGTGGTCAACAATGGGAATTTTTAGGCTTCCTTCCCTATCTCTGAGTTTGGTTAAAATAAATATTTCAACAAAGATTTGGTCTTGAAGTTTTCACTTTTTAGCGCATTTCAGTGACTCGAGTCAATCCAATGAAAGGCAGGAAGCCTGGCTAACTGTTAACCAAACATTCACTTCTGGTTGCGGTCAGATTCTGGACGATCATCAGCAAGCAAGTCAGTAGAACAGCTGACGCCTAGCTAATGAACGATCTCAGCGGGAAAATAAATTCAGTACCTCGTCGTGTCCATGCCATCAGTTGTCTTTAAATGATTGCGTCTTTCAAAAGGACCCAGCTTCGCATTTATTTGCGCATGGATTATGTTGTGTCTCCATTGATTTTCCCTGACCCTCAACCCCATCACATATTGACCTCTTTCACATGGCTCTTGTCCTGACAGTGTTGCGAGTCTAGTGGTTTCCATCCACTGACGGTATATATATTCACCATTTGCATGAGGATCCTGACTCTTGCTTCCACGCAATTCAGCAATTCAGCTTCATGAAGCATTCGACGCCAGTTCACAGAAATCCCTGCATGTGCATTCCCAAACCACAGGTGTTCTTTTCAACGAATGATGATCATGATTTTTTTCAGAGACCAGCGAATGAATGAATTATATATTTTTCTCAATTTTCTTTTTTATTTCTTTAGATTCGCCAATCATGCTAAGTTTCCCTCACTTCTATCTCGCTGATGACAGCCTAAGGACCGCGGTTGAGGGTATTTCCCCACCAGAGAAGGAGAAGCATCAGCTCTTCCTCGATGTGCAACCTGTAAGATCTGAATTCTTCCACTTCATCGAGTAGTTTCTCATTGTCTCTACACTTTTTTTTCCTAGGACATGGGAACAACATTACGCGCTCGTGCTAGAATCCAAATCAACTTGGCCGTGAGCCAAGTGGTCGACATCAAGCAAGTGGCTAACTTCCCGGATATCGTATTCCCGATTCTATGGTTCGAAGACGGCATCGATGAGCTCCCCAATGAGATTACAGACTTAATGAACTTTGCGTCCAACGTCCCACCAAAGGCGAAACAAATCCTCACAATCGCCTTCTTCCTGCTCGGCGTTGTTCTCCTGGTGCTGGCACTCTTCTGCTTAATACGCGGCTCGAACCGCCAAAACACACTTCATCTCGAGGGCTCAAACTACCTCGCCACGGCGCAGGTTGACTTGGCCAAGAAGAAAGCCAAAGAGAACAAACAATAGACCGGTGGACGCGCAACGGTGATCAAGCTAAATTAAATAACTCAATTTTTTTCAATTGTTTATACGTTTTTTTTTTTTTTAATTTAATGAATGAAAGAACAAAAAGAGAAAAGCTTTAAAAACAAAAACATGATGATTTGGACAAGTGGTTGTGTTTCGGTTTTCCCCAAGGGAAAGGCGGACTCCCACCCATCCTTGATGCCGAGTGTGTCCAACGAAACCAATTCGAAGCGCATATCCGACTTCAGGCAAACACCTTGTCATCGTTTTCGTCGCGGCCTTCAGCAGCGAAAAGCTTTCTTTTGAATCCGAACCGATCAATCCCTTCCCACGTTAGTCTCAAAGTTATTTGTTTGGCCTGAAAACTGTCTAAAGAGAAGGTTAAACAATGTAAGTTAATTTAATGAAAAACAAAAAAACACAGAAAAACAAATCTAATTTAAGTGGTTGTACATAGGAAGAAATTCTGACGAGGACACAAAACAAAAACGAGTAGGTAATTGTGATACAAGCACAATTTTCTTAATATATTTATGTATGTACTTTGGTATAGTCTTTCTTTGCTTTTTATTCTGCTCTAAACTCTTTTAACGAACTTTTTTTCGTTTTTTTTTTTATTTTTCGTTTGTAAGTAAGCGGGTTATATTTAAACAAAAGAATTAAATCATTGATTAAATGAACAGAAAGTTAAATAGTTTTTGTACATCGAGATATTCGTTTATAGGTAAAATTTAAGCATCGCATGAATGTATGTTTTGTAATTAAAACAAAAAAAAAAAGAAACGAATTCGCAAATAAAATAAATATATTTTTTTTATTTAAGATGATCGTGTTTTTTTTCTCGTGGAATTGACCGTAGAGAGTGGTATTATTATGTAACCTGGCCGAGAAGGTATCGCCGAAAAGGGTTAACGTTCAAGTTGAGAAAGACTGGATTTTCATTTTCTCTGACCGTCTTGTGCTGTCGATATTACCTGCTGTCCACCATTCCTGTACTCGGACTTGTTATTATTTATTTTTGAGTCGCATTGATGATCAGATGTTGGTCCTGATCCCGCTCAGAGAGTTTGCATAGTTAGCGTAGACTACGCACTTAATGTTAAAATAGTCAAGTCAAGGCGCATGATCGCGGGGGCCATTTGATAACCTCGCCGTGAGATGAGCCAGTTATCAAATTTCTCCTTCACCATCACTACTAGCGTGATCGCTAGGGCCAATTGATAAGTTCGCCATAAGACGACCCAGTTGTCAAATTACTCCTTCACCATCTAGTGCGTTGCGTCGCTTTTATAGCGGATCTATCGCTGATGTCCAGGTCTATCCACAGAAATCGATTGAGACCATTCCTGAGACCCTTCCTCACTTCGAACGAAATATGGCCCAATGATGCCGTCGTACAATAAACCCCACCAAGCAGTCCATTTTCGCAGATGCACTGATGCTTGGTGGAGCACTTGTGATTTTTGTTCGCGTGTGGGCTGTGCATGATCCACTTTCGACGTCAATACTAATCAGAAAATATAAACTATTGCACAGGTACCTCCTCTCCCTCTATCCCAATACACCTTCGGCCCACTTAGGCGGACTAACAATCCCTTGTGCGCGCGCAAATTATAAAAAAAAAGCCTGACAGGAATAATTTTCGTTTAAAAATTCGCGTTGCAATAATTGAGTTATGAGGATGAAGAGGGTGAACTGTCAGTAGACGTTGACTGACTAGCTCCCCACCCGTGGTAAGGCATGTAAGCTATTTTCCTGAAATCATTTGGCTATCGTCGTTGAGGCTCAAGAGTCTCATCGTTAACCATCCAATGCCCGCGCATTGGTCTGTGAGACCTTGTTACTTGCCTTGGTCACATCCTTCTCATCAGTCTGTTATCACCTTAAACTCAAAAATAACCTCGTTAAGCATATTCACTTCATCGATTCATTCGCAGTGAATTGAAAACAACACTACCCCACCCCAGATGCGAAAATATGCGCTTATCGCTTCGAAAGAGACTATCAGTGATCCATCGAACGCAACGGCAGAAGGAACTTGCCAACAAAGAATCAGTATCCACCCGCTTCTCTGCACCCTTCGAATTTTCCAGCATTCGGAGTCAAGCGCTGTTCCACCTCAGTTCACGTCGTGCGCCGCCTTAAGTGTATCGTGTCGATTTTCGTACTCGTATTTGACAACGACGAACATGTCAAAGTGCATCGTGTTATTATTGGCGCTCTGCTGTACAGCCGTTAGGGTCGCTGCCCAGGAGTTAATCGTCGATGTGCAGAGCATGGCCATGTTCCCACACCATGTGACCATTCGAAAGACTCGGTATAACGACGAAGACTACTGTTTTGGGTCGATATTGAACCCTCTTTGGATCTTGACGACATCAGGCTGCGTTTACAAAGGTGTCAGGTACGAGTTGATCTTCAACCGCACCAATCTCCACCACTCGCAATGGAATTCGTTCTCGATCACAGTCGACAACAGTGGAGTGTATACGAACGAGTCCCTTGATGCTGCTCTTTTCAAGCTGCCCACGCCACTCATGTTCTCCGAATACATTCAACCGGTTTCACTGTTGACTGATGACAACTTGGACCTCATGGAGCGAACGGCCACGATGACGGGCAGGGTCAGTGGTAAATCGAACATCGTTTACATCCAAACCAAACTTAAGAGAGCCGTTTTGGATCTGCATTCACTATATATTGACAAACCCTGCTTGAATGTCGAAGGAGGCGGTGTGCTGATCGGCTGGCCGGAAAATACAACTCTGATAGGAATATTTAACCAGGTTGATTGGACCTGCGAAGAATATCTGGGCATCAGGGTTTTCCATAAAATTACACTCATGATGCCGTGGATTATATCACTGATTAACAATGGGAACTTTTAGTTTCCTTACCTATGTCCGAGTTTGTTTGAAATAAATATTTAACTAAGATTTGGTCTTGAAGTTTTCACATTTTCACGTGCTTTTCAGTGATTCGAGTCGGTCCACCGAAAGGCAGGAAGTCTTGGTGACCAAAAGTGCTGAACGATCATCAGCAAGCAAGTCAGTAGAACAGCTGACGCCTAGCTAAGACACAATCTCAGCGGGAAAATAAATTCTGCACCTCGTCGTGTCCAAGCCATCAGCCGTCGTTAAATGATCGCACCCTGAACCCCGGCACCCATTGCTCGCCTTTCACATGAGCCTTGGGGTGACTGTGTTGCGATTCGAGTGATTTTCATCTACACTGTGCAACACAATAAAATCACCGATATCTCCAGCATACTTAGCAAACAACAAGGAAGTGTTTAGATATCACGGGCCACAACAAAAATAACTGCAACTGCTTGAGGGTAACTATAAAACTGTACGGATGGTGTGTACAAGCGCCGTAAAAACATTTCGATTACTCATAAATCTATAAAATGTTGCCTGTTTGTGTTAATTCTCCCAGATTATTTTGTTGCAAACAAATAGTGGAAAAGAGCAATTATAACTTGGGGGAATACAAATGACATGTACATATGCAGTTAGGGACATTCATATAACAACGCCATGCCAATGCTGCGAAGCAGAGTCCAATCATGATCCCGATATCGGGAGCGCACACATAATCTAATTCGAAGATGATATGAGGATCAGAGTAAATAAACATATGTTGCAGTCGATCCTCTGTCAACATTCATTTAGTCTTCGACTTCAAATATCCAGTTATACACTATTAAATGCACTCGCTTGATCCCATAAATATTAAATCGAATTTGAGTTTCAGTTTAGTTCGCTTTAGTCTGGCAATAAAGGAGTGGCCAGTCTGTCTACGAAAGATTTTTTTTCGTAAGCCTACAGAAAGTTGTGCATATTTAAAAGTAGTGGCTCCAATGTTAGAGTTTCCAACTGGCGATACGATGTATTGTGAATGGGATCGAAAGGCGCGCTCAGATGACTTCATAAACCAAAGCTGGCCTTCAAGATCCGCTTGCCTTGAAAAAATGTAAGAAACGAATCAATATGGCTACACGGCACTACGTTTTTTTCGTATTTTTAAAAACTGTAATAATACATATTATGCAGCCGCAAGCAGCTTGTGTTTGGACATTCATCCCCAAACAATTTTAGGAGAATTCCAAGCTTGTTTTCGAAGAAACTATTCTACCATAGACCAGATATTCTGGTAAATATTGCAGAGATATACAAAATGAAACGCACAACATTATACGCTTTCTTCGTGGATTTTCGTGCGGCTTTTGACACCATCACCAAGTTGAACAAGTACGGAATCTCGTCGCAAGTCGTGAATGTCTTAGGAGCTGTGTACAGTAATAATAAATCATGTACCTGGGATGGTAGCCATTTATTAGAGGACTTCAAAGTCTTAATGGGCGTCAACAAAAGGTTGCGTACTTAGTACATTGCTATTTATACTAGAGGTGGAATAAATCTTTGTGGAACCAATATTTGTTCGCAAGTGACAAGTCTTTCTCGCTGACACAATAGATACCATACAGTTAATGATCAACAGCAAAACATGAAATTCAGATGTTAATTTAGAAAAATCAAAGATGATGATCTTTAGAGATGGTGGAGGAAGGTACGCTCGGGGTGAAAAATGGAGATTTCAAGGCCAACAGATTGAGATTGTCGAGCAGTACAAGTATCTTGGAGTTTTGATTACGGCGAACCTAAATATAAACAAGGACTTTAACGTTAAACTGGCTGAAGCTAACCGGGTGATTTGTGCTGTTTGGGGAAACTGTATTCAGAATAAAAATGTTTCGCATACCTCAAAGGTTAAAGTATTCCGTGCCACAGCCCGTTTTATTCTATCCTATGCAGTGCAAGTTTGTGATTATGCCGCATTTGAAACTGTGAGTTGCTGAGATAATTTCGGATTTTTTAACTTCCTAGTATACTGGATTTGCGCCCCTGTAGCCCTTACTCTTAAAATACATTTTGATTATGTTTATAAAGTCACCGCAATGAGGCAAGAAAGAATTCCGAGGTTGGTACTCGCACAAATGCAAAAATATAAGGATAAGTGTGTTCAAGAAAGGGATTTATCACCAGAATGCAGATATAACTTTAATTTCACGCCAAGTGAACAGCAGGATTCTTTAAAACAAAAGCTAAAAACCTTGCTCCAGAAAACTCGTCACAGAATTTTTAACAGATTTTTAAATGAAGCTCAGTTGTCCCAATACTGAGCTTCCTACAGGAAAATGAATTGCAATCTACAAGAAAGGACGTATTTTTTGAACACCTACTCAATAGAAAAAATAAGCACAATTTTGTAAATTAAGAGGTGAACTGCTTAAGCTCAATTTCATACCGCATCACCCTGAGCTTCCAATTTTATGCGACCTGTGTAATCTCAGTGAGCGTGAGGATGTGTTGCACATCATCGGTAAGTGTCCTGTACTTAAGGAGTTCCGCAGTAATTTCTTCGGTGCTCAGACCCTTGAGTTGGAAGACGACCTCCAGACGGACTATCGCTTCAAAAAAGAAGAAGTGAAATAACTATTTATGTCACTACTTCATGGAAAAGTAAGTTATAAGTAAAATCAATAAATGGTGGGGTAGGTTCTTCTCTTTTCCACAACATTTTTGTAACCATTTGTGTGCAAATGGCCAAGAGACTGTAAATGTTCTCAACACGTTTACAGTAACGGTATAACGATCACTGTCAACCCAGAAAGACAGCACAAGAACTAGCGTGGCGTATGTTTAGTCCGGTGTATATTTGAAGTACTTGTAGACGACTATATGCATATGCTTAGAATTAATTGGAATTTGTTCAGTTTCCATTTTTGGGAGGCTATGGGAAAAGTCATCCAAGTTTGTAATGATTATCACCATAATTTACAATAATACACACCCAGGTATATCGTTCTGACACAAGGGTTAAAATCAAAGGAACCAGCCCGCGGCACACTTCAACGATCGACAATCTATTCGTCCTGCCACTACGGCATAAGCATCATACATCATATGGTCATATGGTTGCCACATGTGTGCTCACTACTAAGTCTGACGGGATACAAGAAATTTCTTTGAATATTTCAATTAGTTTTAACGTGGCGAATCATAATTTCACACGAACCAGAAATGAAGTGGAATAGAGATGTCCAACGTCACATCTGATTGCCCTCTTGCCCATCGACGAATTTGGGCCTCTCAAAAGACAGATATTCATTCTTTTTTACGCTTATTCGCTTGGGATTACTTGGTCTTTATACCGGAGATTCGATCATCCTCTCCTCGAACCAGGAGACTCGGATTCGAAGACCCTCTTAGCTGGAGCGTGTGTACCCAGTCGCTCGATGTGGCCGAGCCAGTGCAGTCGACAGATTTTTTGCTTTCCTTACTACGCCGACATCCTGGCACAGCTCGTAGAGTGGACGGTCGTGTCTTCTCCTCCCTTCGTCTTCCTCATAGACGGGACCATATATCCGACGTAGAATTTGTCTTTCGAAGGCACCACGAGTCAAAATCTGAAATCCAAAATAAGTCCAAATGAGTGTAATGATTTTGGTCAATTGATTCAGGAGTTTTGAGCCGTTGTTGTGACAAGCCGAAGCAGCATCGGTGGCCAAGGGCGATTCTACATCGGATCTCCACCGAGATGTCATTCCTGCCGGTCACCTTTGCGAAATTATAGCTCTCGATCGTTATGTTTTGTCCAAGGTGGTGTGCGACTGAACGTTTTTTGGTCGACAGCACATAAAGGTGATTTTTATTTGAATCGATAGTACGGTCCATATAATTTAATGTTTGAAGATTATTTCACGCAAATGTTGACCTTGACAGCGCCTCAAATGATCCCGCTTCGATCCGCTTAGTCCAATTTTGGCATACTCTTTCCAACATTTCGGCCGGTATCTCACGAATAAATGGGCCAATTGACCGGTCCCGAGCGTGAAATAAAATGTTCACCGAACTCGCCTCTCAATAAGTCCACTGTTGCGCGTGCTGTATGGCATGTGGCACCGTCTTGTGGAAACCACATGTCATGCAAGTCAAGCTCTTGCATTTTGGGCAAAAAAAAGTTGGATATCATCTCACGGTAGCGCTCACCATTCACAGTTACGTTACGATTCGCATCATCTTTGAAGAAGTACGGTCCAAAGATGCCACCAGCCCATAAACCGCACCAAATGTGACTTTTTCTGGATGCATTGCAAGGCTTCTGGCTGATATTCAATCCAAAATCGACAATTCTGCTTATTTACGTACCCATTGAGCCAAAAATAAGCTTTTCGGGCGATGAACTTTCTTAACAGAGCACGCATTTTGATAATAAAATTCAATAATTTGCAAGCGTTGTTCGTTTGTAAGACGATTCATGGTTAAATTATAGACCAAACTGAAGATGTTTGGCAGTGAAACAAAACACGAAACGTGCGACCAGTGTTACCAAAAAGATAATATCGAAAAAATCACCCTTTATTTCGTTTTGCCTTCATTGGATCATTAAAGTACATTTTTTATAGTATTGAGCATTTTTAAGTGCACCGTTTTAACGAATTGTGGTTCGTTGGATTACAAATTGGTAATGCTAAATTTATTCGCTTTACATTCGCGCTTCAATTGTAAGTATGACGCTTGGCAATTGGTTCGAATTATAAGGTTACGAGAACCGTAACGGCTGGCCTAGACTCCGAGTCTGTTGAACAATGCCACGGAGGATGCCTGGGTTTATGATGGTTTACGCAGGTGAAGAAGGACATGTATCAAGTTGGAGATCTACATTTGACGCAGGCAGCAGACCACTGCCTCCAGAGGCTTGTAGGTCAAGGGCCACGCTGGACCTGCATCATATGCAAAGGAGGACTATATGTAGTTGAAATCATTTCTACGCCAACACCTGTCGCTAACTATTGAGTATGTTTTGCAGGCATAACTGAGCCGTTAAGCTTTTAAAATTCCATGCCAATCGTTGCCGCCATGTGTGTCTCAGTCTCTGAATTTCTGAGACAAATATGGGACGCACCGGGTCTTCAGGTAGAGTAATAATAATAATAGCGGTGGAGTTGAATTCGAGGTGGACCTCGGCCTAGCGGCTTCAGTACCCACACGTGCTATGCGGTGAGGACCTCAGTGTTCAGCCAGTTGCGAATGGCGGAATTTGAGAAGTTTTGAGGGAACAGCTTGGACTTGGATCGCATGGTTGCAGCAGTTCGTGTTGTCATTTCTCTTTCACAGTTTGGCTGTCACTTATTTTGGTCAAGACTCTTTGCGGACTGCGTTTCAGGGACCATTGTCACTGCATTCTTCGTTTTTTCTTGCTAGGAACGATGAGAAGTGAAAATAATATAAATGGAAAAAAAATGTAACCTGCTTCTAGGCTCTGGTTAGTGTATGCAACATGTTGCTAGCCCACTTCAGCGATCTTGAACATCATCTAAACAAAGTTATCAATGTCTACATTTAAGGTTTTAATGCGTCAATCACCCAGTTAGTGACGACAGCCACAGAAAGGTCATTCAGTTGAGAAGGAGTCCATTGAATTGGCACAGCGACGAACTCAAACCGATTCACACAAGTGTGCACTTTTCCGAAAGAACTACGCCTTATCAGTGCTCTGCTGGTCATTGCTCGCTGTCTGCCTGCCTGTCGTAAGCATATGCCGCGAAATGAGATGATAGAAAAGCCATTATTTCGAGCTAATAGCGCGAATTTACTTTTGAAATATTTAAGACGTATCCACTATCAGCGGGAACAAAGAAACGAACAACGAACGACTGCGGCGGGATGAATAACCTCTGATTTGATTTGAGGTAGGTTTTTAATAAATAACTTGTCGTAAATAAATCATCGGCGAATTCCCCTGATAATGAACAGCTTCCTGATTTCTGGCAACGGATGACCGGGCAGCACTCGGCTGGAGTGTTGTTTTGCGGAGATAAACAGTTCGAAAAAATGGGACAATTGTTGCAGCTTTTGCTGTTGAAAGGGATTTGATCTTCCGTCTGGGTGGAGTGGAGAGGGGAGAGACATGCCGTGGTTATTGAGCACAGGTCTCAAATTCGAATGATTTGTTCTGCTTTGACATCTCCACTGGGTGACCGTGGTGACGTTATGGTGCCCAGCTTTGCCTCAGACTAGTGTGCATCGAGAATCTGACCATTCGCATTGAACATGCATTGCGGTAAGCAGGCAACATCACGAAGGGCCACTAGCATGCAATGGACACATATAAGATGTTCCCTCACCGCAAAGGCACGCCTACTTGTCAGTAAACTCCCGCAGATTTTTTACTCAGTCAAGCGGGGGAGATCGATGGAACTACACAAAAATGTCCCACTCGATCAAGTTGGAGTACATTTCGAAAAAGACGAGTGAACCACGAGTATTTTCGTATGTAATGCACGCAATAAATGCTTGGAACCAAATAGGCCATGACGAAGAAGTCGGCGGTCAGTGTTGCCTTCACCGAGTGTGCACGACGCGACGGGCGGCAACTAGTTCGAAATGAGTACTAAAAGAAAAAAAGGTATTAGTCTTCTGGGAAATCTAAGAAAGAAAGGG
The DNA here is from genome assembly GCA_905231855.2 of Eristalis tenax. Classification (NCBI taxonomy): domain Eukaryota; kingdom Metazoa; phylum Arthropoda; class Insecta; order Diptera; family Syrphidae; genus Eristalis; species Eristalis tenax. Next base: position 25,650,632 of record HG993127.1, read on the forward strand.
TATCATTTGCAAATAAGAAACCAATGCATTTCCATGTGAACCACACAAACCAGACGAAGCAGAAACCGTTGGCTATTTCGCACACCTCACCGCCGCACTTCCTTCCACTCTCCATGGCAGTTATTACCTAGCTGCGGTCATAGCCGCGTGGTGTGCAATTCCTGCCACTTTTGCTGAAAATTATTTCGTGGTATCCATTAGAACGTCTCGTTGCCAAATATCACCTTCGGCACTAGTCCGGCACGGCGCTTGCGGGGGGCAACTCGTTTCACTCATTCTTGTTAACTCAGCCTGAGCTAGGCTATCAGGTGACTTCAACATGATCAACGCAATACAAACACATGCCGCTACCGTAGCCACCGTCGAGAACGACCGGCATGCAAGAGTTCCTCCAGTTCAATACTCGTATCTCCCACTTCACAGCACTGCAGATGGTGGCAATGGCACCGACGGCCGATTGTCGGTTGGCGAGTTTTCCTCATGCATACTCTCGACTGAGACGACGCGACTGACTCTGCTAATCGGTTTTGCATTGCGATTAATAGATATTTCAAAAAATCGCTATTTTTTATTTTGTGTTGTATTTGTCTCGCGTTCATCGCCTGTTATCTCTGAGCGGGGCTTGCGTCTGTTCTGCATGCGAAATGCTAGTGATGCTTTAAACAATTTATAAAATATTCATTTCCCATTTCGGTTTCATTCTCGATCGACTTTGCGGCTGGCGATAACGCGTGTGTGCTAGTTACTTGTGATTAGTTAAAATCGAACTTCAAACACTTGTGCTCGGTGAGTGAGAGGGTGGTGGGTGTGATCCGCTTGAGTTCGCACGGACATTTCAAAAGAGGCTGCTGATGTGTAAGACTTTATGTAACTCTAGTCCTAGGGCTTGGATAACTGCTCTCGACTGTGGTGTGAATGTGATTGAATCGGCGTTGTTTGCCGAAATGTTCTCAATGTGATGTGTGTGGTCGTCGATCAGAAGTTGGACAGTTGTGAAATGTCTGTACAAGCAATGTTCGAATGGCGATTTTCTTATCCGAAACCGAACATTTGCTCCAGTTTGAAAATGGTTGAAAATTGGTCTCAAATTTACTGATTGCTTGATGTGAATGTCACTTGCACGAGACCCCTGAATATGAAAAGTGATAAAGCAATGTGCGCTGTAATCTGTGCACTGCATGCTTGTTAATCATTGCCGAGACTGGACTAAGTGCATTGAGGGATAAAGGGGACATCTAGTGCAGGTATGATGCAATGATGGGATGAGGGACGTGCATCCCTGGAAAGATTGTCGACATTCAATCGCATTTCGTGGGATGCGCGTGTTATGGAAACTTTCAATTTATTTGACGTCTTCAAGACCGCCAAACAAAGTGATCAGTTTTACCATTGCTATCGGATGAAGTTGTGAGAGAGTGCAAAACTTGAAATCCACACAACATTAATCACCAATCATCCCTCACTTTCATGGGAGTTGTCATTGTCGTCAATTCAAGCACCTGTGCTGGCACTGAACACTGACTTGGTTTTGGTGGTTCCGTGGTTAAGTTCCAGCGGGCTACCTCCTTCCTCCTTTTGACTACTACTGGTTTTGTGACTGAATTTAATTAACTTAAAATTGTCGAAAATGTGACATAATGCAACATGGGGTGGACGTGGGCCTATCCTCCAGTTTCGCTCGCGTTGGTTGAGACCCCTTTCCACTTGGGTGAACCACCTGAGTCGCTGTCTTCCTCTACTGCACCGTTCGTGGGTGGATTCGAAGGCTCTCCATTGTTTTTAACAGCTCCCGATTTAACATTCTTAAGGTCCTATTTTCCAGGCTCGTTTGTCCGTTCACCATGCACAGCACACGTCCACTGTTTATACATGAGGGGACTTGCACGGAATTTTGGAACATGAAGGCTTGCATTATTGCAGCATTTACGGGGGTCCTCATTTCAATTTGATATTATTTCTTTTGTTGCAACCTGCAGACTGATGGCTTTAGACAGCTCCATTTTGAAGATATCAAGTTCCGAAGTGGGTAACCCAGTGTTCCATTTAAGAGTGTCAAATCAAGCTCAGCCTCTGCGGTTTACTTCAATTAGTCTAGAGGGGGAGAATCTGCAAAAGCAGAAATGAAGCACTATAGAGGTGGCCAACTTCACAGCTGATTGGCCCCTAGTCCAGCGACGATTCGAGAGACTTTTTCAAAGTTTTTCATGAATTTTTCACGATTATTCTGATTTGGTCAATTTGGCTTTAGAAACGGAAAAATGGTTGTCAAAAATTTCAAGGGACAAAAGAGGTAGAAGTTGGGCATCTCTATAAAACTTCAAAAAGCGCCCAAAGCGACAAAACGTCGGGCTGTCGATTTTGCAATTCAAGGCAATCTTGTAAACTGCCGAGATATCGTACACCAGTCTCGTAGGTAATGCTGCATAGTAATGATAATATGGGTGGCGCTACAGCTCGTAGAGGGCCAGGGCCTAGCTTCTCAGCAACCACACGTGTTGGGCATGCTACTGTTCTCTCACGGGTGGAAGGGACCCACAGTTTTGTGCCGACTCCGAAGGGCCAATTTTTTCTAGACAATTATGACTCTTTGAACATGGTCAGTGACTCGAAAGACGTGAAAATTAAAATCAAACCCAGGCAGCGAGTTTCAGTTGCGTTGGGGTTGACACACATACCCTCATCGCCACGGCTGCTACTTGATACATAATTTGAATTATAAGTGCGGAGGATAGCGTTATTCATGGAATCACCCATCGGGCAAAAGACCTCCATGGCTTTGCCGGCACATACGCACTCTTCGGTTCAAATTTTGCCTCACCATTCCGCATAAATGTGGTTGACTTTCCTTGATGCATTTGATTTCTTCCTATAACGCACGGGTGGCTGTGACTTATACATTTGTCTGCAGACAACCCTGAATGGTGTTAAATCACACGATATGTTACGATGATTGAAATGAGTACGCGACCAGGAAATGTCGCATGCAGTAATCTTGAAATGAGTACGCGACCAGGAAATGTCGCATGCAGTAAATAAATAGTTTCACGGGCTGTATGACCTGTGGCACCGTCGTTGTAGCCAAGTAGTGGCCACATAAACGTCATCCATTTGTCTCAGAAATATGTATGTTGTCACGTCGTCAGATCGAGCAGCAGTAACAGTCAACATTTAACCAGACTCATCTCATCTTTTCTGATCTTCGTCTATGATCACGGCTAAGTGGCTTGAAGCATTTTGATGAAATTTGGTACTTTATGGTCTGGTTCAGCTCGCATAATAAAAAGAAATCGCCGATTGTGTGAATGGTTTCAAAATTATCTAGACGTCCGAAGCATCCTCCGCAGATGGCTTTTGGTGTTGTGTGAAATTTTTCTTGTACAGACCCGGATACGAACGTAGAACCCTCTGCCAGAAGATACCTCACACAAGTCATAACCGAGTGAACCAGAGGCAATGGAGGATGGAGATATCCAATATCGGCCATTTTCACCCATAGTCCATATCGGCATTGAGAGTGTTGTGGAATTTGCTTGAATTTCACACATACTCTTCAAAAAGTTCCCGGCTCGGCCACGTATAAAAAACGCTGTCAGTTGAAATCAAGGGGCTCGGGAGGTAGTACTCCACCAATCATGGGTGTGCCAGGACGAGGAGCTTCTAATTTATCCACCCCATAAGATAGGGATGGCGTTGTGGTGATCAACAAACAAACAATGATCACTTCAGCTCGGATGGGACAGATAAAGACAAGGAAAGGTGCAGACTGAGGAAACAATCGTGGCAAGGCGTGGAATTTCTTTGACAGTGAAAAGCGGGTAAAATATAATAAATATAATTTTTTGTTTAAATTCAGAACTTCGAGTCACAGTATCGGTTTGCAAGTCCCCCTCTTATAACGCATGAATAAATGAAACGTTTAAATCAGAATCCCACGATTGAACGAAACGATATGTCATACAAATTAATTAATTTTTACAGTCATAGCTTCCAATTGTAATTGCTCGATTTAAATTCTCGATTAATGCGAGCGCAACAGTAATCGCCATCCTCTCGGCCGCAATCAAAAGCATGCATTTTTTACATGCGATTAATTTTGTTCGGGTGACGCTAAGGTCGGCAAATCAACTTGCCTCCTCAGCAAGCGCGATCCTCTTGCAATTGTAGCCATATTCACGATATACTGAGTGTGAATCAAATTGTGGGTGCCACGGTATCAGTGGGCATTCAACGCTGCGTATTATGGTTCTATTTTCAAACAGAAACATTCACGAATTCGCGTAGGGACATCTCATGTAGGTAAAGACTGCAAACACTGTTCTATAAAAATCGCTGCAAAACTGCTAACAAATCACAGATTGCCGGTAAATTGGTTGGCAACAGTAAACCTTTATAAGTCGTTTGTTTGTTCAGGAATTTATGCCCTCGGTTGTAGGTTGCGTACGATTGCACTTAGTGCCTCTGATTGTGTAACATATCTCAGGCAGACTTGTTTTTGTTGAACATAAAATGTTAGCAGGTTGCCCTTTAATTTTAATGAATATTCATAGATAACTGATGAATTCCATCAACGTAATGCTGCCAACTGACTCATGGGCTTCCCATGCACATACACCCAGTCACAAAAGTCTACATACGATCTCAAATTATGTGTCAGGATTTTCTTCTTACTCGCAAGATCCACTAAAGGATTAGCGGGGGCAAACCACGCACGAGAGATCTCCAGACAACTTGATCCTCCGCCATCGACTTTTTGGACTTGATCCAACGGCTGGAATCGCATTTAGCGACTCGCCTCGGAACGTCGTGATAATGAGGACATTCGTGCCATTTGACCAAACCACCGTAACATAGACCTTTCCGTTCGAAGAAACAGCTGCTCGTCGTTGAGTTCCCAGCGCACTGCCGTGTTTCTCACCCTATCCCGGCGAGTGATTCCCACAACATCACGAAGAAATCTCATTACTCCATCTCTCTATTCTTTCTGTCATTACCTACATTTCATGACCATTTGAAATAAGTACTGAGTTGAAAGCCTCTAACTTGGCTTTGACACCAAGCTAGGCCTTCCTGGTTACAGATCTTCCAAGCGGTTTCAAAGTTCACCCAGCTCGACCAATCCTACAGGAAAGCTCAAAATTACTTCGAGACCCCGAGACACTTTAACTTCTCTTCCTGTTGAAGGGACTAGAATGCATTGAAAAGGCGTTCTGGAAATTTCCATAACCTCTGATTTGTCCATGTTAACCCTCATCCCAGCATCAGCACATACGGCCACAGGCCTACCGAGTGCGCACTGGATTTCCGTCTGAGAAGATGTGAAGATAACTAAGGCATCTACAAAAAGAAGATGGCTTACCCTCAACTCTCCCAGTGAGAACATTTTCCTCGCCTCTGCTGCGCTGCTGCATCCACTCCACTCCTCCTTAAATGAAAAGGAGGGGTGACAAGACGCCCCCCTGAGGAAGTCCAACTCCCACGGTGAATTGTGTTGATTTAGCACCGCTAACATGAATTGGACATCCTTATTTAGGGTGCGGAAGCAAATGCATGTGCAACTGTTTTATGTTGTTCACAAAGATCACAAAAAATATCACTTTCAAAAAAATAGTTTTTCAACGTCAAGAGAATAATCAAGGAATTCCGCATTGTATGTAGACTGGTGGCCGTGGCGTTGTGTGTATGTGCGTCGACCCCTAGCAACTTCGTTCGATTCCTGGCCGGTACGACTAAAACTTATTTTCACGGCTCTACCTCTTTCGAGTCGCTGACAATGTTCAAAGAGTAATAACTGTCTAGAAAAGAAAGCCTTCTCCAATGGCCGTTCGGAGTCGGCATACCACTGTATAGGTCCCTCCACTCATGATAGAAAAATAGCACGTACAAGGCGAGTGGTTGTTGAGAAGCTAGGCCCTGGCCCTCTCCGGGTTGTATCTGTATTATTACTATTATGTAGACTTTTGTGACCTTTGTGAACTGCTACCTTTATTTTTCTTGTCAATAGACTTGCTTGGTCTTCTTTCAACACGCTAAAAATACTTGGATACATTTAACGTAACAATTCTGCTGTCTTCTGTTCTAAGGATCACCCCATCGCAGACTTTACATAATGGCGTACGGATTGATGCATCCTCTTTCAGTTGGTCCATATCTTAGAGTCTAGAGCATGCGTTAGGATTAAAACGTAACTTGATGCCTCATCAACGTCACTATCAACTTGAGTTCACCAGCTGTTCAACCAGCTCGGAATGAGCTGCGACAAAATTCGTTCATATCCTTTGAACGAGTACTCAACCTTGGCTTGTCAATCACCAGGACTCTCATTCCATTAATTTTGCATCAAACATTTGCCTACTCCCTCCGAAAGCGGGAGCGGTGATACTGACAATGTCTCTGAACATAGTATCCTCCGGGGAAGAACCATGGTTCATGAACATGATACGACATAATCTAGTGGAGACACAAAAATCGACGGCCGTGTCGGGGAATCTCGATTTTAGGACTGACATGAGCTCTGTTCAAAAGTTTGGCTCAATAAGTGCTTTTTTGTCGTATCTTTGGCAGCCAACGTTGCAATGAAACAAGGCATGGTTTACGCAGAGAACAAAAAGAGTACAAATTTCTGTTCAGATTGTGGTTGTAATTTTGGGCCTCCGCATGTCTAGTTGAGACGATGTAAGCAAAACTTCCATTTTTTCAACAAATAAACAAACTGTTCGCCGCTAGTAAGTCATAAGCAACCAGTAAGCACTACGAAGCACCTCGGGTGGTCTAAGTGGATCAGGTACTATACAATCTTCGTGGTAGACAATTGCACCATTTTCAACTCTGCGCCTTATGGCAACAAGACTGAGGAAGCCCGAGGGTGACACCCGCAAGTGGGGGAGGATCTCATTCAACTTGATGTGCGTAACTGAAAACATCTGGCTACAGACCTGCAAGAAGATGCAGAAAACAGTCTACTAGTGCGAAACAGTCGTCTTAAGTCCTTCTTAAGTGGACTCCAAATTGATGAACTCACCAAACTGTATAACAATGGACTAGGTAAGGTCATAGTGATTGCCAGTCCACTTAGGACCTGATTGGATCCATTGTGATATCACTAGCCGGCACTAAACACCTGAGGAAGATCTACTGGTATGCTGGTCGCATATTCTAGATACCCTCGATTGCTGGATTACAGCCAGTGCTGGGCAAGTGCCGAGGCAGCACAGTTTCCTCTTCGTCATCGTCTCTACAGCTCGTGCAGAAGTAATTGTAGGGGTTTCCCATTCCTCTAGAGTGCGTGCCGAATAAACAATGGCCAGTAATAATGCCTACATTACTGATTTCCTTCCTATTTAAGAGGAACTTGTCCTCCAGTTGCCCTATTAACAACACGAGCATTGTTGCCTGTAACGATTCCTTGCTAGTGTCGTCTCTCTGATAGAAAAGATTATCCCTAGCTGCTTTTTGAATGTCATCAGGGGGGTATCTTCATGTTCATAAGCTGCCATTTTATGGCACGTGTGTAAACGAGAACCGCATCGAAAACCGGAATTAGAATATATTTCTATCTGATTTCTAATCAGCAGCGATCGAACTCCAGTATTATCTTTTGAATTTGAACAGTTGTTTGGAAATGCAATTGTCTACAATGCAAGAGGATGTACTTCCCCTCATTCTCTCAGTCGTGTCGCATGCCACTGTGACTGTGCTTGTACTGTCGTAGCCACTTTATGTGACATTTAAGTGCTTAACTGAACACGAATTTGTCACAGTGACATGTGACACGACTAAGGGAATAAGGGTGACTGATTGCAGGCTGATCAGAAAATGGGACGATATGGGTTAAAGCTGTTGTGCTTTGCCCGACTTCGATTTTGTCTGCGTAACCTACATGTCACCTCCCAATCCATCCGCACCCGAATAATCGGTCGCTTTAACGAAATTCTCATTACGACCCGTCCCGGCAGTCATTGATTTTTCCACATCACTCTACATTTCGTCTGCGATGTGTGCTAAATCTTAACTTGTGTATGCGATTGGCATGAGATTCAAAATTGCTTTTTAAATAATCGATATGTCCGAGCGATAATTCGGGTCAAATTGTCCCGACCGAGAGCTTATAGCGTAAAAAAACAAACAAAACAGAAACGAAAAGATTACGATCAGTGTTGCACACATTTTCCAATGATTTACAATGACCATTTGACTCGAGTCTACTAAACACTATCTACGTCTAATCAGAGAGTTCAGTTTGAATCATCTCTTTGTTTTTGTGTGGATTTGTGAACTCGCAACATGGTCAGAGCAACCAGAAACATGCGACTGCACAGACTATCGCCTAAAAATAGGCTTGGTATTCAATGTGTTTTCTGTTCCTTAGCACAATTGTATAGAGGGCCTTAACAGACTAACGCCTAAAGATAGGCCTTAGCATCGAATGTGTTTTCTGTTTTATAGAGCCATCAACATTTTAATGAAACGTGGGCTGAAACATCGAAACATCGAACATTTGTGCAGTGATGCGGCATCACTGGTTTCTTGCGATGCTAATGCGATGTGCTCTTTGATGCTGGTGCTACTCTGATTGAACTGTTTCCTTGGGTTTCAATGTTTAAGGCTTACGCTTTAAGAAACGTTTGACCTCTGCAGTGATGCGATTATTTTAGATGAATGACCTTCCCCACGGAGACATAGTAGGATATTTTGAAACAGGCGAGCTTGACAGGCGCGCTAATACTCTGGTATGTTCTTCATATAAAGGCTGTTTAGTGTTGGTGGGCCGATGTTGATTTTGAATAAAACACAAATTATTTAGGAAATTACTGTCATTTCTTTTTATTATGATAATATTGGTATGGTTCAATTATGTATGGAACAACATATCGGCCAAATGGCCACCGCGACTTCGGCGGCACACCTCCATCCGATGGTCCAAATTTTCGATGACGCTGAAGCATAATTGAGGTTCTATGCCGTTAATGTGCCGAATTATCTCATCCTTTAGCTCTTGAATTGTTGCTGGCTTAACGACGTACACCTTTTCTTTCAAATGTGTTTTCTTTCAACGGTGTCAAATCACACGGTATTGGCGGCCAATTGACATCGCCACCACGTGAGATAACACGGCCATTGAATTTGTCGCGCAAAAGAGCCATTGTTTCGTTAGCTGTGTGGCAAGTGGCACCGTCCTGTTGAAACCACATTTCATCCGCATTCATATCTTCCAATTCGGGCCATAAAAAGTTCGTTAACATTTCACGATAGCGAACACCATTCACAGTAACTGCCTGACCGACTTCATACGGTCCGATGATGCCGCCAGCCCATAAACCGCACCACCCACAAGGAGTGGGTGGTGCATTGGTTTTTCGACAATCACTCTTGGATTATCATTCGCCCAAATGCAGCAATTCTGCTTATTGACGAATCCACTAGGGTGAAAAAGTGCCTCATCGCTGAAGATGATTTTCTTCGAAAATTGATTATCCGCTGTTGCCATTTCTTGCCACCATTCTGACCATTGACGACGCTTGAAATGGTCAAGAGGCTTTAGTTCTTGAGTCAATTGCACCTTGTAAGCGTGTTTGTATTGTATTGTTGGGCAGGACGACGAGTTGAAGTGGACTGCTCTTCAGCCACACTATCGCGAACAGCAGCAATATTTTCTGCAGTACGAGCTGTACGAGCATGCACTGGTGTTTTCACATCTCCTACAGCCCCGGTTTGCTCAAGCCACGAGTTGCTCGATTGTGTATCTTTCCATGGTTCAAATTGAGTTAGTCCGAAATTGAGGAATGTCAAATGAAATGCAGAAAAAAACTTGACGTTAAGGTGTGGTTCACATTCAACATCGGCCCTTTAGAAATTCCACTTGCTGGTTGGAAATTCGTACTGAGAGTCGCAGTAACCCAGATGGCCTACACAAGAAATACACCCGATATTAGAATCGTGGTGGGGGTAAGTACTAGGCCCTGTCTAGGCCTTGGGAAAAGTGCCAGAAGACCAGCAGCCCTGACAAACAACATCTGCAGAAGCCCCATATTTACTATGCCACCAGCCATCTCTCGACGCTCACGTACAGACTATTGTGCCTTAGTTTTTCCTTACTATCTACCTTACCTTACTTTTTAGTGAAGAGTGCTTTTTCATATTTGTCAGGGGCTGGTTTACCAATTCAGTCTTGTTGAGTAAATTAATTGATCTTGCGTGGCGGCACAATGAACCAAGCCTTAAGTTATTACCCGCTACCATTCTACATGCTATCAAGTGATCTTTGCCTGTTTGGAGCAAAACTGAGCTTCAATTAAAAATCATCTGCCGCTAGTCTGACCTCTGGCTAGTTGTCTCGAGATGCGCACCCGATGTTGGCTGATTTTACTCTCCTCTCGTGTGCGCCAACTAAGATGCGGGCGCTTGTATTGCGTTGTCCCTCTGCATGGGATTCGAAAACATTTCGGTCTGAAGCCAAGTTGCACATGCTCTCTCCATTAACTAGCGTTGGATCCGAAGAGGCCAGGCTAGACTCATATCCCAAACACGTCCACACTCAGTGTTTTTCCCTCTCGAAAAGACAACACATTTCCTCCCCTGTTTTCGGTATCTGCCTCGTAGTTCGGGACAGTGGCGAACAACATCTCGTATAAAGTCAGCTTGATCCTTCGGGAGAGTCTTCAGTCTTGACTTGAGCGAAGATATCTATTCTGCGTTTCGTCCCTACGTCATCTACCGCGGAATCCGAGGAAGACAAGGCCGCTCATTGCGACGCCTTGGGCAAAAGCAATCCATTTCGCAGCATCTAAGATTCTTCTGGTATCAGAGCAGAGTTCAAAGGCCATTCTTATTTTTGCAGAAAATCCCCGTATTATGTCCCTCAGCAGGACGTAGAAGAACTGTAACGCGAAAATGATTGAAATGTCCCATCTAGCCGACACTTGCACCAGAAGTGACCCAACAGATGAAACCTGCGCCACGCTGCTGAAGGAAACCACAGCGGTTGAGGACAAGCTGAAAGAAGACGAAATAGACTCGAAGGCCAAAAGCAAAACGCCTTCACAGAAAGATGTCTGCTACAACCTGAGTACGCGTGCACCCCTTCCTAGGATTTGGTTCAATTTTAATTGCGTCTTCCATTCCAGATACCTGTCTGCTTCTCGTTCTGGGAGTACTGTTCCTAGCCTGTGCGGTTCTGCTTTTCATGTGGCCACTATTCGACCTGCTGACCACGGAGCGCCTGCGCATGCTGCCGAGTCTTCCGCCGTTCAAGCTGTGGGTCCATCCCGAACCGATTGTTTATTGCAAAGTCCACATCTTTACAGTGACCAACGCGGAGAGCTTCCTCAGTGGAACCGACAAGAAGTTGAAAGTGAAGGAGTTCGGACCGGTAGTCTTCCGAGAGGTCCTGGAGCATAACGACGTTGAGTTCCATGACAACTCCACGCTGTCGTACACAGTCCGGCGGTACCTGGAGTTCTTGCCAGAGCTGAACGAGCCGGGCATCCTTAACCAGACAGTGACGGTGCCAAATATTGTGCTTCTGGGGATGGTTTCGCAGGTGCCTGACATGCTGGCAATGGTCTTCAATCTCATCAGCAGAGAAGACAAGGTGATCGTCAATAGGACGGTCTACGAGTACTTTTGGAATTTCACAACCCCAGCCTTGCTGACCGTCGACAAGTACTTGCCGTTCATTGTTCCTCAGAACAACGGAGGGACTCTCCATTCCGTAAGTCGTCCGCTTCTCAACGAGCATCCATTTGACTGAAGTTCTCTTGCAGATTTACAAGGACTTCAACGACCGCGTGAACGTGAGAATAGGTCCGCGATACAACGCGCAGGAGTTCTTCACAATCAACACGTACGCCTACCGGCCGACGGTCCCGGGTTTTCAGCCTGAACGCGGAGAATGCTACGCCAGCCTAATGAACGCCTCGGAAGGAGCCATCTACCCCAACCGCGTGGCCAAAGATGTGATCCTCTACTACTGGCGCAAGACGGTCTGCCGGCCAGTGCCGCTGTACTTCAAGGAGGAAGTGATGGTGGGCTCCCTGATGGGCTACAAGTACGTGACGCACGAAGACTGGTACGACCGCATGGAAAATCTCACCGCCGACTGCTATAAGGGATTCTCCAAGACCCCCCTGCCAGACGGGTTGTCTGATGTGGCAAAATGCTACAGCGGTATGCTAGACTCAATGTCGACACGATCCACAAATGCACAGGTTTGCCTTCCACAGGTCTGCCCATAGCAGTGTCCTCCCCTCACTTCTCCGGCCGCTCAGGCTATTGGTCGGACAAGATCGAAGGCTACTCCCCGAACTCCGAAGCGCATGGCTCCTACGCCATTGTCGAGCCCATCAACGGAGTCCCATTGGAGCAGGTGGCGCGATCACAAAGCAACATGATCTTGCCGAAGCTGACCAGATTCAGAGCGGACGTGAATAGACTCAGCGAGATGGTGGTGCCTATCATTTGGCTGGAATACGTGAGTTGAAACTGAGGCATTCGCACACCAGCTGAAGGCTCATTCCATTCCCTTTCAGCATCAACCGCAATTGACACCCGACATCACGGCACTTCTCGTCTTTACATCGAACATCTTGCCGCACATCGAATATGTGATACCTGTGATATTTTTAGTTTTAGGCATGCTCATGCACTTCGTCGTGATCAGGCGGGTGAATCGGGACTTCAGCCTGGGTGGCTATTCTCGCGTCAAACTCCTCTGGCAGAGGGAGAAGGACAGCTTCTTCGAGCGGAAGGCTGCGTCAAAGGATTGAGGGAGGATTTGGCACGCGTTTGAATCTTGTCATTGAAGTGATTCGAATAAAAGATGTCTTATCTCCAAGTAGAGGGCTTTTTTTCATTTAATTTGGGTGATGAGCTATGCTTCGTTGAGTGCAGTTGCCTACAACTGGTAACGATAGGTGCCCTTAGAGACATCGAAGGCATTAATGGCCGCCCTCTAAGCAACCAGCTCTAGATTACAAAACGTACGTCTAATGATCCACAAACTGGAATCAGCATCGGCACAGATACAAGCATCTGCCACGTTGAAGTCGTTGCTTTACAGGCAACACCCGCGTTTGTGTACTAATTCAGCACCAATATCACTCAAGAACACCGCAATAGAATGCGTGGCTACATCCTCCTTCAAAAACTGTGCAGAAAGTGTACAGACTCTCTCCGTCCGAGGCAATGAACTGGCTGGTAAGTAGCCGAGCGAGCCGGCATCGAGAGACATCTGGGCTCCTCCCAATTCGACCGTTCTCTCTGGGCTCTTAAAGACGCCGGTGAATAATATTCAAAGGGAATAGCTCTTGCCACATAATCAAGGACTTGTGGCCGGCCTATGGCAATGGGCAAACTGCTGCACTGCCGCACACTGGTTGGTATCATCTTGGAACACTTTCAATATTTATTGCCTGCGACAATTTTTAGTTGCCAATCTTCTCATTGATTGGTGGTAAATTTTGCGTTTAAACGCAACCGGACTGGCCAACAGAACTATGAGCTGTTTAGCAAGTTACAGCATTTTCTGTCAGATAGAATCTTGCGCGTCAAGCATGGTAAAGAGTATTTTAAAATATTCAGAGGCGCAAAAGCTGGAGTGCCGCAAGGATGTGTTGTTGGTCCTCTTCTATGCCAAATGCAAGACGCAGGAACCATAATTGCCACAATTTCTGACAATTAGCCCATTTTGGTAATACCTAGAACGGTCGAAGAGATTTTCTTTCGATAAGTTTGGTACGTTTTTTTTTAATGATTGGTACAGTCTCTGAGCCTTGGCGGTGAACCTTGGTTGTGAAGTGTACTCGTGTGGGTCACACTACCTTACGTCACGGCAGCCACTATAGATTACCTCAAGATTCTGAGTATCTTCATTCTGTGGAAAATAAGTGCAATCTTTAATGTTGATTAAATTATCCAAAATCGATTGGTTAGTGGCCGTATGTGCTGATGTCGGAATGAAGGTCAACGTGGACAAATCGGAAGTTATGGTCATCTCCAGAACGCCTGTTCAATGCACTCTACAGGTTAGTGGAGTCGCATTGAAGCGGGTGGAGAAGTTTAAGTATCTCGGGGTCTTTTTCACGAGTGATGGAAGGAGTAATGCTCAGCTTTCCTGTAGGATTGGTCAAGTAGATCTGTAATCAGGAAGGCCGGGCTTGGTGTCAAGGCTGGTTTTCAAGTCAGTATTTGTTCCAACTCTCACCTATGGTAATGGAATTTGGGTAATGACAGAAAGACTAAGATCGCGAATACAAGCTGCTGAGATGAGATTTCTCCGTGCAGTCGTGGGAATTACTCGCCGGGATAGGGTGAGAAACACGGCAGTGCGTGAGGAACTCAACATTGAGGAGCTGCTTCTTCGAATGGTGAGGGCTTCGTTGGTTTGGTCACGTGGCACGAATGTCCCCTTCATCGCGACAGTTGGCGACCGCTTGGCAGACCCATGACGAGATGGTTGGACCAAGTCCAAAAACTCGCCTGGTCACGCTTGCGCATACCTCCTGATGAGTTAGAGCCGATGGCGGATGATCGAGTTGCCTGGAGATCTCTGGCCCCCGCGACGCCTTTAGTGGAGCTTGCGCGTCGGAAGATGATGATTATGATGAAATTATCCAAAATACTCGAATGGCTGCTCACTCTTAAGTCTGGTATTTTACATCGCGTACGCAGAAAACATAAGTCAGACATCAGCTCTAGCAGTTGTTGTAGCTTCTCCAATTCGGTACATTTATCGTCAATACAATTAACATGAGCTTAGAAATTAATGTGTTGACTTAGAAGTAAAACCTACTCAACATTGGATATGCAATTTATGTAGGTAAAGGGTGATTTTTTCGCTATTATCTTTTTGGTAACACTGGTCGCACGTTTCGTGTTTTGTTTCACTGTCAAACATCTTCAGTTTGGTCTATAATTTAACCGTGAATCGTTTGACGAACGAACAACGCTTGCAAATTATTGAATTTTATTATCAAAATGCGTGCTCTGTTAAGAAAGTTCATCGCCCGAAAAGCTCATTTTTGGCTCAAGGGGACATTTTTGTCGATTTTGGAGTGAATATCAGCCAGAAGTATTGCAAGAGCTACCAATGCATCCAGAAAAAGTCACATTTGGTGCGGTTTATGGGCTGGTGGCATCATTGGACCGTACTTCTTCAAAGATGATGCGAATCGTAACGTAACTGTGAATGGTGAGCGCTACCGTGAGATGATATCCAACTTTTTTTTGCCCAAAATGCAAGAGCTTGACTTGCATGACATGTGGTTTCAACAAGACGGTGCCACATGCCACACAGCACGCGCAACAATAAACTTATTGAGAGGCGAGTTCGGTGAACATTTTATTTCACGCTCGGGACCGGTCAATTGGCCGCCTAGATCGTGCGATTTAACGCCTTTAGACTATTTTTGTGCGGCTATGTTAAAGCTCATGTCTATACAGACAAGCCCGCTTCAATTGACGCATTGGAAGACAACATTGAAGCATTTATTCGTGAGATACCGGCCGAAATGTTGGAAAGAGTATGCCAAAATTGGACTAAGCGGCGCAGTCAAGGTCGACATTTGCGTGAAATAATCTTCAAACATTAAATTATATGGACCGTACGTAAACGACAACAATCGACGCGAAAGAAAGCAATCGATATTCTGTGTGTCGTTGTTTGTCGTGCATCTAGGCCGTTGATCTAGGCCATTTTCTATGCCTATTGTCGTTTCGACACGACATTCCTGCGGAAAAACGACAAGTTCTGTCGTTGGGACTTGAGTGGCCGACATCAATCAGAACTTGAATAAAAAATTGCATAAATTGCACATTTTGAGTGCTAAATAAATGAATAACAACATTGATAATATTTAGTCGAAAAAAAGTGACGTGAAAATAACGAATCAAAGCTATTTTGGGCACTTGGTTACATTTATGCTACCCGTGGCTAAGATAACAGACTCAACATGCTTATGCCAGCGGGAAATATTCAGCAGTGATACAACTATGTACAAACGTTGATCAAAAATGTTTTTTAAGACAAAAAAAAATACAATGCTTGTGCAAGGCAGAACTTGCATTCACATGTTCTTGCCTTAACTTAACCCAAAAGGCAACGAAAACGATTCTTCAGATGTCGTGGGTTTGAGTACACCGTGTTAAAAATACTTTCTGGACTTCCTTGTTGTGTTGATCTATTAAGGACAGTTCAAGTGTTCATTTCAGGAGTAAGGATCCTATTGTGTACCATCTGCTGTGGCGCGCACTGTTTTTTTAAATGCACACGATGACGGAATAACACGCAAACCTTATGAACTAACTAAGAAGATACCGAGCAAATAAAGCGTTCTGCACTTACTATGAATTGGGCAAATCGCATGACTTTCTTTGCTACCTCATATTTTTTCTTTTGTCAACTTTTATTTCGCCTTTCTCTCCATTCCTTCATCTTCAACTAGTGTTGAACAATTTAATCAATTAACGGACAACAAATGAAACCTTTTCGCCTCTGTTTTGAAAAATTCAGATTTTTGACAGTAAAATCAGTAGAGCTGCCACTTTTTCAAGAAAAATTGTGGTCTACTCGTAAGTTATGGAATGCCGATGAAAAAACGACATGACAAAAAAAAAACAGGCGACACAGGGAATCAGTGCGATTATGTAAACCCAGTACGTCCAAATTGGTTTGTGTACTTGCTGCCAGAACTGTGATACTGCCAATGGCTGTCAAAATGTATGCCAGAGAGGATTTCATGTACACGAACCTAGTGCTTGTGAGGCAACAGTGCAACCAGAAATTGAAATGGCGGAAAAAACACTTCGAAACTGTAATACGACATTTGAAGCGTTCTAGTCTTTTCGTCGATTCCCATGAGGCATGGTTAAGCAAAGTTCCAACCAAGGAATGCAATCGTCTACAAATCACTTACATCAAGGTGTCTCCCATAATCCTCTTGCACGTGGAAGTGGACCACAAAATATCCCAACTTACCCTTAATCTCATTTCCGGATTATGACCGCCAATCTGCTCGAGCATAGAGCTTGGACCGATATTAAATCAATTAAAATTAATGATCTTCGTTTAATTTTAATTTTTTTTTTATGCTGTTAAAGTAAGTTGCGCCTCACACTTGGGCCAGGGTGGGCAAATTTTGTGACTACGCGAATCTGAATGAAGATGACTGACATTAGGGCTACCAATTTCAGCGAAGTTGTTAAAGTGGTAGACGTCCAGGTGTATTCTTCTTCGGGAGGAGACAGTGTGGCGGAGCCCACATGATTTGGATGCTAACATACTTGGCGTCGAGAGAAAGGCGAGAATTTTCCGAGTTGAATGTGACTGTTCTAAAAGATTTGATCGCCCCCTGGCTGTCAGATATTGCATTGTTTTTCGTCCGGCCAGAGCATCCTTCATCGCTAGAGTCCACCGACATTCCTATTTTAAGACATCCGCCCCCTCCATTCTTGATTTCCCGATCTGAGCTCTATTGTCATTGAAAACGCAACTTTTCGTTTCAATCTTGGACTGATGTGTAATATTGAACTAACGTGAACCGAACGTTTGGACAGAGCAGAGTGAAATGTTCCTCTCGGACGTTTGGCAATCAACAACCTGCCGGCTCCCTGTTGCCTGACACAAAGTAAAAGGCAGGTAGTCGGTCTGTCGGTCTGTCGGTCTGTCTGTCTCTTCCCAGAAGTTCTCAAGCCATCAATCCTCCATCCGCCCAGTTGCGAGTTGCCACAGAGTCCCCATGAAATTGTTTGAATTGAAACACGAGTGCAACTATTTATTAGAACATTTATTACACTTATGTTGATATTGCGTAAACACATACATATGATGCACTAGGGCTAACATAATACAGATCAATCGGAAAATTGGCTTAGATCCTACGTCGAACCTACACGACACGTCGCTACTTAATCAGCGAGTCGAAACAAAACGAAAATGTACAAGATACGAATGCTAATAAATTGGACTAACGAGCGCTGCGCCCGACTCGTGGACATGTTAAACATGTGCGCGAAGGCGCCCGTGTGTATATAAATAAGAAAGCTCTACGAACAAGTTAACATACAATCCTACAATCTAATATGGCTTAAGCTCTAGTCTGCCCTCACTTGCTGAAGTTCTCGATCTGCTGCAGGACCCAGCTGCGAGACGCTGAGCTGGACATGTGCGGCGGCCCCACGATCACGGCTGGGTTTGAGATGCCGGTGGGAAACCGCGGTGGCAGGCGGCTGGCGTGCTGCTCGGGGTTTCGTGGCGGCGGCAGCGGAGGTGGCGAGCTGCTGCGGCATTGGGTGTACTCATCACACTGCGAGAAGTCTGCGAAATCATGACGTTTCTCATTGTCGTCGCTGTAGATGGCCGAGTCGCGGAAGTCGTTCTCCAGGCATGCCTCCACGTCGTCTTCGTACTCGAAATTCACTGGCAGCTCAACCTTCCTGCGCGACGAGTCGCCAATGCTGTCGGATGAGGATGTGAGCGAGAACACCGAGTCCCTTTGCAGGTTGAGGGATACCACAGAGTTGTGCGCAGAGCCGTTGATGAACAGAGTCTTTGGGTCGGCATAGTCCACATGGGCCATGCGCTCGCCAACAGCCTCGCTGCCCTGGCGATGGATAATGCTCTGTCTGCACATTTCGGTCACGTCTGAGACCCGCCTCTCAGGCGGCTTGTTAGACTTCCCGAATCCCAGGGACGACGAGTCGACGCTCTTCCGGATCCGCGGCACCAATGAGTTCTCGGAGCCCGACACATTCTCCGCCTTGGAGCTGCTCAGCAGACGCTTCATCAGGTTTTTGGGGATTGGACGAGCGTAAATGGCCTCGGCTTGGCAGATGTTGCCCACCGATGAGGTTGGAGTCGTGGGCGATGCCTCGGCTGGGGCAGGTGTTGGAATGGTTTCGTAGTTTATCTTTGAGTCGCTGCTGTGGAACTGGCCGCCACTGGGTAGGCCCTCCACCAGGTCGTTGCCGACCTTCTGTAGGTTGCCTGACGCTGAGTAGACCAGAGTGACGTAGTCGGACTCGGGCCTGTTCGTGGGGCTAGACTTTTTCTCTCTCGGCTTGTAATACTGTTGGGACTTAGAACGATTGAGGATCGGTGAAAACTTATATGGAACGTGAACGTTGCGCAGTAGCGACTCGTAGATTGGCTCGTCGGGCTCGCCCGCCGAATGGGACGGTGCACTCTCTTCGATCTCCAAAGGTGGCGGCGAGTGCGACGGTGGACGGGGCGGGAGCTCCTCCTTGGACTCGACCTCCGGGCTGTTGGGAATCGAGCCGCTGTCTAGCGACTTCTTCTTTTGGGGCTTTTTGTAAATTCTCTCGAACTCCTTGTTGTTCTTCAAGAGGTCGAGAATGATTTGGGCGTCCTCCTTCGTCCCTGCTTCAGCTGGAGGCTCGACCGGCTCGTCGGTTTGACTCTCGTTAGTTGCCTCCTTTTCCGCCTTGCCCACTTCGCTGAGATTCTCCGTGGACTCTGTGATCTTCAGCACTGTCTCCTCGAACTCGTTGAGGTCCATGTAGAACTTGGACGTCTCCTTCTTCCCGCGGTTCTTCTTGAGCGTGGCAATCCTCTTAGGCATGGTTTTTGTGTTGTACATCTTAATCTCCACGGATTTCGTGGACTTCGACTTCCGTGTGTCCAGGTTTCCCTTCAGCGAGATTTGATCGTCGTCCAGGTCGGCGGATAGGAAGCTGATTCTCGGCACTGACTTGCTGCGCTCCTTGTTGAACTTGCTCAGAGCTGGGTTGATGTAATTCGATTTCTCCCGAATGCAGTCGCATTCGCTGGGCTTGTCGCAGCAGTCGGTGCCTTCCCGTTGACTTTGGTTGCCGCTTTTGGGCAGGGATGGCATCAAATTATCGTCCAAGCTATGATTCCTGGACAACGATCGGTGATTCAGTATGGAATTGGAGTCGTTGAAGCCTTCGAATGATGTTGAGTTGGTGACAGACGTCTTGCGCTTTATCTTGCAACGATTTCGAATCTCACTGCGCCGGTATTCGTTGCGTCGTTCCAAGTAGATGGGCTTCGAGTTGTTCGACGACCACTTCCACTTGTTCGTGTCTGGGGTTCGATCTGAAAGGAGAAGAAACAATGATCCTATTAATGACGTGTGTCCTTGGTTGGCTCAGGTTAAGTGCGCAGCAGGAAGCCGAAATGTGGTGCATCTTTTACAAAACAAAAAACAATGATCGTGCGAAGATTAATTACGTCTACCGCGGTATTAAGTCCAAATGTATGCAAAAAGTTGAACAGTTAAGTAGATTACTTATGTCCGTCATGCCCTTTAACACTTAAATGATTTGAGACACACGAAGTATACTTTAAAAGCAAACTACGAGTATTTGTGTTGGATTGTGTACCAAGCTGACTTGGGCCGAAGCTTAAGTCTCTGATTGCGGCTGACTATTGATTGTAGCTAAGTGGCAAATGCTAAACTTAGGCTTATGTCAAAACTGGATGAAAATTTGTCAGAAACATCGTCAAAACACCGATAATTGCCACTGAGGAGTGAGGACACACAAATTTCAACAGCAAATGTAATTTAAGTGAGTAGAGAGTGATTGATTTCACTGCAATTTCAATAAGGAAAACTGAACGAAACTTAACGAAACTTAACGAAACTTGACGAAGTGGTTATTATGGTCGCGGCTTTATTTCTGTGAATTCGCTGAATTGTTTTGCTGGACTTGAGTGTAGTAAATATATATATATATAATTTGTTGGGACACAAGCTTTGATTGTTTTTAGGTCAGTTAAGATTTGACTGTAGCAAGAGGTGATATGACAACAGCAAACTTTTAAGTTGTGTGAAACTTAAATTCGAATAATACACATAGAAATTGACACAACACTAATGGGTGATTTTTTGGCTGTTTGGTTTTCCAGCGATCTACTTTTGACAGCTCACGTAGGAATCTTGACATGTGCCAAAGGCAATCGTGCTCAGATATTATTGCCATTTCATCGTGGAAGGACGTCCACTCGAAAAAATGGTTTCAAATTATTAAATTTGTAACTACTCAATCCGGAGAGAGGGCAGCACTTAAGAGAAGAGCCCTTCAAAGATGGAGAGAAGACGGCATTCTTTGTAGAATGTTCAGAATGGACTGTGGTCTTTTAATATTAAGCAATAAAATAAGAAAGATAAAGGGACTTTGAGGTTTATCAGGAAGTAAGGAGAGTTGTCGTTGAAAATTTTAACCTCAAATTTCGTGCTCTCTGAAAAATATTTTTGGCGCACTTCAACCATTTTACGACCGTCATAATCGACGTCAGAGATAATGGAGGAAGAGATATTCGTCTTTCCTGTTGTGCTCTCAAGTTACTCATACCACTTTATTTTCACTAACACTTGTTAGGAGTGTTAGGCACAGCAATGGTGTTAGGGGGGAGTAATAAGCCCTGCCTAGCTCAAACATTATCTCTGATCGACGTGCTGAACAGCAACTCAAGACCTAGTGATAACCAAATTCACGCGACTGGACATCAAGCCACCATAGTGTGCGTATAGGGGATATATTGCTTCTGTATCCGGCAGTGTTAATGGCGGCCTTGTTTTAAGATGATCGAGAGAGCAACGGCGTCGGCTATCGTTCAATGATTTAAACCTTATTTTTGTCCAAAGTCCACGGGCTGAACTTGGGTTCCACCAAGACGACACTACCGACCTAACACCACTCGAATCGATGTACCACTTGGTTGGAGCTTATCTCTCGTTTTTGACCGGCCGGCTAGATCGTGTGATTTGATTAGGGATTTTCTGTATGGATGCGTTGAAACACTCGTATACGCCGATTAGCCAGCGTCATCTCCAGCATTGGAAGACAATAATACACGTGCTACCAGCCAATATATGTAAAGCAATTCTTGCGAAGTAAATGGCAAGCATTGGTTTGTCCACTCAAGCACAATTTCCACACACTCTTGGAATTGTCCTTTAGCCTTTTCTTACAACGAAAAACCAAACGCTTTAAAAATCACCCTTTACTTACAATCTACCAAATGGATGTCTTCATATGTCATGTTAAAGTGGGTTAATACTAAGCATCTAAGCCGGAATTAGTTAAAGCATCAAACACAATTTTGATTATTTTGTTGTTTTTCCAAATAAATTCAGGTCACCATACTTACATTTGTTAGCACCCAATGCAGTTGTCTTAAACTTATGGTTAGGAAAAACCGGGTAAACTAGGACTAGCGGACAAAAAACGTGGCACATCTACAAAACTGTTACGTAAGAATTAATTTTCAAGAAAGTGTCAAAGAACCAATTTCCCCCGTACACGACATACATAAGTATCTACAGCGTATTACTTTCAACAGATCACCACAATTCGTTAGACTAACAGAATATGAAACAAAAAAAATAAAATAAAAGGTCAGTGATCATGGTTAGGTTGTTAATTTCCATATAATGCGGCGCCTCTGAATGAAGATTTCCCTTTTTGTCTGCCGCCATGCCGAGGCATCACGAAAATAAATTCCTCATGTTCGTACACGAAACTAAAAAGGAAAACCTTGTGTGCTGCAAAAAGCAAAATTAATCCGAACCATGGAGCCATATCGACGACGCGGGACGACATGTGTGAAGGATGTGCGGCAGTTACTCACCTTCCTCATCGCCCAACTTGTAGACGAGCTCCTTAGCGCGATTTGGAATGTTGTCGAATTTCTCTAGGATCACCCCTTTGATGTGCTGGGCCCAGAGACGTTTCTGGTCACGATTCTTTGCCGTCAACTTGATTTGATTACGCGGCTCATCGTATGGGATTACGTAAAAACTCGTCGGCTCACCGGGAAGGTGTTCGTTCAGCATCAGGTTGTTTTGCTGGAATAAACAAAAGTGATAAATTTTAAATGTGATGTCCTATGTGGTGATGGGGGCTGAGTGGAAATTGGTGGAAATTGATTGTTGAAGTTTGGAGAATGTGATTTATGAGAATGCGAGGTGGAGAGTGTGTCGACTGAGATGAAGCCTTCAAAGCACTGACTAATTTATTGCATTCGAGCGTGTTGCTTACGTTGCTTGTGACCAAGTGGAGGGGGTCTATAGATTGTCCATTCCTGGTCTCGGAATCGATGGTGTGAGAGTCAACTAAATCTTGTCTTATGCAATCATCATTGAACACTTTGGGACTGCCTTCTAATCTCCGCATTCCTTTGTAATCAACGGTCGTTAAAAATCCCAATTATTTTATTAACTCGCACAACATTCACCTCGAGCTCACAGAGTCCACGTGAACAAAGGCGAGTACCGACGATTTTTATGCAGGGCGCAAACCTGCCGAGCGTGAGTTGTGTACCAATGGCCAAGTCACCAATCGGGCTTCCGTAGGCTTCAGGCGTGAACTTTAATGACAAGCACACATGCAGAAGTAAAATTCTCGTCGGCTGGGGCTTTGTAAACAAACCACCCACGGAAAGAGAGGCGTACATCTAACGCCTCGGTACATCAGCAGTTTGTGGGAACATGTTCTTGGGTGGGAGCAGAGATGTGGCCGAGCATGCTTGACTTGAAAAGAATTTGAATTGAATGATGTGGCTTCGCTGTCATGAGCAGATAGTTTTTGCTTTAGAGGAATACGCAAACATGTTCAACATCAGTCGACTCAGTCAATTACTGTTGGGCGCGGTTCCGACAAGAGCTCCCCAAACTTTGAGCTCAAGATAGCAAAGTTTTACGGTTTTGAAATTTTAGTCGGAATAAAGACTCCAAGGATGGTCTTAAAGAAGATCTTATATTTTGTAGGGCCTTGGTTGAAGGACACATTCCTTCTTGAGATTTGGGCCCACCGCAATCTTGTAGGTTTCTTAAAAGACGCCACAGTTGCGTGTGACATTTAATTGTGACCATATTGCCCTTTTAAGCACCATAGATGCTTCAGTTTGTACACAAGTTGGTCAGTTCTTATTGACTTAAGTACAAGCTGACCAGATAAGGACGGTAGGATAAGGCATACCATTGATTGCGACTTTTTTTCGCTGCTTTCATACCATCATGTATCATCATTCAAATGGCCGCCTCGGATTCGCTGGCTGGCCAAAATCGATTGAGCTCTTGCCGTTGACTATGTTCGTCCGGCTTCAATTCATGCTTCAACACAATCTCACACGGATGAAGGAACATATTCAACCGCAGGATAAGCCGGGATGTGTTTCCGTTCAGCTGGCCGAATAGACATTTCGTTTCCAATTCTCATTGCTAACTGGTCACCCTTTAGATTAAGACTTTTGTCAGAACTGAGGTATCGTCAAATTAAAAAGTGACCATAATTGCTTCTGTTAACATACGAAATTCCATTACTAACCATCTCCTACTTATCGTAGAGATTTTTTTTGCAGGATTAGTTCGTAAGCAAAAGTGAACGAAACTTAACGAAACTGCGAGATGTGGTTACTAGTGCATATCATTCAATCGTTCGAAAGCTAAAATTGGCTTAAGTGTGTTGTCGTCCATTATGGTTACAACTGGAGCTGTCACGTATTCGTTCGATTGGTCAAGTTGACTTGTCAGCTTACGTCCAGCACGGTTAACACAGGAGCCTCACTGAAGTGACCTCATGCGCTTTTTCCGAATGTGCAGCATTATTTATGACCTGCCGCAACATCAAAAGCCACCTAATCTACAGCACGTCATTAAAAAGGTCTTGTATCTCAGTTCCTAATCAATGTCAAAGCAAATGCTTCTCAACGTAATTGATTTACTACTCCCACGACTAGCTGCCGCTCATCACTGCCTGCCGCTTGCTGAGTGCCACTCACCGCAACAAAGTATGAATGCACATACTCGTACAATCCGCAGTTATTGCCAAACCTCACCTTTCAATCAGATAATTAAGCATCGTGCACTCAGAAGGTGCATACAGCAATTGTTTTCCATCACACCTCCGCCATTATTCTCCAGCACAGGCACTGAGTGTGCCGTGTAGTTATAGATACTCACGTGAATATAGCTCTTGAACTGCAGACGGTTGTCCTCCTTGGGCTTCGTTATGATCAGCATCGTCCCAAACAAAAACACCATTCTCGGCTTGCTGTGTTCCATTAGGAGACCCTCTTGTCGCAGCTCACCTAGTACTGTCAGTTCTGCAAATGGAATTAAAGCAAACATCAAATCAGTGACTCGTTCTCTGGCTGCGAAGCAGCATGATAAGCAAATAGCTCAGCCACAGTAGCTGTGTGCACACAGCACACCAAACGACGACACTTACCCGGTCCCAGCCATCCATCCAGTATGCCCGACAGCTCCTTAACACGACTCTGCTGTTCCAATTTCCTCTTGACCTGATCGATATTCCTAGCCACCTCGCGCATGATCCCATGCGCCTGCACCACTTCCTTGATATCACAGTGTTTACGTAGGTTCTGCAATCACAAACACATGAGGAGAGGCCGCAGCCATGACACACAGACATGACAGAACTTACATCGAGAAGCAGATGATACTTGAGGATCCGTTGCACCGGCTTGAGCAGGTACGAGCCCAATGGCAGTGTGTGCTGCAGCATCTTTTGCGTGGACGTCAGAAGTGCATTCGTGTGTGTAGCCTGGAGCAGACTCGTCAGTAGTGATATTGCCTCTGGGTAGCTGGTGCTGTTGGTGGGGAGGGGGAGAAATAAACGAGAACACTGTTAGATGCTTCGACAGTGCGGAGATTGCAAATCGCGACTAGGCGACAGCTGAACAGAATCAAAATTCAACAGAGACGCGGGGGAGGGCGACGATGAACACGCGATGATCTGACATGAATTTGCATTCGGCTCGAGGAAGTGGAGGCCTCAAACAGCGGCGCATCGTTGAGTGTGTTTGTCGCCTGACAGGGAACTTCGGAACTTACCAGTATGTCGTGTACACATCGAACCGCTCCCTGAGATCAATGAAGCACTTGGCAATCTTGACAGGGTCCATTCCAGAGTTGATGAGCTGCTTCAGCAGTGTGCCATTGAAATCGTAGATGTCTTCAATGTTGCTAAACAGTGTTCCGAGGTCATTTGTGCGCAGGCACGCTCGCTCTCTCCAGTCCTCCAAGTACCTGCAAAGATCAAGTGAAGTTAGTGAATGAAATTTCATGGATTTGCGTCTCCTGTACGTACCCCCGGATCACTTGCCCCAGGTCCTGGACATAGCTCCTCTCCGAGTCGACGATCTCCATGCACGCCCGCTCGAATACCGAAAAGCTGCCACTGTGCGTGTCCAGTTCGTTCTCGCTCTGATCGGCCAGGCTCTCCACGCTGGCCAGGTATGAGGTTGCCAGCTTTCCGTTGAGGTGCTCCGAGCCCGAACTCGAGCTGGACGAGGTCGAGCAGATGGACGAGGACGACAGCGGCCGGTGCTTCAATTTGGCGATCTCTGGCGAGATAAGACTCATCTTGCGCGATTCCTTTGGTGAGAATTTGGACTTCATGTCCGTCAGGCGGTCGGTGAGGCTCTCCATGGAGGTCTTGCTGCGATCGCTGCTCTTGCTGAGTGGGGACGAGATGGGAGTCGAAGAGTTTCCCTTGTTAGCTGCCAGGCTCTTGACTCTCGCATACGTGAGTAGGGGCGAGGAATGCGGACTCGACTTGCGGACTAGTGTCGGGGATGTTTTCGTGGTATCATTTTGATATGACGCCTTCACACTGGCTGCCTCGACGATAGTTGAGCTGCTGCTGTGACTTGCCTGCACCGAGTAGTTGAAAGCCTCTATGACGTCGTTCAGCTCGCCGTTCTTATCACTGTCGTACAGCGCCGCCAAGTCCATGACTTTGTCGACCTCGATGAACTCCTCGGTCTCATGCGCCAGGGGAGAAACGACGGGCTGCAGTTTTCTCGGCGTGGCTATGTCGAAGTTGAATGCCTCATAGTTTCCGTTTGTCGGAGTCTTGTCGTTGTCGTAGGCTATCGGGGTTTGGGGGTGCTTTTTGGAGCTACTGACCTTGTCTAGGTATTCGTTGCTCGAGTCGAATGTGTCGACGAGCTCGTTGCCGGACTGCGTAAGCTTGCAGGTGTTCTTCGACAAGGGCATGTGCGAGAATTTCACTTGATGCTTGGGAGCCGACTTCTTTATGAACCGATGGACGGCCTGTGACTCAGTGCTAGTCGTTGACTGGTGCTGAATGGCGTCGATGTCGACCTTCTCGACGACCTCAACGTCCGAGTGAAGGATAAGCCTCTGCACGTTTGGCGAGAGGACACGGATGCGGTGCTTGCTGCTCCTCTCCGATCGATGTCCCTTCGAGGAACGCTCAAAGTCGGATTCTGTTGATAGGGAAGACTTTGAACTGGTGTCCTCTTCGATGGTTAGGCTCTCATTGTCCTCCTTGTCCTCGTCGACTTCGTTCAGCTCTGGCAGACTGCTGGACTTGGTTTGTTTCTTCTGCAAGCTGATGTTGCCAGTCAGTGTGTCATAGAGGCCAAGCAGGGAGGGCGAGAGATCTGTGGAGCTGCCTGAAATCAAAAGAAATGACGTTAATTATCGTCCTCTGAATGCATGCGTGAATAATTTAGTTCAATGATCCCCCCCACCCAACACTGTGACCCAGTTGTTGTTAAAAGGTTCAGTCACCGTTGCGACATCTCCATCTGGTGCGAAATGATTTAATTAATTTCCCTCGGCCCAGTGCAAGGGTCTCCATTTGATGGAATCCGAATTGGGGGCAATTACACAAAGCACATCCCTTTGCATTCAGAATTCCCTTTCATTGCGACAGCATCGGGTGGAGATGTACCCATTTGCACCCTCCGCTGGCATAGAGAACAATTAGTTTAAATATTTGAGCAGGAAACTCAAGCGACCTACATCCCAGTGCATATGGCATCCTCAGGAGAGTCGGGATTGTTTGCTCTGTGCGCGGGTTGGTAAATTCCAGGTAATGAGACAGTTTGAACCCATTAGAGCGCAATGAATGTGGAACTTGTCTGTGAATATTTTATAAAGAAATGCGACCAGAAAATGAGGACTGAATGGCGATTGGGAGCTTGCGGTGACAGCGATGTGGTTACGTCAATGCTACTGTTGTATGGTTTCAGGCTGTGCTGCTGTATGTGGGGAGAGGAAGTGGGTTTGGTTTGCATTCTTTTGTCGAATTTGATGAATTACTTATTCTACAATAAGCGACGGAGGCAAATGTACTGAATTCTTTTTCACGGAACTCACTGTGTTTGGCAGGGTAGGAGAGGGGGCTGCCCGTGAATTCACCAGCAAACTTAGACCATGTTGGTCCATGTCAGTCTACGACCACCAATAGACCAGTCCGATAATTGTGGCGGTAATATGATCCCAACGGCAAATGGTAACTGCACCTGATTTGGAAACCAGATAAGAGTGTATTAACTTTGCTTTCACGGGGATTGAAACCGGGATGTCCACTACCCAAGGGCGGGCTCTTAACCAACTGCGCCACGTCCTTGTTGGAATCACTTCGTCAAATCAGACCGAACTGTCAACCAAGACTGCACGTGTTCAGTCTAGGGTTCAGTCTAGGCCGTCTACACTATCAATCGCTAATCGCCTTAAAACTGTTGAAATTGGTGATTGGTTAGAAGTTTCGTTTTGTGCATTCATCCTGTGGACATCAACCATGCCACCATGAAAGCCCACAACACCATGTCCAAACAAACATCATGTCGGATGGACTCGGTTTCGCGACATGAAATGAGCTCTGTTCATAAGGTGAACTTGATATTTGTCGTTTTACTATAGGCACGTGCAAGATTTTGTTTGAATGCAATCGTAGATGAGAGTAAAAGTAGAGGAGTTAGTGAATTAATTTGTGGTGTTTGGTAGCTGTTCGGCCGTCTCTTGATATTGACTCTTTGTCAGTCAACGTTGAAGTGCATACTTGCCCACAGAAAAAAAAGAGCACACTCTTGTGGCTGTGATGTTGGGCATCTGCATGTCCAGTGAAGAGAGGAACAGATTAGGCTCCGTCTGGGTAACCAGAATCGAAGAGACTGACTCTGACTCGAAGAGGTGTCTAAGCGTGCATGGTAAAGGTATCAACAAGAAGGTACAAGACATCCCACACAACGCCTGTCGGCACAAGTAACGAATATTTCTGATGATGCGAATGCGTGCTCCAGATCGCGCTGGTTTCCTCTCTGAAGAGTCACGCAAAAGAGCATCATTATGCACACAATCAGCAAACTCTTGACGCTTTGAAAATGAATATACGTCCAAGAATAAGTAAGCTTCCGAGTCACCAAATTAAAGAAAGTGGTAAGATTCTTGTATGTAACACGTCGTTTCCGATGGGATTCCCCTCCAACCTCATCAGAATAATTTATAGCTTTATGCATTCCAGAAGATTCTACGTCTCAATTGAAGGCAGCAAGTCAACAGAGCGGAGCACCAAGGCGGGAGTTGCACAAGGATCAAAGCTGGGACCGTGGCTTTTCAACATCAACACGTCAAATCAACCACATCCAACCGACACAATGAACTGCTGTCTATTTGCAGATGACTCGCTGACTTATGCCAGCTCGGCGTCACGACAGATAGCCGTGCAAGGGTCGAAGTCCAAACAGCGAATAAATTTGAATTCTATACCAAGTGGGATCAATGTTCGCATCAATGCTGGGAAATCGGTTCTAGGTACTTAATTGCTTAAGGAGACCATCCAGAGGTGGGCGCAGATCAGCAGCCAAATGTCGAGGCATAAAGGTAGTGCTCACTAACGGTACAGAAATATCAACAAACGAAAAGATCAAGTATCTTGGCGTTAAGTTCACGGAAAGGTTGAAGTTCAACAGTCATTCGAAACTGACCCTTAAGAAGGCCAACCTACCTTCCATCGCATCTATCCCTTGATGAGCAAGCAAAATAGATTAAACCAGTGGTAAAAATTGCTGCTATACTAGCAGCTTATACGGCCGATCTTAGCGTACTACGTCCCAATATGCCACACCATCTCTAAGACCAGCATGACGAAGCTCCCAATTTTCGAAAGAAAAATACTGCGAACATGTACCGGACTCACCTTCGACAGGGACCGTCAAAGGCACCACAACAACAATAGGCTTTTCGACCAAGCGTGCATCATCCCCCTGCAACAGTGCATGGTGACACTGTTCAGAAAGCAGCTACTGGACATCACCAGCCATCCTAACGAGGAAATCAAGAACCTGAGAAACACATTCCCCGGACAACGCTACCTCAACGCGTTAAATCTGCTGAACGAGCAGAACTTTCCAACGACGTCGAACAACGAGCTGCATGGATTCTACCAGAGCAGCGATAGCAATCACCCCATCCCGAAAGGACCAACATGGGCACAAGGACTTGAACAACCCGATGTAAGCACCAGCCATTGTAGGACAAAAAAATAAACAATAAACCGACAACAATAATAAACATAAAATTAAACAAATTACATCAATTGGGCCCCTATTGTTGAGCCAACACCCTGGCCCTTATTTTGTAAGTCTAGTTGTAATCTCAAATGTGAAAAGAATTCCGTTCCAATAAATTTTTAATTCGCTTTAAATCGTCGCCTTCACTGGACATGAAAAATGAGCGGTTCATGAACATGATATGAACAAAAACTAGTGGAGGCACAAAAACCCAGGTCCAAACCTACATCGTGTCGGAGAATCCTGATTTTACGGCATGACATGAGCTCTGTTCAAAAGTTGGACATGCGACTTGACGTTTGAATGGAGTGGTAAATAATGAGAGTAAAAGTAGAAGTGCTAGTGAATACCATTTCTTGGCATTATTTTTTAGAGAGATCTACTTCGTTGATTGGTGGTTGGTTGCCCCTTCTTGACGTTGATGCTCTCGCAGCCAACGTTGAAGTGAAGCGACATGAAATAAATTGTCCACGAAAGAAAATATTGCTGATGGCTGTTCAGATTGTGGTTGTAATGTTGGGCAGATGTGTGTCCAGTGGAGAGGGTGTAGCACTGGATTATAATCTCTATTGGAAAGCATGTATCAACACAATATGCAAAAAACTACTAAAGCGCACCGATTCCTAAGACAGCTTGTTGTTTCAGTGAACTTATGGATCTACAAACAAATGATTAAACGAACCATATTCTGTAAAGATGGGTGTAATTTTGTGGTCGTAAGTGGCCTACAGCGGCCGCGGCGTTGTGGTTTAGTGCGTCGACCCCTACGCACTGGACCCTACGCAGACCAGGTTCGATTCCCGGAATACTTTTCCGAGCCCCACCTCTTTCGAGTCTCTGACAATGCTTAATGACTAATAACTGTGTACAAAAAGCTTCTCAAATTGGCCAATCAACATAAAACTGTAGGTCCCATCCTAAGACAACACGAGTGGTTGCTTAGAAGATGGGCCAGGGCCCTCTACGGGCTGTAGCGCTCTAGTGGTCTTTAAGTGGAATATCCTTAAGACGAAATGTTCCAGCACTTGAAGGGAGCCAAGACATACAATTGCGCGTATTTTAACTCCATCAATCGATCATTCCATAAATCGAACGCAATATGGAGGTTCGACTGCTAAAATGGACTGCAATTATTCAAACTACAAAGGCTGTACTATGGGAGTAATGAGAACCACTCTACCGCCGGGTACGGGAACATGACCAACCCTAACTCAGCTACCTATTGTGCAAGTTACAAGGCAAGGTGTTAGGCAATCTAATGGAGCGCGTAGAGATTCTGAGAATGGTTGAGTCAGCTGACGCACAAAGATCACTGTGGCCTCAGTCTTAGACTCAAAAAATATAAAATCAATATATCGTAAAGAGAATAATGTGCCAACAGCCTGCCCTGGGTGAATGACTGCGCCCAAAAATAGGATGGGTCGAAAGCAGAAAGTGGAGAAGGTGCAGGAATTAAATAAAATCCTGTCTCTCCCCTGAGAGTTCACAATCTTCCAAGCTGAACTCTTTACCCCGAATGAAGCAGCCTATTGCGTCAACAACAGGAATGCACTAAACTAAGAAGTATCAACATTCTCAGATAGCCAGGCAGTACAGAAAGCCCTAAGCAACACTTAGGTAGCAAAGAAAAACAGGTTAAAATGGATATGGTTGCCAGGGCATGAAAATTATGAGACGAGTGGGAAGGGGTCAAGAACTCTTTTTATTGGGCCTTTTCCACTTTATGGATTTAGTAACGTGCACGTACTAGAGCACTTAACCGAATGACACATCTAATTCTGGAACAACCCAGAGGGACATACGCACTCCAAAAAAATTCATGAGGGTCGATCCCAGGAGAGCCAAGGAGGACCTTGGGGATATTATGTGACGCACTTACCAGTCACTTCTCATGCAAATATAACCTGCACAAAATGGGGCGCGGTAGCACAGAAAACTGCAGACACTGCGGACAATCAAAGAAAATTATGGAACTGCTCGTCGAGGGTCCACATCTGACATCAAGCAGATACCTATAACGAACAGAAGCACTTTGAAAGGAATAGACATTCAGGATCAAGCAATTTCTCAAGTCCTATATCACGAAAAGGGCAACATATTGCACTCGCAGTGCATTTTTTCCTCAATCAAGTCCAAGAAGGCCTCCCGCGGAGGACATTCGAATTATTTCATTTTCCATTCATAACAAGCAAAAAACTCTGAAAAGTACACACTTTGTTTCCTCCTCATCTTCCGTCGACTAATCAGGCGAACCTCTCATAAAGTTCACCATTTAAAGTATCTCTCCGCTGGCAGTAAAACATAATGAACATGTTCAACATCAACTAGAGACTCCATGTAAAATTGAAAACCGAATAAACTTTCCATTGACCCCCCAACAATGGCTCGCAGTTCTTTCGAAGTGTTCTTTTTCTTCTTCAAACAATAACCGTTTTGCTGGAAATGAAAATCACTTTCACACGATTAGTATGCGTGCACATCACACTGCCACCATCACTCAGTCCACAGATATTAATCTCCCAAGTGCAGCTCTCATTCAAAGTGTCACTTCAGAACTGACATCTCCGGCTAATGAATTAAAGATGACCAATTCCCGAAATCTCGTATATCAACAAGATGGGCCAGATAGCCAGCGCATATGACAGCCCTTCAAGCCATCCAAGGCATCGCAAGAAAAAGTGTCCATATCAGAGAATACATATGTAATAGGTGTCACATCAAACAGATCTTTCACTTTCCACCGTCCGCAGAGAAACCAAACAGAGGAATCCGTCTCAATCTGCCACCAGCTATCAGCGGCTGTATGTGTCACCGGTGACACCATGAAGAACAGCGTGCAGTTGCATAGCGATGCCGGAGTGGACGCCAAACATCGTGTCGCCGCCACCGACTCGGCGACAAAACCGCAACAAAAAAGAAAGCTGACAAAATTAATTACCGAAAATGATGTGACACTGTCGATGCGTTGCAGACGACTCCCATGGGCAGTGCGGAGACACAAATCAGGCGACAGCAGAGAAATCCACTGATACCATGACATTTGTGCGCTTGTCCGCCTTTTCTGGTGTCCAGATCTGAGTCAGATCATATCGACTGCGGTGGGAATGAGGAGGAAAGCCGACTTAATCCACGTTTTGGAAAGTGACTTGGATTTGGCAATGCGATGAATGCACGAGTGCTGTACGGATTGTGATATACCGAGTACTCGCATGAATGAATGTCAGGAGATAACCGGGGGTTAGGGTGAACACAATCTCACACAATCGGCCGAGTCGATGACGGCTGGCGCTAACAACAGCGTGACTGCGACCACAAACGAATGCATGCGGAACTGATCTCGTTTTCGTGAGTACCCCAATGGATGGAGTAATCAATTGTAGGCAACAGCGCTCAGCTGTCAAATACCTTCAAAATTAGAAATTTGAAATCTCCTGAAAGGGCACGATTTCAGTTTGGGGTTTCTTTTATTACACGAGTCGTTATGCAATCGTGTGTCTGTTTGAGTGCATGCTACGATACGGAGTATTGTTCCGCAGCAAGAATGAAAGTAAAAGTGCAGAAAAATCAATTGACGTATTGACGTACCACAAATGAAATGCGACGAAAAAACGTGATGTATTTTGACGTCGATGTAGTTTTATGTAATTGCTTTCATGTGTAAGCGGAACAAAAAGTTGTGGTCTTCGTTGACGTGAGGGCATGGGAAAGATGTCATAACCAGTAAAAAGGTCTGCGGTTCAGTTGTTGCTTGATCTGAGAAGACCTTCATGACAGACGGACAAGGGTCTGGTAATGACAATATTTCACAGCGGCTGAATAGCGTTTGAAGGCATGATAGGGGTTTTTGTCTTGTCAAAGTTCCAAGGTACAGCGAATGAACAGCATGGGGTGGTTGCACAATTCCAACTTCTGCCATCGGAGTCAACCACAAGAGGGGCCTCTGACTCGGGAGTTGTCAGATAGGGTCTTTTCTGTATCCGCTTGGAAAAATGTGCAAGTTTCCTCTTTGACTGGAGCTTCAGTTCAGGATGGATCTGGGCGGTAGCATCTCCATTCAGGAGCGTCGCACGTTCAGCTGATTGAAGTCCCTTTCCAGCTGTGTACCTCACCGGAGGCGTACACACCGCTCTCCTCGGAGTTGGAGTCGAAGATTTTCCGGGCCAGAGCATTGGTGTCCATTCGCTCTACATCTGAGATGTAAGACTAATGGATGACTGGATGACTTGAAGGGCTGTCATATGCGCAAACTAAAACAAAACACCAAAGATTATACGAAAGACTCTCGGAGGGACCACGAATCCCCTTGTCCACTGATGTTAGGTCCCATGCTGCTGCGCCTTACTACAGGACTGGGACTATCAAGGTCTTGCATAGAGGGATAGCTTCACTCTTCAATCGCCCTCTAAGCCCAAACACACAGCGATTGACAGGGGTGATCCTTCGTTTTTATCATCGCGGTGGTGTCATTTATTTCATTTACTTCGGAGCCTTGGTAGACAAAGTCAATGTTTAGACAAAGTGCAAGATTCTAGACGAAATGCAATTCATCTTATCGGCCACGTAACAAGGACACGCATCTATCCTGAACACTTTTTCCAGTCCTCATTATTTAAAGCTATGGAATGGCCAACCTATCTCCATCCCTTTGGTTG
Source organism: Eristalis tenax (assembly GCA_905231855.2). Taxonomy (NCBI): domain Eukaryota; kingdom Metazoa; phylum Arthropoda; class Insecta; order Diptera; family Syrphidae; genus Eristalis; species Eristalis tenax. The sequence continues at coordinate 25,685,609 of HG993127.1, forward strand.
TTTATTGCAAATAGTATTGGTGGCGGTGCAGTTTGAGGCGGATCAGGCCCAACATTCTACACCAACCGCTCGTCCTAGAATGGACAGGACCTACAATTCTCAGCTTCCGACTGACGGACCATGAAGCCGACAGTTTATACATTCTGAGCAATATCGGGGGTACGAGGAGGAGAGAGACCTAAATTACAAACGAGTTGAACCTAGAGACCCGCTGCGGGACTCGACCCACCTACCCAATTCGCCACGTCACTGAAAGTGGACCAGTGTCGATCCCCTCACAGATGAAGACCGATCAAAGTCCAGAAGCCAGAGAAGCCCCAGCAGCGCAATTAACGAAGCCACTCCTAACACAAATCATGACTCATTCAGCCAGCAGAAGCACTCTGAAGAGCTGAAACAATTAAGTACCAGGCCAGTGTTGACCAGAATACCCTTGCTCCCCGTTCGATCTTCAAATCATGTTTACTTTCCGAAGACACACTTCCATTCTTCTCCCAGCTCACTCCATCTGCTGCCCAATAACATTGGCTTTGAAATTGCCCACAGTTGATTACGCTTAAGAGTGGTGAACAAATTTCCCAGTTTATCTCGAAAATATGCAAATTTAATTGTTTGAGTGCCGCGGCAGGTTGTTCATGAGACGCCCCAAATCGAATTGCACAGGAGCTGCTGAGCTGAGCACTCATTTGCATACTGAAACGAATCAGTACATAACAGTAAGGTGGTGAGTTTATTGGGAATCTAAAGGCGTTTTTTCGATTCCGTGGAGCGGGAGCGGATTCCGAGCAGCTAATGTATTCAACGCAAGTGGAAAAACGGCGATCTTTCGCGGTCCGTGCAACAATCGTATTTAATTCAAGGTTTAGCAGAATTATTTTTTTGCCAATTCGGCAAATAAGGGAAATGAAATGTTTATGGCACAAGACAGATGAGAGCGGTATTTTTATGTTATTTTAATTTTCTTACAGTTTTGCACCAAAAAAAAACTGACGATAATTGCCTCGTTGCATGGACGAAGGTGTTGCTTAAAATGCGATCAAAATACCGGTCGAAAAATCATTTAATTATTTGAAGAGCTTAAGCAAAAATCTGCGTTTCGCGATTTCATTTCTTTTGTTTTTTTTATGGAATAAGTTAAAGCTGATCTTAAGAATAACACCCCTTGGAGATTAAGGTCACACGAGTTATCGCTTTTGTGCGAACTCCGGTGTGTCACTGACGGTGTCGGTTAAACGATATCTTTTGTCAACAGTTCAAGTGTTATCAGTTGTAGGTAACTTCCTTTACATTGCCATAAATCACATTGAATCACCGACCTTATTCCACTGCAATGAGCCTCGTTCTCAAACTCGAATTTGTGTATTTTATGACTGCATTTTATTAAGTAGTTTTAGTTAAGTTTTAGAATGGATGTCGATCTTGTATGCATGTTGCCATGGAGTCGCTGCGATCAAGCTGGTAGTTGGGGGGACCCCTTTAAGGGGACTCACCTCCGTAACGTGTAATACTGGTTTAAGAGTTTTGAAATTTTTCTGATTGCTGCTGAAGCACTTATCAAGTTGGGCGAGTCCCAGCAATGCGATTTGTTTAAGATTCTTGAAGCCGGCGAAACACTAGATGGTAGTGTTAAAAAAAGCCTTTCAACAAAACAAGGTAGAAGAAAACTTCCGAAATACACCCAAAACAGGACAAGAACATGCAAGAGTCGCGAACTATACGTTGTGCGTGAAGGCAATACCATCATAACCGTCGTCAAGTCGCAGCTTCCGCCAAATTTATCGCAGACAACAGTCTCTAGTTTCTTCAATGATTGTATGATTCCGACTGTGGAGACGCACACTGCTTTTCCTTAAGAGGAGCAATCGGCAATCAGAAGCAAGGGCATAATTCCGACTATTGTGCTTTGTCTTACCCCCCAAAAGGAACAATCGGTGATCCGAAGCAAGGTTGCTACTAGGTGCTCGAGGCATTTTTAATCGATTTCTTAGAAATCGGCAACACGTCCTCCTACAGCTCCGTTTCGTTTGTCCAACTTTCCTGCTGGCTCATAATTATTCCATTTCTGGATTGTCAAATTAAATTTGATCCTCATAGCAGCTCAATTTCTCGGCGTAATCCCATCCACAGAGGCCTTAATTAACGATACTCTTTCCGCTTTCATTTTTAAGAGCCCCGCATGAAATGGTTCACTTGTTGAATTAAATAAAAGGGGGGCCCCCGCTCGGCACTCCGCTCTGTCCAGCAATTTCGTATCCATCTTATTAAGCGATAAGTGGAAAATCAGCTCTTTTACCAGTAAAACCAGGTGCAGAGGCTACTTCATGTTTCGACCATCACCTTTGGACTCGAAAAAGAAATATGTGAAGCAGCATAACGCTGACAGTGTACACACGTAATCAAAGAGCCGGGCTAACGAGCCGAACTGGAAACCATAACGCCAACAGCACAAACAGACACACAAAGCGACAATTTCTGCGGACACAGTGGATTCTTGAATTCGTACGAGTACCTTGTCCATGCCTGGACTCCAGAGCGAGCACCCGAATCAACGTTCGGTTGCTTGGTGGGGTGGGGGAGAGAGGTGGATTTTATGAGAGACTTTTTTGTGCTGTGCGCTTGTCCGGTGTCGTCGGTCGACACAGTTTCGTAATTCATTGTTGCATTGGTCTTCAAAAATAACTGCTTCCAAGCGGGCTATAAATAGAATTCCAAAATTATCTCGACTTAAAAATTCAGACTGCGGGGAGTTGGTGTCGTTGGAGGGGGGAGTAGAAGGACCCCGGAGGAGGTGACACTCAATGCCTTCGTCGCCTGGCTGGAGTTAACATGTTTTCCCTTTAACAACTTCGGTGGAAAGCGGGCATATGAAGAATGAGGCTGCGGTCTTGGCGTGTGAATTTTTTTCGGCAACATAATTTATTAAAAATGCACGCGGCAGACATGTCCGACTGGCGAGTGGAAAGAACTAGTTTTTTTTTCGTGAGCCAACGTTGCCGCGTCATGTGCTCGTAAATTGTCGGCGCAGCAGATATGTGCCCTTAATGTGGGACGACGCTATGTTAAATGAGTCTGAAGGGCAATAAATGCAAAGTGGAGTGCGTGCACGGTTGAACGATGGAATGATTGCAACAACCTGTTTTCGGTTTGTCCTTTATGGCTGTGACTATCTCCAGTGTGCTTGAGCTCATGTTGGAGCTTGTCTAGTTCCGTGCTCTACTTTTGCATGCTTCAGCTACTCGTTTTTTGCTGACTGCTGGATGAGAGGAACAGTGGGCAGGAAGGGAATTTCATCGCGAGGTACTATTTCATTGCGAAAATTAACTGTGAGAGAGGTTAGTGGTCTTCTGATTGGCGATGAGGATCAGAGGCATTTGTTGCCTCGGTCGTTGGTGAAGGACGCTGCGATGAGTACAATGCCTCTGGTGTATTCCAGAATTTGAGTCAAATTTGCGGCCCTGAAATTTATGAAAAGGACCATAACGAAGCGTTAATGAAGGCATAATTCACTAATGAGTGCTGTTAAAGGCAAAGAACTCTTACGAACCATTGTTTCTTGGGGCTCAAGGGGCTGTTGAGTAATAGCGACGTCTTTCCAAGTCCTACGCTGACTTTACACATAACTTCGATCATCCCAGTCCTGGGCTACGGCTCAGAGGCGTGGACAATTTTGAAAGCGGATCAAGATGTCAATGGTTACTTCTAGACAAAATTTCTGCGTGCGATCGCATATGGTCCTACATGCGTTGGTGCGATGTGGAGGAGAATATTCATTCACGATAACAATTTAGCCAGGCGTCTACGGATCTATATGCAACGGATCTGTGCAACAGGAGAAGCTCATCTTTAGGGTGACGCTCACAAGAGGCGGACCACAAGCTCATTTGTCGAGAGTCGAGACCAAGCCGCAGATTAGATCACACAATGGAGAAGGGCTTGATAGCCTCCCAAGCCACAGGTTAAACCACACAATGGAGAAGGGCTTGATAGCCTGCCAAGCCACAGGTTAGACCATACAATGGAGAAGGGCTTGATAGCCTCCCAAGCCGCAGGTCAGACCACACAATGGAGAAGGGCTTGATAGCCTCCGAAGCCGCAGGTTAGACCACACAATGGAGAAGGGCTTGATAGCCTCCCAAGCCGCAGGTTAGACCACACAATGGAGAAGGGCTTGATAGCCTCCCAAGCCGCAGGTTAGACCACACAATGGAGAAGGGCTTGATAGCCTTCACTCAAACATCGCCCAAAGATCTCAGCCACAAACAACGCCACAGTCCACTCGGAAGGAACATAAGAAACAAAAACCTTGCAGCTGCAGATAAGAGCCCTGTCAGAATACTGTAACTCCATAAATTATGTAAAACTTCAGATTATATTCCTCCTGGAGTGTCAGATCACGCGTACTTCTGTATGTGTCAAATAAAAAGTCATAAATTTCCAGTCGTACGTGCACCAGGGAGCAATCCACCTCCAACATCATTCCAGTTCAGTCCATTAAAGTGCATTACCCGCTGAAGGTGTCATTCATAGAGTCCCCCATAAAGTCCAAGCCACAGTGTTGAAATCCGCTGCAATGCACAGACTCGTGTTCGAATGGCACTCAGCTGAGTTATCTTGAGTCCGGAGATAAATTGGTGCGGGTTCAACCCCAGAAATGGCACCACTTGTGCTTTCGAAATCAACTACCTACCTTTGCGGGGAGATTGAATTCCTAGTAGATCACTTTAGCATGTCCTTGCCTGCCTCCAGGCGGTTGAACATTTGCAACACTCCGCAAGAGCAACCTAGCAACAAGCCTAGTGAGCCCTCAATAGTTTGCAGAGACAAGTGACGATAAGTGAGTGTATTGCAACTAATTAAATGACCACTTAAACAGAAGATAGTCGCATCAATTCAAGTGCAAGTTGTCTTACAAGTACTTCCTTGCTGTTACCCCAAGTGGTTTCTTGAACAGATTTTTAAACCCAACCTAAAGACTTGTTTGTCGACGCTTGCATACGTGTTCACACACAAGCTCATCTATTCATCGTTCATGCACAATTAGTCTTGGCCAGAAGTTAGGCTCGACCGTCCTAGTGAACGGTCGACGACGATGCGACGTGTGGCATCCAGGGAGAAAGGAACCGATTATGAAATAAGGATCACCGACAAACTGGCAGGTTGTTATCTGCGGAGATGATGGCGATGACCGTGGAAGAGCAATTTGAATACACAACTTATGCATGTCCAGGCGTCCACCCGAAGGCGGCAGCAGCAGCAAGCGCAGATCCAATCGTGCTGATTGTTAATCTCAGCCGGTTACTTTGCATTCCTTTTTGTGCAGAAGTGGTAGAATGCAGACGATCCTAACCTTAATCGGTGATCCGTGTGGCGCGTCACTGCAACTGCTATTACGCTACCACTTTGGTGAGATTTTAATTAAAAGATAAATGACCGTGTCTGCACCGCAGTGGAGCAGCATTCATTGCGATTTGATGCTACACTGACACTGTTCGAGTGAGGAACCGAGCTCTCAGTTTGGCAGACAATTTTATTTTCGCGCAAAGTAGGTGCTGATTTAGAGATTGCAGGTGACGTTGAATGTGTGTTCTAATTTCGAACGAATTGAAGAAGGTGGTTGACGTGGACTCGTTGGACTTGTTTGGACAAAGACGGGTATAGGCTATCGGTAGAATCATCGTTGGAGGTTGCTCGAGTGCGGCTGTGGGTCTTCTTTAAGGCTGCCATTTTGTACTGAGTAAAAGCGAGTCATGGATAACATGGTCGCATGCGTTTTAAGAGAAATAGGCCGCCACTTTGCGGTGCCCAAGGGAAATTTAGATTTCCATCAAATTATAATTTAATTGGATCTGTTGATTGGAAATGCCCTCCCTGGAGGTCATTTTCGACGACTTTTCGGCACTTATTCGGCAGTAACTCGGCCCGCCACAACTTGACGAACAATAGTTTTCAAAAGCGCAAGTTCTACCACAATTGCCCTATGCTTATTCCAAGCCAGAACGAAAAGTAGGCAAGAATATTGCCAAATTTTAAATTGCCCATAATTGCTTCTGCGAAGTTTTATTTTGTCGAACAGGACTGAAGTGTGAACGTACCTTAATCAGAAGCAGTCGTTAACGTACGTAGAGGGAGTGCATTCGGTCCCCATATCTGTATTTAAAACTGAACGAAACTTAACGAACTTAACGAAGCGACATTTATGGGCGCATTAGCTCAGTTGCTTAAGTCTTAAACCAGTGAAACGTCAGAAAAGTGTTATTGAAACCTCAGTCAAACGTTAGTAGTTATTTGAGTTTTGTGCGTGTGTACGATTTTTAGGATAGCCCCACAAAGTGGAATCCGGCCGCAAGAAATCAAACGATCTTGGTGGTCAGTACACAGTCCGCAGAGTAAAACACCTCTCTTAGGACTTTTTCCTTGACCTTCCAGTGAGTTGAGAGTGTTGACCGATCTGTATTGTAAAATTGCAAGTCCAAAGTCTCGGATGGCATTTCGGATCCATCTACGGATGAGGTCTAAACAAGGTGCTCAAATCCCGACCATAAATTGAAAGATACCATATTTTGGTTGTTTGTCAAGTCTATTTGCCTCCATTCCGTCTAAGCACCCGTTACTGGCTGGTCAATAAAACAAGAATCTAGACCGCATTCCCCTGGAAGAATAATGTAAATTTAATTCCCCCATTGGCAAGCTGTTCGAACGAGATAAAACTCAAAAAGAAACAAATGCAACGACATTAAAGATCTGCAAAGTAATTTACCACCGCAGAGATGGAGGATTCGATAAAGCGGCGCGACTTCAAGATGAGCACACTCGAATATCAAGTTAGACATCCACAGTTAAGAACGGGAAACGACGAATGGATGAAGAAATCGCTCCGCAGATCATAATTGAGTTCAATGTCTTTCGTTTTATTTTTATGCTAATTTCACTGTAAACTCATCAAATGCTAAATACAACGAGTAAGGCTATAAATATAACTTCCTCCACTCCAGTGCAGGCGGTCGGTCTCTATTGATGATGCATCGCAGCAAGGTCTTTCCATGCAGTCCTGTTTTCGTTTACTACAGCGCGGCAATCAGAAACGCATAACCATCGTCTAACTCAAATCTAACCACAAGTTCTGCACGGCTAATGCAAAATGATACACAAGTTAGAAAATAAACAAACACAAGACAACACCGCTAGAGTAGCACTCTCCCCTATAAATTATTACAAAGGCCCGACGAAACGTGCTGTATGTCAAAAGACACCGCTTCTCGAAGTGGAGTGGATCTCTTGCACATCGCGAGCCAATATCTAACCCCACCAGTGCATCTTTCTTGCACATCCCTAACCAGTGGTCTGGGATGGCCTCCCATCGCATCTCCAACAATGACTTTTGCTGTATCTTGGTCTAGGGGCGGCTGCTGCTGTTATTGTGCATGTCGCTGCACACTCCACTTGAAATTGCCTGTTCTAGGAACTCTTTAGTGGTTGTGCGCAGAGCATTCACATACAAAGACGCAAGCATTGCGATTCGAATAATCGTCAACGTGCGATAAAATTTATTATTCTTCTCCTTTGCCATTTGCCTTTCATCTCTTTGAAGTGGAGAGAGCAAAATGCCACACTAAGCTGGACAAAACACAAATGTAAACGTTTCCTTCCAACGGAGCGTGCTAAATGACTCTCTCGTTCAGCGGAGATATGAAATCGACCGATGACGATGAGAACTGTGGCACCAGTCGGAATGTAAGTGGGAAATCTGCTTAGAGAACTGTCGCTGTTGCCCTTTGGGTGGAGTTGAATATTTTTTACCAATTTCATTCAATATTTGCCAAGCGTTTAGGGTGCGTGTAATAGCTTCTGGGAACTTACGGTATGTTCAGCTGTGTGCGTGGAGAGCGTGTCATTCACTAAACACTTCACTGAGTAAAATTTAACGAAACTGAACGAAATGACTACTAGTGTCACAGTGCGTCATTATATTAAGTCAACATAAGTCTTCAGCAGTGAAAGGCAAGTTTTTTTGAAACATTCGTAGAATTTTATAGAAGTGTCTCGAAACCGTCTGATGCACCCCTACACAAGGCACTGGAACCAAGCTCAGCTGTCATACGTGTTTTATGTCAAACAAGGCTGAAGCGCGGAAGCAAACTCAACAGGAACTGTCATTTAAATGGTTAAGAAGCAATACAGTTCGTCACCACTTTAGCAAACAAAACTGACCGAAACTTAACGAAACTGAACGATTTTTTTTATTATGATTATAGTGCATTATTTTTGCCTTCGATCGGTTGCTTAAGTTAACTTAAGCCTTAAAGTAGTAACAACTACGCTTTGTGGAAACAGTCGCAGGATTTCATGAAACCGACTTAAAATCGGTACATGCCTACCAAAGAAAGCTAAACCAAAACCTACTGGCATTTGTGTTTTCTGGCAAAATGTGCCGATGCACCTGCGACAAGAACTTTAATTTTCATGTGTAGAGGGGAGTTCATTTCGTCGCCCACTTCAGTAAGCAGCACTTAACGAAACTGAACGAATTGATTTTTTATTTATGCTTATTTGCACGATGCTTAAGTTAATAATAATTAAATTATCAAAGAAGACTAATTGAAGGGCCGGACTTGTAGTAATTTATAGTAGCCATCCAATATTTTTAAAGTTCTTCGAACCCATCCATTTTAGACCCAACACGCCCCACAGTCCTCCCTCCAAGCAGAATCTCTGCAAGATATTATTTTTGAGTACACATTACGGCCCTTGAACTTTAGTTTGAAGTATAAAAAGAAACATTTACAGAGCTCCATCGACATAGCGCGCTCCACGAACACCAAACACTGTCCCCTAAGGTTCACGCAGAGCGGAGGAGGTAGGTGTGTGTGTGCGATATTGTGAATGGAAATCATGGTCTACGACGATGTCGACGATGCCGTGCAATGAGGTTTCCTTCTCTTTGGAGTGAAGTTTTCTGTTGTTTCATTCGTTTTTCTGGTCCGTCTCGCTCTTATCCGTTCTCTAAAAATATCTAGAAGAACCTCTGCTCACATCCAGGCGGGGGTTAATTTGTTTTGCACCGTGCTCTCGGTGCAGAAGTAAACATTGCATCTCTGTACACAACCATGCGTGAACTTCGCAGCCAGTGAGGGACACGTCCATACTGTCGTTTAGTTTATTTGGCTTTCACATGATTGGTATTCACGGAATGGGATAAAGGATCTTATTCTCCTTTGCGTATCTGGTTACCAGATGGTCTGGTCGCATTGACACCTGATTGTTTGACTAAAGGAAGTCGCAGATGTGTGCACACAGCACTCGACACACTTTGTGCGTGACCAAAGAGGTTCAGGAAGTGAATGAGTTGAGTAAATATTTGAAAATACTATGGATGATGAAGAGATAAAAGACAGGTCAGATAAAGGAGATGTGGATGTGGACATTTGCTTAGAAGTCCGCAACCGGCAGAGGAATGCTGATGGGGGGATATACTCACTTACGTACCGAATGTCAATGAGCGCGTGACATGTTCCCTGTGTGAATAGAAGACATTTGCTGATTGGATTACTTAACGGTGAATGTGAAGTCAATCGGTAATGGCATAAACTTGGACAGAGGATGTGGGACAAGGAAATAAATCTAATTTAGCATTCGAGTAAATGTATTTCTGGGCGTGTTGTAGATCGCTCAGTGAGGTCTTACACGAAATGACAGCAAAGGCGAGGCGAGTGTTGGTAAAACTGTCCACCAAGTGAACTGGAAGTAGAGTTAAGACGCGGAATCCAAGCGCCTGACAGAGTTTGTGTCTTGACAGAGATTGTCACTTGTGACCTGATAGAAACAGCTAATTATTTTATTTCGTTACATCCTTCGTTTGCGGTTTGGCTCGGTGACAGTTGAGAAAATGACATCGGTCCCTGTTCAAGTAAGTGCTGCGACTAAAATCGTTGATGCAAATTGGGGAAATTTGTTAATGAGCGGCGTGGAGTCAACTTATAAAAAAAAAGGTATCGAAAATTGGATGATGCAAACGTTGACTCGCGATCGAGAGTTCATGGATCATGCGCTAGTGACAACATGAGTGGTACCCACTCAAAATCGTAGTGTGTGTGTAACAGGTTTAGTTTTGCTTCAAAATTCGCTGAAAGAGGATGTCTTCCTTAATTCAGTACTCATGCCAGACTAGATGTGGCTTCTCTGCTGCAAAACATCTCTTGATGCTTGCACCCCAATCGTGTGTAGATGGTCTGAGGGCGCCGTGTGCTTTACGAAGCAATCATGATCTCTTCTTAGCCTGAATCGATCACACAGCCTGATCGTACTGACCAGGCTGGCTCTCAGGGCTCTCATTGGTGGGTATTGCGCCACTGGCATCTTTTTAAAAACGCCTTAAAAATGCGTCTGTCCTACAACCAGTTTTCCATTTATTTTTATCCATTTTATTTTAGATTGTAGAGTCGACGTAGATGAGGATACCAGCACACGAAGCACCCTCTCTTCTCTTAGGGCTTCACTTCTTTGATGACCTGGCCGAACTAAGCAGCATCATTGTTAGCCATTTCCATAGCTTTGTTAAGAGCACCATCTTTACACAAAATCGTCAACGTTAACAAATTTTTATGTCGAAAAATTTGTGCAGCCTCATGTTTGACTCAATTAGAGCGTCAAATGAGCGCAAAAATGGTCGCACTTTGGGGAGGAGATAATCCACATAAGGCCATCCATACGCCATTAGATCACCGCAGAGTTTGGTACGATGGAGTGGAGTATGGTTGGGTGGACTCATATCGGACCGATTTTTTTCTTTCAAAATCGAGCCAAACCAGCGTGGTACAGTCAACGGCATTCGCTTCAGAAACAAACGCGACATATCCCTGAAGAGGGAATAGGGTGAGGCAGGGTTTCAGTGGAATGTCGCTGCACGTCATAATAGCGAACGAAGCAATCGACTTATGGAAGAAAAAATTTGAGGAAATTGTCATTTATTTCCTTTACGTACTCCAAAAGTGTGTAGTCTACACAGTGGCCTTTAGTTTGGCGATGGTTGCTTCTCTCTCTAGGGAGTCCACGGTTATCAAAGTTGCCTGGTCTAGGCCAGATCAGTATAGCGACTCAAAGCCTGGTAAATTCTTCAGATCTGCATTTCACCATTTTGCTCCGATCTCTCAGTTCTATGCCTCAGTGTGACCAGTCGCAGACATGCATTGAGCTGAACAAACTTCTCTTCGACAGATGCCCTCCTGTCGGTTTCGAGTTTTGAACTACAAACAATTCAAAGCCTTGGAGGTAGGTCGGTATATTGGCAGCCCTCACGGCCTATTGGCAGTGGCTCACTCAGGCCAATGTGTAGGGTCCGTGATACCTATCAGCCAGTTTCGTGTGCGAATCTTAGGAGGTTTTTTAAGGCAACACTAGTGCTGTAGGTCCGAGAGGAAGTGTTTTCCTAGAAAATACCTTCTTTTCATTGCTAAGGCTGGGCATAGGCAGAGATGAGATGTTGGATAGATTCTACTTCTTCCGCGTCTCTACAGATTCTGCAAAAATCTGTATGCGGTATGTTCAGTCTAATGGCGGACCTTTGGCACAGTGTCCGGTAAGGACTCCTACTAGCATACGTACTGTTTGCTGTATGCTACTACTGCTGTGGCTGCAGTATTCAGCCTGAGCCAGTGAGTCCCTGCGACTAAAGCCAATCAATGCTGTTGATCTTTTCTTGCCTAGCATCGGCATTAAAAGACTTGGTGTGGCTGCAGTATTCAGGCTGAGCCAGTGAGTACCGGCTCTATCCAGGGCCTCGTCTACTAGCATGTAATGCTTACTATTCAGCACTGTTCACAAAAGTATAAATATCCAAGGCGGCTGTACTCGTATGCTCCATTAGCTCTTAGACGACGCACGATTGGATATTACTCTGTCAGCCCAGGTGATCAAGTATAAAAGAGCTCTGATTATCCTCATACCCGGGTACTCGGGTAATTGTCGACACGTGTATTACACGGCTAAGATCAAGAGCACTAATAGAAGCCATTTTTATCAGGCTTATATCTGGTTTGGTCCGTGGTTCGCCTAGTTTCTATGGTAGCCTATATTATTTCTAGAGTCGCGGACCCACAGCTCTCTGCTAAGTCCGAGCGGCGAGCATTGAGACGTACTGAGGATGCTCCTTGAGCATTGCTATTGACCCGAGGTCCCGAGTAAAGTGGTGCTATGAATGATGGAACTTGCTCGTATCGAGAATAGACCCTAGACATCGAGAGTAAAAGCCTAAGTGCTAACCCTCCAAGAGGGCATTTCTGTTGCGAAATTCAGCAAAACAATGTTTATGTTTGAAGTAAATACCGCCTATCCCCAAATGTTGATTCTGTGAAGCAGGCTGACACTATCGCCAGTAATTTCCTTCTTAAACTGAAATATAATCACTGAATTACGAGTACCGTGACTGATAACACAATCAGTATGACGATGAGCATCTAATCCTTCGCCATATAGACACAACTTGCAACCAACCGCTCACAAGAGTTCATACGCCCGTGGCGCATTTGCGAAATAAAATGAAGAAAAATTCCACTTAGCGGCGCCAGATAATCACCTCATTTTAACACCATCCTCCTACATGAAAAGAAAAGCAGTCTGAAATGTAATCAGGAAATTGCTCGTTCCCTAAGGTCGTTTCCAGAGTCCAAAGTATGCCACTCAAGCCGCAGAGAGTCTGTGTTGCGAAACCCCACCAGAGGAACCTTCTCACATCAACGCGGCAATTTTTCACCACGAACACCACGGACGTCCTGCGGCTAATTATAGACGCTAGCCTCGAAAGGAATTTTTCTATTCCAAAGCCGATCATTTGACAAAAGAGGAGGTGCGAAGGCTTCAGACGAGGCTCCAGTAAAATGCTGTATGAACATGCATTTTCCCCTAGCAGTGGATGCTGGAAGGCGGGGGAGATGCAGGAGGAAGAGGAGGAGGATCTGCGAGGCATAGAATGCGAACGCGTGCGCCCAACTGGTGTGTCTAGCAGGCGCCAGTATATTAATTTTCCACTTAGATTCGTTCAAAGGAATCCCAAACATAATTCATATGCAATTAATGATTGGCTATGCGGGCCTTGCGTTCGCGTACACGCCTAGAATCGTCTATTCTCTATTCTCTATTCTCTTTAAGCACAATGAGACGACGGCGTCGACGATGTCGACGGTGCCCAGCCTACGACCTTAACACACCGTGCGGACAAATGATTTCCATGTACAAGCGGTTTGCGCGTCGTTCTCGCTCGACGGACGCGAACGAAGGGATAGGTACATAATTCGCAGACTTCAATTGCATACCAAATTGCATTGGGCTGGCGAGATGTGCGAAGGAATTTCGCGAAGAGTCAGCCAGCGGGAAGGGCTTCGCTAGTGCGAAGTACGAGTACATTAGCATTATAACAATCTTCGATGGGGCTCGCTTTCGCCTTGAGTCATCACTGTAATCCATATGGCGGTGTTGCTTGGTTTGGCTGGATGGTGCCCGAGACTGGTGTCTGGTGGCGAATGAGAATCTGCAGAATGCGCAAGTTGTCTCTGCGGATGACAGTTTCCGTCGTTGAAGTGGTTGTTGCACCAGAGGCGGCAAACGTGTCATTACCGTGAAATATAATTTTATTCATTTATGCGTGTGCATCCGAAAGCTACAGATGGATTCTCAATGCAAATCAGGCACTATGGTCAATAAATGGTGAACTTAAGCAGTAGTGAGCAACCGCTTTGCATATGGCTGCGATGTGACAGATACGAGGTGGTGTCTGTGTGAGCAAATGTTTGGCATGCAAATTGTTGGTGACTTAGCCGGAAGACGGTGTTATCACGAGGAGTCCCAATTTACGTGGCGATGAGTGGAACACTGGATGTGGTTGGGTGGACTTGGGTTCGTGGAAAAACGACTTGTGAGGAAATGAGAATTGATTTACGTGCCTCCTAGTGATCAGAGAGTTCTGGGGAACAACGGAGGCAGCGATACGAGGAGCAAAGTGCATTCTTGTTTGGTTGATAGCAAAAATGAGAGCCGCTCGACCACTCGTTCACGTGAGGGAATTCAGTTTTACTTTCTAGATCTCCTTGAAGGAGACATGCTAAGTGAGGTGGTGTGGATACCTCAGAATGCGATTGAATATGCATTTCCAGTGCAATTTGCATTCTCCATGCGAAGTCATGCAGTGTTTCGATTTTAATCAAGCCAACAAGCGACTGCACCGACCCCACTAGGTGGCACACAGAGGCAGAGACGCGTCGACCACCCAAATCGGCGCAGGTACTGCTGCTTGTGGCGACTCAATATGCTGCACACAACAGAGTAAATTACCAGCGACAAGGTAACAACGAAACCTCATTACGTAGCCATTCCACTACCAACAATTAAATATCAAATAACCCAACCACAAGATAATCTTCACCGCACACACAGTCCATCATCTCGGACTGAATGTGCATCCAGCCAGCCACCCGTGACAGTGTAATTTACTCCCCAGCATTCGCAGTTGTCAAGCGCGCGCACAAAAACTAACGATTCAGGACATCAAACGTCAGAGCTCCTCAGCTTTGTCAGTTAATTGACATTCTCCGTTGTGTCACCGTGCGAGCATCTCAATGACAGCGTCACAGACCTGTTTTGTTCACGCGAAGGACGCTGATCATTAAGCTACGCGCATCCGGTAGCACAACAAGTGCACAGCATATCGTCTCGAAAAGGAAACAGAGCGCAACCTCATTTCACTGAGCAGTCAATCAAACGGGCGATCTTGATCATGACAGCGCGATGCTGTCTCCCTCTCTAGGACCTCAATTGTACCCGAGAGCCGCCGCGCCGGGTCGAGCGACAAGTGAACAAATGTTTATGTTTTAGTCACACAAGACCACCTCTTTGTCAGCGCTGATGACAGATAATTGACAGACTTATTAAGTTCGTTAAACTTGACAGCCCATTGTGCTTGCAACATTCTCGCACACAGCTCTTGCCTTATGAGCAAACTATAAAATGATCAACAATGACAATCGCTCGTGAAGCGTCTGAAGAACACACGCTGAAATAGGTCAATTGGATTAATAGAGAGACCGCGGGGCCGCGCCGAGCCGCCGTCAGGAACACACGTTGACCCAAACTTGTGCAACCTTCGCCGATTCCCAGGCCGCCGCTCGTTCATTCCGAAAGTGGATTCGACTCGTAATGATCTCCGAAACGATCAGCCAATGGATTTCCGGTGTTTCACCATATCCATCGCTCGGTTTTCGCGATCATTTACATGCCCGTTGGGCGCCACTTTGGTAGCCGTTACCACCTTACCCGACACGAATCGCAAATGAATGTGCGAATTCCAGGCCCGGTCTCGTGTGAAATGCACCACGTCCTGCAACGAGAGCACCATTTTGACTCTTCAACACGTAACCACCGCCACCAGCAACGATCATCAGCAGCCAGCAGACAGCAGCAGCGAGTACATATGTGGAGGAAATTACAAAGCGATCTCCAATCAGGTATTCTAGTCACGAACTTGAGGTTCTATAACTCCCCACATCGCGCATGCAAATCGAATGGTGTAACCGGCCGCAAAACAGCAATTGCCATCCAAGTCAGTAACCGATTTTATTCGCCATCATACGGCGGCGGCGGCGTCGACGGGAGTGCCTAAATCTCGGGCTCATGCTGGGAATTTTGAAGTCACCGATATGAATTAGCAGCCGCCATGAGTCTTTGAACTTTGCTGCTAATTTGCATCTTTCTTTCTTTTTGTTTTGTCTCTGTGGCGGTGGTAATTAACTTAACAAAGCGGTCAGAGCATAGTCCACCTGCGATTGCCGGCATTGATTGTGCAACGAAGTGATTCGCCGCTCAATTGTTCCCGCTGGGGCCACAGTCGCGCCGCCGTCGTTGCCAAGCCTATTCTTTCCAATGCTGACTTTTGTCTGTTTGTTTTTCTTTGTGAAGATGACTTAGATGTGGAGACTGCTGATACTCGAGAAGTATAACCTTTTTGGGCCGAGACTCGTGCGGTATGCGTGGGTCAGTGGGTGCAGCGCACCGCATCGGGGGCCATCGGAATCGTTTGGATTTTCTAGAAATGTATCTGATTGACAGCCGCATGTGTATCTCGACGCTGGGCTTGGTTTTGCTGCTGGCTATGTCAAGTTGTCGGCTTAAAGAACTGCTGATGCTGATTTCTGATAGAGCTGTGGGCACGCGCCCGCTGATTTCATTTGCATTTTGGTAAAGAGCAGTGAAACTTTTCTGTGGAATCGTCTAAATGGTTGAGCAGTTTCGGAGATTAATGCTGATAGCGCGTGTGGACTGAAATCACAGAACATCCGGTGATGTGAATTTTTTTTTTTTGTCGAAAGCAGTTTAGTGGAAATTTGGCTGGCACTGACATGATTGAAACCTCGGAGTTGATGTCTGGTCTAAAGCCTGTGCTGCCATCGTAACGAGCGGAAGCCCGCAGACGTCTTTGGGGTCTACCCGCTTGTTAAACGAAAATCTCTGCTTTAACTGAAGGAGAACAGTGGACTGCATGTAGTGCCATGACACTTTAAGTCCAAGATGAACAACAAAGCCCGGCGTGGTCATCCCTGACAAACTGGACGGTGCCGTGACATTTTGG
Organism: Eristalis tenax; assembly: GCA_905231855.2. Lineage (NCBI taxonomy): Eukaryota > Metazoa > Arthropoda > Insecta > Diptera > Syrphidae > Eristalis > Eristalis tenax. Next base: position 25,702,218 of record HG993127.1, read on the forward strand.
CAAATGTTAACGCCAGGCCTAACTTTCAAAAGCGTCATTGTACCAATTTGGCATAGTGTCGTTGGGCACAATGTCATGGCACCAACTGGACTGTCATTCGAGACTGTTTTCGGGCAAATAAAACGTCGCCATTTTACAATACGGATCGCTGAACGCGGTGAAATTGTGGAGAACTATAACAAACAATGTGGAACAGCTTATGATCCTAACGTCTAGAGAGATTGGGAGTGCCCTATAAAGACTTTTGCAGAAGGGAACAAGTACAAAAAACCCTCCATTACCTCGCCACCTGTCCAGCACTGACAGCAGTTATGGAACAAACTCTAGGTAGGTGAATATGCATTCAGGGGCGGCGTGGAAAATATGTTGGACAACTAATGCCCGTGCTAAACCAACAGATAAGCTTCTGTTGGTTTAGCTAAGTGTAGGATTGCAAATAAACTTCACTCCAAAAGATTTTGTTTTCACAGTCAATCTTTTAAGGGAGGGTTAGGCAAGCCGTGGATTGAGGGTCATTGTGAACCATTTCAATGTCACGTGTCAGACTGCAGCTCTCAACTGAAGAGAGGAATAGAGGAAACACGAACCAAACAAGCGAATGTTCATGCATGTTCGGATCCGTGTTGCCGCTGAGAGAAAAGAAAATCCGCCAGACTGCAACCTAAAATCTGCTAGAAATGTCAGTTCCTTTATTGCAAAAATCCGCTCGACATCGCTAAAATATCAAGGTCGAAAGAAGGTCTTTAAAAAATATATTATAAAAAAACAACAAAAACATTCGCGATAGAAAAAAAAAACACATTCAAGTTAAGAAAAAACGAACATTTTGGACAAAAGAAAACAGCTAGGAGTTATTCATTTCTTATTATATTAAGCTACAAATAGAATGAAGCAACGACATCAAAGAGTTTAATAACTCTACGGGATTAGAAATGTTTAACCCAATTAGCAGTCACTTAAAATACTCTTAAGAAAGCAGAGATATTGTCGATTTCAGTGATCATTGTAAATCCGCTGTTTTGGCCAGGGTTTGTAGTATTCGGTGATTAGATTTTATTTAAGCGACATTATATTGTTGAAAATCATCGACAGTCTCAAAAATCAGTAAGATCTAGAGACAAAGTCGTCACCCCTGCCATGGATATTGTTGTAATCAGCCTTATTCGGGAATTCGCATTCATTCGAAAGTGGGTAGAATTCGAAGAGATTGTATTCGATCACAGACATGATGTACTATAGAAATGCCCAGCTTCACAGCTGATTGACCCCTAGTCCATCGACGAATTACAGGGACTTTTGACTGATATTCATGCATTTTAACCCTTATTCAGGAAATAACCTAAATGCCGTTCTCTGATTCGTCAATTAGCTGCGAAGTGGGCCATCTCTATAATACTTCATTTCTGACCCTGAGATAGCTAATGGAGCAGCTGTACAACATAGAAATAAAGTACTTAAAATCACTTTTATTTAGCGAACGTTTTGAACAAGTCTACAGGGAAATGAAAGATGTAACTGGCATTCCGAAGGAATCTGATTTCACACAAATACAAACTTTGTGTCAACTTCATATGTATTAAATGCATCAGTACACCCGCTCGTCGCTGCTATTTATGTGCCCTAGCGGTTGGCTCAAAGTTACTTGAATGCTTCTTTAAAATGAGTCAAATAGAAATGTCAAATTGCTGATTTCAAAAGTCATTTCATTGGGATACGTTCGAAAATACCTTTTTTTTTTTCGTGCGAATGTCAGAATATTCAATCGTTCGAATTTTAGAAAGAAATTTGTGGGCCTTCTGTTCCCTTCAGCAGCATTGTTAGGCCAAATATTTAATTTTATTTTAATGCACGATGGCAATTATGTACTCTTTAGATTGGCACCTAAGCCATGGCAATCGGTGGCTTTAGTTAAGCCACTACTTTAAGTGGAATTTATTGTTCAACGCCCTCTGTGAACACGGAACTTGTGTTGATTCTGAGTTTATCTATGAAATGTCGCTACAACTCGTCATAAAGGTGAAGTGGAACAAGTCCTTCTTACCAACCGGACTGGAACATCACAATGAAGCCAGGTCAGAGTCTGAAAGGGCCGCTTTCAACTGAACGCTGCAGTCTCTATTTAGCATATAGAGTACAATTTCTCGATGAGCACATACAATTGCGCCTGTCTTACGCACATTCTGGGGTATTATACATTTGGATTTGAATCTACACCCACTTCCGCGAAGATTGAAGTCCCTTGTCGAAGGAATGGCTAGATGGGGTGCTTCGGAATTAGCCTTTCCATCATTTATAGATATTGTACTCGTACGTACACAATTGTGCATTCGGGGAAGTGCACATTCACGTAATTGTTCACATGATGGTGTGTAAATAGTGAAGTGCAAAGTTAAATGACCCAGACCCAGTTTTTTTGGAATCAAATCAAAGATATTTATGTGGAAGGTATGTGGTTGAGGACCAGGTCCACCCTGGTCTGTAGACCCGAAAAAAATCTTGGAGAGAAATATTTCACGTTTTACTGAACTCAATTGACCGTTTGACATGAAGGAGGAGTTGTCACGAGAATCTCAATCAAAGCAAATCGCTGGAGTGACTGAAAATATATTTGATCGCTAAAAAAAGGACTGTACACAGATGTTCTCTGGAAGGTAATTGTTTCTGAGGGCATTGCACCTTTTAAGCATCATCTGAGAACTGAACACCTTGCGATCAGAACATGGATCTCCTTAGGAAGAGAAGAAGAAATACCTGAATGACACTTTCGGTTGTGTTCAGCACCACTTTGTCCAAAGCCACGCATCAACTACCCAAAAATGTCTGTCGGTTCGATGCGAAGCTTAGCTAGATCTTCAAATCAACGTTCACAAGACCGTTTCAAGGGATTGTGAACAAAAATGTCAGAGGTCGAAAATGCTGCAGACCATGAGCGCGACCAAGTAACGACAATCTGTCATATCATTGCCCTTGCGCAGGGATTGCCCGGATTATGTTGCGTCTCCATTGATTGCGTTCTGGAAATAACCGAGGGCTAGATCCTAAGATGTTTACGAACTTCAGAAAGCTGGGGACACGTTATCAGTCCTTATGCGGAGCTTTCAGTCACACCAGTGACGTGTGACAGAGATCACTTGAATTCTCTAAGAACTGATCCAAATCCATTTGATCAGACATGATCGTTTATGCACACACTTCGCTCCTTAACTTATCGTCGAGTTATAGCCTCAAATGTGTCAAAAGGGTTACGCTCACAGTTCAGTGCGAAGTTATTGTTCGAAATGAATGGAGCGGTCGTCGAAAAAATCCTTCTCAGGATCGTGTCCTGCAAGAACTGCTGTGAAGGACAATTCAATGATGTCATACTCCATTCATAGTGGCAAGCAATAAATTTGAAGTAAAAAATTCTAAAGCGCAAATGCGTTTTAGAAATTCGCTTTCGAAACCCCCGTCTGAGCATTTTGACTTTCTACAGTCTCTTCCGCCTTCGTGACGCCGGTAGGCAATGCCATTTTTGGTGTGGGATCCTTTGCGAAACGAGAACTCTCCCCGATTTCCGTCTCATCAGACGGAATACTATGTATGCACCTCGTGCAATTCAATGCACACTTCACACTCAAGCCGAACAACAGAACCTTTCAGTCTGGCGCTGCGCATTTGCAAATTCGAATGCACACCCAGCCTAAAATAAAACCATAAATTCATCAAAAAACAAATAAATTCACAATATCCACTCGAACGCGGAAGCCAGTGCTCCCGATCCGTCATCGCTTCCACGGCTGGAGTCAAAACAGTTTGTATATACCAAAAAAAGAACTAATGCCTGAAGCGACCCAATTAGTTGGCTAAAACAGTCTCAGCACGTTCTCGGCGTTATTCACTGCCCCCGTTAAGTGAAAACACACCTCCACGGGATTACATTACAAATTTCACTGCTGGAGCGTGCGAAATTGAATCACTGCCACGGATGCTGTCTACTAAGGCAGGCACCTCCTTTCGACGCCACCACCACCACGGCACTGTGAATTCGCGGATCCAGCACAAAAAAGTTAATTAGCATTAAAAAGTGAGTTGTTAATGGACCTACTTTGTGCCAAGACGATGCAAAGCAGCATAAGCCACTGTGGCCCGCAGCAAACATCGCCATCACACATTCGACACTCGGCGACGACAACGGCCAGAGGCGGTGGGCCCTTTCGTGGTGCAAAAAAATACAAAAAAATTCAAAAAAAACAACAAAAAAAAAAAAAAACGCCCAGCTAGCCAACTACTGTGGGCGCACAGACATCCGAGGCTGTGAATGATGAGGACGGGAGTTGTGGTTGAGAGGACGGGGCGCTAGGAAGAACTCCACCACCGCCAGTGTTGGCTTCTGTCTAGACGCGTCCGTGCTTCCATGAAAGCGTTAATGGAAATGAACTGTAAAGTGGCCAGAAAGTACCTTCGTACGCTGCACTCTTTGCTCTGTGAGAGGATAATGTGTCTGTTCGGATGTGTGTGCCTCCATACCCAGCAGCAGCGTCGAGGTTTCAGGCGAAATGTTAATTGAAGTGAACCTATTTGCACGTCATCGTCTTTTATGCCAAGCGACCAGGCGAATGCCTTAAAGTTTGCACTCTTGCGAGACATTGTATGGAGCATGTTCAAACGCAAGGATATCGCGGCTGACGTGCAAGTCAACGATTTATGTGTGATTTTATGGTTTTGAAACACACAAATCGATATGAACACTGAACGCCACTTCCGAGAAACACTTCGGGGCCACGTGTGGGCCGTGATGAATGGAACTCCTCAGTGGTTCGACGAGAGCACGCGTATGAGAGAAGCTGCAGCCTGAATGGATCCCTAGACTAGTGTGCTGAAGTGTGAGAGGTTGATTTGTTGTTTGGGCAGTGTGGACAATTGGAGCATAAATTGCTGAACAGTGGGGAAGGTGCAATAATTTCAAGGGAATTTATTTTTAGGCTGTTCCAGGGAAAGGGATTCGATGTTTGTCGGTTGCACTGCTAATTCCAGAGCTCACTGGGATGTCCGACAAGGCCTTTCACGGGCGGCTGGTGAAACAAGTTATAACAAGCAGAATGGTCGGATTGAATGCGAGCATAGGACAGCTACACTTGGGTTAGCATATGCTTCGATGGTGCTCGGCGCAAATCAGTTGACAAATTCCTGTAAGGTGACTAGGTCCTGTAAGATATCGAAAGAGTATTCATGTTTCTTTGAGTGAAGATTGCGCTATTGGAGCAGGGAAAAAGTTTGCCTCCTCCTCACCCACCGATGCGGCTTCTACAGAAGTCGTTGAAAGGGGGGCCCATCCGGAAGGAGATTGTGTGTGAAAGATGTCCGTTTATAACGCCAATGTCCTAAAAGCTGTCCTGCTCATCCCGCTTGATATGGAAGCCTTTACAGTTGAGAAAAGGCCAGAGGGAGGCCGTCACACCACAAACGACTAGGTCCGAAGACGGAAGAAGTGATAATGAACAGCCGGTGTCATGTCCAGCGCGATCACTGTTGTCAACAGCGCCCCGCCACCGACATGAGGTGAATGTGAAAACACTTGCCCGTCTCACCAGAAGATTGGCGGTAGTTCAGGGAAGCCATTGACTGGAAAGTCACTCAGGTGGTATCACACTGTTCTTGAGCCAAGATGGTCCTCAATAAACGCCAAAGTTCCCTCAAGGAAAATAAATCTGACACAAAAATAGCTCGATAATCACATCCTGGCTACATCCCATCCTGGTCGATCTTCCGATTCGTCTGTGAAGATAAGATGAAGAATGTGAAGTGTCCCTCACTCTAGCAAAAATGCTCGTTGATGAGTTCATTGACACGAATGACCGTGGACCGCGTCTGGAACAAATTCAACATCACAATTTTTTTGAGACTAACCCCTTCTCAACTGCTGCCATTTGTCTTCCGCGTTCATCTGAGGGAGGAGGTTAAAGTTAAGTCCCTTGGGCGCAAGTAGTTCATAGGCAAGTTAATCTGTCCACAATTCAGAAGGACTCCTCCTTCTTTGGAACATACACACAACATTTTGCTCATGCTCAACAGTGCTCAAGCTTGGAAGGTGACTCTACTAACGAATGGCAACTGCAAAATGATCATTGGTAAAAGAGTGCATTGAAACCTGACGAAGCTCTACAACGAACCAATCAATATTAATTGACTAGTGTGATGATTTCAAGAAGTGATACATATTTGGCGATCTTTGGGAGTTAAACTGACTTGTATGCCGTGACGGCGAGCGACATGACGCTGTCACACCACCATGCTCCCTCTACCAAGGAAGTCGACCCACCGATCTTGCCTTTCGAAACAAGTACTCTAGCAAACCAATCCAGACTTGGGCTAAGAATTTCACGCAAGCACAATATTTGTGAATTTAAGAAGTGTGGCCCAACTCCACCGGAGTATTTCGCATCTGAGGGGCGTCCCGTGACGGCCAGCTCTGACCACACTCATGTAGACAAACCACGTTGATCGATGTCTACCTAAGGCCGGGAAGCGATTCAAAAGCACTCATAGTGCTTGTTGTAGCCAGAAAGTAGAGCAAAAATCACGTCAAAGTGGCGAGATTAGCACTGCAACTCTGACGCTGACAAATAAAACATCGCATTTCTCATGGCCTTGCCTTCGAAATCTTTGATCTTTTCAAAAACTTGTCCGTCACAAACTGCCGAGAGCGATGATATACACATTCGTAAGGAAAAAAGAAAAATCTCTTTCTCCAGCGCTGAGGTTAATCAAAGGTTAATCAATCCATTCGCCCATGGCTGCCGCCTGCTGAATGCGATGTTCATGAAAATCCCATTATTCACTAGACTAATAGGCGCTACCATCAGCGCTTCCCCCTCGCATGATCTTTTAATTAGAAAAAATTACTTGCTTTGCGTTTTGAGTTCTGCATTAGCAGCCACCCCCATCCGACACGATGATGGGGTGTACTTCAATTGACCACGCTGACCTTTTTCATTTCCCATGCACACTTCTGGATTCCATTAGATACGAGTGCATGCGTCCAATCAAATGGAAACCCATGCAACTCTCGATAGTTTTGCGCTATCTGCACACACACACACGCCACACAGCTCTGCACTGACTCTTGAACGAACGCCTGGCGAAGTTAAGCGAAAGTCATTTTCATGCGAGAGTATGCGGCGGTATCTGGAGCGATACATTCTCGCACAGGAGGCAAAGTAGAAATTCATACTCCATTTCTGAAACTAGAAAGTTTAATGTTCTTTGTCGGTGGATACAGATTCACTGAAATGCGAACGTGTGTCTGTTTTCCTTTTTATTCAACCGTCATCCCACCAAGTGGCTGGCGCTCTTCTTCTGCACATGGAATGGAGCACACACTGAATGCGAAGATTTGTGCCGCAGTTGCCAGAGAGCAGTGTGTGAACTACATATTTACTCGTAGTTTGGCTTTTAATTTAATTATAACTTCGGTTTGGATATGAATTAGATCTTTGGCCTGCGGAGCGGCTTTTTGGATTGCCGATCTGTTTGGCTCGAGATTTGTGCCAGTTTGGTTAATTATCGGGGAAATTGTTGTTCGTTTTGTCGTGCGGTTCAGTGAACTCTTAGAAAAGAGAGAGGGACGGTTTATGTGAGTTTTCGCAAAACGGAATCACTCTTACCACTCGATGTTTCTTTGAATACTGGAGGCAATTGATTAAAAGAGCCGCCTCGCTAAGCTGACTTTACATAAGACACTGGCCATCCGAGTCCTGCTGCAGCGCGGGGGCATGGACAATCTCAAAACTGGATGAAGAAGTCGAGGTTCTGAAGAAGAAGGTTCTGTTTGTTTTGATGGGACCTGGAGAAGGAGATTCAACCACGAAATTTGTGGACTATATAGTGACTGGTCTACGAACACAACCCCTGAGATGTCGTGGCCATGTAGAGCGCATGTACAACTTAGCTCCGACCCGAAGAAGTAGGTCCACCCCGCTAGTAGAAGAAGAAGAACCCAATCATTGATTCTGTTCTGACCAACTGTCTGCACTTATCAGGGCTAGTGTATACTAGGTCAGTCTTCGTTGGGATCCTTGGTCGGTCTACATTTTTCCGCAGTTCTGTTTTCCAATGGTTCACTGAAAAACGCCACTTTCAATGGACATTGGTCACTTGTGCCTACACGTCTTCGACTCCGAACCTGTGGGACAACGCAGCAGAGGACGCCCGCTTCTAAAGAGGCGCTGTGGAGAAGGACCAGAATGACCTGTTCATGTTGAATGTCACCAATTTGCGACATTTTAGAGTCTCCGTAGGACGATCGAAGTAAACAGCTCCGATAGTCCGATAGCCAACCGCAGACAGTACAAGGTTTGCCAAAGCACCTGGAACAAGTGACGGCAATGCTGTTCTTTCGGCCATCTTTGAAAAAATACGGGTCAATGAACCCTCCGGATCATAAAACCGCAGCAAAAACTTGCCTGATCTTAGGTTGACCACCCGCTCAATACGGCCGCCCATTCAAAGTCACTGACGACATTCTATTCGCAGATCATCCATTTTCGATGAAATGGTCTCAAAAAATTCAATGCCGTGTGAGATGGCACATAATCGTGGTCGAAAAACCATGAATTGTATTTTTTTTTAAAAAAAGCCATGTTTTTCTGCACCGCATGTTTGATTTGCAGGTGATCTTTGTCTTCACGAATTTGAATTGTTTGTACAACTTGTAAACATGCTCTCTTCATGTGTTGTTTAAAATTTAAATTTCGCGTTGCGAAACGCCAACTCACTGCTGAACAGCAAACAAACTCAGATAAAACAGGCTCATCACTTGTCAAGAGCTGCACAATTGCGATTTTCTTAAGTCCCCATACTCGAGGCCTCCAGACAATTGTCGTCTTACTTTTTATGCCTCAATAAGGCTAAATACCTTGTCACCTCCAATATAACTGAGCTTCGCAAATGCCTGATAAGAGCCTATCTCTCAAGTTATGTGTGCAGTTCGTTACTGACTACGAATTTACAGCCCGATAAGATAAGAGCTTCAGAGGCCCCGATAAGTGTCCTATTCAGAGGTACGTGCGTATGTATTCAATTACCGTTGACACACAAAGAATGCAACACGATTCAATCCGGGCATTCCAGAGAAATTGTTGTTCTCTCAGGAGGCACCTGTTTAAATGTTAAAACGACTCCCATATTTAGAACAAAAAAATCATCTCTCACCCGCCAAACTGTGCGTGCATTAAGTGCCAGCACGCCATAAAGCCCCTCAGTTCAAAATGTCAATTGCAACAAACCGCGCAGGCACACACCAACAGACAACAGACAGATTGCCGGAGCCATTGGTGAGAGCTTTGATTATTATGGTCGTTTTATTGAAAAAAACAAGTGTCAGAGAAAGACATACTCGTAGGTTCTCGCTCTGGCGAGGGGGAGGACGCGGCAAGGGAAAATTGTCAAGGCCCCTTTGATGCGATGCTTTGACAATGGCATGAATAGCACTTGTGTTGCGTAACATCAGATACAGTCAAGGCATTTAAATTAAGAATTCTGTGCGGCCAGTGTTGGGTTGTGTCTGTCGGTTGCATTGTATGCCCATGCGACTGGTTATGATGCTGTGTCGTGATCTATCGATTGAGCTCATCTGCAGTTGAGGTATGTGTTTGAATTCTCATCGTGGCTAGAGTGGTGATGAGGGTACGGGTGTTATTTTTCTAGCCATTATCCATTAGCTTTGTATTTTTATTTTGCTGGTGTTTCTATAAGAAAGACTCTATCTCGCTGATCTTTTGAAGACGTCTCAGTGAAATTGGAGCCCATTCCCATTGAATTCGGAGTCGAACATCGAGTATTCTAGGGGAAATTCCTACAACTGCTGTTCCGATGACAAACTGGTTTCGATTCTCTCTCGTATGATGTAGTCAATGAGAGTTTGCAAGTTTTCCCTGAAATTCGTTTGACTCGTTGTTTAGACGAAATATCCACCATGACAAAATTAAAAGGACGATTTTAATGAAATGGTGTGTCGATCCATCCTCTGGGCGAATAACAGGGATTTGAAGAAGAAGGGACAGCAGCACGACGCTGCGTTTAGATGAGGTCCTTACTCCACCAACCACGCAATCCAAGCAATTTGAATCTTACCAATTTATCTTTGCCCGGTGACCTAGTGTAGTTGTAAAATGAAGACTGTACTGTGGTGGTACACACAATCCTGTCCAGAATTGATCGTTATATCGAGTATCAACTGCTGTATTATCTCTAACAGCATGCATTCGAAAAAGTGTTCCTTATATCGATCATTCGCTGTATAGAGCATTCGTTATACTGGATAACAAGTGTGTTTCGAATTTGAGGATAGAGTCGATCACGAAATTAGATGGGCAGCCAGTGTAATTGACTTATATTAGTTGCCTCACTGAGTCTATAGAGCCCAGTTAGTAAGCCTGTAAGGATACGGAGGTTGTTCTTGCTCACACTGATACATGCCTCAAACCTTGGTGTTGACCCAAGAGTCTCTTGGCCTGCCTCATGTCATGAGAATGGTTCCAGGTATCTGACCGGTTTCTTGCTTCCTCGAGGACATGATCTACAGCGCAGCGCAGAATGGTTCGGGGCCTATACAAGGTTCCGAAGCTCCTCTCCCGTCGCCCAGTTCATTGCCTGTATGGCCAGAGTTTTACTCTGTAACTCCTGCTCAGCTCCTTAGCCTTCTGTAGACATTCCCGCTTAAGCCTGCATTTGATGATCTAGGAGTCTAGTGCCAGGATAGCGACACGACTGTCCGACATTATATCGACCACATATCACAATATGTTGGTACGTAGTCAACTCAAACACATTCTATCGATTGGAATACTGCATTATGTTATTTTTCGACTCAACGCGTGCCAACATTTTTGGATTCACATGAAACATCGCACTGGTTTTCAATCACTGAACACAAGTGGGTTTGCTCAAAATGTATGTCGGGTGGATTGCCTCACAGCGTCGAGCCAAATTCACAGCGCCAAGAATGGCCAAATTCACTGCCCTGTTTACGATAAGATTTGTAGGTACAATTACTCACCGCCCTCAATGGATCACTTCAAGGTGGTCTAAGTGGCCCAAGTTTACACATCTTATCGTTCAGCTATTTATGGAACACGCATTTTTTTTCGGGGCAAGACATGTCATAATAGGCTTGTAGTGGATTACCCAAAATAACGCAACTCGGCCACAGAAATTCTAGCAAAGGTTGCATACTTCGGTTACTTGGTTGTTACCCGATTGTGAGCTAAAACTGTCATTTTTCGATACTTTGCGTGTAGTCAACTTCCAGTCCCCAGTCTGAAGTGTTGCTGTGGTAAAGTTATGCAATGTGCTGTGCCACGACTGTGTCATCTGCGGTTTATTTCTTTCCTTCAATGAGCGCATACGATCGGAATTGCTTATCATGTGTTTATAGATTTCAGGTCTCCTCCTCTTTTATCGCGCGTCCGTTGATCGGTTCGCTTATTTGAGTTGGAATTAAGTCGTCCGCCAGAACAAGCATGACCGCAAAGTATCAGCGATACACATGTGCACACACTGAACGTCTTGAGAAAGACGATATCAGATACTCGCATTCCCGCCGATGGACGCCATGTCGGCAATGATAAAGACTAACAGCAAGGGGCTCTTCTCGGCCGACTGCAGTCGACCAAGATGCAAGGATGCCATGCGGTTTGCGGATGCGAGATCCCGTGACAGAGGAGACTCTGAGAAGCCACGTGTTCGAAGACCTAAAATAGGAGACGAACTTGATGGGATTCCTGAGGGAATTTATTCACTTGATCACCCGCTCCCATAAATGCGATTTTACATACCCCCTCCATTCGAGACTTGAAGATACGTACCTGCCAAGAAAAAAGTGAGACCTCGTGAGAAACTGGCGTGCATGCGATCAGAGAATTTGAGTGTTTTTCAAGGCTGCCAGTCGCGCTTAACTTAATGAGACATAACTACTCGGCAGAAAAAGAGAAGAGACTGTAAATCACTTTATATGAAAACGAAGCTACTGGTGTGACCGATTGAATTATAGCCCGCTCAGTGTAAATGTCCCAATTAAGTGAATTTCTAATCTCATTATCGTGCCCAATGCAGGAGAAACGCTCGAGTGTTCGGCTGTACTGTGCGGCTAATTTACGTCATGCGATTGCAATCGGTGTATTTTTTTTTGTTTTTTTGCGAAACCCCTGACAGCCGAGTAACCACTAACTTTCTCCCCGAAAAGCTGTGAGTCGAGGCACGAAGATTTCATCAAGATTCGCTGCAGCCTTTGGATGGGAATGTGGAGCAAAACTGAGCAAAGTGGAGCGGGAGCCTTATCAGTGTGGGATTGAGAAATATCACAGCTGAATGGAATGGACGAATTTGAACTGAACACGCAGTGTTCGATAATTCAAACTGTGGTGACATCCGCAGAAATTTGAACGCGTAACGATTAAATATTCAACGTTATCGTTATTAAACAGTGGTTTCAATTGAGGGTGGTGGCATGAATGGCAGCAGACACAAAATAGAGAAAATCTTTGATGGTAGCCACTGTTTCAGTCTTCGGGGTTAGTAGGCGAATCGACATGCAACAACTTAGATGCGATCTAATGGCAGACAAGAGTTTGCATAAAGCTCAGTAACAACAGGAGCTGAAGTTGAGGTGGGGCGTTAGTCCACAAATTGACTTTCTCCTTCGTCAATGTTATGGCTTATTTTGCTTTTTATTCTCCCCCCCTGAACTTCACCATTAGACTATGTCGAGAGCTCAATAGTTTTTAGAGACCCTATCATTCTCACGGCAGTCGGATAGGTTAAGGGCCACATGGCATCAGCATTAACATGAAATAATGTTTTCCCTCAGTTTTTCGTTGCTGAAGATATGATGCGTAGATGGCTGGCTGCGTAGCACCGATTGGGTCCAACTTGCCGTCGTAATTGCAGTGCGGGCTGCAACTCGGTATGAAGATCAGATTTTTTGAGGGAGTGACATCGATCACCGATCACCCAGCAACAATTACGCACTTGCCTTCATCCAAACTGTCCTACGTTGTCGTACTTATGATGTACGAGTACGTATTTTCGTGTGTGTATTAACCGATTTTGATACGTTGGGCAGCATTACGAGACATCGAAATTTTCACGTACTTTTGCATACCTGGCAACGTCGATGTGAGGCCTTTAGGCAGTTCAACAAGAACTCAGCGTCTTTTTCCCAATTCCTCTTCACCCAAATATTTGTAACTGTTCCAACCATAGTCGGGTTCTCCTTTTCCTCTTGATGTTGTGGACACCTTTATGCGAGTTGATGCTGAGTGATTTGACCGGCAAAGTGTGTAGCTGAAGTAAGCTTGATCGTGACAACTGGAAACAACACGCTCCTCACCGACAACTCAAAGACTCAGACAGGACCGTAGGTTGTCAGTCTGAGAAGTGTGACTCAAGTTGATAATTTGCTATGTCTGTTTACGTTCATACAAGGTTCACGACGATGACCACGTATCCCTAGGGCCTTGATGTTGCAACACTTTTATATCAAAGGTCTCCTTTATCTGAGGTTGACCGCCCTTAGTCAGGGCCGGACCCACCATATGTGCAGGATGTGCAAATGCATAGGACGCCACGTTATTTGCGCCGGATTCTGAAACCCAAGTATATCTATCCTCACTTCATCCGTTCACAAAAAAAAAAAAAAAACCATTCACACACAAGAATTCATCATCATCATCATCTTCTGACCCGCATGCTCCATTACACGGAGGTAAACCACGTACCAGAGATCTCCAGGTAACTCGATCCTTCGCCATCGACTGCAACTCATCAGGAGTTATGTCCAAGCGTAACCAGGCGAGTTTTGGGGCAGTTCGCGAGGAGCTCGGCATTGAGCAGCTGCTTCTTTGAACGGAAGGGGCTATGCTTCGGTGGTTTGGTCACGTGGCACGAATGTCCCTTCATCACGACTTCCGAGGCGGGCAAGAATTTAGTTCGAAAAAAGCAAAATTGAAGATCCCATCAAGCCTGTGTGGGGTACGTGATCTAAGTTCCGAAATGTGTAGGCTTGAACCAAACACCTATGCTGCCTTCACAGCTCATCTTCTAGCCGTCCATGTACACAAGGTGAAGTACAATCGTACAGTGATGAACCTCAAGCCGATGGTGTGAAACTTAGTCCGGTCAAGTTCTCACCGATGCAGACGCCACGCAGGAGCCCACACAAATCTAAACAAAAAGATGAATCGAGGATCAACTCAAACAAATGTCGCAGGCGATCCTCTATCAGCACACATTTATGTTAACAAATCCAAACTAAATGGCAGAATCCAATCTGACATACTGTGTAAACAGATCAGACTCGAAATTACAGTCAACTCTCGATAATTTAAAACTACTTGGAAACCCTTGGAAAAGCCTCGATAAATCGAACAAAACCTATGTGTTTTGGTACGCTCCTTAACTCGATGTGATAGGTCAGTCGTGCAGCCAGAAAACACGCTGTAATTCGAAATAAGTCGCTAGGCTCCTCTCAGTAATTCGAATATTTTTGTCGTTTCTGGTTATTGTTCTCTGTTCTTTGCCAAGCTGCCGCCTCCCAAGCCTGGATTGTGACGAAGCATGTGACGCAAACAATGTTAGTAAAAAATTCAACCTCTCAGGACAGATGGCGCCTTCTTCCTTTGGCGAGTCTGTGACTTTCGATGATGCGGTGCTCTGTGTGGCCACGAAATTTTGGCAGCTTCCAAATAAAGAAACAAGAATGAACACGGCTATGTAGAAGATTCGGAAGCAGAACCAATTCTGCACATCGAAGAAGCCAAAGTCATTGTAGTCAACATTCACTAAGAACGGAAGTGACCGACGCTACGGGGTATACTTGGCACTGGCTGTGAAAGACAATGCTCTTGCCCAAGAGTGCTGGAAGATATTAAAATTTAAAAATCACTGATTTCTTTGCATAATGATGTAGTTCAGTGCGTGCTTTGTAATAAGGTGTGAAATCATTGTTGTGTGTAGGGAGGCACTTATTTCGTTTTCGTCCTTCGCCTCTACTCGTCCCTCGAGTTTCGAACTATCGAGAGTCGACTCGCGGTTTTTTGTCCGTCAAATTATGGAATGCGCAATCTGCGTGTTTAAAACAAAACCTACAAATACTGCAACTATCCCATTTTCGCATACTGTCAGATTGCAGCTACACACCAGATTCGATTCCGGAAACAAAAATGTCACGTCACCAAAACCACCACTCACCGGCCACACCGGTCACTGTCCAGAAAAAGAGCCGGCGGGAGAGCACTCGGGAGAAAAGATCAGCACGAGCAATTGCCGGAGAGGTTGAGCTTAGCCTCTCCGGACTGCAGCGCTGACTGAGGAACATACGCAAGTAAAATGACTGCTTAACCGTATAGACAACAATTCTGGTCAGTTACGGCAGTGAATCAGATCATTTTCATTGGAATCTCTCGTCGCTATTGAATAATGTAATGAATGCATGTACTTGAGGACGTGAATCATTGGGGAATTGTATTTTGGTTTCATGAGGAATACACTCAAGGGTTTTTTTCTTTAAATGATGATTGACTTGTATCCGAAAAGAATTTGAATCAAATTGTTATGTCAGAGCTGCTGCGGATGTGAAAAAAAAGTGTAAAGCGGACCATATACGGCTCCCTCGTCCTTTTGACTACGGAAGGTATTGGACAAAACCTGTTGACAAGGGCAGGTATTGTGGAAAAGCTTAACAAATGCCGGCGGGAGAACACACGGGAGAAAGGATCAGCACGAGAAATTGCTGGGGACGCTAAGCTCAAATCGAACTTCAGCGCTGACTGCACATTGGCTCGTGGCTTGGGTAACTTCACAAGGCCATCGCTAGAAACTTCGCTTATCTTAGCCAGATTTGAAGAAAACGCCAATTGGAATGATCCCATACCAAGAGTTTGCCTACAAGCCGAGTGTGTGAGTGTGTTAAGGCTTAACTACAACCGAACGTAACACACTGTCTGCCATACTCTGCGGACAGGAGCATACTACCCAGCATTCAATTCGGCATGAATTCATGACAAACCTCAAGGCTGATACTCCATAAGGTTGTTTGACTTTTTGACTTATTGGAAGGTCGTGACTGATTTTACAACTGCGCCAATCAGAAATGAAGTATGAATGAGACGCCCGACTTCTTCCTGTCTTTCCCCTTCAAATTTTTGAAAACCATTTTTTATCTCGTTTTCTAAAGCCAAATGAGCATATACATTATTTCGTGAATAACTGCCAAAAATTCATGAACACCTGTCAAAAAGTCACTCACATTCGTCGATGGACTAGGGGTCAATCAGCTGTGAAGTCGGCCATCTCTATCTGCGGCAATAAAGTCCCCGTCGTCGTGACACCACATATCAAAAAATATTAATTAGACTAGGGTCAAAGGGAAAAACATTCTTTTTTCCCATTTTTTTTGAAATCATTCAAATCCTCCAGACGCAGCATAAATTTTGAGTAATCTTCCATCGGAAGACAGAGCTCAGAGTGCGGAGAAAACTCCCAACCACGTCGCGGCGGCTATTTGATTCATTTACTTGAAAACTGACAGTTATTTGACATCCATTGCCCATCAATAACAGCAGCAGTTCTCCAAGTCGGTTCTAGTTCACCGACATCTAACCCCGATAAGTGAAATCAATTCAAATTTAATCTAAACACGCGGACATCCGCTTTTGAAGTCGCTTATCTGAATCAATCAATTAAATTTGTATGTACATCTGTCTGTCTGTCTGTGTGTGGATGTTGACCCCAAAGTGCATTTTCTTTGACCAAACTGCGATTAGTTGCCGACGCCAACTGCGTAATGTGGTTTAGTGCCCGCCGATTGACGATTGAATGCCTAATTGCCAAAGCCATGCACTACTCGTCAATGGCCGACAGTCCGACTGACTCATTCTCAGGCGTGACTTTGCTTAGTATTCACATGACGACAAGATGTCTGACAAATTTTGATTGCTCGTTCTACCAAAGTGGAGCAGGGGTTTGCACGACGTGCATGCCTCATGTCGATGTAATTTCGGTTCGCCGCTTGCGACTCCCTGCGTGATTTCCCAACAGAAAGAACCACGGCTATAGACAAATCGACTGGGACCTAGACCTAAATTCCATTTCATCACCCCGTGCGTATCCACGGAAACAGAAACAAAACACCTCCTTGACACGATGTAAACAAGCGAGGGTGTAGCCGCGGTGTATCGCGCAAGTATCTTCTGGTAGTTTTACTCGATCATTCAAACAAATTTCACAATCAACAACAATGTGCACAGGCATGCAGGGGGTGAGACCCATTGGTTGCTGCATGTGGTGGACCGCCCGTTGAGGTTGGCTTCTTGATGACAATCCGAGAAATAGGCCAGCGATGCGCATACACTGTGAGTCTCGTTTTTTGTTGTTAGATGGGATGTTCTTGTACATTGTGGGTCAGGGGAGCACACAATGGCTTGAAAGGATGTGGAAAATGCGAAGAGTGCATGCGGGAATTGTGCTAAGGGTCGATGACACTTATTGTCTGCGACGGCAATGAGAGGACATTTACTGCCAACTATTGTTGGCGTCGATGCGACTTCTCGGTAGTTGGTTCGCAAGGGATTTGCAGCGGAATTCTGAAAAATTTGAGGACGTAGCCAGTTCTGGTTGTACATTATCCGAATTTATGAATTTGTGACTTGATTGTGTCGCATTGGGTGCTCAGCTATTGTTCGCATCAAATGAGGTCTTTAATTCTTTCCCATTTGATTTCCCAAGGCAGTGCACACACCTGGGCAAATTAAAAACTCAGTTGGACGTTTTTTTACGAGCACTCTGCTCAGTCTTTTGACACCGTGAGCAGCTGAATTGTACCATGAACCATCTAACATACGCTTACAACGTCAGCTAAGCAATAAATAGTGTTTGAAATAATTTGCAGGCAGTCTTCGAATGTGTTGTTCAATTGATAGCCTCATGGCAATAAAACTCGAAATAGAGTCAGTTTCACTTGACACTTTACACTAGCTGCTGACAGCTGCGCCTATAAACATTTGTCCGATTCAGTCTGTTCAAGTGTTCCCAACTCATTGAAGCATGTTTGCAGCGATATGGGGTTTAGAGATTCACTTTCTTCTTTTTCATTTTTCACTGTTAAAGGGTGTCCCGAAATTAACGTGAGGTTTGCAGTTGCTGCCATCCGTGGCTTAAGTTGTCGGCAACAAACCAAATTGAACTAGTCGAAATAATGTTTTCACTTCGGCAACTGTGAAGAGATCAATTGAAAAATTCAGGGAGACTGAATTAATTGGAGACACTAAACACACTGGCCGTTCTAGCCTCAGAGTATTGCAAGAAATGAGGCTGGTCAGACATGGGCCGAGTTCATAAACGTCACGTCGTGCGGCAGCCCTGCAAGATTTGCGTTCATAAATGTAAATAAACTGCAGTGACTGTGCAAGGGAGCAGTCGGCTTTTGTTTTGTTGCAGGATTGCAGGGGAACCGAAAAGTGGGCTTCTTCATGCGAAAATGTTTCCTAAGAACATCATATGGAAATTCTCTCATTTTTTTAAAGGAATTTCTGTCATTTGGAACACGTTTTGACATGGCCCTTTTCCTGCGTATTTTGCTACGGTTTTAATATTTTTGAAAGTTGGTCAGGCCATACTCTCCTTAGACATGATGTAGACTTTCATTTTATCAATACAAATATGCACCAAACACTTTTTGTGTCGCCCACTTTGTGTCGCATTTATGAATACTTTTTTGACAATGCTGACTTGGTGCAAGCTTGCGGCAGTATTCGTGTTCATAAATGTATTAAGAGAATATTTTGTGCAGTGCAGGGGCAACAATGTTGCCATTATGAACTCGACCATGATAACACAGCTCTGCTGCTGCCGAAATTGGGTGGTATTGATGTGGTCGATGTGTGCTTTCATCAAAACGGTGCCAAATGCCAGTGAAAC
Organism: Eristalis tenax; assembly: GCA_905231855.2. Taxonomy (NCBI): domain Eukaryota; kingdom Metazoa; phylum Arthropoda; class Insecta; order Diptera; family Syrphidae; genus Eristalis; species Eristalis tenax. The sequence continues at coordinate 25,721,169 of HG993127.1, forward strand.
AAGTCAAGTACTACATGGGACATGGGGCATTTCCAGTCCCTGTACTCTTTAGTTTCGGTAATCAGAATTTGCCTCTTAGAGCGTCTTACTTCAAATAGATTTATTTTTATATGGTTATACAAAAGCACCCGTGCATTATTAGGACCATAACTTATTGGGTTTATAGTCTTATTCGTGCGGTTTGCAAAGAGATGGCGTAACTTGTACTATTCCATTGGAACATTGTCATGAGTCATTTCAGTATATGTCATTCATTTGAAGCGTAAACAACAATAATTTCGTTTCACTCAAATATGTCGAACTTTTTGCCTGAAAAAGTGTTTTTGCGGGGAGTTCTTCTTCATTACTTTAATATGAAGAAAACTGCTGCCGAAAGCCATCGTATTTTGGTGGAAGTTTATGGTGAACATGCGCTAGCTGAACGAACGTGCTTAAAGTGGTTTTCCCGATTTAAAAGTGGTGATTTTGGCTTGGAAGACAATGAACGTTCTGGGCAGCCAAAAAAGTTTGAAGAACTGGAAGCATTACTCTATGAAGATTGTTACAAACTAAAGAAGAGCTCGCAGATTATTTGGGTGCCACTCAAGCAGCCATTTCAGAACGCTTAAAAGCAGCTGGATATATTCGAAAGCAAGGAAATTGGGTTCCACATGATCTCAAGCCGAGAGACGTCGAAAGGCGGTATTACATGTCCGAAAGGCCGCTGGAACAAAAGGACGCTTTTTTTGCATCGGATTGGTACTGGTGATGAATATGGATCCATTACGACAAGCCCAAGCAAAAAAAATCATATGTGAAACCCGGCCAACCAGCCAAATCATATATCCATACCGCGATGGTAATGCTCTGTATTTGGTGGGATCAGTAAGGTGTGCTGCTAAAACCGGGTGAAACCATCAATGGACAACGCAACCGTACACAATTAAACCGCATGAAGACAGCAGTAGCCGAAAAACGCCCGGAATATGCAACCAGACACGCGGTAATAACTTTTCATCATGGCAATGCTCGGCCCCACGTTACTATTCCAGTTAAGATCTATTTGTAAAACAGTGGATGGGAAGTTCTACCCCACCCGCCTTAGCCCAGCCTTGCCCCTTCTGACTACCGCCCTCACTGAAAGTAGAATATCAAAAATTGGCTTGATTCATTCTTGGCTGCCAAGCCGGTGCAGATCTTTTGGGATGGGATCCACAAATTGCCAGAAAGATAGGAAAAAGTCATAGCTTCAGATGGGCAAAACCTTGAATAATACTATTGTGCATGTATTAAGTTATAGACCCAAACGAAATTCAGCCGCATTTATGCAGAATGATCATTCAAAATTTCGCTAAAACAGTGCGTACGTTCCAGGAAAGCCGTGGGGGCCGTTTGACCGATGGGTTATTCCAAAACCCTAAGACTAAATAATGTGTTGTCCATTTAATTAAATTCTTGCGTTAATTATGGGACACTCTTTGCAGTTTTATGAGATCTAATTTCCATACGCAATGGAAGAACATGCAAGACGATCCACAATTTTAAGAAGGTTGCCTGCCTCGGGTCAAATTTGATGGCACCAAGGGCATCCTCGTGGAGAATTCGTCTTGGCATCCGGTTCTACGTCGGTTTGCCTGAATAACTTGGGTCTAGACTTCTAAATCGACGATTGCAGGGTGCAGTTGGTTGAGGGCCCGCCCTTGGTTTGTGTGGTCCCCATTTCGGATCCCAGTGAAAGCAAAGTTAATGCACTTTTGTCTGGTTTTCAAATTTGGTCTAGTCACAATTTGCTGTTTGGATCGAATGAGCGGCACTGGAGTGGTCGATCAGCTGTAGTCTGACTGTGGGCATCACAATGGACCAACATGGTCTTGTTTGATGGTGAATCTACTATCAGCCCCCTCTCCCTAACTGAAAATCAAAGAAAGACTCAAAAACATTATCTACGAAATGCTTCGCCTGCAGTCTTCCTATGTGGACCCAAGAGCTGGACAATAAAGCAAAAGAGTAGAGCTTGAAGACTTACAAAAGAGAAATTGTGGTCATGTCGTCAACGATGGTGGGCTGAAGAAGAGACACAAACCCGAACTCTACGAGTCTTATGAAAATTACTACACTGGCTCGACCACATCGAACGCATATAAACCAATGCTCCAGCAAAGAGGGTCTTCGAATCCGAGTCATCTCTGATTCAAGAGATTACCTAGCCTCTAGCATAAAGTTGTTGGACGCCGGATTACTTGTAATTGATCACGAAAAGTTGTCCAGGACTGTCAGTGAAAACCGTCGTCCCCGTCGGCACATACATATAGCCATGCATCGGTGGCGCCGTCGTCCGAGACCAGTCCATTAACTCAGAGTCAAGCTACTGACAGGGCTCGCTGTCGCTCGGTTGTCCACGAGAATCGTTGACATATCGTGAAGGGGCGACCTTCCTCCAGTCACTAGCCTGAAATTCGGTCAATAAATTCTTCAAGATGGAAGGCGATATGTTTCATGTCATGTCCAAGGTCATTTTCCACCCAATTTTTCCTATTCCACAAAATCAAGTGCAATGCTGAACGAAAAACTTTTTCATGGAAGTTGCCTCTTTCGTGAGACACTCAATTAGATGAGCTGGTTAACTGGTGTCAAACGACCCCATTTACGGGCTGCCACAGGCTGTCGTTTAGATGCCTTTGTGGATAGTCACACGCGTATTCTTGGCTCTGATTTATTTCCCGGATACGAGTGTTTAGAGAGGCACTTTGCACTGCGCCGTGTATCACAACTTCACGTGAATGCTCAAAATTCGACGCTCTGTTGCAGGCCAAACGGAACGTACGTGAATATTTTGAAACACAATATTTGCATAGTTTTCAAGAGATTAATCAGCGGTGATTGAAAATGTCGCCATCGTTTGCTGTCAGGTTAGATGACCTTTCCTCTACGGAGCCGGTGTACGTGTATCTAGCGGTAATTGAAAACTAACGCACACGCTCCACGGCTGGTAATTACAATTTCAATCATCAGCCAGACAAGAGGTTAACAGTTCACTGGCACCAATGCCATTCGGGTATTCTGGCACAGCAGGCAGTGGCCACTTACTGCCTCCTCACCCAGTAACACATTCCACTGATCCACAGCGAGCGGGAACATGCATCAAATTGAATACTGCTTGAACATAAAAATAACGTAGGTCAAGGCATGCCGCATCACCTTCTCTTGCCACACATGCGCATGCAAATTCCACAAGAACATTGCTCATCTCCACCGGCAACATCCACAGACACACACACGCCCCCAGAACTTCGGATTTACCTTAAACCGTGTCCAAGCAAGTGGAAGATCATCTCAAACCCTCGGGCTCTGAGTCATCGTATGCGCATGTGCCACCGGTTAGCCTGACATCAGCGCACAAATATGCCAAGGAAACCACGTCGGCAGGCTTACCGCACCGCACGACGGTACGTATTCCTCAAGCAAAGTAGTAAATGCATTCCATTTGTATAAAAGTGCCGTAAAGCCGGACAGAACATGGCGTGCGAATTGATATTAATCGTCCGGCTTGCGGTGGCAGAACGATTGTGGCACAGTCAACATTATCTCTGTCTCCCCCTCTCTGGTGGCATGGCCAGGCGATTCTTGTTCTTTTGAAAGTCAAAGCATTCATAAATAGTGTTGCTCCTTTGATTTCGCATTGTTCTGGCCATATCAACATGATTGAGTACGCGGAGACAGGGACCAACTGTGCGGTTGCGCTATGACCAGAGCCAACAAATGGCGGTTAGTTGTTGGCGGAATGAAATGTTCTTAAGGAGCGCATGCGCTTGGTATTCAACTCGGTCCTACGCATGCATAAATTCCATACTTTGACTGCTCTGTGGGCAGGTAGCATTGAGCGGCTTTGATGTCATCGATATCGAAATAGCACGCCCTTTGGCGGGATATGGTTTCATTGTTGGCTGACATGATGAATCGTGGTGAGTCTGAAGAACATGGGAGACGATGGTGCGTTGGATTTCTGAGAATTCTTCGGTTGAGCACATTCTTCGGCTTCTTTGCGTGGCAGTTAGTCCGGGGCTGATCTAGTCCGTGGCCAGGAATTATGGTCAGTTGGAACGGTCTATGCCTAGGCGGCTCCATTTACACACTCCAAGTTGGTTGAGATCCTTCTTGTGAGCGACACCTTAAGCGATCTACTAGCCAAGGAGCGAGTAGAGCCCTTCACCTTCTTGCGAGCAGCGCCTTAAATGAGAAAATCCTCTGTTGCGGTGTCTCAGAGTAGAAGACTCTTCAGGGCGGATACAACTACTCTTCATGGCCTAGACATCACAGCCGTTAGATCGATGTCCGGCTGACTAGACTCTGCCGCTGTATAGCGCGTACGATTGGTGGATGAATCTTTCCTTTCTGGCCTCCTGGTTTCGAAGACTGCGCTTGCCTTTTGCTGGCAAATAATCCAATCCTCACGGGATTCGCTGACCATTCCATTCGCAAAACCCTTCTCTGAGCCCTAGCGTGTTTCCGCTCCTCAACTAAAAACATACTTCCCCCATTCTTTCAGCAACTCAATCAGCCCAACCGTGTGCGACCCATTCACGAGCACCCTCAAGCCCATAAACAGCAAGATACCCCTTCACTGGCTGCGGTGCCATGCAAGTCACCTGTTTCCTTCGCATGCCGCCACAGTCTCATCACAACCGCCGTTCATTCCATCAGAGGTCCCGACACCATCGGTCGTGGTGCGTGGAGGTGTGTGCTCACAAGCCGATTCAACTGATCGCAAATTTCTGATAACGACCGCTGCATTACGGGTTACACTCGCAAAAAATGCATAAAATCACCTTAAATGGTCGCTTCCGGCGGAGTCCTCGCGCCTCGTAGTCGGTGTTGTGCCATTTTGTCCATGCATCTACTGCAAACCATCCAAGCGATAGTCAATCGTCAATATCGAACAGCACTTCACGGCGGCAGCAGCGGCGGCATTGTCGTTACGTAGCAGGCGATCAGGCTCACTGGCGGCGCGCACTCACGCTTTAATCTAAAGCACTTTCGTTACGTGCGGCTTGACTGAAATGCGGACAACGAGGCGTTTTAGACGTTTCCCCCGTAATCCGTGAAAATTATGATATTATCGTCGTGGCGCAGGTACAAACCATATCCGGTCTTCAATTGCAACCTTTGCTCGGCACAATAACGACGGCTACGCCGGCAGCCAGCCAAATGGTGGTGTTTGTTGCCATTTCATGCAGTTTCACGGGGGGAAACGTGTGTGCGGACGGCAGTGATCACAGTGATCGCCGGGCGAAATTATTTTAACAAGCAGCCAAGTGCCGCGATGTGTGTGCGATTTATGACGAACTCGTGCTTTGTTAATTGTGAAACAATTAAACATAAACACCAAACAGAACTAACCTGTTTCCGAGATGAGAATAGACTCATGGTGTGTGGGGACGACGATGGGATGCCAGGGGGATGGTTTTCATTGCGGGTATAAATGAAGTGCATACTGTCTCCATGACTAAGCGGGCTTAGCTTGTCTCAGATCAACTTAATGGATAGTAAAACTTTTGACAGCTCCAGTTGGTGCCGCAATACAAAGCCTTGAAACCCGACAACAATGGAGGCGGAGTGTGGCTCAATGAATGTACATAATTCAGTCTTCAATGCCTCACAGCACATGCTCATCCAATTCGTGGTTCAAATTCGACATCCCTATTCCATTCACATTCGTCGAAATGTCACCCGAGTTGTGACATCCAGCCAGCAGTGTGGGGAGTAGTAGGAATTCCAGACTTTCCGGGACATTTCCAAAGCCAGCATGTCTCCGGGAACCAGTTCCGACTGCGAAGAGAATCGTTCCATGTCCGTACCGTCGTCGGAACTGTTTAGCACAACTCTAATCTGTTTTTTGTTGTCACGTCTTCCCTCTTAAACCATTGAGACTTTGCAAGAATACAACAAAAAGGTGAAATAAATTCCCACAAGTTCACATCTTAGAGTAGGCAAGGCATAATTTTTCCAGTTCCAACAGTGTGAACCAGGGTTCACATTTTCGAGACTCTACTGTCTCCGCAGTAGTTCACTAAAACCTGCCCCAAGTTCTCCGTAGATTCTTTTTTGTTGAATTTGTATGAATTTCCTTCTATGAGACATTGCCAAGGTTGATTGGCTTTCAAAACGAATTCTCGACAAATAATGGTTATTGCCCGATTTGTGTCGAAAAGTCATCGAAAATCCCCTTCTCTGACACGATCGTCCAAGACCAATGCGGGAGACATTTGCTGTACTGCACTCAAAAAGTCACGATCCAAGCAATGTGTTGAAAAAATAAATCGATTGAAATGTGTCTGAATGTGGATGTCCCGGCACCAGTGCACATGTTCAGAAATTGTTTCGAAAAACGTCTAGATAAGTAACTGACAATCGTAATCTCTGGCAGAGAACCTCAGTGCGTCCGCAGATCACAGACGACAAGCTCCAAGTACGCTCAAGTAGAACTGAGTTGACTGAGTAGCAGGTCTTGCAAATATTAAATTACGACAATCCCCGCCCTGCGGAATTCAAAAACGAAATCATCTGTTTCCAGAGATGTGAGGAGATTCGAAAAACAAACTGAAGAGCGCCTGAAAGTTTCCAAGAAGACATTTCCTTCACAAATGTTGATTCACTGTTTTCTTTTTGTTGTTGTTTGTCTTTCTGACGAGCAAGATAAGTGAAACGCTGGCGTAACACCGCCAAAAGTTAAGCCCACACAAAAACGGATGCGAAACTATTTATTGTTCATGTTGAGAGATATAGAAGTTAAACACACATTTTCCTCCCGGTTGCACATACGTTACAACGTTTTTTTTTCTACTCATGTCTGGCACATAACACCCTCCGCCACCTCACACACTCTCGCCGACAGAATCCATACGACCGCGACGACGGTGGCGGTATCATGCGGCAGCGCATGATGTGGACACAAACTGCGCGGCGGGGAACCTGTTCCTCGCATTCGCATTCAATGAAAATTCGAAACTGGAAGGAGGCTACCACATCCTACGCGGCACCACGCATAAAATGTTACTTCTTTTCGTCTTCGTCTTCCTTTGGCACTAGTCTTTTTTTGTCTCTACTTGATTTGCATTGAAGGCTGTGTACGTGCTTCCCTATTGAGACACCCAGTGGCACAGGAAGGCGGCAAGACGAACCGGGCTTCTCAAACATTTATTATCCTCCAACCAGTCTCGCGCGCAGCTACTATGTAAATTCGAATAAAATTTGTCAGATTTTTGTTACCTTTGGCGCAGGATATACCCGCCCCGGCCGGCATCCGTCGGCTGGACTAACGCAGTCGGAACGCATATTGTGCAATTTATCAAAAGATGCGGATGAGTCTGCGCCGAGTGTGGCAACACACTTCGCTTCTAATGAATTCAACATGTTGTTCGATTTGTGCGCAAGGCAGGCACACCAGATGTGCTATCGCTTGCCATCGAAGGGATGGCCGAGTGTCCGAAGGACGGACTCGAGTGGTGGTTCGCCGTTGTTGTGATGAAAAATGATAAACATCAGACCGTTGCGGAGGTTTAGAATTACTAGGCCTCTTGGCTGTGTGTACGTCTAAATGGAGCGCTGTGGACGTGATAATAAAGTGGAAAATGCCTCGGTTTTGATTTGGGAAAGCTGCAAGCGACCAACAAGGAGTTGTGTGTGGAGAGTTAGGCTTTTGCGGTCCAGAAATATTTTCCTTATTAATTGAAGGCATTTCTCTTTTCGCCGATGATCGATGTTGCGATATTAAAGATTAACTACCTCTGGGTGGATCGTGTTTCCTGGTTTGCTCTGAACTAATGATAGACTCCGAGGATTAATTCACTGTCAAGCTTAATGCTTTCACCACCGCATCGAGAGATGAATACAGATCGTTGAGACATAACTTAATTGTGTGAATGTCGGAATTGGCATTTTGGTTGCTTTTAAGGAGGAAGAGTCGGCTTTTTCTTGAATCTGAGACGCAAAATGAATCCAGGAAGGCATTTCGAAGACGACATTTCGATCTTTTTCAAAATTATAACAGTTAATGTCCTGTCAGTTGAATGTGACAGGACATGACTGACCCGGCAATCCGAGGTGCACCTGGCCCTATGTTCTACAGTAACCACATGTATTTTGCGTGCTATTGTTCTGTCACGAGCCCAAGAGACCCACGCTCTTATACCGGCTTCGAACGTCAAGGTGTACGATGGTCAGGTATGTCGGCGAGCATTGTCGGCGATTCGAAAGCGGTGTGAACGTGACTTGTGATAGTTGTTCGACTCGGAGGAATCGTTAGTTTGCGACAAAACATCACAGGCGATAGCTACAATTTGCCGGTAGTTTGTTTGCCTCGAGACAGACGTAAAGTCAACAAACGACTGTTGGCAGCCATTGCTCGTATGGTTTGCTCATCAAACTTGGGCCTTACTTGATAATTCGAATGACCATACTCTAACTTCATGCCTTTTGTTAGTCATGCTATAGTTAGGCGAAAGCTGGACTATGAGCAAGAGAGCAGAGCTCATTCCAGGTGCCTTCGGAAGAATACATCTGCGTCGGATGGTCACGTCTGTGCACCGCGAACTGTATTGTGTGTTGAGAAAGAAGGAGTCTACTACATTGGCTCTCTGTCCGGTGCTCCAGACTTTTCGTATCACAGCTTCTCGGTTCGAGGAGGCGAGAAAGACGGAATCGCCGACCTAAATGGCTTCTGATAGGATGTATTCTTGTGACTAGGACCGTCGTTTCCTATCGAAGGCACCTTTCGCTCGGTCTCTGACTGTGCATTTGTCGCAGGCCTAGTAAGTTCGGCTTGTAGAATGGGGCACACAATCCACTATGACACAGCAGCCACAAGCTAATAGCGGAAAAAACACAAACAGTGCGAGTAAGAACATGGTTGGCTAGTATATGGGTGCCCTAGACTAACGATCACTTGAACGAGGGGAGACATATTTCCATCGTGAAATCTGCCTATTCTAAAACCATGCAATAATTAACTCAGTAACTGAGTCGTATTTAAGCTTTCCAGTGTCTGCTTAGAACTACATCCTTCTCCTTGGTAGATCTGATGCCGAACCGGATCAGTTTGTTCTTCGTTAGAGATGTCACTGTGAGGTATGACGTGGAACAAAGCAAGTGTGTCAACGAAGCAGTGCTCAGTATGGATACCCAGAGGTTCTTCCTGATCAGAGCACCCTTCTGCAAGATTAACTGCTTTTCGGTTTCTTGGACATCTAGCAGAGCATTTGACATGTCACCTCCTTAACTTGGTGAGTTTCGTATTTTCGATGTCCGCGACGGCTTTGATTGTTCCATTCCCCGGTTACGTTGCGGCTCTTCCATGCTACTGCTTCTGTTAATGTCACAGTCCCCTAGGACGAAGACATTTTAGTCTAGGTCTATTAATCGAGGGACCTTTCAACGAGGTCACAGTAAGCTCCCGCACCTGTAACCGATTCTTAAAACATGTCCAGGCCCTGGTAACCTTTGTCTGATCCACGGCTGGTGCTGGTGTGTCCAAAGGATGCCTGTCTGAGCATCGTGGGCGATGAGAGTGCTCAGCTGTTGCCAAATATAGCCAGCAGATGGTGTCCGTAAGGGGATACACACCGCGTCGTGGCTCCCGTAACTTTGTGGGTTTGTGCGTCGACCCCTATGGACTTCAACCTACGTTGCCTAGGTTTGATTCCTAGTGCGAGAAAAATAACTGCCACGATTCCAAAATCGAGTCACTGACAATTCTCAAAGAGTCTAACAAAAGCCCTTCAAATTGGCCGTTCGGAGTCGGAAGGTTGTAGGTCCCTTCCACTCGTGACAGAACCATATCACGCACAACACCCGTGGTTGCTGAAAAGCTAGGCCCTGGTCCTCTACGGGCTGTAGCATATTATTAGTTTATCGTATACACTTAACCATGATACCCATTTCAAACTTCCACCGCTGTTTTAGAGTGAACCAGTCATTGAGCCTTTGACAAGTAGCTCTTGAGCTACCCTACTCATCAACCGTCGCCACATTACTGGCATCCGGAGAAGTATTTCTTCCACTTCTTATGTTTTTATCGGTTGCTAAATAACAAGTACTTCTTCGGATCCCAGTTCAAGACCCGGAATCCGTCGTCCAACTGAGTACAAGGTCAGCTGTACGTGAACTACTTTCCCCACCACCAATCACCATTGATGACACATTCCTCGTAGGCATCAAGTTGTCCCTGCTTCCGCTTCTGGGATTTGCGAACCGAACCATAAACATTCCCAACTACAAAACCATCTGCCGCCGGTCGGTGGTACGAATCGCAATTAGATACGCGGCAAGTTACTTTCACCTTTAGTCACAGTTTCAAATTGAAACCAAAGTCGTGCCATCGATAAAAAATTACCAATAAATTTCAGTCAAAAAACCAATATCGACTGCAAATTCTAATAAGACTGGGTTCCCATTGGCTCCCATTGGCAGCCAGGCAACCTCCTTCTTCCGCAGCCAAAAACCTCGTTGCTGTACACGGGTATCTTGCCGGCAGACAGAGTGGATATTTCTTTAATGAAATTCCACAAACAGACGACTTGCACCAGCCGCGCGCGCACCACTTCTGGTAGGTGCCGCAGTAATGTTAGGTGCTCTCCCGGCTAATTTGTTATCCGGCGCAGTGATCACGTAAATTATGTCGAAAAGGCAAAAAGACAGATCTCTTCAGTGGCCACAGCCATGTGGTGCCACAGCAGAATCACTGTGGGCCAATATTGTTTCTTTTGCATTCTCTATTTGGCGAATGTTCGTTTTCAGTTCAGTTCAGTTCGTTTCGTTTCATTTCTTCCTAGCAGACGCAACACCTCAAAACTTTCAAATTTGTCTAGACAGGCACACTGAGTCCCGATTACAACTTCATTCGAGTGCGGTGTCCACTGTCCGGCAATCTGCACTCCGCCATCTCATTCATTGAACGGTATCCGTTTGAAACGAACGCTTAATTCACGATAAATGCAGTTGAAGCCATTTCCATGAAGCGATTGCCATAAATTTTCCTGAATTAAAAGCAGTAATGCCAACCACAACTGGACAGCCAGACGCGCCAGACGATGCCGACGGACGGATGCAGAGCGCAGGCGCAATTTTCTCTTAATTTGTGGAGATGAAATCGAAATATATCAATTGCAACGAACCACCCTCCCGTGGAGAGTGTGTGCAACTCGATTCGAGACAATCTGGAGGAGGCACACGTCCGCAGTTGACCAAATGATCTCAGTGATTGACGTGTTTACCATTGGATTGCATTGTAATTAATTTCGATTTACTGCAATGTTATGCGAAAACGTTGCAAATAAACTAGCCACTCGTATCTCAGGTGGAGAGAAGTGACGTTTTCACAGGATTTGTGTCGGCGATTGCCATCGTAACCATTGCACGCGGATTTACGACACAACACTTCTGTTTCGCTGGATGATAAATTTGTTTTGCCGCATTAACGGCTAAATTTGAAAATATACTTAAACTTTGAGAGACAACTGCGAAATGTGCTCGAAACGTGCCTCGAATTAACGTGTGTACGAGTCACTTTCTCTGCTGTGACAGAGGCGCGGAAAACAGACTCCTCTCGACTCTCGAGTCTCGGAGTCATTCAACTTCGCGTTCGCGTCTGAGAGAGGGGAACGAATTATTTTCGTGGCGTTGACGCTCGCCTCGAATGCGCGGTAACAAATGGAGGAAGGGTGTGAGAATATGTTGAAATGAGGATGAACAGCAGAACAAGAAAAAAACCATGGTTTTGGTTTGTTATTCTTTTATGGCAGCGGTAATCGTCGGAAGGATGGACCAGCAGTGCTTTAAGGAAGATGTGTGTTAATGAGGAGATGGAATCCGGCAGAGACCCACTTCGAGGAGGGGAGAAGTGCTCCATGGAAATATTTGGATGGCACTTAGGCGGTGAAGGTATGTGTGATGTAATTTGTGTCGGAACACTCGAAGGGGCATACTTACAATTGCGAGAATTACGTTCACGGCGTGTCAGAGGGGATCATGCAGATTCATTGAACTTACCTGAAACGAAAAAAGACGAAAGAAAAATGGTTAGCTTTTCGGTTTGTGTAATAAATGGCATAGAAGTGAGGAAGGCGGGTGTTTGGGGACGACGTTGAACCATAAGTGGGAACAAGGAGTACAGGAGTGTCTGCAACAACGTGTCTTTTCAAGTTGTTCTCACATTCCAGGCTTTTCATTAAATTTCTGCACGATTGGAGATATGCGGCTGTGTCCAATTGGGTACCAGCGGGTGGAAATAAGTCATAGGAGGACCAGAAAGGGTGGTGGTTAGCAATTAGTCGGACCCTGCAAATCCCAAAATGCATACAAAACATGGCGCATTTTGTACTCGTTTGGAACTTTTGCCAACAGCTCCAATATTCTTTGAGTCACGCTACAGTTCGGAGTGATTCGGATTTGGAGATCTGGACATGTGCAAGCTGGCTGACGTCTTTAATGTTGTTGTCGTGTTTCCCGCTACACTGGATGGGCCCAATAGACCTCCCTTCCCAGGGCAGCTGGAGTGAGTTCCCACAAGCGAATCCCAAAGAAACGAACAGACTTCTTTCCTATGTAAGTTGCCAAGTTGCCATTCACAGGAACAACGAAACCCAGTGCCACCCTCTTCGCTTCTGAGTGCCACAGTCGCTTGGTCCCCAAAATTGGGGAAAAAGCGGTGGTCCTTTCGAACCTCTGCCTGCACGTCTATTACGCAAAATTGACCTCCATCCAGCCATTGGCTTGGGCTCGGTGGTCAACTGCCCCACAACACAAAACACTAACAAAATGTTCGTGGGTACCGGACGACGCCGAATATCCCACTAAATATACGCGAGGTGCGCCTCTGGTACCGAAAATCTGATGGGCACAAAATACACGAAACGGTCTTTAAACAATAATGCTCCAGAGTATGCACCAAATTAAATGCGGGCGTCCTCTGTTTCATTGTCTGTTGGAGTGGGCGTCCTCTGCTTCTTTGTCTGTTGGAGTAGATGTATCTTCAGATGTATCTACTCATGGCCAAGTCACCTTTTGTACACGCCTGGCCAGCCTCATGTCACCCTACAGTCCGTACAGCTCGTAGTTAATCCTCTCCTCCACACACTTTCAACACAAACAGCACCAGAGAGCGAGATCAGACCAGAACTAAGTTGATCGCTGTTTTGTGTAAATTCAGGGTGGTCTTTCGAGGGAGCGATTTCTTTCCCAATTGCATCGAGAGACCATAGGGCTCAGTACTAATGTTGATTGCACAACTTAGGGAATATGCTACCTCCAGGGTTGCATTTGAGTATTTTACGATCATCTCAGAAATGCCTTTTTTTTCCACAAACTATACCTATTTTTACTGCTCCGATCTAAGGTTTCCATAAATTATAGGGGCTCCCAGATGAATTTTTTCCAGAAAAGTGATATGCTCTGTTCTAAGGTTTCGAGTGATTTTCGAGTGATCCTTAAAGATGTTTAGATCTGCCGATGAGTTGAGCCGTGCAGTTCAGAGGGTACTTGTCGTGATTTTAATGTTCACGTGATTTTAATGTTCATTTAATGTAAACCCTGCGGAAAAAGGGTAAAGATCCTTTTAGCAAGTGAAGCGAGCCACTCACCCCACACCAGACTTTCTTACGGGCCCAAATTCGGCTTTATCACAATAACCCTTTCTTCCACAGGGTCTAACGACTCACGCGAATGGAGCTAAATTAAAAACAGGAACTTTAAGACTTTTTAACCGATTGTAATGATTGTGGACTGATGGCCTGTGGACTTATGACCCTGTACCAATTGGGCATAATGTCGTTTGGTAAAATATCACAGCACTGAGCAACTAGAGCTGCAATCCTCAAAGGTTTTCTGTCTAAAATGAAAACTTTTTTAACGGCGCTTTCCGGAGTTGGCATAAAACTGTAGGCCCCTCAACTCGTAGGAGAACGGATTCTTTTAGAAGCTATACCTTAGTCTGTGAAAGCGTTACAATTCTTGAGGGAATAGTCCCGGCTGGTACGACTAAAAATAAATGTTCAAGGCTTCACCTCTTTCGAGTCACTGGCAAAGCTCAAAGAATAATAACTGTCTATACAGAAAGCTTCTCAAACTTGGCCGTTCGGAGGCGACATAAAACTGTAAGTCCCTTCCACTCGTCAGAGAGCAATGGCACACACAGCAGGAGTGGTTGCTGAGAAGCTCTGCCCTGGCCCTCTACGGGCTGTAGCGCCATCCATATTATTATATCAGTGATGTAAATCATGCTGTATTACAGAGATAGCCGACTCAGATTCTCAAAGCGAATTGACTAATCAGTGACCAGCAGTTTCCTGTCAAAAATTCAGGAATAACTGTCAGAAAGTCTCACAACTTCGTTGGCGGGCAAGGGATCAAACAGCTGTGAAGTCGGCTAACTCCATAACACTTCATTTCTGGGGCAATCACTCCCGCTTCGTTTCGTAAAATATCCACACAAGATTATTGGACAAGCAAATAGTTAAGAGGAAGCTCTGCTTTGTTCAGTGGCATGTGCACATCCGGTTAAAAAGTACACTTTTGAAGTATAATTTATTTGAAAGAGGGTCCTGCGTCAAGAAGCTCTACTCTGCATTTGAAAAATAATCGAAAGTCAAGTGAATTTCCTTTAATTTGTAGCTTTATGACCTCCTGTGGCCTGAGTTGTTGGACAGTCCTCAGATATTTTCTTGTTTTAAGCGCATTACTTATTTCAAAGAGTGTTCGTTCTTGGAAGCGGCAACTTTGAATTGGAAAAGATCACAGAATAATTTGAATAACCATGAAATTGAATCTGTTTAATAGATTAATGTTTGAATACGGTTTCGGTCATTTATTTTTCGTCGAGAACACCGACAACTTCACGCTTCCGACCGCATACCTATCATTCGATGGGGTGCGGCGCAACACTACATGTGTCGGGGCAACGTTTTTTGAAATTTGTATGCAAATAAATTGATGTGTAGAACCGCCTTACAAATGCAGAAGCTGTGAAAGTGCGCCACACAGACAGGTGGGCGAACATCGAAATTCAATGGCTTCCATTTTTGATGGCGGAACCTTAAAAAATACATAAAAGTGCATCCGAAATTAGCCTTGTGTTCTGTTGGTGGACACTGCAACACATCTAGGAAATCGTGATTATTTCTCAGAGATCATCTGCATCCAGTCCATAGTTCACTCAAATTCGAACGTTGAATACAGCGTCATGTTTATCAGACAAGGTCTAAGATCATGCACTTCCTCCTATTCGAAAACTCGATTGTAGTTGAGAGAGAATCACTTGCTCTACATTTAAGTGCAGTCCGTATCATCGACTTGAGTTTAAACGACAATCCGGAATCGATTCAAACAACACTGCATACACACACTCACACACATACACACACACACCAACTTATCAGCAAATGAAACCCATGAAAGGATTAATCCATCACGTGTATAAGCGCAATTAGCAGCATGTGAGCATTGGAAGTGTGGATCGATGGAAATGTTCAACAATGTAGGTCAATGCTAAGAACTATTGGAAAACATTTTGTGCCACTCAGCCAAGAAAGGTAATACGAAACCTCTCCGAGTAATGGAGCACAGACAATTATGTTGATTGACGAACGCGACACATGACTTGCACTGGCCGGGCACCATTTGTACGCCATGTGTGCTCACTCAAGCCTGCTAGGGAATGAAAACAACATCTTACCGCAAATTCACCGCGTTGCGTGATACACTCAATGAGAGAGGTATGAAGTTGAATTAATCCATAGTGTCCATCACCAGCACATCATAATTTCACAAATAAATCAAACAAATAATGGAGTCGCTAGCAGTCAGCTCTCACAGGATTCTTTTGTTCATCTGAACCGCACGGCAATTAATTCCAATCACGCAACCGAAAGATACACTCACTCAATCCACAGGTGAATTGCACATTTAAATATCAATCTAATGACTGAACGAAACACCTCGCTTCAAATTCAATTTGAGTACGATGAGTGGCTGTGGGATATTCGAAATGTACATCGGCTCCACCTTTTTCACGAGACGCACACGAATTGAAATTGAATTCGAAGAGGAGACACACTTTTGGACGAACCGAAGGGAAATGCAAACAGTGAAGCGAAAAAAAAACCACAGCTAGCAACGACGACAACAACAACAACGCGCAACTGTGACTATTTTGTAAACACACCCGATGCGCACAACCAACACGCCCGCACAGTCTGAGTTGACTAGTTTTTATGACAGCACTGCATGAGGTATCTAGCGCCAAGAAGCGCCCAAAAACCAGAGTTCCATGTTGTGAGTGTGACTGCCTAGTGTCTGCTGCATGTGCACGTGTAGGTGTGTGTGCTGTTTTTGAGTCAAGCAAGCGTGGAAAACTGTGAAGAAGAACAAAACGAACGAAATCATGGCATGGCACAGGAAGGCACATGCTGCTGTTGCGGGGGGGAAGGCATACGCGTAAAATAGGTAGATACAATGCATTGAGAGTCTCTCTCAGTCTCTCGCTCTCACTCACACTCGCACTCACTCTCAGCTAAGGGTTGTTCGGGACAACACATGCATGCGCTGTCCTGGAGCACAAATGCACTTGACTCGGTGCATCGTAGAAAAGAGAAAAAAGGAAGATGATTTTCTCACTCAAGCCCCCCTCGAGTTGAAGAAGGAATTTTCCCAACCACGAAAGGTTTCCGAATGAAAGGAGAGAGGGAGAGTTGTTCAACTTAAGACACCCCTAATTCCACAATCTTATCGATTGTGCTGCTGAGATTACGAGATAGAGTCGACGACTTTGACGACGCACAGCATAGTTGTCCTGCGTTCGAGTTTATTGAACTCCCAGCGGAAGAAGTGCAGAGCAGAGCAAAAGAGGGTGAGACTAAGTGTAGAGGGCTGGCCTGGTGATGGTTATTTATAGAGGATTATCCCCTTTTTCTGCAGTAAATAGTGCGGATGCTGCTTTAATGATCATCCTGTTGAATGGTTTGAAACAAAAAAAAAATCTGACTTCATAAGAGTGTCGTCGATTATCTGGGAAAAAAGGAAATTGTTCAACTAGACCGAGGGCTCCACGGGGAATCGGAAGGGAGTGGTATGTTGTGTGAAATGCGCTGGGTTAAGCTGAGGGAACTACCTAAACACAGACTTCTGGCAACCTCAAAGGCTGGGAGAAAAACGACAAAATGCTCATCCATTCGGAAAAGGGTGGTTTCACGGAAATCGTGCGACCATGCAACAGAAGGTGCCGCACACAACTGGGGAAGGACCTTAATCAAGCTAAAAGCCGCTACTCAGAGATCGCGCAAAACTCAAAATGTGTTCAAATGGTTCACGGAACCGATCGGCCTAAGCAACGAGGCTCTTTCCGCCTCGGACAGAAGCTCCACACAAAAAATACGACCAAGTCAATATTTGAGGAATAAATGCATGTCATCCTCGCGAACTTCAGTGGCAGCAGTTGCTTTTGAAGTCATCTGTCCCACGTCAGACGTAAACCACACTCTGTCGTCCCGTCCCACCCAGCACTCCTTGATATCGAATTCCTTCAGCATTTGCATATGAAATGGAATCAGCACATATGCACATGCCGCCTCTTCATTGCGCGCGAACACATGTTGACAGCGTTAGTCTCAAAATGTTGTTTTTCTGAAATCCGACACCCTGCTGCTTCGCCACACGACTAATTATCCAGATTGCACAACAATGGGCATTTTTTCACAAAAAAAAGGAAACCCTCCACTTTTTGTGAAGAGTGTGGCATGAATGCACCCTTCGTGCAAGCTCACACACAGAAGGCAGAAGAAACTCATTCGAACAATGTCAAGGTTTGTAAGCACATCGTCAAGTGGTTACTCCACACAACACACATCCACTCAGTCATTACAAGTACGTCACGATATACGAATCTGAATCTCGCTCCCCATCGAAGGGACACGTCGTCGTCGTCATGGTTTGGTGATCCTTGATTACTGAGCAAAACACTGTCACCCGAGTTTGACGGTAGTTATTTATCCACCCACAAGGCGCGGTACCACCTCACTCTGGCTCCAGCCGTTATTGCTCGAACTGAGCATGCGCACAGCGACGGATCTACGGATTGTTCTTTGAGCCCGCAGAGCATAGTCACGTTATGCTCCACCATGCGTGGCTTACATGGTAATTGCCGCCTGTGTCCCGGTAATGAATTGAAATCATAAATTTCATGACTGAGAGAATTCACTGCAAAACAATTTTCATTTTTTGTCCAACGGGTTGTAAGAGTTGTAATCTCCTGCTTTATCTCAATCCGATGAAAGTTGTTGTCCTTAAAAGGAGCTGGCGCATGCCAACGAACACAGGCCCCACAGCATGCACATGCATGTGGATGTGGGTGTCTGTTAAGTGGACTGGTTCACTGCCATTTTTAGAGGTTGTCTGCTTGATGAGAGGAGACGGATTCTTTTGCACGGGCTTTCAATTTAATCTCGTTTTCATGATCCCTCAAGCACATTAGCCGGCAGAAGACATCTTATGTAAAGTGTTACATGGCACAAGTGCCCTCGCGTTATTTAAGCCATGAACAAGTGGTTTTCGAAAGGCCATTTCTGTTGTGCTAACCGGCAAAAATGCGTTAAAGCAACCGTATGCTGACGATGTGACTGAAGAATCTACGGAATTAATTTTAAAGATTCTGTGGAAGTTCGCTGTTCAGTCTCCATTTTTGTGAAGTGAACCTGTTATGTGCATTTTAAATCGACCATTAAATAGGACTGGGTGAGAAATGTGCGCTAGTCGCATATTTGCTCATCTCGAACGGATAAAGATGACAATCTTTTTATTTCTCGGAATAGAGACGAAGCAGACAAGTTTTCTAGCATCACATTGATTGTATGGCTTTGTCGTTGTCCTCAATGAGGGACTGCGAACAGCATGACAAGGTTTTAGTACACTTTTAGTACATTGTCCAATTCGAGTTTACAAGGCTGTTAACTATGCCCCTGTAAAGATGGCCTTCAAATCAGAGAAAGGCAGGAAGAAAGGAATAAGTTATCATGGCAGCAAGTCAGCTGGGTCTTAGTGACTGGAAGCACCTTGCCCAGGACCCTCAGCGATGGAAGGAATCACTGGCCTGATAAGTCGGCAAGTAGACTAAGTTTCCACTAGCATTCTACATTCCGAGACCCTTTCTAGACCCATGTCACTCTTACACTCAATCTTAACCTCGCGCACAGAAATGTCCCTCTCGACAAGACATTCATACAGAAAGGCAGTCATATAAACAACTTGTAGAAAAGCTTGTCGTACGACAGGCAGAATGCTTTAATATTTGAAATTCCAAGTTTGGTCAATTGGGATATCCTGGTGGTCTGGAAGTTTGGATACAGAGAGTTCTCAGATTTGCGAGTAATTTAATTGATGGTTCAGTTCAGGATTTAACCACTTTTTACTGAAAACTCAGGGTACTACTCAGGGTATTTTCTGCTCTATGTACACAATACAAAAACCGTTAAACAAAGAACATACTGTGTTTACAAGTAGTTGCAATTTCTGTAACTGACAAGTGTTACTCGTGCGACCCACAAAAACTTCACAAAAGCTGTTTTGGGACTGACTTCGAATAGCTTCATGGTGATAAGAGCGCTGGACTATCATAGATCACCAGTGTTTTCTTTCCAGCGATCGGGAAAACATTTCAGGCCAAGTTAGCACCCAAGCACCTGCTCGTACTTTGCTTACCAATCTGCTGCAAGTATTCTTTGATGGTCGGCCAGAAATGGTTAAGGGTTAAGGGTGATTTCGACTTGCCTCAACTCTCAAGTTGCCATCGTGAAAGTTGTTGATTTTCCCGTTCGATGTATGTAAGTCGAATAATCATAATTGGTGGGCTTGTAATTGAAAGATCATCACACCTTTATATTACGGACCTCAATATAACGTTTTCCTCGGTTTTAAATATTTCAAAATCCCCTGGAACTTCCCGGAAGAGCATAACGAAAACATGTGTCAAAAACCTCTTTATAACGAATACCCAGTCATTGTAGAATATAATGGCTCGCCTCTATTTAACTAATTTATTAACTAAATTTCATCTCAAACGTTCATTCTGTCTACTGAGACTAAGTAGTCACTGAGTTAGCACTCAGGAGTCTCATCTGCTCGTGCAGTACTATCGCTTCCTTTAGGAAATCTATCATGAAGGTTCTTACTTTTGCAAGAATTTGGGTCATAAGACAGCTAAGTCAGCTTACGCCAGCTAAGTCACTTTGTCGCAAAAACCAACTAATTCCAGGAGCATTGCAGTCGGAGATTGTGGTAAGTGCAAGTGTGACTGTTCTGCCAAGTCAGCCGCCTTAAAATGCCTCTGGCACTACTTTGAAGCTTGAAGTTAGCAATGAGGTGACACGTGACAAACTTCGTAAGAAT
The DNA here is from genome assembly GCA_905231855.2 of Eristalis tenax. NCBI lineage: Eukaryota > Metazoa > Arthropoda > Insecta > Diptera > Syrphidae > Eristalis > Eristalis tenax. The sequence continues at coordinate 25,741,572 of HG993127.1, forward strand.
AAAACCCTCATCCTTTGAAAAACTGTGAATTATACATTTTTGTTTAGATTTATTTGAAGGCTTTTTTTCATTTTAAAAAATTGATTGCAGAGCTGGCTTAGTTTGAGTACTAAAGCAGCGCCCGTTGGCAATAAAATAATTAAGGAATTGCTTAAATATGCTTCGCCTATGGAGACCGTTCCTGACCTCTGAAATACATCATAGCAGGAATAACAAAAACTTAACCACTACTCCCCACTGTCCTATTTTTATTTTTTATTTTATTTATAACATTTTTTTTTTAATTATAATTTATTCTTTTTTTCACATTTAAGGACTTTAAAGCTTTAAAAAAAAAATTGAATATAGTGTCCTAAAAACAGGACTGTGGGGAGTAATGAGTTAAGTAGGTATCGGGTATTGGTGTCACTGTATTTGCCGACGAAAATAACTCAAATCCGCTTCATTTGGCATCAAAATACGTGCACTGGATTAACAACTCAAACACGTTCAAATCACATTTTGCCTGATATCTGCGAAGCACTCGTTAATTGTATTAATTTGCATAATAAACAAAAGCTGAGAGGATGTTCATGCTCTAAAATAAGAATTCGGAGAAAGATATTTGATCCTGCGAATAACTTTAAAAAAACAAGTGCAGCCGGCAGCAGCTTGAATAAATAAACAAATTGGACTTTGACTTCGACTCAGGCATCGAAATCAAGCCCACCAACATTCGATCAATTCAGTCAATGAACTGAGGTCTTTGCACAAATATGCGTTCATTGAGTATGAAAATATTAAAATCGCACACAGTTGTGAAACGTCATAGTGGTTTGTCTTGGTAAGCCGCTAAGGTGAATCACTCTATTGACAACATTTGCTTTTGATTTTGTATTTAATACCTTTTCACGTGTTAACAATGCCTTGAGTCACGACACGACCAACTGGCGCATGTTAAAACATGCAAATGAGCAATTCTTTGAATAGGTGCCATAATTATACATGCAAAAATGTCACCCACTTTGGCTGACAAATGATCATTGCCTGGCAAGGCAAGTAACCGATCTCATCTGTTTTGAGGGACGAAGAGATGGAGTTTCATCAACAATCAGACTCCATCTGCCCCATCGGAGCTGCATTCAATCAAAGTTCCCGCACTGAGATTGACACACATTTGCTGGGGAAAATGGGACGCCGCGGCTGGTTTAAATGAGATCATAAGAATCATGAATGTACCAATTGAGAGGTTAAATCATGCTCTTTCCAGTGCATACGCGTTGTTTGTCATTCAATTTGAAAGTACGTGCTAGCGAATTATGAACACACATATGCAGACGTCGTATGTCGCATGTATGCCTTAACTTCGTCAGCTATCTAGGCGATTATCAGCAACCAAGCGATTCCGTGGAATTCTGTCTTTTGATAGCATTGTCTGCGTAGAAGGCAAATAAGCAATTTTTGGAATTTTTATATCAGCTTCAATCGAACTTACTGAATTGGCACCGAGCTCATTTTGAAAGTGGGTTTTTACGGAAATGATACCGAATTGAATTGGGTGATTGGCCATTAGGATCCGCGATCCCTCTTCCCGTCTCTGTTGATTGTAGGCTTGAACACACTTTCCTCCTTCATCCTTCCTGTCTCTTCTCTTCTGTCCTATCTTTAATTGTCAGCCCGTGGTCTTCTTTAGGGTATTAGGCTTTTTTCTCCTCCTCTTCTATTTTAGCTAAACATAGGCACGGTATTTTTGTTATCCACGCTGGAGGGGACTTGTCCGACAAACTGAGTCGTGCAGAGGCTCTCCAACCTCGACACAGAAGCAACCCGCTTAGCCTGCTGCACAGAAATGGCTTGGAAATGACACGATTTTGGGTTCTTCTTCCTTCATGCAGGCTTCCCTTGTGACGCATCTGTCCGGCAATCGTGCCAACGTCTCCAACCTCGACACAGAAGCAACCCGCTTAGCCTGCTGCAAGGAAATGGCTTGGAAATGACACGAGTTTGGGTTCTTCTTCCTTCATGCAGGCTTTCCTTGTGGCGCATCTGTCCGAGGCGTTTCAGTCTAGGTTGGAGCTGGGTTTTAACTGGCAACATGCTTGTCCTGCATTATACGGAGCCGAGGTAGTATTATTGCTCCCTCGGCTGCTCATTGCAATGCTCTATCCACGACGTCAACATGCGGGTTAACCTGAGATTCAATCAACAACGCGCAGTCCGGAGACGAGAAAGACGAGTGCTTCCTTTCCTCGAATTTATAGCTGTTGGCCCCAACTTCTATGTGAGGCAACTGTGAATTATTCAAACCGTTTCAGAGAACAGGAAGTTTGTCCTGTCGCGTTTCCCGAATACATCTCCTCACCCAACTCAAAAACACGACTTCACCGCAAACGCAAACCCACCAAGCTACGCTCCACATTTTGCAGTAAACAACTTGGTACCAACTCCTCTTGTCTCGCAGAATGTAATCATTGCACACCCGCCCCACCGTTGCTTCGCAGCTCAAAGGAACTCTTTAATTTAAAAGACCCTTCGCACAGCGACCATCATCAAACCCTCTTCAGAATCAGTCTCTTTTTCCACTCTCCTGCGCACAGCAAGCGATTTTAATTAGCGGAACTGATGCTGCACATACGCCCACCGTCACCGCATCACCAGCTTCATCCCAATCGCACTCAACTCGTGGCTCATTCAGCATCCTAAGTTCCCATTGTCATAGTTTACGTGTGCTACTCCGCTAATTGAGTCATTTATGAAAGACTATGACAGGCATAGAGCAAAAAATCAGCATTTTCTATGCCAAAGCAACCAGCCCCCACCACACTGCAACTGTCGCAATGTTGCAGCGCTGACAACTTCCTTGCGCACCATTAACGTGAAGCATTTCACGAATGCACATCAAGTGCTGCTCTCCACTCCCGGTGCAATGTCGTGTGTTCATGAAAAAAAAACTCCGCTCTTCAGATGAAAGTCAGAGCATCTATGTATGCCCGCCCCCCGTGCACAGAACAATGCGTCACAAAACGAAACGACAAGCAGCCCTCGGCTGGCAACAGGCAAGCAATCAGAGCTGGTTTCATTTGAATCATGTCGCTTTGGATGAAGAAGATGCTTCGCGGCACTGCGATGAGGTTTTGACTTTCCGCAGCTGTCGCCGCGCATAATTGCTGCTTCCTGTTCAATAGAATTGGCTGATGATCGCAAACAGTGCTCAAGATTGATTGTCAGTCACAGTGATCTCCAATTAGTGGGCTGGGACCGATGGTTGAGACGAATTCGGCTTGTTGAGTGCCGGGCAATTTATGCAGTGGTCAACTGGTGTCAATTTGACTTCTGGTTCGTCAGCACTCAACTGACAGTGAAATTGGCTCGGGCTCCAGTTCAGATGCACTAGCTACGGTGACGAATGGAACTTAGGTGGTTCATTGTAATGCCCTTTGGTTCACATGGGTTCCAGTATGACTGGTGTCGAACCGGAGCTAAGTATGAAGTGTCTTCTGTCAAGTCACTTCTGTCTTCATCTTTGTCTGATGACGTTACAATCCGAGAAGGAACCGGGTCTCTCCAGCTGGCACGAAAGCTGCTTCCAAATACGCATGGCAAGGATGCTGACTTCTAAACTTGTGTGTCCTTTATTGCGTTGTCCTTATGACGCGGAATCATAGATTCTTGTTATGTCTTCTGACAAAGACATCAAGCAGAGGAAACGTCAGAGACATCTATCCCTTCATCCTCCATGAAGCTTCTGCAGAAGTCGTATTGTGATGAAACTCCTGGTGTGATGACACAAAGAGTTCAGAGTTTAATGAAGTACGTCAGGACCTGTTAAAGCGATCATGATTTAGGACGGGCCAGTTTGGAGGTTTGGCCAGTTACCAGTCACACCGTAGTAGTGAACTCGGTATTATGCCTTGGTAGCAGGTGGTTGCTGGCGGCTAGGAGATCTCCATTGATGCAAGCTCTGTGGAGTGGGAGGGCAAGTGAGTGCTTGAGTATCTCACGCATGAAATTTCTCTGCGGCTTGTCACTCAGCAAGGGTTGAACTGGTCATCCGAGATCTCTTCTAGAGACGATCGACAGTTCGATTCAAGACAAATGACTGCCCGACAGTTCGTAAAGAGCGGATTTTACATTTAAGCCTTCTGAATGTTCCCCGTGTTGCCATGAACTTTTTTTTCTACTTCTGCAGTCCGTTGTGGGGCTGGGCGTTAGCCAACAAGAATCTCCGGCTTCCGCAGACACAACAACTGCCCCGACTTGGACACAACTGAATCCCTGGTCGTTCTCCGGCTAGCTACGAAGTTTTATCTGCCCACTGGGGTCTCTTTTTCGAGGACATCATAAATTCTCTTTACCCCCTCCATTCATTAGAGGTTACTTCCGCACCAATGCCAGCAAAACGCCCCAATGACGGCTCACTATGTTCTGTCAATCACATCGACGATGTCATCCGCGCATGGTAACAACTGAACGGACTTGTGGAAGATCTTGGCTCCGCTGTGAGCCTGTGGGACCCCATTTTCCTAAAAACCGGTTTGAAGAAGGCAAGCGACAACGAGTTGCCTTACCTTTGGCCCTCAATTGAGACTTAAGGTCTCGGTGAGTTCGTTGCAAACCTTGATGGAGGAGCGAGAATTCTTCACCACCGTCTGCACAAACTGACGAGTACCCAGAGGGATCTTAGTTCGTGTGGATCAGCGAGAGAACCGATACTGAGACCATACTTTCCACCCGCCGACCACACTCTTACAGATGAGCAAATGCGTGCGCCCACCCAGGTCACTTACCACGGCTCTCAGTGGACAACCAGTCCCAACTAGGAGCTTTATTACATCAGCCTCGATATTGTAATCTTGCCCTCGTCTAGGTCAGGGGCGGACATCTCCTCGATTATCGCCATGTTCTCCGTCATGCTATAATATCCTGCGAATTTTTTGTTGAGAGAACACCCCACTTCGAGCTCCTATCTCAATTTTCGAATGGATGCAACTTGGTTTACACTTCTCGTCACACATTCGATTGATGGGTCCAACACTGTTGAGGCTTCTCCAACCAGCTGGTTTGGGCAAACCAAACACAATTACCTCAACATCAACAACTGCAGTCAAGGCCCTCGAATGCCACGAGATACAACCTTCTTCTCGACATTCAGATCTCTTCACCCGGCTTCAAGCGTCTCAAGCGCTCAGCAATCACCATCCATCGCCAGAGGTAAGCAGCCTACCTTTCGAAACAAAAACAAGATAAAAAAGGCAAATTCCCCGTCCGTTGACCGAATCAACGTCCGCTGAATTATCCGCTGCCAGAAAGTGAGGTCGCCTTACGCAACCTGACACTAATAACCCCCAATTGACATCTATGCAAATCGGAAGCAAATTACCGCTACCATCGTCACGCTCGCGCTCACGCTCAAGACAGCACTTGCTCGTGTTTTTTTTTTCCGTTATTTTCTTTCCCGTCGATGTCGAAATGTATGCGCCATTTTTTCGTTCGTTTTTTGTTTCTCGCATAACGGCACCGTGATCATCGGCACTTCGGGCTGAGAAGGCTAATTGAACACACAACTCTTCGAGCGGTGAACAGCACCCGACGACTGCCAATTACCCAGTGCGTCCAATTCATTTGCAAGGCGCCCATAAATCCGCTCCAGGCGAAACGACTTCGCGCCATCTGCGAGTGTGGACTTAATGTCATGCAGTGGTTCCGCCTACGCGCACTCCTGTCTGCCTGTCTGACTGTCCGCTGGAGCGATGGATCCACGTCAGGTGGTGTTTAGTTGTTTGTTTTACCCGCTGACTGAGTTGGCGGAGACCGGAGGGGGGCTTCACTTCATTCACTAGGTCTGTGAATGAATCCATACTGCGCAACAGGATATGGTGCAGCAGCAATGCAAATGACATCCCACGTTCATTTTCGCATCGGACACTCGGGCCTCGGGCATGGTATTCTGCTCAAATGTTGATTTAGTGTCTGGTTGCGAACCTTGCCCTGCGCTCCCATGACAGCGCAGCGATTTGACATTTCGAAAGGAAATCACTCAAGTCACTGACGAGTTTTCGGTTTCGAAACGCGATCGTGTTTCCGAAGCCCAACGCTCTATTATGTCGGTCAAGAGCCAAACACGAGACGTCCGCGTTTGTTCACGGTTCGGTTTGGATTTGATTTACCAGAGGATTGACCCACATACACGACTGGCGACTGGCGCTTGTGATTGTGCTTCTTAAGGTGCGGACCAAGGGATTCTAGGTTAAGTGGGTGAACTTGAAATATTTGTTGAGGAGAAGAGTGTCGGTCGGTCGGCCGGCCGGCCAGCCAGTGTGTTCAGCTGTTGTTTTCGATTTCTGCGGAAAGCCGATTACGATGATGCATCGACACGATTTGTTTCACTGCACGACCTACGAAGGGACAGCGGCGCACGGCATCATTCTGGGAGATTCCAAATGTGCCGCTTTGTCATTTCGTTCAGCAATCGAGGCGAGCATTTTTATTTTTGTTTTACTTTCGCTTACTTTCCCAGTGAACTGAAATGCGAGTGAAATGGTGGGAGAGAGATACATATCTTCGGAGTGACGCTGTACTACCGCTGTGCATGCCGGATGTGTGCTGGACTTGAGATTAACTCTTAAGTGGCTGCATGAGATTGGGGAGATTTGGATTCAATCATGTAAGAAGTGCGGTTTGACACAGCTGACCTCGTTTTGTTGACTGGTTGAATGCAGTCATTAGTTAGATGTTTTCCTATTTAGATTGAAATGTTGTGATGGGTAGACTGATGGAGCTGTCGGCTTTCGAGCAGGTGAGCTCGTATATCGGTTCATTAGCGTTGATCTCTAAAGAAAGGCGAAGTAGACTAGCAAATTGGCAAATAATGGTGGCACATCAGTCCAAGTCCACCTTAGACTACAGCAGCCACAGCAATCTTTAGACTGACTCCGACACGCTAAGTTTGAGAAGCTTCGCCTAGACGAAGCACTAAAGGGCTCCAAGTCTCGGAGCGCTGTAAGAGGGGCTGTGGATTATAAAGGGAATGGAACGTATCTAATTAGAGTCGTCGCACGCACCCACTGCGCAACAGAGGTCATCATGGCACGTGCAACATGGAAGTTCTAAGAAGGTACTCGACACTTTCAACTTCCTTCCGATCTTGACCAAATACAGAAGAAATTGGCGAAGTTTAAGGAGCTCCTAACATGATTTCCAAAAAGACAGTATTCAGTGACGATGGTCACCATCACGCTGGGGAGCCTTTGGGAACAGTTGTTGGTCCCAAGCTTTTTCGCGATTTCAAGATCAGGTCAAACGATTCAAACGAGTGTCTAATGAGGAATCCCGAATTAAGGGAGAATTATCAAAAAGGTTTTGCTTGTGGTTTTGACTTAGGTCAGATCATTTTAAAGGTCTTCGTATGTTGTGCTGGGGTGAGGTTAGGTAAGGTAGGACTGCCTACAGGATGCTGCCAAAGTAGGCCCATTGTCATACATGTGTTCGCTTCAGTTGTGTCATGCTGGGCAATCACTGGGCAACAAAGCGTTAAGGCTGGTGGTGCCTTCTAGTCATTTATGATTGTGTGTACCTTAAGTGGATGGTAGCGATTGGCATGGAAGATGGAACGGCTAGAACGGGTTGCACCAGAATAGCGTGCAGTATGTCATAATGTCCCCGCACCCACATGAGGTGTTTGCTAAAATACTCAGCCATCTCGTTAAGAGGCAACGTCTGGTTGTCAGACGTCCAAACCAATCGAGAATGAATGCTGTTGGAGAATTTCTTCTCGAAGACAGCTTGAGGTAGTAGGCGGTCAGTGTTGTTAGCAGTTGTATTCGTTAAGAATGGTTGAGTGATCGCGGGTGAGTTCGGACCACAGACCGAGTTTATTGAGTCGCAGAGCTGTGCTGGATATGTACGCAACTTAGAAGGACTTTAAGAAATTTTTCATCAACCTGTAACGCGCAGCAACAAGAGGGATGCTACTGTCTTATCGCGATCCACACAAGTGTATCGCTAGGTGCCTCGCCTCGCTTTTAACCCCCCATTGCTTCATTCCCCTGATGATAATATTCGTGCCACCATCCACAGATCACAGGTCCGGCACCAGCCACATGTCTCTCCCAACAATAAACAACAGACAGTCGATTGAGTAACCCGCAGTCCAATTGCGAGCATGTTCGCGTTCACACAAATCATTTGAAATTCAAAACCACCAGGGAAACCCTGGCCAACGCGATTACTCATCAAATGCCGAAAACAAAATATTCGAAATTAATTATTCAAAGCATTGCAGTAGCACGGCTTCACCTCGCCAGCACTCAACTCAAGCCATATCTATCGGACATTCCGTAGCCATAAACAACACACCGACTCACCGATTGACTACGTCACTTTGCGTCCCAATTGATATGCCACACATATAGCTTAATTGGAAGAAAATAATTGTAGGCCACTGTGGAAGGCCAATCAATAGGCCACGACCATGTTCGGAGCACTCAGAGTCGATAGCACCGAGACAGCCCTCACAGCCTGGCAGCTTTCATATGCGTTTTGTTAATTACTCTAGTTTACATTCCCAGTGTTCAGTGTTGGATCGGCCCAGGGAGACGCTGGATCGATGATCGCCCGGCCGATCGGTAGCCAACTGTATCTGTCGAAGCCTGCACACATATCAAATGCACTTACCGCGTGCTCCATATCGATGACAGGCGGAACGGCAAAGACCGCGTAAATCAACAGCGGAGACCCGCAGCGATCCCTTAAATGGCAGCGGCCGGGCAGCTGGGAAAAGACTTATCCACTCCAAACGACCATTTGTGTGACACCAATGTGTGGACCGGACAGCGAAGCACGGTGCGCGACTATTATCGCTTGACCCAATTAGCCATGTGCGCTGGTGTAGAGCTGGTGTGCCTGTCAGTCCCGTCAATCCGAATGGTGAATTGGTCTTTCATCAGTCAGTCGTCGTTCGGGGGAAAGAACAAACGATAGTTGATAGCCAAATCGGAGACTTGCCAGCAGTTGAACGCATAAAACATCAATAAATCTTAGATGCTTTCGCTTTTCCCAGCCGTGCGGTTGCGTTCGCTTGTCGCCCACACTCGGCGACTGTGCGTTGAAAGAGAAAAGCGTTCCCGGAGCTGGACATGGAATACGGCCCATTAGCACTGAGGCGACCGATGCGTATGGATGTGAAATGGAAATTGGGTCATCCGTGCAACTAGCCCGGGTGGGACGCGCATACACACGATGGATGGTGACTGTGCATCAAAGACAATCATTTGTTTACGATGCTCTGGGGTTTTTTCTTGTTATTGATTGTGAAGATGAAGATTGCTTTTGTTTAGGTTAATTTTATCGAGTGTGCGTTCGTTGGCGTAATGCGACCGAAAGATAAGACCGTCGGTTTACGGTGTCCGATAGCCGAAAGGGCACCTATTTGTGGGAAAGTGTGGCAACCTTTGGAGGATCAAGCGAACATCTTGTGGATGGAAGGCACCTATGTTTGGACAGGAATACTGGGCAGTCGATGGAGTTAACTACGGCTTTCAATAAGCTAGGTGATCAGATGGAAATTGGGAATTCAACAGTGGTGCGGCGATGGCATGTTCTGTTTCTTTGTGTGGCGCTACAATCCACGGCGGACTCGGCTAACAAGCTACCTCCTCCAGGTATGCACACCAAGTTTGTTGAGGTCCTGCTTCACGTGCGCAGGCCACCTTACACACGGGTATCCTCCCTTACGTTCTCCCTCAGGCTCCAGTGGGTTAAGCGGGCTTACGCAAGGGGTATTGTAGCATATTTGGATCGACTTCTTGCGCACATCGACAAGCTTGCGGAATGTATTCGCCACCTAAAGTCAGACTTCACAAAATCAAAGAAAAACCAACACTCCCCTTGATCCATTTTCAAACTCCCCACGATCACTCCGCGTAGACCTTCAACGATCGCCCCGAATGTGAATAGCATGCAAAAACATTAATCTCTACTTCACACGCCCTATTGCCTCGCAAAGGTATCACAAATCCCAAACATCATCAGTTCGCGTACTTTCCCTCTCTCGATCTCGATCGTTGTGGGATACCCCAAAGTGCGGGCAATTCAAAGTCTTAACAAAACATCACTCAAGCGCTGCTCCATAGGTACCCCCAAGACCGCTGGATACCAGCAGACATCGATCAAATCTATCCATCCATGCATTCACTGCAGTGCACAGTCACCATGCCAAGGACCCTCCTTAAACACGCGCAACATGCGTGCGAAATTCAATCGAACACCCCACCGCGACAAAGTCACTCAACGCGACTCAACCCTACACACGGTCTGCGGACAAGTGATGTCAGTGCGTGGTCGGGGCTGAGTACCTTGCACCATCGGAGGTACACCCAAAACTCCACACCTCAGACGGCTGTGTAATTCATAATCTCCGGCGGCAGCGACTTATGCAAAATGCCAATTGCAGATTGGATTGGAAACTATCTTAACCAGAAATATTAGACGTAATCGGCATCAAGCGGTCATCAATATTAAATGGTGCGGAGCAATAGGAATTGCGGACAGTCTGGTTGAGAAGAAATAAACGCGTGTGTTTCATGGGACGTTGCTCGACGTGAGATGTTCTTGTTTCTCAAAGCTTAGACTTAGATGACTTGACTTCCTGTGGAAAAGGGATGCGTAAGTGCACGCGGAGTTCAAATAAACAAAGCGCTGTCATTTGGAGAAATATTTCCTTGCCTGACAGTTGCTTAAGATGGCTGGGCCATGTAGAGCGCAGCTCCGATCTGAACAGTCTTCAACTCCGAACCTGTGGATCAACGCAACAGAGAATGCCCGCGTGTAAAGAGGCGCGCCCAGTTAGAGAAGGTTTGCCAGAGATCCTGAACTACTAAGCAATCTCGCTTGTTCACACTGAATCAGGCGCTAATAATAATAATAATAATAAGATGTTTGGTGCTACAGCCCGTAGAGGACCAGCCCCTATCCACTCAACAAACCTCTAGTGCTGTGCGTGCTATGGTGGCGGAAATCTACAGTCTTATGTCGACTACAAACGGCCAATTTGAGCAGCTTCTTCTAGACAGTTATACTCTTTGAGCATTGTCAGTTACTCGCAAGAGTTGGGGCCATGGAAACTATACCGCTCGCACCTGGAATAGAGCCTGGACTGCGTAGGCTCATGTACGTAAGGGTTGTCGCACCTACAAACAACACCACGGCCGTCTGACAGCTAGCTAGGAGCCATTCAATTTCGAATAAAAAAATAAACCAAGGGATCTCCCCAAAGCCGCTTGCCTTATGCTCATTTAGGTGTTCTTAACCGAGCTAGGAAGTCAAGTGACGCTTCCGCTTTTATCATTAACAGTCGTTGAAGGCCAGGCAGCTCCTGAGGTACTCACACACCACAACTAAAGTAGAGTTGAAGCAGGGAAAATAGCGTACGTTCGACTGTCCACGAATACAGTCCCTTGCTGGGACAAATTCGATGAATACACTTCTTAGCGCAATGAACGCAAAGATCTTGGGACAAATCGCTTATTTTATTGGCGATCCATAGAGTCGCCTAACACATTCAAAGCCAACAGAATTCATGTCCGAAGACATGAAAGCTTGAAAAGGTGATCTAAAACCTTGCTTCTCAGAAGACTTTCATCAGATCCAGCTTGGTAAATGTATACCCATAGTTATTTTCAAATCTAAAACCTTCTCCGGTCCCGTTTGAATTTAGCTGACCTGCACGACAGTTGTTAAGGTGAGGTGTGTGATGTGTGCGAGATCACCCTCTTATCCACTTTTGGCATAGGCTTGGAATATGGCTGGTTCCAGGTGAAATCCAATTTCCAGAAGGACTTGTCAGACCATTCTTGTAATTTGCGCACTTCTGACTGAAGAAGTGGGTCGGTCTATGTGCGCCCAGACGCCCTAAATTGCCCCAATTAGTGTAACGCCCCTACCGTCAGACCTCCATTATTTCTAAAACCAACAAAACGAACATAGTTAATTTTTTCTTCGTCTATGCAGCTTCTGCAGAAGTCGGAAGGAATGAGGTGTGTCAAGAGGCAATGTATGTGTTGCAATGACACAGTGCCCGGTAAGGACCCATTGATGATGATCTCGTCTTGCTGGTTGAAACACAATCCCGGGTTGGTTATACAGTCGTCTTCTTCCTCTCAAGCAATACACAGGAAATGCCTAAAATAAGGTGTCGGGATACCGTTTTTTATGCGTGTTACTTACGTATTAAAACGCAACTACGCATTCTGTCGCGCAATTGTTGAGAGATGTTGAATAACTTCCGCGAGAGCTGCTTTTTGCTTAAAAATGTATAGTTTTTTTTGACATTTAAGAAATAGCTGATAAGTCTGGATGCTCATTTCAGTAAGTCTTGAAGACTGCCTCCGCAGCACGATAACTGCAGCAGTCGCGCAGTCAGTAAGAGACTGTACAAAAATTACACAAACTCGGGGATGTAGGGAAGGAGACTGCTAGTGCCACTCAGACCATGTTGGTCCATTGTGATACCCACAGGCAGACTACTACTACTGATCGACCACTCCAGTGACACTCGATCCCATTCCCAGATTTGAAGGCCAGATAAAGGGTATTCACTTTGCTTTCAGTTGGACTCACTTTGCAGTTAGTTGTGTCACTAACCAGGACAGGCACTTAACCAACTGCGCCATCTAGTCGTCCTAGTGTAAGGTTATTTTAAAGCGGAGTGCACTCCCCTTCATGCCACACTGTAAGGCATTCACACTCAAGAAAAAAAAGAGTCACTTTTTCTCCTGGCGGTCGCAGAGTTTTGATCACAGAGTTGGATGGAAAATCGAATCCACAAGCCAAAACATAATAATGCACAAGGTAACCTCACATCGTCCCACCAGAGCGCAGACTGATCGCCGAACTAACTAATGACCGCAATAATCAAAGACACCTACGACTGCTGCAAACCGGCAGCAGCCGGCATGCGGTTCCTCTAATGGTTTTCGTCCTCTCCAGCGATATATGATCGTTTCCGCGGGGTAAATTTTCAATTCCCATACGACTGCATTTCTACCTTCACTCTTGGACGTCCTCACTCTGGCTCTGCCATCAGCCGCGCCATACATGCGCTCTATGGCAAATTACTTGGCACAAAATGAGCGATTTGACTTTGGCTTTGGCTTTGGCCTGTCCCACAATTGCGTTAACAATACTCGTAGTCTGTGTGTTCAATTGTTATAAATAACACGGCGTTCCGCATTCGCCTGCGGTAACTAATTTGACGTTTTGAACTTTGCGAGACTGCCGCGCCGCCAGCCGGTGGCTGAGTGTGTGGCACTGATATCAGTGCAGTTGTGTGTGCTCCTTGCGGAGAAAGTAGTTGTTTGTAAGGTTTTGACATGTTCGTCTGACATCAATATTTCAAGGCGCCTTTGCATCTGGTTAACGAGTGGATTTTGCATTGTAATTTGTCAAACTGATTGCTCACGGAAGCTTAGCGCAATTGGCGATATGTGGGCACTGAATTAGCATGTGAGGGTGAACTCATTGTGGGCATTTGATGGAACGGGTGAGAGTCAGATGTGTGCGCACACACCTGTGATCTGTTACATTTTGAGTGGAATATTTCGCGAGTGATGGCAAGGTAGGGCTTAGAAAGAGCTGGAATTTGGCACTTCTGTTTGTGTCTGATGAGGGATTTTTTTTTCGTTGAATAAGGTGTGCTTTACTGTCACGTACACTGGCATTTATTTGTGTTAGCAAGGCTTCCGACCATGGATTCTTTTGACTTCGAATGCGACGGTTGTTTAGTCTTTGGCTTTGATTCATGGACTAGCGTCTTCACGTATCGTCAAGAAAATAACCCAAAGGCTTCATCACAAGATCTTGGGGACCAGGTCCATTACTAAGCGTTATGCAGTCATCAGTCAGTTATGCAGCAACATTCGTGGCATCCAGCAGTGAATACCATCGTACACGCTGCGTATCACCCATCGGCTTCACCAGTTCACAGTCTACCCCAAAATTATGCATTTTTGGGAATGAAAAGGCGTCATGTCATGTGCCCGTTGATTGATTGACATATCTCCTGATCTAAAAATTAGCCTCATCACTGAACATTTCCATTCTTTTTCAATGAAACACCAAGTCCAGTGGCAGTCGATGTTAGCCCTTTTCTTTCGTGTTACTTACGCGTGTTACTTACGCAGACTATTGCTCTTGAAGAGACTTTTTCTATCTTTTCTCGATGCTGTTCATGCGTCTGTTCCGCACAGATGGACTACATATTGCAAGAGGGGATATTAAAGTCACCAATTATCTCATACGCACGAGGATTGTCAGGATCAAGATGTAAGCTAAGCCCATCAATAAGGGGATCTAGTTCTGGCAATGCAGCGATTGGCAAGATGAGTGGTTCAACAGAGCTGTCCATGCCATAAATACCACCACAAAAACACCACCATTTGACCAAACCGAACGCATAAGGGCCATTTAATGTTCCTTTCAGATTCACCTTTTCCATAGTGAGCCACCGTCAGTTGCCTATTTCGTCCTTCCTTTCAGATTCACCTTTTCCATAGTGAACCACCGTCAGTTGCCTATTTCGTCTTCTCTACATGTGTGCACGGGCTGTTCTGTCGCACATATTCGGAAGCCTTGTCCAGAGGAAGCTTTTCAAGCCTTCCTTAGTGGGCATGAAAACTGAAAATTGCCTGTGAGAATTAAAGAAGAATGGCATGTAACACAACGAGTGGTTGCTTGCTGCAGAAACTAGACTCTGGCGCACCTCGGACTGTAGCGCCACCCATATTGTTGTAATTATATAAACTCCGCCTCGATTTACTGACCTTTTGTCGAAAGATCTAGTTTTGTTCTTGTTCGGCGTGTGTTTACATTGAGACAAGCCTTTCGTCAGAAAAAGCGCTCTTTGGCCGATTCGATTAGATCTTCCAAATTGCCTTGCAAACTTTTCTTGCCGTAAACAACTTTCGCTACATTTGATGAAGCATTTCATGCGAAAGGCCTTCAAAAATGAATAATGCGTGCTTCTTCTAAAGGCTGGATTTTCAAAGCAGTAGCATTCTTTTTCTGATAATAGCGGTCACGTCTGCCTGAAAGGTAGCTTCTACGGTTGTAAAGATCGTTATCACTTATGCCTATATCTTGACGATGGTCGCACAGAATGAAAACTTCATTTTGAACCATCCCATCCCTGACCGCGGTACAAAGACATGACGCCTAATGGTTGTAATGAAGTCCCAAGATCGTGCGAGAGATTGAAATGGAGGAGGGGGTGGGGGGGAAAGGAATACCGCTTAGCTGGCAGAGTGTTAATTACCAGAATGTTTCCGACCACGGCACGACTGATTAATTCGTAGGCACAAGTTAATCAGTTCTCAAAGCCCGCATGCATATGTATGAGGCTGAGACTATAAAAGTGTCCAATTCATTATTGACATCGAATTCATTGGGCTTTCCGGTATCGCTTTGGAAGGAGACGAACTGGAAATGATGTCTTTTTTTCTGTCCACGCATGGCATTCCTGCGATTGGGGCCTCCCTCCCCCACGCAAAATGTGGAATGTCAATTTCGAAAGTATAGCCTGGCGGTGATCAACAAGCTTCTCCGCCTACAGGCCGGCGCGGCGTGGACACTCGGATTTGTTTGTTTATTGAACACATCGACGGATAACGCATGAAATTTGAGAACGATGCTTGGAAAAGACCAGTTAGAAGATGCAACCAGTCTGCATCGTTTGTCAATTGCCTCGAAATGAGTCAGAGACTCCGGGGGGTGTTGTCCCGGCTCATTCCACTTGTCAGTTCCCGTTCTGGATCTTAATTGAATTACTCCACAGACTCTATGATATTTTATGATCATGTTAGATGGCATCCACAAACACCGAAACACACACATCCATTCACGAATGGGTCAGCAGCGGTGGCGGCGGCGGCGATGTTTCAGCGGCGGATGAGTGGTTCCCAGTCACGGCCAGATACATGTGTACATGCTGGCTGAGGACACACAAAAGCATTTCGTTGAATTTTCGACTGCTCATGCGACTGTGATGAGCCACTAACGGTACCGAGTAACCATGGTTTCTAACAAGGAATTTCTTATTGAAGTTCGCTTTTACGAGCGTAGATAGGGGCAATTGTTTGCGTTTTATTGCCGTGCGCCATTAAATCGAGTGCCTTTCTGGCGATAAAGGGTAGAGATCATGGGCTACGTGACGTGGAGAGCTTTGAGGCCGTCGAAGAACGTGGAGTGGATGGTTTCCTTAAATGACTCAGTGCAGAGCTTGTTGTGAAAGTGAATTCGAAAACATTTCTTCTCCACTCTCACCGGACTTGCGTGCACTCGCATAAGTCGTCCATCGAGGATAAGGTGCTTCTAATTGCCGCGAGTCATGCATAATGCCTTGGTGAGAGGAACAGCTTCTTCTCGCTGAGTAATTTTCGATTTACGAGATTATCCCGGACAGTGTCGCTCAGGCTTATTTATGCTGTCATGCACCTACTACGCCACGTCTGACCTCATTCGGTGTGTGTGCGAGTGTGTGCTTGTCATTCAGCGTGAACGATTGTGATATAGCTTTCCGAAGAACCACTGACGTCGCATTAGTGTTTAAAATTAGAGAAAACTTGTGTACTCAGCGATTGAGGTCAGTCTTTGTATCTAGCTGGCACGGATGCATGAGATAAGGGGATATCACTAAATGCAGTCGTATATCATGAGAAGTTGCAACTTCTTGGCACTCGTTTGTCAACAGTTGGCAGATCGCAGAAGTGGCGGTGGAGGGGCATCGCGAGGTCTATAAGACAACAGAACCTCCGCAATTCTGTACGAGCTTCTGCATGCTGGTCAAAATGCCAGACCATTCACCGTTTACTCGTAATGACTGCGACTATCGGACCATCATCTTGTCCGGGCCGAGCATGCTGATGGCGCCTTTGATTGCCTGCATGACAAATAGCATTGAAATATTTTAATAAATCAAACGGGCTGTGATCCGCATCGTTGTACAATAAAAATAATTAATCGCCACCACCGACATGCCACCATTAAACAACTGCACCGCACATAGTCTCCTGTCTCGTTGGCACACGCACCTTATCTGGCCCCGATCATCGGCTAACAAGTGGCAGAGCGGCGGCGGCGACGGCGACCGTACTGCCACCATGGGTTCCATCACTCCCAAGTCGCATTCTACATACGTCAAGCCAGCCACTCGAATAACCAACGAGGAGCATCATCGATCGATGCGTATGCATCATCTGCACAGTCAGAGTCACCAAGCGGCGGAGGCAGTGGCGGCGTCATGCATTAAACATGGCCACAACCGCATAAATCTGTTCGTGATTGTACGCTTATGCAAATACAGAGACTCGGATGCTGCTTTACCTAGATTCTCTGAGAGAGCGCACTCTCACAACGGTTCGTTTTGCAATCCGTTATGGTGCATACGCAATCCGCCATACCAAACTTTGGAATGCGCCACGATAAATCACTAATGTGCACAGCACTGCACAGCATAGCGCCGCGCAGCACCACTCTGGGCTTCTCTCGGGCCTAAGGAGATTATGGCCCAGTGCCGGGTGGACAACAGAGGATGGAGGCAATGTCTGACTCTTAACATTGTCTTTGAAGTTCATGCTGCCTCATGTAGCGCACTTTCACATTTAACACACAAACCACCGCCACCGGTGTTGGCGATCCTCGCCGAGATGTCATCTCATCATGTGTCAGCGCATGTGTAACCCACTGCTATGCATACACATTCCGGCCGATCGGTCGTAAATATTTGAATCTAAGGCAAGTTTACGGGTCGTCCGGGGGTAATTACATAAGACGGAAGCCGCATCACTGAGGTGGTTTTTGTCTGCGGGCATTTCAGGTTTCCCACCGCAGATACTTGATTTATCACGGGCTCAGTAGGAGTCTGTGCTGAGCCAGCGCGATGCCCTGGGGGAAGCTTTGTAACCATTTTTCAAAAAACAAACGGTAAGTGATGGACGTTGTGGAAATCGTGTTATTATGACAAGCCCCGAGAGAAGAGAGTTGACGCTTAATTGCACAGCCATTCATCGCATAGCACCCGAAGGTGGGTGTTTGAACTTCAAACAGAAATGCAGCGTAACGCTGGTGAAATAGTCAATGTCGACGACAGCTTTGATGTCGTGTCAAATTTCTGCAAACAAACTGATCCGTTCGACAGCTGATGGAGGAGTTTGTTTATGCTGCTGGTTGAGATTTGTTTGAAGTTTCTCTGAAGATGATGGACACTTGGGGCACCCGACCGGGGAATGCGGATAATAGCGATGTTCACTGAGGTAGTGCTGGTAAATCTGTCACCACGCTGCACTCATGAGGACTCAATACAAATGATTTCATACTCTGTGCTGGCAAGGCAAAAGATACCCTGTTTTCAAAACAACGGTCGTGCCTCCACGATTCCGTTGAATAAATTCTCCTTTCTTGTGGCGCTGTAGTTCGGTGGGAATCTGGGTCTAGGCCTCCAATTAACCACACAAATAGTTGCAATATGCCTGAAGAGCGAAGCTATTCTCTGGTGCGAAAGTGGAATACGCAAGCTTCCGGACTGGAAAACAAATCTTAAATCGGAAGGAATCGAGGAATCCCTAAAGTTCCTTGGGGTAACGCTTGACAGCAGGCTTAGCATTAATGTGCATGTGAAGTATGCGAGCAGGGAGGCGTCGCTGATACAAGCACCTCTCCCCCGAATGCTGTCGGATTGCAGGGGAGCAACAAAAAAAGGAAGATGGCGACGAAGCAGCTTACGTGAGCAAACGAGATGCGAAGGGTGTCCCTTAAGCGAACCGCTACCCGTTAAGAGACCGTTGGACCAACTCCACGAGAGGAAGATGGCCCCACAATCTCATACCGATCATTGCACCTTGGACATCAGGCAGGAGACTGCAACTAGCACATTTCGCAATTTGGGTGAGGAAGAGGGTGATGGAGAGGGAGAGGAAGAGGGTGATGGAAAGGGAGAGGGAGAGGGAGAGGGAGAGGGAGAGGGAGAGGGAGAGGGAAAGGGAGAGGGAGAGGGAGAGCGAGAGGGAGAGGGAGAGGGAGAGGGAGAGGGAGAGGGAGAGGGAGAGGGAGAGGGAGAGGGAGAGGGAGAGGGAGAGGGAGAGGGAGAGGGAGTGGGAGAGGGAGAGGGAGAGGGAGAGGGAGAGGGAGAGGGAGAGGGAGAGGGAGAGGGAGAGGGAGAGGGAGAGGGAGAGGGAAAGGGAGAGGGAGAGGGAGAGGGAGAGGGAGAGGGAGAGGGAGAGGGAGAGCGAGAGGGAGAGGGAGAGGGAGAGGGAGAGGGAGAGGGAGAGGGAGAGGGAGAGGGAGAGGGAGAGGGAGAGGGAGAGGGAGAGGGAGAGGGAGGGGGAGAGGGAGAGGGAGAGGGAGAGGGAGAGGGAGAGTCGTGAGAGGATAGGCCCAAAATCTCTTTTGTCAAGTGATGTTCCAGTGCAGACGCATTCTGGAGGACAGCACTGTCTAGACAACATAGTCAACGCAAAATGCAATCGGAGCAATACTAAGTGGAGAGAGACAGACTAAGTGCTAGCCAGCCTAGCGAAGGGCTTGATTACTTAATTTACGGGGGAAAACCTTGGTTGTGCTGCCTATCATTTCGTCGAATGGGGGCTGAGTTCTCTTCTGCATTTCCTGAATCTATCGTTGTGTGAACATCTGATCCATTATGGTCTTACCTCGCCTGACGTGTCAGATGGAAGGATAGTAACTGGACTCAAGCATTCAAGGGAGCCCTCTTTTTATTAGAACTGGTAAACGATACTGAGATTCCATTCAACGACCATTGCCATTGCTCATTCATTCCATGCATGCGCATATCATCGCTTCTTCCTCTAAGGACCTCAACTGACGCTCCATCCTCACCAGCAGTTTTTGTTAGACTTCGGCCTAGATGTGTATTACTATTTTGACCAGAATCCTGGTCTGTCATGGTCCAGATTAAGTGGAGCGTTCTTCCTGAAATCGATATTTAATCATCACTCGGTTTGAGAATTTGCACAAGAGATCCTTCCAAATTTCCTGCATCGACTGATGAATGACATTTTTTGAATTGACATATCGCTGATGAATATCGGCACACTCATGAAGCATAATAATTGAAAATCCTGAATATAATTGGACCTACCATAGAACCTTGTGGAACGCCTTGCTTTGACTTTCATAAAGATTCCGCATTATGTCCAGATACACTTTCCTATCAGGAGCCTTCCAAAGAAGTCTCAGATTTGATGCTGATTTGACGACCAAATCAGGCCGTATGTCAAAATTCAGAAAAATAATACCAAATTCTGAAAGCAAGGTAAGGCACCGAATTTTGAGGCAACATTTATTTCGCTGGGAGCTTGTTTACAGCGGTCCACTGCTTTGATTGTTCTTTTATCTTAGACATGTAGTCAGAAAATCGATTTTCATTTGCAGCTACGATTCGAGAGCGTGGGTCTTCTCAAGAAATAAACTGCATCAAATGCCATTTATTTCAGTCCCCAGTGGCAGTAGCCCTTGCTTGACCTTGCGTACGGTCGTTCAGTGAGTTTGAGCACCATTTCCCGTCGAACACCTTTTCAGAAACGTGAGAGAGAGAGTGTCATAAGAGGCTATGCCCAAAATCTCTTCTGTCAAAAACCACATTAAACTAACTTTCAAGCAAAAGAAAAATGAAAAAAAAAACATAACAAAGCACATGTCATTATCTCTCGTTAGACAAACAAGGGAATTGAAATACCTTAACCTATCTAACCTCACTTTCGTTAGTGAAGCACACCACGCCGCCGTGCAGCGATAAAAACCGAAATTAAAACAAAACGAAAAGTGAAATCATCGAAAAGAAAGAAGGAAATGAACTCGCTTGTTCAAACATGATTCCTTTCTTCTTCATTATCTTCCCTCATAAAAGCGAAATAATTTACTTTTATTCGGTTGAATGCACTGTTCTTGGAAACCTTCACTCACTCAGATTACAGAGTACCACATGATTCCGTCAAGTAGACACGTCATGTGGACACCATGCCTGTCATTGTGTATCACCGGGGAATGTGTTTCAAACTCGAATTAGCCCAAAACTGCTCTTCAGCGTGAAGAGATCATCCCGGTGCAAAGCTACTTACGTTCTTCTTTCACTTCGGACGTGAATGCGATCAAATGGGATCATTACCGTGAAAGCCCGCAATCAATGGACGCATTCTGAGAAAGAGAAAATGTGCCCTAATTGCTGAAGAAGCCCAATCTCATCTGCTAAACAAACACGAGAGTATGCCCAAGCCTCCCTTTCTTTGCCGGGCCAAACAGCGTTTGCCGCCTAAGTCAACATCTCTCTGCACACAGTTCCGCTACAGTAGCACTCGAAAATTGAAACTTAAGAATCTCTGCCGCGCCTCCCTGATGGGGTATCTGGCTGTGCACCGCCACTCTGTTGGTGGCTCACATCGTGAATGCATTACGTTGATGCATGTGGATGAAAGTAATTTCACGAGCGCACAGAACTTTGAACCCGATCTGTACTGGTCGTGCCCACACGTACGCCACTCGTACTCGCACACTGCAGAGCAGGCGGCTTCGCGTCGGGAAAGAGCCCGCGTACACCCCAACCCAACACTGAACACATCACTCACTTGCATTAGCTTGTGAGGCAGGCTTCTCCGCCGGGCAAGAAGATTGAATGAAGTGAACACTTGAACTCGGATGCCCTTAGATGTTCTATCAATTACACATCTTGGATAAGTGAATTATGTGGCTGAGGAGGAGAAACAAAACCGCTCTGAATGCTTGTGTCATCGTTGACTGGTGACACCGCCCAAGAACCGAACCGAACCGAACCGAACCTGTGAGACTCGCCCAGTGCGTCAGATGCTGGTCTCTCCGTTTCTGTTACAACTCAGCATCACCTTTGTGCTGTGTGTTCGTTTATTACACAATATTGTACGAGGAAGTGAATGGAAAAAAGAAAACCGACAATTTACACAAACTGTTGCGTCGATGCGGAGGAGTGAGCGGACCACCATGGGCACACTCCCATTATGCGTCGAATGAAGGAAGTCTTTTGACTCCACCATGCCATCATGCCACCATGCCACCACGCCACCCTGCCTCGGCGTGCAGCCTCGCTTTTGAATGAGCTTCGAATGAGCGTTCTAGATATGCATCCAGCGTGGGATTATCTTTATTTCTTTCAGAATCTTTTCAAGATATCAACTCCTCAGAGTAGAGTGTGGAGCATAAAATTTTAATAATACCCCAGCCGGTGGGATTATGCATATTAAGGTCTTCAGGGTTCTTAAAATCTTGCGTCGCGTCCGTCTGACGAAATGGAAATATCGATCACGAAGTTTCGGAGCAATAAAAGCGGATTAGGATCAAAACTATTTGACGTCAATTAAACAGTGCGAAGAACGTTAATAACCAACGAAACTCGATCCCGAAAGAGAGTCTTCGGATTAAATTTTATGAGGACACAACGACTCGTGACGTGTTTACACACAGGGCAGCTTGTAAGGCAATTGTATGCCGTGCTTAGAGCTGGAATAACATCAATTATCAGATTCTTAATGAAGGCTTAAAGACCGAAGTGGATCGATAGGGAAAGCGATGGCATATCATTAGTGGTCCCTGCATGTGGTCATCGCCTGAAATTGGAGATCGCCGGTCTTAAGCATTTTGCTTATGATTTGATAAGTGTCTTAGCACCGTAATCCGGATGAATGCAGGGTCCTTTACTTGTCCTTTTGAGAGCACCACTTCGGGGTGATGACAGTATTAAATGACTCCTTTATTCATTGAAAGACAAGAATTAAATTGAGAATCGTGGTATCCAGTTCATGGCGGCCATGTTTCGAAATTGGAACGATGCCAGTCCTCTCGAAGCTCACCAAGTGGCAGTACAACTGCTAAAATGTCGCTTGTTGGAGTGGATTTGCGGCCGGTGCGATCGTTGGTTCATATTTCTTTGAGAACAACGATGCTGAATCTAATTTTTATAAGTCTTTGACCTCCCGTGTCCCAGAATACAGCCTTTGGTCGGTATTATCCCAAACTAGTTACTCTGGCCACCACACTCAACAGAGAGCACGATAGCACATTTTTTGTAGTCAAAATTGGAAGGGACTGATTTCAACGGCATGTGCTTCCATCAGTGCAGCCCATTGTGACACAGAGCTGATGCCACAGGGGACATTCTGCACGAGCGATTTGTGAGCACGATTATCTCACGCAAAGACGCATCAATTGGTCACCGGTCTTGTGGGGTTTCATGTCAGCAACTGAGCCAATCCAACATCGATTCATGCGACCAGTGCCCGATTGAGTCTGAGAAGGATCATAGGGCATTTGAGCCACCCACTTCAGCGTCGAGAGTTATTTTAGGGACGTAATGGCAGGTAAGTCACGTCATGTTCCACACATAATATCACTGATAGGTCACAGATAGACTTTCTGCAAATCCATGGCTGAAGAAATTCTCGAACGAACTTGTGGTCATCCAAGTTGTACATAGTAATCATTCAGAAAGCATTCAGCAGCTTCAACAAGCTTCACATTCTGCTGGTGTTATTGAATGCGTTGGCGTTGCACTTATTTTGTCAGCAGATTGCCGCACGAACTTCTGTTCTCACAACAAACTAAGTCACATCAGTTTCAAGTGATTGTGTTTGCTAGTTCGACTTTTCGCCTTACTCCAGCCATATTAACTAGTTTAGGATAACACCGACCAAATATTCAAAGACTTGTAAAACGTAGATTCAACATAACCGAGCGATTGTCGATTGGGGAGCCTGTGCTTAATTGTGGCTCAAAGCCTAGCTGCGGGGAGAGTTGGAGATAAAAACCAAGCTTCATGGATCATATCATGACCTTTGTAATGTGCCCAAATGGCTGGATGGCACCACTTGCCTCAAAACAGAGGAAATATAGACAGCTTTCATTCCTAAACGGTTTCTCTGTTTGCACAGACTAAGCAGGCCTCAGAGCCCCATGACACTCCGCCAAGTCCAGAGTATGGGTGTCCTGTGAAATAATTTCTCCACAAGCTCCCTAGATGAACAGGAGGTACGGACTAAACATCACAACCTCCTCTGCGCTGTCAATGATCCAGCTAGTCGTGGATCAAAATTAAACCTAAGGGTCCACTTTCTACACTCCGGATGGTGGCCATCAAGCAAGAACTCATGGCAGTTGTCTCAAACTTAACTAAGGTCTGCTCCATTAGAGGACCCGTTGAGTTGGTCCATACTCGAAGTCGAGCAATAATCCGAAATTGAACAAGTTTAATGACAATACTACGAGTGACGCTACAGCTCTAGCTAGGCATAGCTTCTACATCCAGTTTTAGAATAAAAAAAAAAACCCAATTCATGCAAAACCAAGTCGATGTTCAGGAAATAACCGACAACTTTTCAAATTCAAACGTCAGTTCCCACCCTGCGCGGCTCTCTGTTTTCCGGTTTTTAAATTCCAATTTATCTCAATCCCCCAACCATCGCCGTCATTATTTGAAAGCTATTTCTATTAAACGTCCACACACTCGAAACCTTAACCTTTATTCAAGGACTCGATTTGCAGACAGTTGATGTGGGTCAACGATTTGGTCTTCGCCTCTGCGTCTCTCGTACGCCAGCTAATTCGCAAAACAATTCATAATCGCGTGAAGCGAACCCCAGACAGAAACAACAAACCACAAATTAAGTGTTCACCTTTGCACGCACACGCCGAGATGAAAATACGTGGGCTTAAACGATCTCCCCGCCTTCTGTCATGATCACCATGGATGGCGGTGCGCTCGTTGTTGGAGAAGAAGAAGCTGAAGAAGAAGGGAGCCTCAGCCCCAGCAATGGTAGAACGACGAGACGTGCGAAGGTATTTAGCCTTCAAATGTCAACGACTGGATGAAGTAGTTCAACTACGCAACCATTGGCAAGGCAATTAAAACAATTTACCTATCCAATGACCCAAGATGAATTCAACTGCAGTCTCAGACCTCAGATAATCGCTGTTCGTCTTCATCCGTGCATGCGTGTGTGCGCTGGTTTCAAAGTCCAGAAGGGGACGAGCAACGCAGTGCTGTTCGAAGTGGTAAGACGAGTTCCTCTCAAAAGCCAGACCGGGCTGTAAATTGATATCCAAAAGAAATATATTCGCATACGCTTCAATAAAAACAAACAAACTACAAAACCCACACAATGATCCAAATAAGTAAGAGAATGACATTGAATTGAAGCGAGTCGCACTTGAACGAAGCACAGAAGCAGACACACACGAAAAAAATTACCCGAACAAAAATCCGAATACCAAGCCTCTTGAGAAAGCAATAAAACAAAAGAAAAACCAGAAACACACATTCCGAGAGGTGGTGCCTACCTTTACCTACCGTACCAGCACCGCCAGCGATCCCCTGACGACGGCGACGATGCCAAGTGTTACCTAATAGTAACGGATGGAATCAGATGTTGAGCTGCTTCCAATTATCGAATTGCATTGTGAAAGACAAAGGCAACGAACGGCAGAAGGCGAAGTACCTGGAGATGATACAAACTCAGGGTACACGACACACACCGAGCCAGAGAGGCCAACAAAAGCCGTTCAAGGAGGGAGCTGACTCTGCTATATTTAGTTAATCGATGACGTCAGGTTGAGGCATTCGAATCGATCGTTATCTCAGAAATCATCAGCCCCCCATCATCATTATGCCGCTGATCATGGCATTAAATGGATTCGGAGGTTCTGGTCGAGATAGCACAATAGGGAACACTTGGTGTGTGATTCATTGGATGTGTGTTCTTGGAAAGGACACAGGTAAAGGCTGTCGTTGAGTGAGGATTATGGAACGGATTCTGGGCGCAGGCACACTTACTCGCATTTTATCAGGTTCGAGGTACGCCGTGTCTGTTCTCTTGTTACAACTGAATGGCGGCTTACGAGTATGATGCCAGTAGGCGAATGGTTGTATTTTTTTTTCTCCGGTCTCATGTGCATAATTTATGGATCTCTGTTGTCGGACTTGGAAATTGTGTGTCTCACAGAGGTCGCTGACTGCGGAAACACTTTCAATGTTGAAATTTTGAATCAATCATAATTAGCTGCAAAGATGAGAGCAGAAAGGTCAAACAGTGTGTCCAGGAAAAAAAGAAACATGCTTCATTATGATCAATTAGTCATTTGGATTGAAATTTCGCGTTTAATGGAGTCGAGCCAACTAAAGACGGACCATTTTGTTGGCTTTCGGGCTCAGGTTTGAGTTGACGTTTGTCCTTACGCTCTGCTTGTGCTGAGCATGAATGATGAGATCAGTCCTTGCCCACCAAGGGCGTGATACCCAATCAGATGGTGTCTAGTGACAATGGCCAGTTCTTATGGGCCACATTCCGTTCAGAAATGTGTCAGGATAAACTCAGCTTTTGTGCTAAGGTACGAGAGGTACTCGATAAGTGAGTGGCTTTGATGGCTGTCAGGGGGTATGGAGATATGATAGAGAATCTTTTTTTTTTGCATAGACAAAAACAAGATCTGTCAACAACACATTTGTCTACATGGATCGAACATGCGATTACTTGTCAATATTTAGCCAAAATGAGAGTGAGTGAGTTTCGGGGTTTTAACACTCTAACATTCAGACTTAAAAAGTGGTTCATTGTAGTGGCATGCAGCAACGTCCATTTGCTAGAACTTCTTCCTCGGGAAGACCAGCAGGCGCCTCTGTGATGGGGCACCTACATTATCAGCCCTCACGTCACCAGCATCGAATCACTGCCACCAGATCCGAACAAAGGCGGGACAATGGCAAACCAAGTGCTGTGCAGTGTCGTCGTTTTCTCCACAGCAGAGCTTGAGTGTTTGGCTAAGATGGCCCATTAGTACGCCGAGCTGGTAAGTCGTTTGTAGTCTTTTCTGTCGAGAGATAACAAGAATGCCGCGGATTTCTTGCAGGGATTCGGGAGCAAGCGCTGGCTCTGTCTGCATGCTGGAGGGTCTGGTTGTGCTCCCGGGAGACCCAACCTTCGCTGGAAGGCCTAGCCACAACCTCCCTTGGTCCTTGTCTAGCAAGTTCATCGGTGATCTCATTTCCCGACTGGTTAGTGAATTCTGCTTCCATGGAATGGGGCTCAAATGGTTCATTAGCAGATGCTGAGCGTCCAGGAGATGTAAACGACGTCACAAAGGAAGAAATGTTCAGCCAGAAAGCTAAGACTGTAACCGTCGTTCGAACTCTGCTTGACCATTTGGTCATAAGGAAATTATTCGCAAGATGGGTGGGCGTTTGTTGATGGCCACCGGACACAGAATTTGGACCCGTTCAAGTCAAAATTAACTGCGTTTCGTAACAGTTGATGAACCCTGGATGCACCACAACACGCCAGAAATTAAGGAATCATCAAAACTGTAGGCGAACGTACTGCACGTACTAAAAAGTTTGAATATCGTTGGGAAAGTTGAAGGTGTGTCGCGCTGAATGGAGTATTTTTGCATTTATATTTGCATTCGAAAGTCATTGACTGTGTAGTGTTGTTGGACCGGAATACATTACGTAATCAGTCATGGCTGCCTGGGTAGTGGGAGTTCATGAAAAGGCTCCTACGACAGGATGTCCACGTCAACACGAACAACTTCCATAATGGACCACACCACCACTTTTTCCGCATTTATCTAAGACAAGCTCACAAAACGTATTCCTCTTCTTCAGTTCTCTGGAAAATAAACGTACAACACGAGTGGGTGCTGTAGAAGCTAGGCTCAGGACCTCGAACTGAACCGTTTCAGCTATTATTATTATTTTTTTGACCTATAGAAGTGTGCCAGGCTAAACTCGACATTCATTCCATTTGGAATCAGTACAAATTTTGCGATATAATTACTTGAGCCAGTTACCATAGCAACTATCACACCACCGGAGACGCCGAAAATTGTTCCAAAAATTTACCACTATACTTTTTTTTTTAATACATTGCCCTCATAACCAAAGCTACTGTCATTGACTAAAATCTACTTTATAGATTTTAATCACAATGGACTTAAGTAAACAATATATTTAAGAATTAAAATGTTGGTTAAAATCGTAAAAAAAAAAATAAATAATTTTCTTTTATAAATTTAAGACAATAATAAAAAATATATAGAATTTAAACCATATCAGCCTGATCTCAATTCGATATGTTTCCCTATTCTTTTTTTCTTTTGTATTGGGTCTACAACTTAATGCGTGCGGAGTAACTTGTGCGGAGATGGCGTAACTTGTATTATTCCATTGGAACATGCTACTGTCATTGTGCGTCATTTCAGTATATGTCATTCATTTGAAGCGTAAACCTCAATAATTGTTTTTCACTCGAATATGTCGAACTGTGTGCCTGGAAAAGTGTTTTTGCGGGGAGTTCTTCTTTAATTTGAAGAAAACTGCTGCCGACAGTCATCGTATTTTGGTGAAAGTTTATGGTGAAAATGAAATTTATGAAAAATGGATCCATTACGACAACCACAAGCGCAAAAAATCATATGTGAAGCCCGGCCAACCAGCCAAATCAACGGCAAAGACGGATATCAATATCGCGATGGTAATGCTCTGTATCAGCGGTGGGATCAGAAGGGTGTGCTGTTTTATGAGCTGCTGACACCGAGTGAAACCATCAATGGACAAGGCTACTGAACACAATTAATTCGTTTGAAGAGAGCAGTAGCCGAAAAACGACACGAGGCAATAACTTTCCATCATGACAACGCTCGGTCCCACGTTGCTATTCCGGTTAAGAACTATTTGGAAAACAGTGGATGGGAAGATCTACCCCACCCGCCTTAGCCCAGACATCGCCCCTTCTGACTACCATTTGTTCCGGTCGATGCAGAACGCCGTCACTGAAATACGGTTCACATCAGAGCAGAACATCGAAAATTGGCTTGATTCATTCTGGGCTGCCAAGCCGGCGCAGTTCTTTTGGGATGGGATCCACAAATTGCCAGAGAGATGGGAAAAAGACATAGCTTCCGATGAGCAACACTTTAATAATACTGTTGCACATGTTTTTCTTAAATAAACGTTAAAATTTTGAGAAAAAAACCGCACGAATTAAATTATAGACCCATTATGTACCACGAATTAATTTATTTATTTGTCATTTATTTACTTATTTATCGGTTATTACTGCTAATAATTTTCTCTATTTATTTATATTATCGTTACTTGTTTAAAATTTTTGTATAAATTGTATATATTTATATTTTGTTTTGTTTTTTGTACATAATAAGGGCTTTGGTAATATTTATAACAAATATTTATAATTTGTACCTAAATATATTTCAGTTGAAAGATATAATTCGTTACATATCATATCTCGGAATTGTTATTTGTGAGGTGGTATTTTCCTTTGTAAAATTTTAAAAGCAAAATAAAAATTCTATATATCCACATAATGCATACCATAATCATACACTCGTTAATAAATAAATGTAAAATATGTCCAACGACCTTGAAAAATAAACTTGCGAACCAATCCCTTGCATACATCAGCTTCTAATAACTCATGATGGTGTTGGCTCGTTCAATCTCGTGCCCCACTGTTGTTTGTTTTTATTAAACGATTATCTCACAACGAGCCATGGCTCTAATCTCATTAGCATTAACTTAAATATGGCATTATGAAATCCTGCCAATACTCAGCTCCACGCCCACGTGGACTGGAGTGGTGCGGCGCGGCTCGGCTCGGCTTTGGGCAATAGTGTACGTTGCCTGCTTAGAACACACGGTCCCATAAATTCAATTTAAGAGCTAACACTACAATCTACCTACGGCGTGGTACAGCAACCCGCATTTGCTGGATTAAATTTCATTACACTGCAGTCTACCGTCTACCTACACCCCGTGTACAATGTGCATTGGATTTAGAAGCCGAGTGATCACCGCTCGCCTGGCTAAATACGCTGCGTGTACACGCTGTTGCAATCAGTGTCACACTATGATAGGTATACTAGTGCTATCGCTGACTATCGCACTATCTCTGTATCTCATATTTCATCGTCTGACACCCACAATTAAATCTTGATCCATGTCAGTCTGAATCGTACACGTCCGACGATCAACTTTGTGCGGGAGTTGTTTACTTTTTTTTTGCGACGCAGAAACGAAATTGCCTCAGCCATTGACATTCGACGTTGACTCTTGACTTTCATTTCGCCGACCTGCAGCGCTCACAATTGAAATCTCGCAAACATAAGAAAGTTTATTATGGCCACAGAGAGGGTGGTCGGACACCATGATGGTCCGCACAGCGATTGGCTAGGCGAACTGCTGTCAATTTCATTCAATTTAAACGCATCCACTCCATGGTCCCTGAGCACCGAGACTATTGACATTTACATGCGGATTAAATCCAATGTCTGTGTGGCGTGGGGGAATGAGTGGCGCCTCCCTAAGTGTGGGCTTTGCCTTATCCGATTGCCAATTGTAGTTTTTAATTACTCTCGATGAAATCAACAAATTCGCCGTAAATTCAACGATTTGCTGTGCGTTTTGTTGGGATGCATTGAACAGTGCGTGAGCAGCGCTCAAGCCGTGCCCTATACACCATGAACGTGATGTGATTTTCAATCAGCCAGGGTTGGGTGGACTTCTTTCTTTTGACGTGTATATCTGGTGATGTATTGACTGATTTATCAATGACATTTCCGTTGATATTGATGTTGAATGGGGGGTATCGATGCATTAACATGCAAATGAGATTAGGGGGCCTTTTTTTGGTTTTTGGACATTCACAAAGCGAAGGAGGAGTGTCAGAGGCGAATAAGTTTCGCGAACACACTCGTTATTGTTCAAAAGTTGCTACTTGAGGGAACTGCTAATGAAGTCGTTGTGTTGGGTCGTTTTCCGGGAAGTAAATCACTAAAAGTCATGGGATCTTAAAAAGTTTGAAAAAAGAAAACAGAACTGTGTTCGAGAGTCTTGCTTGTGGTCTCTGTTAATCGGGTGCTCTTTTTGTTTAATCCCTGTGTGGAAAGAAAATGACGTGGAGGTAGTCTGAGAAGGCAAGGAGAACGGAACTTAACGAAATTGAACGAAGTGGTTTTTGTATGCTCGATTAATTAAGTTGACTTACGGCTACGTACGTACATTATGGCTGTTAAGTCGGGTGGTCTGCCTATTAGTAAAGAATGGTTCTATGTTCTAACAGGCCGATTTTGATGTTATTCAGCTCAGAGAGTCTAAGGACTATGCGTATAGAAAGGGCGGTACACGAGCGAGGGAGATGTGGTATAGTCTTGACATCTGAGACTAAAGTAATTAGACGGAATAGATAAACGACTGGATGGCGCAGTTGATTTAGTGCCTGCCTTTGGTTAGTGGGGTCTCCGGCTCGAATCCCAGGGAAAGTAAAGTTAATGCGCTTTTATCTGGTTTTCAAATTTGAAAGCTCCGGTCACTATTTCCCGCTGGGATCCAATTAATAGCACCATCACTGGAGTGGTCGACCAGTGGTAGTAGCCTGACTTTGGGCATCACAGTGGACCACCACGGTCCAAGTGTGCTCGTGAATTCACTTGCAGTCCCCTTCCCCACCCTACCCTAATTAGACAGGCGACACATTCTAAAGTAATTTAAAGGCAAATAGCGTATTTTTCTGTTGTTTCAGCGAACATGGTGCTGGTGTTGACAAGGCGAAGTGAATGCTTAAAGTTAGGTGTGGGCCAGACTTGTTTTTTTACTAAGACACATTGTGGCTGGACAATCGCAGAACAAACATTCTGCTCAAACTGGAAAGAGGAAATGTCATTAACCTAATCACAAGCAGTCCCGGGTATGTGCATTGACTCATTCCCTAGTGTAGGTGATGGTGGACCAACTAAATGAGTATCCATTCTCATTAATAGCACTCGTGGCATCTTGTGTTGGGTAACTGGGTTGCTGGGGGAGTTCCTATGGATTCGTCTTCAATTCCGTCTCCTCCGTTCGTCAAATAGTCACGGGAGCAAATATTTTGTTCGATGGAATCTTCGAGCTATGGAGTGTAAATTAACGGAACATTTAAGTCCAAGTTCCGAAACACTTAGCAAATTTTGCTCGTCTTACAGAAAAATTCGTTTGAGGAGATTTGACTGCCGTTGTAGTCAGATTACCCGTTTTTCCTGCTTCCTGGCATGTCTCCATATTCCGGTGACCAACACAGGCGTACTTTAAACTATTCGACCACCTCGTCCAGAAATTAGCGGCAGCTTGCAATCAATCTCGCGACAGCATGACTGTCATTGTCGCCAACTGTCATGACAGCCTTGGCTACTCTTCGCGAATCGCCATAATCACCGCCAGTAACTATAGGCTCCTGATACAGAGGCCTTCAGATGAAGTGCAACATACAATCAATCACTGCATTATACCGTGACTACGAAGGTAATTGCATTTACAAAATAGTCAATTTCGCAGTAAAGCTATAAAACGCAATCGATAAAGCACACCCTCATTCCACCCTTCCGCTCGTCGCAAATCGAATTCACAATCGATCAGTGGAAATGCAAGGTGATCTTGTGCCATGTTGCCCGTTTTCAAGTTCATGCCAAGCCCATTTTTGATTCCTCAGACAACGAACTTCCGCCTACGTGTGCAAGCACGGCTGACTGTTTCCCCGAAACGAAAGTCACCCGATTGTGCATGTGTAAGCTTAAAATTGTCAACTCGATATGGATACAGATGGCCTACAGAGCTGGACTAAATCCAATGCACGCTCATCATGAGGATGGAATAAGAAAATTGCTTCGCTATCAAAGCAAATAAGTTCCAAATTAGAATGTTTATACCAAGCCACATCCACAGTCACAGCTGACACAAAAATAAACAGTGATCTAAATTTCGAAATCGTATTCTTGCATCAGTTTGCAAAATCCGAAATGCGAAACGGGCCAAAATGCCCGTTCGGCCGGGATTAAGAACGAGTTCAAAGCCCCCTCGCCTCGCGAATAAGGTGCAAATATTCAGATGCATGAATATTCAGTCGCATTGTGCTTTTGTTTTGATTTAAAAAGAAATCCCAACGAATACTTCCGATCTTCGAATTAATTAAAGGAAAAAACCGTTCAAATCCAACAGATGACGCATGGCACGGCCAACCGTTCGGGTCGTTTATCTAATTTAGCGCGAACCCGTCTGATATCGACACGAGGAGAAGGAAGTCCATACGAGCGAGAAGATCGACTAGATACTGCCGGTCGGTCTGAGGTGGCTGTCAAGCTGCTGACTGTCAGAAAATCCGTCATGAAGAGTGGAACACAATTTTCTGTCAACATGGGCAAATATTTACCCACAAGGAAGCGCACAAAAAGAATGTATACACACACCAGCACCGTGGTTGGGTTCTGTTCGACATTTGTGTCAATATCGGCTTAAAAAAGACGCGACGCACGACGTACACACACACACACACACACACATCCAAAATGAACATTTATTTGAATTTGTTTTTATCAATTTCATTCGAAGACGAACACCATTTAATGCGTCAAAGTCCAATCAAATAAATTAAGGTCGTTGGATATTCGTTTCGATTTTTGTTTTTGTCTTTCCCTCACTCTCTTACCTACGATAGAACGTGTATCTAATGTAAAGAAGTATCTAAGTGGGTTTACCCTCGGATGAACCCCACAAACAAAACCACTGCTGATAGGGACTACCTTGCACCCTCCCCCCCTCTGGATCACAAGTCCAGTCCAGTCCAAAAGAAGTGAAATGAGGAAACCAGTAATTTTGAAAAACACAGAACAACAACAAAAAAAAAAGAAGAAGAAAAGCAGAACATACCAAAAAAGTCCTCCCAGCGTTCGGAGTCGTCCGATTCTATATCCATGTTAGATGGGGAGCTGCGCCTGATTGTTGGTCTGCTGCTGCTGCTTCTGCTGCTGGGGCTGGTGGAGCGGAGCAGAGTGAAGTGGAGTTTAAATGCCGTGTGCCTTATTTAGAAAGATGTTCCCAAAGTTTCCAAGAAGCATAAAATAATGTGAAAACCATCTGTGTACAGGAGGCAGTGGCAACATAGAATCCGAACCCGGTTCCCGCGTGCCAGAGTGTATTGCACTCGAAAAATCTCACTTATTGTTGAGATAGTATACTTATTGCACGATGTTTTTTATTTGTTTCTCTTTCCTTCCTTGCGCGTCTTCTTTCTCTCGGTAATAATCCAATAGATGCAATAATGCTGAAGAATCGTTGAGATATTGGCTAAGTATGGCTTTGTGGAGTTTTTCTTCTTCTTCTTCTATTCGTTTTCGTATTTTCACTGCGGCAATACGCGCGGAGGACACTTAATAGCAACTTGGCCAGGCCGTGCTCGCAGGTAAATCACTCAGTTAATCACATACTGTGTGCACTTGTAATCACTCGCACACAACCAACGTGTAGATATAAAATAGCCTCGTTAGATAAGATAATACACACCGACCGATCGACCGACCGAACGAAAGGTGGAGACGGCAAGTTAATCCCGGTTGAACAGTATTCAATACTTGCCCCTCGTGCACATACGAGTATATGCAAGATCTGCTTAGATCCTAACTGGAAACCGCTTTAAATCAATTCATCACATGCACTGCTGTTGCACATCCATATGCAAGTGCAATTACGTCACACAAGAACAGAGATAAGATACTTTCTAAACCGAATTCAATTTGAATGTGTGCTCCACCGCTCACTGCTCACTGTGTTCGCGACGAAATTCTCAGAAATGTTGGATGACTCGGTTTGTTATTTTTTTTTATTTTTTTGTTTCGCCACCTTTCCTCAAGTATCTGAACTGAAATCACCGAATGTTCTAAGGCAACAACAACATCAACAAAGAAGTAATCGTTATCTGTTTGTCGAACGCGAACCAACACTTGGTGGGGTTTAAAAAAAAAAAGAAAAGAAAATTGAGGCAATAATTTATCAACGGCGATGATAAAAATAAAATTTATCTGAAAGATTCGGCGGCGTGCCCACACGGAGACTTCGCACGATCTATCACTACAAACGACTTAACACAAACTGTTGTATGACTGGAGATTCCATTAAGACGAGGGTCGACACTCGACTCCAATCCAATCCACCAGCATGCTGGTGTTGGCTAGTTAGAAATGTCATGTGGACGCATTGGAGGCACACAACCGAACCTGCTGTGCGTTGATCGGCGTTGCAAGGAAGACTCATTATTACTCGAGAGTCAAGAGAGAGTGTGCAAGAGTGTGTGTGCGAGTGTTGGAATCGAATTGGAATTGTGTATGAACTCGAGCGAGTACAGAAACAAGACGTTTGATGGGATTCAGGTGGAAAAGCGGTTTGATCAGATCGCGCAAGTGATCACACTGATCGTGTTGCGTTTGATGCTCGATTTGAGTGAGAATGTTGGAGGTGACGTCTTGTTTTGGGAGAGTAAACTCTTCGGATAGGGTTGCCATCCATATGATGTGGCAGAACACGAGAACTATTCTGTGAGTACACATGAGTCGCGATCAGCATCATGCGATCGGCGATAATGTGAAATATCCAATAATGTAGGAATACGTTACCTACTGCTATTGCTATTGAAAATGTGGATTTTTTTAAAGTGTTTGTCACGGTCTAACGGTTTCAAAAGGGAAGAGGGGACAGCAGAAGTTAGATGGCGCTAGCCCAGCAGTTCAGTGATCGTTACTCGTGCTCGTTTATATTCGTTTTTTTTTTCTGGTGTGACGGTTTGATTTTGTTTCCTTCTTTTGTGCCTTGTGCTGTGTGGAGTTCATGTATAGCTGCCGCAAAAGCTCCTTTGAAACAAAAGCAACACAGATTACTTACAACCAAGGAAAAGATGTAATTTTGAGAACATGTTAAACTGTCTACTCACTATTAGGTCAATCGCAGAAGTATGGGGTAAGAAAATCGACAATAACCTAAAGATCCTCAGAGATGCCTCCAATCGAAACCGCCCTCTTTAAATGGCTTAAGAAACATGGGAAAAAATGTGTCGATTTCGATTAACAAAGAAATCAAACAAATGGTGTTAACAGTCACTTTAAGGAATATTCTAATTTTAAAGCTAGTGACGGGTGGCTTCAAAAACTGCGAGAACGTCATGGAGTGCGAGTATTATAAAGAAGAGGGGTGGGGGAAAATTGTCTGCAAACCTTCATGGATTTCAAGCCTACGTCAGGGCGAAATTCTCATGTTCCAGAAGACATTTATAATGCTGAAGAGATGGCTCTATATTGGAAACATCTTCCGGGGAAAACTCTTGTGTTGTCCAAAGAGGCAACTGCACCAGCCAGAAAAAAAACGTACCAAGGAACGTGTAACTATTTTGGGACCACCAATGCAACTAGAACGCACAAATGACAACCTTTTTTTAATGCATTTCTTTTACAAAAAGGTCTAAAGTCTCCCTAAAATATGAACTGGCCATGTTTTAATTAGTTCACATTATCGAGATTCTATTATTCTCATTCTCGACTACTACTGGAAGTGATTTATCTGCAGAAGAATACAGAGAAGTTTCCTTTTCTTTGGGTAGCCACATTTTTTAATCTGCAGAATTCGTGTAACGCACTGCATTTTTTTTTTTGGTATACAGCTCCTGGTAATTGGCAATTGGCAAGGGACAAGTTTGAATTGGTTTGTTAATATGAAGAAGGGATAATACAAATAGCATACATCATCACACAAAATACGCATCCTTCCTCATATTCACTGATTCACTGATTTCCATACATTCACAGGTAATGTAATTTCAACTGCCAGAACATAGTCAGCATTCATTTCTGTCTGCAGTAATGTTGAGCAGCATGATGATGACAAATGGTATCCTCTTGACCCAGCTCTGATAGCAATCAACAGATGTCCTCAATATGAAGGCGACTCTACATCATTATGCTTTTCAGCATCGATCGTGGGTAGTATGGACGAACACCAGTTTCATTTTTTTGATTTCTTTGAAATTTGTCGTACACCCGAAACAACAAGAATAAATCCCCCATATTCCCTTGGCAACGTCATATGTCACTGTGACAAAATTGTATTCAATTAGTCACTTAAATGTCAGATAAATTGACTAAGACAGTGCAAACTTGTCACAGTGACATGTGACATGGCATCGTATTCTGTTAAAACAGTGGTGGTCCAGTGTAGAAAGAGGAAAGAATAAGGGGGAATTTGACGTATTCTCATAAACACAAGTACAGTGGTGGTCCAGTATAACGAATGATATAATGTCCATTATATCGAGCATCAACTAACTATGTGGATGTGTGTGCCTACCATTGTATTGACATACTTTTCTGCAATTTGGGCCTTATAAAGTTCCCAGGGAACTAGTTCCTCGGGAACTACGTCCACTGAAGGTCTTAGTTTCCATTAAGTGGGAAAGTGGACTTATTGCCCAAGCGAGCGAAAAACTATATCTCTTTAGTTCCCTCTAAGTGTGAAATAAATTCCCATCCTTAAAGTTCCGAAAAATGATCACCTCCGATTTTCATGCAATTTCTTCTATTCATACTCTACCACATAGGAAGCCTGAATCCAAATCGGTTCCTAGCGCAAACCACTGGAAAGGACGAATAGGACATTTCAAAATTGAAAATCCTTAAAGACGCCTGCAGGAATATCAGGTGTATTCAAAATACGAAGTGGGTATGTCGCTCCGCAAAGGGTATGTCAACAACTGCCAAGCAGGCGCCTGGAGCTAAAGATTAATTATTTTTTCGCTGGTATTTAGCAGTATAATATTTTCAGTGGGCAATAAAAAAGCAACAACAAAATTGACTTTAAATAATACAAAACGAAATTGGGAATTTGGCGTTATTTCCAGTCTTAAGACGAAATGAGGGAACAGGATAATGGCGACGTGAAAAATGAAAAAAAGCCATTTTGACTTTGTTTCGTTTTGCAGTTTCAAGAACTGGCGATGTTTGTTAATTTAGCCCCAGGCGCCTGATTGGCAGTAGATGACGAAGTCGCTTGAGCGGATTTAATCCTGCCGAAGAAAGGGTTAAAATTCTGTCAGCGAGCGAAGGGAGCCATCCACCTCGTACTTTGGTAACTAACTACAGGCCTGATAACCAACTGCAGTTTCGGGGTCCTTGATTAATTATTGTTGTTGGCAGTTAGTTCCCACTGCAGGCTGTTGAGTGTGTACTTAGTTCCCGTAAGAAAGTGGAGTACGTTCCCACCTTGCATGGGAAATAAGACCCTTAGTGGACTTAGTTCCCATGGACTCAGTTCCCTGCATTTGAAGAAATGTAAGTGATATCGATCATTCGTCATACTGGACCACAACTATATAAGAGTTTAATTTAGAAGTCTTTCGTTCAAAGTTACCATAGCTTAGAGAGGAGTTATGTGAAAAAATGATAAACTTAATGCACGTAACGTAATTATAATAAATATATTCAAAAATAAAAAATACGAAAAATAACTCAGTTGACACAGCCGAAGTTACATTATTTCCTTCTTAAATACACACTAATGAATTATAAGACATTTAACGACATTTTGGCGTCAAAACGAGAATAGCTAGTGATATCAGAGAGGACCATGTCGTTCAAGCTCGTGTTTAGTTTAAGTTCATTTGTATCATCACATCTTGTCACGTAAGTATCTAAGTATCTCGGGGTCTTTTTCACGAGTGATGGAAGGAGTTATGCTGAGCTTTCCTGGTCAAGCTGGGTCAATTTTGAAACAGCATCTGTAGTCAGGAAGGCAAAGCTTGGTTTCAAAGCCAAGTTAGCTGTTATTTCATTTCAGGTAGTCAAAAAAGAAAAACTACTAAAACTCGCTTAAAACGGCTAGGACATTCAGAGCGAATAGACAGCAATGATCCGGCCCACAGAGTCTTCGAATTGAACCCGGAGGGAAAACGTAGAAGGGAGTCTCAGCCAGTTTGGAGTGCGCAACTGGAAGTAGCTATCAAAAAACCGTGCTAGCTAGAGCGGCTTGTTAATGGGTTGTTGGAGGCCCGGGTCACTTGGTGGAAGCAAGTAAGTAGATCACAGATTTTAATCATATTCTACAGCATTGCTTGGTTAGCTGAAGTGACCGTAGCTTGTAACCAAAGAAGTGTATTTGCACACCTTGCGCAACGGACTCCCTTGTCTTGCGTCCGCGATAGCTTCCTCTTTAAACCGGAAGTTCAATCTTACTCTCTCTCTCACGAACCAGGATTCGAATACGCTCATCAATGGATCATTGATGTCCATGCACTCGATGTGGACCGATGGAGCCAATACAGTCGACTTCGCGGACAGGACCATATGTCCCGTCGCACTCAGAATTTGTCTTTCAAATCGTTCAGCGTACAGCTCAATATCCACAAAATAAAACAGTTTTGTAGAGCATGCTTTTTGTAGTTGTCAACAATCCGCATCCGAAACAGTTGGCAAGGGCTATTCTTCGTGGAATTTCGACTAAGGTGTCGTTTGTGAAGTTCACATTTGCTTCGATGTAGACGGACTTCTTTACTACTTTGGACGTTCAAAGTCGACGTAAAATTGTATGTTCGTTTCACTCGTGAGCCGTGTGGTAGGGTGTTTGTGTAAGGGTGGGTGTTGCAGAAGCTAACCTCAGGCTAGCCCAAAAACAACTCAGTTCATATACAGCTTTTGAGAGCGTCAGTTGTAGCTGATGAACAAAATGTCGACAGGAGAAACAGAATACACATTCGAAGAACCTCCAGTGCATTCTCGATTATCGCAACTAATAGCAACTGGAGTAGTTGCAATAATCGAGTTTATGTCTATTTGGAAAGTTGATCAAACATGGTTAACCATTAAATGTAGCTGTTGCACATCGAGGAGTTGCGTGGCTAGAGAGTTGCGTCAACCTAGAACGTACTGTAATTGGTCCTAGAATGTGGTGCCTCGATCGAATGTGGAAACAGCAATTCTCTTAAAACTCTTCACTTCCCCTCTCCAACTAACTCCAACTATAAATCGTCTCCAGTAGTTCCTATAGAGTTGGAGTGTTGAGGTCCCTCTAAACGTGTGTCCGTGTATAAACCACGTTAAAATGGTACTTTGCGTTAAAAATGTCCGTTCCCGCATGCAGAAAATTGTCGTCAGTATTGCCTATAGAGTTGGAGTGTTGAGGTCCCTCTAAACGTGTGTTCGTGTGTTTACCACGTCAAAAGAGCACGTTACGTTAAATTTTCAGATTTTAAAACCACGTCTTTACCAAATCCCTGAGGTCCTCTTCTAGAAAATGAATTAGGCGCTCTACAATAGAAATAAAAAAATATGTAAAATGTTACAGCCTATTGTGCTATTGCACCAAAATGTATCACAGTCCAAAGTATCATAGAATTAATTGATTCAACTCTCGTCAGCAAGTTTTCCTTTTCTTAGCAGTCGAGCTTCACAAACTGTTGCAATAAGCTAGCCTGCAGATATGCAACAAGTTATGTTCGCGGCAAGCCCCAGCACATGGAGCCTAAGAGTATGCTTCAGCAATGAATTTCCGCTTCAGTTCAGACGACGGGTAAATTCAAATTCAAATTCGACGTTGGTGTGTGTCGACAAGTGTGTAAACATTCCGAATTTATTTATAATTTATGAATGGAGCTGAATTGAATTTTTTTCAGTTCACATGGGATTGATTCGGAACGTCCATCCGTACGAAGAGTGCAATTTAGTGGCCGTCTCTGACAGAATGCCCGCATTAAAATAAAGTGTTCACATCTGAATGTGTATGCATTTTTAACACAACGACAACCTTTTATTTCTTTTGAAATGCATGAAGCATCAACAACACAGCAGTGACATCCTTGACTTCAAATATATGGGGGACTCATTTTTCTTTCAGTATGACTTCGGTACAATCACCCACGAAATACAATTTTTATTTCGGTTTGTTTTTTTGCAGTTAACCTACATTCAGTACAATGCATGCGCAAGACGGAAGAAATATAGCACAAATATAGGCATGCCTGTTTATCTCTTAATGAATATTCGAGTGCCGCTCGGCGCGGTCTCTTGTGGGTCATTCGCTTACGGAGGCGAAAATAAAGCGAATCTGACACAAACATCTGGGCGGGAGATAAGCTTGTGGGCATCCTTTCGTGTTTGTCCAATGCAAGGTTGTCAACATGCGCAGTCAGCCAAAACGGACAGGTAGACCAGGCATGAGATTCATAAAATTTTGCAATTGATTGATGATCCGTGAATGAGACGGCGAACACCTCCTTTGCCTTGCAGGGGCTAGTCAAATGAAATTTCAAATTCATAAAGTGATAATTGCTGTCTATGCATGGGGACGCTTCAAAGTTGAGAGAGATTTGCGTTCATTAGCATAATGACACATAATTCAAAGCAAAGGCAAGGTGGTGGGACTCCTTTTAGACAGTCTGTCTGAAGCCTGGGAATGTGTCTCTTTGTATGACTAAAATATATTTTTTAATAATTTATTTATTTTCTGCTTTAGAATTCCCAAAAGCTGTTTTGGTGGACTTTGGCACGTTATGACATTGAAAACTTGAAATTTTCGAGACAAGTCGTTGATAATAACGTGAAACTGTGTAATTAAATACACAGTCACTTAATTTGAGAACATTATTTACGTCCCATGAAATCAGAGATTGCTTGGTTGAGGAAGTGTTGATAACGGTCGAATGAAGATGTCAACAGGCCACCACAAGAAACCAGGGCTTTGTGGGGACTCTGACGATGTTGAAAAAGCTTGTTGCTCTTGAAAGCTACATGCAAGCATTCAAAGCAAATGTTTGCGGCAATCTATAGTAGCTGATCTCGAGATGGTGGCTCAGCAGTTGTCGTATAATAGTCCGATATGCGAGGGCTATTCGAAAATTCAATGACCTTGACGCAAATCAAACAGATCTGTCACATAAAAGATTGGCCAACATAAAAAATGTCTCCTTTTCAAGGTAGTGCAGAGGGAAAAGTGAATTTTTGAGATCAGAGCGAATTTTGTTGATTGCTGTCACTGTCACCTTACTGGACTGGTCTACTACGGAAGTAATTGCTTTCACAAGCGACTTATTGACAAGGTCTACGAATGTGCTACATCTTTGTTTTTGGATGGTTTAATAGGCGATCATTATCGTGACACCCACCAACAGCTTTTTCGAACTCGATCTGCATTATTCGCGGTGCTGTATCAAGGCACTTATGTCTCTAGCTATATCATCGACAAAGGCAAATGGGCCTCTGTGCACGAAGTAGCTCAACAAAATTAATCCGATCATCGAACCTTGTGGCACTCCAAAAATCATCTCCGTATACCTTTGCCCCTTACTCGAAAAGTTGTGCAATTTAGTTCCTAAGTCAGTCCCCAAGCATACCTCAGTCTGTTTATCGCCCCTAAGAGTTTTACATGACAACGCGACTGATGACAGACTTAAAATGAAGTTACGATGATGATTCGCCTAGAAGCATAAACTTCCTGAGCACACGAGACGTCCCAATGACGATACAACACGTCCATGATATTGTGTTGGATCGGTCGGTCAAGATTCGAGAGATAGGAAAGACTGTAGTAAATTCAAATGATACCGTAATTGGGCTCTGTTATGACCACTTGGGCATGCAAAAAGTATCGACATGCTGGGTTCCGTGGTTGGGTGGATATTTCAAAACAACGCTTGCAAACTCTCCAGCTCAATTCAAGTGACCACACTACAGCAAATGTGACTGGAAAACTTTCAGCTCGCCCAACAGTTGTTGCCACGCCAGAAAACGTCAACAAAGTCCATGGAATGATATTCGACGATACGAAAATAAAAGTGCGTGGGGTTTCTTCTCTAAAAGCATTCTTGAGAAGATCGTGCAAAACTCAGACGCCAACACTAGAGGCACGACATTCCAGTAGCTCGTACAACCATTCGTGTCATTACTGGTGATTGGAAGAACACAGCGAGCCGTCAACAAGGCACATGCTGGTATCGAGACGGAAGTGTGTAAAAATGGTCTGGCGGTGAACAAGGGCAAACGAACTTTAAACAGTCTCGATGAAAGGACGTACGAAATCGACGTCATGTACACAGCGACTGGAGAAGGACTTGGTCTACAAGATCCGCACCGAGTTCAAACGCAGAGTAATTCTTGCCAACCGGTGATTGTATGAGTGACAGAACCGTCTTTTAAAG
Source organism: Eristalis tenax (assembly GCA_905231855.2). Lineage (NCBI taxonomy): Eukaryota > Metazoa > Arthropoda > Insecta > Diptera > Syrphidae > Eristalis > Eristalis tenax. The sequence continues at coordinate 25,784,621 of HG993127.1, forward strand.
AACAAAGCTGACTTGACACTAATCATCCAGTCCCTCTGTATGGCACAGTGGCAAGGAGAAGCTCAAAGGCGGACGGAGCTCGGAGCTGAAGGTTCCCAGAGGACGTTTGTGTCCAACGTGGATTGGGATCTCAACCAACTTGGCGTGCGAAACTGGAGGCAGCTACCCAGAGATCAAACTGGTAGAAGAGACTTGTTGCTCTGGGTCCAGGTTCACACGGACTGTACTGCCACACAAAGAAGGAGATGATGTAGACATCTTGAGCGGGTTTCGGTATATCTCTTGCTTGGAATTAGGAAATAGGAAATAGGAAACACAATATTCTGAGATATCCTCACACCTTCCCAGATGGAACTTCAGCGCGCACTCGATAGGTTTGTGGCCGTATGTGATAATGATGGAATGAAGGTAAACGTGGACAAATCGGAGGTTATGGTGGTGAGTGGAGTCTAATTGAAGCAGGTGGGGAAGTTCAAGCCCACGGGACACATATCACGAGTGATGGGAGGAGGAATTCTGAACTTTCCTGTAGGATTGGTCAAGCTGAGTATGTTTTGGTAGATCTGCAATCCGAAAGGCCGAGCTTGGTGCCAAAGCCAAGTTAGCGGCTTCCAACTCCGTATTTATTCCCACTCTCAGCTTTGGTCATGCAATTTGGGTAATGACCGAAAGAACAAGATCACAAATACAAACTGCCGCGATGAGATTTCTTCGGGGTAAGAAACACGGCAGTGCGCGAGGAACTCAACATTAAGCAGCTGCTTCTTCGAACGTAAAGGGCTATGCTCTGGTGGTTTGGTCACGTGGCATTAATGTCCCCATCATCACGACTTCCGAGGCGGGCTTTGAATGCGATTCCTTCAGGTAGGCGTCCGCTTGGCAGACCCAGGACGAGGTGGTTCGGCCAAGTCCAAAAACTCGCCTGGTTACGCTTCGGCGTACCTCTTGATGAGTTAGAGGCGATGGCGGATCTCTCGTGTGTGGTTTACCCCGGCGACCTCTTTTGCGGATCTTGCGGATCACAAAATGACGACGATGATGATGATATACTTAATAAATCGAGATAATATGAGGCTATGTTGAAAACTATAAAGCTCATTCGCCGAGAATCAAAGCGAAATGTTACTGACTTATAAAACAACTGACTATAACAAAACGGCAAAACGACGACAACCAAAACTTGCCCTTGATTATTGGGTTACCCGCAAGGAATTCCAGTGAGAGCAAGGAAAATACGCCTTTATCTGGTGTTCAAATCTGGTCTAGTCCTCGTCACTGCAGTGGCCAATCAGTCGATATCACAACATGGTCTAAGTGTGCTTATGAATCCACTATCACAATCCACAATCCATCATTTCACTGACTTAACTTACAACCCAACTAGAAGTGAAGTTAGATAGGGATGCCCACCTTCTACCTCTCTTGCCCCTTAAGATTTTTGACAACCATTATATCGTTTTCCTAAGTCAAATTGACCAATCAGAGAACAGCATTTACCGTATTTCGTGGATAACTGTCAAAAAAATCGATGGACTAGGTGCCAATCAGCTGTGACGTTGGGCATCATTTCATTTCTGAACCCAACGATCTGTAAAAAGGCATAAAAATAAAAAAAATAAAGTGACTTCCACCGTGAATGGCGAACTCACCAACCTACTTGTCAGCCCAGTGAACTATGGAGGGCTTTGCCCTTTGTAGGTCTCCGGATACGAAGGGTAGGTTTCCTCGGACAACAAGTCTCCCCGGCTTGAACGAACTTAGCTTTTCTCTCAAAAATACCAAGGGCTTCTTCATTTGTGCTTGTGATTGTTCATGCTCCCGCGACAGCCATGGTTAATCAAGGCTTTATATTAGCTTTGCCCTTTGGGAGTGGGCTCTACTACAGGGTTGCCATGCGTCCTCTTTCTGGAGGACATCTCCTCGTTTCAAACACGGTGCGGAACGGCCTACAACGTTTTAAGTTGAGTTTTGAAAATAAAAAAAATATCATCGAACTCTGAATTACAAAGTAAAGTAGAGCCAATACAAATCTGATAGAAAACATAAAATGAAACAGATCATATTTTGACTCCCATGTGTCAACCCTCTAAATCTCAGGCCTCCGAGGACAATTCATTTTAAAGGTAGTTGATGTCCTCTAGAGTCCGGGACTTTTAAACTTTTTGTCCTACGCTAGCTTACACAGCCATGGCAACCCTACTCTACTACGCAACTGCTTCTTGTGCCCATTGAAAAAGCGATTGGCAAGAGTTATTCTGCGTTTAGTTTCCGAACTGGTGGTATGCATACTTTTTACTTGGAAGGCGAGTTAGATAAAGTCCTCGACTACCGCGGAAGTATATCTACATAGGGTGACGTTGTTGCGTATACTTCGTTTTGCCCTCATTCAACGCGTAGTTTTCCCATCAGCCCCTTAATCCCACTTTGGCCGCTCCCGTTTCAGTTCCAGCAAACTCTTCATTGACGGCTCGCTGTACGGCGGAGACGATCTTATAATCGATCTTTATGAAACTTAACCCTCTCTCGTTCACGCAATTAAAGGAGTTTCCATTTTAGCATTTGATACTGATATTTCACTCGTCGGACATGGATGCCTTCGACCATATCTTAAAGATGGTGCATGTACCCTACCAGCGTGCGATTTCCTGGTTACCTCCAAAATATGCTCGGTAAGCTTAAAGACTAAGGATCACCAGATTAGTTCAGTATTCAATTTTTCTATCATTCTTCTATTGAAGGCAGTCTTCATGGAGTCTCCACTGGACATGAACCATGCCCGGTTCGTGAACATGATGTGAAAAAATCTAGTGGAGGCACAAAGATCCTTGTCCAAACCTACAGCGTGTCGGAGAATCTCGATTTTACGACATGGCATGAGGTCTGTTCAGAAGTTGGACATGAGATTTGACGTTTTCCTATATGTGCACGATTGTCCACCACCGAAGCATAGCCATTTCCGTTGTTTGCGTGTAGTGGTAAATATTGAGAGTAAGAATAGAAATGTCATTTTTTGACATTATTTTTAGTGAGATCTACTTCGTTGATTGGTGGTTGGTTTCCCGCTTCTTGATGTTGACTCTCTCGCAGCCAACTTTGAAGTGAAGCGACACGACATATCTTTCCCATGTTGGGCAAAAAGATGTTCTCTCCTTTCGCTCGTTGAATGAATTCACTGAGCCCCAATGGCTTGGATTTTTTTAAATTCTCGTATCATACGCTTCCATTCCTTTGAATCTACCCTCGCGTCAAATGTTGAACTCACAAGCGACATCTTTCTGGCCTGTGGGTCACACACACACCGAACAGCATACCCACTTGGGTTTCACTACACTTCACATGTCAAGACATGCCAAATTCATCAAACGCCCAATTGACGTCCATTTAGGTTAAAATTTCAATAATGAATAGCGATTCTCATTGCCTGAGTCATCGCTGGCCAAAACGAGGCCAATACTCGTCTCAATCTCAAAAGCAAAAAACGCCATCCATTCTAACTCATCTATCCGCACCTAGTCGCGGTGTGTGTGTGGCCGGCCACAGATGAAGATACAAATTTGAACGCACAGAGAAACTATTTAATTTGCAAACTGTTTGTCATTTGATTGCCATCGCAGCAATTACTGGTGGTGTTTGTTTTTTGCAAGCTCTCTGCGCCACCGAAAGGCGTCGACTTTATCCGTCACAATGTGTCACATCATTCAGCGGTGGCATCACGTAGGGTGGCCAAAAATACATCGGCACTTGAAAATGAGAAAAAATGTATCATAAATTTGAAGGAGAATCGCCGACAGTTGATCACGAAACGCTCGCGATGTCGGCGAGCGAAGGTAACGCACTGAGTCAGTACGCCTGTGGATGCGTTTTCGAAACGCGTGGGGTTGACTGATGTATTTTTATTGGCTAGCCTATTAAACACTTGCTATCCATTTGCGTAGCTTTATGAGTCCTTGGAGGTTGGGAAGGATTTGACAGAACATGCAGCTCTTCAAACACCTTGAACATCCGTCAGATGAGAACAACTTAATTTTGCGGCCCGGTGGGCGTTGCTGAGATTCAACAATCCCATTAACGCCCGATGATAAATATTTGAACGCTTAATAAAACGCCGAACTGATCTGCCAGTCAACGGAATTTGAATGTGACGTTTTTAGCGGAGCCATGTTAAATGAGAGTGCTCGCTTTGGTGGAGGATGATGTGATAAAAGATCAAAAATGGCACTCGCGGGGCACCTGTTGGATAAGCGAGCGGGTGTGTGGTGATCAACCTTGACCATGAACATTTTTGTGGGAGGATGCGACAACACTGGCGGGCTGATGGGAAACTACGCAAATAATGTTGACAGCAACGGAAAGCAATAAATTGGAAAATGTGACAGATTTTTCGGCAATTCCTTGGGGGATACTGCACAAAACAGAAAGCCAGCTTGTGACTCCTTCAGATGATATCCTCTGCTCTCTTGCCATTATTTATCATCTCTCGCTGAAATTCCGAAATCGCAAAAAAGAACTATGACACTGGAGCTGTCGTCGGATAAAATTGCATACAGCTTGATACGATTTTAAGGGGCGTGGGAGAAAATAAATCAAACGTTCGCTCTGATGGATATGATGTATAATTGTTCATTGCCTGCTGGATGGACACGTCTGCGAGTCCCCCGACAAGCTTAGAAGAGACTGCAGTGCTTCCACCACTTGCAATTCGTCAGAACGTGTCTTGCCATTTCAAATTTGCATGCAGGTCATGTCGTGTTTATTGAAATATAGTTTGTTCAGAATGTCGGGGGGCAATTTTGACAATCTTGATCTTGCCAAGCAGCACTTAGAACTCTTTGAGTACTGTCAGAGACTCGAGATAGGAGGGGCCCTGACCCTGAAAATTGTTATTCCCGGGGTTGAGACTTGGCAATGTTATCGTAGTAGCTAAGGGCACGGATGGTAGATCTCCACCAGGGAATAGCTACGAACTTGTGTCACGGTGTACCTGCACATAAGAGCCAACATTTTGATTTTGTGCTCCTTTAGAAGGTGGTTACTTGTGGCGAGAAGTTTGATTTCCACGTCTAGCGGGTCCATTGACTTGGGAATTTAATGGGTATTCAAATGCGCACCATGTGGATGCAATAAGCAGTCACACTTAGGCCATCATAAGCTCATTGTGTTATGATGTGGGGGACGCTACAGGCCGTTCAGGACTAGGGTCTATCTTCTCAGCAACCACTCGTGTTGTGCGTGCTATTGTCCTCTCACGAGTTGCACGGACCTACAGTGTATGAACGTCCAATTTGATAAATTTTTTCTAGGCAGTTGTACTCTTTGAGAATTGTGAGTGACTCAAAAGTGGTGGGGCCGTGAAAAGTATTTTGCTCGTACCGATGATCGAGCCTTGTCGAGTCGATGCACCAAGCTACAACGCCTCGGCAGCCACTCTTTGTGTTACCACCCGCATTTAGTCGATCCCACCTTTCGAAGCGCAAAGCGATTAAGATGACGGACGCTAATGTTGCTTCGCTCAGCTAGGTTACGTAGATATAAGTCCCTAGGAGACTTTTCCTTCTGAAGGAGAAACGAGATGTCCTCATTTCTGCAACTTTTCCAATAGACGTTGTAGGGACGTGCCATTCTAAGGCTTTGCGTCTCAAGAGTGCAATGGCCAGTGGTACCGCCGATTGGAACTCTGAGAGCAGATCAAGTTGATCATATCCTGTGACCTTCTGGGGTTGAACGTAGGCAATAGTTGTTTAGTAATGTCCTCAGACCAGCGGAATTCAATGGAATGAATGAATGAAAACATTACACGTTGGGAGATGTCTTGTAGTAGCTTAGGACACGGGTGGCAGATCTTCACCAGGGAGTAGCTACGGCACCCACGTAAATTGATGCTAAAATACTAGGACATCTTGTTAAGAGAGATCTTGTTAAGTTCGGAGAAGTCTTTGAGCAGAGGTAAGGGAGTAAAGACATATGCAACTTCCACGTCTCTTAAACATCGGTTTCATTTGACTGCGTTTTTTAAAACTTTTTCACAGACAGGAGGTGTGCGAATACATGTGAGCTACTCCCGCCTCCCACCATCGCTCTGAGCCCTAAGAAACGTGAGTTGTGTCGCAACATGTCGCCACAGATTCTCCTCTCACAGAAACAACACCTTGTAAAAACAACCTTGTGAAACAACTTCGCTTGTTGACGTCTTTTTCCTATTCCTTCATTCTCGCATTTGTTTACGTGTTAAGATCAGTAGCGTTCTTTTCATATTTGTCCTCATGTCTGTTTTCGTCTAAAGTAACTAACTAACTGTTAAAGTCATCGCTTTGTTTTTAAGTGCATAGATGAGATAGTCATTGAAGGACCTCTGACGAAGTCGGAACCATTAAGTTTATTTTTTTTTTTTTATTTTATTGTGTTGATGGCGCTGGATGCTACAGGGAACCTCGTGTACTAAACGTTTTTGTTGAAGGTTTAATTTTCTGGAATAAATTTGCAATGAAACACAATTACAATGAAGAAGAGATATATTAGCTTACAAGTTTGTTTACTTTCCGTACGAGCACTTACGTTGTTTCATGAATAGCCGTCAAAAATTCATAAATAACTGTCAAAAGGCCTTTCAAATTCGTCGATGGATTAGGGGTTAGTCAGCTGTGAAGTTGGGCATCTCTAAAATACTTAATTTCTGCAGTGAACTAAAGGGGAGAACATTTTCCTCCTAATTCCATGCATTTAATTGGTAGGCGTTTACATGGTTAAGCAAGGCCTTCTGGATCTATTCAAATTTAAATACATGAGTTTTTGAATACAGCACCACTAGTTATTTTTTTTCTTTATTGTAAAATTAAATAAATTAATTTTGGGACACAACAATTGTTTTATTTGTGGTCTAACTTGTACCATTTGTGTTTCGTCTCAGAACATATCATAACTCGTGCGTGAAAATAATTTAATACGCGTGTTTTTAGAGCTCAACTGCGATGGGCGAGGGCTTTTCCACCGGAAAGATGAATATCCTGGTATATATGATTTTTGTCTTAAATGTGACTGCATTCAGAGACTTATCGCTACTACGATATATCCCTTCTTAAAGTCGTTGTTGTTTTTCATCAAGACACTGTAACACTCCCGTTAACTGTGAAACGGACGCACTCGCTTTCGCTGGACTAAGCCGGCCTTCCATGCCTATCGCTACTGCGAAACATCTGCTGAAGCTCTCCCGATACTGGGTTCCCCATTACAAGGCAAGTATGGGGTACTCTCCAAAACGCTGACGTAGCCTGATCAGAAGGAATACGCTGAGCCTTAGAACAGGTTATGCTTTCCCTACAATGACCTCTGCAGAAGCTACAGTGACGAGGAGGAGAAGGAAACTATTGCCCATCTTTTGTAAAATTGCAGTGCTCTCTCATCCCGCAGGAGAACTCACTTAACAGACTGGAACTATGTATCATTACCATCAGTCATCTGAACCGCTTTGTGTTTGCGGAACAGGATTAATCAGATTCGCGTGCTACAACTGTGTCTGCTCCTCCAACCTAACCTAACCTAGCCAAGACTAAGCTGGCTTTATTGCTACAGTGTCAGCTTGAAAGACCCAACAGTGATTCGGTGATTGAATGATAATTGGATAATTGGCAACCACGCCATCGTGTGAACATAACCGCTTCACAGACAAGAAATTGTGTGCTATGCTCTCGACGGGCAATCATCTGTTCACTGGAAGGCGGTGATGATTTAACTTGATCCTTCGAACTCGAAGTCCTTCTTGCGGTGATCGTTCAAGATCATGAAACTTTCCAAAGTTTTCGGTTATGTGCATTATATTCACAAAATATAACAATTATAATATGGGTAGCTCTGCAGCGGTAGACCGCCCCAGAGCCTAGCTTGTACAGCAACCGCATGCGTGGTATTGTTAGCTGACGAGTGAAGGGCACCTAAAAATTTTCTTTTCTTATAAATATTTTTGTGGCAAGGATCTTATAATTAATTGTTTACAAGATTTAATTACAGAGATTTGAATTTTATTTAATCTTACATCTACAAAATGATACAAGTTGTTGTTGTATAGATTTTATAGTTTTTATGATAATTTGAAGAAGAAAGCCACTAAAAACCTTCATCTCTCTCACGAGTGGAATAGACCTACAGTTTTGCGAACGACCAAATTTCAGAAGCTTTTATGGGCATTTTCAGTGACTCCAAAGATCTGACGCGCCGCAGTGAAAACGGTACTCCACAATGCGAAAAACGAACCTAGACACCATAGTTTCAAGCGCGTAGGAGTCCCATGTTAAGAACATGCAATATTTAAAAATATAGCCACAAAGTGAGAAAATGATGTCTCTTATGTTGCATGTGCACTTGAAATATTCCAGTCTAACCAGATGTTCTTTCTTTATAACTTTCTTGTTTTAAGTCTTCTACCCCGACTGGCATCTCTATCAGCGCTTAACTCGCAGAAGGATATCCTGTACAGAAGAAGTCATCGCCCTACAAACGAGGGCAATAAATCTCTATGATGAATTTCGCCACATGTGGTCTCAAGTTGAAGGCAGCAAAAAATCACTTCCAATCAGAATTGAATGACAATCGGAGCACGTCCTCAAAATGGTTAATTAAGCGGTAACCGAACTTACAGAGCAAAAACACAAACACAGGCGGCATCTAAATCGGTCGTCACGTCTGTAATCACGTCTGTTTAGTCCATTCGCCGTAAACAAAGCTAATGACGATCACTGTCACACCTAACAGCCATTGTTTCACTCCGCAAACCTCAATCTGATGTACATAAGCAACAACAACGGTCGTCGTATCTCACTTTTTAGCAGGTAGTAGAGGTGAGGAGTTGAGTTATGTCCCCACTTCACGATACAAGAGGGTGTCAAAAAGCGTATGTTCGAAGTTTTTTTTTTGTTTTTCTTTGCTGGACCTGCAGCGTGACGCATTGTGCCGCGAAGATTGTGTTAAGGTGTTTCGACTGAAATGCTTTTGAACGCAAAAAGAAATATTATACAAAAAAGCAAAAAAGTAAAGTAAACAAACAAATTTTAACTAGCGCCACGTCGGGAACATACCCGTTATGTCTTCAATTAGAATGCATAATTATTTGAACGCACTTTCGCCCCCCATAAAGTTGATTAGAATCAATTCCAAAATTTGTTTCCACAGACGAGAGTGCATCACAACGAAGGCCTTCAACGGAGATCTGAATTAATTTTGACTTCCAAAGGGTGATCGACCTCGTCATTGGACCCATTCGACTCCTTCACAACACTCGTTCCCCATCCGCTTCATGATATGCCATTTAATCGTGTTCATCTTCTTCCACATAGGCGCATGTCCTTGCTCGGTCGCATCAAGTCAATTAAAAGAAAACACACAGCCAACGGCCCAATTCGGCATTCTTGACCGATTGAGTTTAGTTGAATTTTAACCCCTTCTGCAATTCCATTTGTGAGTTTTGAAAATTTATGATTCGGCTTGAATGTTTGTCGTAATAATTAAGAGTCGGCTCATGATGATTTTGGTCACCCACAGACATCGCTGCCGCTGACGTCGGAGTTTACGAGCCTCCCGTCCGCATATATTTACGCCCTTGACACATTGAAGCAAAAACAAAAGGATCCCAAAGTTGGCGTGGAGGCTGACATCATGCTTTAAATTTAGACGATTACGTTTGCGGCAGCGAGGACCGGGATGCAACGCTTGATTGGCCAAGGGTCAGCCCAATATCGCCACCGTCACCTAACGAGCTTCCATTGTCACAAGCGGTATGTGTCGCTGTTGCATCGGATATTCAGGCCGGCGATGTTTGTTTCAATTTCTGTTTCTGTGTTTCTGTATTTCATTATTTCAGTATCTGCGCGTTCTGTGGATGTTGTCATCGGACGCCCCCGCTTCGGGAAGCAGTGAACCTCCGAAAGCACACACAAATCACTTTTTTTAACGCAGCTACCGCGCATCAGTTTCAGGCCCAATGTGTTGGCTACCTATACGACGACATACGTACATAGGCCCAGTATGATCTGGGATATCATGTCGTATCTGTGTCTGTAGCCATGTGAGCTTGTGATGTTCAAATACACGACGATGACGACGACGTCTCAAACGATTGTTGGTGGCACATTGTGACTGTAGACGGGGACGTATATGCAACGATGTTACGCTTACGTTCTTCTTTCTCTTCCTTCCCGATTTTCTTCTACTCTTTGTCCATGTGTATATTTTTTTTGCATTTTCTGCTGATGTTACTGCTGCGGCTGCTGTTGCTGTGATGTTGTGTGTTGGCTTTTTTGCGATCTAGCAACTGACGTTTGGTGCCTCAGCGATAATCAATGCGATCAGTTTGTTGTGCGGCTTGAATCGATGTGGTAGCTTTTCAGAATTGAATCCTTATTTCAGTGTTATACCGCATGTGCTATACAATCGACGCGTGTTCTTATGTGAATTCAGAGTTCTTAAGTACCCTCAGTTGCTCATTGCACAAGATTTGTCTCATATTCAATTTTTTTTTCATTGTCTTCTCGTGATTGTTAACAAAAATAAAGAAGCACTATTCAGGTGAGGTATTATGAGCATTCTTCCGGTTTTTCCTTCGATTTTCCGCATCCCTTGACATGGTAATGTGTTAATAGGACAGCTGAGACACTCCTATTGTGCCATACTGGAACAGATTTGTGTGCGAAGATAGTCAGAAGTAGCCGTGTTTGTTTGGTCTGTAATGGAATACGAGGGGAAGTTATTTTGTGGTTAAAACATGAGTTTCCAGCTGAATTGGATTCTTTTTTTTTCATTCTATTCTCTCTGTTCGAATGCTTAATGGATTGAGTTTCGTTGATGGATGTGTAACGGTTGCATTATTTAATGCCGACAACTATGACTGATTTTTTTTTTTTTTGTTTAGCACCTATCTGTGAGTTATTTTACATATATTTATGGAATCTTGTAACGACCACAATTTGTATCGCGTTTGTTGCAACACGTACCCACATGCATTCGAAATGACGTTAGTAGGAGATAGAATTTTTAATGAATCTATTTGCCTCAAGTGTTTTCCGTCGATTACGAGTCATGTGCCTAAGAAATCTGTAACAAATCCAGTCTCTTCGAACTTCCTTAAAGTTGTTCATATAGTCGTACCTTCTGAGAATAGTCGGTTCAATAGTCGAACGTGCTACATCACGTTCGACTCTCGTTTAATTTTTGGCGTATACCGTATCCTGGAAATAATCGAATCTTACTCGATTATTAATATTAAAAAATAAATGTGTCTCGTGATTTGCTCGTTTTCCTTGTAGAACAGCAAAATCAAAAATTCCAAGTTCTTGCCTCGAAAGTGTGAAAAAACGTTTCCACTGAATATACCGAATCTCCTAGAACCAGAATTTTGATTTTCATTAAACTATATATGGGGCTTAGGTTTCGACAATACAGTAGACGCTCGATATAGTGAACCAATAACAAACGGGTTCTGTTCACTGTAACGAGATTGTTCACTGTAATGAGCGTGAATTCCTTCAAGTTTTTACGTACAGTTCATCAAAAACAGAAAATAATAACAATTTTTCTTTGCAATTACCAAAACTGACAATATTTTTAAAATAAAATATTTCATTCTGAACAGAGTCCACTCATCTATAAAAAAAGTAAAACGCAACAAAATAAAATGGATAAAACTACGACAAACTTAAGACGTGCTAAAAAAGTTTGTCTTTTTCTTTGCGTTGTCTTTGAACATATGTGAATTAATATCGCCATTTCTTGGAACCTTTGAGGGCCCAAAACTTGCACTTTATCGTTAGTTGTCGACTCAAGTGATTTCCAAATAATTGGATCGCATCTCTAGAAGACACTGAAAATAATCGGATGAACTACGTGCCAAATGTTTAAGTCGGCTGCCGTATGTGCTAGTCCTGTTATGGTTCAGAAGGTTCATAACTTCTGCCACTGCCACTAAGCATTCGCTTTCGATGTTAAATTGTTGCGAAGAATACCGAGCGGTATTTCATATTCATCCTCACAATCATCTTCCGGGTCTTCTTCAAAAGAAAGGACGTTTTAAAGAATTTCGCAATGACTGAAGCTTCTTAATAGTAGCATGCAGCTACATAGTACTGCATGCCCTCATTCGAGGGGTCCCCGGTTCGAATCCCAGTAAAAGCAAAGTTTGCATTTATCGGGTTTTCAAATCTGGTCCAGTCACCATTTGGTACTGTTAACATCACTGGAGTGGTCGATCCGTGGTAGTAGTCTGACCGGGGGTTGCTGCCTCCAGTATAGTGTTTAATAACCTCTGACAAAAACAAACTGCAGCTGCCAAGTTAAAAACATGGTCCTTTATTGATACTCTCTTAATAGCTTCACAAAGGCTGTCTGAAAAAAAAAAAAAAAACATAAGTTGTCTCTAACATTTAATATAATGGTGATTAGCACCGACCTTTTCAGAAGCAGCAGGCTAATAGCATTTCTACCCATAGGCTGAACTATCGTGTTACAATGCAAACATCTGGAGATTTAAGCTCACTTTCTGGAGGATGGTTAGGGGCATTATCAGAATTGAATAGTTCCTTAATGGGAACCCGTTTTGCCAAAGAAAAAGTTGTACAGCGTATAAAAGAGTTTGGAACCTGTTCTTAAAAATTGTTGAGGGCCGATTTGGTGGAGTCCTGTGGTATAACACACGTTACAAATTTGATCCTTTGTTTTTTTTTGTTCAATCGGATCGTTTATCCAGAAGAAGCTTCCAATGTAGGCATGTGTCATCAGAGTTGTACATTTGTTTATCTAGGCGATGTTAACCAATGGATACTTATGCATATCACATTTCAGTTTTCTAAGTGTTCTAAGTCTTTGTGTTTGCTGATGAGTTCAAAGAAAGTACAAACACATGTGATCGCTATAGAGAGATTGTTTTTGTACACCATTTAGGATAGTCTGTATAAAATGGTGTGGGTTCACTACATCTATGATCACTATATCGAGCGTCTCCTGTATTTTGAAGGATTTTTTAAGTACCTACTCGTTGTCCTTTGAACTGGGGGATAGCTGATTAAGCACTTTTCATAGCTAACGTTTTAAATATTAAGCGTTTGTGCATTATCCTCTCTGTAACACTCTTCTTATCACCTCGTGTCTATTCTTCAGAAGCTATCCACCTCAGATTATGGCGCAACCTTTATTAAATTTGGATCAGTTCTCTTTATCTCTTTATCAGTGCAAAAATCAGATCAGAATTAGAATGATGCCTAAAGTTTGTGTTTCGCCCAAAAATGTTGAATGTCGTTGTCTCTAGTGGTCTACCAATTTTTGGACTGTTGACATTTTTTACCTGAAGCCCTTAAAAAGGAGACGATGAGTGTTTGGTTTCAAATTCTGTTGAGTAGAAAAGCTCTCTGAATCAGGCTAAATACGCATACCGCCGACAGGTTTCTATCATTTTAATAGATTGTCTGTTCCGAGAAATCAATCGAATTTACTTAAGTTTCCAGTTTTGACAATTCTTGGGACGGGCTTTTCTTTTTATTTTTCTTTGGAATTTCATGAACTTTTGACCTTCAGTCTTCGATTCCTAGTACGGTTCCATTTGCATATACAATCCCTTGATCTGATCAAAAACATGTTTTCTCTCTCCATTGCTACTAAAACTCTGGCAACATTCATGCCATGACCAGTTCACATCACTAAAGCGAGAGAGAACTTACACAGAGCTTTTTCCGTTCAATGATGTTCACATGGATCGTGTGGTGTATTCTGTGTCACAGTCTTGTCCATATTTTCGACCTAATACTGTTAAATCTTCTAAAACTCTTTCTCTAATGGCAGCCATATTTGCAGTTAAGCGTGTCCATTTGTCCAGTTAAGCGTCCCATTGATTTTTTTAAGTCTTGTCTAAATGGACGATTACTTCGACCAAATGCATGCATCGTGGCCCTCTTAGACCTCATCTGCGTTCAGCTTGGAGTTGAAGGAGAACACGTCATACAAAGCTGCAAAGTCATTCCGACTATTTTTTCATTTCATTTCATCAAATTTCATAACCATTATTGACACAACAGTAACTATAAGGTTCGTGTTGCGATTGGCTGTCGATTTAAAATATTCTCATCGGAAATGGGCGAGACTATGTATAAGTAGTTCTGCGACACGCTGTTCTAGTTGTTCTTATAAAATACAAACAATACGATGTCGATGCCAGTCATTGAATGTGCTTGATGTAAAGCGACTTGCCATTCGAAGTAGCTGGGAATGTGTCACTAAGAATGATTCCATTATAGGTGAATGCTGAAACTCATATGCCTAGCTTCACAGTGAAAGTTTAAACTCCACTTTTGGCTCAAACTTCAGTTCAACGATTTATTCGGTTTCACATCTTCCTTTAAACTTTGAACTGAATTCAGTTAAGTTGAACGAGAGTGTACTCCCGTTTAAGTCTCAGTTTAGCAACGCAAACGGAAATAGAGACAGCCAACTCTTCTTGCCCCTTAAATGTTCTTGCAGCCATTTTTTATATTGCATCCTAAAGCCAACAAGCCCACGCAGAGAACGGCATTCACATTATTTCGTGAATAACCGTCAAAAATTCATGAATAACTGTCAAAAAGCCTCTCAAAATTCGTCGATGGACTCGGTGGTAATCAGCTGTGAGGTTGGCCATCTCTGCAGTACTTCATTTCTGAAGGCAACTATATTTTGTTGCGCTCTTTTGAGTGCGAGATGGATACGTACTATCTCCGATAACAGCACGAACGGACTACAAAGGCTCCAGAGGACGACACTTAAGGCATTTTAAACCCACAAAGTACAGCAAAAACATCAACAAACCAATAAGAATAATTTAATTATTGCAGTAAGTACACGCAGCAGTTGGAAGTCTTGCCATTTTTTCTTTGCGATCGGAGTTCACAAACGAAGTTCAACTGAACTGAAGTGCAGATTTCACTTGAGTGTAAACTTTCACTGTGAAACTGGGCAATAGAGTTGTACTCAATGTCAAATAACTTACTCAAAGGGACATGGCCTGTTGCTGCAATGAACTTCGCTTTGATTGCAATTCGATCAATTAAAGCATCTGGTTTTGAACAAAGGTTTCCTTAAAGACAAGGATAAAAGTATCACTCTGCCAGAATTCATTATCCATGATAGTCTCACATTATAGACTCAACAGGAAAACTTACTGGGTTTCTTTACTCTTATTAGTCAACACAGCTATAGAATAGATTTCACAGAAACAACAATTATGTTCAGAAACTGTTTGTTTCAAATGCCAATTGAGGTTATGCGACCATTGTTAGTCCTCGGGAACTGAGCCCACTGAGGGTCTTATGTCCACTTTGGTAAAGTGGTCTTGGTTCCCCTACAACGTGGGAACATATTCCACTTTCTGCTGGGAGCTAAGAAGACAATAAAAGTCTGCAGAGGGAACTAACTTCCAGCAACTGTAATTGAACATCTCTTCAAATTTGTCCTTATTTCTTTATTCGAACTAAGACCACTGCATACTTTAAATACTCCAAACAATTCTCTAACATATACAGTGTAATAAGTATGGGGGCCCTCTGCAACCGCTAGCTGCGGTCACTATAGGATTTGGGGAAGGTGACTTTAATTCGTTTGGCAGTTTCAATAACTGTTGATTTTCTTATTTTGGCTCCAGGTACCTGACTGACAGTTGCTGGCATAGCCTTAGCGGATCGACAAAGTGACGCAAGTGGATTAAGCCCTGCGGAAAAGAAGGTTCAAATCATGTTAGCTAACGAAGCGAGGTACCCACCCATACTTTAGAAAAGAGACACCCGCCCATACTTTAAATACACCAGACATTCTATCGGGCTAAATTTTAAAAATCGCCTTATTTCGATTTTCAATTCTGCTAGTTTAAGAGTAAGAAGAAGAATTTATAGAATTTATTTCACATTTAGTGGGAATTAAAACCCACCTAGTATTGGTGGAGTGGACTTAGTTCCCGGCGACCTAATTCCCGGCAACTTAGTTCCCTGCACCCTGTGGCCGCACTTTGAGGATCACATTTTATTTATTTTCTTATTTATTGAAATTATTGAATCGCAGAATTGTTAATTTGGGCAAATTAGAGATTCTTCTCGATAAAAAAGTGCGTAACCCTTGGCTCACGTCCTTATATTCACTGAAACCCAACCTTTTCTCTGATCATTCGTAGCCCCAAGCCGCGGCTCATGACAAGAGCACGTAAATCTTCCACTTAGGGACAGCGAAACTGCTGTCAAGTGGGACCGTGACGTGGTGGGCATACGCTTCGTCCCCTATAGTGGTTGTCCAGGTTCAATTTCCGACACGAGCAACCTTTCATAATTCATCGGGTGGACCTCTCTAGAGTCGCTGGTTATGCTCAGAGAATACAACTGTCTAGAAAAAAGATTCTCAAATTTCAAACAAACACAACTTTGCTCGTGAGAAAAACAAAGAACACGCACAAAAAGAGTGCCTGGTTGGAGACTACATCGGACTGTAGCGCCTCCTGAATAACGCATGCATAAAGCCGATGTGATACGATATTTGCGACGGCCAGAGACGTGAGTTGACATCCGACATAATCCGTACATGGGCTCATATTTCTTCAAACATAATTGAATTTCCTTTATCCGTAGAATTTGTTAAGTCCCCGAATTATTTAATAATTATTGTGACGCCAATAATCGAGCAGTAAAGACGTCAACATTGAGTGTTAACACAGTGGTGCCAAACTGCCGATTCTGGAACAGTCGAATGATTAGATTGGCTGTCGAAATATCAAATTTGTTGTCAAATTCATTCGTCCCATTGTCAGCAGAAGGGAAAGGAACCAAACAGTTCAGTCTATTCAGTCTATTCCATCCAAACGCCATAACAATCATTACCGTCTGAAGAGTGCTTCAACATCAATATTTCAATGACCTGACCCATTAGCACTTCTCTATGTTTCTTTTCTTTTTCATTTTATAACCCAATTAATCCGGACGCGAAAATAAATACCAGCAATTTAATGATGTTCGCATTGATGAAGACTTAAGATTACGAGGCTTGTTAGCATTGGGAACGCAAAAAAAGAAGAACACACACACCATCCCAGCCCACTGTGTCTGTCTTTCAAGGGACAAAAAAATCGGCGTTTCCGCTTGACATGTTTACGATGTGATTTTTATTTCTCGCAGAACCTCCAATTGATGGGTGGTCTTAAATCTTTCCAATGTCTATCGGCAATTGTATTCAAGCTGAACAGAAACATGAGGGGGGACTGGGTAACAGTTTAGCTAGATCGATGGCCATCAGCGTTCAAATCGTGGACGTATACCGTACCTGCAAAACTTTCTCGGTACAAATCGCATGATAATTTTTTTCGTTCGCCATTTCATCTTCTCTCTTTCTTGCGAAAGTAGTCTGTCGTAAGTGGGCGTTCGCACATCCATTGAAATCACGTTTCTCCAGCATTAGATGCACTGCACCGAGTCGGTATCTAATGCATGCATCTCTAACATCGCACATCTGTACAACATGCGCCACCGAAAAAAACAGAAGAAGAAGAACGGATAGCCAAAAGGGAACAGGTATCATGATAACGTCCTTATCTGCCGCGGAAAAAGTCGGGTAATTGAGAGCACGGCTTTTGTGCACGATCTTCCGCGTGGAGCAACGCAGTCAGCGCCTGAAGATGGATATTCGTTTATTCTCCTCTCATAAATCACATCAAAATCGATGGCTGTTGAGTTGGGTTGCCATGCGCTCTTCGATGTGTCCAGTGTCAGCTAGATTGAGAGGAAATCGTTAGTTTAGATAAAAGTCATCCGGCTCACAGAGACTATTTTAAGAATCTCATGTAGACATCTCTGAGCGAACTGAGAGATAACAGAGGAGCGGACTGCCTAGACTAGAGGTGCACGAGTACAATGTCTTGGGCACATCAGCTTAAGTGAGCCTGACACATCTGTTTATGAGTAATTACACGCGAATAATTTATGAAGCGCTGTGTCTCGGCTTCTGACGGTATAAGGAAATTTTCTACTGCAGAATGATTGCACCTACGCACTTGACGTGAGTGGCGGACTACGAACTTGACACAATTCTCAAACGTCACACGAATTCAAGTTTCACAGACTGTTTGGGTAGGAATTAGATCAAATCAGGTTCTGACTTCGAGAGAAGATCTGTCTAGGGGAGCTGCAGAGGAGATCGGTAGCCTTGATCGCCTGTTTTTGCGGTTTCGAAGAAACGTACTCCACGCTATGATGTAATCGTTGTTGATTTTCCACGAAGAGTTAAAATACAGAAACTGTGGCAAGTAGAGCATCTCGGAGAGACTGGTTGTGCGTACGGCGTGCAATGTGAGTTAAGAGAGAGTCATTATAATTGGGACGGCGCTAGTGTCTAATCTCGTCCTGCATCCAACTTCTTCAACAACCACTCGTGTTGTGCGTGGTATTGTTCTCATTCGTCGACGAGCTCCTACATTACGCATACAGTGACCTCAATCAGGTCAGAGAAGTTCGAGTCTCTGGTTTCAGATGGCTCCAAAGTCATGTAGAGCAAAAGTACTCCTGCCCGGAGAGTCTTCACCTCCAGCCCGAGAGACAACGCGGCCACTGATGGTGTTCACAGCTGGAAAGAGTCCTAAACGCGTGCAGCCGAAACTGACTAGCACACAATCATGCTAGATGGAGAGGCGTGTTGTCTGACCCCCGTCGCCTAAGGACGGCAGCGCCACCCAAAGAAGAAAAATTTGTCCTCTCACGAGTGGAGGGCGCCGCCAGATTAATGCCTAAGGGTGAAGTTTGAGAATCCATTTCTTGGCAGACCCAAGGGGTATGAGCATAGCCATTGACTAGAGAGAGGAAGAGACGTGATTAATGCAAGTTGATCGACAAGTTGGTCAACCACCACAGATCGCTACACTTACTCACTTCGCTACGACACGCCGCGCGTTAGTTCTTTGCCAACTTTGCTTTTGGATCTTAGAATTCGACTTCTTTGTGTGCTGTTAGAATCCGAAGTGGAAGAGCGGAACTGCGCCTCAACCTCAACCACCAAAGCCTCTCCAGCTGGTGCGAACTAAGAGCTAGGTGCCTCCTTTTACGCACGCCAAGTTAGTTGAGTTTCTCAGTACTTGTGTGTGCCATCGATTTCATGGGCGTCCTACGCGATTCACTTCGTTCCAACTTAGATAAGCTTACTTAACGAATTTGAAGGTCACTGAAGGTGCTGATTCTGGTCACTGTGTATCATTTCCGTCTTTTCGGTCTGTTGCCCCAGGTAGGTAGAGAAGTTGGCTGCTAGTGAGTTCACCATCACACTTAGTCTGATCGACCACTCCTGTCATAGTGCCATTAATTTGATCCCAACGGCAAATGGTGACTGGACCAGATTTGAAAACCGGCGTATTTACTTTGCTTTCACAGGGACTCGAACCGCGAGCCCCTCTAACCAAGGGCGGGCACTTAACCAACAGCGCCATCCAATCGAATAGGTGGAACGTTTAATAGACCCCTCAAAATAAAAGTGTGCAAAACTGGTTGTTGTCACTGTTCCTGAGATGTACTTCTGCAGCAACCACTGGCGTATTTTTGGTCTCTCATGAATAGAGGCTACCAACTCATTTGCACCGACTCCGAAGGGCGACTTTTGGAAGCTTCTCCCAAGCAATTGTATCCAAAGTCACGAGGACGAAGTAACTGGCACTGCTATGTTTGTAAGAAATCGGTTAAAAACATTTCAGATTGGGAGCAGTTTAGCTTAGATTATTGTAGCTGTGCAGAGTCACACGCAGGCCGATATCATTGTGATCACACAGATTGAATGTCTCGTACTACAAAATCTGATCCTTGGCCTTGCTACGAAGTGGCTTAGTTAGCATGCGCTGATATTATTCAGCTCCAGCAGGAGATATGTGCATTAAATTGATGAGAATATTAATAATAACAAAATGTGGCGTTACTGCCCGTAGAGGGCCAGGGAGTAACTTCTCAGCAACCACTCGTCTTGTGCCACCACTCGTGCCCACGGTCCCGTCCACTCGTGACCTAAAATTTTTTTCCGACTCCGAACTGTCAAGTTTGAGAAGCCTATTCCAGACAGTCATTACTCTTTGAGCATTGTCAGTGACTCGAAAGAGGAGGAGCCGTGAAAATTATTTTTAGTCATACCGGCCGGGAATCAAACCCAGGCAGCGAGTTTCGGTTGCGTAGGGTCGACGCACATACCCACAACGCCACGGCCGCCACTATGAGTCTCATCATATTGCCCGGTCAAAATGTACTTATTTCTGACACTCTTAATAAATTGACCTAAAATTCGTACGAAAAATAAATTGTTTGTCTCTAAATCTTAATCTCCTGCAGTCCATTGCCTGTCCAGACCATCATCTCAAGTACTCTTACCGATTGCATTTTTCCACTCCAACCATTCACAGCACAAAGCTAAGCGATTTTAAAAACAATAATTTATTTATAATGAAATGCTCAATAAAAAGCAAGTCCAGAGTTGAATCTGCTTTGACCGCTGCATAAATCTATTAAAAATATTCACGCTAGAATTGTGTCAATGTGTGCCCTAGGCAAGCATAAATTAATCGAGAAAAAAACAGATACTGCCTGGCAATTAAGTGCGTTTTTAACAACTTGAATCAACACGAAACAGTTTGCGTGTGGGGCAAATGACGGCACAACAAAAATCTATTATTAGCAAGGGGAAAATATTTTTACACTACAATCGAATAGCGTCTGCATTGCAATCATCTTAAATGCCTCTCAAATGAGTGCAATCACATTAGATGGATGCTTTATCGTGTCACGAAACTCAACTTAAATTCCTGTTCGCATTGAAGTCAATGCGGATGATAGGCGATATTTGCTTTGTAAATTTAGCGACATATCTGTGGCTGGTGTCGATTAGGAGACGAGAAGATTAATTGCCCTGCATCATTGGAATAGTTTCCTTGAAGAAGTGTTGAGCGCTTCGGAGGTACGCGTCAAGTCGGATGATTTACGATATTGTTTAACTTGGGAGAGGATCGATTTAATTAATTGATGGCGAGTTATTGGTTGGGCATGAGTGTACTTTGAAAGCTTAATTGAGGTAGTTTGGAAAAGAATAAGTAGAAACATCTGGCACGAGGATATCGAGAGGACTGGCGACAAGCAGAAAACACAACCCATATACAGGAAAGTCAATAAGTCTGACAATTACGTTTAAGGAAAGGCAATGAGACTCAAAAGGTGTGACTGATCATGTTACCGACATTGTGGGGTACAGGTGGGAGTAGTAAGTGAAAGCAGCACTATCATTGGCTGCTCAATGAGGATTACAAGGAGGAAAGGCAACAACACGACTCCAGCCGATGAAGAATTCTTCAAGCGTGTCATTTAGGAAGTTGGACCAGCTATACCAAAAGCTGAAGAGCAACAAAGCCGCTGATTCAGAGTTTTTGCTGCCAAAGCTCTTCATTGGTGGTCGCGATGTTCTGGTAGAAAGCGGATGGTCCTCAGTCTATAAAATAAAAGTGATCACATCTACTGCAAGAACTAAAATAGCTGTTGCCGCAAGCTTGAGTCTAACCTACTATGCAGACAAGTACTAGTGCGTCCCAGGATAATTGATTAAAGCCCAAAAGACTATTAGACAGACACCGAAATTGATACGCACCATCTGTATGAGGATTTCAAGGACGGGAACGTCTGAATTTGAGTTTCTGGGAAAATCAACGCAGTTGTGTCGAAGAGTTATAATTCGCGTGAAGGCTTTTCGAACACTTCGAAAGTCTCGGCCCCTGAACTCTTATGGAAATAGCTCTCTCTCTCTTTCTTTCTCTCTCTCTCTCTCTCTCTCTCTCTCGTTTCTTCCATTGCGTAGTTGCCCGTATGCAAAATAGAATGATTGTGTGTGTCATTTATCGTTTTGGTCTCTCAAAGGACAAAACCAATGGTCCTCGAACTAACAGGATTCATTGCCATGAAACGAGAGTAGATGCTTTGATTGGAAATAATGGGGTATTTGATGATTCTTTTTCATTTGTTAACAGGCCCCGTGAATTACGAGTAATTACACACTGACTAATCGTCGATATTATTGGCCCCGATCAATTCAATAGGCGAATGCAGGCTTTATTAGTGTAAGCATTACAAATGTGGATAGGCGCTTTTGCTATTCTGCATAACATGCCGGCAGCAACTAACAGGAGAACAGAGGCATGCAACCATTGTCTCGGCTGAAAATGTTCGCTCTCAATTCCCCTTCGCATAGCACACACCGTAAGCCCCACACTTGGTCGGTTCTTAAACAAAGAAACTAAGAGGTCCAGTTGCGCATGAACAACAATTTCTCCCGATGAACTAAGAAATGATTAACAAAAGGTCTACCGCAGTGATCTGTTTTCAGATGCATTTTTCTTGTGCGTCGGCAACACACAGCACGATCCCGCATTCAAAGCAAAAATGTTTGTCAGTCATGAATGAAGATCTGAAAAATGTATCGGGCAAGCAAAAACCGCCGACGAAAGACTCCCAATAAATCAAAAACTTATTTTAATTCTGGAGACATGACTTCGAATGCCCTTCACTTTAGACATGTGGATTCGGGTTCAGCGTAAGTTAGCATCAAGAAGAGAAGTCTAGTGTAATTGTCTCAACCATGGTCTGATCACTTAAGTAAATGCCGCTGATTTTTAATTGTCAAAAAAGAACCCAGGAAAATTGCGCAAGTGTATATATACATCTTTTTTGCCATTTAGTCTTAAAAATTATTTCATGCAAAATTTGTTCAAAAGTGTCAGACGATTAACGCTAGCTGACCGCCATAGACGAGTGATTGGACGTATTCCAATATAAAAGAGTCTAAAGTCCTCAAATCGCACGATCTAACCAGCAAATTTGCAAATCCAAAAGAGAGATCAATTGCTCACTGAACTTATTACTTAATTGATCCACCGCTTCGCATGATGTGTATGCAGCATTGCTTGCTGGAAACCATATGTCGACCAGATTCAGATCGTACATTTCGGGGAAATAAATGATATAAATGAATTCTTGGGCAAAATCTTCCACTTAGTCCAGTAACCGAATCCCAATTGCAGCGAACAGGAAAGAATGGGCAAATCATGGCCTTGGTCCATACTGGTGGGTACAGCATGTAATTTTTGGTTTGGCTATGACACATGTCACAAATCATGCTTCACCAGTAGAATATATATAAACGTATTATATAATAACGTATTATTATGGGAAAGTCTACGTCGTCCTCCTAATTCTCAGCTTCACAGCTGACTAAAGGCGAAACAATCCCTCGTCAGAGCCAGGCTTGTCCGATTTCAAATATCGAAATCGCCAAAAAACGACAAAATTTCAAATTTACGACGAGAAAATGTTTAACTGTGGACCTACGTTAAAAAAAAAGATCGACTAATCTAACGTTGGTTGGCAGTTTTCGACCTTCATATGTACTTTAAGCAAAACACACAAAAATTTAAATTATTTTGAGAAAATAATTTTTTTGTGTAGAATTCACAAGAAAGTTTAGCCGCGTCCGTCTCAATTGACGATCTTCTTCAAGAGTTGTTGAATGAGACATGACAGTGCGTTGCTCGACATTGGCGTTGGTGAGTTCCTCTCCGACCTTGATGGAGCAACGATATCTTTGCATTCTCATCCTTCAGCACCTGAGCAGTTTGGCAGGAATGTCTAGAGTAGACCTAACGTGGTGGTGGCTGCCGATTTGAACTTCTTGGGTAAAGTATTAACTGCTATTACTCGTAGGTACGAAAAATGGATGGGTTTTCTCAGAGTTTACAGGCCACCATTTGCGGGTGGCACAAAATCTCCGTCACTACCCGACGAGACCACTTTTCCACCACATTTTCCAAAATAAAATTGGCTCTTCAATTGAAATAACTTAAATGACGGCTTTATTCCTGTTTGGCAAGCGTATCTTCACATAAAGTGCATCAAAATACAATGTGTAGAAAACGACCAAGAATGACAGCAAAAAAAGCGTGAAAAAAAGTGAGAAAACTGAAATACGTAGCTATTCTTATTGTCGGGTATGAAATCACAAACTATTCAACTTAATTCAAGTTGATGCCAAAAGTAACTAAACAAGAAACATTTTATTGAAAAAATGCATGCTGACAGTAATTAATAAAAGGAGTGTTGAGATTCAAAAATTCTATAAATTCATTCATCTACTAGGAATACGAACGATGTGAAGTTCTATAAGATGAGAAAAACGTGTAATTTTAAGACAGAAAAGAAAAATCGCCAATAGCTGAAAATATCGCCTGGTCACATCTGACAACCCTGGTCAGAGCACTGATTATTCCGTGTTACTCCAGGAGAAAATTTAACGTGAAAATAAAATTAGTCGACTTTTTTTAACGTAGGTCTGCAGTTAAACATGTTGGCGTCATACATTTTAAAATTGGCGTTTTCATCTATAAAAAATAAATACAAACACTCCGTGTTCCAAATTTAATTGTTGTTGTTTTTTTCCGCTTTTGAACCGCTTTTCGCTGCACTAGACAAAATTAGGTGAGAATGTATTTTTGCAAACACTTAACACACGCTTAATTAGTTGGCCGCCACATATAAACGAAAACTTCAACTACCAAATTTTATTTTACACCAAAACAAAACGGATTAAAAGAAAGTGATATCTATGAAACTCGCAACACCACTGATATATGTTGTGGAGCTTTTCAAAGAATGTTCCGGAATTCTGACTGATTGATTTAAGGCAATGACAGGAATATTTATAGGATTTTCGGGGCTCCTTTTTCATTGCCCTTTATTCACCAAAAAACTTTATGTCGAAAACTTTGCGTCAGGCAGGTCGTAGGTAGCGTGGTTGCTAGTTTAAGATTAACCAGCACCATTAAACCATGTTGGTCTACAGTCGGACAACTGCCACTGATTGACCAGCCTAGTGCCAGTGCCGTTTATTTAATCCCAATGGCAAATAGCAATTGGATCAGATTTTCAAACGTCATAAAAGCGTGTTAACATTGCTCTCACTGGGAGCTGGGGGACCGGGAGCAGAGACCAAGGGCATGCACTTAACCAACTGCGAAATGCACAAGTGTGCGGCAAATGGACGGAATGAACGTGACTGTCAAACCACAATTCCAATCGCAAATAAAAACTTTGGCTCATCGCAAACTTCGGGAATTTTTAAGCGTACTTCGAATGAGTTGGTAGTCATTCGAATGGTTTTGAGAATCGAGATGTTGTGCTAATCGATTGTCACTCGAATAATCATTCGAATGCGCCCATCTCGCGTGATTATTCGATTAATCAAATATCTCGATTCTTAAAATCCTTCGATTATGCCACTCACTATCTGGGACCACATAAATGTAAAACAAACTTCAAGATCTTCTCTAATCTTGATTAGTCGCGTGATCTTCCCTTTTTTCTGAGTTTTATACAGATTGGACATTTCGATAGATGTCCCTTCCTGTGCACGGAGATAACATTGGCGAAGTACATTCGGAGTTTGAAAATCGATTTGTAAATCAAAAGGAAGTGGAGAGCGCAGATCTCCATGTTCCCCCGATTCTTCGCTCTTCTTCAGTCTGGTCATCCATAAGCCCGACTACGTCTGGTCAAGCCTGGCTCTGACGGGGATTCTTTCGACTTGATCAACTGCCCAGTCCTTATTGCTTCTACACAAAACTGCGCAAACATAGGAGCCTAAATATTTCTATAACAGACCGCAGTTCTCCATGTTCCCTCGATTCTTCGCTCTTCTTCAGTCTGGTCATCCATAAGCCCGACAACGTCTGGTCAACAAAAGTGACTAAAGTGGATTTACCACTCACAGCGCATATTATAAAACCAATTTAATACATTCGCAAGATTCTTAAATATGCATATTCTTCCAAGTCCAACCGCACCCCCATTTCGTTCCTTTATTGTTATTTTTTTTTTTTTTTTTGCAATTCTAAGGTTGAATACTTTGCATTCTTCTCTAAAAATATCCGTAACATGCATCGGAAAGTGAAAACGACAAGCACATACCTCAGCTCGTCGTCTAGATTAACGCAAGAACTGAAATTTTGTTAGCGCACCTCATTTCCACTCCTTTCACATTGTCTTCAGTCAAGCAGATCAAAAGTACGCAGGTCTGTCTGCTGAGCCAATCTTTAAAAATAACATTCAACTCGGACTGTGGGATCAACAAAATAAGCAAAAAAATGATTCACACACCTGACAGAAGGATGCGAGCACACATGCTGAACAAACCAAAGCAACAGTTTATTCGCACCGAACACAATTTCACTGTCATTGTCAACCGAAAGTGGAATCGTGTCCGAATATTTGAAAGGGGGCCAAATATCTTCTGAAGTGGGCTACAAGGCGGAGAGATGCACATTTTTGAGATCGCCGTCATATTCGCGTACTGTTGGATTCAGATGTAACCCCAAATTGTCATCGTAGCTGTCAGGTAGCATGCATTATGACACAAATGTCGGATGTGTTATTTTATGGGATTGTTTTCGATTTGCTTGCAATCATAAATATTATGGCAAAAATATAAATGACATTGTTCCGTGGGCTGATTTGAGTTTAATAAAAGAAAATGAACAAACGTCAACAGTGTGTTCACAGTTTGTGATCATCGTTAAAGAAAGGTGAACATCTAATAATAAGTATTTCAATATCTCTCACTGGTTCTCAGAAATCACGTATGTCACCTTTCAATTTAGACGTCGTGTGTTGAGTAAGCGAAAACACTTGCATGTTGTTGTGTTTACATTTTGAGTAAAATGTTTTATGTTGTTAGCGTTCGCATCTTCGACAACAACTGTATTTCACGCTCTATTGCAGACGACTTTTATTAAGCTGATCACTTGTTTGCCTTGCTTTTTGTGGATAAAAATATGGGTGACGCTGGACTGGGCCTGGCACAATGTTCTACAAGAATTGTACCTTTTGCGCGTGCGATTGCTCTGAAATAAGTGGAGGAGCCTTATAACATCATGCCAACTCCTCCTTTTTCTAGTCAGCTGTACTCTCTAAGCCTTGTCAATGACTCGGAAGAGGTGAAGCCGTGATCGTGAATTTGAAAGTTGCTCTTGTTTGGTGTTGAAAACCAAAAATTCCCAACGTACGAGTCGACACACTCACTACTTCCTACACACCGCTACCCCACGGCGTTTAATAATAACAATAAGGGTGGCGATACAGCCAGTAGAGGCCCAGGGCCCATCTTCTCTGCTACCACTCGTGTTGTGCGTGCTAGTCTTCTCTCACCAGCGGAAGGGACCTACAGTGGTATGCCTACTCCGAACGGACAATATAAGAAGCTTTTTTTAGACAGTTATACCCTTTGAGCATTGACAGAGACTCGAAAGAGGTGGGGCCGGGGGAATGAAACCTAGGCAACGCATGTTCAAGTGCGTAGGAGTCGACGCACCAATCCAAAATGCCACTCCCGGCCCACGGCGTTTAATAACAATAATATGGGTGGCGATACAGCCCCCGGCTCGTATCGGCATTCGCACCTAGGCAACGCAGGTTCAAGTGCGTAGGGGTCGAAGCACCAACCAACAACGCCACTCCCGCCCCACGGCGCGGCTTTAGCTAAATTGTAAAATAATATTTTTTTAAATAACATGACTTGTATGTCCTTTCTACATTTATGAACTTATCGTAATGTTCAGCATGCTATCATCTTTTCCCATGTTTTTTTTTTCTTTTTTCTTCCCTCACAGACCACACAAAACACTACGTTCTCTAAGTGCTAACTCTCAGTATCGCCTTACACAGATTTTTGCTGCGCGACTAAGAATCATCTACCGATTTTGCATCTCATAGACTACCATGGCCATCATGGCCATTTAAAAATGGGGTGTAGAATGAATAAAAACAAATGAACTAGTATACATCCAATTTATTTCGTTTCAATTCCAAAAGCGATTTCAATTTCATCGGCGATATTTCAAGATGAACTTAGTGAGGTCGGGTGTCCCAGCTCTTTCGTGAACGCAATTTGTAATGTTGGCGTATCGCATCAGTATGCTCACAGCCAAGGTAGGTCCCTTGAGGTTTAAATCTAAATTTAAAGAAGAGGGACTGTTTTATTTTTGACCTGGAGATCGAATGTAATGTCACGGTATATTCGCATTTTCGTAGACTCTGGCGTAGGCTCTGGCGATGAAGGAATACTGGATGAAATAAGAACAATCAGAAATCAGTGTACAGAGCCTCGTCAAATAACCAGCGTCTGCTGAAAGGGCAACAAATCACCCGACTGACTGGCCTAACTTTGCATTTCAATTAATGGCTTTATATGTAAGCTCATAGTAATTGTATTAATTTTCGCAGATATAATGTATTATCTTTCGCAGATATAATGGAGGACAGAGATATCCTTCTTCTTCGGCCATTTTTAGCCCTTGTCCATGTCAGCATTGACCCGTAAAGAGTACGAGTGTAGTAGAATTCCCTTTGCCATGGTATTTAAACCATGAAAGAATTGTACCTTTTGCGCGTGCGATTGCTCTGAAATAAGTGGAGGAGCCTTATAACATCATGCCAACTCCTCCTTTTTCCAGTCAGCTGTACTCTCTAAGCCTTGTCAGTGACTCGGAAGAGGTGAAGCCGTGATCGTGAATTTGAAAGTTGCTCTTGTTTGGTGTTGAAAACCAAAAATTCCCACCGTACGAGTCGACACACTCACTACTTCCTACACACCGCTACCCCACGACGTTTAATAATAACAATAAGGGTGGCGATACAGCCAGTAGAGGCCCAGGGCCCATCTTCTCTGCTACCACTCGTGTTGTGCGTGCTAGTCTTCTCTCACCAACGGAAGGGACCTACAGTGGTATGCCTACTCCGAACGGACAATATAAGAGGCTTATTTTTAAACAGTTATACTCTTTGAGCATTGACAGAGACTCGAAAGAGGTGGGGCCGGGGGAATGAAATCTAGGCAACACATATTCGAGTGCGTAGGGGTCGACGCACCAACCCAAAATGCCACTCCCGTCCCACGGCGTTTAATAACAATAATATGGGTGGCGATACAGCCCCCGGCTCGTATCGGCACTCGCACCTAGGCAACGCAGGTTCAAGTGCGTAGGGGTCGAAGCACCAACCAACAAAGCCACTCCCGCCCCACGGCGCGGCTTTAGCTAAATTGTAAAATAATATTGTTTTAAATACCATGACTTGTATGTCCTTTCTACATTTATGAACTTATCGTAATGTTCAGCATGCTATCATCTTTTCCCATGTTTTTTTTTTCTTTTTTCTTCCATCACAGAGCACACAAAACACTACGTTCTCTAAGTGCTAACTCTCAGTATCGCCTTACACAGATTTTTGCTGAGCAACTAAGAATCATCTACCATGGCCATCATGGCCATTTAAAAATGGGGTGTAGAATGAATAAAAACAAATGAACTAGTATACATCCAATTTATTTCGTTTCAATTCCAAAAGCGATTTCAATTTCATCGGCGATATTTCAAGATGAACTTAGTGAGGTCGGGTGTCCCAGCTCTTTCGTGAACGCAATTTGTAATGTTGGCGTATCGCATCAGTATGCTCACAGCCAAGGTAGGTCCCTTGAGGTTTAAATCTAAATTTAAAGAAGAGGGACTGTTTTATTTTTGACCTGGAGATCGAATGTAATGTCACGGTATATTCGCATTTTCGTAGACTCTGGCGTAGGCTCTGGCGATGAAGGAATACTGGATGAAATAAGAACAATCAGAAATCAGTGTACAGAGCCTCGTCAAATAACCAGCGTCTGCTGAAAGGGCAACAAATCACCCGACTGACTGGCCTAACTTTGCATTTCAATTAATGGCTTTATATGTAAGCTCATAGTAATTGTATTAATTTTCGCAGATATAATGTATTATCTTTCGCAGATATAATGGAGGACAGAGATATCCTTCTTCTTCGGCCATTTTTAGCCCTTGTCCATGTCAGCATTGACCCGTAAAGAGTACGAGTGTAGTAGAATTCCCTTTGCATTTCACACATACTCTTACAAAGCTCCTGACTTATCGCAGCACCGTATAAAGACGCTGTCAGATGGAAGGGGAGTAGAAGTTGGATTTCTCTATCGTCCATTATCTCTGATCTCTCGACGAAATGAATACTCAGTTTAAAATTCGCCTGTGCTGGGTACAGGGTCATAGAGATATTCTAGCCAATGTTGAAGCGACTGAACACTCGGACGGTTGAAGCGGACATCTCCACTAAACAGGAGGGAATAGGCATTAGTCTTACGACATAACCCGTGTCCCCAACACAAAGTGGTTGAAAGGCGTCAAACGGTGATGATTTGGACGAAACTAAACACCAAAATGAAGAGTAACCAAACTCAAAGAGTTACTATCCCTAAACAGACCGCTGTCCTTACTGTCTGCAGAGTCAGAATGGTAGAAGCTTATTACGCCTAACTATGGACGCCTAAAATAATGGCTCTTTAAGAAGCTGTGACCCTGCTTATATGATTATCAGAACTGTAGGTAACATTTGCCAAGAGCATCTCACACCTCTATGGCCATTGTTCGGGTCTGTCGAACGCAGGAAGCCCACTTGTTCAATGATCTCTAAGACCTAGATATGTGACATCCCTATTGGGAAACTGCGGCTTCCTGAATCAAAGCACGATATCCCACTGGCTCCGACACCGAGTGGATGACTCTTCGGGGCGGTATAAAATTGTCCTTAATGGTCCAACGCAGCACCCTAGGCACTGAATTCAAAGAACCCTGGATACATTCATGTCGCTGTATAGGCCGAGAAGTTCGCTGTTAGTTCTTCTCCTCCACCAAACACCGAACTGAGAAGCTTTGCCTCGAATGACCAAGGAATTCTTCATCAACGTCGTCCCCGTGTACACGATTTTAAAAGACCGTGTGTTTAGGATCGGCTATTCACTCTTCCGCATTTTGTTCCCAAGAGTGATCCTGGCGAAATCGCAGGACAACTTGTCGTTCCTGCGTAAAACCTTTTGTGACATTTCTCCATGATTTCGTTACCGGCCTCGATGGAGCAGAGTGATTCATTTTCTTTATCGCTCCAACCTGAGGTTTGGCACGAGAGTCAGAACTAGACTCGCTGGCATCGACCAATGGACGTTGATGTTGATCTGCATTTCTTGGTTAATTTTTGGTCTATTGTGAACTTTTTCCGTTTCCGATTTTGGTTTAACACATTGGCTGCCATGGCTGTCATTTATGATAGCTAGGACTAAATGTTTGCTGGACCTCCAGGAGGCATATAAAATATATTTAATGTCGATATTTTGTAGCTTTTTGTGATCCAAAAGAAATTTTATGTTGGCACCCCACGAAATATCCTCAAATTTGTCTTGGCAGCCAATGTGCTAATGGCTTCAGGCGAGCACTCAAACCGGCAGAGAAAATCTTGTTAGCCAAGGTATGGGGGTTTCTTCAGTAGGTGGTGTAGCTACGTGGGTGCCTTTTATGGGTCGAGAGTGAAAGAAACATGACATGAGGACAAACAACTAAAAGTATACACAAACACCCAACAAATGCTGAGAAACTACTAAGGTCATGAAAAGGCATGAAGGCCTTAAAACCGAAGTAAACTGTCTTACCGATCAGTCACCGCGGATTCTAAAATAAATCACGTCCTATCCCATGTTGAGACGAACACGCAGCACCCGAGAGAAACAAATGAATATCAAGATACGGGAATCCGAAGAATGTGCAAATTGGTACCTTGTTACCGTGATTGATTCCATTCTTCACCAACCATGTTGACATCGCCTTTACTTCGGTGTCATCTAGAATGGACAGTTTGAATATGCTTCCTCAAACACGAATCTATTCTGAGAGAACATTTGTCCAACCTCCGAACGTATCCAATTTCAACTTGCCTCAAAGAGCCCGGCAGCCCGTCGTCTCTGGCCAACCTTGTTCCGGACAGATGTTAAGTCCATTTTTTATTCAAAAACAAACACGAACACTTAACGTGCATCCTTTTTATGAATATTCAAACAAATGCCAGCCACTTTGGAGCGCTCCGAACAAGATATTTGACCAAAGCCAAACATCACTAATTCTCTTGACCTTCAGCCCCGAACGGAAAAAAATTAGCAATGCAAATACTCGTATCTTCGCTTCGTTTGGCTGTGCTCATAAATTTAACAAGTAGTTAACATATTTGCTCAGTCAATAAGTCAATAAGATGCTACTTAAGTGGGCTATAAGTAGCACCAGTCGTGCCCGAATGAATGGAGTGAACTTGTCTGTGAAACAATTTAATCAAGTGCACTGGCGGGGGACAAAACAAGCAATTTGCTTAAAGATTATGTGATGGATATGTGCCATGACATCATCGTTTGAATCTGCAGTCAAATGGAAACCCTGGCTTGATTTCCCTTTTCGGTCGGTGTCAAACCCGGCGCCAGACTTTTACTTTCAGTGCACACAACTCACGTAAATCTGTCAGCTGCACGGTAGAAATGATGCCAGACAGCGATCTGGACAAGATTCTCACACAATGATATCTCGGATTACAGAAACTTGTCCAGCATGATTGCGCACTCATTGCACTCGCGGGGCACTGTGAATCCGAATCCAAGAGAGTGTGTGCCATTAACCTTGCCGGGTTTGCGTGAGCTCACATGTCAGCCGCCTGCCCTCGCATACGCAAAGAGTGCTTGCGAAATTTTCGCCGGGAAAATTGATTTCGCCAGACGTCAAAAAGTGGCTACATTTGCTGAATATTTATGGCCGCATTAAAGTACGGCGCAATCAGGACATAACTCATAGCATTCAGTCGAGAAAATGAAAAGTAAGTGCACAGCGGAGTGTCATTCCATTCAATCAGAACAATTGACTGGCGGACACACCCCATAACAGTGGCATTCTGCAGATCGATCCTTGAGCCAAATGCCAGCAGCCAGCAGGCAGGTGACTTGAGTTATTTGCCACAAACGGAGCCGCCTCAGCAGTAGGTAATTAAGGCAGACACTCGCATACAACTCAATCCCACCCACACATTGGGGTAGCGCCATGGCAACATTCACGGGCCGTCGCCTTTCACATTGACTGCGATCGAGTCAAACCCTGAATCAATTTGTACCGACTGACATACAGATGTAATGTGACCGCACCGAATGTCATCATCGCAGTTGATTTCCTCTTGACAGCTTCCAAACAGGTGTAAGTTTCTAAAGAGGCTCCACCGGAATGCAGCTTGAGCACACAACACCAGGCGGTTGCTGCCAATCAACTACCAACGCGAGATGCTTGTAACCAATTAACAGCTCCAGCGCTGCAGGGGCTTCAGGATTTATAGAGGTGATAACGAATATAAAAAAAAATGAAAAATGAAAAAAGATGACACACGGCATTGTAGGCAATGACGTTCGGTGCGATCTCTGACAATCTGCCGGAGTTCACACTTCATCGAGCAAAGTGATGACTGCGGCTCAGTGCTGCCTAAGCAGATGCAGATGATGTGTACTGGCAGACAGAAGTATGTAAATACTCGTCAAACCCGAGATCTAACGATGCGTTGAGGAGCTGGACGAGATTAATGTTCGCTCCGTGCAAATGCTGCGTCGTCTAATTGTCTGCGAGTTGATTTATGGCTTGTCGCGTTGTTGTTGATACAATGTGCCAATGCCCACCGAGTGGCATTCGATGCGGCATGCGGCACGATGAATTTGTCGGAATAATTGACAGGGTTTAATGGTGATACAATTGAGTTAGGTTGCCATGCAAATTAAGTGAATGAAATTGAACGGCATTTTTGCGGGGCTTGGTTGTCATTCAAAAAAATTGTATGACCTTGCATCCCAACTCGGGGATGATTTGATACAGACGGAGTGATGAAAATCAGTGTTCAGAGCATCAGTAGCATTCTAGCGCTATTACCCCTAGAGGGAGAGAGCCTCTGCTGGCTGGTTTTCAATAACCAATGTGTGCTATTGACAGGTAGATGGGTAGGCCACGTCTCACTGAGCTCCTGATGAACCCATTGGGTGAGTTTTTTGTCGGATCGTGGAGGTCTTCGATGAAATATTCTCCCAGCTTTCTATGGCTCAACTGGCAAATACTGAGCCAGTGTCAAAGTTAGTGTGGGTTATCCCCATTTTCCTTTTTATCGTCTCAGCCTGAAGTTGTTGGGAATTCCCATTTTCATTTCGTGGCCAGTTGGTGTTCCAACTACCACCGCTCGAAAAATCCTTGTCGCACTGAAGGAGAGTTTCGATTTTTTACTCTATTCAACTTGGGCCAAAGACGTTAGAGTCCCACCTTCTGTTTGCTATCTATCTATGTCATTTCCCAAGATGTTGTTTTTGATCGATAGGATTGCATGGGATGGGTTGGCAAGATGATACGCTGCTTCATTGTCGGTTACGTCCCTAGGGCCTGGGACCCATAGAGTAAATCGGACAAATTTCAACCACGAACACAGCATCGACTGTATCCTTTCGCGGTCCAAGGACGACGCCCGTGGTCTGTCCTCTCTGAATCACCCGATCATATGCCACTCTCTGTTTTACTCATGACTGTAGTTTCTGTGGTCGTTTGAGTCGATTGAGAAAAGGGGTCATTTTTATTCCTCGTGCAATATTGCGCCACGCAAATAATTTTCTGAACAAAACTGAAATTGTCGGACAATATTGTCAATCATGGCCATCGTTGAAGTAGGTTTCAAGTTAATATGCCTAACATACGCAACAGTTGCCATTCTACGGTCGAAGGCCACGTCAACGCAAATGGGACCAAAGATCGCACTCAGACCGTTTCTCTCGAAGAGACCTAGGACTGAGGTCTAACAAAGCTGCCGGTGCGGACGGTGGACCCGCTGAAATCTTTACGGCAGCTATAGATGATATGGTTGGGAGCATGCACCAGCTCATCTGTACGATATGGTCGGAGGAAAGCATGCCCCACGAGTGGAATTCACAAGAAAGCACACCCTTTTAACTGCGCCAACTACGCTCGTAATCTGATACCAGTGTGGCCTCAGCCCGGGGAAATCCACAATCGACCAGATCTTCACACTACGGCAGTTCCTGGAAAAGGCATAAGAAATTCAGATCGGCACCGACCTTCTATTCGTCGATTTCAAGGCCGCATATGACAGCGGGCATAGAGACGAGCTTTACAACGCCATGTCTAGTTTTGACATTCCTCTTTGTTCGTGGGGCTCACAAACAACTCTCGTTGTTCGTTGTAGCGTTGCATTGCAGGCTTCCAGCTTCGCTGCATGTGTCAGCCTGCACTCGTTGTCAACCCATGGGTTATTCCTAGGTGGTGTTGTAAAACCCAGCACATCCGTGACAGCTACTTTGATGGCTTCTTGACAACGCCTCCAATCTTCTTCGATTGTTGCAATGGAATTACTCCACAAATGCAAAACAATGGACAAAATGAGCCTACAAACTTCTTATCACTTTCATGAAATTCCCATAAAGTAGCCGATCGTTCATAACACCAACTCAACCTACTAAACCAACCCGATCAAGCCACTCTCACTAACTTTCTCGCTCGCATTTACCGTGTAAATATCATAAAAATCGCTTATAATTGTCTTGTATGCCTTCGCAGCAAGTGCCTCGCGTCATAATCGGAATGCGATAATCATCAGCAGCGAAACACCGCCCCCTCAGATAGACTTGACCTTCGTGAGTGATCAACATGTAATCGCAGCACTTGAGACCGTTAATAAAAATGCAAATCCACTTAAGGTCAACAACATTTCAATGGTAAATGGTATTACAAGCGAATACGATTGTCAGGGAAATCCGGTCGGTCGCCGTCGTTGAATGGCACTTCAATTACTTCACCATTCTTTCCCATAATTCGAATGGAATCTCCCTACAAGAGATTAATTATTCAAAACATAACAAAAATCACACGTATTGGAAGGCGCTGTGTAGTGTGCGCCACTTATTTCCACGTACATTAGCATAATCGCTGAGTTACGACTGTTTTTGTTTTTGGTATTCAAAACACAACGGTACACGGCCTATGCAAAATTTAGCGGTAAAGATGACATCAGCCGCCTGAAATAAAACCCCCACCCGTTTATTGTACTTTGTGTCGAGTGAGAGATCTCTGTTAAGTAGGTATTAAGCCTACACACCCGGTTACATGAGGAACTCTCGCGGTGTACACTGACCTTGGTCAAGGCTCAGGTGAAGGTGATTTACTGATTTATTGACAGTAACGTGGCGCCAGTAATTTGAGAGTGACTGCCGCATTCGGCTGTCACAAAAGTGCTACTTATTTGCATATTAAACATGATGACTGAATTGGCGCGGCGTGGGCGGCGTATTTGTCGCGCCGCGTATTTGTCTGAATTTTTCGGAGGTTCCCGTCGATGAATCATAATTACTTATTTGTCTAATTGTTGTTTGTAAATTGGATATAATGCGATTTTGATTATTCGATTTATGGGCGACTTACGTGCCCCTTGTGATAATGGCGCTGCGAAAGTTGACTGGCGTGCGCGGGAGTGCTTGGTCTTCTTGTGGCGACAAGACGATTGGGGTTGGGTGCTTGAATTTGAATAAATTATGTACATACTTAGCGAATTTCAATGATATGAGGTAATTCGATTTTTTACTATCAATCAGATAAAGCTAAGCCAGAAATGTACTCTTGGTGACGCATGTGCGACTCGGAGTTTTACGACTTGAGTGCTTTCCACGAAAGTGGCACCTTTATGAGGGTCCTAAGTTAACGAATAGAAATTCACACGAATGATGAACTGGCGAAAGCCGTGGGACTTTAAGTCCGCCAAAGAATGGCTTGGAATGCAAATTATTCTGTCAGATAGGTGCTTAAATGTCTGTCCACAGAGGGACATCCTTGATGCCAGAATACGCACCGGCTCAAATATCAAGCCTCCATCTGTGGAGGTTGGAGCTGCTCACAGTTGTTGGAAGTTGGTAGAGGCCCTTCTCCAATTGTGTGCATCAATAGTGCCGAAAAAACAAAGCTGCGTTGGTGATGCAAATCGCCGTCTTCCAGCACAAGCAGTGCAAAGCCAATGTCAAAAATTCTGCTTCGTGCTGCCGTTCTCGACATATACGAACGCACTGATGTCATGACACGAAGAGATCTTTTTGTCAGACCTGGAGAGTCTGAGCCTGAGCGATAGCTTCCTGCCATCGTTGATGGTCCTTGGCACGCTGCTTCCAGTCATCAAGACCAAGCTGTTTTTTGCGTGCGCGATAACTTGGTCTTTGTATCAGAGTTCAGGTCTTCCTCTTCTGCTTCGCTGGGGCATTGGTGTCCATGCCCTCGTTAGTGAACGGATATTTTCCTCCCGAACTAGGTTAGGTTAGGTGAGAGTGGCTGACTACCAAAAATATGCCCGGTGTATTACCACAAGATCTAATAGATCATAATCCGCGAACCATTTGGAGCTCTTTATAAAGCGATGGAGCTGACTGATGCTAATACTGCTTGGATCTCTCAAGTCGCAGAAATATGGTTCGTCCAAGTGACTGAGTCTGCGAGGTGAGAGGACTTTGGAATTGCAAAGATGGTGTGAACTAGTTTCTTCTTCCTCTTCATCCCTACAGCTTGTGCAGAAGTCGTTATAGGGGATACCCAGTCTTGAGGCGTGAATTCCAATGACACAATGCCTGTTAAACCGCCGATGAGAGTTCTGAGAGCGTTTTGGATCGATGGTAGGCCGTAATTGCTTTGTTATGAGGCATCCAGTGCCGGAAGACCATCTACGTTTGGTGTGAGTAAGCGTTTCAAGCTTTAGTAGATGTTTTGTAGTAGCGATGGGCATGGGCGGAAAGAGTGGTTCGTCCGCTTCGCAATTCTCTGGGATATCACTGTGTCCCGGCACCCCCATAAGTTGTATGCTGAAATACTTGGCCATCTCGTTAAGAGCCAGGCGGCAATTGAGGGAAGTCTTGGACTTAAATGTGTGACTGCACTCAGAGATTTGATGCAAGATCTCCCGAGGACGCTTGTTTGGTTTTCACCTTGTCGTCTGTTAACGCGCGTTCTTTGGTTGGCACCATAATCCAACACTTCGGATTCTAAACAAGGCATCGTGGTCGAATTGCGGTCAATCAGCTCATCGCATATTTTGTTGTATAAATTGGTCGTGTTCACGGATGTCTTTAGACACAGCAGATAGTTAATAAGGGTGTCGTTGTGTCTGTCGCAGACAAAAAATAAGCAAATGAAGTGACATGAATACAGGATATGAATGCTTCGAGCATCCGAGCAGATGACAATATTTGTACTTAATTTACATTGTTTTTAAGCCAGAGCCTACCGAACACTTATTGATAAAGCTCGTACAGCTGGCAGTTCTGCCTCCTCCTCCATTCACCTTTCTCGAAGACGAGGGCATAAAAGCGATCTATTCTGTTTTGCTTTCCGTCCAGCTTTCGGCTTCATGTAGCAGGACTGGCATTTGTATCTTCCAGGTCAAGGGTTTTTGAGCATAGTTTCTTAGAAAATCCCACGTACGAGCGGTTGCCAAGGATTTAACGTCGGGTGCCTTCTATTGCGTCGTTTGTAGAGTTCACGTTTGCCACGAGAGTCGACAAACGATTCTTGCTCGACAGCATTTATTCCTATTTGGCCTCTCTGGTCATCTTAGAGACTACCTCATTTCGCCTCTTCTTCAATCGCCGTAAAAGCTTCTACGACTACCACACGCTGTGAACGCGAGATGTCATATGCCCGATGACTTGAAGACTCACTCGACACTCGACAGTCAATTCCATATTTATTGTTGACCTCATTTTTAGCACTTCACGGCAAAGTAATAAATACTTCAGAAGTCCATTTTAAAAGATCGAGTATATATTTGGGCAAGTGAAATCATTGTAAAGTGAATCAATTGAAATCCACCCACATCTGCACTTGAAAGCATCACAAAAATGGTAGTGCCTTGAATCACCCAATGTCTGTGTGGCTGCAAAAGTTGACAGATCGTATTTCTTGTCGGGGTATCTGAATCTAACATAACTCTCCGATCAATCTAGCACTCGCTACAGACACTTTTCGCCTGTCAAAAAGTTCATTAAAACTCAATTCGTGTTCTGTAAGAGCGATCAAAATAGTTGATGTTCTTTGAGGAATTCTTTATCTCGGTTTGTAATAGAATACAATCACAATTAGCTCGTTCGTTTGTTATATTAGCTGTCTGGTATGTAGATCTGTTTCACGCTCGTGTTACTATTTCGCGTGGTCGTCAGTTTGGTGTTTTGTGATTCAGGTTTAATCGGACCAAATTCTGTTGCAAATAAGGTGTGGATTGTATTGATTGGCACGCGAAAGTAATAAAACGAAATGTTAAGAACAACAGCCATAAGCAGGCATTGTGCAGTGGGCATCTACACAATGCGCATGGCATCGCCAGCAGTGAGACAGCTGTAGAACGTCTGCAGCAGGGGCAAGGAAGAAATGTATTATGTTCAACACATGATTTAGATTAGAGTGCATTAGTTTATGCAGTCGAATTCGCTTATAGTGACCGTGGTTGAAAGGACATTTCGGTTATAACGACGAAGTTAGTAGCAAATGTTTGGTTTCCCATTCAATTTCCATTCCTATATAGCGACATCTGTTAGTAACGACGGGAAATTCGTCTCCCATGAGTGGTCGTTATAACCGAATTCTACTGCATCTGTACTGCAAGCCGACTTCACAATTAATGTTTTGTTTAACTAGAGTTGTAGGACAGATTTAAGCTGGCGGAAGATATGATGGCCCTGAAAACAGCAAGAGTACTCCAAAAAGTCTGCTGCCTGCCCTATCCGAGGTATTGGAAAGACTTCCAATAAAACGTATCAAACCGGTCATAGAAGAAAGTCGCCTTGTATCTCTGACCACATCAGACTTGAAACCGATGAAACTTTAAGGTTTTCCTTAAAGTCTCTCAGTCCTTCGACAAAATGCTGATTCGAAAAAAGTACACATCTTCTCACTCTTATGATGGCATTACAGTCCGGTATGGATCTGATCCCAACCGGCACGATCATTATCCAGCTGTCTCCAACTACGCACGCCCAGTTGACCGAGGTCGTTGCCCACTTGTGAGCGCCGC
Source organism: Eristalis tenax (assembly GCA_905231855.2). Classification (NCBI taxonomy): domain Eukaryota; kingdom Metazoa; phylum Arthropoda; class Insecta; order Diptera; family Syrphidae; genus Eristalis; species Eristalis tenax. The sequence continues at coordinate 25,824,646 of HG993127.1, forward strand.
CGGTTTCGTGGGCGTCGTCTATTACGTTGTCCCCCACTGACACGGAGTCGAAGGGATACTTCTTCATGGAAAGCAGGGAAATGAGTACACTGAATTAAAGGAAATTGCTGCTACAGTGCCACAGGAGATAGTCATTGGTCCTACTTTGTTGTTGGTTTTTTTTTTTTTTGTAGACGATGGACTTTCCTTAAAGTGAAGATACTTTACTGTCGAGCTCACAAATGGAACATTTTGAAGTATTTTTAAACAAAGTGTACACAAGCTTTGTACACGCGCTTTGCTCAATGCGTTTAATAAGATCAAGTCCACGCCCTTAATCTAGTAAATGGTTTTACATCCTTGTTACAAAGTTCATCCGCATCGGCAGCTTTTCTAGTTTTGATTACTTTGTCTATGGGAGGTGTTACTGTGAACAATTGAACGGATAATCCGTCTAGGATAAGAACTTATGTGTCCTCCACCCAGGATTGTCTTCAGTTCTAAATGAAAGTTCTAGAACAATGGTGAATGCTCCATGGCCAAGGGACCGTCGATACACGTAGTCTCCAGTGGACATGAACCATGTCCGGTTCATGAACATGATGTGAATAAATTTTAGTGGAGTCACTCCAGTGTTCATCGTGTTTGGCACGAGGTCTGTTCAAAGGTTGGACATGATACTTGACCTTTTCTTATATATGCATAATTTAGTTTAAAAGGAGTGGCAAATAATGAGAGTAAAAGTCGAAGTGTTAGTGAATGTAATTAATTGGCACTATTTTTTCCCGGCCGGACCAAATATAATTTTCACGGCTCCACCTCTTTCGTGTCACTGACAATGCTGAAAGAGTAAAGACTGTCTAGAAATAAGCTTCTCAAACTTGGCCGTTCGGAGTCGGCATAAACCTGTAGGCCCCTTTCACTTGTGATGGAACATCATCACGCACAACACGAGTGATTGCTGAGAAGCTAGGCCATGGCCCTCTATGGGCTGTAGTGCCACCAATATTATTATATTTAGTGAGATCTAATGCATTAGCTGCCCGCTTCTTAATGTTCACTCATTTGGAAATGAATCGGCATGACATACCTTGCATACGAAAAAAAAAGTGCGCAGATGGCTGTTCAGATTTTGGTAGTGATGTTGGGCAGAAATATGTCGAGTAGGGACGGTGGGTTATGGGTCGACTCGTACGCAGACTGACTAGGTTCAATTCACAACTCGAATAGATTCACAATTCACGGCATCACTTCCCTAGTGTTGTAGTCAACGATGAACTGTTTACAAAGAGTGCTTCAAACGTCGTCTTTCGGACTCGGTATAGATCTTAAGGTATTCTTTCAGTCATGCGAGTGGATATCGGGTTTTCCAAGAAAACCATGGAAATGCATGGAATGCATGGAAATCGATGATGGCCTCCACGGGCACGTTTTCATCAATTTTCGATACCTCAGCCACACGTTTAGACGGAAACGGTGGCTACCTTCGTTCAATATTGGCTACCAGCTGGTCTTGCTTGTTGGGACAGACCAATGACATAGACGGAGGTTTTAAATGACACGGTCTAGGTGGGCAATCGACAGGACCATTGCTCGATTTAACGCGTTCATCGCATTGAGTTCTATTGTAGTCGAGTGTAACACCCTGCTGAGTGGCTTGGTACTCTGTTGAACCACATATCATTTATACCTACTTCATGCAATTGGCCAACGAATTAACATTGCTACACGTCTCTGCAACGGTCTCCGTCAAATGCAACGTGACAGCTTCTTTTTGTGGGCGAAGGGGTGTGTCATTATTTGTAGTCTTCAATCGTGCATGACTTCATTCATCACTCACATGACATTGCTAAATATTTTGGACAGTGTATGAAATGAATGAATGTCCGAAGTCGTCAAGTCCCAAATGGAGAACAACGTTTACAATCTATTCCGGTCCTTAGCGGCACCCACTGGCACTTCGTGGGCATTCATCATGCATCGCAGACATGTCACTTGTGAAATGCATTAAAACACACAAAGTCTATAACTCTCAGCCATTCCTAGGTTACGAATTATCGCCTTCAAGTGTATGAATAAAATAATACCTCAGAAATTCATAATCTGCGCCCCCATTTCTGGCTAAGTAGCCCAGTCCACCGGAAGCCTCCAGATGGCTTCGCAAGTCTTGCGTCACTTGTTTTTGAAAACACAATTTGCGCACACACATTCAGCAGAATGGCATCTATAGAATGCTACGCACCCGACTATTCGGAATAACATTCCACTCTTAAGATGAATCTCTTACTCACGGTTCTATTTCCAAATATGTTCATTCGGGTGTACGTCTACACTCTCTGCTCTCCACTCTCCAGCGCCCACTTCGAAATCCGTCACCACGTCATTCATCCGCTCTCGTTTGTACGATAACCTTGAGACCGTCAGATTTGTCATACGTACAAATAACTGTCCATTTTCGACGTGTAATAAAAGATTAACACTTCACTTTGTTATTCGATTAGCACACATTGTACATATGTCATTGATCTTGTGTGATTCAGATTCAGGCAGCGAGTGGCTGGGTGTAATCGATATACAGTCGATTGATTTGTCCGGCCGCTTGACATTTCTTTGTTCCTCTTAGCCGCTCGCAACAGGTGAAGGAGAACGGACGCTAACCTGTTTCACTGATTAGAATTGTTTCAAATCGCTTTCGTCTTCCAGCGACCTGATGATGAGCTTAAATTTAGCGATGACGTTGCCAGCGTCCCCAATGGCGAGAGCCAGCGTGAAAGATACTTCGCACATAATCGTATGCGCAAATTGATTAATTTATTTAAATCAAATTGTCAAAACAAAAACACAAAAGCATTTCGTTGTATGCTTGGTGGTGAGATTCTGATTAAGTGGCAAATCAAACAGGTGCGCATTTTGTTGGTGGACGAATTTTGTCAGCGACTGTATTGGTTTTGTTTGTACGTGTTATAGTTCACAGATAGTTGGAGTGTGGCTGTGCATGAGTATCGGTTGTGGTGGTAGCGCCGTTTGTTCAAAGTGGGAGGTGAGGATTGGGGATTGCTTGCTGCTATGCATGAAAGCTGTTGACCCAACAAACTTTTTCTTGTTACGATATGTTAACAGAAGAGAACAATCTGATCCCACTTCTGAATCAAATTTGTTGTCGATCTGATTGCGTTACCCTTACTCTCCGTGTATGGTGTAATTTGTTGTCATTTGGATTTTATTTTTAAAACAATTTGGCTAAAGACGGGTGTATTTACGGATAGAAGTAAACTGAGTCTGAATGAGAAGTTCAATCTCGTCGACACTTTCTGGAGATTCCATGTGTACTATGATCTGTATTCAAGGTAGATCGAGTTGATAAACATCACAAGCAGTGTTTTGACTTCAAACTTTCAAAGTGTGGTAGATCACGAAGAAAACGACCTCGATAACATACTCAGTGTCCAAGAAATTTCACATCAGAAGTATAATACAGATACCCAACTTCACAGCTGATTGGCCCCTACTCCATCGACGAATTTCATAGACTTTTTGACAGTTATTCATGAATTTTGACGGTTATTCATGAAATAACGTAAATGCCGTCCTGTGATTGGTCAATTTGGCTTTAGAAGACGATGTAAAAAAAATGGTTGTCAAACATTTTAATTGGCAAGAGAGGTAGAAGTTGGACATCTCTATCATACATACTACGTGAACGCTTTCGTAAATGAAATGAACGAGCTCCTTACTTTCCCATGTGTTCATAGTTATGAAGCACAGTCTTTACTAAATAACACTTCTCTATAATTTTTTGCATGCAATTTCCTTTGAAATTGTGTTTTGAGAAGGGTTTCAGAAACTAGAAACAACAAAGGATGTAGATAGATGGGTAGTAGATGTGGTAGACGTAAAAACAATTGTGGTAAAGTCCAAACACTGAATAGGAGTATTCATGGAAAGACGGAAACTTAAATAAAAGTAAACTGAATGAGAAAGTCAATGTCATCTGCTCGTTTTGGCGATTCCATGTGTACAGCAGAAATGAAGAATTATAGAGATACTCAACTTCGCAGCTGGTGTGAACCCAGTTCAACGGCAATTTTGAGAAACTTTTAGACAGTTATTCATGATATTTTGACTGTTATTCACGAAATAAAATAAATGCCGTTGCCAGATTGGTCAATTTTGCATTAGAAAACGATACACAAAATGGTGGTCAAAAATGTTAAGGGGCAAGGGAGTTAGAAGTTGGGCATCTCTATCATACTTCATTTCTGGTGTACAGTGTACTGTAGTCAAAGTAGGTCGAGTTTATAAACGTCACACTGCAGCAGCTCTGCAAGATTTGTGTTCATAAATGTAAATAAACAACAGCGACTGTACTAGGGCAGGCTGCGATCAAATTGGCAGGATTGCAGGGAATCCGAAGAGTGGACTTTTGGACAAATAGTTTGTTTAAGTTTATTTAAATAGCTAAACACATCCACGTTAAAATTACAAGCAATTTTAAAAAGGTTTTTTTAAAAAAGAGGATCATCTAGACCTTCCCACCTAGACCACCTACACTTCTGTTCATACTTTGATTTCTTCTCTATTGACCTGTAAAGGAATTGGATGCATAGTATGTACAAAAAGCATATACATACCTAACAATGTATAATGATAATGAGCTTACATAGCCAAGCAAAAACAAAATAACGCAAATACCTAAACATCTATTATAGTGAAAAGATTGAAAAGACAAGAAGCCACCCCAGAAATGAAGTATGATAGAGGTACCCAACTTCACAGCTGATTGACCCCTAGTCCATCGACGAATATGACGGATAATCATGACAATTTTGACGGTTATTGATGAATTTTTGACAGTTATTCACGAAATAACGTAAATGCCAAGGGCAAGAGTTGAAGTTAGAAGTTGTGCGTCTCTATCATACGTCATTTCTGAGTCATTCCAAGGAAGTTTCAAATGTCACTGAAAATTCGCTGCTAATCAATGAACTGGAAAACCTGGTATATTATTTTATTATGAGCTTTGAGGACGGATTATTCGTTAATGTTATTTATGTTAGTTTGCGTTCCGAGATATGCTTTTGATTAAAAATGTGTAGTGACAGGAGAAATGTGCTTAACATTGTCTGGGAACAGGAAGCAGTAGATTGCACTCTATAGGAGTTAAATAACATTAGACTCCTGTTATAACAAGAGAAACGGCAGCGCTGATTTATGAATACTTTTTTTGACAATATTGGCCTGATTTAAACTTGCTATAGTGCTTGTGTTCACAAATGTGTAGAGATAATGCATTTTGCAGTGCAGGGGCAACAATGCTGCAATTATGAACTCAACCGTAGTGTGTAGTGAGTCACTACGCTTATTTTATTTCACTCAGCATTTGGTATTATTCTTTCAGCTGGTACATTGTACCTCAAAATAATGTACATGACAGGAAGACTCCTGTAGTCACGGAACAAAGGGTGAGAAGTCTTCTAGGTTAACGACATAAATTTTGTAGAATATATTCCTGAATTATCAAGAAACGTTAAATTTTGCTTTTATAAACACTCCCTCAACAATTAATGCCATATTGTAATTTTGAATGTAAACGACTCGTAACAATTTTGAGGAACAAATATTACGCAAATAGATGGTGTGTGTGCAAAATGCAAAATAACTCCTTAAAGTGTGTATGTGGCTTGATAAGCTCATTCTAGAGTCCCAGGTGTTTAAATTCACTTACTCTGTCAATAGGAAAACAATTTTCACTGCAATTTACGCTTCCATCAAAAGAAGGAGAAGGAAAGCGAGACCAACACTTGCAAACTTCTCATTGGAATCTTTGGCACTCAGGTGTATGAAAGCATACAATAACTTCACAATCAATATTGGCAAACTGGTCTTGGAACCTATAATCAGGTCCCACTTGATTTCAGTAAGCACATCAAGCCGACTTGTTGAAACATATGAGAATCCTACACCATCTGTAAAAGCCGTTGGAATACCTTTGAAATTAAGAGTAAAGACTGAGTTTATGAAGATGAGAAAGTGAACCGAACCGAGGACGGAACCTTGGGAAACCCCTAAGTTGTGAGCAACAAATCCTGTTTTCATCAACCTTCACCCTTTGAGAACTGTTTCTTATAGGGGCCTGCAGACCAATACATTTTGTTCTTGTGCAGATGCCTGCGCAGACCGTCTGTGTGGTGTGTATTCATGTCGCATGTTTGCAGCGACAGTTTGCGTGATTTCAGAATTTTTTGAATTTTGCATGGTCTACAACGACGTGTCTGTGTCGTGTATGGTGAATTTTGCACAGACCAGCGGGAAGAAATTTATATCGTAAACATGAATAAGAACACGGAGAGATCATTTCGGATCGAGTTTTTGGAAAATTATAAAAATTGTACCTTAGCTCAAAATCTTTTTTTTTTCTTCTTGCTTTTTTTTTATTTAAACATTTTTTTTTTTTAATTATCGGCTTATTTTCGACCCTTCGGCCACGACGAAGTTATACAAACTAAAGTCTGTGCAGATTGTCAGCACCCTTTGTGGCGAAGGGTAGTTTGCACAGACTTAAGGTTTGCGGAGACGCGTCTGTGTCGTGTATGGGCACTATTAGGTAGGACCTCATCCGTTCTAGGTCAGGCCGTTATCTTCCGTTCAACCTTTCCTCCGGTTTTCGACTGCTATTGTCTTCCATGTAAACTTTTGAAAAAACACCAAGATTTTCAAGTTCTTTGAGTTGAAGCATGTTCACCATAAACTTTGATTTGAAATGGATGACTCTCAGTACGTATTCTTGTGGTCCTTATCTATCCCAAAGTAATGTATCACTTAGCAAAGAAGTGCAATGCTGTAAAATTAAACAAAATCAGCTATCAATTAAAGTCCCCATGTGCAACAATAATCGCCCAGGAATTCTGTCACGCAATAGACCACTTGTTTCACCAGATGTCGTCATTACCTCTCACTCCGTCCATATCGCGTACAGAAATTGACTGAATATTGATAAGATTCATTAAGTTGATACATATTTTGCAATTAAAGAATGTGTTTTGTTTTGAATGGCAGAATTGGTAAACAAACAAATCTGCTGGCTTGTTATCTGCTGATTAACCACCGATATACGATTTTAACAGACACTATTTTATTCCTGTCCAAAAGCTGTGGTGAACTCTATTTTGGTTCAAGACATATTGAGAATGGACAATCTTTTGCGTGGGTAACACTTTGTTTTCAAAATACAGCAAAACGATCCACTGGCACGTGTGGTATAAATACGTAATCGTGTTTACCTTTATAAATGGTGACTCATTTATTTTGCAGCCACTCTTTTTTCCAAGCGAATGACGGCAGTGTGTCTCCAAATACTTGTGCATTCGGATTCGGTTTGAGTTTCTTTGTTAAATATTGACGTTCACGCGAGTGTGACTAATTTTTTATTGATTGAGCGTTTGATGAATGATGCAATGTGAATCATTCACACACAAAATTTTCCGTTCACACGGAAACATACATTTTTTAATTATTTCCTAGGGTGAAGTCACACCGGATGCGACGGAGCTTCCTGCCAAGAGCTTACATTGATCCTCATGAACTGAGCCAATACAAGCCGATGACACAAATGTGCATCAAACAAGCGTTGTTGTCACACATTACTGCACATGTGCACACCGACATTCGCCGTGATAAACAGACATAGACAAGACAGAAACATTTGTCTCCTGACGATGACTGACATTTTGGCTTTAATAATTTATATATCCTTATTTTGTTATTTATTTGATGGGCGTTTTTCCTTCGAACTGGAGATGTTACTTAAGAGACGTAACTACCACAGAATAAGAATCCTTTCCACATCAAAGAGGAAACCTTCAACCGTACCCACCCATCTTGCATCCTGAACAATGACCATCAGGATCAGAAAAAATGAGAATTAGACGAGTCAAAGCAACAACATGTATTGTCCTGTGGCATTGTGTGTCTTGTTGCGTACTTTAATAACAATCGAAGATAATTTTTTTTCGAATATGTTTTGACTCTTCTCCCTTCCAATTGTTTCATTTCCTCACCAGATTCCACATCATTAAGTTGTGTTTCTCTCTGTGAAAGTGATCTCGCTTGCAACGACATTTTGGTTATAACGACGACGTTGAGAGCTAATGTTTGGTTTTCCATTCAACAATGAATAACGTCAGCTACGTCCTCTAGTAACGACGGGAAATTCGTTTGCCATGAGTGGTCGTTATAACCGAATTTTACTGCACTAAGGTCCAACTATAATGGACCGGTCAATCGGCAGATGTGATAAACTGCGGCCACAATAACCATTTCGCTCAGTTTCGTCAAGTTTCGTTCCCGCAATTAATCTCTTGATGAACGTGATGGCAGTAGGAGCAGACATCTCCAAATGAGGAGGCAAGATAGAGGACACCAATAACATTTATACCGGCTTACCATAGACAGGAGATGCTGAAGAGAAGAATGAACAAATTGAGCTGTATTATCTTGTCTTGGGGCCTGCGGAACTATGGGACCTGTCAATTACTCAGCGCATCATTTTCGATCATTCGTCGGTTGCTTGGCGAATGCAAGTCTAGCTGGACTTCTACCAAATTGAACGGCCACTATGAATGGCTGCCCTATGACGACCTCCCAAGCGCGAACAAAGCTGCCGGACTCATAGTTCAAGCGTCATGAAGGGTCGCTATTTGATTAGCTTCATAGGCACCAGTCATTATTTAAGCAAGTTTTCAATCCCCACATTTTGACTCAGAGCACTAAGCACCCCCCGTTCATAAGCTTCCAGCTACCTCACGAGATCCACTGGCTCTTGGCCTCATGACCCGTCCAACCCCCGTCTTCAGCTTATGACCAGACAAGACTACGCGTGTTCCAGGTCGAATAATACAATTTAAAGAAAGTTAAGTAATGATTCAGTGTGAGTCTATGACGAGTCCATGCGATGATCTTTAAACAGAGAATGCGAGAATTCTGAGTTCACCCCTTTGTATTCGCGATTGTGCCTCAAGACGATGGGTTTAAAGGGTTGCTAGAGTAGGTAGGCAGATGCGATGGGCACGATGCTGTCTTGAAACTGACACATGCATCTTGCATTCTTCAAACGCTCTCCTCAAAAAATAAAATTAAACATAGCCCACAGTAGATGAAGTGGTGTAACGTGTGTTGTCCAAATGCAATAACCTCTGATAAAGCTCTGATAACGAAATCAGATTCCCTCTATCATTATGGTTTTATTCGACTTCGTCGTAAAATAATTGGCATCGAAATTTTGCTAGCTTTTGGAAATTTTCTCTCGTGACCATCGATTTTATGATCGGTTGGCCTTTCCACGAACAACAGATGCACGCGTCTGGCGGCTGACGTAGTCCCACGAACAACGAACCGATCATGATTTTCACCAGACTCTGTGCATAATCTTTGCACTTAATATCAGAGCACAGAGTCCATGGCACGGAGCACACGTTTCTCAATGTCCGACCATTTGTATACTCGGAAAAGGTGCAAATTGAGTAGGGCCAGGAAGCGATTAAGAACGAAAACCTTTCAACTTCAGGCTTCCCCGGATCATTTATTCGAAACAAAGTGCTTGCGGTTCAACACTTCAATTTCAAACCACCGAGACTTGGGGCATAAAAATCTCTGTTTATTTTTTTTTCACGGGAGGAAACATTAAAAATCTAAAATTAAAAAAATGCTGCCAATTGAATAATTTTTTGAATCACACCGAACAGCAACTCACTCGCCTTACATACTCACCTGCGCCTAATTCCGATGGAATCCACGTGATTGGAGTGATTCGATTCGTATGGTCGGGATTACCACATAGGTGGGAGGCATCTGATTTCAGTTCCACCGCAATCAAATATCGATTATGACGTCAAGGCAAGATCGCATGCGAACGCGCTCCATCGGTGTACAGTGAAGTGTGGTGAGATTTTTTTTATGGAGTCTATTTTTGAGACGCTTAAAGTTGGTCGATTAAAGTTATCAAGATCACTTGGGACGGGCTGGTGATGATGTTCGGAGAGTCTGCTGTGCGCTCATCAGGCCAACCGGATTTGCGGAATATTCTTCGTTTTATCTTATTCGCATATCAACTTGAATGGTTGATTTGTTCGAAGGTTGACGCGTTTTTTCTCTGTCCAAGCGTCCCAGTGACATTTACGCCGAAGAACTTTTGATTAACCACGTTTATGGTCGAAAGTGAGGCTTCCAATGAATGCAATAAATAAGAATTGATGGCCCAGCTGGTGTTTCTGAGTTGTTTGTCTGGTGCTGACTGCAAACGCCCCGCGCTCGGTTTTCCCCGGACTGTGGTTGTTATTCAATGATGCCACCCAATACCAGTCCATAACCAAAGTGTTATGAATTATAATTTGACCACCCCAATTGATCGAGTGACCATTTTGCATAGAATGTCAATAAATATAAATTTATTTTATTCTCCTTCAATTCAGACAATTAAACACACCCAACAAGGTGTGATCAACATAGTCGATAATTTTCCATAAAATTCGTCACAATGCTTTGACAGTTATTGTGCCAGCAGTCATCGTCGTTGCTGATTACGCCAAACAATAGGTGGCGCAAACAGACATGACGCATTGCGACGGCGCTGGATTAAACTGACGGTGAAGTCATATGCTGTTGACTTCTGCTAAAATCAACTCTCATTGTGGAGTGCCAAAGTCCGACAATGCTACGGGTGTACGATGAAAGCGGAGTAGCCGAATCTGAAGTCATTGAATTGCTAATGCCGCTGTGAAGCCTTAACTCGAAAGAGCCAAAAGCGGCTCTCCGCCCAGACGACGGAGTTCTTATGTAGTTCGTCAGAAGGTTCTTTGTGTTTAATTTCAAATTAATTATGAGATTTGCATACAAGCAATGAGTAATTTTGTGGCTGTTGAGGTCACCTTTCTGCCATGTATGTGCGTGCAATGTTGTGCGCCACTGCGCTCGATGGAATTTGACGAATGTTTGTGTACAAATCCAGAAGCAACCAAATAATTCAGATTGTTTATTTGATCTTCCTTAACTCACTGTGGTCGGGATGCGATAAGATGTGAAAAATACTTTCCAGCTAATGTTTACTTTATTCTGTTTTTTTGTTCCTCCGGGGTGACGTAGCTGCGGCGGAAAAGGAATGTTAACAAGCGCGGCGGCGCCGGGGAGAAGGAATTAGTTTGAATTTTGAACACAAACACTTTGCTAGCTGTGATAACCCAGTGACCTAATGTATATCAGACTTATCGTTTTGGGAATAAAACGAAGGTGACTGGGGCAGCCTTCACATTTTTTCGGAAATTCTTGTTCGATGACATTTCGACCAACACCTCGTGCAATTTAGGAATGTGCTCTTCATTTACTGACGAAGAAGATAATAGTGTGTTTTAGGATGCTGGCTTTCAAAAGAGGATATCTTGCTGTTGTTGACAGATGGCAGAGTGTGTCCGACAAAATAACACAGTTTCGGTAGTAATCTGACCAAATAATATAAAAGTGTGTTTTACCTTAGTTATCACTTAATACTTTACCTTGGTCGCATTGCAACTACTGAGGATTGGATTGCATTCAATTTATCTTTTTCTTTAAAAAGTTCATCTTGCGAAAAATCTTTGATCACATCGCCGTTCTCTAGCACATACATTCACTCGAACATACACTCTCTCGTACACAATGGACAAAGAAACTCGATCAAAAACTAAGAGTCAACTCTCCTCATCTTCCTCGCTCAAATCGCCATCTCTTAAGCATCATGATAACAGCGGCTTACTGACTATCAAAATATTGGAAAAGCACAGAATTGACAACAATAGTGAAGAGGTTTTGGGAAGAGCTCTGTAAAATCCGGAACGATGTTCTTAAAATCCAGTCGATGGAAAAAAGTTGGGATACTCGTCTGGGAATGGTACGCAATTCCGCAGTTATGGTACCTCTGTAAGTACATGAGACATAATCGTCAAGATAAAGAAAGAGGTCACTGCTCTCCAACGTCAAATTGAGAGCCGTGAGCGGAAAAACACTGCCCCTGATGCTGTCCTCCTCGGTATACCGCAGTTACCCAAAGATAATCTCAAATCTCTTTTCCATCAATTTTGCTTTGAGTATTGATGTAAGGCCGACGGTTCTTAAAGTCATTTTCCGAACCAAGACTAAGCATAAGCACATTTGGGAGCAAAGAAATAAAACACGTCTTCCTAAATTTTAACCAAGATCCAAACTAAAACTGGACTGCACTTTTATTTGAACATTCGATGTTCCATTTTTTAGTTTGTACTACAATGATGTTTATGTGTTCACAATGTTTCTATACAATGTATATATACATGTGTCGTAACATCACTCGCCTGGCAACACTCTTTCTCACATTGTTCTTAAATTCCAAAGTGCTTCAACCGGCTGCTGCCTTTCGCAAAAATAACAGGAAAGATCTTTGCCTTCGTCATATGGGAATATAACAGGACAAAAGCTACTACCTAAATGAAAGTCTCACACCTAGATTAAATCCATACCAAAGTTACTTACTTCTCTGGCCGACAACCCAATCTGATCCTCCTCTGGCTGTCTGTCTTACGTCCGCGATGACTTGGTGTTTGCGACGGATTATTCTTCTTCTCGAAGTAGGATGCACGAATGCGAAGACCCTCATGGCGGGAGGCGACCCAGTGCTGTCGACGGGCTCCGGGATATACCCTCGTCCTGGTGCCACTGGACACCTTCGCGGTTATGTCTTAACCTTCTTCGCTGACTGAACCCCAATGGACTCTCGAGGACACTAAGAACGAACTCTGTTTTGTTTCGTGTCGAACTTTTAGGACCTACCCCTAGCCGTATGATTAGGTCAGCCGAACACGGCTGCTACAGTTTGTGTATAGAGACTGAATCTGAGACTGACTCTTGAGTGTTCTCCAGAGTTCACCTCGTGGAACTTGGTCGTATGCCTTTTCCAAATGCACAAAACAACTGTAGATGGACTTGGCATACTCCCACGCCTTCTCAAGTACCTTTCTTAGAGTGAAAAGCTGGTCGGTTGTACTTCTACCGGGACGAAAGTCGCACTGGTCATCCCGCATCCTGGGCTCGACCATAGCTCTAGAACGCGCTTCCAACACCTTCGCGCAGACTTTCCCGGGGAGACTTGAAAGAGATATGCAACTGTAGATGGAGCAATCCCTTTTGTCCCCCTTCTTGAAAAGTGGGACCATCACTAGGAAACTACGGAAATTATATCTAAAAATCTCTGGATAGGATTGAAACGAAAAATGTAAGGAATTGTATTTCTAAGATCTCACGCAAAGCCCAGTAAACTCCAGAGGTGTGGTATTAGGTGGTCCGATAGATTTGATAGTTCTTCCTTTGGACTGAGAGCTAGTGCTCCGTCTGCTCTGTGATGTAAAAAAACAAAAAATTGTTGTTATTGTTGTTTTAGCGCATGTTGAAGCTGCCTGTCATATTCAGTAAGCTTTGCCATTTCATTGAGCATAGTTGACTTGTCACCACACGTCCTAAGTCCTTAGTCTACACCAACGAGCCAACGATTTTCAACGAGCTGGCGATTCGGAGCAGACTCGGAGCCGAGGCAGGCATTTGATGTACATAATGGCATGAATGTAGCATCAAAATAAGGCCAGAGTCAATTGAATATCTCTTATCGTTCTAATCTGGTCATCTGCTATCAGAATGACTGAAGTATGCTTACTATACAGATCCGGCACTTTATGTTGGTCAAAGTGCCTGCATCGTTGAGGCAACCATCACATGTGCACGTCCACTGAGTTTGGCGGTGCATTTATTTATTGTCTGCGACTTTTGTGATTGTGATCGGGAAACACTGGCGTCGGTCCACCATGGTTCCGATTCAATTTCCAAGAAGGCTGTAAAAAGCCGTCGTGTGCGTGACATCTATTAAGAAGTAAATGAATAAAACCAATCTATAAGGAAAAACAACAAATTCCGCAGTTGTTGACAATTTCATACGAACATCATAGAACACCTTTTTCGACTCAGCTGCGTGACAGACTTCCATATTTCTAAATGATGCTTATTTCGGCGCAGCTCGTTAAATTCATTTATTTGGTAAGATCAAGCAGCTCGAATTTTTTGGGAGGATGGAACCCATCGTAAAGAGATTGACTCAAAAGCAAGTTCGGCGACATCAAAGCAGATTAGTCCCTTGTGGCTAGAGGAGCGAACATAAATCATTCCGACGCAAAGCCACCGCTTCTCTACGGCGTGCTGATGTGTGATTATTTTGAATCTACGGATTCGATTTGTGATTACTCATGCCGTGATCTATGTCACAAAGAAAACCAAGACTTGTGAGACGAGAAGGGAGTTTTACTCGGTACAACAACACAAATTTGATAATAGCTTAGTTGGCTTAACGGTCATCAGATCTTAAGAAGAGACTGGGGCTTCATTCGTCATTTTTACGCAGAAGGCATCGGTTCGATTCTGGACACTACAACTTTCATATTCACAGCACCTCATCGTCCTCTCGTTTGACTAGCAATGTGGTCGATCAATGAGCTGGTTGAGCAAGAGTAGGTTAAACCCTAGTGGAAAACAAAAATGGGATTCTAATGAAGATCCGAAGATCCGGTACTATATCGCATCGCCTCAACAGCTTGGCTCAGAAATCGTTACCCGGTGGGCTTAAAGCTTATTATTTTGGTAAATGGGAGCCCCAAAAAGCTAGATGCAGAGCTTATTCTTGGTGCCTTCGGAAGATATGCGGTCCTGTCTGCGGGGAAGATGAAGGGCGAACTCTATGCGTTGTACAATACCGTGCGTGTAATCCGGATCCCACGATAACACTGTCTTCATGACATCGATTGTATGAATGTACTGCTCCGAGAATCTATGACTACAAAGCTTCTACTCGAGAGAAGAAGGAAGACGCGACCTCCGGCGTAGGACGACTTGGACTTGAAGACCAAGGCGGTTGCAGTTCAGTGTCGGACCGTCAATGGTTCGTTTCATCAAGAAGTCATCTTGACTCCTTGAAGGGCAAGTTTGCCTAGATATGGACTTATACTCTACTTGTGGCCGCAGCTTGGTAGTGCGTTCGTGTGTCGACTCCTACGCCTGGGGTTCCAGCACCAATTCTCGAATTCACCAACTTTAAAGGTTCCACCATTCTCGAGTCACTCACTATTCCTGTCCAGAAAGAGCTTCTCCAACTTTGTCGTTCGGTGTCTACATTAATCTCTAGATTCCAACCCCCTGTGATAGAACTACAACGCAGACTTTTGGAGAGTTTTCATTTTACGGCACCCCCCTAGCCAGCCGTGCCCTTCGAAGAAGCCTCAAAAGAGTAAGTCCCTTGTGATTGCTCTAAGAAGATGGGCAAAGGTTCAAACTTTCACAAGAACCATACAATAACTCGCTGAATTATGAACGGACCTTGGTCTAACGCAGTCACTTAATTGGTAGCTGTGAACACTCGCGAAGTATGAATGCGCACATCTTGGGGTTAATTTAAATTGCCTTAAATAAAATTGCAAACTATGCGACCAGCATTTGGAAGTACACTTTAATTGACATTACCATCCATTTTACTGTGCATTTGAAAAAAAAGCAAAACAAAAACAAACAACTACTCGCACGACAATGCCATTGTGAAATATTTAAAATAAATGTCTCCCTATCATCAGTCATGGTGAATGGTGATCGCGTTTTAGGAGCATAATTACCCCGATGTCATTTCAATCATCATGTCATATGGCCAAAATATGTCATCTCGTGAGTGTCGGCTTTGAATTCCACGATCGCGCCTCCAGTAGTGTGGAATTTTATTCGTACTGCCAAGGCCAACCCCACAGATAGCGCTAGCACCACCAGTCACCCGAAAAAAGATGTACAGACAGTTGGCGGGTGAAAATGTATCATTGGGCGCCAATAAAGAACTTAAATACGCGACACTTGTCAACCAAACGACCAGCAAAGCTCAAACCCGATCGGCCCCGTTTGTTAATTAATTTTAATTTTGGTTTTAATAAAAAGAAGAAAATGCTCGTCCAGCATCGATTGCTCCTCCCGAAGAACGCTCCGAAAGCGATACGCGTTCATCTGGAATTCGATGTACGGAGCGCTGAATGTTCGCCCCGCCAGACGCGGAAGACCGAGTTCATGTGGTGACCTTGAGAAACAAACAAAATCGAAACAAGAATCGCTGCATGTTTTCGTATTTCCATTCGCTATGTACGAGTATGTTCGTTCAATTCAAAACCGACGATGCCAAGGTTAGAAATGATAGATTTGGGCAGCATACTCTGCTTGTTATGACTGGCGCCAGCAGCGGCATCTCAAATTGTGCCTGCCGGTGGCATCCACGGGGTACGAGATGAATTGTTTATAATTGGGCGATTTTTTGCTTCTTGATCGAGGAAGTGCATCGCCTGCACAGCGCGGAGCATTTCAGGTGTTTATTTGTGAGCATGGAAAGTTATAAATATTTGCGTTGGGATGGGAACAAAAGACCTCGCGAGCAAGAGATCTTGATTTAAATTAGATCAGAGCGCTAATGCATGTCGGCGATCAGATGCAATTAGGGGCGTTTCAGGAAAGCGGGGAAATCAATTTGTTTTCGTAGTCACAGCTATGTCTGTTTAGGCGATTCGATGGATGGGGCTTATAATTGTTTAATGCGGTTGAGGTCTATGGTCGGGTGCATTGTATAATATTAGACATGCCATTGTTTGGTTTGCTACACATTGACTTGTCTAAAAATAGGGACACATGCGAATACTTAAGAGTGCGTGACAAGGATGCGATTTAGGATGGAATTGTTTATGTTTGCTGTCAGAATGTGATGCCCTTTGTCTGGGAGGATGATTTCCCATTTGTCTGCGATCAGAGAGCTGACCAAGATGTTTGTGTTTCTGTCAGATTTTGTTGATGGAGTGTAAACCGTATTTATGATCGCTTGGCTGTCAATAAAAAAATCCGCTATTTGTGCATGAAATTGAAGGCGTATTGTTACCATTTTAATGTGTGATCCATTAGCTGTCATAGAAGAGGCCTCGTCCGAACAATGGTTTTTCACAATGTTCACTTGAGGTGAAGCAATAGTTTGGTGACAGGTTCCAATTCGAACCAACCACATGCAAGCTCTCAACCAGCTCTCGCGCGTCATAGTCGATGCCTGACTTGGTTGTCTGGATGAAGGACTATTCTTCACCTTTTTGCCAAAGCAGGGGGCTTGCAGTTGATTACTTCCTCTCTGTTGATAGCTCAGGTGCGAATAAAGAGTTTTAAAGTCAGGGTCCAATTTCACTAACACACAAAGCGCACGTACAACCGTTGGTTGACCACCGCTTGCTACAGCAGACAGCAGTTCGAACACGACCGTTTCCAGCATGAAGTTATAGTAAATGATCCATTTTTCATCACCAGTCACCACTTTCTCCAGGCGTAGGTCGATCTGGTTGCGACTAATCAGCGATTCGCAGATGGAAAGTGAGTCGTTGAGGTTCACTTCATTCCTATCCATCCTTCTTCTAATATCTTTAAACTGTTTTTTGTGCAGTGTCTCCAGGACAATCGAATCAGTGTGTGCCTGGCAATCAGACCCGACATTTCAGACCATCATGGATCCTGTGTCTGTTTGGCCTTTTCCTTGCTCTCGTGCTTTTCGTATCCTGGCTCCCAGAACAGTTTCAGTCTGTTTTTCTCAGCCAAGCTGGGTAGTCTATTGTGAAAGGTATAAGGTGAGTATAAGACTGGAGATAATTAGGGTTTAAGAAGTACATGGCTGTCAGTAAACACCGAGATTGTTGATTAATGTCCTTCTTAAGTTGCAATCTTTCTGCGAGTAAAGAGATCGGTTTGAAATGCTGTGGGTTCCTTGCAGAGGGGTCAGACAATTCCTGCCACTCCACTGCCGCTTCCAGTTCCAGCTTGATGTCCATCGGTATGAAAAAGGTGCGAATTTTCACCAAGTTGGCCTGAACTGATTGATTAGTGGTCAATCATGACGACCGTATAATGGTCGAAGCATTTCTGACTTTGACACATGTCACGAATCACACCCGTGAACTGTCACAAACCGTACACTCTTTGGACAACAAATTCTAAACTCTTAAATAAAGAACCATTCCTAGATATACATCTCACTTCATTCAAATCTGAGCTCCAGGCAATCGGCATTCACACGGCATGCACCAATCGAATCATCAACTGACAATCAACTTGACAAATTACTCTCTTTGCATAATCATTTCACGGCTGTCAGCGCGCAGTGTCTTCATTGATTTCTATTCAGTCAGTCATTCGCATCGGTTGCCAGCAGCAAATTCAAATGAGCGAAAAGGACATCGTCCGGTGCTACACACCAATCGTCGAATTGTATTTACCTCGCCTTCATGTCTGTTCGCGCAGTCGTCAAATCAATTTACCACCTTATTCTGCCAATCATTTGACACTCATTGACAGAAAACATGAACGAACTTAAGTTCTGATAATCATGCAAAATTAATGGCAAGCTTTGCCCGCTGTAGATGTGTGCGGTCTGACGAATGTTTGCTTGAACGCTGAGTGTATATTTTTAAGTGTTGCCAAAGTGAGCGGCATTGGACACACGTGCATATGGTCTTGGCAGTCATTTCCACAGCAATTGTTGGGACATGATAATCGAATTGTAGGAGCCAGTTGGCAGTGCTTGGACGTCTGCTCGGGTGCGGTTTTGTGAGTAAACACTTAGGGAAGGCTGCCAACTCCAGTTATGAGAAGTCCAACACGTCCGTCCGTCCGTAGCGCATTTTGATTGAATTTGTGTTGGCATTTCTTCATCTTTTCTTCATCCTTTCACTTTCTTTGCTACGATAATACTCACGATAGCTGTTCTCGACGACCTGTATGCACAAAGGCACTCCACACAGGTTATGCCTTGTGCAGACGCTTTACTGGATGTCTTTAGGGAAAAAATAATGTTTTTCAAATGCAACCACCTGAAGGAAGAAAGTGAAGGAAACGTCTCACATTTATCGGCGTTTGCTGCGCTTGGTCCCCGCTTTCGTGGCGCCAAAATGAAACCCATTTCCACAAACATCCAACACTGCTTGTCACACATGCACGAAACGAATCGATGCGGTCCACCTTTGGGGGCATCGCGCCAAGAGCTAATCTCACAAAATCAGTGTAAGCGATTTGTATCAGACACTTGAATGGAAATTGGGGAGATTTCTTGTACTTTGCCCGCAGCAAAGCGTGCTCTGCAGTGCACGGCATGTGCGCTATCGACAGAAGGCCCGCGTGGTTATAGTCATGACTGCGTATTTATGCAAATTATGCATTGTATTGTTTATTTGTTTTGTCTAGAGATTTATTGACAATTTAACACCACACAAGCCCGTGGACACTTAGATTCGCGTTGGGCTGGCTTTATGGTTGAGCATTACTCTAATTGGCGATCGTTACCGAGTAACGTACAGTGGTAGTTCTCTTTCGGTGGCAAAGTGTGCAATAGATTGTGTTTTCTGACGTAAATGGGTCACTGGGGCTTGGCTGTAAGTGGTGTACAGTGCCTTGGCTGAATTTGCGGCGAGATTTCTGGATCGATGGTGTGAATCGGATAATTTGAGCAGTTTTCTTGCAAACAATAAATCACTATTGGATGCATGTTACTCTCCAAGTGGGACGTGAAAATGCTTGTGTACTCACATTATCTGACCTTTTGAGAGATTGCGTGCCTATTTGCGACGGTGTCTACAGATCCAACGCCTAAGGTGGGCGGGTCATGTATGATGTCGCTATGCGGTACGTACATGCCCATTGCATGTGAACCGATGGCACAGTCCCCGGATGTGCATGCCCTTGCGACTTAAACTGTCCATTTATGACGGTCCTCTTCTTGCTAAGCGTCGTCGGGCATAGAGAACTCACTATCAACGATTTCTGGCACTACCCAGAGCTTCGATTTCCAATTCTGGGCCCTTATGGAACTTAGCGGTGGGTATGACCAAGGAATTGCTAGAGATTCCATCACGAAATCAACTCTCGATAGGAACTATGACTGCGACTAGTGAAAGTGTTTCGAAGATCAAAATCAATCGATTTCAAGGCGAGCACAGCAGAGGTACCTGGATGGGGAGCTGAAAAGAATTTCGCATTTCTGTACCTGCTAGACTCTTGCGTCTCTTGGACGCCTTCATCTGGAGAGTTACTCCTTTGATAATTTAATTCACTTAAGCCAAGTGTTATTGTTATTATTTGAACCCTGAAACCTACCTCACCATGAATTCAGAACTGCTGCTGTTCTGTAGTCATGCCAGTACTTACATAATGGCTGCTGACCCAAAGACACTCTGACCACTTAGCTGCGTCCAAGAGTCCGATGGAGAACAGTTGACCCCATATGTGAGGACGGACAATTATGGAGACGATACAATCATGAGTTGTATGAAATCCCCCTCTAGGCAGATTTAATGACAAAAATAAAGCTTGCTAGAGTCCGGTGGGCTGTGCACCTAGCTCGTATTAGCAAACAGGATCCCGTTCTCTGAGACACAATTTACGGACGAAGGCAGCCTGACAGACCACGCGTGCGCTTAAAGTAAGGCGACCGAGGACAGACCACGCGCGCCCTTAATGCATGGCGTAGACCAGGGCGCACGAAGTAGTGGGCTACACAACTGGATGGAAATACTTGCTGCAAGACGACCGGACCAGAACTGACCGATGATGATGTGTCCGCCGACAGTCTATTACGTTTCATCGAGTGCACCTCAACCTACTTTATCTTAGCCATGATTTCCTCATACAAAGCCATCGTCAACGTTTCGGACGCCTAACCTTTTATGAAAGTGTGGTATGTGTGCCTGGAAAGGCAACCCTTCAGGCCAATGTCAGCCAAGGTGAACCAAATTTGAAATCCACTTTATTCCAAGCAAACAGTCCTGCACGAATTATTTCGCATCGAAGAAAAAATTTGCTGTTTATTCTTTTGCAAAATCCAGACCCTCTTCCACACGCTGCCCTGAGTTGTCTAACGTCACCTAGTCATCCATCAGTGTCAGTCTTTATTAGCACTCATCTAGCTCTTTAATTGCTTCTTTTTTAATACTCCTCCCGTGATGTTGTACGTGATCAAGGCCATGAGCTGTGAACTAAGAACTATGTCTTGGCTGGCCAATTATCCAGTGGTCATCATCGGCTGTCATCCTCGTTTCGTCTGTCGACGTTCTTGTCATGTCATTACATAAATTCTTTATTTTTTGTTTTAAAAAGTAAGCGTATGCGAAATGAACACGTTTCAAAGAGTTTCTCTGTTTCGCATTGCATTCAAGGTACGACAGTGTATCTTGCTTCCTAAGTGAGTAAGTAAGCTAATTAATTTTGCAAATTTGATTTGCATATTCATCAGATTTTTCTATGAATTCTTTCTCGTACACCACACATAATGGAATTTTTTTTAATTTTAAATTGCATCATTTCTCTGTAGTAGGCGCGCTACAAATTTATTACTTAATCGTAAACATAACTCCAATTGAAGTGTTCTCGCGATGCATTCCAATAGATGTGCGAATGAGTTAAAGACATGCCGCGGCCGCAATGAAAATGTTTACGGCATACACAGTGCATAAAAGTTTTTACGAGACACATTCGGTTTTAAAGCAAAGCGCTCATTGAAAGTACTTTTTGTATATTCTGTCTATTCGCTGTGTGGCAAGCAACAAGAGGAGACAATTTGATGGAAGTCAAGCAAATAAAGGGCTCCTAACACGAGACTCGGATTCTGACACAAATGAGACAATTTATTATCAATTTATCACATTCAAGTACTGAACTTTAAATGTGCTCAAAATGCTCACGAGCTAATCTAGCTGATGTGAATATCGTCAGGCGATGAACTACTCAATTAAAGAGGAGGACACATGTCTTCACGTTTCAATAAACGGCCATATAAGTGCAAATCCAGTCGGCTTAAGCACTTCAAATAGTCCAGATAGAGATAGCGACACAGCCTTGAGGATTCGGTTATTTTTCGATTAAGCCACTGCATTCTTGAAATTCCATTCATATCGCTAGATATCTGTGCACAGTCTTTCGCACTCACTAAAGTAAATAAATTTCAGCCATAATCTCAATTAGATTGGCTTATATGTACTCGTAGGTGTTTTCGTGTGGTTACTCTGTGATTCAACTGAAATTCGATAAAAACGCCGACTGTTTTGTTTTATGACATGACCGTCTTTAATCGCTCCGTGAATGTCTTCACTTCTCAGTTTCCATTGTTGATTGTCTAGAAATGATAACGCATAGGAGCCTTGGGCATTGGACAAGGTCATGAACGTGTAAAAATCAAGGTTGTCGAAATCTAGATCACACCCCTCCTACCGAAACCATATCTATGAAGACAGGTGCCCCCAAGGGAGGTTCAGTTAGTGTGACTATCTTCTGTGCAATAAAACACTTCTCTCTTATCGAGGTTGTAAGATAATTGTGTCGTGTTGACTTGCAGTTGGAAATATTTAGGTCAGTTGAAGGAAGCGGCTACGTACAAATGAGTGCATTCCGCTGTTTCGGGGAGATACGTGTATTTACTTTAATGAAAATGTGGTCACAATAAATGTGGTTTCCCACATCGGCTTGAGGCACTCTCGATGCTGCTTATAATGATATTGCTAGGCACGTCTTCAATCTCGGCAAGAGGGACCATGTGTCGTTTTACTCATATTAAATTGCCGGCTGCACTTTGAATAGTTTACCGAAATTTACAGCGCTCTGCTTTCTTAACAATGTAATGCAAACCAGACTATCTTTATAATAAGTTACAATTCTGGCGATCTCGCAGATCACTAGTGATTGTACAACCGAGATACTTTTGCCTCGTGTCGGAACGCGCATTTTTTGTCCAAGTCGTTATGCTGTGGAATTCTTTGCCTGTGTACTTGAGAAGGAAGTCATTCTTGGCCGCTGAATTTAATTAATATTGCCAATAACTTAAAATGTAATTGTAATTGTAAAACTCTGCATAAACGAATGTCTTACACTTGCTATTGTAAGTACTAAATAAATAAATATGAAGTAAGTGCGTATAGTTACACAACCTCCTCCCTAACACTAGGAGGTGTTCCACCTTCCATTCCAATAGCTACAGCCTACCATCTAGTCAAGATACACACAATTACCACTACCAATCGTAAATGGCCAGAAGGCAACACATGCCTCAAAACAAGGGAAATATGGTCATCACTCAGTCTCAAACGATCACTCAATCTGCTTAGGCTTAGCCGGTCTTCACTCAGGACGCTCCCCGGCGTCATAACCGGACACTGCACAATTGGTAGTCTTGCCCGAAGATTGGGTGTCCCCTATAATGACTTTTGGAGAAGCTGCATGGATGAAGAGGGGATTGAAACTATAGATCACCTACTCTGCTTGTGTAGCGCGCTGGCAAGTCGTAGGTTCTTACACCTAGAGCCTGCTACTTCAACAATCTCAATGAGCTAAAAAGCGTCAGCATTCGCCAGATAAACCGTTTTGTCATAAGCACCAACTGGTTCTGATTGTTAGGGGAAATCAATCCGCGTGGTATAACAACGGGCCTGCTTTGGCAGAAGTGGGACTGCCTTCTGCAGCCAGCCACTAAAACCTAACCTAACCTAACACAAGGAAGAAGTCCCACTTGTAGATATTGTCTACTTGGCGATAATACTGTTTTGTGACGGTTGATAAGGCTTTGTTCCAAATTTTAATGCTCTCAAATTTGTTTAGAAATAGTTGGTAGAACTTTTACGTAATGTGGTCCGATCTTCGATCATAGCATCTTTAAAATGAAATCGACTGTCTAAATGAGTCGACTGTGTAAAAAGTTGCATTTCGAAGGTTTCGTACCAGGATTTCTCATTATACATCGAAAGTCGAAAACATCGATGTTTTCTATTCGATGTATCGAATCAATGCAATGTATCGGATGATTTCGATGTTTAACGATGTATCGATGCATCGAATGAAAGCGGGCAGTGTATGCTGTTGAATTTAGACTTTAATACAAATGACACGGACAAAGTATCAGACTTAGAGCTGTCATGTCTGTTTTCTTTGTAATTGTGGTAATTAGTTTGCAGGAAGAGTGAAGTAAATTGTCCAATATAAATCCCGATGTTTTTTATCCCGAAACACTTTCTTGTGCGACTTTCTCAAAAATGTTCAGCGGCAAGACTGGTTTGTGTGATGCTGTGTATGGTTCGCTTAGGTAAAATTCTTTCGTTTACCTCAGATATTGTAGAAAGAAGTGAACTCCTTCGAGTCCTGTACGATGTTACTTACCAAATTCCCACTGTCCACCAGATCCTTGATAGTTGCGCTGCAAGATTTAGAAGAGTTAAGTTTTGTTGGTACTAAGGAGAAGTATTCCCCCGGGAATTGGTTTGAATATTGCTTCAATCAACTTCCGGGTAGGTAGTTGTCAAGGAATAACTTACATTTGTGTGTCTTCTTCTTTTATATGAAGCCTTTTGGCAAGGGCAACATTGGCTAAAAAAAAGGTTTTTGGAAGGAAAGCCCTTTTTACACATAGAATGGAGAATCCACTTCTTTCTGCAGGCATGTGCGTATTCGTTTACTATTGCTTCAGTGAATTCAAGTCATCTCTGTTTACAAATGAACATAAGTAGTACTCTCAAGCTATTCATCCCATTTCCAGATCGATGAGAAACTTTTTTTTAAAACAAAAAATAGATAAATATGCCAAAGCAACCGCACATAAAATTGCTCAATGTTTTTACACATATGTTGCACAAGATTTTGTACCTCAAACCACACAGAATACTCCCTTCAAACGCTGAATAAAATTTATAAGATTTCCGAAAAGCCCTGACACTTCCTATTAAATTTAGAACCGAACTGTCGGCATAAAAGTCGGGGAATTCGCAATAAAACGATCAAATAAATAACGAACAATAAAGGAATACCCTTTTCGAATTCATTGAATGGTCAAAAACATAAATACCATCGGCACTCAATGAATAGGAATTATTGCAATGTTTTCAAACTTTATAAATAGATTTTTTTTTTTCGAGAATCATGAAGCGGATTCCGCGAGCTTCATACCATTCCCTGCGGATTTCATGCGAAGTGGTCAGGTGGTATTCGAATATTTCATAGCGCACATCACCCTCAAGACTGTTTCTCTTCGATTTTTCATCGGCGAAGCATTCACTTGTATTGATCTAGCAACTGGAAAAAGTAAATGAAAAACATTTGCATACTGATCGCGATAGACGTTGAATTTCTCGGAAATTAATTGCATCGTTCCTGTCCGTAGGGACTGTGGAAGTGCTGGAAGAAGTGATTTTAAGTGTTTTTATGGCTGTGGAGTGGTGGCTATGGAGGAGCATTCCATTGCATTCCGCACTAATTATATTTGGTTTGCTTAGACAGTTTCTGTGTAAACTAGTGCCGGGGGATCTTTAATGGATTTTTAAATGGATGTGATGCGATAACGATTAAATTGGAGTCATGACTTTCGACACGTGCACTGGGTGATTGATTTTGCGTGAAGACTTAACGTGATATTTTTTGAAACCTCTTGTGTATGGATAAAACAAAAAACACGGAAATGTGTTAATCCAAGTGATGCAGAGGGCAACCTTCGTCTTAGCTCTTGACCTATTCGCTGCGCACAGCGGCGCGCCCTGGCTTAGTGGGTTATTGGGTCGACTCCTACGCTAGATTAGTGGCGGTCAGTATGGGACACTGCTCAATAGGAGAACATGGCCTCAAACTAGATATCCCACACAACACAATCTGGCCCTTTCCAATTTTATCTGTGCTTGCCCGGCACTTGCTGGAGTCAGACAGTGAGCGCTTGGTAAAGCCTTCTTAAACTCGCTTGACGAGGTCCCTGCGGAAGAGTGTTCTACCTTTAAGCTGCCACAGTGGATTGGGCCGTAAATGAGAGAAAAAGTGGACAAGAATGTGAGAAAGCCGCTTGTCAAGTGTGACTTGAATTCAACTCCGCTGTGAACGTGAACTTCAGCTACAAAAAAGACAAGCTTTTCTCCGAATAGCTGCTTCTTTTGCTTGGGATCAACAGTCGAGGTACCACATTGACACTCTTTAAGACCACCTACACAGCGCTGCACCCTGTGGAGTGAGCACCATCGAATCAGCAGGAAAACTTGGAAATTCTTAATAATTCCTCTCAAAGGGCTATACACGAGCATAGGCCCGAACACCAGGGTCTTTACAAATGCTTAAAAGGAAGCACACATCATGAGGTACATCAACCACTGTCACTTAACAAAGTGCGCCCACTCGGCAGTTTAAAATTCTTTGACTATTTCATTTTATCGCATTGGCGGGAGTTATCAAAACGCGTAATCAAGCCCATCAATCACGAGTAGGCCTTGAAGTACAGCGTACCACGCTGTCTCTCGGTAACTGAAAAGCCTAAAATATTTAACAACGCAGCACCGCTAAAGGAATTCCACAAAGCACCGTCCTACCACAAATCATGCCGCCTTAGCAGGTGCCGATATTGTTTATTCACATCAGGGACGGACTTTTGTGATAAACTAAAACAATCTCCGCCCTAGAGGCATGAACGAAAACCCATTTAAGGCACGGATTATACGACTATGTTCAGAATGGAATGGAATTTCGAAGACAATCGTTTCGTGTTCTGAAATCGAACAAATGCGATGACAGTTCCACTCCGAGATACTGTTAACCAGGCACATAGGCATACACTTTGAAAACCATCCATCTCCTGCCAGAGGTGATTTATAAACGCTTCCGAAACGATTCACGCAAAGCGATTTCGCTTAAAATAGACTTCGCTCGGGCCACATCGCATTCGCTGAATGAAATCCATTACAATTGAAACCTACATGAACGCATGTACGTACACAGGCTGGACCTGGGCCAGTTGGAAGGGGAGAGGGCGCCTATTACTCACTCTTGTTTCTGGGAACACTGACTGAGTGGGTGAGTGAGTGAGATGTTTGCGTGGAACCGAACCGAACCGAACCGCACCACCTAATCCATGGCACACAATCTGAACGGTAGCCAATTCCTCGATTGATTATTTTGAACTTGAGAGTGTTTCATTTGCGCTCGATGTAATCAATGGTGGTTGGTTGTGGGCTTTGGTTTCTGTTTTTTGTTTACTGCGGCGTGATAGGGTGATTATGGCATCTGACGTGTGGTGTTTGGAATTTAGTTGGAATGTAACGTGCGTGGTAGCATGAATATTAATGCACACTACAGTGGACATTTTGAAATCTAATCAGGGCGTGTGTGTGTAGTCTAGGGCTTAATGAGATTTGGGGGCAATAACATTTAATTGCGGGTCCATAATAACCAATAAGGTGAAACATTGTGTAACACATGTAAGTCTGCATCCATGTGTGCACAGCTCAAGGTCTCGAGAGATTTACGACTGAAACCGATACACCGATGACATGGTACAGTTTTTATTCAAGTTCTCTGGTCTAGTTTGACCAGAAAATTAAGTCAAACACCTTTGAGTGTTGCGAACGGCGGAGTTTAAACGCGGAAACACATGAAGCCTGGTTAAAATGAATGGAGCGATGTTGAGTAGGTTTATGTGTCAAGCGATAAGCTGAAGGTATGTTTGTTTTATATCTGAATTGATGGCTACGGGGGCGCATAAAAGATCGGAATTGGAAGCACTTCAGCAAAGAAAAATGTATGTGACCTTTAAACATCTGATACTATGCAGATGGCCATCTCTGATCTTGAAAAATGGACAACGGAATACGATCTAAGTGTCAAGCAACACAACACAGAGCTGGTAATCTGAACTAGGAAATATAAGTGGTCCAGTATTTGACGGGTCTGGGCTAAAGCTGAGTGCCTGCGGCCATTTCTTGGGATTATTAGAGACTGTACATCCAAGATCGTGTTAAGAAAAAAACCCTCCATGGCCTTATACTGCTGCAAGAACGCAATCAGATGCCAGTGGGGACTACAGCCTCTCACAGTCAGGGTCGGTATCCCATGCAGATGCAATATTGTGGACTTTGCTGGCAAAAGATGCCAAGTGAAACCTCCTTAAACGGTTGCAACGGATGGCTTACTTTTGAATCAACGGTGCGTGAAAAATAATTCTCTCCGACGCCCAAAAGCACACGCCTTGGTCTTCCCCTGATAGACATAACCGGCAGACGGGTACTGTCTTCATGGCCCTTAGACTTAAGTGACTAGGAATGGGGAAGGGTCTCTGTTCTGGACACTTTGCAGGTTCAAATTCAGCCTCTTCGAGAATAACTTCTCCACCAGAGTCCCCTCCACTACGTGGGGTGCATTAAAACACCACCTGTTTACCAGCAGTGCTATCCATATGCAGAGGCTATACATAAGCTTCAAGCCTCGTAAGTAGGATCACGCCGTAAGGCGCTACTGCAAGGAAGAAGACGCAAGGAGGGAGCATAAGTGGAGTATATTGTCAAAGCTCGCTCGAGAAAAAATCGCACTGTTCAGAGAGATCTCATGCAAATCGCTCCCTTAACACTTTCCAGACAAGAGTTGTGCCAGCATTAATGCTCAGAAGATCGAGCCATTCACCAGAAACATCATAAAAAGCCCCTTCAAGGCCGCAGTAATGATTCGAGCGAACCGACAAAGGGATTATTCTAGGTCGCTTGTCTTTTCTCAAAACCAATTAAATGACGTTCACTGGATTAGACGACGGAAATGTAGGAACTACTCAAACAGAAAAGATTAGGTTTATCTCGACACCCACCCTGCTGTGGAGAACGTTAGGAGGAGAACGTTAGGCAGTCACTCGTTCAACGGCCTAGAAGAAAGGAACCACTTACTGGCTGTAGCGCCCATCCATTAGTTGGACAATGGAAAACTACTTCAACAAAATATTTGATCAAAGGAATGGGTCAGAAATGATAATCGAGTGGCTAAGGAGTTCTTGAGCTGTAAAGTGACATCACAAATGTCCCGAACCACGGCTTAGGTGGCCCTTGAACTTGGCCATGTCACTCAGGCCTCAAGCTCACCTAGCCTATTCTGATGCGTGCGTTAAGAGTCAATAAATATGACCGGCATGAAGCAGTGACCTAACCAAACAAGCGAACGGAAATAATAATCGACTTGAAAGACAGATCGAGTTTAACAGAAGGAATTGCCTCCCATATTGAAAAAACCACATGTGAAGAATCACAATCTTTATCCATCGGCCAGATCGCACCAATGACGGATGACCCCATTGATGGCCACTGTTGATGCATGAGTCTGGCTTGCCATGCCATACACACCCCGAATGCCGATTAATTTGATTTGCAACACTTGCTGAACACCATTCAATTTGAATGTATTGTTCATGATGATGAATGTTGTTTTTCTCTCGCGTCGCCAAAAAATTAACCCTCATCTCAGTTTCAGTCTTCGGGAAGAACACTGCCAACACTGCCAACCGAGCGATCCGCTTTCTTGACGCCATGCCATAATTCATCTTATAATCGCAGACAACCGGCATTCATTTGCATATGTATGTACATTGTGATGGTCCCCGAAAAACGAAAAAATCGCTAGTATCCCATGTGCTTGTAGTTAGCATAAATCTGACATCAAATCCAAAGAGCGGATATCATATAACGAGCTTTGCTCTTTCAACCACATCCGAGCGGGTACATCTACATGGGTAGGATAAAAATATCTCAAAATACCTTGTCTTGCGGCGGCTATGTTAATGCCTCATAGATCGATCTCTGAGGTTTATAAATTGAGCCATGATGTCATGTCTGAGACCGCGCACACAAAATATCAATCATGACAATTGAAAATCAAAGACGAACGAGAAACTGAAGTGCCACACTCGGCCGAAGCCCAGTTTTCCCATAAAGATCGATAAACATTGAATAAACGAAACGCAATGAAATTGTGCTGGTCCTCAATGTGAAAATGATTCTTTGTTTATGTCATTCATTGCTGAGTGAATGAAATGTTTGTTTGCTTCGTCGCCGCGACATAGTCTTCACGAAATGTCATTAAAACCGAATGAAGGTTTTGTTTTTTTCTTTTATTTTACACTTCGCAGTGCGTGTTGACAATGCGACGCGGCCGCTGGGCTGCAAACTATAGCAGCTGCTACAAGATGGCTCTTATCTCTGAATTTCCTGGACTCGGTAACGACCGACGCGTCGGTGGCGGGCTTAAGCACGATAATCTAAAATATCGTGAATAACTTCCTATTCGTGGAACACGAATGCGATCAGTAATGAGTTGTTTATTTTGGATTTTTGACTCACGTCCGCCCGAACTGATTGGAATGACATTTCGAATGGGATGCGGAGGTGCTCAAGTGTGATCAACTGTGGCACTTGTTCGCTTTACAAATCAATGATGCGAAAATGCTCCTGAAGCTAATTGAAGGCGTGTGTGGACTACTGACTATGGTGACACATCTGATCATTTTGGGAAACATGACAGATTGCTGGACGGTTGTATTTCATGGCAGCTACGAAGCCAGCCAGTAGTACATACGGCAGGCCAAAGTCTTGTCTGAGACTCCATGTGCTTAGCTTAAGGTTCACCATTTCGAAATATGGATCATTTAAGAATCGCTGGCGAAATGGCGGCAAAAATACTGATTCTGATACGCTTCGTACATAACGATCATCTTATGTTCGTCATCCGTCATCGGGCGAACAGCAAAAGTTAAGAGACTGCTCCTGCAGTTACCTCATCCTATTGCGAAGCATATGTCGCACTTAATGCTCGCCCTTACATCGGAAATTTGGCGAATTACGACCCACGCCGTATTTTAACAATTTTAACGGACTTATTTTCAAATTGTTTTGCTAGAAATGTGGCCGCGATAAGCCATTTGAACAGATGAACAGAAATTATTGATGTATACGTTTTCTCACCGCATTCCGGGTCGAAAGGGTTATGGCAGGTTCCCCATCGAAACTCATGTCCAAGAGAAAATGTAGCTGTTGTCAGTGAAAGTTTTGAAGAAGATCCCAATCGCTGTCGATTTCACAACGAGCACAGCATTTGGGCTTGTCTCCCAGCACATTATGGCGTATTTTGCATTTGAATTTCCATCCACACCCTTATGCATTTTGGCTCCCTCGATAATTAAAGCCAGCTGAGCACGGAATGTAGATTAACGGTGATTGGGTGTTGGAACATCAGCATTTGTGCGACCAATTTTCATATTTTCTTCAACGATGCGCCTCATTATCGCTCGGCGGATACGTTGGAGTGGCATATTGACTGAGGCTCAGCTCAACTCGTGACTGTAGAGCTAGACGTTGAAAAAATAAAATTGTCAGCGAAGTCGGAATACACATATAATTGCCGAAAGCAATTTGCAAAAATTGGTCTGATGATGTCATTGCTCTAAAATTCGTCGAAAATAAATAAGGGTCATGGTCCATGGTGACTTAGAGGAAACTAAAAATGTCCAACACCACTTGTGCATCGTTCTGGCACTGTTAAACTGGAAACTTGAGGTCCCTTATATTTCGACCTAGCAAAACTGCTGTAGATTGTCTACTTCCCTACAGCGATAGCTCCAGCAGGTTTCCTGACTTTCAAATCAATCTTCGTAGCAGTACCATGAACCTTTCCTGATCTAAATGCTTTCCAAAGCCACCGGTTTGTTAACCGAAGTTTCTTGTCCGCAACTCGAAGATGTAGATGTGAAAGGCATGTGGTGCCACATTTCGCACAACGTGATCCGTTTCAGCTTTATTGCATTTACTGGCCACCTAGATCGTGTGGAATTGTCGCCACTGGTTCAAGTTCACGTGAATGATGAAAATCTGGAGTTCTAGTTCATAAAGCGTTCTAGTCTAGTTCAATAATGGTCGGATACTCGTTCGCTCTCGGAGAAAATAGCTCTACTAGTGTTCTTGATCTTATCCGGGCAATATTCGCTTCGACAAGTTGGCGGGTTCCCGACATTATTCTGTTCAGCTAACGGGTACCCGCTTTTAGTGGCCTTGATCCTACGCGGGTAATAGCCGTTTCGGCAATGCGGGTAATACCCAAGTTGGCGTGTAGCCGATACTGTTCAGCTAGCGGGCACCCGCTACTAGTGCTCTTGATCTTAAGTTGGTAATAGCCCTTTCAGCAATTACCCGGGTAATACCCAAGTTGGCGTGAAGCCGATACTGTTCAGCTAGCGGGCACCCGCTACTAGTGCTCTTGATCTTACGTGGGTAATAGCCCTTTCAGCAATTACCCGGGTAATACCCAAGTTGGCATGTAGCCGATACTGTTCAGCTAGCGGGCACCCGCTTCTAGTGCTCTTGATCTTACGCGGGTAATAGCCCTTTCAGCAATTACCCGGGTAATACCCAAGTTGGCGTATAACTGACATTATCGGGTACCGGGTACCCGGCAACAAAAAGCCTAATTCAATACAAAAATTAACAAAGTAACCTGTATTTGTGAATATTATACCACAGCCAAGAAAAGGAAAATACCGATGAAAACACAAGTCATTCGTTGATGGAGTGTCCACCAAGAGTAACAGAAGTACAATGACTGTTTAGCATGCGTTGGAAACAAACTGCATTTCACTTGATTGTAAGCAGCAAATTAATTTCGTCTACTTGAAATATTGCGGTTACCCAAAAACCACTAATGCACGGTAGTTTGTACCTACCCGGATATCAGGAGGTCTATTCGCTACACTCCCTCCTTAGTATCACTCCTTCTGGAGTATCAGACAAGGCAGAGGGAACTTCTCAAACTTCCTCGTCTAGTTTCTGTGTTAAGTCCGAAGGGCCAATCCGCTCATAAGAGAGCAATTGCATATACAAAACGAAACAATGCTGCGGAAACTAAGCCAAATTCCACTAGGGGTTTGAGACGCTGAAAAAAAAAATAAAAGAGGCAACACATTCGTATTGTCTTCGGTTCCGTTACTCTGCCACACCATTCAAGAAGACGGAAATAAATGCGAAAATAATCTCCTGAGAGGCATTCGCGTTGAAAAAGTTTACAGTACAAGATCTCCGATTCATGGTGTTGTGACATACATATGTAGTTGATAACGATAGTGGAAGTACACGTCGATACACTTTTTGAGGAATTTAATCAAAACCAAGCCAAAACCGAGACCTCGCATCATAAAGATTAACAAAAAATAACTAAATGGGGAACCCTGACAGTTGCACTGTTGCACAACTATGCATATTCAACTGTACACTCGATGAAAGGCAAAGCTTTTCATTCACATTGAATTCCACCGGAATGGTGATGCATCTCCTGGTCTACAAGGGTTCTGTGAATTGATTACGTCCTCATTCAATAGATTCATTTCTACGCTGATGATGTATTGTGTGAGTAATATGAGCGAACACTTGGTATGCAGATGGATAGTGGGCGGCTGCAGATTGTGTCATTCGCGGGAAACAGCTTTCATTTGCATGCAGACTCAAGTTCAACGTGGGCACTTAACTCATTTTTGTTTGACTTTTGTTTGACTTTTTCTAATTAATTTTAACTTAAATGATATCTCAACAAGCACTTCTTTTTATCAAGAAATATCATTGTATCATGAAATTTTCAATTGACCAACAGCTATTATTGCTGTAAAGTGTTCGGGCTTTATCACCAGTTATCACCAGATAATAACAACTATGCGGAATTTAATACAATAAACGTAATTGTCTTGTTAATTGTGTTTGCTTAAGTGCTCTGCGGTTGAGTAGCAACTGACACGATGACTGGGAATGTGTTTCAATATTTACACAACTTTCGATT
This sequence comes from Eristalis tenax, assembly GCA_905231855.2. Classification (NCBI taxonomy): domain Eukaryota; kingdom Metazoa; phylum Arthropoda; class Insecta; order Diptera; family Syrphidae; genus Eristalis; species Eristalis tenax. The sequence continues at coordinate 25,858,342 of HG993127.1, forward strand.
AAAAATCAATTCGTGTCAAGTGTCGTTTCTAACGGAAATCTAACAGGGAAATTTCTCAAAAATCAAAACTTTTTTTTATTTAAAACTACGACTGTCTGGATTTGGAACGCCGCAGAAAGTGGTGTACATTCAATTCAATGTTCAAAACGAATGACCGTTAGATAAGACCGATATTGCGGTTTTCTGAGAATTTAAGATGTTACTACAGCCTGGGAGTGCTTTGTTGGCCCGGGTACGACCACTCTTTCCAGAGAGTGAGGTAGCTGGCTCCCCATTTTACACACCAAGTTGTATGCGGTGCTTCTCCACTTGTGTGCGCAACACTAAGTGAGTTATCTGTGGCTCTGTCCCACATGCTTGGAGACGAAGAATCTTCTGGCCGTTGTTAGCTTGTCCATGCACTGTACATGGTCTTTGTCATATTCAACCCCATTTCGTGGTTATAATGTCTCCTCCAAATGCCATCAACGCAAAATGACATCCAATGACATCTTCTACCGTGATGAAGAGGGAGGCTTCTAGCTAGACCATGTTAATCCATTGTCCCCACAGTCAGACTACTACCATCGATCGACCACTCCGTAAATTTGATCCGAACGGCAAATGGTGACTGGACCAGATTTTAAAACCAGATAAAAGCGTATTAACTTAGCTTTCACTAGGATTCGAAGTGTGGATCCCACTAACTAAGGGCAGGCACTGACGTCTCGGCCAGTAGGGCTGGCATTGCCGTATTTAAATTCAGACTGACCCTTCGAGGGTGAGCGCTTTAACAAAATAGCTTCTTGAACCCTATTCACTGTGAAGCCGAGGTAGAGGAAGTCGCTGAAAACCTCGAGGTTATAGTGGCTTGTGAGGCTCTGTCCATGAAGTCGCTGGTTGCGTCCTTTTTTGAGGACATAATCTACTTCCTTTTTCTCGCATTCACCGCCAGGCCCATTTTAGCCGATTCCATCTCAATTATGGCAGACGGTTCGTGGATGACTGACTGCGTTCGGCCAGCTGAGTGGGTGACTATTTATTATGGGAGAATTTTGGTTGTTTAAATCACAGAGCCCACAAAACACTACGGTCGCTAAGTGTTAACTTTCAGTATCGCTTTACACAGCAGTTTTTTACTGCGCGACTAAGGATCATCTGCCACTACTTAAGCTTCGTTTGAACTCTAGAAGGAATCCTTTCAATAAACTGCTGTGGCATTAGCTGTTCCTTCCCTCACAAGTTCTTTTGATCCTCGGTTATATCCCTGAGACCGATAACCCAACAAAACTCTCTGCGAACCAACAACATTAAGTTCTTTGCGACAGCGTGCGGCCAACTTCGACAGGATTTCAAGGCAATTGTCGAAATTTGCTTTAAAGTCTATCAAAGAATGGTAGAGCAACTTTTCAAATACACTAGTACTTTCCAAAGAAACCATATTTCCCCGAAAACCAATTTGTGGGTTTCATCTGTGGAAGAGGACTGCTTCGTCATACTCAGTTAACTTATTGACGTGTTCTCAGACTACGTATGTACATAAATGAATCACTCTTGAATGCATTGCTGCAAATACTATTTTTAGACTTGAACATGGTCAGCCAACATTTTAAAAAGCGTCGATAAGAAGATAAGAATGACCAAGGAAAATAAAAACAAGACTTTCAGAGATATCGCGTTGCTCGTTGCACAAAATTACTAAATTGAGTCTCACTCCAGTTTGACTTTTTGACATTCCATGTGACAGTTTGTATTTACACATAGTTTTGAATTTGTTTCAAAGATGAGTTTACTCCATATCTCTCGAAGGCCATCGAAGAGCTCGTGATACAAATTTACGATTAGTTACAAAAATCGGTTTTGCGAGGGCATGTCAATTTTTGGCTTATCCCTTCAATGGACCACCGAAATTGTTCTTCTTTATGTGACGCTACTGTTTAGGGCTGACCGGCAGTGGCCCACAGCCAAAAATCCCCTCACTGGGCTTGATCTTTGCATTGTTAAACTTCAGTCGTGAGATTGCTAACTCGCTCGGACCATCGGACATCACTTCCACCCGAACACCTCTCCATTCCTCACTCAAGTGCTTTCTTTTTCTGGGAAACTGGGTCCCTTGCAGTTCGATGCAGCGTTGCCTTGCAGACTTCCAGCTTCGCTGCATTGGGATGCATGTTGCTTTTAATTGCCACTGATTCTTCGTAAATATATTTTTGTGACAGTCGCTACTCAGCGTCATATCTTACGATTACGCAAATAGAATAAGTACAGCAAGGCCACTGCATGAGCAAACAGCTCCCTGATCTCCTCCTCACCCTAGTCCAGGGCATCCTAAAGGGCATATGTGCCCTTTGGCACTGTTCTGTTGTGCCGCCAACGACTGTTCTGTTCGCTGGCTAAGCAGACAAAGTAAACGTTTAGTATTGGCCAAGTCTGTTTTGTTATAAGTTGTGTAGTGCCTTGCAACAATTTAGGAATGGTCATCCAGATTATATTTATCTTCACAATGTAGAGGTTTCAATTCGATGAGAGTAGGGGTCTACCGAGTTTGTCGAGATCGTCAGATATTTAACTATCTGTGATATCTCAATATCCCAGGACAAAAATGGGGGGCAGGGAGTGAGGTTTTAGGCTATTTCGTGACTGGGCAACCCCCCTCCAACAGAGTCTCCGCAGGTAGATTAGTGCCGACCAGTCTAGCAGAGGGCTGAGTGGAAGAGGGTTGCGTCGCCTTCGCGGGCTCCCCGTCAGTCCTTCAGTGTAATCCATCCGAAGGTGTAGTGGATAGCGCCATTTATTTTGGCTAGGGAGGCTAGGGACCCTTATTTATGTTTATAACGTCCCCTCTGGAGACACCTCGGTTCATCAAGTTTTGCGATCTTCAAGTTGTGGGTCGGAAGATCGGGTTTATAAGCTTGAATGAATTCTCGTATAGAGGGAGCATCTGGTGGGTATGCAGGGAACCAGGCGCGAGTCCTGGGTCTGCTAGGAATTTCATCCCCACCCACGACTTCGAGTTGTGCGCCACTCCACAGCTCCCCTAGCATGACACTTTTTGTATAGATCAAGAGAACAACCAATGCAACCCCCTAAGCCCTCAATCATCAGACCAACACTTTCTCAAAAGCGGATAAGGTTGCTCTTGACTGATTTCAGAGGAGAAGCCTTCGGGTGATTTTTTGCTTAGATATGTGGAGAAGAAGATATAACAACAAATTGCTCGCGCTGTTCGATCGAAATGAACTTAGCCAGAAGAATGAAGATGCAAAGTGCCAGTACTCCAGTCGGGAAAATCTTCGAATCCACTTTCCACTTTACTTGACGTATCTTTGAATGGAAAGTGATAACGTCCAGGAATTTATGCGATGGTATACCTTCTTGGTGACACATTAGCTGACTACGCTCAATTTATAAGGGAGGTGGCAAAACATTGGCAAATGTTCCCAAACAGATTTGCGTGAAAGAGTGCGCTCTGACTTGAGATTATGGTGGTTTAACTTCTCATATTTTAATAAACGTAAGATCCCTGGTAGTATCAACGGCTGTAACATTGCTCTGTTTGAGTTGGAAAATATACATCAACGACCATCGACGATGGCCCCAACAGAGTGCAGCGATTCGTGCTTTAGGCATTAACCCCAGCTTGACTTTCCGAACAGAAAATGTCAAGCATTTCAGATATCACATTGTTCTGACTTAGGTCCTAGTAAAATTACAAATGACAAATAAGTTAGTGAGCAACAACTCAATTCGTAAATAAAAATGTTTTTATTTTTACATTAAAAAAATAAGCTTTGCATTAAAATTTAACAGCAAATTGGTTTTAAGATTTAATTAATTTTAAAATTTCAAATTCGTCTTGAGAGCTGTATATTTGTGGCCATTAAATCGATTATTTGTGCTCTCCGTGCACCAACAGCGAATATAAACAACACTTGTGGTATTTAAAAAAAAATTTAAATTCACTTCCCTACAAGGCGCGACCTTTGCAGTTGGCGCTTATTATGTTAGCTTACTGATATTAATTGTGAGGTAATAAATAATAATAAATTTTCAAAACCACAGTTCAGCATACACTCGCAGGTCATGTATCCTCCTCCACTCCAACTTCGTGTTCGCTTCTTTAATACTTTGTCATTTAAACCAAAAACATCAAATTTCCTCTCGTCCATAAACATTGGGGAGAATCATTTTTTTCTTATTGCAGTCAAATTGTTATTATTTTTTTATGTACACTTCAGACAACTTACACGAACGTTTAACATAAAATTGATCATGGCTGATCATTGCTGAAGTTGCAATAGATCTTGTCACGTTTGATCGATCATCAAATACGTTACAAACCCACAAGTCCATTCACGTCGGGTATTCCCAAAGTTGTAAAACTGATGTCTGAGGGCCTACCGACGTATTCCCCTTCACGCATTTATGAAATTAGTTCCAAAGGTTATACCAATCAGGAATGTTTGCGGTAGCGAGCGATTGTATGTCATTTCCGTCATGTTCATGGCAATATCGTAAAACACCTCTAGGAGCCGATTGCAATACAAACTGAGAAATGCCATTAAATTTCGAACAAAAAATTACACGGAACAATAACATAAGACATTCCAAAAGTACAGCGTGACATCACGAGTAGAAATATTTTCAAATGTTCCACCCCTGCTGTGCAGCAACCCTCAACACATCAAATGACGTCAAAAAAACACCTAGAAGTGAAGAAAAGCAAAAACAAGAATGAAATACCAATGGTGTATGTTACGCCCAGACCGCGGCGATCGGGTCTCTGCCGATGAATCAGCTTGTTGCTAGAATTTTACAGAAAGCTCAACATCGCATCAAAAGCTTTCGCGCACAGACACATGCGCACGTATTTTTACCCGAGTGTTCGATAGCGGTGAACTATACTGTACACACAATAATCATCATCCTGTTGTATTGAGTAAGCCAATTATTTGTGGCTTCTTCATTGGTATGGTATGCAGAACAATGGTTACCGTTTCTTGGCTTGCTTCCTCGTCTGCAGGCATCCACCGTCAACCGCCCCCGCCCCCCTTTCCGACCGATCGTTAAGATCAAGAAGTTCCCAATTTTCCCGAGCAGAACAGTGTCAGCACGTCGTCGGTCCCCACACTGCTGTATGTAGCCGCCCGCTACTACAATGACCGCTGAAGCCCAAGTTTCGCGCATACAATCTATCTAGTATCCACACATATTGGCACAGCACCCCTCTGCACGATCATACGAAAAAGTTCTCATAATTTTCGGTCTTATGCGAACAAACTGTATCTGCAAAAAAAAAGGAAAACAACACAAAATGTTATTAAGGTGGCTTGCGCTCTGCTGGGCTTTCGTGTGTTACAGAATGTTTTCAAAAATTTAGTTTCAGTCTAGAAGCGAACTAAACGTGTTGTGTGCCAGCACTAGCGCGGATGTGTGATATGTGAAAATTTCCTCGTTGTCGTTACTTGTAGTCTCTAGTGTGTGCACTGATAAAGTTCAGTGTGGAGTTAAATTGTGTTAAAAAAATAAAAAAAAAAACAAAAGACACTTTTCGCTGCATCGAGTTTATTCGTGTGTTTCATGATATTGCATATTTGAATGAAAATAAGATTTATCTCATCAAGAAGCATTTCTTTACAAAAGGTTGGCATTTTTTTGGTTTTAAAAAAATTATTTTGTTTCGCCTCTTGAACGTCATCGATTTGACAGAATCGATGATTCGGTGGAATTGAAAGAGTTCAAAAACGTTATTGTCTTGTCGTGAATGTACGTATGTACATTTCTTGTGATATTTGCTGAAGAGAACAAATTTATCTAAGTAAGTGGTGTTTGGTCACTTTATTTTTAATGTTCAAATTCCTGCTCCAATTGTTGGGTTAGCGAACCAGAATTAACGATATGACTGTTTGTTTCTTTTTTTTTTGTGCAATTTTGCTAGATTTTTATATCGTTTTTTCCTGTTTTGAGATTTACGGTATTTGTTTTTGGACAGTCGCAATTAAATTGACCACAAGATCAGTAGAGTATTTATGGTTTTTTTTTGGTTTGGTGTGGAGTTGTTGAAGATGAGCTGACGTATGGCTCTGACTGACTTATTGAAAGGAATTCCTTGGATTTCAGGGAACGAAATTTATTAGCAATTTTCAAGCAACCCAGCGACTTTTGTCGCTGGATAAAATAAAGAAGGCCTTATTTTTTTTAAAGAAAAGTCTGATTTTTACTCTTGTTAGCCTTGATCGTGGTGTTCCGATCTAAGGCTAACCGGCAGCTAGTACAAAAATAAAGACGAATTTAGTGTCTCAATTTAACACTAATTTCACGTGCATTTGGGTTAGTAATGACAGGATTTCATACGACCAACGCGGGTGGTGTTTTATGAAAATACCAGTCTTGATTAGAAACTGCAATGGATGTGCATTTACAGATCTTCACAATGATGCTCGTCGATGCGACTGTTTTTGTTTTTACTCGGCGATCCCTTTTCCACATTTTTCAGCGGCAACACTGTTCCTCAGACATTCCCAAACAAAAAATCCAATCTGCTTAGTTTGCATATCACTGTGGAATCAAGTTCAGCGGGCAACCCAGAACGGGAGAACCCTTTATGTTTACGTTAGAAAAATCTGCTTAATGTGTGGAGCATAGTCGTTTGGTATTATTCAAAGCGAGAACGTTACTCTTGTGTTTACTCAATGCCCAGACCACTATCAGACATTCGAAGAGTAAATATTCGAAAGTAAGAATCAATCAATGACATCATTAAGAAGGTTCACACATTTCAAGGTTAAATATCGTGCTCTTCAATCCGCGTCCGGAATTCAATGGATTTTGATAAATCGCTAAGTCGTAGGTAGATAAGATTAAATTGATCGGTTCAACAAACCGAATTTTTCAACTTCTCTATGTGGTAGTTGAATGTGTCACCTTAGCCCACAAGTGTGAAGCATATTTAATTACTTGAACTTTTTATCGAATGTCATTTGGGGAAACAAAAAAAAAAATGCTTAGCTCCCTTTCTAATGATGCAAACCATATTTATAGAACACCTCAGAACGATTATGGTTATTTTGTATCTCTACCATCACCGTCTTCATTTTTAATCGACTCTTTTTCATTAACATTATTTTTCCCCCGTCAGCTTGCTGTTGTTGCTTTTCTGTGGAATTATGGTAATAGAGCACGCCAATCTCGAGACGGTGTATAATTGTTTTATCAATCAGCGGTTGGAGAAGTGTTTCACGAATTCAAATCATTACCGACAAGTTTATTGGTTTTGTCTGTTCGTTTTGAAGGAAACTAGGAGACTTTCGCATTGTTGTTGGCAGAACTCTCGAGTTCTGGCTCTTAACGCTCAATCGTGTTTCTTTAATGCAGTGTAATTTAATATTGCCTTTTATGGTTCATTAATCGCTGTTATGAATTGATGAATACATTAGTTATTTTAAATTCACTTTGACTTGCTGATCGCGATGAAAAAATTCCCAAAACCACGCTCCGTTGGACCACAATGATGAATTCATACCTAAACTAGGTTTAGTCAATTCTTAAGCAAACAGAAGTGAGGAATCGGGAATGTTTCCGAATGTAGTGTAATTCAATCCAATCGTTTATAGTTAGTTAATGGCTCTCGTGAATTGGCAAATTAATTAAATTGTGATAGAGACCGAATAACAGGAAGATTTCATATGCAAATGTATGGTGTGACAAAAAAAAAAAAAAAAAAAAACCATCATCATCTCGGTGAATCTATTAAGTCTGGCCAAAGACTTCAGCAGAATCAACCGTGAATGTATAATTTGCTTTCGGTATTCTTCTGTCCGTTCATTCAGAATAAATGGAAAATATTCTAATAAGCTCACAGGGATCGTGAACAAGATCAGTGTGTCTAACGAACAGCAATTGTTTGTGTAGTGTCAAGTCAAATGCATCTCGTGCAAGGGACCCGCATTGCATTCATGCATATGTGCACATCTCGGAACTGCGGAGAGCCTTCCACATCTGGCGAGAACATCAAGATGCATTCCATTTTTTTTTATTGATTTGCATTTGCTTTTTTCTTATTTCAATTTCATCGTTACATTGATCAGAGTTATTCAATTTTACGTGCTTCAATACAGGTCATTCTTATGTCAATAAAAAGAAGAATGAAGAAAATAAATCAGTTAGAGGGACATAAGGTATTCCAGGCAGCGTTCAATTGACACTCGTTGAAATCACCTGTTAAGCAATCTTATTGAAATTGTTTTCTATTCCAATCACGTATCGTATCAAGGGTAAACAAACAAATGCCTATCACCGAGAAGATAGGTCAGATGCTTACATTTTACGAGTTTGTATGTGCACTCGGTGTAGATAAATACACGCCTTTAAAACACTGACACCAATTGTTAGCTTTAAGTTTTCTGATAAAAACAAAAACGACGAATGCCTGCCTTTTAATCTGCACCTAAACATTTAATCTACATATGTTCTAAAATTTACAAGTTTATCTAACAAGGTTGTATTTAATTGTCTGGTTGTTGTCTGTCTGGATACGATTTATCGAGGAGTAATGTTCAGGTTGCTGGCAAGATATGTTGGGGCTCTTCCTATTCCTAGTCCGCATTTGACTTTTCTGTTTCAATCGCATGGGTATGTCAAACCGGGTTCTCACCGGAGACTGCCAATATTTGGAGTGTCAGAAAATGTGAGAACTGACCACAAAATCACGAGCGGATTATGTTCGACATAACCCTTCAGTTGAGCGTATTTAAATCAAAAGCAGGAATTGTTCGAACAGGCTTCCCCTACTGCAGTTCATAGAAATCCTGTCTCTAAAGAACATGTAGCTGTGGTTGGTGAAGGTATCGACATCACGGCGAGCACAGCATTCTGGCTTGTAGCACAGAGCATTATGGCGTATTTTGCACTGAAGTTCAACTCACTCAAAAATTAAACCCAGCTGACTGCGGAATACGCAGAACATCCAGCGATTGGGTGTTTGAGCTTGACCTAATTCCACGCAACATCTTCTTCGCTCATTGTTCACTCAGTGCATAGCTTAACAAACAAAATTGTCGCATATTAGTGTATGTGGCTCCCACAGTCTGAGGTGGGCCTGTTCTTGGCTTCCACAGCAACCACTCATGTGCGCATTCGATGTCCTTGATTTAGGGGGAACTGACAACGTCCACCTGTGCTCCGTCCTGGCTCTGGTTAACCGAAGGTTACGACACTTAGATGCTCTCTTCTAAGAGATCCGAAGGATACGCCTATAGCTTGTCTACACCGTTATATCGATGCAATTGGTTGACTGACTAAATGAAGGGAGTGACTCTGCTTAGCAACTCAATGGACTTTACCTGGTTTATGTGCATTCTCAAGCCTCTAGTACCCTTCAACCAGCTTCACCGTCATTTCCCATCGTTGAATCCCGAAGTTTCTTGATCAAATGATAATGACGTGAAAGACATGTAGTGCCACATCTCACAGAACACGGTGCCCGCAAAGATCGTGTGGTATTGTCGCCGTTGGAATCCCTTATGTAGTCAAACTCTTGTCCTTTTGAGAGCAAACGTTCGTTAATTTATGGCGGAGTTCATGCCGAAAATCATCGAAAATGACCTTGTCTCAATCGAGTCCTGCAAGATCTTCCATGGACTATTTTATTCATAACGGCAACATATAGAAATAAAAACTTGTTCAAAATGTGATCATCAATGTATTTTATTTAAATTTATTTTCTGCTCCAGTCATCCATTTAGAGTCTATACTCGTTTAAATGCATTTCCTCCTTAAAAATAAAATTGTTTTCTGAATTTTTCTTAGTTTTAATTAAGTCGTTTATTCTTTTTTAATCACAAAGCATTTATCTTGCTGGCAGATTTCTGAATTTACATATCTCTTTGAACTTCAAGCTGTCGAGTCGATTGCAATCCGTCGTGAATTAGGAGCCCACATTCGATTCGAAAGATTGGTCAGCATCTGAAATAAAACCACTCAGCATCAAATCATAAACAATTACTTAATCCGCATATGAATATATTTTCGGGCACACAATTCAAATTTTACGATCATAACAATATGTGGCGATGATAAGGTTTTATTGCGTGAATTTAAGTTTAAAAAAAAAAACAGTGGTACATATTTAAGATAACCGCCCAAGATGCAACTCAAGCTAAACAACACCGAATGACATCATTGAGCGAGAATGTCTCAGAGCATCGGTTGATCTATCACTTCATCGTCAAAAATAAACACCTCTTGTGCTTGAAATACGAGATCTTCTTGCAGTATTTATCTCTTCCAAATAACTGAAATAAAATATTTACTCGAGCTCACTACACAGCAGTGTGCCCGACAGACGCTCCCCTCGTGCTTAATCAAAACAAAACGAAAAATATTGTGTTACGCAATCGAACGCTAAGATAACGATCTCTTCTTCTTTGTTTCCTTGCAGGTAATTTAACTGAAAGACTACAACTAAGAAGACTATGAATCTCAGGGGGCAACGGCTTCCGTCACAACTTCTTGTGACGGCCATACTCGTCACTGTAATCGCGGCAAATGACTTGCGGCGAGATTACCCCGGTCCCTATTGTGCGAGAGAGAATCGCTGTTGCAACAACAGACAGGACAACTGTTCAGTGCCAATTTCCAGTAAGTTCACAAATGCATGCACTCATGTGAAGGATGTCATTGTTAATTTGCAACTCTTTCGCTTCCCCTGCAGCTACACTCTGCTACTGTGATCAGTTCTGCGATTGGAATCCGGGCGATTGCTGCCCAGATTACAAGCCATATTGCCTCAATGCACCTGACCCGATTACAACGTGTTTGTACAAAAATAAGCACATGCAGCCTCTGGACACTATCAAGGATAACTGCAACGTCTGCAAATGTCAGTTAAATGGACAGGTTACTTGCGAACAGGACCTCTGTCTAGTGGACAATGATCTCATTAATAACGTCAATTCGATCTCGGAACTGGGATGGTCGGCAAAGAAGTACGAGGAGTTCTGGGGAAGGAAATACAAGGAAGGATTAACGCTGCGTCTAGGTAAGAAACCGCCGGATTTGACTCAAAGGTTTGCCCACATTCAGTGTTTTGCAATTCATCTTAAGGCACATTGGAGCCAGCATATCGAGTGAAGGCAATGACTAGGCTGTCAAGTCGGCAAACCAGTCTTCCGAGATCCTTCAACGCCATCGACAAATGGTCCAGCTACATTTCAGATGTCCCAGATCAAGGTATGAATGAAAGTGAATTTGGTTGCTGGGCAAATTGTGAAAACTCTCCTGGTTTCAGGCTGGTGCGGCTCTTCCTGGGTTATCTCAACCACCTCGGTGGCATCTGATCGCTACGCCATTCAGTCACAGGGCAAGGAAATCGTTAATCTTTCTCCACAGAACATATTGTCGTGCACCAGACGGCAACGCGGATGCGATGGTGGTCATTTGGATGCTGCTTGGAGATACTTGCACAAACAAGGGTGAGTTGCTGGATCAATCAGGATCAATTGAATCCCCCGTGGGGGGAGCATGACCATTCGAGAGTTCGTCAACTTATTGGCCCTTCTTTTCTGTCTTCCCCACCACAGTGTTGTCAATGAGGAGTGCTACCCTTACACTGCCCAAAGAACCGTGTGCAAAATTCGTCACAACAAATCTCTCCGTGCTGCCGGTTGCCGGTCGCCCATTTACTCCGGTCGCGATGAATTCTACACAGTTGCCCCGGCCTACTCAATAAACAACGAGACCGACATTATGGTTGAGATCATGAATTCTGGGCCAGTGCAGGCAACAATGTACGTGTACAGGGACTTTTTCTCCTACTCAAACGGTGTCTACCGCAAGACGGCTGCCAGTCGCGAGAGGGAACGCGGTTTCCATTCCGTCAAATTGGTCGGTTGGGGCGAGGAACGCCACGGGGACAAATATTGGGTAAGTTAAAACAAAAAAAGCCCTAAACCATGCCAGTTTATCATGGAAATTGCATTTAGATCGCTGCCAATTCATGGGGCTCATGGTGGGGAGAGCGCGGCTACTTCCGCATCCGTCGTGGCAACAATGAATGTGGCATTGAGGAATATGTCCTAGCATCATGGCCAAATGTGTTCAACGAATTTCGAATTAAAAACAACCAGGCATAGGTCGTTCGGATATCCCCCCGCTAATATCTGATGACATTTCCCATTAAAGGTTTTTCTTTTTGCGTAAGTTACATATAACGAAACAAAGCAAGAACATTTAAACGAGAAAAAAACAATCATGAATTAAGTTAAATATTTTCACATTTTCTAAAGGAAAAGCTTAGTTTAAGGTTAGGCGCGTAAGTCATTTTCTTAAGATAAGCAAAAAGCAAAAGGAAATGGAGAATTTACTCATTAGTAGTTCGCTTCCGGTATGAAAATGTATTATTATATATTTTTTCTTTTTCGTTTTAGTTGTTTTTTTTTTTTCTTTTTTTTTTTTGTTCAAATATAAATTTAATTTTATTAAGTAATTTGTGATGATAAATATAGATACATTTACATATTTAATAACTTTATTTAACGAATTCAAATTGAAATGTAATGCGTTCATGTGGAAACATAAACTGCCAGGAACCATTAATTGTTCACATTTATCTTTTGGAATACTTATTATTTTTTGTTTGTTATTTCTTTAATTTTTATATATTTTTCGTTTTATTTTTTTAACGAGTAACTATATGTTTAGTGTACCTTCATACATTTTATAGAAGAAAAAAAAGAGAAAGGTTAATAAAACGACGTATTAAGTAACTGATGTATGTAATATATATTTGATAACAATTTATAAATGTTCATTGTATTTAAGATGATTACTCATATTAATAAAGAATCTGAAAAAGAAACATATAAACAGTCATCGGGTTTCACTTTAAACTTGATTCGAGGTTTTCACTGACAGTGCCTTCGTATGAAAATTATTAAAATTGGGGAAACGGAGCGAAATTGGCGTGAATTAATATTTTGTTTGGCCGCATTCTATGGTGGACGGGGTGTAGCAACTCACAGGGACCGATTATATGTTTGGATTCGATCAGAAATAAATGAACAATGAGATATTCAAGTTCCCTTCCCACTTTCCACATTTCAATGGATCGCATTTTTTATATAAGGCGTGTTTTATTGACACTCAGTACTCAGCTCAGCATTGATTCTCAATAAAACGCACTTCTTCCCATTTTATTTGTGTGTGTCAAAAGTTGGTGCATGTCTTTACTTTCATAGATTGAGATGTCAAAATACAAATAGAACGCCTCTATATTTCACTTGTTGTCAAATGTTAGTACAAATCTGATTTTATTCACTAGAAGCGTTTGTATATTAAATAAGGCATAAATTGGTATACGTTATCCTATGTCGAGAATTAGAACACCAATGCCGAGAACTCTGCTGTATATTCAAAAAGTGTTGTCAGCGGCATCTGTGATTCCGTGGTGTTAACTGAATCGTAGGGGAGCACCACCTGTGATTGAGATTCTTCAACGCGATCTAGTCAGTCTTGACTGCCAAACATGACTGAGTGCTTTCTGCTCAGTAAATTGTTTTGTTGTTTCTTCGCATGTAAAGGTAATACTGAGCTGAGCACGAATTCTCAATAAAACACGCCAATAATGTAATTTCTCGTCCCGTGTGTTTGCGGATATATCGTCAACCAGGGAAGGTAGTTCCATGGATTTTGTAAAAGCAGGTGTGACATAAAAGAGATTTCCAAGCCTCCCCCAGGTTTCGTGGTCATTCTGAGCGAAGTTGGATGTCTCATTACCCATTTATTTCTGGATTCAATTCCCGACATGAATAACTTCTTCCTACTTCACAGCATTATTTCTCTCGAGACGCTAGCAGTGCTTAGGTAACATAGTACTGTCTAGAAAAAATCGTCTGAAACTCAGCTGAGGTCGCTAGGAGTGGAATCAATCACCCAGGAGTTCGAGAGAAGGAGAACATTGGTAATAAAGTTATAGGTCCTTTCCACTCAGGATACGCACAGTAAAAGTGATCGTCGCCTACCTCGGAAAAATCGCCATTTTATTATTATAATGGCCTCGCATTAAGCTTAGCAGCCTAAGCTCTACTTGACATAGATATCACGTATAAGTTTCAATCATTCCACCGTGTTGTGTTTGTTATGAAAGATGCTCGTGAGTTTTACGAGCAGAGAACAAGGGAAGAACACCGGCTTTTTCGTAAGAAAAAAGCGGAGCAAGAGAAGCGCCAGACCGAGGAAATTGAGAGGATCTACTGTAGGAAGCATGTTCGGAAATTCTATCAACAAGTAAGATAAACGAGTCAAACTCGTAAGGGCCGATCAGAAGCCTGCAAGGAAGAAGATGGAAGTTTAGTAGTAGAATCAGTGTCGGTGCTGAGAATCTGGAAAGACCGCTTCTGTAGACCGTATAATGGCGATGACTACCAAAATATCGCTGTCAGGCAGAATAATACATCCAATATGGGCGATCATGGACAAGAACTCCGACCTCCCGACCTCAGCGAAATTACGGCAGCAATCGCCAAACTGAAGTCCAACAAGGCTGCTGTTGCAGATGGACTGGCATTTGAAAGCAGCTCGCCAAAAAAATATTCACATTACGATCATGGAAAAGGCCCAGGAGTTTTAAGTCGATACCTACCAACTATTTATAGACTTTAAGGCTGCGTATGACAGTTTATAATAGGGACGAGCTTTACAGTGCATTGTCTAGTTTTGTCATCCCTGCAAAATCATCCGTCTGTGCAGGACAACGATAAAGAACGCCCCTCAAAGTCGGTAAGATTCTTATCAAGACTTTTGATGTCAAAAAAGGCTTTAGATAAGGCGACGCACCGTCATCCGACTTTAATTCTCGATAGGATCGTGCGTAACTCAGACGTCAACACCAGAGGCACGATCTTTCACAAGTCTGTGCAACTGTTCGCATATGCCGATAATATTGACATCACCAGACGAACTCAACGGGCTGTCAGTGGGCATTTGCGAGCATCGAGAAGGAAGCGGCTAAGTTGGGTCTTGCCATGAATGAGAGTAAGACAAAGTACATGCTGTCTACAAAAAAGGACCATTAGCACCGACAACTTGGACAAAGTAATACAATAGACAGATACAGTTTTGATGTTAGGGACTTTGTCTACCCGCAAATTGCATCATCGCGAAGATAAGACGAAGGATAACCCTGGCCAATCACTGTGTCTAAAGCCCTGTCTCAGAGAACCACTCTGTCTTTATACAAGACCTTGATAGTTTCAGTCCGACGTCCGACGTCAGACGAAGACGTTCTTCTTTTTCGCTTAGAGAGGAAAATCTAAATATATTCGGTCTCGTTTCCGAAGGAGTTTAGTGGGGAAGATTGAATGACGAACTCTACGAGCTGTACAACATTGGTCTCGAATTTGATTGTCTCAACTCAGATGGATAGGTCATGTAGAGAGATTAGACACTAACGCTGAAAATCTTCGAGGCCAACTCTGAGGTACAACGTGTTAGAGACCTCGCGAGAGAACTTAATCAGCTGGGTGTACGAAACTGGAGGCGCCTAGCCTAAGACCGTGCTAGTTGGAGAGGCATGTTGACTGAGGCTCAGGTCCACACCGGATCCTAGCGCCAGCCAAAGAAGACCCGAGACAAGTGAGCGCCCGCTGAAAGCACTACGCTTGGGGTCCCTTCTTAATACGTTTTAGCATAAGACAACTAGTAGCCCCTCAATGCGTGTCACAAATGTGTCAATATTTTAATGATTTTTCACATCCCGCGCATATGGTGTGTCCGGCCCTAATCTGGAGTCAAAAATCAGAATCTTTGCACCTGAGTATTAGTACCGAATATTGCTTGTACTCTTTACCCCGGAGTGGCGGCCGTGGCGTTAGGGATTGGTGCGTCGACCACCACGCCCTTGATCCTACGTTACCTAGGTTCGTTCCCCAATACGAACAAAATCATTTCGACGACAGAAAAAGCTTCTTCGCAGTCGGCATAAGATATAGGTCCCTTCCACTCGTGAAAGAACACAACACGAGTGATTGCTGAGAATCTAGGCCCTGGCCCTCTACGGGATTTGGCACCACCCATATTAATATTATTCACCCAGAATAATAGAGATAAAAAGAAACCCTCAAAGTTGGTTATTGTGAGGCCAAGACGATCCTATTGTGCGTCCATTCTTGAGGATAACATAACATGCCTTACCTCACCTCAGCCGCTTCCGCCTAATGGAAGCAAACACATTTAATGGCATTCGCTTATGGAAACATCGGGCCCGACAGATCGTAATAGACACAGATTGCGGCTTCCATACATACCCCAGAGACGATTTTTATGATAAGGAAGTGAACCTGGGGTCTACAGCACCCGATCATTTTATGTGCGCCATAACTTGCTCAAGGTAATAGGACCTACAGATTTATTCTGAGTTCGAGCTGCAGAGTTTGAGAAGCACATCGTTCAATTCGATCAATTCTCTTCTGTTTCCCGTTGACATCAACGTCGCAACGAAATTGGGTGGTCAATCTGATCTCAATTTTTTAAGGTTAGCAAGGCAATTGGCAACCAGACAGACTCTCGGAAGATTTATCATCCAATCAGGATCCAGTGCCATTCAGTTTGTGGAAATCGTTCAACATTTCGACACTTTTACGACTCAGACCATGAACTAGATCACGTTTCCACGCTTTGCGATTATCCTAAGCCCAAGTTCTAGGATTAACAATTTTTGTTTACCAAGAAAAGTACAAACGCTTTAACGGCACACAGATTAACGATACCACAGTTTTGGCGGCTTGCTAGGAGTTCTTTCCGAGTGCGAGGCACGTTGGAAACGTTTTCATTAATTTTATCAAGCTGATCCTCATTGAAATTCAGATCAATATGCGTGAATAGTTCTTACATTAGAGCGGACATTTTAATGACGGAACTCTGCGAACAATGCGTATCCGCACAGCATACAGAGCTCCCACAGAGAACTGAATGGAACAAAAATGGCTTGAGACTTCATTCTTGACTTGTTTTCAGCAAATGGCCGGGAACATCAGATGTTAAATAAGGTTTTTTCAAACCAGTTGAACGCGGAACATCAAAACAAAGGCCGCGCGCGTCTGTGTGTGGAGTTGAATTCGACGAAGCTAATCAGAAGACACTATTTGAGGCTGGCAGCAAATGGAAAGTGGAAGCTTGCGTGTGCTTATGGGTTATGGAATGGACGTGATATTCATTCCTATGGGATGCAGTGTCTTCAGTTGAGGTTGAGAAACTTCTTTTACTTCTGCACGATCTTAGTTCTGGTCGTTTGTGCTTGGCTTGCAGTTAACATAGTATAGCTCTGCTATTTGTTAGAAGTGCCTATCTCAGATCGTCATCAGGCAATTTGCAAACTGCGGCAGATCCTAGAAAGACCCAAGAAATGCAGATCGGGCATACAATTTACTTATTTTTACCTTCATTTCTTGTACTAACTTGATGTCAAACTCGTTCACCGATTGGTAACGAACTTACAGCGACTTTCAGTGTCAAAAAGGGCTTAGTTAAGGCGAGACTGTAAGCACACACGGACATGTCCTGTCGAACCATGCCAGCCATCAATGATGCTCTTGTTGCATTAAGGCGGAAGGGGTTAAAGGCGGACCTATTGCACAGCTATAACTTCGAAGAAAAAAAGAAAGAAAATGGTACAGAAAACATCAGCACCAAGATTAAGTGCAGACTCTTGCACTGACGTCTTTGTCCTATAGTCCTTTGGGTACTAAAGGAAACTGAGACCCTCTCTCAAATGATCAAGCTGACTTTGTTTAAAACATTGTTCACCCTGGCCATGCTTTACGGCGCAGAGGCAGACACAATTTCAGTCATGACAAAGGAACTGATGACGCCCATGTTTTAGGCGGCACAGACAAGTGGAGGAGGTCCTCGTTTACCGCCAAACTAATATTTCGTTTCGATGCCAGCAAGTGCCTTATTGTCGGCCCGGTCCGTTCTACTAATCTCATCAATATCAACCACGTATGCTACCGGTGTGCTTAATCGGAGAGGTTTGTTGGTTGAAGCCCTGGTCCACAACGAACTCTAGAGCTAAACAAAGGTGAAACATAATGTCTCAAAGCGCTTCAACGACGCTCTTGTGAGACTCAGAAAGAAAGGGCCAACCAACAAAGCAACAGTCGATTAACTACATCTTGACGAAAGCTAATAGAAATTCTCTCTTGCACTGAAAAGACAGTGGTTAGAGGCGGAAATTATGAGTATGAAAATGAAGATGAGATGGAGGATTCCTAGTTCCTACCCAAAAAAAGGAAGACGAATGAACAGCAAATAGAGTTTCAGTCTGAACTCTGTTGGCGTAGTGATGGGAGGGAGAAACTGATGATTTTACATGATTGACGATTGCGAGAAGTTGAGTACGACCTCCAATTACAGCGAACTGTACTTACAGAGCTCCAGATGTAGACCAGAAGGTGAACACAGGATTGTCGACTATATTGGCAAAGTACAGGTAGGTACGTTGTCTCTTACTCGCAATGCCCATTCCGAAGAACTGTCAATGTTCACGGCTCCGCCTCTCTCCAGTCACCGGCAATGCGCGAGGAGAATGTTGAGAAAAATATTCTCAAATTCGCCATTCCCAATCGGCATCAAACTTAGGTTTACACGTGAGACAACAATCACCCTGGTTCCTTGTGTCGTCTGTCGTTTTTGTTATTTTATCTCAGAGGCATTAAATTCGTAGCAGATTTCTACACTACATTTTTTTTATGAACAAGTGGCAGCTCTGATTTTACTGTCAACATTTTAAGGGCCGATGTTGAATGTGAACCACACCTAAACGTCAACGTTTTTTTCTGCATTTCTCAATTTCAGACTAACTCAATTTGAACCATTGAAAGATACGCAATGGAGCAACGCGTTAAAGTTATTCAGGCTTATTATGAAAATGGGCGTTCAAATCAAAATGCATATCGTGCACTTCGTGATTTTTTCGGTCAATTTAACCGTCCAAATGTGCGTACAATCGGAAAAATCGTGCAAAAATTTGAGCAAACCGGGCCTGTAGGAGATGTGAAAACACCAGTGCATGCTCGTACAGCTCGTACTGTGTGGGTGAAGAGCCGTCCACATCAACTCGTCGTCGTGCCCAACAATTGCACCTCTCACGCTAGTCGTTGATGAACGATAAAGACTTACAGAATGGTGGCAAGAAATGGCAACAGTGATGTTCAATTTTCGAAGAAAATCATCTTAAGTGATGAGGCACATTTTCACCTCAGTGGATTCGTCAATAAGCGATGTCAATTGGCCGCCAAGATCATGTGATTTGACACCGTTGGATTTTTTTTCTTTGGGGTTATTTGAAAGAAATGGTGTGCATCGATAAACCAGCAACAATTCAAGAGCTAAAGGATGAGATAATTCGGCTCATTAACAGCATAGAACCTCAATTATGCTTCAGCGTCATCGAAATCTGGACCATCGGATGGAGGTGTGCCACCGAGGTCGCGGCGACCATTTGGCCGATATGTTGTTCCATACATAATTGAACCATACCAATATTATCATAATAAAAAGAAATGACCATAATTTTCTAAATAATTTGTGCTTTATTCAAAATCATCATCATCAACATCGGTCCTTAAAATTTAATCACCCTTTAGTTTGAAAAACTGATCGTTAATTTAGTATTTACACACCCTCACAAAATTAGTCATACAAAGCCCTTACAGCTGAGAATTATAAAATAAAAAAGGTATCCGTAGTTCGAAAAAATGTTTTTTAATTCATATCCTTTTTTTAATTCATGCATACAAATAAATTAAAAAAAACGGAAGCAAAGACTTAAGTAATTAATGATTTAGAAAAGAAAAAAGTCGTTAACGTCAATTCTAACTAACACAAAATTATTCGAAGAAAAATCCAAAAAAAGATAGAAAATGGAAGAATTGTGCAATATTTTGTTAAACTAGCAACTAGTTGCACCTCCTTTGGCTTTTATAATTGCCTGCAAGCGTCTTGGCATACTATCAACTATGTCCAACTCCTGCTGAATAGCTTCCTTTAGCGTTTTTTTGCTTGTTATAGTTCGGGTTGTGATTTTGTTTTCCAGTTCTGTCCAGAGGTGTTCTATTGGGTTTATGTCAGGCGATTGCGGAGGTGTTTTTAATTGTTTCGGTACATTATACAGCAACCACATCTTTACCATGTGAGCATTATGTTTGCGGTCATTATCCTGTTGTAAGATATGCCCATGGCTTAATGCCATTTTTGAAGCACTTTGTTGGAGACATCGTTTTAAAATATCCAGATAACCAAATTGGTTCACTGTGGTCCTAATGAACTCCATTGTACCGACTTGTACCGACTCCACATTATTACATTACCACCACTTGTGCTTGATCGTTGCTCAAAGATTTTTTCCATCAGCGCTATATTTGGCTGCCGCCATACCTTTTGCTTCCCGTCGTTTCCAAATAGGTTAAACGTACTTTCCAAATAGGTTAAACGTACTTTCGTCAGAAAAAATAACCGTTTCCCAGAACTCTGACGCCTTACCCACATGTTCTTTTGCAAAGTCAAGTCTTTTTTTCCTGTTTACTTTCGATATGAATGGCTTTCTACGCGCAGTTCTGCCGAAGAACACGCCTTACGGTTCCAACAGATACAGGCTTGTTTATAAAGGGTAATTTTTTAGCTATTATCTTTTTGGCAACACTTTTTTTAAACAGCTGACGCACGTTTCGTGTTTTGTTTCACTGTCAAACATCTTCAGTTCGGTCTATAATTTAACCATGAATCGTCTTACAAACGAACAACGCTTGCAAATTATTGAATTTTATTATCAAAATGCGTGCTCTGTTAAGAAAGTTTATCGCGCGCTTTTTCCATTTTATGGTCAGTTTAGACGAAGCTAATTTTTGGCTCAATGGGTACGTAAAGAAGCAGAATTGTCGATTTTGGAGTGAATATCAGCCAGAAGCATTGCAAGAGCTACCCATGCATCCAGAAAAAGTCACAGTTTGGTGCGGTTTATAGGCTGGTGGCATCTTTGGACCGTACTTCTTCAAAGATGATGCGAATCGTAACGTAACTGTGAATGGTGAGCGCTACCGTGTGATTTGCATGACATGTGGTTTCAACAAGACGGTGCCACATGCCACACAGCACGCGCAAAAATGGACTTATTGAGGGGCGAGTTCGGTGAACATTTTATTTCATGTTAAGGACCGGTCAATTGGCCGCCTAGATCGTGCGATTTAACGCCTTAAGACTATTTTTTGTGGGGCTATGTTAAAGCTCATGTCTATACAGACAAGCCCGCTTCAATTGATGCATTGGAAGACAATATTGAAGCATTTATTCGTGAGATACCGGCCGAAATGTTGGAAAGAGTATGCCAAAAGTGGACTAAGCGGATGGACCATTTGAGGCGCAGTCAAGGTCAGCATTTGCATAAATAATCTTCAAACATTAAATTATATGGACCGTACTATCGATTCAAATAAAGATTTCATGCATTTTTCTGAACTTTGTGTGTTTTTTTTTTTGAAAAACTTTCCTATAGCTTTTAAAAAATCACCCTTTAATATTGGACATTTCTGTGGGCAACAATCTGAAAGGGGTCTTTCATTGGCCTCTAATAATGCAGTTGTTCTGTGCAAAGAAACACGATTTAAAGGAATGAATATGGAAAACAGAACTTTGTTTTCAACAAAATGGGTTTTGTAAATTAAGTGATTGAATGGTTTAAAGAACGGATAATGTGGCTGGTTGCTCTAGAAACTGTGCC
Source organism: Eristalis tenax (assembly GCA_905231855.2). Taxonomy (NCBI): domain Eukaryota; kingdom Metazoa; phylum Arthropoda; class Insecta; order Diptera; family Syrphidae; genus Eristalis; species Eristalis tenax. Next base: position 25,880,090 of record HG993127.1, read on the forward strand.
CAAGTTCAGCTCGAGTGTAGCACTACTCGTACTACATTAAATTCTGCTGGCTTCGCCAAAACAAGCACATGATCACCAACGCTCCGAGTTAAGAGACACTTCGAATTCAGAGCCTTCTAGTTCACGAAGAAGCTGAAGAACGAATCTCCGGCATAAAGACTGTCAGATGAACATCCAAGATGACTTCGCGCAGTGGGGCCGTCGAAGATGAATGCCAGCTGAGGCTCAGAGATCGATTGGCGGACTGAAAGGTAAGTAAGCATGATCGATTGCAATGTACATGTCCAACCATAAGCCTTCCCATTATTTTCCAATTTTTAAGTGAGACGTTAACCCAGCTTGTCACTACGGCGGGCAGTAGTATTTTGCAGAATTGAAAGGGATTCCGATCGTTTGTCATTGTGCCAAATATCGAAATCGCTGTAATGAATAGGATCCGGATAGCCGAGTGAAGGTGCACAGAGCTGATTAGAACATCTGTTCACTTGCTAAAAATAACTCATTATGTTCTCGTTCCTTATCTAAAAATAAACATCGTCGAGTTTCGCAGTGAGCACTTATCTGCGGGGGCTTCGATAGACTGTCAATTCGTGGGCGGAATACGACGCACAGAGGTTGAATATACCGTTGAATGTGCGTGAATCCACGAAAGAAAAATCGCTAACCAACAGTCGTCACACCACGCCGGAGTGCGAAACCAAAAAGGAAACTACACAGCTTTATACCAATGTTTAACTTTTGTGTTTGTTTTTTTATTATTTTTAATTACTTTGTAATATTTTTGTTGTTGTTTTGTTTAATAAGTCTGTTATACAATGTAAATACTATAATTTCAAGAATGTGTTTCAAACCTAAGAGCAGACATTCAAGTTGGAATAGACTTTCAACAAAAAGGATGTGTGTGTGTTTAAGATTACGTACATAAACGTCTTCTTGTAAACAAGTTTGAAATTAATTAAAATACATTTTTTGTTTCACTTTAGAAATCATATAAAACAAATACAGACAGAATGTGGGTCGGTAAATAGAAGAGATAGTGAGGGTAGGAGATGAGGATTGAATAGAACAATCGTTTACAGAAAAACATTTGGAACACTTTATATTAGACTAATTTATTGAAATGCCGGCAAAGGATACCTCCAGTCCGGCATCGTTGGATGCTATGCGACTCTTTATGTGAGCCAGGGTATTCTTGTAGTGCATTTCGATCTGTTTCGTCTCCTCGCTGGGCTCCAAGTTTGGTAGTTCCTCATTGACCTTGGCTATTAACTGAAGAAGAGGGAATACGTACAAGTCCGTGCTAAATCGGGTGAGCTAATGAACTTACTTGATTGAGCATGGCCACTGTTATGAGGGAGTTCCCGCGCTCAAAATAGAAAAGGTAATGATTCAAGAGTTCTACATATAATTGAACTTGTACACCAGTATCTAGGCACTGAGATGCAATGCGGGCGCCTCTCTTGAGGCATTCAAGGGTTCTCTTCTCGTCGCGCATTTCCTCCCCATTTTTCCTGCAAAAGCAAATAAAACACAATCAATATGAGTGGATGCTTTGGGAAGCTATCAAACTTGCTTTCCACTCCAAAACAGACTTGCACATGCAGCCACACCTCTGCATTGATCCGGCTTCTTGAGGAGCTTCGAGGCAGCCAGGGCACAGTTCGTCCGCAGAGGTTCGGCGTTTTCCTCGTCGAAGCAGGTCATCTGCTCGATGGTTGACATTATAAGTGTGATTGCCGCCAACTGAGACTTGGAGTCGGATATCTCGTCTTCGTATAGGGAAAATGCCTGAGTCAAGAAGTCATACGCGACTGTTTCGTGATTGGAATAACCAATTTCGCCGATCACTAAAGCCCCCTGCAGATACAACCTTAGAGCCAGCTCTGGCAAGTCAGCCTTTGCTAACACTGCAATTGTGCTGTGGCAATATTGCAGAATTTTTTGACATTTCTTATCCCAGTTTTCGTCGTCCTCAGCGATGGCCTTGTACTTGTAGGACAGTTGATAGGCGGAGAATATTAACGGTGGGAGGACATGTTTTATTCTCTGAGCTCCACCAACGCCCAGATGCTTTCGGGCGCTTTGCAGGATCTTATATTGCATGTCAGGATCTTCAGATTTCATCAAGTGTACAAACCTAAAATTTCAACACTCAAATGGCTGCACTTTGTTGGGAGAGTTGAGAACATTACCTTGCAACGATTCCCTGCTCCTCGGCAAACTCCTCGGGGTCATATTTGAATTCAGGATTCGCAATGTTGTTGGCAGCTCCCTCCTCGTCCTTGATAAGCGGAGCTATCATCGTCAGAACCTTGTCCGCCTCGTCAGCAGTGGGAACCAGAGTCTCGTTCTCAAGAATGTTCATGATAAGATAGAGTGCCAGGGATTTGCGAGAGGTGTAGTCGAATTTCTCCAGCAGTGGACAAAAGTTACTCAGTTGGATTATTGTTAGGACATTGTTGTAGAAATCGATACAGATGCGCAGGAGACGTGATAGCTCCTGATTGACCGTCAACAAGTGCGATATACTGGAGGGAATCGGAGTGAGAATTGATGTTCATTTGGGCGAGCGTAGAGAGCACTTACTTGTTCATGTTCATCCGTTCGAGTATTTGAATGGTCGTCTCCAGGACTTTGTCGACGTAATCCACGCGATCTTGGTACACTTTCTGGGCGAGACTTAGCAAGGCCACTTGTAAGGAGATCGTATCCTCCAGAGGCATATCGGTTCGTGTCTGAAAATTGGGTACATTGTACATTGTTTTTATTCTGCAGTCAGAGGTGTACACTTACTTGAACAATATTGGCCACTTGAACACTGAAAACCTCGAATAATTCCACTTCTGCGGGAATTGCTGATCCAGCTTCAGTTGGCTGCAATGGGGAACAAAGATTAGCAAAGATTCACTCTCAAGCAACACTGGGGGAATGCCGACAATCTCTTACTTTAGCATTTCTTTGATTATATGCTGCCAGTCTATCGATGAGTGATATAATAATGTTCTTCACATTGACGCCTGTCTCCAGCTGGGCGCATGACTTCAGGAACGGATCCAACGTCTGTAAGTGGAACTCATCGGGGAAAACTTGAATAATGCACTCCATCAAATATTCCTGTGCGATTGCATCCCGACAACTGACCACCTGCTCAAGTATACCGGGCAAAATCAATCGCTGGTACGTTTCTAGTGAGGCAGACTCGAGCTGTGACAATCGAACTAGGTTCGTTCCCACTAGAATTTTCAGCTCTTCGCGTTCCTTTTCTCTGCGTGTCTTCTCACTGGAGTGGCCCTGATGCTGCATGCGCACCCACAGTTTGTTCATTTCCGCGAAATTCATCAAAACAAAGTCGATGGCGTCGTAAACATTTCCCTCATTCTCGTCCTTTGCCTCCACCACATCTGGCAGTATATTGCGTGTGCACTGCAACAAGTAGTTGCGCAGAAACAGTCCGCGTAGGGGATGTTGCACACCTCTGCACATCTCGACCAAATCCTTGAGGATGCTTCGCTTTAACGCCGAGTTGCTCTTTATGTACACCAAGCCCACTGTTATCAAAAGATAGAGGCGCGGTACTATATTGGCCGAGTACTGCACCAACTCGTATATGTCTGTTTCTTTGCGGTTCTTTTGGAAGTCATCGAGCAGCGACAGTTCCAAGTGACAGAGTTCATCTGTTATAGCCATATCTGCAAGTACATATACACACTCGTAAGAGATTAGATGCCCTTTGGGGAAAATTATCATTCTGTCAACTTACACAACTCGTAGTAGCTCTTCGGCGACAGCTGCGAAGTCCGTAGCTCGGTAAGCATTGTGCTGGCGCATTTTATTGCCTCCATCATGCGATCTTTGTCCAGGAAATGCTTCATTTGAAAGGCTTGCTTTCGTACATTCCCGACGATCTCGCTAAGGAGTTTTTCTTGTTCATCCAAACCATTCGGCATGGTCTGCAAAAGAATGATTAAAAATTGAGTTTTTTCTTGAATGCGATGCGTGATGGTTTTTCCCCGCAACTATTCTGGACAGTTTAGAAAGCTTCGTTAACAGTTAACATGAACAACATAGATCCGGTGTATGTACAGACACAGCCGCTTTGTGTGTGATAAGAACTCGGACTGCATGGGGAAAGTCGTTGGAGTGGTTTTCGCTTGTCTGAGACACGGATTTCTTCCTTGCTAGACATTTTTCCACGAACACGAACCATTTCCATGTTGAGACTGAAGAGGCACTTTCCTTTGATTCCGTGGCAGAAGCACTTAAGGGATAAATGAATCTAAATGCCTTCTACGAGGTAACAGGTTTGCAAATAGGGTTATGCTTTAAAGATTGTCTCTACATGAGCTCAGCATAAACAGTTGACTCATCGTCGGGCAGTTGCGCCCAGCGCCAGTGCACCCTTATCTATCTAACCATGCTGAACTTTGAATTGATTTCTGGTGAGAGATAGCAAAGCTAACAGCTACGAGCTGTGATTGTAAGTCGCAGTCGAATGACTGTCTAAAGTGTTGCTTCGAGTACTGCGAATAGAGTTCATTTCGCGATCTTAACGCACGCGCAAGTGTAAATAAAAAGCGTTGTGTCAAGGAAGGTGCAAGATCACCACACAATTTGATCTTTATCTTACTGAACTCTAAATGCTGACGACAAAATGATTAGTACCCACCTCGGTATGGTGACGATGTTCGTTAAAACGATAAGCACTCCATTTCAATCGTCAGCACTAAGCACCCTCGAGTGCAATCGGAAATCGGTTAGGCTCGGTATAGCTGAAAAATCATGCAAGAAGTACGATCCCAAATCGCTGCTTACTTCATTTACAGGATTACGCGATATGCGGTATATATACTCGGACTCGTCAGAAATTGCATAATCCACCAAAACGCTTCCATCAGAAATGTCTCAAGACAGTCCGACCAACATTGGGTGTCGCACAAATTCACGAAATACTTTTCATTCCTCGATCCGAACACTGAGCGGAAATTTAATTATCGTCAGCCGTATATTTGCTCCGACGACAGCGACTACGGCACAAATTACAAACTTGATTTCTTCGCAATGAAGCAGAATAATTTGCAGCAGCAAATAGTTCCAATTGAAGCGATAGATACTCTTCGCAATTATTTCAAATTCACATTGCACTTGAAATGCTCTCCCCCCAGAACTGACCTTTTCGCACAGCATTGTTGATGAATGAAATTAATTAAGGGGTGTCGTCTTATCACACACAAAGTACGGCCACAGCGAAGATTACAGCGACGGGGACAAACACTCAGACGAACATTAGTAGTTTTAAGCAACAACCAAACATCACAAGAACAACAACAGCAAGAAAGGAGAAATAAATACAATAGATTGATTTTGTTTATTTAAGCATTGCTGTAGTCGAATGGAGCCAGAGTACCACCCATATTTCCCAATGTCCCAATGCCAGTTTTGTGTAGTGGTGATTGAGTTTTGTTTTTTCTTTTTTCGAGCTTTTTTTTTTCTGTTTTTTTATGGAAAATATTTCGAGCAGTTTACCCTTGTTTGGCCGGATGCAGAATTGGTGCTGTTGTAGGCTGGCGAACTCCACGGGTACATTTTTTCTTTGGCTCTGACGGAAATTACGTTTGGTCTTTTGTTTCTATCGGTTAGGCTGCTAGTAGCAACGAAGACTTACCATAATTTTACTAGCTCAGCAACTATCGCGAAATCGAACGGTTTGAGTGGAGAAAAGGAATATAGAGGGCTGTTTTTGTAAACCACGAAGAATAAAATTGTCTTATCGGCTGACACACACAGAATGAATTTTTTCGTATTGGCCAGTGAAAATTTGACGTTTCGATTGAAATCAACTGCAATTTTGACAGTTGACAGAAATACTATGACAACTGGAATGGAATGAATGGCGTAGCTAAGTGCTCCACATAAGTGTTGGAATCGGCTGACATTTCTCACAGATAGGGGGCGCAATTTGGTTGGAGTTTCAGATAAATAAAATTTTATGTGCAACAAACAGTGTTGCCGTGGACGTATATTTGGGATATTTATGGGAGTGCTATTTAATGAAAAAAAAATCGATTATTTAAATCCCTCAAAAATAAGGAATTTACCGATGGGCACAATTACCTCCACAGTACCGTGGAGGTAATTGGGGGATATTGCGACTTCCGAAGTTTCCAATAAAAAATATTAAGTACCAAAATTCTCGTTTTTGCCTTGTTTAGGAGATATCGAGGCTTAAATAATGAGTATGGAGCGAAGCGAGCCACCTACCTCATATATAGTCTCACCTCATTATATAGTCAGCCTTACTCTCGTGTCCGGTGTTGGAATATGGTGTACAGCTCTAAATAAAACTGCCAACAACACAACGTTCTTAACCAGGTTCTATGGTTGGCACGATGCCTTCCGCTGCTACAAACATAGTCCTAAATCCTCTTCTGGCAGACGTCTGTTTTGCAGTTCAAAACCAAAGTGATACCGAATGAGGATCATTTGTTCGAACATACAGCCTGTAATGGAAATTTTCGACTTCCTTTTCGAGATCTGTTTACGAGATCACCAAGTAGTTTAGCACCCAACTCATGTGAATCCCAGGACACTATCCCAGGAAAGTGCTAAGCTTATAAACTGCACTTGTTAGCGGCTCGTCACTCTCTTCAAGCGGAGACATATCTGCTGCTACAAAAACATCGTTCAATTGTAATCCACTTAGCGTAGACTATCTAAGGTCACCTCTTGCGTTATTACGAAATTATTTTGGCTAATATGCCTTATCAGGTTGAGCGGGGACAACACTTGGACTTTCATCGACTTCCTCAGAAGTTGCAGAGTCTAGGAGAAGAGCATTAACCACCTCCCTTCCTTCTGTAGCGTACGCTCCAAACAAAGAAAAGGTCAATAAGGAGCCGACTTTTCCGGCAACAAAGACGACCGAAGATGCCGTTTTATCAACACCCCAAACTGGTTTCCGACGGGCAAATGTTGGTTGAGTTTTGTGAGTACTCCTTGAAATCAGTTAGCTTACCTAATGTCGTTAACTGAATCGCTTTCATGAAAGATGTGTTTCTCTGCGCACGAATGGCGGAATGAAACAGTCCTCTAATTACATCAACAACACGAGTTCGAGTCCCATTCACCTTTCTTGAAGAGAAGGATAGCTTGTTGTTAATTAACTCATTGAAGCAGCCGTTGGTCGACTCACTTTCCTGTACGCGGCATTTCGCTTAATTTCTTCAGCGTCAACTATTCATCGCCTTACTTGGAACCACCTCCTCAGACGCTTATGCAATTACTCGAAGTATGTATACCAATGTTGAGTTGAGTACCGGGCCATAAACCCACAGCATGCCACAGTGAAGCACACGACAACACTGCAATTCGCAGTTGAACGGTGTGATGTGTATCTACCAGTAACTACGTAGAAATTGTTGTTACATAAACTTCCAAGTCGATGAACGCACAACACAACCCGTCTTGAGACCGACGTGCTGAACCGGAGGAGATCCTCCTCAGCTCGTTGTGCGGCGGAACATTCGTGGTTGAGTCGCCCATCCACAGTTGATCTGGCGACGTGAGAGCTGCACCGAATTTATATCTTGTATCAGTCCGTTTTTGTCTAGGTGCAGGAAAGCTTCTGGGGGGATGAAGCCGTTGTGGCGTACCCTTTCATGGTATTGTGAATTGGGGAAGTAAGCCCCGCAGATTAAGTTATTGACCGAGTTCATGGCTCCTGCAGTATGACAGCCAACTTCACTAGGGAATTAAGATAAGACCTCATTGGAATAGAATTTTCTGTACTGGGACGCTGGACTTCTATAAGGGCGAAGACAGGCCCTAAGACAAGCCCTCTCGAACAAACGAATCTTTTCCATCAAGCTTGCACTCACGCTGAACCACACGGGACGGCAATTTGAATGAGTCACAGCATTGGCCGGATGAGGGCCATGTAGCGGATTACCTTCACCCTCGCATCGAGTTGGCTGTTGTAAAACAGTCTCTTTGTAAGGGCTAAAGCGCCTCGGGCCCTGGCCAGAGCAGCATCTACATCTTTGTTAAAATATAGATACCCAGGTCCCCAGGTATCTCACTACAGTCCTTTGCGCCAGTGGTTGCCCGTGTTGGAAGAGAACTTTCGCCAATTCCTTTTCCTAGCCGTCGAGGCCTTATACAACGGCGTCTTGAACAGTATGGTTTCCGACTTCTGAATGATGTAATAAATGAATCGAAGTCACCCTGCGCGAGAGTACATGATCCTCGATCTTTTTGCCTGATCTGTACACGATTAAGTCGTCGGCGCACGCGATTAGGTGAGGAAGAGAACTTATCAGATCGCTCAATTAAATGTTGAACAGGATCGGCGAGTAAACGGCACCCTGATGGAGACCATCTTTTACTTCCTACCTGTGGAGGTCACGTTGCTATTCTTGACGACGAACCGTCTACCGGTAAGCATGCTACACAGCAGGTACAGTAGTGGCTTGATAATGCCTAGCCGATTGAGCTTGTAAAACAGACCTTCTAACTATACAGTCAACTATACAGGCCTTCTCCAGGTCAATCAAGCAGGCACCCGTACATTGTTTCTGACTCTTGTTCAATTGGATATCCGACACCAGTTTTCATAGTGTCATGCCCCGCTTTGAAACCGAATTGATTATCGGGGAAAATATCTTTGTCCTCAGTTCAGTTGATCAGAACTCTATTTATGACCTTCTTCGAATGCATTGCTGATGCTCGGAAGAAGACCGGAGATTGCACGGGTTCGAAGAATCTTTTCCTCGCTTGGATATGGGTTGTTTTCCAATGCTCCGGATAATGTGCGTTATTTAACAGGATTGCGTACATATTAAGCACTTCCAGGGGGAGATGTCTTAACGCAATATTCGAGATCCCATCGACTCCCACTGATTTCTTCTTTAGCGATTCGAAGACCGCTTGGAGCTCTTTGAACGGGGGATGAACCCCTTCGTCGGCGATGGCATTATCTGCCCTGTTATCAGCACTGGTCAATGCTTTATCCGACGTGATGGATTCCACTTTGTTGTCTCTCTCCCTCTCGTTATGAGTTGTCAATTTCTTGACAAAAGGCAACGCATGCTACGGATCTATAGGCTGCAGCAGAAATTAAGTATTATATAGACTTCTACCTCTTCTGTCCATTGAAATGTTTGACAACCATATTTTATATAATTTTCCAAAGCCAAATTGACCAATCAGAGAACGCAATTTCCGTTATTTCGTGAATAACTGTTGGACTAGACGTTTATTTGAGAAAAACATGGACAATAGTATTATTCAAAGTATTGCCCATCTGAAGCGTTGACTTTTTCCCAACTTTCTGTCAATTTGTGGATCCCATCCCAAAACAACTGCGCCGGCTTGGCAGCCAAGAATAAATCAGGCAAATTTTTGATATTCTGCTCTGATGTGAACCGTATTTCAGGGAGGGCGTTCTGCATCGACCGGACCAAATGGTAGTCAGAAGGGGCAAGGTCTGGGCTATAAGGCGGCTGGGGTAAAACTTCCCATCCACTGTTTTCCAAATAGTTCTTAGCCGGAATAGCAACGTGGCGCCGAGCGTTGTGATGATGGAAAGTTATTGACTCGTGTCTGGTGGCATATTCCGGGCGTTTTTCGTCTACTGCACTCTTCAAACTGATTAATTGTGTTCGGTAGCGTTGTCCATTGATGGTTTCACCCGGTTTTAACAGCTCATAATACAGCTCACCCTTTTGATCCCACCAAAAACAGAGCATTACCTTCGCGCCATGGATATTCGGCTTTGCCGTTGATTTGACTGGTTGAGCAAGCAAACTTTTGGCACGTTCACTAGCGCATGTTCACCATAAACTTCCACCAAAATACGATGACTTTCGGCAGCAGTTTTCTTCATATTAAAGTAATGAAGAAGAACTCCCCGCAAAAGCAGGCACAATGTTCGACATATTTGAGTGAAAAAAAAAAGATTGTTGTTTACGCTTCAAATGAATGACATATACTGAAATGACGTACAATGACAGTAGCTTTCCAATGCATGTTCCAATGGAATAACACAAGTTACGCCATCTCTTAGCAAACCGCACGAATTAAGTTATATGCCCAATATAATTTTCTGGGCTGGAGAATTAAGAGCCAAAAATTACTACTGCCATTGCGATTGCACTATTCACGCACAAACCCATAAGCACAAAAAATGAAATGCTCAGATGTTTACATATTATTTTTCTTTAAATTTTTATTTCGGAAAATATTTTGTTGTTTAATGTTGAACTTTTACAATGTTTTCTTTTTGTTTTCTATTTAATACAATATTATACTGTATGTATATATATATGTATAATATATAAATTCTTTATGTCTATAATTACTTTTTTGATAAATGAAAAATGTTCATAATTTAAACACCGTACAGTTTGATTTTACGTTACATGCCTATATACATCAATGATGAATATTCAAAAATACAAAAAAGACACTCATATTAACTTAAAAATGGATGTATTTTTTAATTTTTTTCCCTTAAATTTTAAACATTCTTTTAATTTTTTCCAACAATTCTGTTATATTTTTGTTAAAAAACAAAACATCTAATGCGTTCATTTTGATTCACTTTCATTCAATGACAAATTGACTGCGGTCAATGAAACACAATTGATTTTCAAAAATGTTCTTCTGATCTGTCAGTCAAAAAAAAAAAAATAAAAAGGAAAACAAAAACAGAAATGTAACATCAAAAACGGCTTGATGCCGATGATCAAAATTGAAAAATATCACTTCAATATAATATATAAATTCAATTAACAACATGAATATAAATACTCTTTGCGTTTGCATTATGCTCTGAGTTTAATAAACATATTTGCGTGTATATTTTTCTACGATTAAATACAATATTATTGTTTCTTTATAAATTCCATTGTGCAGCATGTTATAATGTATATATATATATATGTCCATAGTATGTTCAATTATGCTTGTTTCTCATATAATTTGAGTGTCTTACTATTAAGGTCTAAGTTTCTAAATTTATTTTTCAAAAATTTCTCGAAAAAATGCTATGCATGTTGTCTTGTCTGTTTCTTTTATTTTGTGTGTAAATGTCGTTGAATTGGGGTTTGTCAGGCATTTGGTATTGGTATCGATTATACATACGTGTTTATAAATATATGTTAATAAATGATTATTGCTATTTACCGGGTTTCTATAAAATTGATATGTAAGGATGGCAAAAGGTTAGGCTGCATTGAGTGGAAAGTGTTTACGGGTAGGTTTCAGTGTTTGGTCAACTTGCTATTTTATGGACAGATTCAACGTTTTTGTGTTCTAGAATTTGGTAATGAAACATTTCGGTTATATCGAGGTTATCAGATGAGATACATAATGTACGAGACGTATTCCTCAACTGTGATCTGCTCTTGCATACTCCACAAAACTCAAGTCAAGGGGTTACTTATTCCCTCAAGTGTCCGGGGTCAAGACACAGCATGGGCCGAAAGTACAGAGGGAGAAAGAGAGAGGAGATACCCGTGCACTTTGGACTTAAATATCTGCGGATTGTAGTCTGTGGGAAATATTAGGCTGGGAAAAGGATTCCATATTCGCGTGGTGCGGCTGAAGAACGAGACTCTAAATTCAACTGTGCGTCAGAAAGTAGGCTTAAGGGTAAACTTATGGGCATTCATGGCGAGACGGGTATTGCGGGTGAATTGATGGGGAGGAGGAATGCAGTTGGCTAGCTCACATGAGCATCGTTTGTTAAAATAGCGCTAAAATACGGACAAAGAAGATACGAGCGAGTCTAATGACTCTGCAATATTGTTGTCTCATATAAGTTTTAGCGCTCGCTTTTGAATTCTATCTAATAGGTGCATGGTGATCTTGGGGGCACCAGCGCAGATATGAGCGTTGTACTCAAGCTTATAATGTACTCAACGCATTATAAATTAAAGCCAAATCCGAAGGTGTGAAATATTTCTTGCATCGATTAAGGAAACCTAGACATTTCGTGATCGTTCCCAGTTTTGGTGATCGTTCCCACTAAGAGTTGTTGTGTATTAACACAGCACTGGGGATGGAAAGTTTTCAGGCGTCATTCATGGATAATGGCTGACTATCAAGGGTTCGCTTGACAGCTGGCAGATGAGTTGAGTTTTTGAAACATTAAATTCCACTCTGTTGTTGTTTCCCCAATTAATTATTCAATGTGCTTAACATACGCTGCCGTTCCAATTCCACGGCCGAAGAGCGGGGTCGTGGGTCTTTGAACGAATATGAAAACCTGAGGGTACTGGGAAGGAATGGATTGGATTAGAAATGAGAAAGAGTGTCGGAGAAAGAACAGAGCCTTGGGGAACACCAGCATTTATTTGGTGGATATCAGGCTTGAACCCATCCAAAATAACTTGAATTGAACTGTTCGAAGGATAAGTTCTAATCCATAGAAGATAGAAAATTTCCACTTCTGCGTCCATACTGTTCGATCATTCGTTTTTACTCTATTCCAAGATAAAGGGGATCAATGACTGACTTGAGTGCTAGTAATGCAATGTGAATAGAACGGGCCTTTTCGAATGCATCCGAACTCGTTCCGAAGGCGACTCACTTTCACTCTCTAAGCTGATTATTTATGTGCCGAGGAACTGTCAAACGTCGTGGCAACAGCATCAGCATGTACTAATTGGAGGACCTGAAGAGGCATGTTCATGACAAAAGGGTATACACTTAATTGTTTGAATTATGTATTTCTGGTCGAATAAAACCCAACCTTGGCACTTGTGACTGCGAGTATTTACCGCCAGCCTTTTCACAAGTACTTTCGGATTTGAGAGTATATCGCGAAAAAGTGGCGGCTCCATGTCATGAGTAAAATGCTCCGAAATGGAGACACAAGCCGATGGATTTGCCCACTACATCGAAGCGATCACGAATGCTGGCAAATTCACGACTATCCAATCAAAGGTGGAGCAATCCTTGTTAGCTGAAGCAGAATTAGATCACGCTTAATCGAAAAAATTAAGAAGGAGCGAAATCTGAGACACTTAGGCGCTACATTTCGAAGGCTTATGTCAAAAAAAGAAGCTTATCCATTCCATGTCACCAGCACTCCAACTAGAGATATGCTGAGAAGAACAATTTCCATAAGTGCGGTGTTACAAAAGGAGATACACGGCGAAGTCCATCATGATGTCGGCCACATAGGGGATCCAAACTGAGTAACGTTGACAGACTTATTTGAAATTTTGTTTCGGAATACAAGTCTCAGAAGCAGAAATACCAAGAAACCAGGAAAGTCAACGGGAACGAATGACTTAGTTTTCGCAGATCTTGAGGAATAAGTTGATCATTTTTCAGGTTAATCAGACGAAATTTGTAATCGGGTGATGACCTAGCGACTGTAAACAATTGACGTTCAACTCAGAGAGTACATCAGGGTGGTAGGCGCTTGTCATGGAATAATGTTCGTTAAGTGAAGGTGGTAGAATCATAGGATAGATGGGGCTCTTGCCACCCTTGCTCTGGGGTGCAAAATTTTGTATCAATTTTTTACTGCAAGAGAAACGAATTTGCCTGCCCAGGAAAAATTCCCGCGGGTGTCTATAAGTAGAATGCCAATATACAGCAGTCACACTTGGAGCAACATATCCTCGTAGCGAGAGGCATGGTTAGCAGATCTGCACTGGGAGTGAGGAATGGACTGGTACCTTCTCCAGAGAGGTCTTCAGCATTTTTTTAACGTCATAGTGTAGCGGCACCCGCCTCAGATGGATGCTAAAATACTCGGTCATTCCGTCAAGAGACGCCTGTCTTTTTGAGATCATTTAAATTTCAGTCCATCTGCTTGTGCATTACGAGGCAGCTTAGAAAATTCAAAAGAAAATGTTTTGTGGGCTGCCTTCTAGAAAATTCTAAAGAAAACGTTTCGTGTGCGGTCTTCGTCCGATATCCAAAAAAACTGCGACAGTTAGATTTGATGGAATTTTATCAATCTGCGTAAAAAATTAAGTGCAAAACTCAGACATTCGGAATCCAAAGTCTGCCCCCAGAAAATACCTCTAAGTACCTCTTTAGTCCGGATGACTTATCTTGGTACTATCACCTAGAGATCACTTTATTTTCCTTCAGGCAGCTTTCAAAATGTGTATGAATTGGAGAAGTTTGTCAAGTCATGGAAGAAAAGTTTGCACTTGCGAACATGAGTGAAGACAATAATCAGCCAATTCCAAAGGTGATGAAATCGAATCTCCGCTTAAAATGAATGGTCTAGAGCGCCGTTGAGTTTTCAATGGCGAGGCGAGACTAACCATTCCTTTTCCATAGGTAGGTAGGTACGAGGGTCTGCTAGTGGATTCACCAGTGCACTGGACTATGTTGGTCCAGTGTGAAAGCCACAGACAGACTACTACGACAACGGCATTTTGAGGCAGAAACCAGAAATAAACTTATTGACTCAGCTTTTACTGGAATTCGAACCAGGAACCCCACTAACCAAGGACAGACACTTCACCAACTGCGCGATCTAGCCGTTCTCATTTTTCGTTTTCCACAAGTTGCCAATTTTCTTGGGAAACACCTTCTTAAAAAATAATAACAACTCTGAGTTGGAAGATGTACCTCAAAAGTAACGCAATTAAATGAAAGACATATCCACAAAATCGGTCTCAAGTTTACGTGTTACTTCCCACTTTTTTCAAAAAGTCGAGATAGAAATGTATCTCTGTTTCTCAATTAAACCACCTGCTGGAAGAAGGGAATGAGTCCAGCTGACCTTACTTTGGCAAAACTCACAAAATTGAAAGACGTCTTTATTTGATTTCGATTTGTTTCCTTCTTTTAAAATCACAAATATTTCTGTTATGAAAATGGTTTGTCTGTACCACGTCTCGAGATTAAATTTGCCTCAAAATGCCATTCAACTTACGCCCTTCTTCCACGAGGTAATTCAAATAGTGGATCTACAAAAATGTTTTGTTTGTGCATGCATTCGCATTGAAGCGTTTACTCTTTTAAAAAATCTAAACGTAGCTACTGTTCAAAAATGTATTCTGAATGACACTGAAAATGGATGTATTGAGCTAAAAATCTTTCATAATTTACGAATATTTATATGTTTTGTCTTAAGAAAATTTTATTTAATTTTGTATACACGTTAAGAATAGAATTTGATTACTTATGCCTATATAAAAATAATTTATTTGTTTGCTCTTTGCAAACTGAATTTAATACTAATTGTTTCAATTTCCTTCCTGTGGAAATTATTGCTTGTTTGTTTTTTCATAATTTTACCAGTAACACTGACAAATAGTAACTTTTACTTTTATTTCTTCTTAATCGCTTAATCATACATATATTTATTGAATGTATTCTTAATGGTTTCTTTATCGACGAATGGTGTCTGTTGAAGTTATTTTTTCGCTTGATTACAAAATGAAACATGGAGATTTGAAAAATGTATCTATTTAAAATTTAACTATTAGTTTCACTACACCGATAAGAAATTTTATAAAAAACCGCAATACATCTATATGTAATTTAAAAATTCTACACATATATATTTTTAGCAATTTGAATATTAAAATTTTAAATGGACCCAATGTGCATGTTGTTTGTTTTTTCTTTATGAAAACATTTGTTTTTTTTTTTTTCATTAATTTATTCGCTTACGCTTTGCACGTATGCATAAGTGTTGTATTTTATATTTTTCTTGTGAATTTTTTAATTTTCAAAAAGTAAATAAAATAGTTTAAAAAATATGAAAATAGTCTTACTGCGTGGAATAGAGTTGGGAGGAAATATTCGGAGACATGATGAAAGGAATCAAGGGAATGGGAAGTTGGCATCGAAATGGAATTGCAGTACATTGAGTCTATGCCTTAGGAGCATCGATAAATTGGTCACCAGAGTAATGAAGGACTTTCTGCATACAAGGATGGCCCTTGTTCACATCACGGAAAAAACAACTGAGTTTCAAGTAGGTACCCATCTTGGAAAGAATGATTTCTTTTTAGTGGATATCAGAAAAAATTAAAGGTCCCTGTTGCTTTACGCTACAAAACTACGCGATGGATATTGGAGTTTCAAGCTGTGACTGGCTTGAGGTCTGTAAGGAAATTCGCAGTTGTGTGGTTTTCTCAATTTGGTACTGGAGCAGATAGTGCGGATGGCAGCTGTGAACATGGAATCAGTGACGGTTGGAGTTGGTAGTTCAGATAGAGTTGATTTCAGGGGAAATGAGAAGCTTAGCATGCCTCAAGCATGCCCCAGGCTAAGTGAACCCCACAAATTCCATCCGAGTGGAGATATTATGCCGTTGCTGCTTGGGTTTGTCCAAGGAACTTCAAAACTCCCCACCCGAAGGACTAAATTCAAACACTACAAAAACCCTTATTTTTCTAGTCCACTCATCGAGCCAGTGCTAATCCTTGGTGTCTTCGAAATAATCATCCTGCTTCAGGTATTTAGTTCCGTCTGCAGAGAAGTTGTAAGGGCGAGAAGACATAGCCGCGGAATCTTCGAGATGTACAAGCATATGTATGTACCCAACTCGAGAACATGAATATTTCACCACCAAATCAGCATTCGATTACATGGAATTTGTTTGTCATACGAGTACATACATATCCAAATCGAGACCAAGAACACGAATGTTTCAGCGAAGTGTCAAAGTTTCAGCAATAGATTACATGGAATTTGTTTGTCAAAAAAACAACAGGTGCAGGACTCTTCTCTTATTCCCTGAGGAACAAGGTTCGATCAGCAAAAAGTTGCTAATTTACTGAAATTTTGTTCGAAAATACTAAACGATCAGCCGTCAGACTCTAGAGTAATGAAGGATTTTTGATTTGTTGTCAAAAAAACAACACTGCGAACCCAAGGAATACTCCTTGAGCATTGTCAGTGACTCGAATGAGGTGGAGCCGCCAATTATGAAAGTGGATACATTTTTGGGGATCGGACGAGTCGACACACCAACGCATAAAGCCACATATAAATACAATACGGAAAGGAGAGGAGGCTACCCATCCCTACACACCTCTCACTTGATGCGATTAAATTTGACAGTACCTGGTCCAGGTCTAGGAAATTGTGGCTGGACGGGTAGTGCTACAGTTCAATGTGAACATGGGCTTGGCTTTACAGCTATCACTTGTGTTGTGCGTGATATTGTTGCTCTCCCAGGAGTAGATGATCTTCAATTTTATGGCGACTTTAAACAGCTTTTCAAGACAACCATACTCTTTGTTTGTTGCCGGTCACTGAAAAGAGGTGGTGTCGTGAAATATTATAATTGCTACCCCTACACCATGGCGGCCATTGGAAATAATGGAATATGGACTAAAAAACCTTAAGTCTTATTTTTTTAAAAAAAAAAAACCACTATCTCCCTTGTCCTGAATTTAGTGGAAAAATAATTCTTCTACTACCCCGACATCATATAATCCAGACCTCTGCCCTAGCTCATTATCAAAACCTGGCAAATGAACTCCATGGTGACTCATGTTCGATTTCTGATTCTCATCGAGGGCATTCTCCACAAGGCGACAGGTCAACCATTTCACAATCAATCACATCAAAAAGTCCAAACACGTCCGCCCTAACACAAGTCAGACCATCTCCGAACGACATAAGTTCAAATATCCTTGCCAACATTGGCCGAAGTGAGACCACTCAGATAAGACCAGTCAAACGATAAACTCGTAAATGAACACAGATTGGCAAACAAAAAATCAGAGAAATAAAAAAAAAACGCATCCGATATCCGACACAAAACATAACACAACAACCGAAGATAAATAAAACAAAATCAGTTTACAAAAAAATTATACACGTGTGTATGTATTTTATCGTTTAAAATTAAAATTTACATAATGTACATAATAAAAAAAGGATTACATATAAATACAAAAGAAGTGTTCATATATACAACCGAATTACAATTTAAAATGTAATGTAAATGCTGTAAAAGGGCTTTAGCATGCTAAAACGATGATACAGTCACGCGCGAGAGGACTTTCTATTCAATTGTCCCACCATGTGCTCGTACTCGCACACAGAAGGAGGGGGTATTGAAAGTGAACCCAAGCACACAGTTTCATATGTACATTGACGGGAAAATACAATATAATGGCTGGAGAGACATGGTATACAACACAACTTAGCATACGGCGATGCTAAGTACATTTGTGTTTTGTTTTAAAATTGTGCTGCTGCATAGTCCTTGCTTCGTGCAAGGTTCTGTTGTCCGTTGTGTTCTGATGTTTACTTGAATGAAGCAGCTTCTGGGATGAAACCTTAAGCGTTGCGATTTAATAATCAAATCTCTGATAGATATATCCCATTTCCTATTCATAATTTGGTTGCTTGCCCCGCCGTTAACAGCTTAGAGGACATGCAAATTTTCACAGCTCTTCGACTTGGAATCCCTTGCCCACACACGTCCGAGGAGCCCTTTGACTTTTAAACTGGCCGATGTGCGTGATCCACGATATTTTCTCGGGCTAAAGAGGAAGAATGGGGAAGAAAAGAAAATCAGTAAAGCGGTTAAGATACTCGCACTCCTCTCTCTCGCCATTTGATTGCCCTTTTATAGGGAACTTATTGGTTCATCGAATTACCTGCTATGTGAACTGCTCGGTGGTGTACTGACATCTGAGATCACAGTGTTCGCCGGCCCAAGTGGGGTATTAGGATTCGTGCCACCGTTGCCAGTGAGACATGCACCCCCCAGTGGTGAGCAGGCTCTTCGCTTTGATTTCCTTGTCGACCGCTTTCGGAACAAATCCCTGCAAATAAACGAATAGGTTCAATACATGCGTGCGTGACTGATGTGAGAACGAAAGTGTGCACAAAAATATTTCATATTTTCCAATTGCCGTTCAATGGGCTCATCGGCTTTATGATGTTCATCCGACTTTGAAGTGAACTAAAGGGATGCCTCTGAGCGGATCAGATTAAGCATGAGCATTTTTAAGCGGTGCAACATTCTGTTCGTATTGATGTGGCATCGGAGTGGAAATGGATTAGGGAACGGATGTAGAACGCGTGTATCCTGTCCCTATTGTGCTGAAAGGTCGGAGTAGTCACTCACCTCGATTTTTCTGGATTTTCCAATTTGAGACGAATTTGTGAAAGTAATCCCACCAGCAACTCATCAACGTTGTGATTTATTCCAACCGATGTCTCAATGAATTTACAGTCGTAGGCTGTCGCCATAGCTTTACCCTCTGCAAAGAAAATGAAAGGAAAACATTTGCTTATTTCTGTGTTATTGCTTAAAGTTCTATCTAAGTTCTGATGAAATTAATAGAATTTAATTCAGGTTGTGCGGACTTTTAAAAGCGAAATGTTCAAAGACTGGAGCGCTTTCTTTTGAGTGGGAAAACGAAAGAAGTAAACCGATTACTTTTGACCTTTTGTTGTGAGATCAGCACGTTCGGGCATATTCTTGAAAGTCTCAAGCCGCCCCCGTATCAAGTCTCCGGCCTATTGCAAAGTTCCCTTAATCACATGAAGGTGAAGTCTAATTGAACATCTTCAGTTTCACAGCTGTTCTTTGATAGAGAGAATTCTGGTCTTTAATTTGAGGTTATTCGTCATTCCAGCAATTAAGAGCCAACTCACAGACAATCCAGGGATGTGTCAACGTGCTTGTGACATCCTTGGAGACGAATAAGCATCAATCGACTGGTGGGAATTATCTCTAGTAATGAGCCTACACACGGACTCCCCCGTTTACGCTCGAATAAATTGAATTAAATGAGCCTCGTGTGAACGCTTATGTATATTTTCCACCGTCCAGCATATTTTGTGAGTCGGGAAATCTTTTGATTGTGAGTATAAGCGCATGTGGAAGTCGTTCCAAAAAGATGGATATTAATTTCTTTGTGTAGGCTCCCTCGAGTGATTGTAATGCGGTTGAGCTGTGGTTTCAAATTTCCGAGTACCTTCGTTTTCATCTTTGCTTTGTTTTGTTTCTTCGAGGACGGCGGCACGAAGTGCTATTTCCACTTCAATTGAATGGGCCCATAAGACTAATTAAATGTCACGTGTGTCACGTGGATTGCAGAGTAATTCGGGGTTGCGCTAAGGTTGCGGAATTTATAAGGATTTTCCTGAAGAAAGATTCATTAAAGACAAAGACTCCCTGGCTGGGGGGCGAGTTTCATAAGAAATTCCATACGAAATTCTTGGAAGTAAATGTGGGATTTTGTTACGTTTTTACGACCCATGAAAAGTTTTAAGCTCAGCACAACACGTGGTTCACTTTTCAACTAACCATTTCATTTCAAGTATTATGTTACTGAGAGAGGAAGGTGACGAAGGGACTGAGGAGCACTACAAGTCTTTTGATATGTATTTGGTTTCGTAATTGGACAGTGGAAGTGGAGCACAAGTCGACTGCAACCGTAGAGAATTCTAAGGAAGACGAAGAACACAAAATTATTGAATTTCACTAGAATTTTATGGACTTGTTGTGTGGGCCCCGTCGAGGTAGCTTGATGCGTCGATTACTACATCGGGTTCACCTAGGACAAATTTCCCTATTCATGATTCCACTGTCCAGAGACAGTGCATGTCAAAAAAATCGGTCCAAACTTTGTCGTTCAGATTTTCGGAGTGAGCTGTAGACACCCTCCAGTCGTGTTCGAACAATAGGCCACACGACGCAAGTAGTTGTTGCATGAGTTAGGCCCAATTCTAGCTCGGGATGTATTATTCAATGGACTATAGAAAATACCCAAAAACAGCACAAGTTCGACTGCGACAAAACACAGGGGGATTTGTAATTAAGGCGCAGATCTACATAGGGCTCGATAAAAGGGACTCTATCTTTCCATAGTTGGTAGAGTAGGGAAGGGGGCTCCAAGTGAATTCCCCAGTACACTTAGTGTCCAGTGGTCCATTGTGATTCCCAATGATTGAGCCCTCCAATGATAGTGCTGTAAATTTGATCCATGTTTAAAATGGACCCTATTTGAAAACCAGATAAAAGCGTACTAACTTTGCTTTCACTACAATTCGAACCGGGATCCAACTAACCAAGGGCAGGCACTTAACCATCTGCGCCATCCAGTCTTTCAATAGTTGGCAGCGATAAAGGCCATTGAAGCTGTGCGGAGATATGAGTCCCCGCGGGTCCAAAGCCAATATTGACTAGGACAAGTACATAACATGGGCCAATTTTCTCTAGCCTAAGGAATCGTCGTCACCAAGTCAGTCCGACAGAGGGTCATCAAGATTACAAGACCTCAATTCGCTGGGCGCATTTGGGGGGTGGCCTCTTGGCTGATTGCCAAATTCACTCCTAGTTTCATGCAGATAAGAAGAAGTTACGCAAGCTATTGGCAAAGTTTGGTAGAAGTGGAAAAGCTGAATTGTCGCTTATACTGAATTGAAGGGCACGCCTGACCCACTTCAGTTTCAGCTAGTTGCCTGACTAAATAATTGACCTTTAATCAATCAACTTCACTGTGCAACTTAGCCTGAGTTCATTCTCCAGTCACTACAATTTGCCAACCCAACCATCACTGTCACTTCTCATCGCTACAGGCAAATGTTATCCGGGTTTGTGTAGCCTCAAATCTCAAGCTCTAGAATCTTTGAAGAGCAATCTTTCTCTAATTATGGCAGATTCGTTGCCAGGTATGTGTCATAATGCCATTGAAACTCGTCTACTTGTTCCAATCGAATTCACGGAGGAGTAGGCTCAGGTCCATGTCCGCGTCGGACTCTAGCGCCAACTATATTACATTTATATGAGTTTTAAGGGCAAGTTACATACATCGATCCGCACATACACATATTGGATGTCAACGAAATTAATTTTATAGAAAACGAACTCACCTTCTGATGTAATATGCCTGCTTCTGGCAAGGTCCGCCTTGTTTCCAACCAAAATAACAGCCTTTTGTGCAATGTTTTCGTTCGTCCATAGTACTTGCAAGACCCTTTCGGCAACAGTAAAGCTGCTACGGTCAGCGGATGAATAAATAACACAATAGCCATGGGGATCGTAGCTGGTCAGGCAGTCATCCGGCTGAAATAATAAACACAAAATATTCCATTATAACGCACATGCACACACGTGAAGCAGCTGTGTCCGTTGATACGAGTCAATTTTCAACTTACCGTCATTTCTGTGTAGGGATGGTCGATGAAAATCAATTCGGATTCTTCTCCACTCAGCAGGACTGATACGGATTTCTCCCCAGAATCGTCATCTAAAAGAGAGCCAGAGTGAAGAAATGACGGATATATTGTACGGAAATGAATTCATTGGGGATTAAAAGTCGTGTGCTTAGAGTGCGGTTTAATTTTAGTTCTCGATTTAGTTCCTCAAAGTTGCTTTAATTTTTCGCATGTCGGCAGAAAATAAAAGTAAACACAAAATACTGAACATATCAGACATCGTTGCATACACAGTCTGCATTTCACGTCAACAAAAGCATGGCATAGATGCAACCAAGTACAAAATTACAAGCTAAAGAGTGGAATATACAACCAACAGCCAACAGCGGCGCATTGTGGGGTGTGCTCATAGTAAATGTTTAACAATCTAACAAGCGATAAATTGAGCTGTGAAAGTGAAAGGGGCATGTTCCAAAGGTGGGTGATTAAGGGTACATTTCACAGAACCAAACCAAAGAAAATGAAAACGGGTTATTTATGAATGCAAGTGAATGTGAACGGAATATTATTTTGGTCAAGGTACGATATGTGGGTGCAAAGTGGGTGAACATTTATTTTTTTAAGAGGAATAATCTATTGAGACGGATTAGAGTGCTCTCCGTATCTGCAGATTTGTTTACACGGTCTGAAATGTGTACGCAAGCATTTCTTTTTCTGAATGCGTCGCGAATGTTTTAATTATTGAGATTTATTCAGTATTTGTCGTGCAAAATTTGTTTAATTGAAAGGGACTATTTGAGGATGGAAGGATGGATGAAAAAATAAAGGATCAAATGCAAAAGGATGGGAATAAATTAAATTAAAGCCGTATTCTTGTGTATTTGAATGTTTGTTGAAGGAATTTAATTTGTTCGTTTTTTAGTCCTACTTGTGTTTGGGTGTGATTTGGATTTGAAAAAAGTTGGAGAGAAAAAAATTGTTTACAATATGTTTGTTTACCATCCGACGGTTTTTCAATATGAATTCTAATTTCGGTGTTGCCTACGTATTCGCACATAGAAAGAAAAGAAAACAACGAAACAATCAAACAAAGGCCAGAGAAATCAAAACCAAGTGAAACAAAGGCAAAAAATGACGAAAAACGAAATCGATCAAGTTATTTACAACGAATGCGGAACTAAATGTGACAATAAACCCTCTTGCTGATGCCCAATCTTTTATTACATCGTTAGTAGCTCGGGGACATTTTTAATGATTTATCTTCAAAGTGACCCCGGTCGTCACTTGCGCCGCAAAGTTTTGCGATTAACAATATATAAGTTTTCGCTCGTCAAAGAGGTGTAATTAGGTATTTGCCTGAATGCTTGCAGTCATTAAATGTTTACATTAATGACAGTGACCACTCAAGCATAATGGCGGACAAATACACAGGACAAGACCTTAAACGTTGGAGGCCTTGAACAAATTTGGAAGGCGTAAATGCGTGGCATGCGTGTCGATAATGAAACCACATTATTATAATTTGCAGTCTCTGTCTCCGCTGTGTGTTGCGGTGATTTGATTGGTTTTGAGTGAAGAAAAAAACGAAAAACACTTTAATGCTTTGAGGGATGATTTGGATCTTATCGAAAAAATGTTTGTTTTGACGAATGATTTGGATTTTATCGAGTTGACTTGTCCATTATAGGCGCTGTATTCTGCTGCACACACTTTTCATGCATATTTTGGGATGAAATCAGATGTCTTCCGCATTTTTTTCTATGTCGGTATGGAAACATTTACCAAATGATGGCCTTGAGTATACATGTCCTTAAAATGTGAATTCAGTAAGATTTGAACCATGAATCGCTTCACACCGAAACAACGTAATGCGTTTTAGTACAATCGAAAATATGTGTTGTGTTGACGCAACGTGCATGTCGACGAAAATATTGTGGCCAACAATCACCGTCTGACAAAACTAATCGTCCTTTGGTGTCGAATTTCGATGAGATCGGGACTGTGGGAGATCGTCGAAATGCCGTTCATCAACGCCCAAGACGTTGCAACAACCTGGCTGATGCGGTTAGAGAGAGCTTTGCCGAGAACGCACATGTGTGGTATCGGCACCACGCTCTGCCGTGCTTGCCCTCAGTAGAACCAGTATTTGAAGGATATTGGCGACTGCACAAAGAGTGTCCCGAATGTTTGGCAGTGAACCTGCACTTTGGGTGCAACATTTTGATGACGATGCCTATTTGACACTCTCTAGCGCTGTCAAATGGAAATTGGTAGCTCTTTTTTAAACTTATTCAATATTCACATTCCGACATCAAAGATGGGCACTCTGTGTAAGTTAGAATGGAGGTTTGGAAATCATTCATTTCCTGTAGAGAATCTTGATTAAACTCAAAGGTGGGACGATGTTGGATATTTTTGACTGGGCAACGCATAACCACTCCAAGAGGCAAACAAAAACTAGCAGTGTCTTAGAATAGACCTCGATTTGTTCGATTTTCGACTTCTGAACCATGTGATAGAGAACACATAATTATGATTTACGGACGGAAGGACAAACAATAACTAATTGCTCAAAAATACAGTAATTAAACATCCTCAGTCTGCATTAAATTTAGTCTTTCTAGTTTCGATTATGGCGCTGCTTACCAATACTTGTGTCGTATGCATGTAAATATTCCGAGGTCATGAATTGTGAAACAAGTGAACTCTTGCCTACAGCTGGACCGCCAAGCATAAGAACTCTGCGAAAGAAAAACAAAAACGACGAATTTATGAAAGAAATGAATAACAAAAATTGATATGAAAGCGTACCTATAAGGTCCACTGCCTGGATTTGATGTGCTGCTCTCCCGACTCGACGCCAGACTGCAGGTAGCCGATGTTCGTGCTGAATTTGGAGCGGGTATTTGTGTCGCAGTCAAATGTTCAGTACTAAATACGGACAAAGAGAAAATAACTAAATTCATTCTTGATTTGAAGGCAGGCAGCAGTTAACGTACCTTGAATTGGAACTAGCCACACTGTTATTGGATCGACTGCGACGACTTTTCAAGGAATCACCTCGATTAACGACACCTTTGCCGGTTATGGAAAAATGTCTCAGTCTGTAGTACTCCTCCTCGACGCCTGTATTCGGCATTGATGCCACCCTAAATCGACGCAACAAAATCAAATCATTTATGAGTAAAGCCTGTCAATAAAAAGTAGAATCAAAAAACTAATGAAACAGCAATTTACCGAGATCTCTGTTGAGGCAGGCATAATTGGTTTGGTCTCCCCGACGCCCTGCTGCCGGGTGTTTTGACAGATTGAGATCGACTGTGATGGGGCGAGCCGTATCTGAAATGAAGTGAATTTATATTCAGTTATTTGAAGATGCTATTGTTTCATCGCTATGCAATGCTCGTACGCAACTAGGGAAGGAAAATGTTACGTATACGCCTCGTATAACACTTAAACATCACGGTATGACATTCGAGCCGTACGTGACTGCGGCGAGCAATTTATTCAAAGCAGAAGAAAGAAGAGAATGATTTCATTTGAGATGGAGACATCCCTTGTCTTCCTTCAATCAGACAGCTACTCATGCCGAAAGCCGAAAGCATTTCTTCATCAGTCCTGACCTTTCCCAAACATCCACGCCATACGTGTGTATGCACGCAGTGTATACCCCTTGTTTCACAAATTTACTCATTCACTCATATTTGTATCATTCTGTTTCTGAATGTGGACTAAAAATAAAGAAGATATGCTTTCAAAACGGAAATGTGACAACCTTGATTTTGGTGACAAAACGACGTAACTGAAAAAGCTTATCCGCGCATTAAGGTTATTCTCGCCGTCACACACTTACGTGTGTCCCCGCGTGTCTATGGTATGGCATTACTTACTAGGAACGGGACTATATCAAGGTATTGTGTAGACATTTCGTGACGTATGTTCTTCCCTCGGCATCTGATTCAAAAAATATTGCAAACTCACAAACTGAGCAGCCAGTGAGTGAGGTAATTTAGTGGCTGTGTGTGGGTCTGTGTCTGTCTATTGACAGAACAATCGTTAGGGAATGAATAGGTAATTTGTATCGTCACTGAGACTTCTTGTGTCTTGTGTAGGGTATCTAAAAATATCGTTGATAGTCAAATGTGTGTCAAGAAAACTGCCTTTCGATCACAGACACACGTGACGGGGATGTTATAGTCGCGCGAAAAATAAAGAAGAACCGAAATCTGTCAACGAATGGCAATTAGATATTGCTTGAATATTCCCAGAGTCGTTTGTTTTATTAATGAATTTCCGAACGGAATGTTTTGCGAGCGAAATTATGTTACGAGACAATGTTGGACATAATCACATCACAGCTGATTTATGCGTTGACATGTGTTTTAGCTGACAATGAATGTATTTTTAGGCGAAAGCAGCGAACATTCAATGAGAAATATTTTACATGATGGATAAAAATACCTCGTCTATTGTGGGATACCAATTAAGATCTATATCGGGAAGGATACATTTTTTTTCCGTTCGTAAATCACCTGCGAATAAATTATAACTAATTTAATTTGACAACAAACTGCACTCGATGAGACGGGATTTCGTAAAATCTCAATAAATGAAATGAGGAAGTTGCACAAACTCGTTTCAGTGACCTGCTTGGTAGCTGAATGTACCCAGGCTGGTCGAAATCAGCCCGCTGTCAGCTGCTGACAAAAATCCAAGAAGATTGCACCTGGTCAAATGATCAGGGTGACTGCCGTCACGTGCCGACAATCTGGGGATGGAAAGAGGACCGTTCTCTACACGTTCACAAGAAAGAGGCAGAAGGCATTTCAAACGAGGATAGGTCTTACTGCGTTCAAATCTATGAGCCTGGGTTTCAGTCATTATTTGACTCCTTGAGAAGGATCACATTTTTGGAGCTTCCAAAAAAGAATTCCATTAATTTTGTCAGTTTTCTCTAAACAGCTTGATAATCGTCTTTCAAAAGATCTTTGAGAGTTGTGCAGGGGTTTTAAGCGGAAATCGTGGTAATTATGGCGAGCATGGAATGTAATCGAAACGAGGCTCCATCTTTCCAACTCCATCTCTCTCAACTCATGACTTATCTCAGTCTGGCGTTCATCTGTAGAAGAGATGAGCTAGCCCGAGACGCGAATATTCCGCCTCCCCTCAAGTCGATTGGTGTGCCCCTTGCCATCTGCGAATTCTACCTACGAAGGACAGCGCAGTGCAAACTAGGTGGCTGGCTACCAAACCTCCGATTTGGGATCCCACACACTTGCTCCAGGCACTCGCTTTGGTGTCAGGAGGTTGGTTGGTGTCAGGAAGTGGCAAGACACCACCATTTGGGCCACTAGAAGAAGCTGCATAGATGAATCCGCTCCTGCCTGACGCTGAAGTCTCGCAGAAAAGGCTCACTTTTGTATCGATTTAAGTGACTTAGGTGGGATACCCATCGCATTCGCTTCCTGGCTCCCTACCTACCAGTGGTTAATGCATCATCTCTGAGTGGCATTATTTGTCGGGTTCAAATGCATTCCATCAAGCCGCCTATGTGTATATCTACGTGGTATGCACTTTCATGCACACTTCTTTCATTTGATGCCTTCCTTGTCAAACGTTCTTCGACACAAGCCCTGCACTCACGCTAACGAGTGGAAATTACCCATGATTACAGCAGTTTGCAAATAAATCACCCAACACTTTTACAGCGAATACACGCGAGTCATGAAATCTGCGAATGCTGCCCTAAACCATAACCAAAGTTCCTAAACAACTATGCTAGGCAATTGGAAGGTTTTAGCACTTTTTCCTTTCAAGGATACACCGCTTACATGCACCACAAAGCCGACTGTATCCAAGTTCCCGCACACAGAGCTCCAGACACGAATATTTAATCGATCCGATTGTTCCGGTTGATATAAATCAAATTATGATAAGACTCATTAAAATGCGGTGAAAATTACATGCGATTTGGAACAGAGTAGGGCATATCAATTGTGCAAATTATTTCATCCCCCGCTGTATGCGGTGCCCTTCATGGCATCACTAAATCGAATTGTAAAAGCTGTTGGGCTGTGTTTTCACTACTAAAATAAATGAGCACAGTGGTGGGCGGCAATGTATTTCGCAACTGATTATACATGATTCTGTTTATTTTGAATTTATTTTATATTTCACTGGAACGGCAAATCATTTGGGCTTCTATTGGTATTTATTTCTGTTTTTTCTGTTTGAGAAAAATATGTGTTCATTAAATTTATGTCGGAAAACAAACTCATTAAATTGCATCCGGTTCTCCATAACAAGTGGTCTTTTCTGAGAACTTGTATGTTTTTTTTTTATAATGAGCCGGAATTTTGTGACCTTGAACCGACTACTTATAATGATAAAATGGTGGCGTGCGACAGCCAGTGGTGGGCATGGGCCTAGCTTCTACAGCCCCCACTCGTGCTGTGCATACAGTGTTATGCCGATTCCGGACCGCGAAATTTGAGAAGCTATTTCTAGACAGGAATACTCTTGGTAGTTACTCGAAAGAAGTGAGAGAGATTTGGTAAATTCGAGGATACCCGGCCCCCAATGCGTATGAGTCGCCAGCCACACTACGACTCGTGAGCCGACTACTAAACATAGATAAGTACTGAAAGCATTGAAGAGCGCGTAGTATGCTCGCATCCCGAATGTTCCGTGGTGGAACAATTATTTTAAGAGGAGCTATTGTCAGTATTCTACAGCCGCTTCGAACTATTTCAGTTAATTTTATATACTTTACCACGAACTTCAGGCCAATTAGCTTACCTGCTGTGAATTATTGTAGAGTTCAACGATGTACTGAATGTGCGAGATAGACAGCCACTTACAGCGGATTTTTTGGTAAACGTTTTCGATACCACTAAAATTTATCAAAACACCACGACTGAGTACTCATTTTTTATGTACTCACTGAGATCTTTTCGAAAGAGTTAAAAAATAAAATTTACGAGGTATGTCACCCGTAAATTAAACATGTTTGACGAACATGCTCTTTGTGACGAAAGATGTAATATCATTGGCTTGCAAACCTTAAGTTTCCGGCGGAAGGCATCTTTAGTCATGTTTATTCGTGACACAATTAACTATCGTATAAACTCACCAGAATTGGTTTTGCTTATAAAATATGTATGCTCCCCAAAGATTAGAATCTTAATTTTCGATAGAAGGCACAGAACAACTTATGGTTGCAATGAACCTATAACTAGGTGCATAAACACATTTAATGAACTTTGCAACGCAATTGATTTAAGCTTATCTCGATTGGAGTTTAAAAATTGTGTTTTTTCGTTGTTTTTGGATTACTAATATTATTGTTGATTGAAGTAATCTGTGGGATGCAAAATCTGTAGATGATCCTAAGTCGCGCAACAAACATCTCTTCTGAGGGAGAGAATGTAGTGTTTTGTGTTTTTGCCCTGTGGTGGAAAAAAACAAAATCCAAAAAACTGCATTTTCAGCAAGTCTATGTTTTACTGTTGACCAAAACTATTGGGAGTAGAAGAAACCAACAAAATTCAAATGTTTAGCTACGAAACGTGGCGTTGTTGGTAATGGAACAACTCCATTTGAAAGGGAAGTGATTCAATGCCGTTCCGAAAAAATTCAGAACTCAGACCAACTTTAAGATGTTTGGGAGCCTTCTAAATACCTCTCCTTTGTTAAATGGTTAAATGTATGTGCTGACTATTGATTTATTTATATATTATTTAGCCCTCTCATCTCATTTGCACTTTATTGAAACGCATAATCCCCTAAAGGTAAAGTACGTAAGAGAGAGAGAGAGAGAGAGAGATCTCCAGGCCACTCAATCTTCCGAATCTTCCGAATCTGACTCATGAGAAGTTATGCCCAGGCGAAACCAGGCGAGTTTTTCGACTTGGTTCAACACCCGCGTCTTGTGTCTGTCGATCGGTTGGTTACCTGTCGGAATCCTGATGATGGGGACATTCGTGCCACGTGGCGTCATATAAATCGCTCCTCGCCTACTGCCGTGTTCCTCACAATAAAGAGAGTAACGAAGCTAGTCATTAGAAGCTAACGCACGAAGAAATCTCAGCTCGGAACTTGTACACGCGATCTTATTCATTCGGTCATTACGCATTCCAGGACCATATGTGAGATTTGGAACAGGAATTGAGCTGAAAATTCTAGAATACCAAGCTCGTGCCGTTTCAAAATTGGCCCAGCCTGGCCATTCCTACAGGAAAGCTCAGCATTACTCCTTTCATCGTGGAAAAGACACCGAGATGCTTAAACTTCTCCACCTGGCGCACTGCGACTACACCAACTACACTATCTGCACAAACTGCACTAAATTTAGAGTTCGTTGAACAGTCTTTTTGGAAATAACCATAACCTCGGAATTGTCCACGTTAACCTTCATCCCAGCATCAGCACATACGGCCACAAATCTATCACACGCGCGCTGAAATTCCGCCTCTGAGGATGCGAGGGTGCGTATAGGTTGGGTTTGGGTTGAAGTGGCTGACTGCAGCGCAAAGGACAACAGGCACACCTAGGCCAAGTATAGGCCCATTGTGTTACCACGCGGATATTGGGCTACCTATTCCGCAAGACAATTAGCGCTTTTAATAAAGCGAAGAAGAGGGCTGATTCTAATATTTCTAAGTGCAGGCAATGGGCCCCCAGAAGTCTGAATCTACGGGACGAGAGAGCACTGCAGATGCATAGCAAGTGTTCAGTGGTGTCTTCTTCGTCCTCGTTCTTGCAGCTTCTACAAAAATCATTGCAAGGGTGGCCTAGTCTAGAGGCGTGAGTTCCAAAGGCACAATGCCCTGTGAGAACGCCAGTAAAATATCTGAGATTTGGCCTTCTTAATCTGATCAAGCCAAGCTATCGTTTGGGGTCGATTATAGACCAGAGTTGTTTGTTTGAGGCATCCTGTGCCTGATGTCCATCCGCGGTTTGTTTGAGCAAGCGTTTCAAGCTTTAGCAGATGTTTTATAGTAGCGATAGGCATGGAGGGTGGGTCTCCACCCGGCAAGAGTACAGAGTGTGTGCCCTTTCTAGCGAGTTCAATGCTCTTGAATGTCACAGTGTCTCGGTGGATGTTAAAGTACTTGGTTAAGAGATAGGCGGCAATTAACGTATACAAGGCATAAACTGTCAAATTCCGATCCCGGACATTCGAAAGTGCACAAGGCACGACAGACACGTCAAAATTATAAAGTTTTCGTTATTGATGGCGGCTCCGAAAAAAATGAATAACTATAAAACACAAGAGGCAACATAATCATCCATTATGTCAATACCATCTTCATGTCAAAGGATAAATTAAAGAAGTCTGAAATACTAAACACAAATGATTAAATTAACGTGCAACTTAAATGACGTACGCATACGGCATTTGAGTAGAATTTGTTTCCTATTTCAAAAGAGTTCCACCGCAAAATAACTTTTAATTAAAACCGCAATTTTTGGGGATTGAAACCCAGTTCACTTCAAACACAAACTTTGAGGACGTGTTCAATTCAACCACCTGGAAGTTTGACAAAATTTTGTTTTATTTAATTTTTCCAGTGTGGAGCGAACATACGGGGGGTGAGGACTTTCTTATGTAAAAGGTCGCTGGGTATATTCCCATGTCATCATGGGTGTGCGGTTATTCATATTTTACATCGTGTACCCGATTTTTAGGCATATCCTTTGCACTGAGGCAGGGACAAATGAATTATTAATCATCGGCTTAATCCATTTCAAAATTTTCTGATACAAGAAACAATCTAATCGGACTTTTTCATTGGTGGTTCGGATGGATCTCATTCAAAATGGAACAACAATTAAAACAAAGTTATTCATGTGAGAGGTGTTTCGTAATCCCTGGCAGGATTTTCAATAATGAACATGTACAAAAATAGGAGATGAATAGCAGTTGTTAGGCACAAACATGGATGTTGGGAGGGTTTCTTTAAGAGGATTCTGTCTCAGAGTTGCATTTGTAAGGATTTGCTTTATGATCGAGAGCACACATGAGGTGGTCGGTATTGAACGTTTTCTGAGAATTTGAGAGGCTGTGGCGTAATAAGGAAGGAATTAACTTTTATAATAAATACTTATAATTCTTACACGAGTGCTTGTACTTATTTAGATTGATCGGCTAGCACCCGCACAGAGGCTCCAATCCCTGGATATTGCAAGGGTACCGCCAGGCATAGGGGACGGAGATTCCTGATATCAGCATGCTCCACATGACGTGAAGTTATTCCGATCCATCAAATAGGGGGCATTATGGGAATTGAAAAATTGTTTGCTCCTCATGTTATGCTGAATAGATATTTGAGCATGGCATTGACCCAAAGCGACCTGTACAATAAACTGAAGCTATGGAACATATAGCGCAGTCTCCGGAAGACCGGATATCAATTCAAGTGGAATTCGATTAGCGATTGTTGTACAAATGTGAAACAGCAACAACAGATTCTTGTAACTTCAAGGGTTTTGATATGTATGTGGGATGTAACCCCAAGATAATTTGGGTCGATGCTGACATTGGTCAAGTTTATTCGGTTCATCATCATCGTCTTCTAAAGCGCATGGTCAGCTAAAGGGTAAACCACTCACGGGAGATCTCCAGGCAACTCAATTCTCCGCCATCCACTCTAACTCATTAGGAGTTATGCCCAAGAGTAACCAGCGAATTTTTGGACTTGGTTCAACTAACTCGTCCTAGGTCCTAGGTTCGCCTACTTGATGGAATCGCCCTCAACACCCGCCTAGAAAGTTGCGATGGGGTGGACATTCGAGCAACGGGACCAAACCATCAAAGCATAGCCCCTCCCGTCCGAAGAAGCAGTTGAGTTCCTCTCACACTGCCGTCTTTCTCACCCTATCCCGGCGAGTAATTCCCACAACAGCAGGAGCAAATCTCACCTTGTGTACAGCAAGGTTATACGTAGAGGAATGAATTCATTCAATTCAATCATCCATGGAAAATAAAGGTTTCGTAAAAAAGGAATGGTTTTTCTGACGAATTTTGAACAGTTTTACGTAGGTTCTGTCCAACCAAAAATTGACGATCAACCAATGTAGAGTAATGTACGAGTATTTGTCAAATAAGAATTCTAGAGCAAGGCGAATTAAAGTTGCGTCACGGGGCACGAGTTTTTGGCCATCACTGTGAATAGGGGGATGTTTGTTTGCCTTTTGGCTTTTTCGGCATTTGCGTGGTCGCCTTAGATTCGTGACATGTCTGAATTTTAAACATGCAACAAATTGCCACAGTACAGTGGTGAGTCCAAGTGTCGAAAAAATAGCTTTTTCTCGAAAAATGAATACCACCCATCGATGGGCGAATTGAAAAATGAGTTCGCGAAGCAATTTGTTTGGCATTTTGGAACGTTGAATTGGCACCCAGGATCCGTGCAATTTGACTGCTATTTTTCAGCGGGATATGTCAAATCACTTATCTTCGCCGCTAAGGTTACAGCCTTGATAGAGATTGCCGTGCTAAATACTAGCCAATATGCTCGAAAAAGTACCACGAAATGGTACCCTACATTGATCAACAACTCGTTTGGACCACTTAAAAAGTCGCGGTCAACATTCACAAGAAATGACATCTAGAAGTAAATGCCGAGCAAGTAATAAAATACGACGGTACCATTTGGTTGCTTCACGTCGACTGAGACGAGAATCTGGTCCAGCAAAACGCAGTTCGACTACACGTTCTTGAGAATGTGTAGACTTGCACATTGATTTTCTGGGAAGTGGCCAACGGACGCGGAAAAATCAACAAGCATCCAAAGGTGACTGATGGAACTCTTGCCGTGTCCTGCTATCCATGAGAGACACAAGACGTCCACGTTCGAAGTTGCAGTTTTTGAGAGTTTTCAAACCAAAATTCTAGGAAATCACAACTTGAAAAGTAGTCTTGGATAGGCTGTAATTATTAAGTTTTGGACGATGAGGACCTGTGTCTAGTTTCATTCCATTAAATGTTCATTTAAATTCATTTTTATGTTCAAAGAAAACTTTAGAATGGTTCCATGTCCCCGCGAAGCCTCATGATGGCTTCTCTGCAGAAGATCGATTTTAACAATTCTATAATTGATTTTAGGCAGCAAGCTAAGCTTAAATAAATCTCTACATTTCTACAGCCACCACGTGTTGCACGTGCCACCGATCCCGCACTAATAATGACTGACTTCGATTTTTTAGAATGACTTGTGCGTGTGGGGACTCGAATCTAGACACCAATGGAACAACCCCCTTCGCCAAGCCGGCCTCAAATTATACTTTATAGGACACATTTGCCAGCAAATTACGTTCCTCTCAAGTTATCCTCGAAATTATATGAACAACCATACATTTAATGTATACTGAAGCAGATATCTGTCAAGTGTCGCAGTTCATCCAACTATGATGTGTTTGAATGGCACGCACTTTGACAAGGACCTCTTGGAATAAAACTTAATAGCACCCTTGATGCAGCATCTTAAAACCAACAAACTTTCAAATGGCAAACAAATTCAAGGAGCGTGCACGAACAAATTTGAGTCCATAGTCAACAATAGAGAAGACATCACTCTGCAAATAACAGAGTTGTAAAGTTCACTGAAAATGTACACAGTGTGTACTTTACGGCGGCGGATTGACACATTGAAGTGCAAATTTAACTTTTACAAAATGACATGTTTTGCAGAGAAGTACGTACTTGGCCGACACAATTTCGCGTCAGTAGTTTATTTATAAATATCGATTGCTCCACACTCTTCTTGTTTGTTCAGAAATTTGTTGAGGCAAATTAGGACGTCTTCAATGTGACAGGTGTTTGTGTATGGCTATTTATTCCACAGTAATCACTGAGGAAGGTGTCCCAAGTCCACTTTCTTGTGATAGTGGGACGATGACTGATTGCCGTCGTCTGCCGTGTGTCTGTTCGCGGCGTGCGCCGTAGACATTGGCATTTCCCCCTCTTTTTTGTGAGTGTGGGAAAACCAATTTCATGAAGATTGAGTGACTCAGGAAATCTTCCGTCTTGGGTGTGACCACTTAACTATTTTCAGCGATGGCTCATAGCAATTGACGTAGGTGCAACTTGTTGTGTATAAATCACAATGAATGGGCGCACGCTTGGTGTCTGGTGGTAACAAATTGAAAACAGAATCGTTTTAATGACAGATGGCAAGGAGAACATTTGCGCGTAAAGACAATAATGGGTGTTGCGGCAGACCTAAAATCTGGTTTCAACTGAACTCGTCATGGACATCTTATAGCGTCGTGGACATGTTATAGCGTCATGGACATGTAAGAGCGGAGAGTACCTTGAGTTGTGTGTCGAGGTCGAAGTTTGAGAAGCCTTTTGTTGGGTAGTGTGCCTGCTCAGGATTGGTGGTGACACGAAAGAGGTGAACCTGTGGGTTGGGAGAATTGTTTGCGGTATTCCAGGTACTGAATCTACACATCATATGTTCCTGTGCTTGGGAATTACATGTTCCTAGGTCACAAGGGCATGCATTGCAAATGCCCTGCATTTTTGAGACGTGTCCCTTGTAGAAGCAACAGAATCTAGTTTTCGTAAGAAACCTTTGAATAATTGACTGAATAATTTGTAT
Source organism: Eristalis tenax (assembly GCA_905231855.2). Lineage (NCBI taxonomy): Eukaryota > Metazoa > Arthropoda > Insecta > Diptera > Syrphidae > Eristalis > Eristalis tenax. Next base: position 25,915,810 of record HG993127.1, read on the forward strand.
GAGTTGTGGCCTTTCCCACTGTTCTTCGACAGAACCGGTCATAAAATGTACAAGCAAGTCCTCTGGTTCGATGAGAAATCGTAAGCTTAGCAAAGTTACTTGGACAGTTTTTAAATTTGCATTTAGATCAACTCTTTAGTTATCATGCAAGCTCAGAGTCTGATGTGAAGCTGTCGTTATCATAAAGTGGAGCTGAATTGTCTCCAACAAGTTCCTGTTCATTTATCAATAACTTTTCTGTCAATTGCGAGCAGGCTCCATTAGGTGCTCAATGCAAGACTGACCACAATTGCATCGACACTCTAGTTCACAGGCCACTGCAGATAAGTACGTAGTTGAGCATCCGTCACCTCAAATCAAGCAAATGGGATGATAAAAAGTTGTGCCCGCCCTTGAGGGACCCGACTTAGTCCCCGGTTCGAATTGTAGTGACTACGTTCTTATTTGGTTACCAAATCTAGTCCATTTTCCACTTGGATCAAATTAACGGCAGGAATGTCGATCTGTCGAATGGACCAACATGGTCTCAGTGTTCACGAGTAACCCCCATTCCTACACTCCTTAGGTCATCCAATCCGTGACTAAACTGTTCGAAAATTCATCCATCCATCAAGATCCATCATCAAGATGCAAGCGTTATAGAAAATATTGCCGCCGTTATTAAGTGCTGAAGAACCTTTAAATTGATCGATGTCACGACGCACTTTGGGCCTTGTTCTATGACACGTTATAACGTACTTTGGATCAACGATATCAAGTTAATTGAAGCCAGCTAACCACGGAATACGTTGTATGACCAATTTTGTTCAGCGATGTTGCCTACTTTTCAGACGATGGATTTCAAACGATCTTGTCCCATATCGGGAAATTTTAATTCACATATAATTTTCAGGAGACCGCTCCAGAGGTCATCGAAAATGGTGAGAATGTATCCGACACAGTGATGACGTTTGTAGACGCTTTCGTGGCTTGGAAGAAGCAATATAACGCCCATCACTTCTTCCACGGACCACAGAATCGTGACGCTATCAATCAAGTTATGGCTGAGTAATTGCCCGATGTGCGTCGAAAAGTCATCGAAAATTACCTTGTCCGAATGGAGTTATGCAGGAACCCCATTGATGGCACTTGAAAGATTTTGTGTTCCATTTATAACGGCAAGATCCAAACCATTTTTTGAAATAAATATTTGAGCGGAATAGATCATTTTATGTGAATTTATTTTCGGAAACATCAAAACGGATGACCCAGTAGAATGGGTGGCCCTACAGTGCGGGGTCACTGCAGGGAGAAGGAGCTGTGAATTATGAACGCTATCCGTCTCGTGAATGGAGCGTGGGACCCAATATGCCTCGGCGATGGCCATAAAAAATAATTGCCTCCTACATCGAATAAAATCCCTTCTATGGATACCTATGCCTTCAAAATATGAAAATAAATCTAAATCAAGTACCTCCTTCACACAGACGTTAGCAGCTCTAACAATTATTCCAAATGAAATGATTATTGCTTGGTGGGCACAATCAGCTGAAGTTGTCAATTTCGAAAGCAATACAGTCGAGAAACCGACCCATATACAGTCTCTGTTCAATGGCCTACAAAATTAGGTTTTCTGTTGCCATATTTTTCCTTCCCCAATTCGGGCATTCATTGAAGCAAAAACTACCCTCAATCTGAGCAGACTCAACATAGAGCAAGCATTTAAGTCTACCCCAAGACTTCTTTTTTCCGACTTGTACGTAGGACTTACCTCATTTCAAAGTCCCTTAACTCCTCAAAGGTTAATGTGTTTGTAACATCAAGTAATTGCCTCATATTTTCGTCCCGTTTTTGCTGCTGCTGCTGCTGGGTCTGTGACTGTGACTGCTGCTGTGGATGATGATGATTCAATTGCTGCTGGATGTGTAACTGTTGTGAGTTTCGCTTTCGGGAGTCTTTGCCTTGTTCGACGCTCACGAAATCACCTTCGTTCTTTATAAGTAGGGTTTCCACGGTGTTATCTAAGCTTAAGGACGGCTGCAAGTGAAAAAAGGTAAAGACGAGATGTTAGGCACAAGATGTACTTCAAAGTGATAGAAGGATAAACAAAAGAAAAAGGAGAAGGGCCCTTCTGAGAAGAGCAAAAAAAAAAATGGTTGGCCATTATCGTTGAGAGATTTAATTTGCTTCCTTGATAAAAATTATATCAATCATGCCGAGTGGTGAGCATGGGAGCCGGGGATACAAATTAATATTCACGGTACACGCAGTAAATTGAAAGCCCAAGATGATGACACAAAGGAATTCGTTCTCTAATTTCCCAGCGAAGCACAATGAAGAGCGCCAAAATGAGTTATAGCATCAAGCAACCACTGAAACATAGTTTCAGCATTAACTTACAACCGCCTTTAATTAAATTGTTGTGGCCTGAGCAGTCTGGGGGAGGTCCACGTTGATGGCTATTATGCTTGTCAAAGGACATCGCCGGATGGTAAGGGCTTGTTAAATTGTTTTGCGATTTTCGTTTCTCCCATCTCCGATCCAGCCCGGACCATTAAAACGGGGAAAATAAAATTAAAACCTCGTTGAATATTTAATGAAAATGTGCACGACGCGACGGGCTTATGTTAGCTCATATCTCGTGGGGGGCACTCGTTGGGGGTAATTGATTTGGCTTTTTGCTAATTTTATTTTTCAATTTTGCTATGGAGTAATGGTGTTGGAGCCTCTGCCCTGGGGCAGTTTTGTTTTGCAACTATTTGGGAAGGGAGGAGTTATTTGGTTTAGAGATGCTTTCCAAATATTGATTTATCGGCATTCATCTTTTCCATTCCCATCAATATATAAAGTGGTGACGATGGTTTGGATTCAATGGTCCGCAATGTTGAGGTCAGTCAATAAGATCCAGTGACATCTTGCACTGGAAGCCATGTCTAGCAACATTTGTTTGCACGTGTACTCGTAAAGCCTCATATTTTGCCAGTGGGGAGAATATAGTCGAGGCAAGGCAGGTCTGCCTCAAGAGGCGACTAAGTTAAATGTACATAGGCCAGCATACGTTCATCATTGTGGAGTTGCTAACAAAACCATGTGCTGCGATCCAGACAGCGGCCTCACACTTCACCAAGATGGAGGAAATATGCCCATAAGCATTGAACTCAAATTAGTACTAAATTTAGTACTCACATTAGTACACGTAAATCCAATTACCACCTGTACTCGTATAGCAAGGAACCCATTACACCAAGTCAGGAGTAAAAAAGCCATAAGGGGTGCGCAAGTGTTTGGACATTTTCAGAGAGTGGTTGTTGGAGTACTCAGTAGTAGCTCATGCTCAGACTCTCAATGGGTCACACTGATACGTCAGTAAGGGCGTAAGTATTTCGTAATAATTCCAGGGGTGACGACGACCCCTGTCCACTGTGGCTACACAACGGAACTTCGGGTCTAAGTGATCCCCACCGGAGGCTCACTGCGATAGGCTGTCACTTGCCACTTCACCGATCTGCCTAATGGTCCGCTTGGGATTACAAAATGCGATTTAAGATGACAAAGTGCATTGGTCCTGTATGCGAGCAGCAGCTGAAGGTTAACGTACATCGCTGGCCTTCCACACGACACCATGTGTGCGCTGGAGATTATTCGCATCGGAAATACGATTAATTAAAATTTCTACTGGCACTTTCTCGCAGAAACCATCGTTGAATTACTACTTCTAGTCTGCGGATAGTTTACGTTTGCGAAAGCAATTCGCTGGAAACCATAAACAAGTCTAACCCAAACAGTTCTATCCGGCGAACAACTGAGCTGCTTGGGACAGGAGGGGTTTGGCGGATACATCTCTGCCGCCATCGTGAGTGCTCGCTCCCGCACTGGACAGTGTGTATCTTCTCACTACTCATGGAATGGATTTTGAAAATAGAAAGCCCCGCTGTTTTCTCTCTTGATCAAATCAAAACAATCGCCTCGCGCCTCAGCCTCAGGCTCCCGTGCCCGTCACGTTTCCAATTAACAAGTCATAAAGATCGAATTTACAGCGATTTGATGGGTATTTTCGGCCACGTTTCGGAAAATCAATTATAGTCGCCATTGCGGGTGTGTTTATAACACACACGGTCACAGATGTTTTGCATCTTTTCCAATTCGCCATCAACTCTCGCATTGCAGTTCTATTTTGAAAGCCGACAGGCGACTAAATTTAGAAAACACAAACCGCTCTCGGCTTGTGCGTCTCGTTTGTATGTGCTGCGAGCTAGCGGTTCGAGTTTTGATACTCGTATTTTGCTGGCGAAGTGTACTCGTGAACCGTCCCGTGATGATATTTACAGGAGCGCGATCATAATTTGGGTGAATTATTATTTTAAAATTAGTCTGCTGGGGCTGATGATTTAGAGGAATGTCTGATGCTTGTGGTGGCAACATGTGTCAACAACACAGTTTGGGAGTGACAGCGGCGCGGCGGCGTACACCATTCATGACCGATTGAATGGGAAAGTATTCAAAAATGCATAACAATAAATTGAGTGCAGGGGAGAGACGCTTTCCTAAGAATACGGATTTAAATAAATTGAAAAACGAACACGCGGTGGCGTCTGTGGTCCCGTTTCGGAATTCCAATCCTACAAAGGCCTTGGGTGGTTACATTGAGCTGACACAAGATACGGCCTCAGTCGACGAATGCTGAGCTTAATCCACCACCACCTATCACCACCCACAAGTGGCAGAAAAGGTACACGTTCCCGGGGTGTTTGCAATGTTGTTGTCCCGGCACAAGATGAAGAGGCATAGCCTCATATCCGACGTAAGCATTTAATTTACATGTTTGAAATTGGGATTCGGTTGAAAATACGATACACACACCCGCACATGTATTGTATTTTAGGGATAACATGAATTACTTAACCGAGGACTCAATAGAGGACGGGTAGATTACAAAGGACACGTAAACACTCCTTGGTGCGGATTGATTTCTCAGTAGGGGCCATCTCTGCGTGAATGTGCTTGAAAATCTTAATAGCACTTAAAAAGCGTATCCCGTGGAGGGGGTGACAGAGAGAGAGAGAGAGAGAGAGGGTAGTAAGACTTTAAATGCCAAACGAGTACCAGAAGAATGGATAATGAATGAAATACCAGCGAGTGCTTCAGTATATGAAAAATGTCGGGGGTGGGAGTGATACTGGGATTTTAGCTCCTGGACTTGAGGCCTTAGGCGCATTCTTGGAAGTGTTCATTATGTAATCGAGTTGAAATATTATGGGAATAGACATTCATTAATTCTTGGTAGGTTGGTACTTTGAATGGAATTACACGAATTAGTCTGGCTTCAAAGAGAGTTGTATGGGATTTCCATTTCAAAAGGTTGCTATGCATTACTAACCGCCCCCGAAATTCATGCGCGACTGCTTGTATTTACATCGCATAAAATTGGTGTCTAATGCTAAATGATATCACGCTCGAGATAGGAGCTGAGGAAGCGCGATATTTCCCAATTGTTAGCTTCAATCGGCTAGTGGAAATCCGTTCGCAACCGACGCTACTTAGGTTTGTCAAAACAACTGGGGTCAAAACGTCCGACTTGAAGGCCCAGATGCCCTATGGGCCTTCTATGGGTCAAAGGCTTGATAAGTAAGTTTGCAACCCAGGTTAGGTTCATCTCTCCGAAAACCCGAAGACTAACCTGAAATGATTCGGCTTATCGACAATGCTTTGTCTTTTGGAAAATAGCGGAAACGAGTTTGAAGTGAGGAAATGCTGATAGGCGACTCCTCGGCTATTTGATTCCCTTGAATATCTTCAAATCCAGGGTAGGGCAGTACGGGGAATCTGTGCTCTTGCGGGTATGCTCCTGGATAGAAGTATGCCTAAGAATGGTTTTAACGTTGACGACGTGTCTTTACAGAGCCTCTAGTTCGTCTTGGTTACCCACAGAGACATTTCCCTAGGCTTTCAGATGCCTTTTTGAAGGCGATGCTTAGTTTGATCCGCGTCCATTGATGGTAGGCTGAGGTGTCTGAAGGGGTTGGCCTGAGATCAAAGTGGTCCATTGTGCTGCCTATGAGTGAACTGAGCCACTTAGACTTGAGCCCTGAACCACTAGTGGGAAACCAACCCAATCTAAGGATGAGCGAAGTAAGTTTGCAGGTAGTCGTTAAGTAAGCACTCGCTTCACTAAAGCCGTTATGAGCAGATTGATCAATGCAGCGTCTGCACAAGAGATTTGCAATGACGCCTAGTCCCCTGTCATAATCTTCCAAGAGACAGAGTTTTGAATCAACCACTCAGCAGCTAACCACTCAGTAACTGATGTTTACTCTGTTAAAAGAAAGCAGCTGCTCATAGCGATCAGAAATTAAGTATTATAGAGATGCCCAACTTCACAGCTGATTGACCCCTAGCCCATTGACGAATTTGAGATTCTTTTTGACAGTTATTCGCTGAATGACGTAAATTCCGTTCTCTGATCAGTCAAATTGGCTTTAGAAAATTGTACAAAAAATGGTTGTCAAAATTTTTAAGCTGCAAGAGAGGTAGAATTTAGGCGTCTCTATTATACTTAATTTCTGATAGCGATCATCATCACGTCTCAGTCAGGTCATGTTTAAGGTTTGGCTTGTGCTCGTTTGTCAGCCATTTCCTATTAGTTTCGCTGTAGTGAGGTTTCAGGTGACTTAGCAGGCAAAAACTTTTGAAATTAGATAAAATTATGTACGCCATCAAGCTTACTTTGTTCCAGAAATACCACGGTGTGGAAGTAGACAAGCTCTGGTGAGTGACAAAGGTTTAATCCTTTGATGATAAATCCACTGAAAATGTCTCCGTTTGAGACCAACAAGACCACTCTCGGCTTGTGCGTCTCGTTTGTATGTACTGCGAGCTAGCGGTTCAAGTTTTGATACTAGTATTTTGATTGGAGAGGATACAAGATCCTGTGAATAAACTCTCTTCCTCGATTGTGCCATAAAATTGCACCTGAACCGAGTTAGTCAGTGGGCCCCTAGCCTGGATTATGTACTGGAATGTACAAAAAACTACAGAACCACATGAGCATCATAATCATAAAATAAGGGCGACCCTAATCCCAAAGCACATCTCACAAGTGAACTTTCAATCGACACGTGCATTAACTAATCCATCCAATTATAGCGTTACATAATGCCCATGAAATTCTTGTCGTATTCTTAAGCCCATCGAATCCGAACAGATCAAAGTTGCGAATTAAATGAAATGAGTCCATTTGATTTCCTGTGTTCTATTTCGAAGACACCACCGCCTGTTTTAATGCGTGTTTATTGAACCATCCGCAGTAAGTGGGCGATTAATTGGCAGACTACCTGCAGAGGCCGGTGTTAATTCAGTAATATTATCAGCATTTACTGAAATTAACTGTGAACAATTAAATGCGATACCTACCGATGCCTAACAGTCTTATTATAATTGAGGAGTGTTCTCTGTCTCACTCTCGATCCAGATATACACACGCTCCGCCATATGTAGTTAAATTTATTTTTGTATACAATTTGTTCTAAAAAAAAAAAAGATAAACTTTCCAGTGACGATTTACGTGGCCTCTCGGCCCTTTGGGAAAACATCCGTGACTTCGAAATTCAGATTCAAGGCCAAGGGCATCCAATTGTAGTGTGCATGTGTATTCTGTACATGATGTAACCAAATTGGTCTACAACCCACTTGCAATTATTTATAGACTGATATAATAATGCATGCACCCTGGGATTAAGCAGATGAACTTGCAAACATTCGCTCTGGAAGTCATAACTGAATATTGGGTCATCCGTGGTTCGCATTAAAATTCCCTGTTCTCTGTTTAAACATGTTAAATCGAAAGAGACTGTCTCTGTTACAGATGTGTTATGGCCCGAAATGCATCGAAATACATTGTCTGCCATCGGTGAAAACGTTGCAGATTTCTTGTGCTTGGTTGCTTGGCTTACGGACTAGCAACTCAGTCAAAAGTTAAAGCCAGCTGAGAGTGCGTAGAACACACGCCGATTGAGTGTCTGACAATCACTGGTTGGATAACTAATTTTCGAGCAATAATGGCGCCAGCAGTGACTTTCATATTCCACTCCGGGGAAACGCTAACAAACACGATTCCCCAAATATGGGGAATATATGAAAATAACAATGAAACCGTCGAAAAAGCATTCCACCGCTGTATGGCAAGTTCATAGTCTGGCCTCTATAAGTGTACGCGCCATTGCGATGACTTTTATAGTAGCTTTCGTGAATAGTGACGGGTCAAACTAAGAACTGCCCACACACCATGTCCGTTGTCCTAGGCCTGGGAAACCGTAGTCAACCAAACCTTAAAGACGCCTTCTATGACTAGGGCTTGAACTGAAAGAGATCTAAAGGACGCTCTCGTAGCTTGCATATCTCCAGCGGGTTTCCTGACTAAATAGTTGGACGGACTAAGTGTATTCTCAAGCGAGTAGTATTCCAACTTCGCCGTCAGTTCTCATCGCTCAAGCCACTATAAATCGAAGATGTGAATGGGAAAGACATGGGGAGCCTCACACAACACGGTCCGCTTCAAATTCACTGAACAATTTCCAGCACAGCAAGTTACTTTCGTTTTGGCGATGGGAGCTGACTGCTAAGATCGTATGATGTTTACTCATTGGATTTCTTTTTGTGGGACTTTGCAAAGAACATGTCAATGCACATAACCCGCTTTGAAATCGACTAATTGTCGAGTCATTTGCCCGAGTTATTGCCCGATATGCGTCGAAAAGTCAACGGAAGTGACCTTGTCCTGCAAGAACGCCCGTGGTGGGCATTTGTCCGACGTCCACTCCATTTATAGCGACGCGATCCGCACAGTGTATCGAAATACAGATTTGATCGTAGTCTCCGCCATAAGTGTGTTTGATATGAACTCATTTTCGAACGACCCTGTACTCATAAATTTATTTATTTTTTCAAATGTTCATGGCAACATAATATCGAAGGCTTGCTGTTGACATCAATTAGCATGAAATCCGGAACGCCTGTTAAATTTCTAGAATCCAACATGAATGAACTTTACTTTAAGTACCCAGTTTCCTGCATACGAACAAAGGTACCTACAAAAAATTAAATAAAAAGCAGACAAATGTAAGAGATATAATTAATAGCCTCTACCCACGTCCAATGTGTAAGAGTGTCTTCTTTATTCGTACGCACTTTGTTCGCATCGCCAATATCTGTCTTACAGACAAAGGAACACAACTAGTTCTCATCATTCACACTAAGGCGAAATAAATCACTTTGCATCTGCAGAGTTCTCACTTCCTGCTTTTAAACTGTCGCCTTCGTGTCTTCGGCGGTATCGCGGCGCAGAGCACGTCTCTTTATTAAATCAATTTTATTTATAATGAAGAGAACGAAAGCGCTTCGCTACGAGAACGTTGCTTTTAGAAATTAAATCATCACCTTCTCTGCACTTCGAATGAATTGTAAGAAAAAAATAGATTTTTTCCGTTGAAAAATGGACAAAGGCGTTAATGTAATAAATCGTCTGTGACAATTTTGAGAATCGTGAAACTTGAATGAGCAAAAGTGACATATCATCGTTTTAATGGTCGCGGGATATTTAATCAAAAGTTACTCATAATAAACAGTCGCTGTTTGTGGACGGATTCATACATTCTGCTGTAGACTTGTGCACATCTGCTGTCTCTTGTTTTATGAGCAAATGTTAAGGTCAAGTACTTTTTCGTGTCATTTGTTTTTAGTGGGTCTTATTTGTTTGTTCGTGATGCGGTGGACGAACATGCACTTAAATTAGTGTCTGATTTCTTGTCGCAGACTGTAGTTCTCGGGTGAAGTCAATTCGGACCCCTTTCAGGCATTTGTGTGAAGTGAAGTGAAAGAGCTAGAGTCAGGATGGTCCTGTTGGTTGAAATTCTCGTCCTTCCCGACAGTTCCGCCACACATGGAGACTTTCAAAAACCATTTCAGTCAAAACTTAATTATTAATGAATTCTCAGCCCACTAGAAATTAGACCCCTTTGGAGACCCTCTTTGCTCGCAAGAAGCCGTTTGTGAACAACTCGAACAATTTGGTCCATATTAGCGTGGCTTCAGCCCAGGGAAGTCCACAATAGACCAGATCTTCACATTACTCCAGATAGTGAAAAAAGTGACAGGCTAAATTCCACCATGACCAGTTTCGTCATACCTGCCAAACTCCTTAGGTTGTGCAAGAGGACGATGGAGAATTCCCCGTTTCCTGTCAACGTCGCTAAAGAAAACCCGAAGACCTTCAATTTCACAAATTTGTGTAGGCTTTCGGGTGACTTCTTCCACACCGTGTAGAGATGAAATGCAAAATAACTCTAATCACTGTTTCTAGGGGCTCAAGAGGCAACTGCGTAATTGAGCACTATCTTGAAGGCCTTGTGTAAACAGATCATCTTAGTCCTGTTGTACTGCGCAGCAAGGTCTCTTTGAGAAAAAGTTCTGCTTGCGATCTTTTGTTCTGCTCGCGTTGATGGCGTCTGGAGCAGAAATTCATCTACAAATTGGTCAAGCGTCTACGGAGAAAACGCCGTAGGTGACTGGGGTCGTGTAGAGCGCAGGGACTGGCTTAAGGAGTATTCGATTTCGAATTTGAGGGACCGTACCACAGAGGATAAGGTAACACATACAAGTGGGGAAGGACTTCAAACAACATGGTGAGCGGGATTGGAATCTGGTAATTCGGTGCAGTGGGTTGTTGGTTGAGCTCCACGACCACCCTGCACAGTAGCGTCAGACGAGGAAGAGGAAGAAGGTGTGCATTCATTTATTAATTTAATAATTTATAATTTTAATCAACGTTAATTAATGATCGTTTTTAATAAGCATGTTAATTAATCAGTTGATGAATAATGAGTACATAGAGCAATTTTGAAACGTTAGAAGGAAAGTTTGCAGTTGGTACTGAGCAGTTGAGTATAATCTATCGGTCACCGTAATCCACTGCTGCCAAGGTAGCCAAACCCTTTCCGTTTTGCTTTTTACCTGCAATTACCGAACGTAAGCGAAGAAATATCTCAGCTCCGCAAGCTAAACTGATTCTTCTACATTGCTGGCGGATAACAAGTTTTCATTGGAATGAAAAATATCTCATGACGTTAAGAAGCGAGATCTTAAAGGTTTGATCAGAGACAGGATCTGAGACAGACAAGGGCAGCGATCTAGCTTCAAGTTTCTTAAAATGTGAGAAAGTAATCATAGGCTGAAGTAAGTTGAAAATAAAATCGGCTGCTTTGTGTGCAGTTGCCTTGCCATAGTTTTCAGGAATCCATAGACCGATGGAGATAGAATCAGAAAAGTGCGTAAATGAAGGAAGCGGGCGCAAACAATGTTTATGAACAAATTTAGTGAAATTATCTTTCGAATAAACTATCTGTCGCAAATCAATAAAATTTACCACATGCGAAGAATTTCTTGAAGTTAAGAAAGCACACTTCTATTTCCGAAGTATACAAAGTATTTTAAATACGAAAACTGCACAGAAAATAGCTCATCAAAATTTCTAACTTCAGCTCAACTTCCAAAAAGTCGGGCCTAATGACCGTAGCTTATTTATAAAATTAAAAGCCGGCCACTTCATATATAGAAGCTATGAAGCATGGCAGCCAGACTGGCGGAAACACAGAAATTATAAAGTTTCAATTTTTAGATTACTGAACTTCAAAAAGAAAGATTTGATTTGTAGTTCACATTGGGGAATGGTGGCCTTACTAGGCAAGATCGGTTGACCCTTAAGTTACCAAACAGTTCAATCAAGCATTGATACAAAAGTGAAGAGAAGCTTCTACAAATCAAAAATAATTAAAAAAAAGCACTCGAGATATGCGCCCTATTGTCCTCTCACGAATGGGGGCACCTACATTTCCAGGCCAACACCAAACGGCGAATCTGAGAAACTTCAGGCAGTTCGTGACTCGAAAGGCGTGAGCCGAGAACACGATCAAAATATCTGGATGACCAGATAATATTTGTTTCTACTTGACTTTTGTCTGCACATTTGTACCATAGGCTTGTGCCAAGACTTCAAAAGACTTCAAAAGACTTGAAAAGACTTCATAAAAACAGAAGACATCTGGATGTAGAACAAAGCAGTTCACAGCACGCGTACGACTTTCAATTGCATTGCCGCGACTAGATAAAACCCGCTATTAAAGCAAGCGAAAACCCATTCACGCGAAACATACCTTAATGTAGTGCTTAGAGAAACTTCTGCAAATTCTCTTATAGAACGGCGCCATGGCTGTTTCTACTTGACTTTTGTCTGCACATTTGTACCATAGGCTTGTGCCAAGACTTCAAAAGACTTGAAAAGACTTCATAAAAACAGAAGACATCTGGATGTAGAACAAAGCAGTTCACAGCACGCGTACGACTTTCAATTGCATTGCCGCGACTAGATAAAACCCGCTATTAAAGCAAGCGAAAACCCATTCACGCGAAACATACCTTAATGTAGTGCTTAGAGAAACTTCTGCAAATTCTCTTATAGAACGGCGCCATGGCTTGCTGTTTTTTCAATTTATATTCTCTTTTTTGCGCGAAGTAAACAAAAGGCTTTAAGTCAATTTGTTTAGTTTTGCAACACACACTTCTTCGCACTCTCCGGGTATTTCGTTCAGTTCACTGGTATTTGAGCAGTACAGATCACATAGTTTCGAAACGCAGAAGATGCTCGTAAAGTGCTTAATTATCAAACTTAATCACACCAGACCGATCGTACTTCAAAGAACAACACAGACACTCTGCCCCGCCACGCAGACAAAATTTGATGCGAAACAGAAAACAACTTGTACGATCGATGTAAACGATTGATGGCGCACTCATAAGACACTTAAACGATCACTGTTTTGAGACTGTGTCAATATTTTGAAACGAAAATTCAAAAATCAGTAAAATCTGTTGAATGTGGCAAAATTGAAGGAACACAAAATCAAAAGAAAATATTCTATCTCGTTCTACGTACTTGCTGAACGACTATAGTTGCTCGCGGTTGCGTACAGACTGCCGCTTCCATGGGATTGGCAGTCACATTTATAGGACCTCCACCGCCGGCGTTTTGTGATAATCTCTGGCAGTCGTCCAAATTGTCGTGCTGCTGGTGTAGATACTGTATCTGCTCCTTGTCAGGTAGTTGTTGGTAGCTACAGTTGGCGTGAGCGTTGTGGGCCGCCGATGATTTGGAGTGCATTTTTGATGCTTCCGAGAAGAAGTCCACTCTTAGATCCGGCAAGGGTGGAGTGCCGCGCATTGACCCGGTTGGACTGTTGGCTGCGGCTATGTTTTGTGGGGAAGAACATCGGTTGTTGTTGTTGTTAATGATGTTGCTACTGGTGTTGATGCTGCCGTAAATATTGGCGTTGGACCCATGGTACTGTTGTTCGCCGGTGGCGGACGGTTTCGGGGGAATCTGGTCGAATTTTGAGGCGATCTGCTCGAATCGATTGAGTTCGGCGTGTGATTTTGGAGATGTGCTGGCGGCAGTTGGCATTTGGTCACCGCCACCAGTGGATGGCTTCGGATAGAATGCGTCTGAAAGGTGATCGTGGTGCTTGGTGTGCACTAGGTCTGGACGATTTCGTTTTGAGCTTTTGCGTTCGTGTGTGTGAAATGTCTCCTGCTGGGAGAGGAGGGTGTACTGCTGGAAGATGTCGTTACTCTTGGCGGAGCAAGCGTTGAGGATCGCCTTGGACGGTGACACGTACATTGGCCTGCGTTCGTAGACGGATGGGTCGTGGTCCTCGCTATCTGTGGAGCTTGTTGTTGAGCTTGAATCGTTCGGATCCTCGTCAACCGCGAAGCATTCCCGTTGGATTCGCTCGTAGTCCAAGGCCTCCCGGTCGAACGGAAACATGGTGAGATCTTTTCGATCGCTGCTCGAGGACGATGACGAGGAGTACTTTCGATTGGTCTGCTGCTGCTGCTGCTGCAAGTGGAGGTGATGGGTACCGCTGGACGGCGATAGTTGCTGTTGCTTGGTGAAGAATTTCTCCTTGGACGTTACGGCTGGAGCGGAGTTGATTTGGCGACGCTCCTTCTTGGGGCTAGTTTTGATGTTCCCTGTGTAGCGGCTGGCGGACTTTGTGCGATATTTTGTATCTCGCTTCTGCTTCTTGACGTCGTCCTCATTGGCGTAATCCAGATCGTAGGTGATCTCGTCCTCGATGCAGCGATTATTGCGATTTGGAGTCTGGTTGAAGGGCTCTTCGTTCCGCTTGTACATCTTGTATTTACTCGGCGACGTTTCTCTGATAGATCGACGTTTCTCCTTGTCGTTCGCTGACGACTCCCATCTCCGACTGTTGTAGCTCTTCGATGAGTTCTCCCGCCGACAACTGCTATCGTTGTCTCTTCTCTGGGCGTCGTGCGTCGATTGACGGCGTTGCTGGTCCAAGTACACGTCGGCCTCCTTGAAGGTGAACAGTGTTTTGTTCTTCTCCGTTGTGCGAACGCTCTTCGGCGACGTTGGCGGATCGAATGGAAAGTGAATAGATGTGTTACTGGATATTGGGGCTGTTCGAGGAATCTTCTGCGCCAGCAACGGCGTACTCGCAGTAGGCTCAACCTGGATCGACAGGGATGATTCTTGGCTCTGAAAGAGAAACCTGCCTTTAGTCAATCCAGTGAAGTGAAAACTCAAAAATACAGAAATACCTCGGTGCTTTCTTGAGGGTTTACATCGGGCCGGGAATACATTGAACTAGTTAGTTCCATCTCAGTGACATCATGCTCAGAGTCGCCCGCATGGATAGCAGTCAGAAGGGGTTCCTCTATGGAGCTAAAAATAGGCTCACTTTGTCCAGATGTATCGCCTGTGGCAAAAGAAAATCACAAAAGCACAAAAAAACACATACAGCCATGATGTATAGGAGCGTCTATTGAAAACGAAAACAGTTGAATTAGCATAACAACAAGGATACACATCTCTCCCGTCTCTGTGGGTGTGTGTGTATGTGTGTGTGGATGGTGCTACATAGAGAGAGAGAGCGAGGGGAACCATATTTAGATGTCTCCATCTTCCAAGAGCTAGGATAATCATATCAGGGGGCACACATTGTTCGCAAGCAATTTCAATTCGGATGGAAATTTATTACTCGTATGCTACGGGAAATTTATTCGGGAGGGATTTTCATAGAGTTTCTTGTTTTGTGTGTATGTGTGGTGGGGTGAGGAGTTTACGCATGGTTTAAGGAAAAGAAATTAGATTCTGATTGAAGTGCTATAGAGTCGATAATGCGCAACGGTGTAGAAAGATCTGTTTAGGTAGCATTTGTTATGAATTTTCCATGCGATTCTTTGTGATGTGTATATATTTTTAAATGATAGCTCAAGTTCACTTGGACGGGTGGGCGTGTATGTCGCACACGATGTGTAGCCTCCAAGGAGGTTGCCTGATTTCTTTCGAGCTGTTACCCAGGCTCAATCTAAGCATACAGCTTCGATTTCAAAGGCACGACTTTGGTCATTAAGGAGTCATGGGAACCTTCATCCAGTTGCGGGACGTAGAGGAACTTTTTAAGGAAGTAAGCTTATTTGTCTGTGTGTGTGGGATGGGAGAAACTTTGAGAAACGAAATGAATTTGCCTTTTTTATTCAAATAATCCTATAGACACTCGAATTTAGAATTGCAGTTTTCCAGGTGGGTGATGTTGGAGAACGCAAATCGCTAACGTTTATTTTTGTGCAATGAGTAAGTGACTTCAAAGAAGACGCTCATTTCGTGGATTATTTATGACTGACACTTTTGCGGGCTGAAGCATCTGATGATGATGATGAGCACCACAAAATAAATCAACTCTTTGACATAATAAAACTCAGAGTCAAAATGTAGTGCTGTGACGCGGTCAATCACATGAGAAAAAAGCTCAAAGGTCTGCTGGTGTCAACGTCAAAGTCTGTATAAGGCTAACTCTTCGATGAATGTACCGGGTCATCGAGTTTGTGGTCCGAACAACAAAATCACACGTGCCAGACCAAACTGTCACTAAGACTGCACGTCAGTTAAAGGTGTTTTAATCGATTCTTTATAAAACGACTGGATGGCAGAGTTTGTTAGGTGAATGTCCTTGGTTAGTGGGGTCTCGGTTCGAATCCCAGTTAATGCGCTTTTATCTGGTTTTTAATCTGGTCCAGTTTTTCACTGGAGTGGTCAATCAGTGGTTGTAGTCTGACTGTGGGCATCACAATAGACCAACAATGGCCTAAATGTTTCAATTTCAGCCCCCTACCTACAATTTAAGGTTTGCCATTTAATTAATCTGAATATGTGGTTGAACAATCGTTAAATGTGCTATATTTGTAAAAAATTTACTCAAAAATTCAGTAGTAGCATTGCATCCACTTTTTGAGGATGACTGTACAAGGACTGTTCGATAAGTTAGTGACCTTGGTGCAAGAACTTAGCTTTGTGAGACACCAAACCAAAATGGACAAATGTGAGTTCCGTGCTTTAATAGAGCAGAAGAGAGACGACTCTTTTCGCATTATTGTGGACGTGGGTTGGCGTCGATCAGCTGCGTGTTGCTGTCACCGATTAGGCGCTATTCAAGACGAGTTGAAAAGGAAGCGTTGACATGAGATGAGGTTCAGAGATGTGCTGAAGATGCAGGGTTACGTCGAGGACGAAATAGGAACTAACGGCAGGATTAGCGAATCCCACGGCCCAAGGGGAAAGTCTACAATACCCAGTCAGTTCGGTGAGAAACCGTCAACCTTAAAGTCTGCTGCTGAGGCCGTAGAACTCCGCAGTCCCGCGCCGGATAGCTGTTTGGTGGGTGGTGACATTTGCAACGAGAATTGGAAGGCGGTGCCCTCGCAACTACGCGTGATCCACTCACACTCACCGAATGAGGGGTTCGTGCGAGTAGTTCGCAAGCACGAAATACTGAAGAAATGGCCAACATAATCCACGATATCAAATGACTTGAATCCGGCATGACAAAATTATCGGCAAGGTGGGTGTGCTGACGATGAACCAAAGAACGGATTCGAGTGCAAATTGAAAACAGAAAAAAATCAATTCAAGCACAATTTATGTTAATTTGTTGATGATCCTGGATCTACTGCACTCCAGAAATGAAGGGACACCCAAACGAGTGTACTCCTGCAGGAGAACATGCACCAAAAAAGGCGAAAACGGGGCAAGGAATGTATATTTCTTTTTCGAAAGGTTTGAATTTTAAGAAAAAAATTCATTCAATTTCAAAGTCGCTGACTTGTCAAACGGACCTCCTGGTGTGCTTTTTGGTCTGGTGGTGCCGTTGGTGCAGACCTGTTTCTGGGTACCTTCGAAAGAAAATTTTCACGTCAGATGTATGGGCTCGTCTGCATGAAAGGTGAATATAGGAGAAGACATAACCCCGCACTCTAGGAGCTGTACCAAAATTTGAATGTAGGCCGGAAGGCAAAAATAAGTTGAATTGCACTGGCTTTGCCATATCAAGCGCTGGGACACCAGTGAAGAGCTTCTAGGAATCCGATCCTGATTCTGCAAGGGGAGGAAGTTCGGTAACTTCCGGTATAGAGACCAAGATATCGTCTTGAGGAGTGGAAGCATCAAAGTCGAGGACCGTCAGCAATGTAGGGGCGCAGTATAGCCGAAGCTCAGTCCCTCCATGGGTCTCTGACCTGATAAGAAACTACGTCTTGGCTGCATACGCCTCCCAAAATGGGGAATGTGTAACCATTTCCGTAAACTCTCACTTGTACACATTTTTGTCATGGGATTCCAATTTGTGGGGATGCAGAAAAGTTGTGCCTCTGACTACAATCCTCACACTTTTGAAGCTTTGAAAACTAATGTTCGTTAAGTCATGGCCAAGTTTTCGCCCGATATTTGTCGAAAAGTCATCGAAAGTTCGCTACAAACTTCTGAAGTGTGACTACCGAAGTTCAGTCAGGGAAAAGGGAATGTTCTTGGAATGGTTGATTTTCTGTCCATGGTGCCCACTTGAAACTTATTTTATCGTATATTTCACAGCAAGCTCTTCATTTCATCATTTTATTTTCGGGAATTCAATTCGCTTGAAGTTTAAGAGAATCTCGAGATGTCATAAAGCTGACCTTCAACCTTTAAAACATTGTGATATCAGTTCAGTTCTTCGCGTTGAAAAAACAAGAAAAAAAAAACTGACAAATAGTAACGAACAATAAATCTTCAACTTCAAGCAAAACAATGCTTTTCATTCAACTTCACGCCGCCTATTTCAACACCATCAATCGCTGTCCATCGCTTATACCACAAACTGCACCACATAAAGTCAATTACGGTCATGTCCTCGCTTGTAATTTCTTCGCAAACAAATTTACTTCCCCAAGAGACCTATGCACACAGTAAAGACGAGTAGCCCCCAAACACAGTGTCCTGCATAATTGAGGCCAACTCTACAAATCAAAAAGGGACCAAGGGAGTGGGCAAAGAGAAAAAGCAAGGCAGATAAAAAAAAATAAAATAACCAAAAAGAAAGAAGAGACATTTCCCCGATGAACCATACTGTCGTAGGTATGGTGTGCGCTTCGGAGCGAATTCCTTCCGGCGCCATTTACAAGAATGGACTCTTAACTAAGGGAATACAAAAGAAAAACAAAAAAAAAAACATTCGCTCGTCTGAATATATTTTCTATAAGGTTCCCATCATTCGAGCAAACTTTTAAGGGTACGTACATAGATGCAAACTACATAATTGCCCGCACGCAATACATGTGCTTAATTACCCACTGCGGATCAGCGGATCAGTGTGGCAATGCAAGGAGGGTGAAACGTACACGCACACTGACTGACTGGGGGGATTACTGAGAGTATAGAAAACCGAACTTACACTTTTCGCCACAATTCGTCTTACCCATGTCCAGAGAATCGCATGTCTCCGAGGTGTCTGTTGCAGCAACACTGGTCACAAGGGTGGAAGCGGAGTCTGTGGATGTGTTTATATTGGTGTCGGTCATCGATGCTGATGATCCCATTATAACAACCTGTAATGACAAACGTACGTTTTCGGTTATTCTTAGTGTGTAGTGATGGAGTCTTTTGGGTACAAAATTACATAACCTAATCGTGCATGAGTGGCGATTATTTCTGTTGGTGTAAGCTCAAGGCGTTTGCGGTCTTGGAACTTATTTGTATAATTGTGGATCAGTCAGAAGCTGGTGAGCAGAAGAAGATCGAACCAGGTCATCCGCGAATTGAAGCCCATCTCTTATTTCTCTCTTGGCAACTATTTTTAAGTGTATTCTGACTCGCCCAACTTTAGCTTTAATCACTCTAGTGGATATATATCAAATTTTTAACTCCTTAAGGTGAACAATTTGGACTGAAGATGTGTACCATATAAAACATGTTTGCTATCTTACCACTCTCAGCTATATTTTGACTAATAAATTCCTAAACATAATCCTAATAATATATAAAAAATAAATATACATTTATTTTTTAGGGTTCCGTACCGTAACAGTACCAATTCCACTCTTAATCCTGAAACACTTTCAGATGTGCAGTTGCCGTCGTCTTTCAACTCAAGTAATAAAAGGGCAATGTACGAAATACTACGTCCTGCTCCTTTATGACAACAAACACCATGTATCGTGTATTAACAAACGACTTCGTACACGCTCTCTAACCTGCAGAGGTAACGTTAGGAGTATCGTTTGAATTTTTGGCAAGACATCAACAAACATGAACCAACCAGCCTGGAAGTGGAGGAATCTTGATCGACCAGGACGAGCTTGGGTTATGAGGTAAATCGAAATTTTGTTAGTCTGAAATTGAGAAATGTCAAATGAAATGCAGAAAAAAACTTGACGTTTATGTGTGGTTCACATTCAACATCGGCCCTCAAAATTTAACCACCCTTTACATACACGGAGTTCTAATCCAACTCAAACTTATAAAGTATAAATATTTATAACGTGTCTGTCTGGTTATAGTGGGGTAAGCGGATATCTGCGCGGACACCTAGGCTACGACGAAGTTCCTGGAAAATCTCATTTTCCATTCAACGACTTCAGTTTACTGTCGGCTGCCTAAAACAACAAGTGACGATTCCACGAAAAATATTATAAAAAGTAATACTTACATAAGTATTACATAAGTTAAAACTTAAATAAATTGAATTATGCGATTCGTAATTTTTGTAACAGAATGGATAACTCGATGATCCGAGACAGACCAGGACCTAGCTTCTACCACAACTAATTAGCTACATATGAAGTAGTTCTACTACATTTCCGAACAATTTCCTAATGTTAATACCCTACTACCTGAACTGGTGGATCTACTTCCTTTGTTTTTACTGACCACTTTCTGCACTACTCTGCCTAAGATAATGAAGAGGACAGTAACGGAAATACACAACTTATGGCTGAACAGCTAGGCGACTCTAAATGGTATGGTATTGTTTTACGTTACATCCCGAAATGCCGTGAACCATGGATATGAATCTGAGGATGTTTGATTTCATGAAGTAGCGCTTGTTATTCGATCCAATTTGGTAACGCCACGATATTCGGTGGGATCCAATTCCCTTAATAACGTTGACTTTTGTCAAATGGGTATATTTTTGCCTTTGGTTAGGTTTATGCTGGACCCGTAGTTAAGCTATTTTTAGGAACTAACAATGTCCAGGTGAATTTAAAAATAATACTCTGGAATTTTTAAATAACTCTTTCCAAAGAAGTTCTCAAGGGATTTTATTTTTAAGACAACTTAAATCTTTTCTGTCCAAAAAATCTCCCTTCCTCAAACAATGTGAATATTGCAAGGTTGGTGAAAGGTTTTCCACAAATTACAGCGATTTAAAAATTACGCAAACGATTTAAATATTACTCGCCGTCTCCACTGTACATGAACCATGCCGGGTTCATGAACATGATGTGAAAAAATCTAGTGGAGACACAAAAACCCATGTCCAAACCTACATCGTGTCGGAGAGTCTCGATTTTACGACATGGCATGAGCTCTGTTCAAAAGTTGGACTTGAGTTTTGACGTTTTCCTATATGTGCGGGATTTTGTTGGAATGGAATGTAGTGGTAAATATTGAGAGCAAGAGTAGACGTGTTAGTGAGTATCATTTTTTGACATTATTCTTAATGAGATCCACTTCGTTGATTGGTGGTTGGTTGCCCGACTCCTGATGTTGACTCTCTCGCAGACAACGCTGAAGTGAAGCGACATGGCATATTTTGCCCGCGACAGATGGCTGTTCAGCTTATGGATGCGATATTGGGCAGAAATATGTCCAGTGGAACTGAACAATGTTAACCATCGTAAAACCGCAATTCCACTGAACTTTATTGACTTATGACTTTATACGTTTAATTAAATTTAGGAACCACAAAACAAATGAAATTTTCAATTGTCATGTCTCATTCACAGCAGACCATTTATTCACAATCGTCATACATTTTATCAAATGAGTTACACAATACCGAACCTTTTTTCGATTGACAAATTTATCAATCTTCAATTGATTGATAATTGACACTTGCAATAGGTGCAAATTGGTGTAAGCGTTTGTTCGCACATCCCCTTTTACCACGAGTCCAGTGAGTAACAACCCATGGGTCAATGACTGCTTTTTTCAGTAAATTTCCGCCATATTGGCTCGATAGAACTTTTATGAAATTTTTTGAGTTCCTCTTGATCTTTTATTTATTTTTTGCTAAATGCCGTCAAGGGGATTAGAAGAGCAGCAACTTCTTTGTATAATAAGTTAACAAGCAGTCTACATGTCAAATAAAAAAATTCATCGGCTAAATTGATTACAGACTACTTGCTGAAAGCAGACACAAAAGAGCAAACGTCCTCTCTTCTAAGGATTCGCTCTAATTTTGGACACATTCTACCCCACACTAGAACACAGTGGCCTCGTGCATATTAAAAGCCCTCTCCTGTAAGCACACTGAGACGTGTCCTAGGAATATTGCAAAAAACAACTGCTGAACTCAGTCCAGTCCTAGTAGGAGTATTTAAAATTCATTCATGTACATGCATCGAAAGAAATTAATCCCTTTTCGCTTACCTTTGGTACGTTTGATGATGTCGGCGGTGTTCCTGGCGCACTGACATTCCCAGCCATTGATGTTGCTATTGAATTCGATTGGGCGGAGGCGGTGGTACGATTCGAGGCAGTTGATGTGGCGGACGCATTTGTGCTACTGCCACACGGCATGGTCGAGTTGAACTTTGTTTTGGCACTACGCCCACTTTTGAAGTACAATCGTCGGAGTGCTGTTGCCGAGGCAGAGGAACTAGCGAAACCATCAGTATCCGATCCACTTGAGTTACCTGGACTTGGAGGTCGTCCCATGGTAAGGGCCATCATTGCAGTGCCCTTAGAGCGTCCAGTTGTTGGTTGATGTACTGTAGCCGTTGTAGTGGTTCTGGTTGTGACGACTGATGCACCCTGCGTGGCATGTGTTACAGATACTGTCATCACAGCGGAGGATTGAATGCCTGAAAAAGACAACATTTGATGTGCGTATCAATGGATTGAGTCCAGTTGAATGGGTTTTCCTTGTGTCAATTATTGTGTTAAGTACTTTTCACCAATTGCTGGTGGATATTGATTTTGAGTGAAGGCTCAAACGAAGCTCGTAGTTATGGATTCGATTAATAAGACATCAAGTGCTTTCACTTGGAAACATGTTGTTAAAGCTCAAGGAGTGATACACAAGCTGAAGGGGCATGGAAAATGCAACTTATTAGCATCAGAGTTTTCGTAGGACGACGACGACCAGACAAGAGGTAATGACATTTTTTATCAGGGAAATCGCACTTGTGTCTCGTCACTGTGAGGAGAATACGCCTGGCACTGCCAACCCTACTGGGACTTCAAGGCACCAAGGACCTGAGATTAAAAATAATAATATAATTTTATTTATGTTGGCTTCAACGAGATTCAAAAGGTAACTACAATGACGTGGTGACAGCATCCGCATGATAATTAAATGACGTACCATCTTCTGCTTTCAAAAGTTTGGTCACGAAAATGGCATGATTTTTGATCGCAAGTTGAGAAGGAACCCGGGGAGAAAGTCCTAAGGGAAGCGAAGGGGTTTCAGTTCGCAACAAGGAGTTGCATTCAAACGAAGAGAGAAGAAGATATCTCAGACAATTGTGAGGTTTCTAGTTTGCTTTCTAGTCTTCCTTCACAAGAAGCCGAAGTAGGATACGGTTGACGACCAGGTCTACTATGCCTCTTGAATAATATTTATACACTCTTAACTCTGTGCCGCGTAGGTCTGCAGAGCGAACAGTGGCAAACCGCAAGGTGGTGCAGTCTCTCCTCTTCTTTAAAATGCTGCATAAGATGAATATAAGAATGTGAAGCATGCAATGTTACTGCTTATGCGGAAGATGAGAAATCTGGAAAATCGGGGTGAGTTGGTTAAACCGCATGGCCAATCCACACACAACCGGAAATAAAACTTTTCACCAGGGTGTGTGGGGGTGGAGGTACGATGCTACCTCTGATTCAATAGTCAACATTTCAAGGTTTCATCATTGACATCATGAATAGATTAAAATGGCAGCTCAATATCCAGGAGCGGGAAGAAGAAAACCCTCATGGTCCTATAGTGTGAAAAAAAGTTCAGCACATGTTAAATAGATTGCACTTTCTACACACTTTGATTGTGCGACGCACTCTAATGAACGGAGTCACAGTGAGCTGTACATTGTTAATGGGGTTAAGTACAATAACTCCAACCGAGAGAAAGGGTTAGCGTGGATGAGCAC
Source organism: Eristalis tenax (assembly GCA_905231855.2). NCBI lineage: Eukaryota > Metazoa > Arthropoda > Insecta > Diptera > Syrphidae > Eristalis > Eristalis tenax. The sequence continues at coordinate 25,939,540 of HG993127.1, forward strand.
ATCCTTCTTCACACACTACCGTTGGATGTGGTCAGAAGCCAGGTAGCAGCCAGCACAGCGCTTAAATTCGAGACACTCTCTGTCAAGTTCAGCTTCCTTCCTAACCACTCCGACCACTTAATACGACTCAACAAACATTCCTTCAAGATTGGACTGGTACTCCGACTCCAGACGCCGGATGGTCGTGTTTCCCCCTACGATCTAAATATGGGTTCACCGCTACACCTCCCTAAACGTTGTTGCATTTGTAAGTCAGAAAATCTCGACTTTCTCTGGAGTATGTACTCGATTTCTGTATTCAATCTGAAGTGTTGTACGGTGTCACTTCACTTCTAATTTTTCAGTCATAATGAAGACGAAAAATGTATCTAATGGGGAATCGTTTGAAACAGACCTACTTTCCAACAAATAATTCACCCCTCCCGCTAAACAACAATGAAGCACTTCAATCGGTTCTTGCTTTAGAAATAAACCATTTTCCATGATGTCAGCAAATGTTCAAAGGTGATCAATGCGGAGGGAGTTCATTCCTCAAAGGACTCGGAAATAACCGTATTGCTCCCACAATGGGATGAGCAAGGCGATTGTGTCCCTTGCCATATAAGAAATCTCAAAAGAGAAAAACATAAATCACATGACAGTACCACGCGTTTGCACCCTCGCCAAAGTAAATACTCAGAAAATGTCTTGGAAATATTATTTTTTTTTAATTAAGCATATCATTCAAACTGCATACTTCCAATCAATTGGTTCCAAGAAATGAGAGTCTGTGAAATATTTCAAAGATCAAAGATTAATTTTCTCCTGAATCCGTAAGAGATTCAAATTATTTTTCATTGGACATGTCAAGTGAATGTCAGCTAACGCTAACAGAAATGTGTGATGGTGTACCCACATATACCGGGGAGAATAACGACAATTCTGCATGTCCCACCGCAATAATAATCATCACACAACTTGTAATTTAATACCGCCAGCGCAACACAATCCATTGTAATTTTTCTTCATAATAGGCGCTCTTTGTCAAGCATTTCCATGACTTAGCGCCCCCTACTATACTTTCACCACTTAAGGCGATACTTTAACGAATATTTAGATCGGAGCAGTGACTGTGCAGTGACTTTCTTGATTGTGCTTCACGGGAGAGGTCTGCTTTTAATGGACAATTCGTGCGTTGTGCGTAAGACAAATGGATTGGATACAATCCACGACGGTCAACAAATGAAATGCGCTATACAATGGCGATTAAGAGAAAAGATTATAAAGGCTTCCTTTGCCACATGACCTACGCCTATGTGTGTATACGTAAAGGGCATTTGAATGAGCAATTGCCGGCACGGAATATTAAATTAAAGTATCGAACACAAGGCAATTCCCTTAGTATTCTCGTCGTCGCCGTGGTTTTATGTCATTGAGGTTGATTTATCCCAAGCAAGCAAACGAGTGGAATGTTGGCTCTCTTAATTGAAAATATTATCTGATCGATGAAGTTGTACAACTGTATATGTAAGTTCGTCTTCTTCTTGTGTGGATGGTGCAACAATCGGTTGTGGACAAATTGCATTGGAAAAGGTTTGGTACAAGTGGCAGGCCAGTTTGCCAGTATAGTTGTATTGTGGCACTAGCTGATGGGCGCTGATACTGGACGCTGATGAAACTGTGGAAGCAGATACTGTTCGACTCACGCAAATTGTCATAGAAGCCAAGGCCCAGCAAAAGTCTACGCAAGAAGACTTTAATAAGCTTAAGTACGCACGCATGTACACATATGATACAATGTGACCATAGCTACTACTTCGCTTGGTTTCGTTAAGTTTCGTTAAGTTTCATTAAGTTTCGTTAAGTTTCGTTCAATCAATCCGCACACATATGTAAATGGCGTTCTGCAATTTTGAATGCTCCACAGAAGCATTAAATACATACATTATTATTTATTGAGTCAATTATGGTTGGACTTTGAACGAGTTTTATTCTGATATTTAGTGGGAGCACAGTCTCCAGCGCACTAGACTGTTCAGTCTGGTATACAAACTGAGCGCTTGAAGTAAAGAACAAGTCAAATTTGATTTTTAGTGGAGCCCGTGGGCCTGTCAGGTCCTTTGCGATTGTTTGTTCTGATTATGTGCATTCTCTCTCTCCGTCTCCAGACGAAGAAAATGAAGAGATCGTGATCACTGGCACTTACTTTCACGGCACCAGCACACCGTGTGGAATCAGAGTACAACTTTGCAAAATCAGCAACAGAACACGATTTAATTTCAGATCGCTTAGGAATGAAATTACCCACAAACAATAGCCTCAACGATCTTCCGCACGCGAGAGTGAATAAATTCACAACTCTAATGTTGTCTGCAATAGACCAGCCGAGTGATTCATGTGTTCTTTGCAATTTATGAGCTTGCGAAAATTTTCAAGAACTCTCATGATTAGTTTCGCTCTGGTGATCTTCAGTCTTCATTCGCTCCTCCGCCCATTTTTCACCCAGCAGATATTTTGCTGTCGTGTGGGATTTTAACACATGACGAGTACCAAAGCGTTTTCGCGGATTGACACCCCAATCGCTGATAACTAAAAGATTCGAATTGATGATTTTTCTCTTCATCAGCATCCAATCAGACAAAATATTTACTATAAATCTCCTTAAATCGGCCATATGTTGTGTCCTTGATTACAAACGCCCATACACACCCACGCGCCGTATTCTATTATTTTCTATTTGTGTTGCATGCCTTCTCGCCATGAAATACCAAAGCAACTCACTGGATCGCCCTTCGGGGATTTTCATCAATTTCGTTTGTGTTCGCCCGATCGAAGCGAAGCACAAAAAAAAAAATATACTTTTATTATCCGAAAATAATTCCAAATTCGAAAATAATGCTTCTCCAGAGCCTGCCACAATCATGGCGTACTTTCGCGAAGTCAGAAATAGACGGGCATCAACTTATTAGACACACGCAGCCACTGAAGCATAAACAATCCCGGTCAATTATTTGTTTAGCATTCACATTTCCATAATCAGGATCACACACATCACCCATCGTTTGTCTTCAATGAAGGAGAACTGCTCATTTCGCATGAACAGGCACATTTTCACGAATCAACTCAATTCGCCGTAACTAACACCTTTGATGGGGTGAGTATGCCGCATCGCGCATTTTATCGCCACCCGCCGCGGCCGGATGAGTGTAAGATACACTTTCTCCTCCACGGGAGAAATTGTATTTTTAACCTTTCGTGAGTATCTTACTTAATCAAGTGATTTTACTCCGAAGGTGGATTTGTGAATTTGTGAATTTGTGAATTATAGAGAAATGAGTTCATCACCTCGGGGACTCACCGTCACCGACTACCGTCGCGGGATGTGTTTGGATTTGGTTGGGATTTTGGGGAGTTATTGCGCGCTATGTGTGTACGTAAGTAATGATCCACCTGTTATCACAGCATGCGGATGGATATGAGAAAGTTGTCGAAAGTAAAAAATAAATCGCGTAAACATTCGACGTGTGCAAACAATTTTTCATTTAATTGACCGCAGATTGTACGCGTGTGACGTTCCTGGTGAATAGACTAACGTTCACAGGCAAACGTCTGAATTCGGGTAGCGGGTAAATATCGCCAGGGAGTACGATTTAGGTGGTAATTTATTCAAGAAAAGTCTGCTGCTTGTAAGGGTTCTGCTTTGGTGGTGTTATTGAATTTGACGAAAAAAAGATTTCCATTTCTTGTACAGGTGACTTGATGATGCTGCGTAATGAAGGAACGTGGAGTGCACATTCAGCTTGATTTTCGGTTTTGAGATGTTCAATATACGGTGGGTGGAAATGTGACCGATTTCATTCCGACGGGTGGCTGAGCTGCACGCAATTTTCAGCCATTCACCGAGGACCTAGTTGTTGCTTAGAGATCATTTGATTGAGTCCATGTGATTGAAAGAGCGAGGTTCACATTTATTTGATCAGTGCGTAGATCCAATTAAAAGGTGCTCATTTTATTTGTTGTCTTGATTAAACGTAAAGGCGGCAAGTTGAAACTTCGGAACATTTTGCCACTTTTGCATATGATTTTGGAGCCACAAATGTGACATGTAAAAAGGAAGAGATTCTCAAATTGTTTACGACGTTGAATCTCTTAACCTTGTTTATGATTATTTATATCCTAATAATTCCTCTTACATCCTTGCGTCCATTTTCCGCTTATTTTTAAAAAAGTCGATCTTCGAACTTTTAGCCGGTTCAAGGGTTATAATGTATTCTTTATGTAATTCAATTTTCAGTTTCCAAGGCCAAGTGACATAGGCGCGTTAGCGCAGTCGTTCATTAATAGGCGTTGGTACGCAGTTTATCGAATGTTACGTCAAAGCGGGGCACCCTCAGGTTCACAAACCACAAAAGAACATGCGCAAGTAAAGCATTCTTCAATCCATTTTACAAGAAAAAAATAATGCAATTACTACTGATAAAATCCCTACAAAAAATGAATAACGTACACAAATGAAGGGTGGTTAAATTTTAAGGGCCGATGTTGAATGTGAACCACACATAAACGTCAAGCTTTTTCTGCATTTCATTTGACATTTCTCAATTTCAGACTAACTCAATTTGAACCATGGAAATTTACACAATCGAGCAAAGCGCTAAAGTTATTTAGGCTTATTATGAAAATGGGCGTTCAAATCAAAATGCATATCGTGCACTTCGTGATTTTTTTTCGGTCAATTTAATCGTCTAAATGTGCGTACAATCGGAAAAATCGTGCAAAAATTTGAGCAAACCGGGTCTGTAGATGTGAAAACACCAATGCATGTTTGTACAGCTCGTTGCAGAAAATATTGCTGCTGTTCGCGATAGTGTGGCTGAAGAGCCGTCCACCTCAACTCGTCGTCGTGCCCAACAATTGCACCTCTCACGCTCGTCGTTGATGAACATTATGCATAAAGACTTGCATTTACACGCTAACAAGGTACAATTGACTCAAGAACTAAAGCCTCTTGACCCTTTCAAGTGTCGTCAATGGTCAGAATGGTGGCAAGAAATGGCAATAGTAGATGATCTATTTTCGAAGAAAACCATCCTCAGTGATGAGGCACATTTTCACCTCAGTGGATTCATCAATAAGCGATGTCAATTGGCCGCCAAGATCATGTGATTTGACACAGTTGGATTTTTTTCTTTGGGGTTATTTGAAAGAAACGGTGTACGTCGATAAGCCAGCAACAATTCAAGAGCTAAAGGATGATATAATTCGGCTCATTAACAGCATAGAACCTCAATTATGCTTCAGCATCATCGACAATTTGGACTATCGGATGGAGGTGTGCCGCCGAGGTCGCGGCGACCATTTGGCCGATATTTTGTTCCATACATAATTGAACCATACCAATATTATCATAATAACAAGAAATGGCAATAATTTCCTAAATAATTTGTGTTTCATTCAAAATCAACATCGGACCTTAAAATTTAGTTGCCTCAGACTGCCAAAAAAAAACAAAGCACTAGTCAATTAATGAACATTGTGTCACAACTGTCAATAGCCCGATAATGTTAAAGAAGCTCTACCTAGACATTTGTGCTCGAATTATGTGTCGCAACATCTCGCTACACATTCCCCCGACACAACATTGCGTCTATACATATCATAGTCAATTTTGGTACAAGTTCCCTAGACGGTATCGAACTATTTCTGACTTATTTTTGTGTTTTTGTTTGTTTTAAAATTTAATAAATATAATTCTGTTGAAAAGTGTCTCATTGTTTTATTTGTGTCCCAAATTGGCCAAATGGAGTCGGCATAAAACTGTACGTCCTTTCCACACGTGAAAGAACATTAGCACAAGAAGAACACACACACACAACATGAGTGGTTGTTGAGAAGCAAGCCCTGCTTCTACTTATTACGGACGGTTGGGGGAAACATACGCATTTTGCGACTTAGTTTTATATATAAGATTTTTGTGTATATACCAATGTTCATTTCTGGTCTGCTCTATGGCGTGGAGCCATGGACCATCATGAGTGCAACTGAAGCAGCCTTGGGTCTTTCCATGAGGCAAGTTCTGCGTTAGTGCGTTCTAATCGCTTCTAATTCGCGGTCCTGCTTGCGTCGATCCCATGCAATGGTTCGCCATGCGCACACAAGTGCAAAAGGATCTCAGCCAAATTGGCGTGTCTTATTGAAAGCAGCTGGCTTAAGATCGTGCTAACTAGGATTTGTTAGATGTAGCCTAGGTCATTTCTAGACCTTAGCGCTATCGGAAGGAGAGCAAATGAAGTCAGAGTAATAAATGCCTCACTTTTCACTCATAAAATATACTTGCTTGAGACTGTCTACAGAAGTCGAAGTGGAATCCGTCAAAAGTCCTGTGCAGTGGTTGCGGCCTTGTGCAGGAGTTCGAGGTCCGAGGTATACATTGCAATCTCATTAAAAAACGCAAAATTAGCCAGAATTCCCTTCATTTGTGTGATTTCTTCGCTGAACTGAACACAGTTTTAAGTCGTCCCTTGAAACGACTTTTATTAGGATGGGATGCGATTACTTCTTAGGCTCTCTTTAACAGACACGAACTCAGCTTTAGAGAGCCCCCCATACTGCCCTCGGTCAAGGAACCGATTGTTGTGCCTCGATCTTCTCTATCCTCACCACTTTACGTACGAAAACAAAACCAGAAATAGATCTTAAAGACAGCCGCATGATTGTTTTTTTATTCTCTTATATCATATGTTCCCTTTCACAATACCACTTAATTTAAAATCGTCTCATCAAAGTGATGCTGATGAAAAGAAGAATATTATTCCGTCAGATTCGACGGGACTGAATGTTTTATTTCATACCCTTCATAAAAAAAGCATCATCAAAATAAAAGTTCTGAATAAAAAATTGTCCTAGAAAGCAATATTAAGTCCACCTCGTCAATTGAATGAACTGGAAAAAGTGAATTAAATTTCTGTGCCGACGAATACAGATTATAAACATTTTCCGCCCACTTCTGTGCGCAGCGTCATTTATAAAGCGACCGTCTCTCGTCTCTCCTTTTTGGTCACCCATAATCTGTTGAGTAACAAGGAGGAAGAAAATGTGAACTCAGTTACGTTTGCATATTCAAATTTATGTGAAATTGATTGAAAGACGAAAATGCAAACGTCTTCAAATGGTTTTTAGGCAGACCTCTTTTGTGAACCTAGATGACGGCACCGCCTTATCCCATGACATTGTGGAACATTAGGACAACGGAATATTTTACAACGAGCAACGCACAGGAGGAAGAAGAAGTGAAGTAAAGTCACAAATTTGTAATTTATGGTAATCAGAGTATTTGTTTGTGAGTACAGTGGGTGGGGAGGGAGAAAACTTGGAAGCGGATGTGTATACGAACCTTTGGTCTTACTTCGGGGAGTAGACGGTGGTGCTGGTGTTAATGGAGGCGTTTTGCGTTCGTCGTGGAAGAGAGGGGATCTTGGCTCGAATCGATCGTTCTGCAATGAAAGAAAAGAAGAAAAAAAATGGCGTGTAATGAATTCGCTTGCTTGCTAACCAGCTAATGACAACATTTGAAATTTAATTTTCAGAGCAAAGTTTATAATCTTAATTCTATCCTCTCTAATTTGACGTTGTGACATGAAGATAAGTTACTTCTGGGGGGATGGACATTTTTATTTGTTGTGAAGAATCAAGTGATGATTGATGCAAGCATTGAACAAAATTTTTAAGATAACGACGCTTTGTGTATGTCGCGAGTTATTGGATTTAATTGTGGTTCTGTCTTCGAAATGGGAAGACAAGTTCAGTATTAAAATACAAAAACGCAGTTTTGCAGATCTCCAGGCGTACGTTACGAAGCAATAAGCAGTCTGACTCACACGCAGTGGGCATGAGTTGAGTGGTGGCTACGTTTGAATTCGATAGACAATCTTTCCGGACGGGGAACTGCCGTCCATGCCTATCGCTACTATATAACAGCTACTAAAGCTTGAAACGCTCATAACAGAGCTGAGAATTATGGCCTGATATCTATCTAAAACGCTCACGCGACCTGATCGAAATTAGCTGCCCGAATCTCAGAACTCTCATCGGCGTTATAACCAGGCACTGTGCCATTAGAATTCACGCCTCAAGTCTGGGTGCCCCCTATAATGACTTCTGTAGAAGTCGTAGGGATGAAGAGGAAGATGAAGAAGAAACTATTTTAAACCTGCAATGCCTTCTCATCTCACAGACTCAGTCACTTGGACGCTTCATATTTCTACAGCTTGACAGATCTGAGCAATATTAGCATAAGTCAGCTCCATCGCTTTATTAAGAGCTCTAAATGGTTAGCGGATTAGGGTCTATTAGACCTTGTGGTAACACAACGGGCCTATTTTTGGCCAAAGTGTGTCCACCCTCATGATAGTCAGCCACTCTAACCTAACCTAACTATGTTTGATGAAAGTTTTGGAAGGTTTTGGACCGAGAAACAGATGGTCAGTATGTTGGTGTGGGTTCAAGGATGTACGAAAAAAATTCGAATTTATCTGAAATCAATTCAAGCTGTATATCAGAGTTGTAAAGGGTGATGAAATCGGATTTTTTTATGTTATCATGAATACTGGCGTTGTGACTCCGTACGTCCACTCCTACGCACTTGGACCTTTCTACATAGGTGCCTATGTTCGATTCCCGGTACGACAAAAAATAATTGTCCCGGCCTCACCTCTTTTGAGTCACTGACAATGATCAAATAGTGGACATGTCAAAAAGCTTCTCAAAGTGGCCGTTCGGAGTTGGCATTGTACGTCCCTTCCACTGTTGAAACAACAATAGCACGCACAACACGATTGATTGCTGAGAAGCTCGGGCTTTGTTCTATCACCCATATTATCATTAGTGAACACAGGAATGGAAATAAATTACTTGTTGTATTCTATCAAAAAATTGACAAATTGAATTTATTTGAAATAAAAAGTAGGGACAGAGTAGGAACATCATAGCACAAGCCTCAAATGTACACGCCGCTAATGTCGAACCTGGAAACCCCACCAAAGATTAGTTCTATGACGTCTTGAACATACCGTTAAGACCGTACTTCTGGATTCCAATGCAAAAATCGGACATTTGTTCGTCAGCGGAATAAGCGGAAGTTATTGTTTCGAAGACAAAGTAGCGGCTATCGACCGACCGACTTTGATTTAGGCATAAAAGGGCACAGATTCGCTCGGAAAGAGCGAGCACGTACTCACATGTAGATGGAAAATATTAGCAAACATTCTGACGGACGAGTGTCTATACGGACCATTTCCTTACAGTCGCACGATCCAGAGCTTATCTGTCCAATGTCTGAAGGCTGCACCAGCCTAATAAGAGTGGGGACGTCTTTGTCATATGCGAAAAGTGCGACTATGTGTGCTCTTTTACCTCCAAATGGGAAAAATTGTCTTCCAAATGCTGATAAATCTACCCGACGCGACGGTTTATATTTCAATTTGAGTTTATAAACGCAGATACCTCAGATCTTAGAATGTCTGACGTTTACAAAGACTTGGATGCTTGAGCATACCGGAGATTGACAGAGTTTACAAAGACCAACTAAGAGAGAGACTCACCGGCAGTCATGACAAGTGGTTAGATTGCCGCTCAGCCGCATTTACGAAGGAATCAAAGAAGAAGCTGAGATTTACAAAGAATGTACATGGCACTAATGTGAAACCTTAGACCCTTAGTACGATGATGAGTGTGACTGAAGGAAAAGGGACCTCAAAGTTCCATCTGAGGGACATCAAAGGACAAACAGGAAATATTAGCCTTTTGTGAAAAATTCAGAAGTCTGGCAGTAAGTCGGGCTCTTCCAAAGAATGTGTTCAATTGCAGAGAAAAGTGGATTTATGTAAGCAGCATTTTCAGAACCTGCTTAATGTTCGAAGGAGTGATAGGCTATCCAAACTCTTGCCAATGAAGTAATCAATTCAGTTGGTGGGAAAGTGGACACCAAAAAGCTGCAGGATCCGATGGCGTGGCATCCGAGCTGATCCAGATCATCTGCAGAATATGGTCAAACCAAAGTATGCCAAATGAAAGAAGTACCAACTCTATGTATGACCATTTGCAAGAGCTTTAGGGGTTTATTGCTGTCCACCGTGATGTGGGAACGTCTAAATTCTTGTCGCAAAGCTTTTTGTTAGTTCCAATGCAGCTTCCGTTCCACCCGGGAAATTGACAAGGGACAACATTCAGCCAATTCCTCGAAAATCCTAGCGAATTTCAGATCGATACACACAATACGACTGCTTTCATCGCAAGGAACCATTCAACGCGATAACCGCGAAGGGACAGAAGATTGATCCGGTTATGTTGCATACAGCTAATGCCTACGCTAAGCATCGTTCAGTTTCGTTCAATCCATTTCGAGCACCTACTAGCCGTTCGAAACTCGCATTTATAGGGTGTTCCCACCGATTTGAAAGTGGTTTCGCGCCCCATGTTCAAGTCACTCGCTATCAATTTATAAGTGCCCGCCAAAACAAATATCTCTCAATTTTTAGATAGTCACCAGAACAGTTGTCTGTTGACAGGAAAGAGTAGTGTGAGAACACCCGAAAATAGAAAGAGATAAAATGAGAATATGAGCACCAAATTCCCGCTGTAGGCTTGTTCGGTCTGACAACCTCTCATGGACAGATGAATTCAAGGGACTGCAACTAGGTCTATCTGAAACCAGACCCCAAAAATGTATGGCGGAACCTGGTATATTCGAAAATTGATGAATCCTCGCGGTTTCGTTCGGTGCAAACGTAGCTTTACCAATCTCGAAAAGGTGAGCTGTCGTGTAATTTTTTCCAGTAAGAAAAGAGTGAGCAAGGGACGGCTGTATATACGGAGCCCACTATCCTTTACAAACCAATCCCACATTTCGACTCCCACTTGCTATGATTGAGGCCTTTGCCTGCAACTTTCAAAGACACTTCAATTCAATGATCTTATCCTACTCTAAGTTTTGATCAAATTTATTTGCCAGACGCCCAGATATAAAAGAAATAATGAATCATTCGAAACAGAAGCACGGTCAGTATGATTCATGTGAAAACTTGATAAATGCTTTTGGCTGGCAATTCATTTCGATTTCTTTCAAAATTTCTCATGAGGATATCATCTATTTACAAGCGTCACATGAGTCATTCACTGGCGAGGTCATCGCCCACGACCCAGTGCCACAATACATCACAACATGTTCCATTAAGCGACACCAATACCTCAACACCTGTCATCAATTCTTATCGCGACCATTGACGGAATCAATTACACTATCTATCTCGTTGCAAACAAACAGATACAGATAAGGTGTCTATTATCTCCCGCGTTCCATTAAATGCAATCAATTTTTCGTTCAATATTGGACCAGCAATTACTGAGTGTCCAGGTGTCAAGCATACACCCCCACGCGTAGGTGAGCGAATACAGCACCAAAGATGTCACATCCAATCAAGGCAATCATTTTTCTGCTAATCATGGAAGCATTCCATGACGTTTACGGTAAGTGATTCCAATGAAAGTGAGTCAAAATAATATCGAAGCCCATTAACAATGTCAATTAATGAAAGTGTGTGCCAACCGAAACATATTACCGTGCCAAAGCGCAGACTATTTGAAACGATGACGGGGACTTTACACGCAAATACGACGAGTGTACCGCATCTTCGGCGAATACCTTCTTAAAGTGCTGTGCAACCCCTAGAAGTGTATCTCATCGCCACCTAGTTGATGCCACGTTTATCTAAAAATACACCTAATGAAGTCATCCAAAATTCACTTGTCGTCGCGGGTGTAACGTTTGAGTGCGTCGCAGTCTTTTTTTTTCTTCTTACATTTGCATCGACTACTGTCCGTGTTCGGTGTGCCTGTGTATGACTGTAATATTTTTCTTTGATTCGATCGAGGTTACTCGTGTATTTCTGTTTGTTTTCGTTTTTATCTGAACGACTGCATTGACGTCATGAGCGCTCTCTCATACTCACTTCATTCGGATTAAAAATGTATTCTTTTTCATGTGATTGTATGAGTGGGAGTGTGTGTGTGTGTGTTGTGTGGAGGGAGGACAGCGGAGGCTACGGTGGAAATTAGTCCCAACCATAAAACTCATATTTTTTGCACCGTTTTCATTTACAGCACTTCGCTGTTACACCTGTAGCTATGTTGATCCCAGTCCTGATAAGTCATGTATCACGAGCCACGAATCGGAGGGACAACGAACGACCTTGTGCTCAAAGAAGTACTGCACCATTCAGCGCCAGGAGACCTTGGTATGTATTGTATTGCTGTTATGCGTTTCATAGTTTTGCTATTGCCCTTTGCAAGGGTTACAATCGGTTGTTTCCGTACGAGAGGGGTTGTGATTAAATGAGAATTTATTGCCGACACAATATGCAGCACGTTTGTGAAGGAATATTTATTAAACTCTCGCATCGAGTGGGTGGTGTACACATTTGTGTGAGTTTATGGCTTGTTTGACATCTGGTGCACTTACAATATTCGTTTACAGCCATGAAAAAAAAAAAAAAAAACAAATAGAAAGAAGGCTAGAGACCAATCAATGTTGAATGGTTATCGTTCTGATAAAGGAGGTTGAGTTCAGGATTCCTCCTCTATATGTACTTCGAACAACTTCAATCAACCATAAAGTGGACTGCAGAAAGCTTCCACCACGGATGCGAAACTCTCCCTTCTCCTTTGTGAATCACTACGTACGAGGTGAACCTGGTGCTCAACCAACTAGCCCTGTGCCCAGTTTCACACTCCAAGTTGGTTGGAGCCCTTCTCTACGTGAGTGCCGGCGTCCTCTGTTGCGTCCCACAGGTTCGAAGACGAAGGCTCTTAGGGCCGGAGCTAAGTTCTACATGCGCTCTACATTGTCCTGACATCTTAAGCAGACGTCTCACTAGGTTCATGTCGCCGAACAGATCGTGGTTGAATCTTCTTCCACAACTCATCAATGCAAACAGGACCAAGATCGCACTCAGAACTTTTCTCTCGAAGAGATTGGACTCCTCGTTCCGCTTCTGAGAATAAACATGCTCCAGTTCAGTACATCCTCTGTCTTGGATGATCAGTGTCTTGTATAAGTTCAGCTTGGTCATTCGAGTGACCTATCGATTAAAGGACAGACTGTACATGAATTGTGGGCGATATTTATAGCACCGCCGATGCAGTCTATGGATTATGTTAACGTGAAGATCTGCCGATCATGAGACAAGTTCTTAGAGAAATAAAAAATCATTTGTGCAGTACACAGTGTGTTACGCAAGTGCGATGACACTGTTTCTCAAAGTGTTTATAAATATTCTTCTACAAAAGGAAATACGTACACTGTTTCCCCAGCAAACGATAATGCCTTCGTACCTTTCTTAACTCGTTCTACACATCAGATGGGATGAAAAAAAACATCACTGAACACTTCTCTTTCTTAGCACTAAGTTGTGTCATCAGAGTCAGATTGCGACTGAAGGCTGTTATCTGCATCGGCTGTGGGAGGATGGCGGAGGCTACGGATGTCACCTTCAAAGCCAGACAACTCAAGGTCATGGGACCATAACTGAAGCAACTTGAAACAAACAAAAATAAAAGTAGAAGAAGCGCTAGGACTTCGACTGGATTCGAACCATAGCCCCCACGATCCGAACTATAGCGAGAGTAGGAGAGAGCCGCAGACGTAAGAGAATGAGAACTAGTGACCTAACACTACGTCCCCCCTTAACATAAATGGCTTTTGGGACTGGGTTTGAATCCCAGTGAAAGGAAAGTCTCAGCAAAGTCTCGTCTCGTCCGCTGCGATCAAATTAGCTGCACTGTCACTATAGTACTAGATCGGTGGTAGTAGTCTGACCGGAGCTCGTCCTTATGTCTGAGTGCTCCAGTAAATTGTTTAATAACCTCTGACAAAAAAAAATGCATTAATAATTGCTTTAGTGAAATTCATCTAAGTCTTCTGACTTTGCAGATCCGTTTGAATTAACTTTTATTTTGAGACCCCAGAATAACTACAAGCTGTATCCACAGTTTTGCCATTGACTGTACAAGAAACGCAATTTAGTGTCCCACTTTTCTTGTTTAGAATTCCCTTGCCTATACTATGGCAAGCATTTGATGAATTCCCTTTGCCTTCCATTGCCTGTTGTTTTTTGTATTTCCTCTTTCATTATTTGATGTAGCATTCACTCTATTATTCTGTTAACATTGTGGGTTAGCAAATTTCGGAGAAACTATTTCCATTCTGGAGAGCGGTAGTTTTTTAAAAGGCAGACGTCTATCGGTGACAAATTGCAGTCCATACAGTATTCTAGCACATTCTTCGTGAGGAAACTTCGGTCAGTGACCAGTGATGATTGATCGTTTTAGTATCCGCAGCACATTCACTCGCCGCGCTACTATACCTATGCTTCATCACGTTTTGGTGACATTGGGGATACTGGACGTGAAATCCCTCGAGACCTATTAAGTTCCTGCCTTCATTTTCACATGGGAATCCCCCAGCTATCATAATGAAACGCCGACATAGCCCAGGTGGCGACAAAAAAAAAAATCAGATTAGTCAGACTTCAACGACACATAAGCCCCCCGTTCGTAAACGCGCCAAAATTCAGTACCCCCTTTAAAGCATAGAAAAGCAAATTTAAGACAATCGTACGCAGTGCCATCAGGACTTCAGCCTATCACTCTACAAAATTGATGTATCTTGATAAAGCACGAAACGATGTTCCCTCCAGCAGGACTATAATCATTTGCATAGAATTATTCATCGTCTAACTGGATTCTTCCAATCAATTACGACTCTCCTCATCTCCGGCAGAGAATGAAACCTTTTCAATTAGCGCTCGCCTTACCCCAGCTCTGAAGTGGATTTCAAGTAACTCCTCCTCGAGTGATAAGCACAAAAGTGTCGTCTCATAAATCAATGTATCCAACTGAAGTGTAGCATTAAACGCGATATCTTGTATCAGCGAAAATTCAAAAAGGAAAAAAAAGTGATGAGGAATACAGCGTGAAAACGTTTCGCCAGTTAAGGATGAGGTTAGAATTTGCATGCCCGCGTACATTTACATCACAAAGAGAACCCCTGGTAGAGGGTTGGTTGGTTGAAGATGATCTCTAAGGGCCCACGTTCTGATGCATACTTTAAAGTTATAGCCGTCTCATTACAGATGCGTGAGTGAGTTTAATGCGTACACCCCGTCAACCGGGCGATGAAATTCACCTTGAGAGCCAAAGAAGAAAATGCTAACAATCGTCGTTGTTAGGTGAAAAATTTAAAGAAAAATGCCACATCTTGAGCCGGCGCAATTACTGATGTCCCTGTGATTTATTGCGAACTATAATTGTTGTTTATATGATGCAAAAGAAATAATCTCGAAAATATATCTTTTATTGCGTACGAAACGATAAATTATTCTTTTTGTGTAGTCTTAGATGTATTTCTGAATTTAACCTCAATGTGAATTCAATTAATTTGGCTTGTGTGAGCTGTTTGATATTTGTTTTCAGTTTACCGACAGCAGACAGATGGTCTCCTTCGAGTGAGTGTTGAACATTTACGTAGGAGTTTCAAATAACTTGAGGATTTGTGTGTGAACACGATTTGAGGTTATCTCGTGGGCTTGTGTCAAGTGGACCGCTGAAGAGTGACATTTCAGTGGACTGTGAAGAATTCTCGATGATGTTTCCGCCTAAGTTCTGAGATGTACGGCTCAGAGTTTGTGCAGGCGATTGTATGAAGTCAGAAGTCAGTGTTTCATCTGAGTTCCAGGTCAGTGACACGTTTAATGATCTGAGAGAATAGAGGACGAACAGCACATCACTATCACATGATTTAATCAAGCATTCCTTGCGATTTCATCACGAGGAAATGGAGACTATGAATACAGTGGCTAAGAGAATCGGCAATTTATTGAGCGGCTGTTAGTCACGAATTCATACAGACCTTGAGTGCTGGTCTCCTGTTCGTTGATCTATTCAGGAAGCTTGTTGATTCAGTCTATTACTTTATTTTTCAAATTACCTTAGAAAAATCGTTAGGCGTTACACAACATGACATCGATCACCCCAGCACTGCTCTAGGGCACTGAGGCATGGATAATTCCAAAATCGGGTGATTAAGTCCTTGGTCTCTCCTAGAGAAAATATCTGCATGCTATCGTAGGTCCTGTTTCTGTTAAGGGCGTCTGCAGGTGAAGATTCAACAAACTGTATGAGTTCCACATCGACATGAGTCTCCGGATTCGATCACTAAAATGTAGGGAGGGGCTATGTAGAGCGCATCGACAACATGTCTGAAGCCAGAGAAGACCCTTCGACTCTTCGATTATATGGGACAATGCAGCATAGGATGGTCAGGTTGAAGGTGCCGCACGAAATAGGAAAATCACATCGACCAACTTGATGCGTGGAATTAGAAGTAGCAAGCCTGAGATCGCTGGCTATGCCTCGACACTAATCTGAGCTCATAATAAAAATATTATTATGGGTGGCGCTTCAGCCCACAGAGGGCCAGGAACTGGCTTCTACTTCGAGGTTTATACAGATTGCTAACGGCCAAGTTTTGAAAACCTCCATCTAGACAGTTGACAATACACTTTGAGCATTGTCAGTGACTCTAAGGAGGTGGGGCCGTGAAAAGTGTTATTTTTTTCTTGTTTTGTCGTACAGGCAATCGAACGCAGGCAGCCAAAGTTCACAAGCGTAGGAGTCGAGGCACAGACTCGTAATCCCACGTCCGCCACAATGACGGATGTTAATTAAACATGAATATTTAATTAAAAGTATTAAAAGTATGAATAACTCATGTTTAATTAATTTGTATTCAAAATCGTTCAGATTGTTGAAAAAATACAAGCAAGTGCTCCTCATGGAAGGATGTTAGCGCACACTCTATATTTGCTGTACCAGAGATTTCCCCACTGCCCGTCCATCCGCATGCGTTGGCTAGATCAACAGAGAGTCAATTCATGATCTCCTGCTTCAAGTCAAGCCGACCTCTCGTCGGAGACAGCAAAGTCTTAGCTTGGGTTGTTCCATTTTTCAATACGGATCGCTTCACAATCGCTCAACGTTTTAAGATTGTGAAAACTTGATACAAACGAAAATAATGAAATAGACTGACTCTGTTGCAGATATCCTCAGTCCAGTACCTCAACGAAATACACGCTCTACTGCCTCCTTTCATCTGCTAGGGCTGGACATTCACATATGATGATGTTGGATAGATTCAACGTCTTCCTCATCACTGCAGAAACTATGGCCGCCGCTAGTGAAAGCGTTAAAGAAACTGCAGATCGATCGATTTCACGGCGACCGCAGCATTGAGGACTCTACAATCAGGGCTGGTTAGGTTAGGTTGGGTTAGTGGGTTGATGCGGTGGGGCCTCGTCTCATTGGGGTCCGGTTGGAACCATTATGACATCCCCATCTCATCAACCTTTCCTCAGTCCTCCTCGCTCTATGAAGCTGCTCTTACATATGTCATTGTTTGTGTGGTCTTATCCAGTCATCCAGAGATATTGAAAAACCTTCAAATAGATGTTATAGGGATCTCTGCTATACTTTGGAGGTTCTGGAAGAAGAATTCTCCCAGTGCTCTTTGCCTCACTAGCCAGAGACTGTGGCACTGGGTGGCGTCTTCCATTTCCTCATCGTCCCCACAGCCTATGTATATTGTGTCATCGGTAAGTCCCATTTTTTGTTCGTGGTATGTCAGATAACTATGGCCACTTATCACTCCGACTACTATCCGTAGAAGCTTTTTGCTGCATTGAAGAAGTTATTCTGTATTTTTGGGAAAAGAGCCCCACTTTTCCTTAGACAACTCCATGATTTTGTCGTCCACTTTCTTCTTTACATTTGCCAGCGGTGGTTCAATAAATGGGATTGCCTGGGATGGGTCAGTTTCATCCCCTTTCCTGACGAGTTCATTTGCTACCTATTGGGGGTTATGTCCCTATGACCTGGGACCCAGCATAGAGTGATCGAACGCTGCATACAAAAAGGCTTGCGCTCTTCGCGATAGCTTGCGACTAGCTTGGACTTGATTTCTATAACCGAAGTTGCTTTAATGGTTTGACTGTCAATTAGAATGGTAACATCAGCCGCTGGTATTTCCAACAATGATATCGGACGGCGCTTCTTTGACCGCAAGGACCTCCGTATTCGGGTAATCTGATGGAGCGGTGCATGTTTAAAATTCGAAGAAAATACCCGCGTCTGTTCCTTTTTCAATTTTTGACCCATCCGTGTAAACGGGGATGGATGTATTGCTGTATTGACTGGTTCATTGGAGTTCCACTCCTCCCTTGTTGGTAGATAACACCGGAATGGTATATCGAAGTAGTCACTCGCGGTTGTATTTCGCTATTCGTAGTCGATCTAGAATACTTGCATGACCATTGGGTCTTGTGTGGCAGCTTTTGGATTGCATAATCCTTATGGCCCTATTTGCAGCAGACTTCTGCATATAGAGGTCAAGTGGAAGAAGATCCAGGCGAACCTCTAGCCCCGCTGTTGGAGTAGTGCAGATCGCTCCAGTCACACCTAGGCAAGCACGTCTCTGTACACCTGTTAACAGCTTTAAGTTGGAAGCTTTTCAAACTACGCTCAAGATTGGTCTGCCAATTGCTGTGTTCATCCACAGTATTGTGCTGGGGCTGGGATCCCATTTTTTGCCGTATATCCTGTTAGACAGATATAGGGCATAGGCCGCCTTCTTTTTTTCTTTCGTCTGCGTTAGGTTTTCAATTCTAGACATTCTGTCTAGGATAAGACCCACCCTCAATGGACGGGAGGTCGAAAGGCGGAAGGACCCTCTTGTTGCTGAATAGAACCAACTCTGTCTCTGTCTTTTATGGGTTAACCCCAAGACCGCAAGATTTTGCCCACCTGAGGAGGGCACATTCAATTAACTCGCTTAGAGTCCGGACACACTAACCACAGGCTAGTGTATGCGTGCAGAGTATGCGATTGCTTTGGTTCCAGTGAGTCTTAGTTTTTCGAGAATTTCATTGATAACAAACGCCCACAGAAGGAGGGAAATAAGACCATCTTGATCAATCTAACCAGCATCATATGCAATCTCTCAAGTCTCTAAATTAAGTCCATCCACTCATCCATATAGGTAACATACCTATTTGGTCATCGTTTTCAAAATCGTTAAAATAAAAAGCAAGACCATTCTCGTTTAAGCCATTCCGCTTCATGGCTTGAGAACAATTTTCACGTGCACCACAGGCACATTTTATTCCTATACACATCGGCTTCACTCGATTAAGCTGTAAAAACTACCCACAACTTCACAAACCCCCTTTTAGCAACCACATAAAATAAGGCTTTTTTACCTTCACGCCATCCAGTCCACTTTTCGCCTGAAAACTGAGTACGTAACGCTGAAAGCAGCTTTTCCTCTTCAGCGCTCAACCCGCGAGTTCCATCTAATGGGTAAAATCCCCGCCAACAGTTCAAATATTGTTTTGAAAATTTCCCATTACCTCCCGTTATTACGCCAGCATTACACAGTCACTTTAGATTAAACATCTCAGGTAGTGTTGCGCATAATTTAACGGTCAGTGAAGGCACACACACAAGTGTGTGAAGCAGAAAAAAAACGTGGATCTCATCATTATTGTGATGAACTTTCATTTTAGTTGCTCACCTTCTGGTCCTTCCTCGCTTGCTGCCAACAAAGTAGTCGATGGTCAATCTTAATTGATGTCGGATACCGAGAGCACGTGCGAGGGGTAGTACACAATTCAATTACCATCGCTGAGAGTGGTGGAGGACGAAGAAATGGAGGAAAGTAATCACATTGGTCAGCATACCCACTGCCACACAGACCCCACGGAAGACGTCGTCGGAAGCCGGTCAGCGACACACGAACAGGGATGTCTTAGGGCCCGTAAGAATTACCATAATTTAATGGGAATTCAGTCAGCGAACGATGCGGATGAGATGCGTGAACTGTCAACGCAGAGCAACCTTCCGAGTTCGAATGATTGTGAAAGCGAAGTAAGCTTGTGCCGAGGATTGCTTTTGTCAAACATTTCACGGCGTGTTAATCCGTCAGGATTTCGGATAAAAGCCTGTCGCCCCCTATGCATCAACAGCAGTGTCCGTGACGTTGCAGTGGCAAAGGCAAAGAGGGTGAACAATCTGCGAGGCTGTGCTTTGATGTTTATGTGAAGTGCTGCGTACCTGTAATAAAATACAAAATTATTGCAAACAGCAGCGAGGATCTTGTGTACATGAATCTCCGGCCGGATAAGTGCTCGTGCAGTTTAGTTTTGTTATTACTGCCGCTTTCATGTTGCGTCTTAAGTTTTATTGATTCTGCTTTCAACAATCCGTAGTAATTTGTTGTGTATACGCTTTCACTGAGTTTTATTTTGGTCGTTCGTTAGTACGCCGCTGAGAACAAAGAGGAATTTATAGCCGTGTGCACAGGTATGTCAGTTTCGCACTGATGTGCATGGCATTAACGGTATTTGTGAGGAATTTGTTGACAGAGACAAGCCATGGGTAACTGTGAATAAGCCAATTGTCGCGGATGACCGAATGGATCTCTAACTACGACGAGGAGAACAGGATTTGAGAGCATCCGCCCGGAATTTGAGAACACTGTTCACACTCCGAGGCAGGCATTACTGCGATCCAGGAAGTGTAGTACAAACGCATAAGAAATGGTACGACATGTGGTACAGCCGTCTCTCAAAGACTATGACCCGCAACGCAACGATCAACAGCTAAAATGCTTAATTATTTAGTTAGTCAATCTTATCAGACGCATTCCATATGCAGCTATGGTACAATGCTCGGTAAGATCTCCTATTAGGCTGCATACTGCCCTCAGACTGAAACTGCTAAATGATGATGATCGTGCAACAGCAAGAGCTCAATGCAAAGCTAGAAGAGAGCCCTTGCTGTTGCTCCAATGCCCAGACTAAGCCATCTAGTCTATTCTTCCTCATGGAGATAAGCGGCTCAAATACCCTTTTTCACAAAACTGCCCGCTTCTACGTTTGCTTCGATGCCAGTATGCCCCGATACCCCGCATAAGGTCACCGTGTTCACCACACAAGGAAATCTTACTGACAATTTCTCAGCACAACCTGACCAGCTTCGAAGTCTGAGTGCTTAATGCTATGGCTTTTATTTCCGCCTGGTTATCAGAAAAAAGATCGCAATAGAGCCGTTCCCAAGGGCTCGGTTTTGAGCGTGATAAGCTGCCATTGCCATTTATTCCTGGCATTGTTTACGGTCCAGAAAACGTTGATGGAAGGTCCTGGGCTAGGGTGGTAGGTAATATGTTTGACTTTTCTACTGTGCTGACCAACTGTGTAGTATGGTAGGGTGACCGTATGGGTTTTCCCTCCAAAATTCCGCCTCTCTAAGCATCAGAGCCGACAAGGCTACACTGTGGGATAGCCTCAAGCGCTTTTGGTCCATTTGGGTTCACCGCTCTAGTCTATCACTATGATTGCGCTGATGTTGATCGATGCACTGTCCCCGAACAGTTTTTGACGCAGGTTTTTATACCCTCGTGCATTTGACGTTACAGCTGCGTGAGCATATACTTATTCTTTCTATTTTTCTTATCTTTAGTAAATTTATATTTATTTTTTAATCACGAGAATAACGCATTCTCCGTCTGATTTTACAGCATTTCTATTGTATGAAAAGAAGAAACCAAAACTGGTAGTCCTTTAAATAAAGCTATATTGTATAAGAGTGTTTTTCAAACTGTTGCGACCCCCTAGGTGGTCAGCTTTAGTTCCTTGGGGGTCGCAGTAGCAAGCCGGTAAAATTAATACACAAAAGTTCTGTGATAAAAATTAAAAAATATGTGCCTATTTATGTTTTAAAAAACACTAAAATTGTAATAAATAATAAATTTTTTCCTTTTTTTATAATTTGCGCGTGCACAAGAAATTTTTTATACCCTTAAGTGTCCGGGATCAAGACACAGCACGGGCCGAAGGTGTAGAGGGATTAAAGGAGAGGAGGTACGTGTGCACATTGGTTTCAAATATCTGCGGATTGTATTCTGGGAGAAATATTAGGCTGGGAAGAGCATTTCATATTCGTGTCGTGCGGCTTATGAAGGAGTTTCTCAATTTAACGGTGCGTCCTGTGTGAGGTTGTGCGTCGATGTTTGAGCGAGTCTAATGACTCCGCAATATTGTTGTCTCCTAAAAGTTTTATCGCTCGCTTTTGGATTCTATATAGTAGGTGCAGGTCTCCTCTAAATCTCCCCCTATATCGGCATAATACTGCATTCTTTTTACAGTCGTCTTGTATGTTTCCTTTCTGACTAACACCATCACCAGGAAGGGTAAGCCCATCACGAATTTTTGACAGTTATTCAGGAAATAATGTGTATGCGGTTCTCTGATTAGTAAATTTGACGATACAAGAAGTGGTTGTCATACATTAAGGGGCAAGAGAGGTAGAACTTGGCTATCTGTATAAGACTTCATTTCTGAGGGGCAATACAACTCGACTCGAACAAGGACAATATTCATGGGTATGTGCAATGTGTTCACCCTGTTTTAACAAACCGAAAGCGAATGTGTGTTAACTTCACTCTTCGAACCGTTTGCAATTATTCGTTTCGTTTTAGTTTCTGCAACTCGGTTTGACATAAATTTAATTCTGTCCAACGCGGTTTGGATGGAACTCGGGTTGACTCGGTTCATCAACTCGAGTTGACCCATCACTTAAAATGATTACTTTAAAATGATTACATTCGCCTCGGATTTCTTATTTGTTTTACCGTGTGATGAGAACGTCAAAATTTTGACATTTCCTTCACAAGAAGTTCGGTGTATGTAGCTCTTTAAATAACTGACACATTATTATAATGTCGTCGTCGCCAACTTTTTTTTTTTTTTGCTAACAAAATGGTCGCGTACTCAAAGAGCTTGAAAACGCTGCTCTAAGCTTTTGAATTTTTTGAGTGGATTTAAATTAACTCAAACAACTTGTATTTACGGGGTAACGCCATCAAATTGTGTTAATTAACTACAAAAGCGTGTCGAGATTTTTCCTTCAGCCCTTCTTCCGCCCTTGCACTTGCTCATTATTCCGTAGCTCTGGACTCAGAAGGTAAAGAGTAAAAATAATAAATGCATTTATACCTTCAACACCCACAAGAACTGGAAGGAGAGTAGTGAATTTAATTCAATTTCTCATGCTTAACACCTCCGTGAGCAGCTACATATCTCATTTCAGCTGCCGTTATATGAAGATTCTCCAAAGTAGGTTGTACACCTTCCCCAATGATTAAGAGACTGCTACGTGATCCCATTAAACGCGTCTTGCTGCGATTCTCAATTCAACCGGAAATGCCATTTTTAAGTACACCTCATCGCAATTCTCAGCAACCGATGGTGTGATGACTTTCAGCAGAAAGGTACAGATCGCAGTGCTTAAAATTGGGAAACACATTTTGGGCGTATTCGTAATAATTCTGCCAGAATGAAAATTAATTATCCGCGATAGGTGCATCCTCTTGAACCGGTGACATGAGCAGGGGGGGTTTATTTACATGTTTTAAAATGTATATTTATGACTGCACAGACGTTGAGATTCGTTTCCGTGTTTGGCATTTCCTTAAAATCGTGTGTGTGATGTGTTTATTTAAATTGCCTCTTTTTTGTTTGCTTTACAGAATCCACCTGGAAAGATCGTGTCATTCATCAGGGACTGTCAAGACAAGCCACTGGTAAGTGCTTGATATTTTAAGCATTTAATATCTCTTCGCTGTTTACGTAGGAGTACGGGCGCGAACGATCGTGCATTGTTAAGGCACACACATAATGGCAGAGTCAGTGGACTGTGGAAATGCTTTGTTTCGTAATTTATTTACATTTTCAAAAGTCAAATGTATATGCTTGCGTTTATTTTAAGTGCAGTCTATTTAACGCAGAAATGTAAATTAAAAACGAAATGAAGTGTCTTGAAAATCTGGGACAGGTGTTGCATCACCTGGAATACTTTCGAGAGAGGTGTGATGAACCTCAAATATCACTGGGGGGTATTTGTTTTTGGAATTTATGTAATGAAACAATTGGCTCTGGTCGGGATATGTCTTCATTATGAAAACATGGTTTCCTTGTGTCGTTTATTTTGCGTTACTTGGCACGTTTTGAGAACGTTTACAGAATTGCAAAATAGTTGCTTACGTACGATTTCTACAATAAGCAAAAATATAGAGTCCATTTATTTTTAAAATGCTGTTCAGTTTCGGCAACCCATTCATGAGAGCTCATAATCCCATGTGAATTCCAAGCCAAACTGGAGCCGAAATTGATGGGACGTACGAAAGGCTCAATCGATGTTGTTCCTATACAAGAACGGGCGTCGGTGGTAACAAATGCAATGGATTCGTGATACGTTCCGGTCAGTAACATGGAACTCTAACGTTTCGTCGTCGTTGTATAGGTTCAACGGCTTTGGTCTGTTAAATATTTTAGCTTCAGATTTCACATCACATAAGTCCAACCGAACGTCATACGAGACTAGAAATATTTAGTTTTACAATTTAATCCCTAACATCGTTCTCCATAAACTGTCGCGCTTCTCTTGACGATATACGAACAGATTTATATTCGCCTATGTTGGGTACCCGGCCATAGAGACAAATTGAAACAGGTTTTCGTCAGATGACAGAACCTTTTGTTTTGACACAGGTACTCCCGTAGTTACCATTAAGTTAAAACTCAATAATCAACGTAAGCTTAAATTCAATGCCAGATGGAATACAGGCAACACTTGCCAAATCACGAAGCACTTGCCAAATCACCAAATGAATGTGTTGAAGAATATTCCCAGAACCCGCCACTAGCCCACTCTTTGTTCACACTTCTTCGAAAGTGAGGACGCTCCATCCATTTTTTTTCTGCCCCACATCGAAGGTAAAGGTGTGGAAGACATGTGGCTTCAATGACATGCTGCCACATCTTACAAAAGAAAATTTTCCAAGACGATTTATTGTGTACATTAACATTTTTCTATATTTTCTTGTAATTCCAGTACCTAAACGACATTCAAACGGACTCCACATACAAGGTCTATTACAGATCGTGTACATCAGACCTGTGCAACAATGGCGATGGCTTGCAAATCAGCTCGTCGGCGGATCCGGACTTTGGTGCTGGGGAAAATCTCATAGTCGACGGAAAGAGCGCCTCCTCCAGAAGGGTGTTGTCAATAATGTTGCTGCCCCTGGGAACGGCTCTACATTTATTTTTAAAAATGTAATGTATCCGAGAGGAAATTGCGAACTTTAATAAAGTCGTCTGCAAAAGCCGGTGCATAAAAATGTTTTCCAACATTCCATAGAAGAGCGCAACGATGTACGAGTAGATACATGCTTAATTAATTTTATTGTAATTTTCACGAACAAGCGAACGGTGTACACTTGCTCGGGCACTACTGGTCTACCTTGGTTTTACATTTGTTTGGTCCTTAATTACATTGACTGACATACGGTAAACATGTTGGAGGGAAATAAATTGTTTATAGTGCCTGGTGCACGCCCCAATGGGCGTTATTGAGTTTCTCTGCAAATTGATTGAGTTAAAGCGCAGTTGATTGCCTTTTAGGGTGTTAAATTTCGGATAAAGTGCAGGTGCGCTCCGTGGCTTCGGAATGTTGCTGTTCCATAAGTTGTGTTGGATATGAGCAGCAGTCCTAAGTGAATATGCTTCGTGACATTGCATCAAAGTAACGCAATGTCTACCTTTTAATTGCTTTCGCCGAACATAATCGATGGATAAATATGAAGGAAGAACATCAGTCGAAAGGATAACGAATAGAAAGCAATCCGCCAACTGGGCGAACGCCTCGTGTTTACTGTGAGTGCACTGCCTGCGATTCTGGCTACCACAAGACAGTTAAATTAATTAAATTTGCTATTCTCCGGGTGAGGGTGGCATGGTCTCTACTGTGATGGCACGAACCTATTGGATTAGTGAATAGATGAATAAATTGAAACGTTGATGACGGTCACTAAAGGCTGAGTGTGTCTGGATGATTTTAATTATAGTTCGATTGAAAATTGATTGCGCCCTTTTGTGGGTTTTGATACGTTGGGTATTTTGAATCTTGCCTGCATGATGCAGGACGTAGATTTCGACTCCAAAACAGAGGTATGAGAGGCTACACACCGATTGACTTTGAGGTGCTGTCAAACGATCAAAGAGGACATTTGTTAAAAGTCTAAAGCAGTGTGTATATCCTTTTGGCTGACTGCACATGGCTGAGCCATGTAGAGCATTTGAACAATTTGGCTGCAACTGATGATGTCTGCATTTGAGATGGTAGATGGTACAGAAGGACTAACTACCACCGAATTGGATTTGAGATGGCGACACCTGAGGAGGCTTTCTTTGGTTGAACACGTTAATCTCTCAAACTTTTAATCCACACAGTTTTTAGGATCGCGCCGCATGTGTTCATAGGCTCTAACCGAATCCCGCACAATACAAAAACTGAAATCAATTGTCACATAAGATGCCTTCAGGATGGATCCCCATGAACATCTCGCGTTGTGTTGTTACTGCCTACTTCTTCGACAAGCTGAGTAAGTACAGCATCAGCCAACTTGGTCGCCAAGCAGTAAATGGTTTTAAGAATAGGAGTTATCAAACCCGCGTTGTACCGCAAGGGGCCTATATTTGGCCGGAGTGTGACTGTTTCTCGCAGTAAGCCACCAGTTCCCTAACCTAAGTTGACGGAGGTGAGTAGAGCTACTTATTGTTTACCAACTACTTTTGGAGAATTAGAAGTACAGAGTAAAGTTTCAATCAGTTGTTACCAAAAACGCCGCATAAAAAATCAGTGCTTAGGACCCATCTGCGCAAGACTCTTCATCCACAGACAACATCAAATTTGCTTGACTCCACAATCAGCGACAACAGAGAGCTATTTCAGGTCATATCGCTTGACTTTCGAAATCGATTACTGGGATGTGATTTTCAGAGCAAATTTCACTTTTTCACTTTCAAACCAATGGCTAGAGATGCGCGTGAAGAACGTGAATATGCTTCTTAATTCACTTCAATCTGCACCCCTTTCGTAATTAACAGAAAATTGTGATGCAAAATATTTTCTTTTACATGTGCGTTCGGTTGTTTCAACAGAAAGGAATTTTGTCAACATAGTTTATTGCAAAGGGTCTCCGAAATTTAACACAATATTCGAAATTGCCGCCATTTGTACTGTCAATTATTGCCAACACTGAACCAAAAACACAATTTAGCGGCTAATATTTACGCTTTATTATGAATGGAGGGTCACACGCTACAAAAATGTGTTTCCATTATTAAACAGTATCAAAATATCAAAATAATGTTTGGAGGCCACGGTTCAAATATTTCATACAAAATGTCGGAATAGTGTTTTAAGTTCATGTAGTGATTGATGTGTGATTGATATATGGTTTACAATTCTTACAATTACTGAATGATGCATGCCCTGGTCGTGTACTCTCTCGTTTCGGCTACCCACAAGCCAACAGCCACTAGCGAAGTACAAGAGAAACACATACACTTTTATGCAAAATTTCGACAGCAAAGCCGTGGGTGTCATTCACCGTTATTGGAAAAATCATATCCGAGACATGATCAAACCTTGGAAGGTTAAAGTCTTTCCGTTCGGTCGAGCTTTTTGCGCAGAAAACAATTCGCAGTCATAGGTTTTTAGTGAGCTATTAGTGCTTTGTCAAGCTTAATTGGGAGTACGAATATGCTAATTGACAAACGTCTAAGAGACGCATATACTATTGATACTACACTTTCTATATGGTCAGTCCAAGTTAGTTCACTGTTACACATTAAACCACGATTTTTGACACAGGTTACATATTCGACTGGAACATAATTTCATAGAGCTATGGAGGAAAAGTTTGAGAGGAATGGATGGTGTTTTGAAAATGGAATGACTTTGGCTTTGTCAGGATTGAGGATGAGAGCATTTACTTCGGACCATTTCGTAATTGAGCTCAAACCCTCGTGTAATTTTGCAACTGAATTTTCAACCATACCCAGTGGAAAACTTAAGGAGATTTGCATAAATATGATCTTTGCAATGAGACAACACTTTAGGAAGATCATTAATGAACATTGAGATAATAACGGGACGAGAATATAACCTTGAGGTACTCCATTGTGAACATCACAAAAAGACGACTGCTTTGAGTTACATAAGACAGTTTGAACACGGTTGGTAAGACACGAGAAGATTACACACCTAGGTTACAGGTTAGGTTACAAGGTGTTTCGTTCTTACAGTGTTCCGAATGTTCATTGTAACGCCCTCACCAATACTAAGGCAGCGATCTACAAGAAAGTGTTTAAAGCCATCAAGGGGGTAAGCCAGATCGTTCACTCCAGGGTCGAACCAAGTTTATGATTCAATAAAAATCACCCCTATAGTAGAATCCGTTGGAATTGACCTATTCGTTCCCCTTTCACTTTCTACTGCTTTTGTGGAATCCGCCGGAAAGGTCTGCATATCGACGGGCATCTCGGTAAGGTGGTTCCACTATCAAACAATTATAAGATCTCTTTAATAATTGTTTGGAAACAAAACGATTATTCAAATGAAGTTGTAATTGTAATTAATTTAATTACTTTACAAAAGGAACACAGCCATGGTACCACACACCATGGTAATATCACACAAATATCACGCATGTCGTAATCCAGTCTAATTTATTTTGGGGTAAGTACCAATCAGAAAAGGAAAAAAATCCATCGTAACTGACCTCTTTTCCAGCATTTACTTACATTTTTGTTTGCAAATAGAAGGCAAATCAACCAGATGGTATGAAATCCGCCAGTATACTGATGCGGAAAGGAAATGCCATTCTCTTCGAGAAAAATTCGAACTGACCGTTTTTCGTGATGCAGTGCAACTCATTCACTTTTGCGGACTTGATGGCGAAATACTCTTTCCGGCGAAAAATTCCCTCCGGCGGTGAACATACCAATCTAAAGACTGAAAACTATGTTTTCATTTTAATCAAAAGCCTGCGGTAATATTTGGGCGCCCTCGATATTTGCTTGCTCTTTTACATCGTCGACACCTTCTCGGAAAAATTTTATGTGACAATTTCATTTAATATTAGCAACCAATCTTAGCCAGTTGTGACGTCGTAAGGTCGACTTAAATCTCACTTGCTAAACGCACTTGTCATTCTGCTCGCAGGAGACACAAAATCTCGAGGAACAATCAAGTTAACATTCAATACGTCAAGAAGTTTTATTCTCACACATATATTCAGAACGTGGACCTTCGGCAATTTATTATCACCCGTGTGACCTACATGCCCATTTTCATTTGCCGCCCCAATAACTCTTCGCAATAAACTTTACTCGTTTTCTATAAGCACAAAACGTTGCGTGTCACTTCAGTAATTGGGCCAATAAAATTACCCGAATCGTGGAGTGTGTGTGTGTGTGTCACAGCACACAGTCTGATGTAATTAATCAGATACGGAAAAACTCGAAGCTTCTTAAAAATGTGTCCAAATATTTGCCTTAACCCGATCAGGGCATTCTTGAACTTCATGTAGGGGATCATAAACTTATCAAAAGTATACGTCATACTCGCAACCAGGACACATGACTGACTCGCGCCAAAGTGCAATGCACTGTGTGCGTGTATGTGCAGCGAAACTGGGTCTCGACTGTAACTTACCCGGTGTAAACAGACCGTTTCACAAAACGAAATAAATGTGTATATTCAACAGACACATTTTATTTAACTCGCTGGCGTTATGGTTATTATTGTATACAATGCAATTTAACGGTGTTTTAAACGGCGGCAATTTTTTTCGCCTCTTTCCAAGTAATTACAGTCTGGTGCTCCACTGAATTCCGGGAGAATGGATAGAGGTGGTATAATGCTAAGGAGGCGTTTCCCCATCCACCGAAAGTACTCAATTATCTCGCCTGTACGGGTTCATCCCCCTACACCGACGCACGGTGTGCGGTATAATGTGGGGGGTTCTTATTTTGGGAAATGGACTGAAGTGATAATAATTATTATAGCTTTTTATTATTTTTGTCTTGTTTTGTTTCATTTCTTCACAATCCATTGAGAATGTGGTTTACGCGTTGGCTATCGGATGCGAATTGGAATTTCAGGCGTTCAGGTAATATATGAAATGTTTAATATTTCGCTGATATAAATTTGAAACTTTATTGAATCCGAATGGAAGAATTTAGCGAATTTGCTTGCAAATGGATGGTGAACATGCTCCGTGAAAAAAGCGTTGTCGGAAGCTGAATGCCTTCAGCCTGAAGTGGGACAGAAAGCGAATGCGATTGGTTAGGCCTGTTCATATGCTCCATGAATAACCCATCCTAAGCGATGAGTAACGACGAATTTGAGTCCTTAATTGGAAATTTGATTAATTCGGCCGTTCGGTCGTCGTAGCTTAGTGGATGTGCGTCGGCTCTTACGCACTTCAACCTACACGATTCTCGGCTTCTCAAATTTGGATGTTCAGAGTCGGCATAAAATTCAACGTCCCATCCACTCAATAAAAGAGAACAGGTCCTTGCCTTGCGCCAAACGTCTTCTTCTTCTCCTATTAGCGCTGCAGTGCGGGATGGACCTGGGCCTCAATCAACAAACCTCTCCAGCCAGCTGTCTCAGATTTCGCACACCAAGTTGGTTGAGTTCATTCCCCA
This sequence comes from Eristalis tenax, assembly GCA_905231855.2. Taxonomy (NCBI): domain Eukaryota; kingdom Metazoa; phylum Arthropoda; class Insecta; order Diptera; family Syrphidae; genus Eristalis; species Eristalis tenax. The sequence goes on from HG993127.1 coordinate 25,970,244, forward strand.
CTCGTGTGCTCTCCGTCGGTTCCGTGGGCGTCCTCTATTTTGTTGTCACACTGGTTCAGAGTCGAAGACTCTTCGGCCTGTGGCGGTGTGTATCTTAGGCGTTGAATCCGTAGACACCTGGCTGGTCTCATGTCGCTGTACAACCCGTACAGTTCACGGTTGAATCTTGTTTTCCAAGAACAATCAAGGCAAAGAAGATGAAAGATTGAACGCAGATCGTTTCTCTCGAAAAGACCAAGGGCTTCTTTATCTGGTTTCGAGATTGTCCAGGCTTCCGCAGGGCAGGGATGATCAAGGTCTAAGAACAATGTCCTTCGAGTGAGTGCTCTACTACTCAATTGCCTCTTGAGCCCAAAGAAACAGCGATTGGCAGGAGTTATCCTGTGCCACACATATTATTATAAGTATCATCATCATCATCTTCTGACCCGCATGCTCCACTAAAGGGGTCGCGGGAGTAAACCACGCACTAGAGATCTCCAGGCAACTCGATCCTCCGCCATCGACACTAACTCATCAGAAGTGGGCAGAGCCACTGCGGTCGACACATAATTCATTTCCAAACTGGATCCACATCTTATTACAGCTCGTCGAGTTCGCTTTTGTGTGTTCTTCTCCATTCAGTTCTCATCGCGGACAAGACCATATATCCGATGAAGACTTATTCTTTCGAATGTACGAAGAATAAGCTCCTTATTTCCCTGTCGGCTCCGTACACCACGACTGGTCAGAGCTTTGTAGACGACGATTTTAGTCCTTCGAGTGGGGATGTTTGACTCCAGTTGTTTCAGGCCCAAGAAGCACGGGTTGCTACTCTAGGTCGGACACCACTAAGGCTCTAACTCCCTAGATACCATCTTAAAACTACGTGGCTATGAATGGTAATGTTTTGTCCCAGGTGATGTGTGGAACGATTTGACAGCATTTATTTTGTGTTATCCTTACTGACCTTAGAACATAGCTCTTTGCAGCTACTGGAAGTTGAATATACGGAATAAAAGTCCCAGTGTACGCAATGTTAAACGTGTTACCCTAGATCATGGAGACTGAGTGAAAGCTGAGCCGCTTTGAATACTTCCAGTATCACATTTCCCCGAACCCCAAAATAGCACGCTATTTTCAATATAACAATACATCTGGCTAATGAGAACGTCTGCATTTGGAAAGTGAAAATAGAATTGTACCCCTCCGTTCGTCTACTCTGTCTGACTGTTGAGTGATGTATTTCGGATTCTGTTTTATGTTGGCTATAAGATTACTATTGGTGACGGATTTATTACTTGCAAATAATTGAAATAGAGACCTGCGGAAAAGGTTGTGGGAAAAGTTGCTTGTTCCAGGACATTCACGGAATAAAGTGATCGTACCATGTTTTGTGAACTAGGAAGGTACTGTAGGAAAGTGTGACTAACACGAGTCGTTTCGAACTTCACTTGGGTCAAGTGTGTCCACTATACGGCATGAGAAACCTGGCCATTCTAGAACATTTTCCGTTTGATCTTTTTTTGTCGGGGGTTATTAAACACCATACTAGAGCAGTCAGACATATCACTGTGTCCATTGTACAGCCCGCTGAGACTTGTACCACTGATCGACCACTCCCAAGATAGTGCCTGTGTCCCTTGTACTGCCAGATAGCAACCCTCTGGTCAGACTTGTACCACTGATCGACCACTCCCGTGATAGTGCCTGTGTCCCTTGTACTGCCAGATAGCAACCCCGTGCTCGGACTTGTACCACTGATCGACCACTCCCGTGATAGTGCCTGTGTCCCTTGTACTGCCAGATAGCAACCCCGTGCTCGGACTTGTACCACTGATCGACCACTCCCGTGATAGTGCCTGTGTCCCTTGTACTGCCAGATAGCAACCCTCTGGTCAGACTTGTACCACTGATCGACCACTCCCGTGATAGTGCCTGTGTCCCTTGTACTGCCAGATAGCAACCCCGTGCTCGGACTTGTACCACTGATCGACCACTCCCGTGATAGTGCCTGTGTCCCTTGTACTGCCAGATAGCAACCCCATGGTCAGACTTCTACTACGTGATATTGCCGTTAATTTGTTCGCAATGGCAAATGGTGACTTGGACAGATTTGAAAACCCAATAAACGCATTATGACTTTGCTTTCACTGGGATTCGAACCGGGGACCCCTCTAAAGAAAAAACAAGGGGCTTTACCAAATCCGCCCTCTAGTCATCTTAACATGTTCCGCTAATAAGCGATTTGATAGATTCTGGTGGAACATCTGCTGTTAATTTTAAACCACTTTTTTTGTATATATGACGATTCCTCGCAACTTGACAGTAGTCGTTTATTCTAGGGGCTTTTAATAGCACGGCTGTCTAAAAGGTGCTCCCCAGTTACCGCATGAGCAGAGAATGTGCCGAACTATTGGAGTGTGGAGTCCACTTTCTCCTAATCTCTACATTGTACGATACTCCAAAGCGCTCTTCCTGATCTACTATCAGCGCAAAACGGAATAAAATATCAGGCATTCAATATTCCACTCAATCTGGACGATTAAATGAGTATTTCGTCTTCTGACCTAGACGAAGTCGCGAAGACAAAATTAAGACTGCATTTAAAAGGATGGAGGATCATAATCCTTTAAAACAGACAACAAACGTGGGCATCATTGAATTAATTGTCAGCGCAGAACGATTCGTCGTTCGCTAGTATTGACTGATTGAACAGATGCCCTTAAAAGAGGGTAAAGTTAAGTATGTGCTGTCTTCGAGAAAGAAGGCAAATTTTGTACGAATTGACGAGTCACAATGTGCACAATGTGCTTTCGAATGTGCATCGGCTCCGGACTTAGTTCACGTCAATAACGTTAGAATTGAGATCAAATGCAGAATAACTCTAGCCAATCTCTGAACTTAATGCAGATGCAGGAAAATTTCTCAAGGAACATTTCGGGGTTTTAGAAAGACTCTCCACGCACCAGCCGGTACACCTTGGGATGCCGAAAGCTGCCGTTTTCGGGAGCTGACTTGTGAATGAATTTAGCCAGTCAACGATAGATCGGCCGCCTTAAGGTCTAGAGGTGGCACACAATGTTTACGCACACAGAAGTGCGAAATTATCTGATTGGATTGGAAAAGCAAAAATTTTCTCCAACCAAGGACTTCGGCACACAACTTCTGTAAGTTCCTAATTTTGGTTGGAGGTGAACCAGCATCGTCAAAGAGACCACAAAATCAATGATTTCATTTGAGTTCATCTCCTTGAGAAACTTATCTCGTCACTAGCTACATATTTATTAGTCGCGGTCTGCGGTCCATAAAGCTGTTAAGCACAGAGGAGCGTATTCTTGTCTGCGGCACGATAAAATATTACTTCGCGCGAGAAGCTGCGACGCATTTGTTCTTGTCCTAGCCCCATTGTGGTTCATTCAACTTCCTGCAGACACATAGTTTCTTAAGCGCATTTCCATAATTATCCAGGCGACAGGGCTGAGCAAATACAGGACGACAAGACGCAGTGGAAAACTATTGAGGCAAATTTAATTTATTCTTCATTATCCACAATAACAATGCGAAAGGCTCACGTCCGTCATTAGCAAACTAGAACAAAAGACATGCTGCAGACTTTGTACTCGTATATTCTCGCATCCATTAACACTGTGCACACATTGTGCTTGTGCGAGTATGTACACAACAAACGCTTTTATTCATGACACCATTTCGCCGATGCCCTGCCACAAAACAAGATGTTGCACCCCGCTGTGACAAAGACTTCCGCATCAACGAAGCAGAGCTGAGCAAAAAAAAAAAAAAAAAAACAGAAATAATGTATCTAGTCCCCGTGCATTTTAATACGTTCCAGAAGTCACGACTAACCGATGGATTGGATAACATCAATTTGGCATGTGTCCAACAGTAGTCGCGTCGGGGCACCGTGTCGTGAAGAGCAAGACCAAAATTGTAATTGTAGATCATGCCCTACATGAGTAATGATGTTTAAAGTTCCCGAAATACATGCGAGACCTGCCCTAGCTACTCGGCACAATTCGATTTCATGGAATAATATTTAAGCATCCTAGTCCGGGCACAGTTTTGGGGGAGACTTGTCTGCTTCAGGATGTGGTGATGGCAACTGCTGATTTGGTTAAGTCGATTGTAAGAAAATATTCCAAAAGATTAGGTCCCCCTGTCTGCACGCTTCAACAATGCACAAGGATGTACACAGCTCCAGAGTACTTATGTGTTCAAATAATGAACTTCAGGTGTTGGACACGATGTCGGGCAATAGGCCTTGAAATTGGCACAGGTCAAGTTTCAATTATTTATTTGGGGATGGAGAGATGTTTGGTAAATATTGTGCACCAAAGTGGAGGTTGGGGTGGTGGTGATTGCTTCTCTGTGGCTTACTAACGTAAATGGCCGATCAAACCACTTGTGGTTTATTTTGTTGTATATACAAGAATCACAGGAGGTTAGTCCGAATTCCAATTTATTTGAGGCAGCATTTGAAGATGGTCTTGGAAAGATTTTTGTCAGGTTTTCTTCATTGGCCGGTCGGTGTTGTCTCAGTCAAAGTGGGGTGGACGTGCGATTGCCGCTAGAGGAAATTTCCGCCTCTCTCGAGCAATTAACACTGACGGAGAGAGTCTTCTTAATCGAAAGAAAAGTACCCAGAAGCATCATCGAATTTCAGAGTGACCAAAACTCTTCTCAGAACTTTCCCAAAACTCTAAAGGGCCAAATATAATGAGCAGGAGCAAACACGAGGTAGAGTCAAAAGCGCTTGGGTAATTGAGCGAATACACCCACCCCATGAGCTAAATTATAATGTCGACAACGAACGATTGCGAAAATTTCGTTAAGTATGTGCGAATTTTGGAGCTGGCATATTGTGTACACGAACCATACAAATGTTTCCTTAAGCATGATCTAGTGCGCTCTTAACCGCACCGAGCACATGCGAATTTGAAAAATGTGAAAAATGTGCAATTCAGCTAATAATTCGCGTATACTTACAAACTGAAACTTTTTGTGCAACTTTGCAACTTTTTCTCCTTCACAATAAAAAAAACAGCAAACGCGGTAAGTACTCGTACTTCGGACAGATGGATATGAGCCCTACTCAGGCGCTTCGGCAAACACAAGCTCATGATTCTTGATGCGCAATATATTTATTTAGCCCTTTACATCAAGTGCCAGTTGCTGACATAGAGAGCATTTGAATTGATTGAACGAAACTTAACGAAACTGAGTAAAGTTGTCATCAGAAATGAAGTATTATCGAGGTGACCAACTTCACATCTGATTGACCTCCATCGACGAATTCGAGAGGCTTTTTGACAGTTTTTCATGAATTTTTGACCGTTATTCACGAAATAACGTGAATGCCGTTCTCCGATTGGTTAAATTGGTTTGTTTAGGGGCAAGAGAAGTAGTTGTTGGCCATCTCTATATACTTCATTTCTGAAAGTTCACCCATTGAAGATGGCCTTCAAATCTAGAGCTTTCTTGAACATGCAGAAGACGACTGGTTGCCAGTTCTAGTTCGGGCAGTATCGCCACCCTTTTACAATTACATATAATTATGACAACGATATTATGCCTGCGAAAATGAGCACCGAAATGAACTGTGTCCACTGAGACCCGCCTCACATGTAATATACGGAGCACCTTCGGTAGGTTGGGTAGGGAGGGGGGCCTGTTAGAGAATTCACTAGCACACATAGACCATGTTGGTCCATCGAGATATCCACAGTCAGACTACGGAGTGACTGGTGGTGAGTGGATCAGATTTGAAAACCAGATAAAAGCGCATTAACTTTGCTTGCACTGGGATTCGAACCGGGGTCCCAACTAACTAAGGGCACTTAACCAACGGCGCTATCAAGAACACCTTAACCAAGTAGCATATAGGCTGAGCACCGAATCAAGAATGGAGTGATGCCACGGTCGGTTACTCACTTTGGCCGGTGTTTATGGTTTCGCAAACCAGTTGGGTTTAAGTGATTTAAGATTGTGTGCTCCAGCTCATACCTAGAATAGAAGTTTGCATTTTGTATTTTTGGGACATTGTTCTAACATAGCATTGTCGAATAGGCGACAAATTCACAAATTCACTTAAGCCACGAATTGGGAAATAGTAAGAAAAATACACCAAAGCACTGCACCGGTGTATACAATGTTCACCAATTGATTAATAACTTCTCTCGTTTGTTGGTCAGAGACTTTTACGAGCTTAGCTCCGAGCTGTCGATATCCAATTTTGAGACATAACTTGCAACTGAGCAGAAAGCATACTTTTTATCCCTCCATTTACGTCGATTGAAAACAGAATTTCATTAATCACAGTTCGCGTGGAGTTGATGGAAACTAAGTGGTCCTACGTTCAGTTGTACTGTCGGATTTCTGAAAGTAGAATTCAATGCCCACTATTGCACTGCAGGCAACGGGAATGGTGTGTTGCGTTTTTTATTGTTGGAACACATAGTTTCGCGGAAGGGAATAATCTAGAGTCCCCGTGCATTTTAATAAGTTCCAGAAGTCACGACTAACCGATGGATTGGATAACATCAATTTGGCATGTGTCCAACAGTAGTCGCGTCGGGGCACCGTGTCGTGAAGAGCAAGACCAAAATTGTAATTGTAGATCATGCCCTACATGAGTAATGATGTTTAAAGTTCCCGAAATACATGCGAGACCTGCCCTAGCTCCTCGGCACAATTCGATTTCATGGAATAATATTTAAACATCCTAGTCCGGGCACAGTTTTGGGGGAGACTTGTCTGCTTCAGGATGTGGTGATGGCAACTGCTGATTTGGTTAAGTCGATTGTAAGAAAATATTCCAAAAGATTAGGTCCCCCTGTCTGCACGCTTCAACAATGCACAAGGATGTACACAGCTCCAGAGTACTTATGTGTTCAAATAATGAACTTCAGGTGTTGGACACGATGTCGGGCAATAGGCCTTGAAATTGGCACAGGTCAAGTTTCAATTATTTATTTGGGGATGGAGAGATGTTTGGTAAATATTGTGCACCAAAGTGGAGGTTGGAGTGGTGGTGATTGCTTCTCTGTGGCTTACTAACGTAAATGGCCGATCAAACCACTTGTGGTTTATTTTGTTGTATATACAAGAATCACAGGAGGTTAGTCCGAATTCCAATTTATTTGAGGCAGCATTTGAAGATGGTCTTGGAAAGATTTTTGTCAGGTTTTCTTCATTGGCCGGTCGGTGTTGTCTCAGTCAAAGTGGGGTGGACGTGCGATTGCCGCTAGAGGAAATTTCCGCCTCTCTCGAGCAATTAACACTGACGGAGAGAGTCTTCTTAATCGAAAGAAAAGTACCCAGAAGCATCATCGAATTTCAGAGTGACCAAAACTCTTCTCAGAACTTTCCCAAAACTCCTGCTCAAAAAATGAGCAGGAGCAAACACGAGCTAGAGTCAAAAGCGCATGTGTAATTGAGCGAATACAACCACCCCATGAGCTAAATTATAATGTCGACAACGAACGATTGCGAAAACTTCGTTAAGTATGTGCGAATTTTGGAGCTGGCATATTGTGTACACGAACCATACAAATGTTTCCTTAAGCATGACCTAGTGCGCTCCGAGCATGCGAATTTGAAAAATGTGAAAAATGGGCAATTCAGCTGATAATTCGCGTATACTTACAAACTGAAAAAATGTGCAACTTTTTCTCCTTCACAATAAAAAAAACAGCAAACGCGGTAAGTACTCGTACTTCGGACAGATGGATATGAGCCCTACTCAGGCGCTTCGGCAAACACAAGCTCATGATTCTTGATGCGCAATATATTTATTTAGCCCTTTACATCAAGTGCCAGTTGCTGACATAGAGAGCATTTGAATTGATTGAACGAAACTTAACGAAACTGAGTAAAGTTGTCATCAGAAATGAAGTATTATCGAGGTGACCAACTTCACATCTGATTGACCTCCATCGACGAATTCGAGAGGCTTTTTGACAGTTTTTCATGAATTTTTGACCGTTATTCACGAAATAACGTGAATGCCGTTCTCCGATTGGTTAAATTGGTTTGTTTAGGGGGAAGAGAAGTAGTTGTTGGCCATCTCTATATACTTCATTTCTGAAAGTTCACCCATTGAAGATGGCCTTCAAATCTAGAGCTTTCTTGAACATGCAGAAGACGACTGGTTGCCAGTTCTAGTTCGGGCAGTATCGCCACCCTTTTACAATTACATATAATTATGACAACGATATTATGCCTGCGAAAATGAGCACCGAAATGAACTGTGTCCACTGAGACCCGCCTCACATGTAATATACGGAGCACCTTCGGTAGGTTGGGTAGGGAGGGGGGCCTGTTAGAGAATTCACTAGCACACATAGACCATGTTGGTCCATCGAGATATCCACAGTCAGACTACGGAGTGACTGGTGGTGAGTGGATCAGATTTGAAAACCAGATAAAAGCGCATTAACTTTGCTTGCACTGGGATTCGAACCGGGGTCCCAACTAACTAAGGGCACTTAACCAACGGCGCTATCAAGAACACCTTAACCAAGTAGCATATAGGCTGAGCACCGAATCAAGAATGGAGTGATGCCACGGTCGGTTACTCACTTTGGCCGGTGTTTATGGTTTCGCAAACCAGTTGGGTTTAAGTGATTTAAGATTGTGTGCTCCAGCTCATACCTAGAATAGAAGTTTGCATTTTGTATTTTTGGGACATTGTTCTAACATAGCATTGTCGAATAGGCGACAAATTCACAAATTCACTTAAGCCACGAATTGGGAAATAGTAAGAAAAATACACCAAAGCACTGCACCGGTGTATACAATGTTCACCAATTGATTAATAACTTCTCTCGTTTGTTGGTCAGAGACTTTTACGAGCTTAGCTCCGAGCTGTCGATATCCAATTTTGAGACATAACTTGCAACTGAGCAGAAAGCATACTTTTTATCCCTCCATTTACGTCGATTGAAAACAGAATTTCATTAATCACAGTTCGCGTGGAGTTGATGGAAACTAAGTGGTCCTACGTTCAGTTGTACTGTCGGATTTCTGAAAGTAGAATTCAATGCCCACTATTGCACTGCAGGCAACGGGAATGGTGTGTTGCGTTTTTTATTGTTGGAACACATAGTTTCGCGGAAGGGAATAATCTAGAGGAACAAACGATTTTTTTTAATCTCTTATGAAATTACTTTTCCGCTTTCCGATGGACAAACACTTAATTCTGAGTCTTAGTCTAATAACCAAGAATTGAAAACCTTCAAGATGAAATGGCTTAATTTGGCTGATTTGTTTCAGGTGAAAACGGTTGACCAGCCATTGAAAGTGGTTTACGGAGAGTGTTCACTGCGAGGAAATTTCAAGGCAAACAGAGTTACTGTGACTATAAACGAAATATATAAGAAACTATTTCTTTCAGAAAGACACAACATTTTAGTCTACTTTTTCGTCCTGCACAACTTGCACGGTGATTGCTGGCCGATAGAAAAACCTGTTTGACCTTCGGCATATATTTTTCAATAAATTCGCGTGTTTAATGAGTCGGATTTTGTGTGGGATGCGAGTACATGTGATGCATTGCCGAAAGAACACCATACTCCAGCACAGATAATATGTAATTATGTGTGTTTACTATTTTGGCGGAGGTCAGACTACATTTGAGCCCACAAATAAATGAAGCATTGCTTACCGCAAGAGTACGCGGGATACTCTCAATAAATTGAGTATTATCGCTGTATGTTGAAAAATGGGGTGGATGGCGCAGTTGGTTAAGTGACTGCTCTTCACCGTGTCCCGGTTCGAATAACAGTGAAAGCTAATTCAGAATGCTTTTAACGGGTTTTCGAATCCGGTCCAGTCACCATTTGCCGTTGGGATCAAATTAACGGCCCTATCACTGGAGTACGATAGGGTCTGCTGGCTGGCAGCACAATGGACACAGTCGTTATGTCTCAGTGCTCTAGTACGGTGCTCAATAACCTCTGACAAAAAAAGTCAGAGTTATCAAAAACCGAGCGAATCGAATTTGAGGCAGTGATTACAGGCAAATGGGTTCTTTTCCTTCCTCGACTTTCTGCGAGATATTAAACTCAGCATGTGCTGTAATATGTTAAATAAACTAAGACGCTTCAGGGTATGAAAATATCTGTTGTCTTCATTGAACTTGTACGGGTACTTATACAAATTTGCTGGTGACATGATTACGTACATGCATTGTCTTTGCTGGCAACTGAAAGTGTAAGGTATCAAGAAACATGAACCCACAGTTCGAATGTGCAATGGTATGAGCAATGAGCTCAGAACTGTGTCATTTGATGTACACTCTGAATCATGTGTTCCTTATGAATGTGAGTCATTTGTGCATCGTGCACCGTGAATCATTTGTGCTTTATTTATGTAATTACTATTCTGTTGTGTGGTCTTCTTGATACGCTACAGTGCACTCTTTTCAGAGACTTTGTCAAGTCCATTGCCAGCAAGCTTGGGAGGATTTATGGTTGCCCTTAACTGTCCGGACTCAAAACACAACGAATTTCATTGGTCCGGCGGCGAATTTCATTGGTCTTAAATTTCTGTTGTTGCAGTTGGTGACAAATGTGTAATTATCCTAGAAGTACATTCCATAGAACTCAATCGAGAAGCAGACTTAAGGATGATAGGACGAACTGTATTTCTGTATTTCTGGTGTGATAAGTACTCCGGGTGAATTTATGGTTTGGCCCTAGACGGCTAAGATAGCGTGGCACATGGAGTTGAAATTGCAGACATGCTTAAACGATTAAGCCATTGACCTTTTGACATTTCTGTTTCCTATGAACTTTATCACTTGGTTTTGTGATTCTATCTAGCAGACGCTGGGACATTTTGAGGGCACCAAAAAGAAAGACTGTTTGCAACATTCCTTGCTGTCTTATGTGGCCATTGTAATGAAGTGTTGTATAGACGTCTGGATGGCGCAGTTGTTGAAGGGCCTGCCCTTTGTAAGTGTCCTCGGTTAATAGTTAATACGCTTTTATCTAGTTTTCAAATCTGGTCCAGTCACCACTTGCCGTTGGGATCAAATGGCATAACGGCTCTGTGACTGGAGTGGTCGATCGGTGGCTGACTGTGGGTATCACAACGGACCAACATGGTCTAAGTGTGTCGGTGAATTCACTACCCTAAGTATTGCATTGAATTGCGCACAAAGAGAATGGACATTTTTTGTTTTCATAGGCACAAGCACCATTCAGATTAAAGAACTGATTCTGTAGTTTCTGCTTGATTGACAACAGACACAGGCATAGTAAGTAGGTGTGTCTACTCCTGGACCAGAGGGTCCGAGGCTCAATTCCCGGACAGGGCAACTTTCATAGTCCATGCTTCCACTTCTCTCGAGGCAGTGACAATGCTCAAAGAGTATACTTGTGTAGCAAATGCTTGCTTAACTCAACCGTTCGAAGTAAACCAATAACTGTAGATCCCCTCCACTCGCGATTAACAATCCCACGCAAAATACCATTTGTTCCTGTAGAGGCTATACCCCTGTAAACCAAGTGCACCCATGTTATAACTGCTATTAGTTGAGTTTATCTATCTCGTTTACTGCTGCAGGCAAAAAGAACGTTTATAAAGTGCATCTAAATACCAGCACATGTCACTGGAAACTGTTCCCATTCACGGAATCATTTGTCTCGAATGCGAATGCATATACATTGCACAGTCATGAGTGCATAAATCATGAGAGCATGCGAAAGTAAGATCCCTTTTGTTTCTGAGTTCGTTCACACTTTAAAGGAAATATTAAACCTTCGTTGTTTTTGTTTCCTGGAAAACGAAGATGAAAGGCACTGGCCGTTTGGAAGACACCATGTCCCTGGTGGCAGATAAATTGATGTGCTATTGTTTACTGGGTAGAGCACAGCTTAGTTCTTCGCCGAGGAGCTGGCACGGGGGTTGCACATGATGTAAGTGATTCAATTTGAGGCAGCAGCAGGATAAAGGAGCTGCAACGATTTGTGTACAAGAATGAGATCAATGTACTGCGGGGCCATTGAACGCTAGATTCTCTTTCCGGGATACACAAGTGAACACACATAATCGGATATTGAACCCTTTCGTAGTGACTGTGCAACTGATGGAACTTTCTACGTCTTCTGCTGGGAATTCGTTCATTAATGAATTTAATTGTGTTGGGGTTATGAACGCCATAAACATCGCCGTTCTGATTTCGTATTTTATCAATAGGTTATTTTTGTAATTGCTCTGCAATTGTGAGTGTTCTTGGCGACAGCAACAAGTGTTTATTGTTATTTTTATCAATCGAAATTCGCTGGAAAAAACGTCTGTAGGCGATTAAGTTTAATTTAAAAATAAATGCGCGATCTGCATGCGATAAAAATACATGACAATGGTCTTGACACAGTGAGTGTCAGAATTTCGAGGAAATTCCACGTTCAGATATATTTTTGGTGTAGAATGTATTTCTTTTGCTGATACATAATTGGTTTCATTAAGTGAATGAAATTTATTCTTAATTACCTTATGAGACTCATGTACGAAGTCGTCTCCGGGAGGAGGGTCGTTCGAAGCGCAGTTGGCCCTTATATGGCAGAGGACCATACCGGGAACTATACTAGTGGATTTAAGGGAAGAATAAAGTAGGGGTGGGGGAGGGGGGCATCAAGATGGGTGAACATCAAGGAGTCAGAGTTTATCAAAAGGTACAAAATCCCTCAGTTTGTCCCTCACACGCTGTGGAACTTTGCATTCAAGAAAGGGTCAAGAATACCTTTTCAGGTGTAAAATCTTTATAGGATGCAAATGGGGACCACAACACCGCACTGGTTATGGAATTATCTTACCCACGCTTTTGTATGAGGCTTCTGTTCGGTGGACAGCACTACACAAGTGTTTGAACTGCACGATACTTTAACCGGGTGCAGAGACCGGCCATTCCTCCACCCATCTGTGGCCTGAACTCGTCTTCGGTCACTCAACCATTCGAAATGAATATAACTTCCTTCACAACGACACTGACCCTCTTCACAGACGGATCGAAGACGGGCGAGGGAGTAGGTGCAGGTGTCTATTCCAAAGACCTCAATATTCCTATCTCCCTGAAGCTCCCTTACCACTGCAGCGTCTTCCAGGCAGAAAGCATTGCAGTTAAAAGGTAAATGTCATGGCTCAAGAGCAATGTACTATCCAAAAGGGATATCAACTCCTTTTCGGACAGTCCGTGGACAAGTGTAAGGTAGGGAAGGGTCTGCTAATGAATTCAACAGCACTCTTAGACCATGTTGGTCCATTGTGATAGCCACAGTCAGACTACTACAACTGATTGACCACTCCAGTGATAGTACTGTTTATTTGATCCCAATGGCAAATGGTCAGGGCTGCTGTTTCAAAGGGAGTACAAAAATTCAAAAGACATGAAATAATGGCATCACACAGCCCCACAATTCTAGTGACTACTTGCTCTAACGATAGGGACCTACTGGAAAAAGTTTGACATCTTGTGGAATTTCACATCTGAGTACCTTCGAAACTCTTTAAACTAATTTTTGTCGTTTGCAATTATGTGAAAATAATAATAAACATGAAAATAATAAATTGTAATGGGAGCATCGAACACGAAAGTAGTGCAAATACTCCCGTAGTACTTAATTCGGGAGCCCTGCAAATGGTGACAGGAACTGATCTGAGAATCAGATAAAAGAGGACGTGGATGGGTGTCCTTATAATGACTTTTTCAGATGCTGCGTGGATGAAGAGGTGGTTGAAACTACAGATCACCTACTGTGTTAGTGTTGCGCACAATCTTAATGAATTTAATAGCGTCAGCATAAGCCAGCTAAACTGCTTCGTCATAAGCAAAAAAAAGGTTATAAATGTTTGGCTTAAGTGAATGTTTGGCCTTAGTGTGATAGTTGGGGCGAAAAGAATGACAAGACTAGCCCAACGCAACGTAAAATGCTATGGCCCGTAATGGACCTGGGCCTGGCATTTTCAGCAACCCATCATGGAACAATAACATACGCAATTATTGTTGTATCACGAGCGAGGAGACCAGAGATTTAACGTACGAGGAAATACACAAATAATTACAGGTGGCTACATCCCGCAGAGGGCCAGGGCTAGCTTCTCAACGCCTGTGTTGGGCGATGCTATTGTTCTTCCACTAGTGGAAGGGACCTACTGTTTTATGCCGACTCTGAAAGGCATATTTGAGTAGCTTCTCTGGCAGCGACTCGAAAGGGGTGGTGACGTGAAAATGATTTTGCACAATAGAACCTCGGCAATGTAGTCTCAAAGTGCGTAGGGGTCGACGAACCAACTCACAGCGGTACTTGGAAATAACAGTTTGTGGAAATAAGTGAACTCAAATATTCGAGAGAAAACCTACCATAATGTACACTTCGCTCGGTGTCGTTGACTTTCGTTAAATTTTGCTAACATCAGTGGGACCGATATGACTTGCTTACGCTTAGCGAATGTAAATGTCAGTTGGTGTTGTAATTGTTCTTAAGTTCCCAGAAGTAATCAATGCCACTTTAGAACTTGGCAATGTTTGCGGATACGTTTAGGTTCACTATGATCCATAGTGCCGACTCCAAACGGTGATGTTTCAGAAGCTTTCCCTTGACGAATGTTATAGATGACCAATGCCAGTGACTCGAGAAAGTTGATCCTGCTGGGTACTGAGTGGCCTCATCAACGTCACGGCGGCCTTTCTCGGTTTCAATGCATTTGGCAGCCTTGAGTATCCTTCATTCACATATGACCGGCTTTGATCGGACTATCGAATGAAAACTCTGAACAATTTTTCATTTTTGACAAAAATGAGTGAGTTTGTAGACCGATGGAATGTCGGCCTTCTTTGTAAACGACATGTGCCACACTAATATCATAAATTCGCATTCAACTACACATGTATCGGCACTTAATTGCTGCAGGATCATATGAGTTCTGTGTCACATTCACGCCACCAGACATATCACGAAGAAGGTCCAACTGTATCGTATCCCAGAGCACGTATCTGCAGACGTGCCACACGTAATGCACCCCTATTCCGAACACTTACTTATCTAAATAATCAATTGCTTATTTAATTGAATCTAAATGATTTTCCTGACACCGCTTAGAGGGTCTACGTGTTAAAGATCATCTAACAGCTTCATTAAATAAAACTAAAATTGCGTAGAACCATAAAAGATAATTTTATGGCTCGCGTCACTAATTGGCACACTTTCTTCATCGCCGTCGTCGTCGTGGCCATCGCTTGTTTGTGGGTCAGTTCGACAGAACACCAAAAGTTCTCATGAAATTTTGATTCATTAACTTGCCGCACTGCGAAAGTGCGAATGTGTGCGTGAATTCGTGTCTCATTAATATTTAGCATGTACTCTGGAAAGAGAACGTATATTCATCATTTTTCTTTCGCTCAACATATTTTTTTTTTTTTTTTTTTTTTTTATTTATTATCCTTAGGATTTTTATTTCGTCGGAAATCAAAGTGTCTTATGCCTCGCGACAAAAGGCAGTCAGTCGATCTGAAGTTTATCTCGACAAAAATACGATAAAGGAAACCGCGCGGATACAAATGCGAAGTAAAATGGAAGAAAAATTAAATATTTCTTCCGACAAATGGGGAATTTTCAGCAGTGATGATGAAACGTTCTTCTTCGGCATGAGCAAATTGGATTACTGGCTCATATTTTTTCTTCGTCTTCTCTTTTGCGGAAATACTTTGAATCATGAGTCCTATGTGACACTGAGACATTGATGATAGCCGGAGACGAAGTGACGCTACACTTCTATTTCTATTTATTTAGTGAATAGGGCTCATGGTGAAGTTCTCGCCGGGGTATGCATACCTACATATGCACGTTGGCTTGGGTTCCACACTCAATGACCCATAAATACGCTGAGAGGTTGATGGAGTCAATCTGTAACTTACTAGAGTCAGAATACTTAAAATTTCTTCGCATTTATTATGTTTTTGGCGAAACTCATTCATTAGGGTGTGCAAGCTCTTGCGATTAGAAGCGAAGGAAATGCTTCACGATGGTGAGGAAACTTTTTGATAGTTCCAACGGTTCATTACATCCAGTGCATGTTTAAAGTTTAGAGCGATGGCTTGTGCTATCTTAATTATTTCGGGTATGTACTGTTTCATTAGCGTGTTGTTGGGTGTGCTGTCAGGTGGAAATGGAAATTAGGGGGAAGTGTTAAGGAGGCGGGTGTTGCTGTATATTCATGGAGAGGGGCCCAAGGAAGTAGTCCTTATGTAGTCTATAGACTGGTACTAACACAAGGTATTGTTCTTTGGTGGGCGGAAATATTAAATGAAATTATTTTAAGGTTTGCATGTATTTACATCACTGCCTGACAACGTCGCTCCACTCGTTCCTCATTAATATCCTTGGGCAAGTGACTGAACAACTCAGGCGGCTCTGCACACTCTACGAGGCCTTCGAAATGATTGCAGAAACAAATTTTGGGGGATGATATGGTCAGGAACATTTGTGCGCTTGGATGTATCCAAGATGCAGAAAGGCGCCTTCGCCATTTTGCTAGATATATTCACAGCACTTCCTCTAACAAGTTTTCACAGTGTAAAGCAGAAGTATAAGCAGTGATAGGTATAGCTCATCTATTGTCAAGGGAGTCTGTTATTCTGAAGTTTGGCTGACTGTCGGGTATGGTGTCACCATGGATTAAGTCCAATATTTGACGCCATCTCGGTGTTCGTGAATATGACATGTAAAGTTAAATCTAAACTCTAGAACCTTAAATTAAAATGAATAAACTAAAATATTGATTTACACTTTTTCGTCAAATCAGTTAAATTTGTGCGCTTGCCTAATGTACCCTATTTCTATGATCTATTTGTTGGAGTGGCGGCCGTGGCGTTGTGGGTATGAGCATCGACCCCTGCGCAACTGAAACTGCCTAGGTTCGATTCCCGGCCAGTACGACCAAAAATAATTCCTACGGCTCCATCTCTTCCGAGTCGCTTACAACGCTCAAAGAGTATACCTGTCTAGAAGAAAGCTTCTCAGACTCTGGCCGCTAGGAGTCGGCATAAAACTGTAGCTCCCCTTCTAACAACACGAGCGGTTGCTGAGAACCTATACCCTGGCCCTCTACTGGCCGTGGCGCCTCACATGTTATTATTGGGTATATAACTTAATTCGTGCTATAATTTCTTGGAATAATACTTCCTCCCATCATTCTGGCAATTTGTGAACTGCGTCGGCTTGGCAGCCAAGAATGAATCAAGCCAATTTTTGATAATCTACTCTGATGTGAACCGTATTTCAGTGAGGGCACGTTCTGCATCGACCGGAACAAATGGTAGTCAGAAGGGGCAAGGTCTGGGCTATAAGGCGGGTGGGGTAAAACTTCCCATCCACTGTTTTCCAAATAGTTCTTAACCGGAATAGCAACGTATGGCCGAGCGTTGTCATTATGGAAAATTATTGCCTCGTGTCTGGTCGCATATTCCGGGCGTTTTTCGGCTACTGCTCTCTTCAAACGGTTTAATTGTGTTCGGTAGCATTATTCATTGATGGTTTCACCCGGTTTTAGCAGCTCAGAATACAACACACCCTTCTGATTCCACCAAATACAGAGCATTACCATCGCGCCATAGATACTCGGGTTTGCCGTTGATTTGGCTGGCTGGTCAAGCCAAAATTTTTGTTCGTGCTTTTAAATCGTGCAAACCCCTTCTGGCACGTTCGCTCACCTAGCGCATGTTCACCATAACCTTCCACCAAAATACGATGTCTTTCGGCAGCAGTTTTCTTCATACTAAAGTAATGAAGAAGAATTCCTCGCAAAAACTCTTTTTCAGGCACAAAGTTCGACGTATTTGAGTGAAAAACAAATTATTGTTGATTACGCTTCAAATGAATGACATATACTGAAATGACGGTAGCTTTCCAACACATGTTCCAATGGAATAATGCAAGTTACGCCATCTCCTAGCAAGCCGCACGAATTAAATTAACAACCCAATATTAAAATTCCGATTGACATATTTTGTCCATGCATCGATCTCTTTGACTAAGTGAACACCGAGGTGTAAGCACGTACAATATATTTGGCAACGTTTTCGAAATTTGTTTGTGTTTTTGTGCAACTGTTTGTTGTGTAAAACTCGTCTCATTATGGTCTTGAAGTTGAACCAGCATTATTAAGATCAAACACTCACCATAAGGCGTGTTGTTTTTTGCAAGCGTATATAAATTTTATGAAATTAAATTTTAATGTAAAATACAGTAAAACCACTAACCACATATCCGCTTAAGTTACCCGAGATATAGAACGCCGCTTGTGAAATATGTAATCGCGGACTTAAACAATGCTTCCAATCATGATTTTCGATGTATTATCGATAAATTGCTTGGAAATATCACAAAATTCATCCATGAATTCATTTATTTGACAACGAAAACAAGACATTAAAAATGGCTACGGAAGAAATTTACACATTTAATGTACTGCTCCTGTCTATTTTCCGACTCCTCTGAACTGGAACTTGAACTGCCGGCGCAAATCACATTTTACTTGTTCAAAATTATTTTCAATTCCTATTTTTTTTTTTTCAACTTTTTAACAGCTGACTTTTTCAAATGAGTTATGTCGTTCGTCGTCTGTGCTGCCAAGCTTTTATGATGAAATCGTTTTTTGTGCATTTATAATTTAAGCATATACACACTTGCAAAAAAACACGTCTGACGTAAATGTGACGGCGATGTTACATTCTGTTACAACCTAAATAGGTTTGATCAGTATTTATTTGTAGCTCGGTGTGGAACCTAACCTAAAACGCCCACTACACGAACCCGGACCTGTAATTATTATGAATGAATGTTTAATTTATAGCACCGTCGACCAAACTCAAAATTTGAACACACTGATGAGTCCATCGAAGTCCCGATGAACCATGTGAACACGACTTAGCTTATCTCCCGTTGAGGTTGAGGAATGACGTTTTATAATTTAAAGTGAAGGGTTATGACTGCCTTAAAAATAACTGTGAGCAGTCATAAATGTTTGATTTCCCTTTTATTTTGATCGAATTCTTCTACCAACCATCTCTCTCCATACGCCTTCAGGGTGCCTTTCAAGTTCAAAGCTACGGACTTGAATAATTAATAAATTTTGTCTATCCATCGCATTTTTTTCTAACATGAAGGCCATCTCCATCTCTGACTTTTATTATTTTCCTCTCACTCACCCCCGATCCCTATTTGATCTTCTTAGATATGTACATTTCAGAGTTGTTTTAGGCATAATCAATTCCACGGTTGAAAAGTGTATTCTGTCTGGGTTTGCAGACAATTCGATTTTGTTAAACTTTCTTTTAAAGTGGGCATTTGGTTTGTGAGACAAATTTGGAAGTTTCTGAAGGGTCAGAATATCTGCCACAAAATAGAATCCAGACTGGAAAAACTGACGAACTTGTTTTGCTTTCTAAATTCGATTGGTGGGATGGTCAATGTCTGAATATACATTTGCCGGGGTGAGTCTAGGGAGTGGTGTCCGAGTCTGCCGGAGATCAATCTTCGTCCATAGTGGTACCATTTCACAGATAGAACCTAAATTGTGTCATCTTTGGGAATCTTATCGTCTCATCGTTAACACCAATCAGAGAGGTCATAAGGATGTATTCTGGAAATTCAAATAATAAGAAAAAGTGATACTTTTGAAGAGTTTGGTTTTAAAATGAGTTGTGAAATGCGTCAAACATACCCAGTTGCCGGTGTTTCGACCCTAGAAAGGATTGGGGAAGGGAGAACCGAAGCTCATTTCTGTTTGAATCTATATGTTAATGCACACAATTGTTGTATTAGACTGGTCCGACGGAATCATTGGCCACCATTTTTTCAAAGGCGACCGTGAGAAAAAATAACCTTAAGGGAGCCTGCAATCGTTAAATGCCAAATGGTCGACATGTGATTCCAGAAAGACATGGTATGCATGCCACGCAACACGCCAATCGATGGACAAATCTCAAATAAGTTCAGCGTGTAGTTCACATCAATATAACGTTTTCCGCGATTTAACAAATTGTTTGAGATCCCCCAGAACTACCTTTAGGAGGATATACCTTTACATAACGAATACATTTGCGAAAAACCTCTTTATAACGTATTTGCAATCAATGCAGGATATAATTTTTCATTTATTAGTGGAAATCGTTCGCTATAGTAGGATAAGCAGATGTAATGTTCAGGTTACCTCGTTAAAACGATTCGTAACGTGCACTTCGCGATTTTTTCGGGCAATTTAAAAAAATTAAAAATTACCGGGTCTGAAGGAGATGTGAAAACACCAGTGCATGCTCGTACAGCTCGTACTGTGTGGCTGCACCTCTCACGCTCGTCGTTGATGAACTTTATGCATAAAGACTTGCATTTACACGCTCACAAGGTGCAATTGACTCAAGAACTAAAGCCCCTTGACCATTTCAAGCGTCGTCAATGGTCAGAATGGTGGCAAGAAATGGCAACAGTGGATGATCAATTTTCGAAGAAAATCATCTTCAGTGATGAAGCACACTTTCACCTCAGTGGATTCGTCAATAAGCAGAATTGCCGCATTTGGGCGAATGATAATCCAAGAGTGATTGTCGGAAAACCAATGTACCCACAAAGAGTGACTGTTTGGTGCTGTTTATGGGCTGGCGGAATCATCGGGCGGTATTTTTGTCCAAAATTAGGCCGATCAGGCAGTTACTGTGAATGGTGTTCGCTATCGTGAAATGATAACTAACTTTTTATGGCCCGAATTGGAAGATATGAATGTGGACGATATGTGGTTTTAACAGGACGGTGCGCGACGAATTCAACGGCCGTGTTACCTCACGTGGTGGCGATGTCAATTGGCCGCCAAGATCATGTGATTTGACACCGTTGTATTTTTTTTCTTTAGGGTTTTTTGACAGAAAAGGTGTACGTCGATAAGCCAGAATAAATCAAGAGCTAAAGATTGAGATAATTCGGCACATTAATGGCATAGAACCTCAATTATGCTTTAGCGTCATCGAAAATTTGAACCATCGGATGGAGGTGTGCCGCCGAGTTAGCGGCGGCCATTTGGCCGATATTTTGTTCCATACATAATTGAACCATACCAATATTATCATAATAAAAAGAAATGACAATAATTTCCTAAATAATTTGTGTTTTATTCTAAATCAACATTTGGGTAAAAGTTGTAGAGGTTGTACTGTATTTTGGGTGCCCATAGTATATCTTCAAAAGAGAACATGTTCTCATTTTTGCTTCGGTCGTTTTTACAATATCGTTTTTTTAAGGATTTTTTTTCCGGAATTGATATCTTTAATTTTACTCCTAATTTTACTCCTATTTTCCAATGCATACATGTTATTTAAAACAATTTAAAGACTTATTTAATGCATTTTTAAGCAATTAAATAATTTATGTAACTATTAATGGTCTCATTTGGTCATGCTCTTATTCTTATAGAAAGTATAAGTAATTCTGAACTGTTTATGTTATTTTAAATAAAAAAAAATTAGTTTTTTAAGTTCGGAATGTTCTCTTTTTTTCCCTCGAAGTCCTTTTTTTCTATATATTTCAAAGCAAAGTATTTTCTGTTTAGAAAGGTCCCAGATTGACACCCTAAAAGTATGTGACGGCTGAATTATTGGACAGATTGTGGTATTTGAAGCCTTTAGACTTTCCTTTTGTCAAATCACTGGTGCTACGGGTACGATTAAAGTAAGTAAGTCAGTACATCATATTGACACGTTATACTTCTTTATTGTTTATCTTCTCTGCCCAACATCTTTCAATCACCTCTCATACACTCAATTATTTACAAAATACATTTTTCATATATGCAACAAAGCTATACTCTGTTTTAAAATACAAAATATGTTTTATCCTTATTTTATCATTAACCTCCAACACTTTCCTATCAGAATTCCCAAAAAATCACCGATTTTTACAACACAGACAAGGAGGCAATAAATCCCTCATATACTTATACAAGTTATTATTGTTATTATTGATTCAACGTCATCACTCATTCAGACAAATCAGTGACCATTAACTAAAGGTATTAATTATGCGGAAATGATAGTCATTAATGGTGATGTATAGGGGTACTAGTTCATACCGACAGGACAACATTACATGCGTTAGTAGGGAGATACTAGCCAATATGCTCGAAAAAGTGACTCAAAATTGGACTTTCCCTATGAACCACCAAAAACGAAGACGTGATCAACATTCATACCATGTCTATAAAATAAAAAAATGGAGCCTCAAATGTTTGTCGTCGATTCACGCCTTAACGCATTTACCAATTTCAACCAAATTTTTACACGTCTTTCGCATTGACCTGGGTATGGTTTGTGTGAAGTTTGGTTAGAATCGGTAAACGTATGTGTGTGTTGTGAGTGCTTGAAAGAACATATGAATTTCAGTAGATTTAGGGTACTGAGGTGTGTGACATGTGGCATCGTCTTGTTAAACCGCGTATTAGCCACATCGATACCATCCAAGATATCGTAACCCCCTGCGACATTCAATGACCAGCCTTATTTTCAAAAACTTACAATATTAACGTCCATTATTTGGGAGTTTCTATTGAATGAAGAAAGCACGTCTTTTGTCGTGTGCCCCATATTCATATCCCTCATCTATCAGCGTCGAAAATGTTTTTCCAACAATTGATAGCACAATTAGCATACAATTTTGTGAGACCCCTAACTCAGTATTTGTTCCAACTCTCACCTACGGTCATGAAATTTTGGTAATGACCGAAGGAATAAGATCGTGAATACAAGATGCTGAGATGAGATTCCTTCGCACTGGAGTGGAAATTACTCGTCGGGATAGGGTGAGAAACACGTTGAGCCGTTGCTCCTTCGAATGGAAAGGGCTTTGCTTCGATGGTTTGGTCACGTGGCAAGAATGCCTACACCATCACGACTTCCTAAGCGGGCTTTGAATGCGATTCCATCAGGTAGGCGACCGCTTGGCAGAATCAAGAATCAGGACGAGGTGGTTGGACAAAGTCCAAAAAACTAGTCTGGTTACGCTTGGGCATAACTCCTGATGAGTTAGAGTCGATGGCGGAGGATCGGGTTGCCTAGATATATCTCGTGCGTGCTTAGCCCCCGCAACCCGTTTAGCGGAACGCTTAGGCATAACTCCAGATGAGCTAGAGTCGATGGCGGAGGATAGGATTGCTTAGAAATATCTCGTGCGTGCCCTTTTGCAGAACATGCGGTTCAAAAGATGATGATGGGGGTGAATATGATTTGGGACACCCTATATAACTCTATGGAAAAAATAAGAATAAATATTCTCATTTACTCATCATCCCATATGCTGCTGTATATTCTTTTCAACATTTTTGACGTGCTGAATTTTTAACAAGCAAATAATGGAGGCCATACCTCCCGCTTTGATTGTAATATCAGACCAAGTTCCGACAAAGAAGTACAATAAAATGCTGCAGTGACATCAATTTCGTTGACAACCGTAATTAAATGTCTTTTGTTCGCTTCACTTGCTGCCTGGCTTACCTTTTATCTGCTGTTTTCAAATGAAAAACGTTCCGGAAGCAGGCCACGCGCCGCGCATTTGCTGAATGAAATGAGGGCCAAGCAAAGTCTTCGAAACTTTATTTCAAACATGATATCGATCACATCGCCGCGCCGGCATTCTCATTGCAGAAGCGAATTGATTTCGATTTCAGTAACAGTCAAGCGTCGCATCACCTTAGCAATTCGTCCTTTTGATCACTTCAATTAAATGCGGCAGTACCGACACAGCCTACACAAATGGAAATTAAAAAGAAATGTATACACACGCGCGTGTATATTTAATTAATTTTGCTTTTTTGTCTTAAATACGTTTAAATTAATCTTTCCACGAGCACAGCACAGCACGACACAGCATGTTCGTCAGCAGCCAACGTCTCTGCTTCAAATTGCTGGAATGTAATATGGTTAAGTGGGTTTCGCAGGAGGATTTTTAACTCAATTGCATGGGGTAACTTTTTAGTTAATTAAAAATGAGGATGCAGTTTTCATGAGGCGCTGTGAGTGTGTGGTGGAGGTTCATCTCATGGCGGCAAGGGGTTGTCCTTTACGGACGGATGTACATATAAATGAGAAACAGGAAAACAGCAGTGCTCTGGTCAAGTGTGCATTTTATGCTTCAAGTGCTGGTAAATGAGTTGTTAATCCAGCATATCACAGCACAAAGCACAGTCTGTATTGTGTCGGTGTGCAGCGTGAATCGGGTTTAATCAGTTGTTCGAAACTAATTTGTGCAGTTGCGAACAGGGCTTGCAGTCATATTTTTGACGTGAGTGTATTGCTTAAGATTGCAAAGGGAATTGGAGAGTACCCGTCTGCATGCACCACACTCTTGCATGCCACCTATGTGTCCAAATCCGGCACTGGGTACTCTCACCCCCTATCCCACCCAACTTCCTCTAACCTTGTCAGCGAAAGAAAGCATAAACAGACTGGCATACTTGCCAAAACAAACACCTAGTGATTCTGAGAAGCAAGGTACTCTCGCAAATTTATGGCATAAAGTCAAGGCAAGTCAGTAAAATCGGACATTTGTCTTTGGCATCAGTCACAGCACAGCCAACACCGCAGTTCCTTCAAACCAGAGTACTACCGGTGTGGCAGCACACCTGTCATCATCAGCGCAACCTACTTCTGCTCTCCGGCGACGCGACGACACGCATGGACGTTTTGTTTCTGACTAATGATTTTGTCGAAATGTTTGTGAATGGATTCGACATTGAATCCGTTCATTGTAATGAGGCTGCTTATGAATAGTGGCCCGATGACAATTGAATTCTATTTTCATTTGTGCGAAATGCGGTGCCACTGAACGGCCTTATGCTACAAAAACTTTCAGTTTGCACGACCACCGTGCATGCGAGAGGGAACACATCCGAGTGCCTGATTTGTTTACACGAGCCATTTACAATCGTATTTATGTCAGTCTGGTGCATTAACTTTGGCGCTGAAGGGTAAGCTCTTAGGATTGTGATCGTTCGCTTTTATTTTTTCGTGCGTGGTTCTTGCCTTTGCGCAAGACCTTGTCGGCTTGTTCTACACAATTAAAAGCCAAACTGACGGCCGATGAAGGAAGTAAGTGAGCTCTGGGAATCTTTATTTTCAAAGGAGACTACGTCAAAAAGAGATCATATATTTTGAGATCAATGTAATAATTTTATTGAACCATAAATGTTTGGGCTTAACGATCAACAAAAGGCCCACCAGATAAAGGGCCGTAAATATGCTCTCATCTGTCTTTACGTGTGTTGTCAATGAGCGGGGAATTATTTTTAGACGCGCTATCCTTGAACTTTCGATGAGCACGTAATGCGTAATCGGTCGTGTGAGTGGAGATTACTCGGCTATTTCCTTTGAAGTGACGAACTTTTCATCGACAATTTTCGACGCTGTTTGATCCAATAATCTTGAAGTGTCGTGCTTTAAGTGGAAACGGTGTCTCATCACCTTTGGTGAGTGCATCATTTGATGATGATTTGATTTATATTCGAAGTTTTAAGAAATGAAACATAAATCGAATGGCAGCAGGGCAGCAATACATGCGTCATGTTTATGCATTGTTCACGTCAATTGATATAACTCGCATCAAGACCTTTGTGGACATGGCTTGAGATAGCCATCAGGGATCACAACTCCACTTGATTCTCACTGCATTCGATGGTGACCTGTGAAAAGGGTCTAAGTATACACCTCGGATGCTGTGCAAATGGGTTTGAATGAGCGCAAAACTACGTATCTACACTGTGTCTTCAAGAAAGGCCACACTCCAGATAGGCAGACACATTTTTGAACTAGTCAAAGAATTCGTCTATCTCCGGTCGAACAGTATGAATATCATCAGATTAAACGCATAAGAGGAAACCAGGGTTTTATAACACCAGATAATGCCTGCCCTGTTCTATGGCGCGGAAACATGGACAATTTCAAACGCAGATGAAGAAGCCCTTAGTCCTTACGAGGCCCAGTCTTTGATTCAACCACGAACTGTACATGAGCGACATGAGCCTAGCTAGGCGTCTTCTCATCCAACGCCTGGGTCTACGTTGCCCTGAGGATTCTTCGATTCCACACCAGTGGGACATCGCAATAGAAGATGCCAACGAAACCGATGGCTGGTTGATTGGAGACTTCTTGCTAAAGATGGCATCTAGCTGGAAAGGCTGAAGGCCCAGATCCACCCCGGACTGTAGCGCCAGTAGATCATGGAGAAGAAGCTATACCCTTCTCTTAATTGGAGTTAAAACTACTCTCCGTTTTTGACTGTGTCCGGACACTGCTTCCACTGGTCAGTTAGACCAAATTGTAGGAATGTTCGGTCTTCCTCTCCTTCTTGGACCAGGATGGTCAAAACCTGAAACCATCTTAGCATTGGTGTTGCTTCGCTGTACCAGTACAGTTGACAGATTTTTCAAGACCGATTCCGCATCCGATCTCCACTTGTAGATAATTTTTGGTGTTAACAATTGCACCGATGTGCTTTTGAATACCATCGTTCGTACGTCCACCGCGACCACGTTTCCAGCGGTCGATTCGTTGACAATTTCTGATGACTCGGCCACACATCTCGTGGTCTCGCTGACGCTGACCAATGATTCAACGTACACGCACACGATCTAGGCGTCCAAGCAAAAAGACCATCTCTCGTTCATCAATGGCTGTAACGTGATGGTAATTTGATGCCCACTGACTTAAACGTCAACTCCACCATGATACAAATTTTTTGTGTACTCACGGTAAAAGTTCAAAGTTGTGAAGTCCCAATTGGAAAACCCATTGTATTTGCCGCTTTAGCACAGTGGTGGGTATTGCTACAGGGGATTGTCTCGGTCACCATGCTCGTTAACCCGCCTCAGGTATTTTATGTAAATAGGTAAAGTGCTTTCCCACTGGAAGGAAGGATCTTCGACCACTAGATTCGCCGTAGGTCGTTGCTCCTTCTCCCGACGCACTAATCCGGTGAAAGTGTCAATCTTACACACCCCCCTCCGAAATATATTGTCAGCATCTGTTTTCTAAAGAAGGATAGTGCACGAAAGATGAAGATAGGAGCCGTATCCGGAGGCGTATACGTGTTGTAATAGCATCATGTTTTGCAGAATTCCCATTTACCAGAAATCATCTCTGGTCCAAACATCTCAACCAGCGAATGCCACGAATTCGTGATTAAATGTCATAAAGCCCTTAAAATTTGTTGGTGGACAAGGCTAAGTGCTGTGAAGTTACATATCTCTCTATAAGTCCGCAGGAATCAGTGAAGTTCATCTGACTTTGAGTACATTCCTACTGTGGCAAGATCTTACTTGCTCTCGTCAGAAGCAGGCACAAAGTGTTGAACACACTTTTGATCACTAAATGATGTGGTTGTCTTGAAACTTCACCCATTCATGGAGTTGAGTATTGAGAAAGTTCATCGTCTCGGAGATTGAAACCAGACAACACAGCACCGGAAATCACGCGCCTGCCCAGATCGCTTTAAACATAATTATCCGAAAAATAAATTATCCCTGCCCTATCACAAATAGCAAAAATATGCTTTGCCAGGGGCTTGAAGATCGCGGATAGGCTTCTCTCCCATTCGGCTATGGTCTACTTGAATCACTTCAAAGACGCCACTCGTCATGTGGGTCACATGACAAGCAGTTGTTTGCATACTTTGCGCCCACACTCATGCATGCATTTTTTCCATGCAGCACGCATTTTCTTGGCATCATTCGTCGATCAGATACGTTCACACGACAAAATCTTGTACGAAAATATCCCCGCCAGTACAAAAATAAGATTCCACTTAGACACTAAACTTAGAAACTCATTTTTTTGAATATTTTTTCTTGCAAGTTATGAGCATTCGAAAATAAGTCAGGTTTTCGAGGAAATTACACCAATACGTTGGAAACTTTCGGTTTCGTTCTGGTGCAACGGAAGAATTGAGTTTCTTTTTTGGTTCGACGGCGGTGGAAATAGTTTCTAAAAATACGCACGCGTTGCATTATTTTTGCATTCATGCATTTAGCGATAATAATTGCGGGCAATAAAATTCATACTTTCGGTGGGCGCTTCACGGCGCGCTTTTGCTGGTGGGTGGTGTGTGTATTTCGGAAAGTGTCATAACAAATTTACGAACGTGATGTTTTTGGTTTTCTGTGGCTGCAAATGCCACTGCAGAACCGAAAGGATTTCAGTGAGGATGAGTGACTTCAGCGAGAGGCAACAAATCCCGACCGGATGTGCGCATTGATATGAAGAGCACGATTTGGGTGGCAAGAATTTTTGATATAAACTTTCGTAATTAATTTCCAAATGCCTTTTGTGGGATTTGGGGAAGAATTTGGTCAGTGTTTGCGAAGAATCGGTGGTATTTTGCGCATTGCCGCAATCGAATTCATCCTCAACCCGAATGCATGCACATTTTCACGAAAGGATAAAAACGATGGCACCCCATGGAAAGCGTCAAAACAACGCGTTTGACATGTTCTTTAGAAAGAAATATGCGAAGACAAATGAGATGCGTCACGAGCTACTTGTCGTCGCCTCCTCCAACGACACGAGATTTGCATAATTGGGACGAGGCAGTGTATTGTAAATTGTGTATTAACATAAAGTAATATGTCAAGCAGGGAGGACAAGTGCTATAAGCAGCAATATGTGGAGCGAAATCCTCGCTGTCTATCGATATAAAATGAGGCAAAAATATACCTAGACGGTGGTGTGACCGAATTCGAATTCGAGTAGGTATAAAGGAAGAAAATCTCAGGTGACATGGAGGATGTGAAAGTGGGTAATTTCGAGTGAGGTATTTTGCTGAAGGGCGTATCCAGATGTGAATGTGAACAGATAATGTACCCAGCACTTGAGAATGGCATGCTGATGGCGTGAGGTGCAAATTGGAACAGCGCAATCGAAAACGCAAAAAAGCATGTGCTCCGGATTTGACATTCCTGTTTTTATGACACACGCTCAACAGCTTATGCGGGATAAGCGACTGTGTCACAATATTGATCGGTTTACAATCGCTGAACATGTTAAAATTGTGAGAACGTACTTTGAAATAGTGATTTCGCGCACTGCTTCATCAGAGCGTACATTTGACAAGCTGTTAGAAAATTCAAAGACACTGGCTCTGTTAGAAATGTCGTTAGATAAATCCCTCAACGCAATGCATCCTCTACAGCAAATATGGCTGCTGGTAGTGAAAGTGTTGTAGTGGATCCAAATCGATCGATTACGGCGAGCACAGTATTTGGACTTGTCGTCTTGCATATTAGACGCTGCCTTTAAACAGTCACCTACATCCTTAAAAATATCTCCAGGTTTTCTGCCAGCTGATCGAGGATTAAGTGCAGAAACACCAGCGTTTGAACGACGAGATAGGTCAGCGAACAATATGATTTCTTATGGGCAAGTTAACATCCACTTATACAGGCGAAAAGCTATTGCATCCATAAAAAGTTCCTGTATAGCGTGCAAATTGAACACGTGATGTCAGCTGATCCACACTTCCTAAGTGTCACCGCTTTAAGGCATTCACCAGGGTTCAGAGTCAAGCATGACTAGTCACAGGTGCAATTACGATCTCAAGAAAGAACATACATTGAAGGCGGCTGCGATAGCTGCAACAAGCACCATGAGTATAAGCCAATTTAAGGGCTGGTTGTGAAGTACCACTGGCCATGCCAGTACTTTAAATAGACCAGTAAGTACTGTACTCCGCCCTTCCCTGATATAAGAAGACCAATCAGTTGCCACTTGGCACATCAGTAATGCGACCATCCACGTCCACAAACACGAA
Source organism: Eristalis tenax (assembly GCA_905231855.2). NCBI lineage: Eukaryota > Metazoa > Arthropoda > Insecta > Diptera > Syrphidae > Eristalis > Eristalis tenax. The sequence goes on from HG993127.1 coordinate 26,000,081, forward strand.
TGGATCGAAGATGTTAACAGACGTATTTTCGCCGCAGTTTGAGTGTACCACAGCTTTGATTGCCAGCTCCTCGGCTTGGAAGATTGAGAGTCTGATCATCTGACTATGGTAGCATCTTCCGAGCCGAGGAGCTGGCAGTCACGAAGTGGGCAGATTCATATCTATGCCGATGATCGTGAATACAGACAATACAATCTCAGTCTTCCACGTGGTTGGCATGCGATGGGAGAAGTAATGTCAGCTTTCCTGTAGGATTGGCTACAGCTTGTAATAAGTAAGGCCGAGCGTTCCTGTAAGATTGGCGAAGCTGGCCAAAGCTTGGATGATCTGTAATGAAGGCCTAAGTTGGTCTGGAAGTCAAGTTAGCGGTTTGCAACTCAGTGTTTATTCCAACTCTCAACTATGGTCATGAAATTTGGCTAGTGACCGAAAAAATAAGATCGCTAATACAAGCTGCTGAGGTGAGATTTCTTCGTGCTGTTGTGGGAATTACTCGCGGGAATAGCGTGAGAAACACGGCAGAGCACGAGGAACACAACGTTGAGCCACAGCTTCTTCGAACGGTAAGGGCTATGCTTCGACATCATCACGACTTCCTAAGCGGGCTTTGAATGCGATTCCTTCAGGTAGGCGACCGATTGGCAGACCCAGGACGAGGTGGTTGTACCAAGTACAAAAACTCGCCTGGTTTCGTGTGAGCATAACTCATGGTACTCAGAGTCAATGGCCGAGGATCGGGTTGCCTGGAGGTATCTCGTGCGTGCGTTACCGCCACGACCCCTTTAGTGGATTATTTGGGAGATGGAGATGATGATGATGATCTGATCGGAGGCTCTGATTCAGGTTTGACTGTATCGGCTTCAGTGTGACAAATATTTACATCCTCATCAAATTTTTGATGTGAGGTGCTGAGTCGGCGCGCCGTAGAGCTTCGCGGCAAGGGTGCGCGGTGTTGGACTGAAGAGAACAAACTTAAGCGTTTGATGCTCTTATTTTGGTTGGCAACTATCAGAGAGCGCTATCGATTGACAGAATAAAATTCGTTGTGTCGGCAATGCTTAAGACCAGAAATCGCTACTGGATAGGTGAGATATAAAACCGTTTGTTAAGACAGTTAAGCTAGTCTTAAGAATTTTTGTCTAACATTTAAGGAAAATCAATTTTAATGAAATAAAATTGAATTAAAAAGGATCAACAACGCTCATAATTAAATGGTACAACGGAGCGGAGATTGTGTCTATAGCAAGAGGGTGTCTTCGCCAAATGGGCACCACAGTATGGCCCGCAGAAATGCGAGGAGCGGCAAGTCTCCCGCCTACCTAACCTAACATAACGCTAGATGTCACCTTTACTGTCATTTCTTATCACAACTGTCTTGTCCTCAAATTGGAAATATATATGTGCAAGAGATCTGGTTCCAGCAAGACGGTTTCACATTAAACGCAAAACGACCTACTTAGGCCATATTGCAAGACAAAATGTCCTGGACGAGTCACTTACTTCTCCTTTCGGTGAGGTGAACTGGCCTCGTTCACCACGATCGTGGGATAGGTCGCTTTGTGTGAGGATATGCTAAATATCGTACTTATGCGCTGAGTCAAGATTGTGCCTGTAGTAGCGTTGTTAGTAGGTGCGACTGGGTGTATCAGCATTCAAAAATCGGATCGAAATCCGCTCAAATGTCAATCAGGCGTCGACATCAAACTGATGTGCCTCCTCCACTCGTGACAGCACAATAGCAGGCACACGACGAGCTAGATCCAGGTCCGCCACGGGCTGCATTATTATTAATCGTATTAAGATGAAAGCTCAACCAATAATGTTTGTTAAACTGCATCTAATCGTAGAGCATTGATGCGAATAATGTTTCATGCATCAATAATTTATTCAGAAAACAATTAAGGCCTCTCACGTATCATCACTGATGCGTCCAGGAGAGCGATGTTCGTAGACATCCTTCAATTAAGGCTCATCAAATTCATCATTCATATGGACGTGTTTACCCAAACCAAAGCACCTACGCACTTGCTTGCATGGCATGATGCCCCATACAGTGGTTTGTATTAAATGTCCGTTAGCGATATGACCAAACAAATCAGGCTTCACAAACTGCAATTCAATTTGCGTTCATCCCGCAGTACGACGATGGACATGAATAATGTATTTTATTTGATCATCTTTGCGTGCGAAACAAAAGCCAATGCCTACATGAGCGAGGGTATCCAGCCCTGTGTGCAGTCGAAGCCACTCACATACACGTGTGTACGGAAAGTCGTCGGTCGGGGGCTCTGATATAATCGATTGAAGTATCTATTTGTCTTTATTTTTCGATTAAGCTGTATTCAATTAAACTTTACTGTGCGGATAAGACTAACGAGGGCATTATACCAAGTAAAGTGGTTTTCCTCTCGGTCCTGCTGCTCAGTCTTTTTTTTCATTTTCTGTCAAACGCTGGCCCTTTTCTGGCCTTTCACCGTGCTTCTCCATTTCAACTTTAATACATAAATCAGGAGTGTACCTACGGGTATCTCCTCTGACTGGTATCGCATAATCGACATCCTCCCCGTTGACTAATAAATTCTTTGATGATTACGGCAAGAGTAGTGGAAAATTGGATTTAAATTCAGTGATGATCATTCTTTCGCCTTTGAGGTCCCTGGCACCGCACTCGCAAGTATATGCATTTCAATTGAATTCGGTTCTGTTCCTGACGATTCGAAGCGTGGCCTACGTATAAGTGGAAAACTTGATTATGTCAACTTATTCACGCACATCATTTGCGTACCCTACCACACATAGGCCCTTTTTTATCCCGAGTACTATCGACAGAAGGCCCTGATTCTCTTCTGTCTTGTGAAGTTTTTCCTGTCAGTCTATTTGAGATTTTCTGAGTGAGTGGTAAATGGTAAGTCAAACGTCTGAGTTGTATTTTGTCACTTGGAATTTTCAATTTCCGTTTAAAGTGGCAACGAGTGTGGTGCGCGCCCCTTGAAGCGCGGTGGTGTGTGTGTGTGTGGATTAGGAAAATTAGGTTTGCATTATTCTCCCTCTCAGAGTGCTCATCGATTTGCGCCTAAAGATGTGCTTTGATGTTCTGTTTTTTGTGGAGGAATTGGTGATTTTCGAAATTCGGAAATGTGCAGTATACTCATGGGCGTTGTGTATTACGTGGTTTTTCAGTATTTTTAGAAGCTTTCGTTAACATGGGAGCTTTTTTTTGCCTATGTAGCCTAAAATAATACTGTCACATACATTAAAGCCTCAACTCATGAAATCAATCAATGAGACCCTATTCGAGTTACCAGAGAAGAATTTGATGGCCCGCACGGACTGTTAGCAGGGCCAATAAATAGTTATGGAATCGACTGTTTTCATGGCTTATTTTAGGTTGTCTGTGACCTTGTTTTGGACGATCACTGGGTACTCAGAGTACTCGTTTTGATTAATTGGATAGTAAAACTTTGTGCCACTTATTGGTTGACTAATCATAGTGGCGTAGCATAATTGTTTCTATGCCAATTTGGTCTGGATGGATGTCAATTTTTATTTGTCAATTTTATGTATTATGTAATTAATTAATGAATTTTGATAAGCCGCGTTGGGATAATAGATGCTGAAATTTATATTGTTAAGACAAACAAAGATGCTGGAGGAGTCAATGTTTGGCTTTCTCAAACATTATTTCAACACGTCTGTTATATAACGTTACAGAGAATACTATAAGACAGCCCACGGGAATCGTCTTTGAAGCTCGAAAAAGGCACGGTCGGTGGTGTGCTCGTGGTTGAAAGTAGGCATGTTTTAGTACTTTTTCTTAACTAATAGAATATTTCACATATTCTGACACGAATGATTTATTAAAGGGGTCACGGGGGTAAAGCATGCACACGAGATCTCCATGCACCGCGATCCCCCATCGACTCTATCAGGATTTATGGCCAAACGTAACCAGGCGTGATTATGGACTTGGTCCAAGTGCCTCGTCCTGGGTCTGCCAAGTGGTCGCCTACCTGATGGAATCGCATTCAGCGCCAGCCTCGGAAGTAGTGATGATGTGTGAAACATTACCAAACCATTGGAAGCAGAGGGCGTTGCTCATTGTTGAGCTCCTCACGCACTGCCGTTTTTCTCACCCTTTCCGCAACAGTACGAAGATATTACATCTTAGCAGCTTGTATCCGCGAACATTTTCTTGAGGTCCACACACACACACACACATCAAGACCATAGGGGAGAGTCGTACACTGAGTTCACTTGTCTACATAACAACGCAGAATCAGCACATACTGCAGCACTTCATCCCAGACATCACAACTAAACCATCGATTACGCGCTGGAGTTCCGTCTGGGAAGATATGAGGATAACTAAGTCTAAGGCAAACCAGAAGATGACTTACTCTCCACGCTCCCAATGTGAAACATTCCTCGCCTCAGCTGTGCTTAACATCCAATCCATATATGCTTTTAAAAGGAGCGGTGGCAAGACGCACCCACGGAGAAAGGTATTGCTTCAGCACGTTAACCCTAACCAGCTGTTACAGTTTTTGTATAAAGCCTAATTGACCCTCGGAAGAGGACAATAAATCCCATACGCCTGCAGAACACTTCAGAGATTACCTCGAGTAACTCCAAATCTCTAAAACAGCTGCAGATTGGTTTGACATTCTTCCAAGACTTCTCAAGTTCGATGCTTAGAGTGAAAAGCTGGTCGTTTGTACCTTAACCGTTCATTCAGCATCCTGTACTCGACCATAGCTTTAGAACGCGCTTCCAACACCTTAGCGTAGACTCTCCCAGAGAAACTGTTCCAGGTGGTTGAAGACATATCTCTTTTTTGTCAGCAATCTCTTTTGTCCTCCTTCATGAAAAGAGGACCAATCACACGAGTTGGCCAATCGCCAGGTGTCTCACCTTCTCACGGCATTTTAATGAACTCGAAATAACTCCCTCTTTACCCCTTTCTGGCTGGATTTCATCCACACCGGCGAGTTTGACAACTTTTAGCGATATAATCGCCAAAACGCCTTCCTCCCCCGTTGGACTATTATCCGTCCCACTCAAGTCTACGGGCGATGAGTGTTAGCAGCTCCCAAAAGTGCTGCGTAAGATGTCCTCCGAGTCGGCGAATGGTTTGCCAGAAAACCCCACACAACAGCATCAATTTCCTCCAGGAACCAGAGTACTCTGACTACACTAGACCCAAAGTTGGACTTCCAAGCTTGTGCTTTAAAATTCCGTCTCTCATCCCTAACGGAATCTACTGTAATAGCCTGCCTGGCACCCTGGGACCTGTGAGTATCAACCCTGTGCAGAAGAGTTTCCACACGTCTGAGATGCGCAAAGATCTAGATCCTCTTTGCTTTGTCAAAGAGATACCCACGATATCCAAATGATACCTGTCAGGTTCCTCAACTAGCTTGCCCGTTGCTTGTCCGGACGCCCTATTTAGAGCATGACGTGACTTCCTCGCCCCCACAGCTAAGCCTAAGCCACACCTTCGGGCTAAGCTGGCTGGTTGCCGAGCGGTAAAGGCAGGCAACTAGACGCTCCCATGCCACCATTCATCCCTGGGGGGGGGGGGCTTTTCTACTTACCTACTCCAGGGTAGGTAATCTTGGGGAGGTTGCGCTTCGTTAGCCGTTTTTGTGTGTGAACATAAATTCATTCACCCCAAATCTGTTTGCCTACCCCCACTGGGAGGAGGTCAGCTGCCCCCCGGAAGGGGTGGGGAGATTTTTACTACTTAAATTTCAAAAATCTAACATTTACAGTCCATAAATGAAATATATTTTAAGCTGACAAGCTGTATTTTGAAGCGTAAGTAAAGAATATGAATTCCAATAATCAATGTGGGTCTTTAACAACTCGCCAGCTGAAGATTGAAC